>JALAZF010000366.1:1301158-2602316 GCA_022829125.1 Lathyrus tuberosus | reverse complement strand
GGTGGCCGTTTGTGATTGTTTTGTATATCTGATGATATATTTTGGGTGTACATGTATAACTTGATGTATGACAGACATGTTTATATGTATATATGTATATATATGTTATTCAGATTTTAGATTTTCCGCTTTTATTCTAATTTCTGAAAAGTGGGTGTAAGGAACAAAGTTTCCTCTGTATGATTGCTACCCCATAGTTGCATATCTTTATGGGCAGGTGTTGTATGTTATGTATTTGTTACATTGATGTGATTTCCCCTTTCTATGCCGTGTTTTCAAATGTACTCTGATCAAATTTCGAATTTTCTTTTATCGCTTTAATTGCGTGATTTGGGGGTATTAGATTGGAGGCGTCACATTAAGTGGTATCAGAGCCAGTCCGTGTCAGTTGTGTCGTTTGTGTCGGTTGTGTCTGGCATATTGGGCGAGTTGTGTTGAGCAAGTTGTGGTTTAAACATAGTTTCTGTGTTTGGACGAACAGAATATGGCTGGTCGTAATGATGCTGCTTTGGCTGCGGCGATGCAAGCTATGGCACGAGCTGTGCAGGGTGCACCGAATGCTGCAGGAAATGATGAGTTTAGAAAGAATAAGCCGCCGGTATTTAAAGGGAAACATGATCCGGATGGTGCGCAAATTTGGTTGAAAGAGATTGAGAGGATTTTCAGGGTGATGGATTATGACGAGGAGCATAAGGTGAGGCTGGGCACTCATATGTTACATGAAGAGGCTGACGACTGGTGGATCAGTACTCGTCAAGTGTTGGAAGCGGAGGAGGAGGAAGAAGAGATTACTTGGGAAGTGTTTAGCCGAGAGTTTCTAAGGAAGTATTTTCCCGAGGATGTCCGAGGAAAGAAGGAGATTGAGTTTTTGGAACTAAAACAAGGTAATTTGTCTGTTGTTGAATATACTGCTAAGTTTGTGGAACTTGTGCAGTTTTATCCTCATTATGTGGAAGCGACTGCTGAATTTTCTAAGTGTGTGAAGTATGAAAGTGGATTACGTCCTGAGATAAAGCAGGCGATTGGTTATCAGAGGATTCGAAGGTTTGCTGATTTGGTGGAATGCTGTAGGATTTATGACGAAGATAGTAAGGCTCGTTCTGCTCACTATAAAAGTGTAAGTGACCGGAAAGGGAAGCAACAGTTCCGTGGTGGTCCGTATGTGTCACCGACTGATAAAGGTAAACAAAGGGGTAATTTTGATCGTAGGTCAGGTGGAGGTGGTATGTCTAATTCTCCTAGGTGTTTTAAATGTGGTGAATTGGGTCATCGCCAGCATGAATGTAGGAAGAATGTGATTAAGTGTTCTAATTGTGGCGGTGAAGGGCATGTTTTAGCTGATTGTAAAAGGAAGAATGTGGTGAAATGTTACAATTATGGGGAACCTGGTCACATTAGTTCGAAGTGTCCGCATCAGAAGAAAGCTCCGACTAGTGGAAAAGTGTTTTCGTTGGCGGGAACTCAGACCTCAAGTGCAGATCGTCTGATAAGAGGTACTTGCTTTATTAATAATCTGCCTTTAATTGCTATTATTGATACTGGAGCGACTCATTCGTTTATTTCGTCTGAGTGCGCGAAGCTTTTGAATCTTGTGTTGTCTGTGATGGATTTTGAGATGGTTATTGATACTCCAACGATGGGGTCAGTAACTACTTCTTTAGTTTGTCTCAGTTGTCCTTTAGCCATTTATGGTAAAGACTTTGTGATGGATTTAGTGTGTTTACCATTGGAAGGTTTAGATGTCGTGTTGGGAATGAACTGGTTGCAATTTAATCGGGTGCACATTGATTGTTATCATAAGTTAGTAAGGTTTCCTTCTCTGGAGGAAGATGAAGACTCGAGTTTCTTGTCTACTAAAGAGTTGAAGAAACTTTTAGCGGACGAAGCTCTGTTGTTTGGATTGTTTGCATCTTTGTCGGTGGAGAGTAAAGTTGAGCTTGAAGTGTTTCCTGTTGTGTGTGATTTTCCTGAAGTGTTTCCTAAGGATATTTCAGATGTACCGCCAGAGAGAGAGGTAGAGTTTGCAATAGATCTAGTTCCTGGTACTAGACCTGTTTCTATGGCACCTTATCGAATGTCGGCATCTGAATTGGTGGAGTTGAAAAAGCAGTTGAATGAGTTGTTGGAAAAGAGGTTCGTGAGGCCAAGTGTTTCTCCTTGGGGTGCTCCAGTTTTGTTAGTGAAAAAGAAGGATGGGAGTATGCGATTATGTATTGATTATCGCCAGTTGAACAAAGTGACGATTAAGAATAAGTATCCGCTTCCAAGGATTGATGATCTGATGGATCAGTTGGTTGGTGCTTGTGTATTTAGTAAGATTGATTTGAGATCGGGGTATCATCAGATAAGAGTGAAAGAAGAGGATATTTAGAAGACGGCCTTTAGAACACATTACGGTCATTATGAATATGCGGTGATGCCGTTCGGGGTTTCTAATGTGCCTGGTGTGTTTATGGAATACATGAATCGTATTTTTCACGAGCATTTGGATCGTTTTGTGGTGGTGTTTATTGATGATATTTTAATCTATTCTAAGTCTCGGGAAGAACATGCAGAGCATTTGCGTATTGTTTTGCAGGTTTTGAAGGAAAGGAAGCTTTTTGCCAAATTGTCCAAGTGTGAATTCTGGTTGTCTGAGGTGAGTTTTCTTGGACACGTAATTTCGAGTAATGGTGTAACTATGGATCCATCTAAAGTAGACGCAGTTCTACAATGGGAGGTTCCTAGATCCGTTACTGAAATTCGAAGCTTTTTGGGTTTAGCTGGTTATTATCGGAGGTTCATTGAAGGGTTTTCTAAGCTAGCATTACCTTTGACCCAGTTGACTTGCAAGGGTCAGGCGTTCATTTGGGATATTCGGTGTGAGGAAAGTTTTAATGAGCTGAAGAGAAGATTGACGACAGCTCCGATCCTTATTTTACCTAATCCTAATGAACCATTTATTGTGTATTGTGATGCTTCTTTAATTGGTTTGGGTGGTGTTTTGATGCAGGAAGGTAAAGTTGTAGCTTATGCTTCAAGGCAATTAAGAGTTCATGAGAAAAACTATCCTACTCATGATCTTGAATTAGCGGCTGTAGTTTTTGTGTTGAAGATTTGGAGGCACTATCTCTATGGTGCGAGGTTCGAGGTCTTTAGTGATCATAAAAGCTTGAAATATTTATTTGATCAGAAAGAGTTGAACATGAGGCAGCGGAGATGGTTGGAATTCTTGAAAGATTACGACTTTGGCTTGAACTACCATCCTGGTAAAGCTAATGTGGTAGCTGATGCATTAAGCCGGAAATCGTTGCATATGTCCGCATTGATGGTGAAAGAGTTGGAACTTTTGGAATCGTTTAGGGATTTGAGTTTGGTATGTGAAGTGACTTCGGATAGTGTAAGGCTTGGAATGTTGAAAGTTACTAATGAATTTTTGTTGTCGGTATGTGAGAAACAGAAGTTGGATTTGAAATTCGTTGATTTGATGATGAATGAAAATGTGGATTTCAAGGTTGATAATTTTGGTGTTTTGAGATTCCGTGGTCGTATTTGTATACCTGATGATGCGGAGTTGAAAAGAATGATTTTGGAGGAAGGACACCAGAGTAATTTAAGTATTCATCCGGGAGCGAATAAGATGTACCAAGATTTAAAGAAGATTTTCTGGTGGTCTGGTTTGAAAAGAGATGTGGCTCAGTTTGTGTATGCATGTTTGACTTGTCAGAAATCGAAAGTGGAACATTTGAGACCTAGTGGTTTGTTGCAACCGTTGGATATTCCTGAGTGGAAATGGGATAGCATTTCGATGGATTTTGTGACGGGATTACCAAACACTCAGCGAGGGTATAATGCTATTTGGGTGATTGTGGACAGGCTGACTAAATCGGCGTATTTTATTCCGATTGACATCAGTTTTTCTTTGGAACGGTTAGCTGAGATCTATATCAGTGTGGTTGTGAAATTGCATGGGGTTCCATTGAGTATTGTTTCTGATCGAGATCCTAGGTTCACATCGAGATTTTGGGAGAGTTTACAGAAGGCTTTGGGTTCTAAATTAAGGTTGAGTTCGGCTTATCATCCGCAGACGGATGGTCAGACCGAAAGAACTATTCAGTCGTTGGAGGATTTGTTGAGAACGTGTGTTTTGGAACAAGGTGGTACGTGGGACAGTTATCTTGCATTGGTTGAGTTCACGTATAATAACAGTTTCCATTCTAGTATCGGAATGGCACCTTTTGAGGCTTTATATGGACGAAGATGTAGAACGCCGTTGTGTTGGCACGAAACTGGTGAGAGTTCTGTGGTTGGACCGGAATTAGTGCAACAGACGACAGAAAAGGTAAAGTTTATTCGTGAGAAAATGAAGGCTTCTCAGAGTAGACAAAAGAGTTATCATGATCGGAGACGGAAGGATCTTGAGTTTCAAGAGGGTGATCACGTATTTCTGAGGGTTACGCCGGTAACGGGTGTTAGTCGTGCTTTGAAATCTAAGAAGCTTACTTCTCGATTTATTGGTCCTTACCAGATATCTGCGAGAGTGGGTGCTGTAGCGTATCGTGTGGCGTTACCGCCGAATCTGTCGAATTTGCATGACGTTTTTCATGTTTCACAGCTACGGAAGTATGTTCCGGACCCTTCATATGTGATTCCTATGGACGAGGTTGAGGTAAGGGATAACCTTACGGTCGAGACTTTACCAGTTAGGATTTTGGATCGCGAGGTGAAGCGGTTGAGAGGCAAAGAGATTGCACTTGTGAAAGTGGCGTGGGGAGGCGCTGCTGATGGTAATTTGATGTGGGAGTTGGAGAGTAGGATGCGGGAGTCGTATCCAGAGTTGTTTGTTTCAGGTGAGATTTTCGAGGAAGAAAATTTCTAAGTGGGGGAGAATTGTAACGCCCCAGTTTTTGCCAGTTTTATTTTATTGAATCTTTTTTATTATTTTATTGTTATTTTCGACTTTTATGTGGAAATGTGTTATTTTTCATCGTAATTATATTTTACCGCGTTTTGGGAACATTTGCGAGATATTTGAGTGTGGGGGTATTTTGGACATTTCATAGATATTTTTGATAAGTTAGTAAGAAAAGAAAAGAAAAGAATAGAAAAACGAAAGAAAGAAAAATAGAGAGAAAGAAAGTGGAAGAAAGGAAAAAGAGAAGAAAAGAGGAGAAGAGAGAAAATTGGAGAAAGAGTGGAAAAATCATCAAGAACAAGTTCTAGAGTCGATTAAATCGGGTAAGGGTGCGAAACTCGATTATTCTATGATTGTATACGATTATGTTTGTGTGTTTGCTTGGATGTTCTTGTCTTTCCATAACTTTTGAATTCTAGGTCGAAACGAGATAAACGAGTAGAAATCGATGTTTTTACGGTCGGAAATCGATATAATTTGCGTTGCATGATTACTTGGTGTTTATGAATCATTGCTGATAATTGTTTTGCTGTTGGAATTGATTTAGAGTGGAAAATGACGTTTTTGGGGGTTTTAGATCGTGTAACCCGTATCAGCATTTTTCTGGTTCTGGTGTCATTCGCCAGGCGAATTTGGGATTCGCCAGGCGGATTGGGTTTCGTCACTAGCTCGCCAGGCGAAGCGCTGGCGAAGGCATATTCGCCAGGCGAATTAGTAAGTCGCCAGGAGAAATTGGAATTACAGAAAGGGGGTAGCTTCTGTAACTTTTGGTTTTTTTCTAAATTGGTGACTCGCCACTGGCTCGCCAGGCGAAAGGCTGGCGAATGGGAAGTCGCCAGGCGAATTACCACGTGGCCAGGCGAATTTGGTTGTTTCTTAATAAATCCTTAGTTTTTGAAAATTCATAACTTTTGTTCAGTTTATCCGATTTTTGCATTTTTGGTGTCGTTGGAAAGCTTATAAAATGTACTTTATGATTATGATGATTTGGAAATTGTTGGACGGTTTAATTATGTCAGAAATTGGGAATAGTGCCGATTCTCGACTTTTGTATTTTTAAATGGTGCGTATTTGACGTGTATTATGTTATCTGTTTGTACTTTGGATGGGTATGCTTTATGTACTATTGTGAGGATGATTTGTGGCCGAAAGGCAAGACATGCTAAGTGTGGTAATTGATTATATCTGCATGATTATTGATGTGTGTGAGTATGCAATGTGAATGTCATGAGTCATTGTATGCCAAGCATCATGATGTGCATTGTTGAACGTCCTGAGTGACGGTTTGGTTCCCGAGGGAATCTGCTATAACATCGTGGGCCTCGAAAATATGAGGCGTTGCCTGAGGACTTAAAGCGATGGGTATAGACGATTGTGGGCTCCTTTGGAGACTTAAAGCAATCCTTAACGTCGTGGGCCTCGAAAATATGAGGCGTTGCCTGAGGACTTAAAGCGACGGGTGAACATCGTAGGCCCGACGGGGAGTTACTTGAGATTCTCAGTAACGAGCGATGGTTCCAATAGTGCCTGAGTGAACTGATGATGAGACAAGAGACATTGGAAGTCGGTACCGCATGGCATGTGCATAAAGTTGCTGTGTCGGTCTATGTGCATTGCATAAATCATGAGTTAATTGTGTATGAATTGTGATTATGAATGATTGAGTGTAGTGGTATTTGATACGTGAGAATTATGCTGTATTATGTTATATTTGATTGTGATGCGATTGTGGTGAGAAGTTGGTATTTGTGCACTTTTGTGTTAATATATAATTTTATGCAATTATATTATGGTTGTTTTTCTCACCCTTCTGCTGTTTTATAATGCTCTATGAGGCGTTGCAGATTAGAGTTGCTGGAGGTATTCTTTTTGTGAAGCGTTGCGTCTTCATTCTTTTGTCGGTCGGCTCTGATATGTGACTCCGGGTAGCTAGGGTGGCCATTTGTGATTGTTTTGTATATCTGATGATATATTTTGGTTGTACATGTATAACTTGATGTATGACATACATGTTTATATGTATATATGTATATATATGTTATTCAGATTTTAGATTTTCCGCTTTTATTCTAATTTCTGAAAAGTGGGTGTAAGGAACAAAGTTTCCTCTGTATGATTGCTACCCCATAGTGGCATATCTTTATGGGCAGGTGTTGTATGTTATGTATTTGTTACATTGATGTGATTTCCCCTTTCTATGCCGTGTTTTCAAATGTACTCTGATCAAATTTCGAATTTTCTTTTACCGCTTTAATTGCGTGATTTGGGGGTATTAGATTGGAGGCGTCACAACTTCTGCCTGGAATGAAATCCCAAAGCATATACGCTACCAGGGGTTACACATGTCCTTTACTGAAGCTAACATCCAAAACCTGAGATTTCTCCTCTGCTGGGGGAGTTGAGAATAAACGCCAATAATAGAACCGAAAATCTGTTACTGAATATTGCTAATATCCAATTGGCTCGGGACCTGCTGGGGGATGCCAGCCCATAATACCATCCTGCTTGGGGAAAGCAGTCCATAATACCATCCTGCTTAGGGATACTGCTGAACTTAGCCTGCTGATGGGGAGAATGACTTTACTCCCCTCTTGCTGGGGACTAGAATATGACATCGTCAGTGAAAGCACGCTTCCTGACTGGATGGGGAAGGTGAACACCCTGATTCTGTGGGGAAACAACGTCTTGATCCGGAGAAAATATTTCCCAAGTCTCCTGCTGGGGAAGGTCTGCTCTGCTGAGGAAAGGTTGCAATCTCAATGCTGGGGAGAGCCATCTGCTGGGGAAGTACAATCCTGTTGCCCTGCAGCCTGACTTGTCTTTATGGTCATAAACGGCTCTTTGAACTTTTCACTTGCCCCAGACCACCCGGTCTAATGGAAGAAATCATCTCAAGAGGATTTTATAGAAGATCGGGCGCTCGCACTGCCCCAGGGTCTTCAAACTCTTGGATAGATTTATCATATCTCGACATAACTGCCTTAGTATTCATAATCCATGAAGTACACTACCTCGAAAGGGATTGTAATGACTTGAAAACGCTCTGCTTTAGTATCTTGAACCTTGAGGAGATGTTTTCAATTAACCATTTTCAGGAGTGGACAATCCCCCACGCTCTAGAGGTGGCCTGCCCCAATATGAGCTTTGAAGTGACTTTGCCTCTGATCTTAGAATGAATGCCCCAGGATAACTGAATTTCGGAGAGATTTCTCGACGTGACTGCCCCAGATTGGCTACATCTTAACACGACTTACTAGGGAGAGCCCACTCTACACGGAGTCTCTTGGCAGCCTGCCCATTGATATGATTGTCCTTCAGAATTTCCACCATCTCAACTTGGCGTAATCGAGCTTCTTGACTGTCGTTCATCGTGTGAGCTTCTTGGATATCAAACACATGCAAGCAGAAAATGTTTATTATGAGAATGACAATTTTAATGCAACACCCATGCTAACCTTGAAGCTTTATTGAAAATGCGTCGCCAAGCTTTGTGAACGAATCACTGGCTGGGATGCGACCTTGATTTTTGAATGGCAAAACTATGCGCACATGCAATACCAACAAATCTTATTAGCACAACTCATAGGAGTCAGGAACGCTATCCTGTTGAAGTATGCTTTCGGAATAAACCCTGTTTCAATTAGGACTTTTAAGGGTTGTAACGTGGTCTGGTTCACGGTTTCAGAAAAAGGATTTATGGCTCAAAATTTATCGGTGCCCACCCACTCTCCGTGATGTTCTCCAGTCCTATGTTCAGTTAATCTGACCCAAACGCTCATCTCACAAAAGGTTTATGATCTTTAAGGGACCTATGCCACTAATGGTTTGGCACCTAAGGGAGTTTTGGAATGACAGTCACCCCTTTTTGTCTTTTGTGTCTGTAATCACACGAGTTTGTTCTTTATAGTGGATTTTATTTTGTAATGCTTTTCGCTTCTTCTTTCTTTTGCCCTTTTTTTTGGACCCCTAAATTTTGCCTGGACTGACTCTTTTGAGTTTTTTTGATTTTGAAGTCCAGCGGGATGTCCTAACTTTTGCCTAAGTCGTTTGTTTACAAGTCTCGACTTAGCGGGCTTTTCTCTCTTTTTTTTTTTTATTCCCCTTTTGAACAAAGCGTGTGACACTGGTTGTCTTGCTTGCCTGAAAGGGTTGTGACTACCTCACTCCTTGGTTGTTGATGGACAACCATCATGGTTTCACACCTCTTGACCTCTCGACGGTGGGATAGAAGGTAATGTTTCCTCGGATGCTCACTCTCCTTGAAATTTGAACGCTCAGTCAAACTAACTGACGCCTACCCTGCCCCTGGGTTAAGTATGAGGGTTTTTCATACGAAAGAAACTCCTACTCCAAGGCTCAAAGGGGTTAACGAGGGTTTATCTCCTTATCTCTCTAGTATTTGTAGGTTTGAAACAATGCCTGTACATCCTTAACAGGGTGTTATCCAAATGCGCACCATTAGAAATCTGCGCTCTTATTTCGTCATCCTCCCTTGAGAGTTCTAGACTAGAAAATTGGTATTGCAGTGCATATAAACATTTAAGAGTGAACACGAATGGATTTCTTCAAGGAAAACATGCTCATTGTATTATGATCGTCATTAAAAACAAACAAGTTTCTACATGCATATAATGCTTTAACGAGAAATGAAAAACTACAAATGAAAATACAGTAAAGAAACTGATGACTGCCGTTGTTGAGAAGACTTGACTCCGCTTGGGCTACTGGTTTTAGGAGACGACCCTTGAAGTCTTCAAACAGATGAGAGGTCGACATGCACAACCAAGTCTCCTTCCGGAAATGATATGTACCCTTTGTCGATCAATTGTTGCACATTGGCTTGGAAGGCTTTGCAATCTTCGGTTGAGTGCCCCATAGATCCTCCATGATATCCACATTGCACATGGGGATTGTACCCCCGAGGGTATGGTTCTGGAACAGGCTTCAAAGTCTTAGGCTCCACCAATGAGTTTCGAACCAGGTGTGGCAATAGTTGACTGTATGACATGGGAACTGGATGAAGAGAAGCATTCCTTCTTTCCAAGTTGTTGCGTGGCCTATGCTGGTTCTGACGCTGATACTTCTATCGTTGAGGAGCATAAGGTCGTTGGTACTGAACGACATTAGTCTCTCCTTCTTCTCCCCTGTAACGTTTCTTCGTATTTTCAGAATAACTGGGAGCAACTTAAATCTTTCCCGTTTTGATGTCGTTTTCAACTCTTTCCCCTGCCAATACAAGACATGAAAATCCAGCTGACAAACATCCAACCAATTTCTCATAATAATGCCCCTGAAGCGTATCCATGAACATCTCAACGAGCTCTCTTTCCAACATCGGAGGTTGAACTCGGGAAGCCAATTCACGCCACCTCTGGGCGTACTCTCTAAAGCTTTCATTGCTCTTTTGAGACATATTCTGCAGCTGTGTACGATTGGGAGCCATATCAGTGTTATATTGATAGTGTCTAATAAATGCCCCTGCCAGCTCTCTCCAGCTACGAACGTCTTTCCTCTCTAGCTGCATATACCATTCCAGGGATGCCCCAGATAGGCTATCTTGAAAGCAATGCATCATCAACTTTTCGTTCTTTGCGTGAGCAGCCATTTTACTCGTGTATGCCCTGACGTGAGTCCTTGGGCAAGTCATACCATTGTACTTTTCAAAGGTAGGAGTCTGAAATTTGTGCGGGATAACAACGCCTGGAACTAGCCCCAAATCCTCTAAATCCATACCCATAGAATCTTGATTGGCAATACCCCTCAGTTGTTCCTCAATCAACCTGGATCTCTGATTAGTGTCAATCTGGGAACTAGCATCCCCACCTGGCACAGAGAATGCATCATCTTGAATATCATCAAACTGACGGTCATGAATAGCACAAACACTAATACCACCTCCCCCGACATTTTCAGCCCCGCTCGGAGGGATCACAACACCAGAAACAAGAATACCTCCGCCCGGAGGGCCATTCTGAACATTAGTACCAGTAACACCAGTATGGACTCCTCCATGAAGGACAACTTTGTCATCAATCCTTGCAATCAGTGGTTGGACAATAGTTCTTAACTGCTCTTGGCCCTGAGCAATCCCCTGCATTAAATCCATGAATTGGTTCATGCGGGTCCGCATCTCAGTCATCTCAACTTGTAGTTGATCCATGAGTCTTTTCTGATCTTGTCTGGTAGAATACCGGTGAATGTGTTGATCCGCAATCCTGTACTGAGGAGGAGAACCAAGTAAGAACGCCAGAGATGAACACCTGTTATGCAAAATGATTATGCAAAATGATTATGAATATGCGAATGCAAATGAACATGTTTAAAAATTCGCAGGGTGATCCCCCCTTGATTCCAGTTTAACAATAAGATAGAACAGGACTTCTGCTCATATATTAAGAAAACCAGAGGAAAACCAGATGTCAACGATCACAGCTCGAGATAATAAGTCTGAACACAATAATCATGGATCCCAACCAACAAGCCTGGTGGTAATCCTAATACAATAGAGAGAAAGAGAACTACGACATGTCATCAAAGTCCACAAGTGCCAATTCCCCTGGTTCTACCATAGAAACAACATTGTGAACAGGATCCAGAATAAGCGACGGGAACTTGTATCCTATGATATTCTTTTTCTTCTCAGTACTCATCCTCGATAGTCTTCAGAAACCAAAATCAAGGTTAGGATGCAACCCTGCAAATGAATAAACATGTTAGGATGCAAAATGATGATGCAAATGCACACATGGGATCAAGGCAACACTGCTGGATGTGCTGTGCTGTTAACTGAACGAGAACCACAACCCAGAAAACCAGAATTCCAAAATACCGAACCACTGAGATAACCAGGAACCCAAATAATCAAACATTGATGAGAAATCCAGAAAAACTGGGTAGGTTGAAGGTTTCGGTTACCTGCAAACCTGCAAACACCCATCCCCTCTCACGTGTGGGTACTAGGATGTTCAGTGTCCCGGGCTCTTAGGTCGAGAAATGATGATACGTTCACCATTTCTGGTTTGGCATCATCATCAATAGTACATTCATCCCACGGGGTACATTCAAAATGGAAGGTCCTCAGCTTCTGGCACTGAGGTCGAGAAACAATAGTACATTCATCCCTCGGGGTACAGTACTATCGTCAATCGAGGAGTGCCTCCACTGATTCTCTTTAAAGATAGGGGTCATCCTATGCGAGTTCCAAAGCTGGCCCTCGGGTGCGAATGGGTTTGCCACAGGATGTGGTCTGCCACTGTCACCACTAAAGAGGGATGTTTCCACTAAGGTCCTCGATGATCGGTCACCAGAGTTGACAGCTCTCTAGATCAACACCCTAACATGCGCAAGACACACACGTCAGAATGCGTCCCAAGATAGCCTCGTCTGGTTATGAATTTCGTGAACACACAAACGTACCAAGCGGGCACGTAGGTCCCACTACTTTCCACTCTAGTCCTAGGGTGTACTCAAGCCTGGGTATTGGGCTTATCTCTCAGACCCACCCAACCTGCAAAACAAAAACAGCCAGCACAACACAGCAGTATGACAGTAATAAAAATGAAATGCAATGCAGAAAATGCGGTAAAAATAAAATAAAACAAATAAAGCAAAACAAAAAACAAAAACACCCAAAGAGAACAAAGACAAGCAAGCGCTAGGATTGACTCGCTTAGGGATGGACCAGCATAGGTCAACCAAATTCCCCAGCAGAGTCGCCAGCTGTTGCTCCCAAGATTTTCATCCAGGTACAAACGCGAGAGTGGCGCGGAAAAACAGAGTCGCCAGCCGTGTAAATTTATCCCAAGAGGGGGAAAGGGAACACCGCATAAACCTGAGGAATAGGGAAAGGAATGGTCATCGCAACCATGGCCTGGGTTCGGGAGTCGGTTACGCGAGGGGAAGGTGCTAGCACCCCACGCGTCCATCGTACTCGATGGGATCCACGCTTGTTGTCTATTCTAAGGGTGAGTTATACTATCATCTATGGTTGTACTAAAACGGGGGAGGGGAAGACTAAGACAGACTCGGTAGGACGTCAACGTTCTAGGCCTACGTACCCCCCTTGTGCAGTGGGGAATTCAGAGTCAACGTAGTTCGGACCAAGTTCTTTTTGTGTTTTTTATGAGCGACGTTAAGCTCGCGTCCGGCAGTTAGAGTCGACGCCTGTTTGCGACTCAGACGGAAAGTAACGTGCCCTTTTTGAAAATAGCCTTTAGTTTGACAATCTAGAAGGACAAAAAGGTTTGAAGTTTGTTTGTATTTTTTAGGGCAGAAGTGACTTAAGTTAGTTCATAACTTGCATTGCACCAAAGTCTAGGGCACAGGGGCGAATACTTAACGCATCGTCCCAAGACAGGACGCTCGCTAAGTACTCTAGAAAGATGAGAGGAAGCCCCTTATTTCTCATTCCCCACGCTTAAGGCTCGTGCGCAATACACTTTATTCTTATTAAGTGTTTTCAAGAAGTATGAGATGAGAAGAGAGGAGACAAAAAGGATACTCTAAAGGGGACTAAGAGTCCTAATGTTATCATGCATGGGTGACCTACGGTTAGTGAGGTTCGACGACAACCTACACCTAAAGGAAAAAGATGAGAGAAGGAAAGAGTAAGGGTGACTATGGATACATATCCATACCCTGCATAAAAGGTTAGTACCAAACGGACATAAATAATATCAAAGCAAATGAAAACCAAACAATGGCATATAATAGTAATAACAATCCAAACATGAATTAAAAAGTCAAATAAATAACCCCGAGATAATGGCACAAGTGCCTTTTCAAACAGATAACCAGACACGGTCAAGGATGTGCATACAAGAAATATCTCACACAAAGAGCAATTGAACAAATAGTAAAACAACTTCTAAAATCACCAAATTAAATATCAAAGTTGTTCAACCAGAGACAAACAAAATACCAGAAACTCCTGCAAAAATTCAAGATGTTTATCATTCAAATAATCATACAAAGTTTAGATGAGGAATATGACTTAATATGCAAAAAGGAGGACCAAAATGCAATATGAAATAATTTTAAAAATGATAGAAAAATATTTTAATGCATCTCAGAATGTTATCTAACAAATTCAAAAAGAACGGGTTGAAAATATTTTATGGATGCAGAGAAATAAAATAAACAATTTTAAGTATGCATGATATAAGTAATTCAAAAGAAAATAGACTAAATAATTAATTTAGATGATAAAAAATAAAATTTGGAAAATTTTATAAAATGACAAATATGTTTCATGAATTGTTTTGGGATTTTTTAGTGCAAGAATGTATTTTTAAAAAATTAAAAATGAAAATGTAAGAAATTAAATGAAATAAAAAATGGAGAAATATCTTAGGGGTGCGTTTAGTAAGAAAAATGCATTGGAATGTTAATGGGCTGAAAAGAGGGGGGTGTGAATAGGAGTCCAGTCCAAATAATTAATCATCGAAATAAAAAAAAAAGGAGTGCATGTGGGCTTTCAGTCAATGGGTTGACTCACTACCTTCCATTGGATTGATCCTGCGCTCATCAATAAGTCAACAAAATTAACAAGTATTTTGGATTAATGGTCCAGATCACACGACACATCACAATAATGATACGCACACACACACACGTGATTACCCAGCGTCCCATAGAGCCCCATGTGCACGGCATGTGACCCATTAATTCGCTGGCAGGATGATGACCACATGATTGAGTCAATGCTTCACAAGTCAACATGATAAGGGGTTTGGTTTTGTAGTTCACGATAATTACCATGTTATGGCACACACATAATCATTAATTAAAACTCAGAAGAAAAAAATAAAAGAAATGAAACGTGGCAATGCAAGGGACGTAGGATCAAGCTCATCAACGGATGAGATTTCGTCTTCTCCGTTTACATCCTTGGCCGGCCGGAAATTCCCCAGGTCGCCGGAGCCCTAGCTCCGGCCGTCTCCCACGGTGCCTGCAATTCAAAACCTGCCCAGAATTTTCATGCGAATATACTATTTTGACCAGAAAAATGTGAGGATCTCAAATATGTCATCGAAAATTGCAAATAATCAACGCATAATAAAAAAACGATGAGAAATATATTAGGGCTCCAAACTTTAAACTCACCCTACAAGCAATACACACGTCCAAACACAACAAAAACTATATCAGGATGATCAGCAGACATCACACAACATTATGCACGTTTAAAATTCAAGTTTTATGATCACAAAAAAATCCACCAACCTGAGATGGTGCAACTCTAATCTTTGCTTTTGGCTACGAATGGGGGATGGTTTGCACTCTATTGATCACAAGGAAGAAGTTTGTGGAAGAATTTCTTGAAAACTTCTTGTAGATTGAGAGATATGAATGTGAGATGCTTTAGGGTTCAAGTTCTCCACTCCTCCAAATGTCACGTGTAATCTAACCTAACCAGTGCATGGATGAGTTTAAATACTCTAGGGTTTCTCACTGATAATGGTTTGGGCTTGGGCAATTCTTTGTTTAATGAGTTTGGGTGATTTTTAGAAAATTGCATAATGTGAGTTACACCTCTCTCCATGCGTGTACACTTAAGAATTCCATGATGGATCCCTCACATTTCAGTTGCTAATCACACCTGTATGGGATTTGGGCTTTGAGATGTATTGGTTAATGAGTTTTCAACATTTTGGTAATTTTGAATATTGGAAAATAAGTGAAGAATAAACCATGGAATTTATTAATTCTTGGGCCCAAAATAATCCTCAAGGAATGTTATTTGATATTATAATGTGGCATGAAGCAATGGAATTGATTATAGGTCATTATGCCCAAAGTTGTGAAAATGGAACCATGAGAAACCCTAAAAACCACTTTGCCTTCTTTCGGTCATAAGTTGAGTTTCACAAATGATATGGAGACCCACTAGTACTTGTTGGAAAGAGGAGAAAAAGATCTTCAACGTTCATGTTGGAGAAAAATTCATTTGAAGCTTTCTTGATGATGGAAAGTCAAGTTGAATGCAGTGCAGGAATTTGCCCAAAAAGGAAACTTTCAAATTATAGGTCATTTCCATATTTAGTAACTTTTGCACCAACTCCTGATTCTTGATAAATGGTATGAAAATTAACCCTTGAAGACCATATGATGAGGTGATACCTTGAAATCCTTGAAGAGAACCTCAAAATTCCACAGTTGACTTCCCCTTGCACTGTTGACTTTTGCCCAATTCACCTGATTCCCAATCCATTGGCCAATTGGACTCCTCCTGAACCAAACTGATGGACAATGTTCCATCCCTAGATACTCAGGGACCCAAGGAATACCATGGAATCAAGTCTTGCCCAAATAATCAGAAATAAACTGACTTTATAGCAAACCCTAATTTGGGTACCCTCAGTCTAGGAGGAAATAACACAGTCTCCAAATCCAAATTCCTCTGAATATGATGTGTATCCTCTCCAACAAAGATAAGATATGCCATTTGGTGATGATAAAAACCCAAGGAGCTTTCCCATTGGAGCAATAAACCCAAGAATCTCAAAACCCTAATTTATGCACGGGTTAGGAGAGAGTGATCCAATTGAGCTCTCTTGCTTGACCCTTTGAAGAACATATTTTCCTCTTGAACTTGCCTCAGGCACCTTGACCCCATGCTAAGAACCAATGATATGCACATATGATAATGCAAAAATGCAATGAAACATAAGCCAGTTAGTACTAAAGTAAGGAGGGAAAATTTTGGGGTGCAACAGTGGTAAGGACAAGTTTGATCCGCTTTGAACCAAAAGGCAGATTTTCCAATACTGTAAGAGGAGACCTGGTTTGGACGTGCCTGTCATGTTCCAATTTTGACCACCAAGATTCCCCATCATTGTGTAAATCATCATCATAATATGTATGTATTTACATGCCTCATCAGTCTCCCCAAAGATGGGAGACCATTCACTACAAACAAGAATTAGGGCTTCAAGCCCTCTTTGAGGGAAAAGTCAATTGTACCTTTGACTTTTGACCAAGACACGCTCCCAAACCTTGGGACATGATTCAATACACCCTATATCACCTATGGAGTCCATCCATTAGGTTTGATTTAGGTCAACGACTTGATTTTACAAAGGATCGCACACTTTGGATTTCATATGATAAAAAGTCAATTGTACAAAAAGTCAAAGTTTGACTTTTTGATTTTTTGGTCAACCAAGGTTCCTTAACCCTAAAACAATGTTAATGTGTGATTGGAATCATCATTCATTAAGAAAAATCAAGAAAAGTGAGTTAACTTGTAAAAGGGGAAACCAAAAAAAAAAACTTAGAATTTTTCTTAGTTATGAAACAAAGTGGTTAGGGTACCAACTTCCAAGGATCATAACTTGAGATCCAAGCAACCATTCTGGATGATCCAAAGATGGATTTGTAGCTCTCATGGCATACTTTAAAAGTGTCAACTACATCTCATTCCAATTCCTCGTGGATTTTTAGTTATGGAGTGATCAAAATGGCTGAAAACATGAAATGCCACTTTTTTCAACACTTAGTGAAATTTTCACAAAGTCAGAATCTGTCTTACTTTTTTCAAAATGTAGGGGCATTTTTCACTTGGATCCAAAAAGTTTCAAGACAAACTATGATCACACATGTGTTGGGTCATATGAGGGATTTTGAAAATGCCCAAGAACTCCATCAAACTCTACCTGAGCTGGGGGTTATGACAGCTGCAACATGCCTTGCTGCAAATTGTCTTGGCAAGGCAGATTTTTGCATAAGGGCTCGATTTGATCAAATTGTGCAACAACAAGCATGGTTATCCATCTGCACACCTCAAGGGGGAACCACCAAGGGACAAGCACTGATCTATCAGCCTCCCAAGTCCAAGATTCCACAAGTAGCATACTAAACCTAAAGAGCTACAAAGATGCCAAATATCCAATTTTGTTTCCAAGCATTCAATGCATACACCAATGTAGCATGGACTGATGCATTCCTAACTGAATGAGTCAAGGATAAGCTCTAAAGCAAATAACCATAGGCCTGTGCTCTAACCTCAAGTCAATGGCTAGAGGAGACTTGAGATTCCTTTTGATCCACATTAGCCAAAGGCCTGCTGCAGTTGCCATTCCCTATTGATGCCAAAACAAACTTGACACACTATAAATAGACCTCATTTATGATCAGTTTAAGTATACCAAAGGCCTATAACACTTACCTTTCTCAAAATCACACTCTCACTTCCAAAAATGCCTTCTAATGCAAGCTACTATCGGGTTTTGAATTAGAATGTGTTTCCAACCAAACCAATCACACACACACACCTCATAAACATCACATGTGAGCTGATCAAACACTAAACCAACAACTGGAACACCAAATTCATGAAATCATCATCCATTTGCTCAAGGTTTCAACAAAGTTGCAGTTGAGGTGCCATAATGTGTTCCAGTTCATTTCAAATCAATTCAAGCTTTCAAACACACTCCATATGGTGTAGGGAAACTGTTCAGATCATCACAACTCATCTGTAACACCTCTAACTCAAAAATCAAATTGCTCTTGCTGCCACGACCTTCAAGTAAGCCTAAACTTAGCCATCTCATAATTTATGCATATTTCCTCGCACAAAAATTTTGCCAAATGTTCATAATCATGCATAGAATGTTTCCCCTCTATTGATTACTTTGTATGAATCGTCTATCAAATTTCTCAGCCTTCATGCACAAGTTAGCGTTCTTGAGGTTTTGTTTTGATTTCTCATTTCATGCTTAAAATAAATGAAATTAAAGACCATAGACATGATCGTGAGTTAAAAACAAGCAGATTGATATGTGGATTGTATGATTCCATCATGTATTCAGTGAGATTGATGAGAAAATGCAAATCTGGGCAAAACAGTGCACGCGGGCAAGAACAAGATGTTCTTGGCGCCATTTTTCATATATTTGAATTTTTGAATTTTTTGTGATTTTATTTAATTGATTCAAAGATTAATTTCTCTCTGAATTTTAATGATTTTGAGTTGATTATTTTTTTAATAATTCACAAAAATGTTAAAATATTTTATTTTACAAAAAATTCCCAAAAATATTATTTATTTCACATATGTGATATTTTTGAAAAGAATTAATTTTTATTTGTTTTTCAACATTTTGAAAATTTTCTTTCTCTTGATTTTCCAAACTTAAATGGTTTTCAATCATTTTGTGGACAAAAACATGATTTTAGAAACATTTAACCAAGATTACCACTCATTTTTTACATGTTATCAATAATTTTTATTAATTTTTTAACAAAATTAATTCCATTTTTAAACAAAATTAGGGTTTTAGTTGATTCCACCCTCATCAATCTTTTTCAAACACTTTTTGGGCCTCTAATATAGTGTAAGACCCAACCCCTTTTGAAAACCAAAATAATTTGGGCCTCAGCCATCGTATAAGACCCACTGTGTTTTCAAACCTCGGCGCGATCGCCATTTTCAAACAAATAACCTTGGGCCTCTCCTTGAGTTGTAAGCCCCGTCACTTGTACAAAAATAACTCTATGGGCCTCTTGATAGAGTGTAAGTCCCACCCCTTTGTAAATAAAACATTTTGGGCCTCACACATTGTATAAGTCCCTCTGTATATTTTCAAAAGTTCGGCGCGGTCGTCGCCTCTGTAACAAATTCACCTGGGCTTCTCCTTGAGCTATAAGACCCATCTTTACTCATTTTTCAACTCCATGGGCCTCTAATAGAGTATAAGACCCAATCCCCTTTTAGCCAAAACTATTTTTGGGCCTCAGGTATTGTATAAGTCCATCTGCGTTAAAAGAATCTTGACGCGATCGCCATTTCAAAATCAAATCACTTGGGCCTACCCTCGTGTTGTAAGTCCCATTTCTTTTCTTTAAATAATCTTTGGGCCTCTCCTTGAGTTGTAAGACCCATACCTTTGTACAGAAAACCTTTTGGGCCTTATTCATTGCATAAGTCCCAGTACAATCTTATCAAAACAACTTCCCTTTTGATTTAGGCTCAAATATACAGTTGGTATCAAAACTCTCTTTAATTTCGTTGAACAACTAACAATACAGAATGGAAGCTTGCTCACCTATAAGTTTTATCCACTTTCATTTACCTGGTTTAATATATATATCTGTATTGTGGGAAGCTGCACACTGTGAGTCTTCTTTCATTCTTTTAAATACATGTCAAATATATATAACTGTATTGTGGGAAGCTGCGCATGGTTAGTCTTCTTTCATACCCTTTTAACACTTATCATATATCAACTATATATATACTAGTATATTTATTTATAGTTTTCCCTGGCAACTAGGTCTAGAACTAGGTAAAGCCATGTTGGTCACTCTTAAATACAGTCAAAACTAGATCCCCATAGGATTTCCAGATACAGTCTTGCCTTCTCTTGGGCTTAAACAATATGGAACAAAGAGAAAGGTAGTATTCCTCATGAACCTTTTCTAAGACTGTCACCCCAAGAAATCATCAAAGAAATTCTACTCCCCGGAGTTGATCTATTCTCAGTGAATAGCATCTCTTGAGTTTCTTCAAACCTCAGAACTTTCACTAAATGATCTATTCTTGGTGAATAGCATTTCTTGAACTTTTCTTGGTTTGGGACCTCACAGGCTTCCTAAAAGCATCCCCGCCTCCTCTTGGGCTTTATACAAGGACCCTTCGGCTTCTTAGAAGTTCTCATGCCTTCTCTTGGGCTTAATACAAGGACCCTGAAGACCTCCTAAAGGTATAGGACAGAACTTAGTCATCCTTCGTTAGAGTTGTCTTTCTAAAAAGGAGTCAAAACCTCAGACTAATTTTAGGGTTGATACTCATCCCTTAAAAGACTCGACCTCCTCTTGGGCATCATACAAAAGATAAAACTCTTCCACACCAATAGACTTGGACAGTCTAAATCCCCTCTTGAGTCTCAAAGACATTCTCAAGTTCCCTACAAATATAGGAGGAACCCCGAATTCTGGATCAATCTCCAGCAAAGTTAAAGCCCAGTCTCTCTCCTAAAAATCCCCAAGCCAGGGTCAGTCTATCACTAGTATAAAAGTATCCCAAATTAGAACCTCAAGGTATCTGATATCTCAACTCTTCTGTAACCCCCAGCAAGAGTTGATTCCCCACTTGGACCTGCCTTGGGATCTCAATAATTCCCAGCAGAAGATAGCCTCCTCTTAGGCTTTGTATAATGATCTTTCCTCAGCATAGTCAGCCTCCTCTTGGGCTTCGTACAATGATTCTCGCCAATGGAGCTCACCGTCTCAGACTCTCTTGTTGAGTCCATCACCTTTTCAGACTCTCTTGTTGAGTCAACCACTTTTCAGACTCTCTTGTTGAGTCAATCACCTTTTCAGACTCTCTTGTTGAGTCAACCACTCTCAGACTCTCTTGTTGGGTCAATCACGTTCCAGACTCTCTTGTTGAGTCAACCCTTTTAGCCTCAATCTTTGGCTTTGTACAAGATAGATAAAAATACTCTCTTGTTGAGTCAATCTTTTCCAGCCTCCCTTTGGCTTGGTAAAAATATTTCCCCTAGCACAAGTTAGCCTCCTCTTAGGCTTTGTATAATGATTTCTCCAGCTTGTTCAGCCACAATCCTGGGCTTGGTACATAACATTTTCCCCGAAAAAGTCAAACTTTCAGCCTCCTCTTAGGCTTTGTATAATGATATCCCCGAAGAGTCAGTCTCTTTTTTGCCTCAATCTTGGGCTTTGTACAAGACACCAATATATACCCTCTCATGTTGAGTTGGTCTTATCTAGCCTCTTCTTAGGCTGTGGGTAAGGATTTTCCCAGTGGAGTCAATCAACCTCTTAGCTTCAAACCTTGGGCTTTGATCAAGGCACACAATAATCAACAATCCCTCTTTAGAGATGACAAGTTCTCTCTCAAATAAACATTTTTCCTCCCTTAGAATAGGAGGAACTACGATTGCTCTGATTTCCCTGTTTCGTTTAAACGGGAATACGTAGGCATAAGATTGTGAAATCTTAGCGAGCATACTAATAAAAAACTCTAGGTCCAGTACCTTCATACATTAGTAAAAAAATTTAGGTTTCATACCTTAGTCATCATTCATCCCCATTTTCCACAAAAAACTAAAACTCACTCACTCTATCATATTTCCCAAGAAACTTTCCCAACCCATTAACGAATAAACACTATCAATTACGAAGCAATACCTAAAGCTAATATCATGTAGATATCCACATATAGGATGGGTAACTGACAACTACCATTGTATAGCCTGACCCCGACCCCCCCAATCTCTTTAAGCGTTTGTTCAGTTAAACATTTGCGTGCAAGGTTAGTTTTAGATACCTTCCCTTTCCCTTCCAGCTTCATGGGATAAATAAGAAATCAGAAAGTTGCACCCCCTCCTACCATTGCAGTGAGGAAAACCCAGCGATAAGGTGGTCACGTCACCGACAAAAATCGTTCGCTACAGAAAAATGGCAACTCTGATGGGGAGTCATTGACTATATAGGATCGTAGGCTATAGCTCTTAAGAGGTCTAGGATGTTAGTTTTAGGAATAAATATATATATCACTTTTCCTAATTGATATCCATGTTTATTTTTATGCTAATGGGATTGTAGGTGATACCGCAACTGGAAAGTTTGAGTGACACCTAAGATAAGTGATGACACTAGACATGTAAACTTACAGGGAGTGACTCCCAAATAAGAGACCCCAGCGACCATCGAATCAGTGGAAACACCCTTTGCGGATTCAATGCCTATACGACTTCGGTTGTTGAAAGCAGATTGTTTGATTGTGGTTGTCCATGAAACTGAGGATTTAGTAGGCCGAGACCTTGTTACTATTTTGTAGTGCGGAATCTATCGGAAATAGTTGTCACGCGATACTACCCTTATTTGAGATTACTCTAAGATACTGCAACTCGCTCGGGTGAACCAGCCTGCTGTTGTTATCCCAAGAGAGGTCAATGATTTTGAGGACAGGTACAAAAATCACCAGTATAACCTTTGGGGATGGGTAGAGCCATGACTTCATGACACCGAACCTTTGACCCCATGTTTTTTCTATGTTTTTGTGTGCTGCATTCATGCATGCATTTCATTAAAAAATTTAAAACAAAGAAAAATTTTCTCTTCTACTCTCTCTTTTTCAAATTAAACTAAGACAATGATTGCAAATTTCAGAGAGAAAGATTGCGTTATGGATTTCGGTAGAAGGAAGACTCACAAGTACACCTTCAAGGTTCCAAAATTAGAGAATTTAAGAGGGTTGGCAAGGATGATCACCAAACCTGGTGCTTTCAGAGCTAAGTACGGAGGACTGCTGTCTCTGTTAAGGGTCCATGTAATTAAAGGAATCCTGTCTGCACTCATCCAGTTCTACGATTCGGTTTATCACTGTTTCACATTCCCATATTATCAGCCAGCACCAACACTGAAGGAGTACTCTCACCTGACTAATTTACCTATCACTGACCAAGCTCCCTTTTCTAGACTGGAAGAAATTCCAAAGGATCAGACTATTGCAACAACAATTTATTTGGACGAGTCAGAAGTCAAGACTCAGATGACCACTAAGGGTGGAATCCAAGGTTTTCCAGCCAAGTTTTTGGTAAAGAAAGCTCTGTACTTTGCTAGTATATGGAACGTGAGTGCTTTCGAGAGCATCTTTGTACTACTCACCTATGAGTTATTTCTGTTTCCCAACATTGATAGCTTCATTAAAATCAATGCCATTAAGATATTTCTGATTGGAAATCCCGTACCAACCTTGCTCGCAGATGCTTATCATTCTGTACACTTAAGGAATTTGTACAGTGGAGGAATGATCACATGTTGTGTACCCCTTTTATACAAATGGTTCACTTCCCATTTACCCAAGTCTGCTGCTTTCTGGGATCATAAGAGTACTTTGCGTTGGCCACAAAGAATCATGTCTCTTACCAACTCTGACATAGATTGGTACAATCGAATCTATGACGGGATCAGAATCATTGACCATTGTGGAAACTTCCCTAATGTACCCCTCATAGGAACTAAAGGAGGAATCAACTATCATCCAGTTTTAGTGCGTCGTCAATTCGGATACCCGATGAGACATATCCCGCGTAATGTTCATCTGGAAGGTCTTTTCTTCAAGGAAGGAGAAAATGACAGGGGACTAAAGATAGAAATAGTGCATTCTTGGAAACATGTTCACATGAAATGAAGAGAGTCTCTAGGAAAACCAGACTGTATCTCTATAGAACCTTATCTCCACTGGGTACAAACTAGAGCTCTCAAGCCGAGGATACCTTACCCTTGTCAAGAAGTTCTTCTGTTAAAGGAATCTGTCCTTTATTTTATGTCTGATACGGAAAAGCTTCAGGTTACTCTCAACAAAGTTCAACAAGAGAAGAAGTCTTGGAAAAACAAGTACCGTATTCTCAGTGTAGAGTGTAACAAAATACAATAACTATTAAAAGAAAGAGATGCTCTGATCTAGATTTTAGAGCAACATGTTGTAGAGAATCAAGAAGACCAAAGGAATTTGCTCGCTACTTTCACTTGGCAAAGTAATGACAACCCGACAACGACTCAAGAGCCCCGGTCAAAGAAAAGGAAAGTACTAGAACCAGCACCTGAGCCCTCCTCAGAGAGGACTCAGGATCCATAAGCTTAGACATTTCCTTTTACAGCACTTTGTAAATTACTGTATTTCCATTTCCGCAATCTTTGAATTCAATAAAACGGGGTTTCCCCAATGTATGATGTTGGCAATCCAATTGTCAAAGTTTCTTTTGATTAAATAACAAAAAATTATTAATATAATAATTGCATATCATTCATCATTCTCACCTAACATATCCTTCTTCCCTACGAATCTCACGTTTGTGTCTCGATTCTAGAGTCAAACTGTCTCATTCATACAATACTCAGACCAATCGACAAAAGAAAAAAGATGATCTCGAGGAAGAGAACATAGAGTTGAGAGAAGAAATAGACACTCTAAAAGAAGATCCGAGGAAACTTCACATGACATGCAAGCTCTGGCAGCAGCTCAGATACAAAGGACTATGATCTCAGAGATCACATCTACACCCATAGTGGAAAAGTATGATCCTCGGTACAACATGCCTAAAGATTATCCCTGGGGCATGCCACCTAAATATATCCCGGAAGGATATATTCCGCCAATCATGGAAGATCCAGAAACTACAGCAGGAGCCACTGGGCCTGAAGGTTACAAACTTCGGGAAAGCGAAGATGCAAGGGGCATGACAGCAACTCGTGAAGGTTACAAAATTCGGGAAAGGGAAGCACCCAAAATCACTGCCGTAATGACTATACCACCATCCGTGGTACACACTGTCCCGAAAGGACAGATTCCACAGATACCTTTTGGTGGAAATGAAAGTATGAACGACAAAATGAAGGAGTTCCAGGAACAGTTCTTGGAGATGCAGAAGGAACTGCAAGCCATTCACGGTCAGGATCTATTCGTTAAGGATGCCGCAACCCTTTGTTTGGTCCCCAATGTGAAAGTTCCGCACAAATTCAAGGTGCCCGAATTTGAAAAGTACAATGGTAACTCTTGCCCTCAAAGTCATTTGGTGATGTACGCTCAGAGGATGTCAACATAGACAAAGAACCAACAACTACTGATCCATTACTTCCTGGATAGTTTAATCAGTGCCGCACTCAAATGGTACATGGGTTTAAACCGCAACAAGATCGTCACTTTCAGAGATCTTGGCGCTGCCTTTGTTCAACAATATAAGTATAACCTGGACATGGCACCGGATAGAGATTAACTTAGAGCCATGTCGCAGAAGGATAAGGAAACCTTCAAGGAATATGCTCAGAGATGGCGTGAAATTGCCGCTCAGATTTGTCCACCTCTTGAGGGAAAAGAGATGACAAAGATCTTCTTGAAAACCATGAGCTCATTTTACTACGACAGAATGGTTGCCAGTGCGCCCAGCGACTTCACTGAAATGGTCGGCATGGGGGTTCGTCTTGAAGAAGCAGTCCGAGAAGGATGTTTAGTCAAAGATGCTGGACCATCAAGCAGTATCAAAAGATACTGTTGCGCTTTACCTAAGAAAAAAGAGCAAGATATTGGTAATATCTCTCTCGGAAAGAAAAGGCAAAGGTAACAACCAGTAGCAGCGGTAACTCCTGCTATCAACCCTACGCCTGTTCCTACGTATCAACCTCAGGTTGCTCAGAGCCAACTGAATCAACAACAATATCAGCAAAGGACACAATAGCCTCCTCAGCAGGCTCGTCCTCAGTACAGCAACAACCGTACAATGTGACCACCGGGGTTCGACCCTATACCAATGTTGTACGCATAACTTTTTCTGTTAATACTGGTCAAGGGGCACATCCAGACCAGGTCTCCTCTTCCAATACCAGAGAATCCACCTTTTTGGTTCAAAACGGATTAGACTTGTCCTTACCATCAAGGAGGACCAGGGCATAACATAAAAAACTGTCTCAGCTTCAAATCCGATGTACAGAAGCTTGTCAGGAGTAGGGTCTTATCCTTCAAGGATACAAATCCAAATGTTCAGACGAACCCGTTGCCTCAACACGAGAAGGTTGCGGTAAATTTGATAGAGGAAGAGTCTAAGCACAACTATCAAATTCACGATGTACTCTTATTAGGAACCAACCTGGTCAAGATGTATTGTAGACAAAGCAGGTACGGTCATGTACCGTCTCACAACTATCACCAGTGTGATATCTACTCGGTAAACAATCAGGGATTATCTTTTGTACAAGAGGCCCTCCGGCGTCAAATGGATCTTGGATGGATTCAAGATTACCGCGATAGAAGCCATTATCAAGTTAACATGATTCAAATCTTCGATATTCATTTGATGAATACCAGCTTGGTGGAATTACACGCTAAGTAAGTCCAACTCGGTTTTCTGACTTCACATGAGTATCAGAACTGTAAAGTGTGTCGGGAGAGTGACCAAGGATGTGCACTCGTTCAAAGAACACTGCAATACTTGTTAAACCACTGTTGGCTTCCGATCTATCAATATGAAGACACACAACAAGTCAGTATGACTAAAGGGAACCCTACTAGGCATCAAAGTCAGGATGTTCGATCAATGGAAATCGACCTAGTAAGGTTACACTGTATTCAAAACGAACATGGTCGGGTGCCACCACACAACTGCGAGCATTGTAGAGTCTGCTCGGAGAATAATCAAGGATGCTACCTCATGCGAGCAGCCCTCCAAAGTCAGTTGGACCATAAAGAGATTCAACCGTGTTCAAGTTCTGGTTCAATTAACGTAATGTCTGACTATCTTCCCAATCAAAGCAGGGGTGTTGTCTTGATCCCTAAAGGAGAAGTGGCCAAATATATATGTGTCATAATCCCTTTACTCCATGAATCAAGATGCCCTCTTGATAGTGGAAAGGTTCTCAATCTCGAACTAATTGAGGTCGACTATGATGGTCAGAAAAATCAAAAGGCTCCTGTAGTTATCTATCTGCCGGGACCAGTATAAATCCGATAAGGCTATCCCTTACAAATACGGTGCAACAACTGTTGAGAATGGAAAAGAAGTTCCATTACCCTCCGTCGTGAATATTGTAGACATCAGTCGAGTAACACGAAGCGGCCGAATCTTCAACAGAGGAGTTGGAGAACCCACCAGAGAAAAGGAACCGCAAACAGAAGTTCCTAATCAACTAGTCGATCAATACAGTAATCCCGATCATTCAAAGAACAACGATGAGATGCTGAAGCTCATCTAGAAAAGTGAGTACATCATTGATTAACTATTGTAAATTCCTTTAAAAATTTCTGTGATTATCACTTTTACTCAGTTTGGAAGCTCACAGGGAGGCTCTACAGAAAGTCTTAGAACAAGCCTTTTGGAACAAGATGTAACAATAAGACAATTCGACAGCATCATCTCCAACATCACTTCCTGCAACAACTTGGGGTTTAGTGATGAGGAACTGCCAGAAGAAGGAAAAAGTCACAACATGGCGCTTAACTTTACAGTCAACTTCCAGGACGATGCTTTAGCCAGCGTACTGGTAGACACCGGATCGACTCTGAATGTTATGCCGAAGTCCACTTTAATATGACTATCATTCAAAGGATCTCCGATGAGAGGCAGTGAGGTCATCGTCAAAACATTTGACGGATCTCAAAAAAGAGTTATCGGCGAAATCGATCTTCCCATAACTATCGGTCCTCACACTTTCCCAGTCACTTTCCAGGTCATGGCCATCTGGGCAGCATACAGCTGTTTGTTAGGAAAATCTTGGATACACGAGGCTGGGCCAGTCACTTCGACACTTCACCAGAAGCTGAAGTTCATCAAGAACGACCAACTAGTCACAGTCTGGGGAGAACAAGCCTTGATCATGAGTAACTTATCATCGTCCACCTGTGTAGAACCAGAGAGGTTGTTGGAACCTAGTTCCAAGCACTTTTGGCGAGCAATGACAACCAATCAGAAAGAGGAACATCGATTTCCTCGTACAAAGATGCTCTCGAAGTAATCAAAAGTAATAATGCAAAAGGATGGGGACAACTTTTCATTCCTACTGATAACAAAGCAAAGAAAGGTCTTGGTTTTTCCTCAACCTGTACCCAGACTGCTATTAACGATGAAAATCTTCATCCCATTCAGGACTTCTTCCATTGTGGAGGTTTCCTTCACCCAGTGTCTCATGAAGTACATACCATCAACGAGGGTGATCCCTCTGATACAAATGAAGAGTGGAAGTCCTACCTTAATGAGGACGGTTATATGTCTCAGGAAGAGGTGCCTACGCCATTTTTCTATCCCGCACAAAGTCCGATATTTATACCAATGACAGATGTCAAGATGATATACGGAGATTGTGGTCCGGAAGGATGCCGTGCTCCACCAAACTCATTAGAGGAGGACATTTTGATGAAAGACAACTTTGACCACAACTATTACGGCCCAATGGATGACCTGCCTATCTGGCAGCCGTACCCGAAAGACTTGGGGCAAGAAAGTCAGCCCAATGATGCATATCAACTGAGAATTATTGAAAAGAATACCTGCGTCCCCACCATGTCATGGGATCAACACTCAAGGTATTCAGAAAATATCCAGCACGACAATGAATTTACAAAGCATGCAGGACTAGAATTCATCAACTATGCTTTTCCTGAGGTCAACGTCATCGAAAGGGATGACTCCTCCAGTTCTAAGGAAGTGTGGGACACCTTAGGACAACTGAGTGGCAAATTTGACTACTTGGTTAAGTACACCGCTCCTGAAAGCTCTCGTATCGGGCTCGAAGGCATCCAGCCAACAGGATGGGGAGATCCACTTGAGAGTAAAAATACTATGGAAGATACAACAGAAGAGTTCGTCTACGACAACTCTGCCTGGGAAACAGATTCCAATGATCCTGCTCTACTAGAAATCAACGTTATTTCTGAAAACAAGTCAAGAAAGAAGGTACCAGACTTTGGGATTCACCGAGGAGTTCGCCGCCAATGGGTTGCTGACAACGTTCTGAAAGTCGTTCATAAGTCTAAGTAATTGCCGTCTTTATTTTTACCTTTCACCCTGCCCAGGTGAAACGGATGTTTTGATAGGGCTCACTTTCTGTAAATTTACCTCTTCGCTTTGCCTAAAGCGACAGAGTTTTATTTTATAGGGCTGTAATTTCAAGAATCGACAAGATCATAAATAAAATAATGTCGTTCTGTAATTTCCGCATTTATTGTTGTCGCTCCCGGGATTTTCATCCTAGTACAAACGCGAAAGTGGCACCAAACAGAGTCGCCAGCAATGTGTATTTATCCCAAGAGAGGGAAAGGAAACACTGCATAAACCTGGGAGGAAGGAAAGAGCATGGTCTTACGACCAAGAGAAGTGGGTAAGGGAGTCGGTTACGCGAGAGGAAGGTATTAGCACCCCCACGCGTCCATCGTACCCGATGGGATCCAAGCTTGCTTGTCTCGATCAAAGGGTGTAAGAACTGGATATCAACTGCTAACCGGAAAACTGGAAATGAAGGGATAGCACAGAAAAGAGAGAGGAGAAAGAAGAGAGAAATAAATGTAGGGAAAATAAAAGAAGTGCTCGCATGGGCCCTACCCCACTGCCTACGTATCTCATCGGGAGCATGAGAATCAGAGCGACGTAGTTCCCCTCAACGAGGGTCGCTTCGTTTGTGTTTTTAGTTGAATACGTCACCGTTCACGTCCTAGCAGTTTAGGCATTGCAGCTCGCTGTAGGGAGACTTAGGCCTTACCTGTTTGCGGTAGAACGGAAATGACGCATCCTTAAGGAATGAATGAAGGAGATGAGAAAAGAGTTCCCGAAGGAAAAACGTTATTGTTTGTTTTTGTCTTTTAAGAGTTTTTTCATTTGTTTACATATGATAGTGTATCTAAATCTTAATCATTGGAATGTATACATCCTCACATTCCAAGATGGAATGAGTAAGAAAGTACACTAAGGGTGAAGAAGACCCTCACACTTAGTTCCAATTATTAAGGTTCAAACACACTAGCATACTGGTATTTATTAAGTGTTTTTGTTGATTATGAAATGAAGAAGTGTTTTTCTTGATTTGTATCTTCAACAAGTATTTCATTTAAGTCCCTCATACAAGATCAAATGTTTAACACATTGACCCAAGATGGGCCATATGCTACACATTCTAAGATTATAAGAGAAGACCCCTTTATAATCTTTTCTTTATATGAAAGGCCTAAATGCAATAAATGCCTACCTTTATTACATATTTTGAATTTTCTTTGAGATGAGAAGATGAAAGACTCAAGGGAGAAAAAGGGTAAAAATCTATGTGAACTAAGACTCAATCCTAATTGATTAGTTAAGGGAGTGATCCTAATGGTTTGTGAGGGTTAGAAGAGAAGAAAGAAACTCCTTAGTGTTGTATGTGCTCCTTGCTTGAAGAGAAGATAAGAGAGGATGAGAAGAAGAAGAGAAGAAAGCTTAGTGTTCTTCTTACTTCTTAATGAAGTTAAGAAAGAACCTAAGAAGGGATGATGTGCAATTAAGCAAATGATAGCATTACATGCTTCACAATCACACCTTGAAAGCATTAAAGGAGTTAAGAGAAGAAGATAGGATGTGGAAGCATATCCACATCCAATTTACTTACCATTTGCACCTAAAAATGTTAGAAATATCACATATGAACAAATGATAAGCAATTAAGCACACAATCAAAGAAGAATCAACAATTAAAGGCTCAAACCACTTAGGGGCAGTAGCTAAAGTTCCTAATTGACTTCTAATATTAGTGCATCTAAATTGGGTAAAAGAAGTGAGGGTAAGTTCTAAGTAACTACCCTTACTTGTGGAAGAAGAAAGAAGATGAAGAAGTAAGAAGGATGAGGTTAGAATGGCCAAACAAGTCAAGTTAAATCAAATTCCAGAATTCAAACATGTCTTAAAATGCCCTATAAATGTCAATTACAAGTTACTTAAGTCCATTACAAAAGCATACAATCATTGGTGAATGAATGAAGAAGAGATGAAGTGAAGGAGTTTTCATATTTTGAATTCATTTAAGTCACATACATGAGATGAAATGATCATACATTTATGAAATGAGTTGAAAATGAATGATGTCAGTATGTTAACATGTTCAAGATGCAATTGGTCATGTATGAATGAGCATACAAGCATGAATGGAGGAACATAAATGCAAACACAAGTCATTCACATAAGATGTTCAACTTTGGATGAGCAATCAAGACATAGCAAAATGATGCACCACTGACCAAATATGATTCATACAAGTCTTAAGGTATCTAAAATAACCTAAAAAGAAACCTCAAACAATGGCACAAGTTCCTTTCATCAATTAAAGTTAGGTTCATGCAATTAGAGTTCAATTAGAGGTACCTTAAAGAACAATTCAACTAAAAATAGCAAACCACGTCCAAAAATTATGAAACTTGGTCAAGATACTCTACAAGCAGAAGTAAAAAATGTCACAAAATTTCACTCAAACATCCACAAAATTAGTCATTCAGATCAGGGGTCAAAGAGGGTGAGGAACCAAGGTTAATCATGCAAAAGAGTGAAGTCAAAATGTAATGATAAAAATGTAAAAAAATGTAAAAAAAGTTTTTTATGAATTTTAATGTGATATGAAATGAATGCAACAAGAATGAGTTAAAAATGTTTAATGGTTTAGGAGAAATAAAAGTTTGAAGTTGGAGTATGCATGTATGAATGCATGTGATGTACTGTACTTTGTGGAATTAAAATAAAATCGAATTTTAATGCTAAAAATCAAAACAAAAATATGAAAAATAATTTTGGAATGTCATGAACATGTATGATTATTTTTGTAATTTTTAGATGAAGAAAAGTATTTTAAATGCATTAAATGCAAATGGTGTGAAAAGTGAGAAACAAAAAAATCAAATAAAGAAGCAAGGGGTGCATTAGTAAACTGAGCACACATTAAACAAGATTGGGCTCAAAAAAGGGGTCATTCCTCTCTTATTATTATATTTAGCATTTAAAAGAAAAAATAAAAAGAAAAGTAAGCCATGTAATAAAATAACATGTAATATTATCAATTGGTGCACTTATCAATTAAAATCACTAGCGGACAAAAACAGAAACCATCCACTCATACAGCGCCACGTCAGCGTTCCTTCTTCCTCACCATGCACACATGAACGTAAAAAACCAGTAACTACAAGAAAGAAAAGCGCAAAACCTCCATGATCAACACAACTTCTCCCTCTCATAACTCATTCAATTCTCAACGAAATCGATCGAAATTTAAACCAAAATTGAAGTATGAAACGAGAGGAATACCACAGTATCAATAGTTTTCAAAAACGCACACTCTAACATAGAGATATATGGTACGAAAGTTACCGCCGGCACCACTTTTCGGTGTCGTCGCCGCGACCGAAATAATTTTCCCAAAAGTCCACAAACCATATATCAAAATGAAGCCTGAACAGCAAGGATTATGAATCTACTCTTTATTTTCATTTATCTTGCATGCATAGTGAGTTTTAAAGAGATCCAGAAAATCCTAACAAACATGAAATCAACCACTAATGGCATACACTATCCAATCACAGTTCGTTTTAATCTTGTTAACAGTTTTATGGTCTGAAAAGCATAAAAACAGAGGATTAAGTTAATGAAGAACACACTTGAATTTTGAAGCTTCTTCAATGGAGCAACTAAGAAAACCAGAGAAATAGCTTGGATCTTCAACCCTCAATAGGCAAAATAAATGCCTAATTCTTCAACAATGCTCTTCAAAATGCAGAGAAATTGAGCTTCTGCTCCTTTGATCTTTGGTGAAGGATGATGAAGATTGTTGCTTGATGATGAGATTGAGGAGTAGTGTGAGAGATTGAAGAACAATGGAAATTTCAGCTTTAATCTTCAGAGAGAATTCAGAGAACTTTGAGAGTTTCATATTGGAGTTTTTGTGAAATGAGGTGAAGTTGTGAATTATGTATTTATATGTGAAGTTAACTTGAGCTAACCATGGTTAATTGTTGAGTTGATGGTTGGAAGCACGGTTAAATGAGTTAACAAACTTGTTAAAGTTTGTTATGGTTAGTTATGGTGAGTCACTTAGTTGGTTAGAACCGAGTTAGAATAGTGTTAGTAGCTGTTATGATTGATTAATGTATGTTAATGAAGCATGATAGCATGATATTATGGATGATGATGTTTTAATGAGTGTTAATAGAAAACAAAATTTCATTAAGTATGTATGCATGGTGTATGTGATGTTTATTTTTATGCATGGGATGCATGGTGTGTATGAAGCATGTTAGTGCTTGGTTTACTAATGGAAAGATACATTGGCAAGTGTAGCACAAAAAGAATTCACATTAAAATTTTGTTGTTTTTTCAGCTTATTTGGTGTCTGATACTCGAAAACATGACGAGGTCAACCTCTTCGAAGCAGAATCTCGACTCGACTTTGTCAGTAAAGTTGTAGATCTATGAGTTATTGACCACGTGTTAAAATGTGAGCTCAATCGGACAAACGACGAGGGAGATATGAATTTTCTCGCGAAACAACTTTCTGCCATTTTTTCCGACTCAGCACGTCAGTTTTGCGAAATAAACCCAAAACGACAATCTTCGGAGTACCGTTCGGACTCGAACTTGTATTTGAACTTGAAGATGATAAAATTTTTGAACCAACGCTTCGAGAACGGACGCAATCCGATGAAAATTGACCGAGTTATGAATTTTACAAAATCTGACAGACAGTGCACTTTACCAAAGAACCTCAACCGGTGATTCGCAATTTCGGGGTCCTTCCGCTCGGACCTGACCCAAACTGAATTTATGGCACGAAGATAACATCTAAATGGAATTTTAGGCACCAGAACGGGATCAATCCGATGAACGAGCTGAGAGTTATGAATTTTTTACTCTCCACAACTCACCGGTTTAGCACTATTTCTCACTGTTTTTTCACTGTATCGACTCTGGAAACTTGCACATTCGGCGATCTTGTTCAAAGAATTAGTTCTCGGCCAAAACATGAAAGTTTGAGAGGATATCAATACGGAACTTTTGACATATGAATCTCTAAGAAACATTGATCCAATCAGAAGTTACGAACTCTGGAATACCGCTAGCACAGTTAGTCGGCGAAACCGACATTCTAGAAACAATTAAATTCCATCACTTTCCTTGATGAATTGGCTTCCGAGATGAACATGAAAGTTGTGGAGGATGCCGAGACGGTCCTAACTTTTGAATTTCAAGCAAAAAAGAGTTTTCGGGCGAGAGTTACGAATTTTGCAAATTGCACCGTAAAACTGATATTCTGCTTAAACCGTTCTGAAACAACTGAGAACTTTGCCTTCTTCTGAGATTCTTGCGCACGTGCCGCATGACGAAATAAACGTCCGTCGCAACCTATGAAAGCTTAGAGGAAATACTTTGATCCTATCACAATGCAAATGAATAAATATGAGTTATGACCTAATGAATGCAAATGAGGAAGAAACATAAGCCAGAAAAAAGTAGGGCAAATTTTGGGGTGCTACAATTGTTGTTTTCTCTTTTTTCTTTTTCAGAAAATAGTAATCCTAAAAAACAACTCAAATAATAAAAACAAGCAGTTTTCAGAAAATACACTGCACACACTCTTGCATTCTCTCTATCTCTTCTAAAAACAAATCATCACGACATGCAGATTGCTTGTTTAAAACCCCATTGAAAAATACGATCTAATGCCTTCTCCCAACTTTGAATTCCCGGTATTTGAGGCTGAAGAAGAAAATAACGAAGAAATTCCAGAAGAGATCTCCCGATTACTCAGACAAGAGGAAAGGTCCATTGAACCTCACAAACAGCCGTTGGAAATGGTCAACTTGGATTCAGAAGAAGAGACAAAAGAAGTCAAGATTGGGGCATTGCTCAGTCCAACTGTCAAAGAAATTTTGATAAAGATTCTCAAAGATTTTCTGATTGTGTTTACTTGGTCCTCTCAGGACATGCCAGGGTTAGACACTAGCATCGTGAAACATTATCTACCGTTAAGATCAGAATATCCGCTAGTAAAACAAAGGTTGAGACAGACTCATCCAGACATGGCCATCAAAATCAAAGAGGAAGTACAAAAACAGATTGACGCAGGTTTCCTCGCCACGTCAGAATATCCTCAATGGCTGGCCAATATCGTACCAATTTCAAAAAAGGACGGAAAGGTCAGAATGTGTGTGGATTACAGAGATCTAAACAAGGCTAGTCCAAAGGACGACTTTCCTTTACCACATATTGACATGCTGGTTGACAATACAGCGACGTTCAAATTTTTCTCCTTCATGGATGGATTCTTGGGCTATAATCAGATAAAAATGGCGCCGAAGGACATGGAGAAAACTTCGTTCATCACCCCATGGGGTACTTTTTGTTATAAAGTAATGCCAATCTGTTTAAAGAACGCCGGGGCAACCTATCAAAGGGCCATTACTACCCTGTTTCATGACATGATACGCAAAGAAATAGAGGTATATGTCGATGATATGATTCCCAAATCTAAGATAGAAGAGGAGCATGTGACCCACCTGTCAAAGCGATTCGAGCGGTTGAGAAAGTACAAACTCCGCTTGAATCCCAATAAGTTCAAATTTGGTGTCCGTTCAGGGAAACTTTTAGGGTTCATCGTCAGCCAGAAAGGAATTGAGGTTGATCCTGACAAGGTCAAGGCCATTCAAGAAATGCCTTCTCCAAAGACTGATAAACAAGTCAGGGGTTTGCTGGGACATCTGAACTACATTTCCAGATCCATATTCCTCATGACCACGACATGTACGCCGATCTTCAAATTACTCAAAAAGAATCAGGACTGTGTTTAGACAGAAGACTGCCAAACAACCTTCGATAGTATCAAGGAATACCTGTTAAATCCGCCGATTCTATAACCTAAAGTGGAAGGAAGACCACTGATCATCTACCTAACAGTCTTGGAAGACTCTATGGATTGTGTACTTGGCCAACAAGATGAAACAAAAAGAAAAGAGTTTGCCATCTACTATCTGAGCAAGAAATTCACCGACTGCGAGACTCGGTACTATGTTTGAGAAAACTTGCTGGGCTTTGGCTTGGGCAGCCAAACGTCTTCGCCAGTATATGATTCATCACACTACTTGGTTAATCTCTGAAATATATCCAACCAAGTATATCTTTGAAAAACCTGCTCTCACGGGAAGGATTGCCCGTTGGCAGATGTTGTTATCAGAATACGACATCGAGTACCATGCTCAGAAAGCCGTCAAAGGAAGTATTTTAGCCGATCATTTGGCTCATCAACCGATTGACGATCAAGAATCAATCGGGTTTGACTTCCCAGATGAAGATGTCATGTATTTGAAAATGAAAGACTGTGATGAACCGCTACCCAGTGAAGGGCCAAAACCAAGTTCCTAATGGGGACTAATCTTTGACGGAGCTGTCAATCATTATGGAAACGGAATTGGGGCAATCATCATAACACCTCAGGGTATCGATATTCCTTTCACTTCTAGACTGACATTCAAGTGTACAAACAACAAGGCCGAATAAGAAGCTTGTATCATGGGTCTCGAAGAAGCAATCGACTTAAGGATCAAGAACGTGGATGTATATGGAGACTCATCCCTGGTTATCAATCAGATCAAAGGAGATTGGAACACATACAAATCCAGACTAATTCCATACAAGGACTACGCGAGAAGGTTGTTACCATTCTCCAACAGAGTCGAGTTTCATCATATCCCTCGTGAAGAAAATCACATGGCTGATGCACTAGCCACTCTCTCTTCCATGATTAGTGTAGGACAATGGAATGTCATACCTAAGATTGACATAATGCACCTTGAGAGGCCCACCTACATCTTCACAATTCAAGCAGTCATAGACGATAAACCTTAGTATCATGATATCAAATGCTTCCTTCAGAAACAAGAGTACCCACCCGGGGCACTAAGAAAAGTCAGAAAAACCCCTCAGAAGGATAGCATGCAACTTCTTTCTGAGCGGTGATACTCTCTATAAGAGAAACTTTGACATGGTCTTGCTCCGATGCGTAGACAGACTAGAAGCAAGCATGCTGATGAAAGAGATTCACGAAGGATCCTTTGGCACTCATGCCAACAGACACACAATGGCGAGAAAAATTCTGAGAGTAGAGTACTATTGGTTGACCATGGAATCCGATCGCTACAAGTACATGAGGAGGTGTCACAAGTGTCAGATATACTCTGAGAAAATCCATATACCGCCTACACATCTCAAAGTTCTTTCTTCCCGATGGCCATTTTCCATATGGGGAATTGACATGATTGGCATGATTGAACCCAAAGCTTCAAACGGACATCGGTTCATCCTGGTAGCCATTGATTACTTCACCAAGTGGGTCGAAGCAGCATCGTACGCCAATGTAACCCGACAAGTGGTGGTCTGATTTATCAAAAACAATATCATTTGTCGTTATGGTGTTCCTAGCCAAATCATTACGGATAATGGATCCAACTTGAACAATAAAATGATGAAAGAGTTGTGCGTTGAGTTCAAGATCGAACACCATAACGCATCTCCCTACCAACCTAAGATGAACGGAGTGATAGAAGCAGCTAACAAGAACATCAAGAGGATTGTTCAGAAGATGGTCATAACCTACAAAGACTGGCACGAGATGCTACCCTTTGCACTTCACAGTTATCGCACATCTGTTCGCACTTCATCAGGGGCAACCTCTTTCTCTCTAGTATATGGCATGGAAGTAGTGCTCCCCATCAAAGTAGGTATCCCATCAATCCGAGTATTGATGGAAGCTAAGCTAACAGAAGCTGAATGGTGTCAAAGTTGGCACGAAGAACTGAATCTGATTGAAGAAAAATGAATAACGGCTCTATTCCATGGTCAGTTGTATCAGCAAAGGATGAAGAAGGCATTTGACAAAAAGGTCCAACCTCGCACCTTCAGGAAAGGAGACCTTGTGCTCAAGAAGATACAATCATTCCTCACTGATTCTCGGGGCAAGTGGACTCCGAATTATGACGGCCTCTATGTGGTCAAGAAATCTTTCTCAGGCGGTGCCTTGAGACTCGCAACAATGGATGGAGAAGAATTTTCCTACCCTACAAATGTTGACGTAGTCAAGAAATACTTTGCCTAAACTAAAAAAAACGCCTCGGTGGATTAAAAACCCGAAAGGGCGGTCCAGGCAAAAATTAGAGACATAATCGAAAATCATCCCAATGGATTGGAAGTCTCAAAGTACAATCCAGGAAAAAGTTAGGGATTAATGGCAAGTAACTACGTCTGATCAGTTCAACTCCTCAGTAGTCGCACCATCCATAAGAAAACTCCAGTCAAGGTCATCTTCGACAGAAGCTCAAGATGTCCAGAATTCAAAGTTGGTAGAAGGATAATAGCCTTTATGTTTTAATGTAGCCCTGTTCCCTTAAATTACCATTTTCTAAACTTTGTTAATACTCTATGGAATCATGCGCTTGGCTGATTTCCATCCTATCAATAAAATTTGAGCCCTAGAACTATTGTTTACAATTCTTATTTGTTTTAGCTTTACGGAACGACATTTTAGCATGATTAACAATTCTTGAGATAAAACAAAAATGAATTTACTTGTCAAAATTTTTCTGCTTTTAAAATAAAGATGGAAATTCTTTTGACTGTTGAACATCGAAAGAACATTGATTGTTTCTCCAAAAGCAATTTAGCTTCAAAATGCAGAATCAAAGTACTCCTTCTAAACCAGTACACCTGAATGAAGGATAAGTTGTGTCAGATGCGAATATTTCGTCCGGCATCCTCGGTAAAGTCCTTACCTCCTAAGTCCGACCAACGGTTGTTCCCCGCAGGGACTATCTCTCCTAAGCAAGACATAATTGCTATTTTTGGACCAGATGATACTTTCTATCCCCTACAGTGGCCGAGTATCCAGTCGTGTTCATCTATTAGTTTGTATGTCGCGTCAGTTTTATCAGTATATACATACATACATCATGCATTATTGATTTACATTTATATTCATATTGCATCACTATCACTCTAGTCGGTTTTATCCCCTTGTGATAAAAGTCCTCCCAATCGAGTTTTCAGTCATTTCCTCGTCAGGAAGCAAATCATCGGAGCGATTTCTCCTCCAGTTTATTTCTGGATTGGAGACGGCCCTTGACCACTTTGATAACTGGAACCTTTGAAAGACAAGAAAACCTTCGACAAACGTCACTCTTTGCCATTGAAGAGGATATCTTCGCTTTCCTAGAATAAGGAAAATCCTCAGATTCGGCAATATGGCAGTTTTTCTTCGAAAGATTCGCTGACGAATAGGTCATCAGCACCTCCAAATTGGATTACATTACATGGAATTTTTTCGAGAAGATCTCAAAGAAAAGTATGATGTAATATCCCAAAGCAGAAAGCAGTCTCTCAAGAGACTCGTTTTCCCCAGTAGAGTCGACAAATGGCGTCTCCAAATAGGGAAGTTTGTGCACCTCTACAACTCAGACGAATGGATTCCCCAGTAAGTCTGACATCAAATGGCATCTCCCCAGGAAAATTCGGCGAGAAGTTTAAGGAAAACCGCTGCGAATAGCGTCCCTTGTCAAGAAAGTTCATTGACAAAAGAAACTAAGACCAGTTCCTTGGTAGGAAACCAAGATCGAGGGGAAGTTTATTTCAGAAACTTAGACCAGTTCCTTGGTAGGAAACCAGGATCGAGGGAAAGTTTATTTCAGAAACTGGGACCAATTCCTTGGTAGAAAACCAGGATCGAGGTGAAGTTTATTTTAGAAACTTAGACCAATTCCTTGGTTGGAAACCAGGATTGAGGGGAAGTTTATTTCAGAAACTGAGACCAGTTTCTTGGTAGGAAACCAGGATCGAGGGGAAGTTTATTTCAAAAACTTAGACCAGTTCCTTGGTAGGAAACTAGGATCGGGGGGAAGTTTATTTCAGAAACTTAGACCAGTTCCTTTGTAGGAAACCAGGATCGGGGGAAGTTTATATCAGAAACTGAGACCAGTTCCTTGGTAGGAAACCAGAATCGAGGGGAAGTTTATTTCAAAAGAAAATTGAGACCAGTTCCTTGGCTGAAGACCAGGATCGAGGGGAAGTTTACCTTTTCTAAGCATCATTGCTTACCGAAAGAAGATGGATGAGCAAACTGCCATTCATAACCACCATCAAAATTTCGAGTATTCCGATATTTAATCCTCTTGCACCCCGAATGCCCGAATACCTTCGCCATTCACACCTTCGGGTCCAAGAATATTAAATAGGGGCATCTGTCATACCCCAAATTTTGACCACCAAGATTCCCCATCATTGTGTAAATCATCATCACAATATGGATGTATTTACATGCCTCATCAGTCTCCCCAAAGATGGGTGAGCATTCACTACAAACAAGAATTAGGGTTTCAAGCCCTCTCTGAGCACTTAGACAAAGGATCAATCAAGGAATGACATGATCTTCAACTTTTCTAACCTCTCAAACACCCATAAGGGATCAAGAGGACTCCTACATCAAGAATCAAGCACAAAGTTGCAACATTCCAAGTGGATTAAGCCTCAAGATCGCCAGTGTCACTAAATTAGGGTTTTAGTCTACCAACGCCTCCAGGTGGAATTTTCCTCTGGGCATGAGCCAATGCTTCAAAACATAACTCAAGATACTCCAAGGGAAATCATGGACCCAATCATCAAGTCACTCTAGCCTCAGGGGATGCGTTCACCAAATATCAGGAATTAGGGTTTCTTGACCTAATTCACCCCTAAGTTGACTTTTGGGACAAAACATGAGCCAATACATCAAGAAATGATTTGAGGGTCTCTGATACACTACATTGATCCATTTGCAACAATGGATTAACCCAGGAAACTTGATTCACAAGTTTCATTTTCATCTGGACCACAATTAGGGTTTCAAGGGAAAAGTCAACTGTACCTTTGACTTTTGACCAACAAATGCTCCCAAACCTTGGGACATGATTCAATACACCCTATATCGCCTATGGAGTCCACCCATTAGGTTTGATTTAGGTCAAAGACTTGATTTCACAAAGGATCGCACAGTTTGGATTTCATTTGATAAAAAGTCAACTTTACAAAAAGTCAAAGTTTGACTTTTGATTTTTTGGTCAACCAAGGTTTCTTAACCCTAAAACAATGTTAATGTGCGATTGGAATCATCATTCATCAAGAAAAATCAAGAAAAGTGAGTTAACTTGTAAAAGGGGTAACAAAAAAGAACTTAGAATTTTTCTAAGTTATGAAACAAAGTGGTTAGGGTACCAACTTCCAAGGATCATAACTTGAGATCCAAGCAACCATTTTAGATGATCCAAAGATGGATTTGTAGCTCTCATGGCATACTTTAAAAGTGTCAACTACATCTCATTCCAATTCCTCATGGATTTTAAGTTATGGAGTGATCAAAATGGCTGAAAACATGAAATGCCACTTTTTCCAACACTTAGTGAAATTTTTACTAAGTCAGAATCTGTCGTACCTTTTTCAAAATGTAGGGGCATTTTTCACTTGGATCCAAAAAGTTTCAAGACAAACTATGATCACACATGTGTTGGGTCATATAAGGGATTTCCAAAATGCCCAAGAACTCCATTAAACTCCACCTAAGCTAGGGGTTATGATAACTGCAACATGCCTTGCTGCAAACTGTCTTGGCAAGGCTGATTTATGCATAAGGGCTCGAGTTGATCAAATTGTGCAACAACAAGCATGGTTATCCATCTACACACCTCAAGGGGGAATCGCCAAGGGACAAGCACTGATCTATCATCCTCCCAAGTCCGAGATTCCACAAGTAGCATGCCAAACCTAAAGAGCTACAAAGATTCCAAATATCCAATTTTGTTTCCAAGCATTCAATGCATACACCAATGTGGCATAGACTGATGAATTCCTAACTGAATGAGTCAAGGATAAGCTTTGAATCAAAGAACCAGAGCCCTATGCTCTAACCTCAAGTCAATGGCTAGAGGAGACTTGAGTTTCCTTTTGATCCACATTGGCCAAGGGCCTACTGCAGTTGTCATTCCCTATTGATGCCAAAACAAACTTGACACACTATAAATAGACCTCATTTCTGATCAGTTTGAGTACACCAAAGGCCTATAACACTTGCCTTTCTCAAAATTACACTCTCACTTCCAAAATTGCCTTCTAATGCAAGCTACTATCGGGTTTTGAATTAGAATGTGTTTCCAACCAAACCAATCACACACACACACACACCTCATAAACATCACATTCAAACATTAAACCAACAACTGGAACACCAAATTCATGAAATCATCATCCATTTGCTCAAGGTTTCAACAAAGTTGCAGTTGAGGTGCCATAATTTGTTCCAGTTCATTTCAAATCAATCCAAGTTTTCAAACACACTCCATATGGTGTAGGGAAATTGTTCAGATCATCACAACTCATCTGTAACACCTCTAACTCAAAAATCAAATTGCTCTTGCTGCCACAACCTTCAAGTAAGCCTAAACTTGGTCATCTCATAATTTATGCATATTTCCTCGCATAAAACTTTTGCCAAATTTTCATAATCATGCATAAAATGTTTCCCCTCTATTGATTACTTTGTATGAACCGTGTATCAAATTTCTCAGCCTTCATGTACAAGTTAGGGTTCTTGAGGTTTTGTTTTGATTTCTCATTCCATGCTTAAAATAAATGAAATTAAAGACAATAGACATGATCGTGAGTTGAAAACGAGCACATTGATATGTGGATTGTATGATTCCATCAAGTATTCAGTGAGATTGATGAGAAAACGTAAATCTAGGCAAAACAGGGCATGCGGGCAAGAACAAGATGTTCTTGGCGCCCTTTTTCAAATATTTGAATTTTTGAATTTTTAATGATTTTATTTAATTGATTCAAAAATTAATTTCTCTCTGAATTTTAATGATTTTGAGTTGATTCTTTTTTTTAATAATTCACAAAAATGTTAAAATATTTTATTTTACAAAAAATTTCCAAAAATATTATTTATTTCACATATTTGATATTTTTGAAAAGAATTAATTTTTATTTGTTTTTCAACATTTTGAAAATTTTCTTTCTCTTTATTTTCCAAACTTAAATGGTTTTCAATCATTTTGTGGACAAAAACATGATTTTAGAAACATTGATCCAAGATCACCACTCATTTTTTACATGTTTTCAATAATTTTTATTAAGTTTTTAACAAAATTAATTCCATTTTAAAACAAAATTAGGGTTTTGGTTGATTCCACCCTCATCAATTTTTTTCAAACACTTTTGGCCTCTAATTGAGTGTAAGACCCAACCCCTTTGTCATACCCCAAATTTTGACCACTAAGATGTCCCATCATTGTGTCAATCATCATCACAATATGGAGGAACCATCATACCTCATCAGTCTCCCTAAAGATGGGTGAGCATCCACTACAATCAAAATTAGGGTTTTAAGCCCTCTCAGAGCCTTAGACAAAGGATCAATCAAGGAATGACATGATCTTCAACTTGTCTAACCTCTCAAACATACACAAAGGATCAAAAAGGACCCCCACTTCAAGGATTAAGCACAAGGTTGCTCCCTTCTAGGTGGATCAAGCTTCAAGATCGCTAGTGTCACCAAATTAGGGTTTTGGTCGACCAAGGCCTCCAGATGGAAATTTTCATCTGGGCATGAGCCAATGATCCAAAACACAACCTAATGTACTCCATGGAACCTCATGGACCCAATCATCAAGTCAATTTTGCCTTAGGGGATGCATTCATCAAAAATCAGGAATTAGGGTTTCTTGACCTAATTCACCCCTAAGTTGACTTTTGGGGCAAAACATGAGCCAAGACCTCAAGACATGATTTGAGGGTCTCTAATGAACTATATTGATCCATTTGGAATAATGGATTAATCCAAGAAGCTTGAGCAACAAGTCTCAATTTCATCTGCACCACAATTAGGGTTTTAAGGGAAAAGTCAACTGTAACTTTGACTTTTGACCCGGACATGCTCCCAAGCCCTATGACATGCACCAATATACCCTATGACATCCATGGAACATGTCCATCAAGTTTGATTTAGGTCAAGGACATGATTTCCTGAAGAATTGCACAGTTTGGAATTCATTTGATAAAAAGTCAACTGTGCACAAAAGTCAACCTTGACTTTTTGAGATTTTTCACCAAAATGGTTTTTTAACCCTAAAATGATGTTAATGTATGATTTGAATCATCATTAATCAATAAAAATCAAGAAAAGTTGGATAACTTGTAAAAGGGGTAACCATAAAAACATAGAAAATTTTCTAAGTTAAAAATAAAGTGACAAGGGTACCAACTTTGGAGGATCATAACTCCTAAACCACAAAGCCATTTTTCCTCATCCAAAGATGGATTTGTAGCCCTCATTATCCTCTACAAAAACTTCAACTAGACCTAAGTCCAATTCATTAAGGATTTTGAGTTATGGAGTGATCAAAGTGGCTGAAATGTGAAAATATCACTTTTTCCAACACTTAGTGAAATTTTCACTAAGTCCAAATCTGTCTTCACTTTTTGCCAAATGTAGGGGGATTTTTCACTTGGATTCAAAAGAGATCAAAACCAAACATGTTCAAACAGTTGTTGTATCATGTAAGGGCTTTCCAAAATGGTCAAGAGCATTACCAAATTCAACTTACACCATGAGATATGACATTGGCAAGTTGCCTTGCTGAAATCTGTCAAGGCAAGGCAGAATTTGCAACTTTGCTCGATTTGCCAAAATCAGCCAAATTCAAATGCTCCTATCCACTTGGACACCTCAGAGGATTGAATCTAAAGGGGACAATCACTGAGCCAAGCCTCCAAAGTCCATGGAACAAGAAATATCATGTTGAACCTAGAATGGCCAAAATAGGGACAAGACTCCAAATTTGGATTGAAGCATTCAATGGAAGCATCAAGGTGGCATGGACTGATCCATTATCATCTGAAATCAGTCAAGACTTATCCAAGACCAAGGGTACCAAAGCTCTGTGCCCTAACCTCTAGTCAATGGCTAGAGGAGACTTCGATTTTCATTTGCCAACATTGGCCAAACCTACTTACCAGTTGCCATTCACTATTCCTTGCAAAACAAACTTTCTCTACTATAAATAGAGCTCAATTGTGTTCAGTTTAAGTACACCAAAGGCCTACAACACTTTCCTTTCTCAAATTCTCTTTCTCTTGGAAAAAATGCCTTTCTTAGCAAGGTAGCTATCGGGTTTTGAGTTTGAGAGCTTTTCCAATCAAACCAATCAGTCATACACCTCACATACATCATATAGAAGTGATCCAAACACTCACATAACATCTGGAACACTGTTTTCACAAAATCACCAGCCAATTGCTCAAGTTCTTGACAGTTTTGCAGTTGAGGTACCATCTTCAAATCCAAACCATTTCAATCCATTCCAAGCACTCAGACACATCACTTGGTACCTAGGGAAGTTATCCACATCATTGGAACCTAGCTGTAACACCTCTAACACAAATCACGATCACCAGCTGCAAGTGGTAAGCATGAGCTCTTCTAACTCTATGATCCATGCAATTTTTGCTGCACAATAATTTGGCCATATGTTCATAATCATGCATGGAATGTTTTCCCTCAATTAATTGCATTGTTTGAATCGTGTATCAAAAATCCTAGCCTTCAGGCAGAAATTAGGGTTCTTGAGGAATTTTCATGATTTCTTGTTATATGTTTAATTTAAATGAAATTAATGGACATAGACATGATCGTGAGGTTGAGACGAGCATAATGATATGTGGATTGCATGTTATAATCAAGTATTCAGGGAGATTGGATAGAAAATGCAAATCAGCCAAACCCAGAACACGCGCGTGTTCTTCAGCTGTTCTTGGCGCCTATTTTGAATTTTCAAATATTTGAATTTTGTGATTTTTCTTTAATTGATTCAAAAATTAATTTCTCTCTGAGTTTTAATGATTTTGAGTTGATTCTTTTTTAATAATTCACAGAAATGTTAAAATATTTTATTTTCCCAAAAAATCCCAAAAATATTATTTATTTCATATAATTGATATTTTTGCAAAGAATTAATATTTTAATTGTTTTTTACAATTTAAATATTTTTTCCACATTGATTTTGCAACTTTTAATGCTTTCTAATTATGTTGTAGGTCAATACTTAATTTTTGAAGCATTAATCCAAGATCACAATTTGTTTTTCATATGTTAAATAATTTTGATCATTTTAATTGAATTTTTATTCAATTAAATGCATTTTTGAAAACAAATTAGGGTTTTGGATTAATTCAACCCTCATAAATCATTTTCAAAACACTTTGGGCCTCTAATAGAGTGTAAGACCCAATCCTTTTTTTGACCAAACCATTTTTGGGCCTCAGTGTATTGTATAAGTCCCGATATCGTCAAAAACAAATGGCGCGATCGTCGCCAGTTGAAAAATAACCTTATGGGCCTCTCCTTGAGCTATAAGACCCATTCAAAACTTTTGGGCCTCTATTAGAGTGTAAGACCCAACCCCCTTTTAACCAAAATCATTTGGGCCTCACTTATTGTATAAGTTCCTCTGCGTTAAAAGAAAATCTCTGCGCGATCGCCATTTTTAACGAAAAATCAATTGGGCCTACCCTCGTGTTATAAGCCCCACTATTTTTCTTTAAAACTTTTCGGCCTCTTGAAAGAGTGTAAGACCCATCCCTTTGTACAGAAAAACATTTTGGGCCTCAGTCACTTGTATAAGTCCCTCTGTACAAATTCAAACAGTGCGCTCACTTATAAAACCCTGGGCCTCTCCTTGAGCTGTAAGCCCAAAATCTTTCTTTTTCAAAGCACTTTCTCCTTCGATTTTGAATATACTGTTGTTTTCAATCTTTCTTTGTTGAACAACTAACCAAACAACATGGAAGCTCTACAACCGAGTAAGTGGTTATTGCTTTCATTTACCGCTTTCATATACATATAACTGTATTGTGGGGCTGTTTCGTTGTAAGTCTTCTTTCATAAACTCATATCAACTGTGTAATAATAGTATAGATATTTTGAGTTTCCCCGGCAACTACGTCTAGAACTAGGTGTCGCCGTTTCGTTTATTCGTAGAAATAGACAACTAGATCCCCAATATGATCACCAGATACAGTCTTCTCTCAGGCTGTCCTCATTAAGAATTGTCAAGAAACTCTACTCCCAGAGATGAATGTATTCTCCGTGAATGGCATCTTTGAGTTTCTTCCAAATTCTCGAACTTTCCTGACTTTGATCTATTCTCGGTGAATTGCATTGCCTTGAATTTCTTGGTGTTTGGGGACCCACGGGCTTCTTAAAAGCATCGGCCTCCTCTTGGGCATCGTACAAGGACCCACAGGCTTCCTAAAAGCAAACCCGCCTCCTCTTGGACTTCGTACAAGGACCCTATGGCTTCTTAGAAGTATTCACAGCCTCCTCTTAGGCTTCGTATAATGATCTCTTCCTCCGGGAATGATAGCCTCCTCTTGGGCTTCGTACAAGGACCGATCGGCTTCTTAAAAGTTTCCAGCCTCCTCTTGGGCTTCGTACAAATTGTCCCGACGACCTCCTAGAGGTATAGGAACATAACTTATTCATCTGCATAGAACAGTCCTTTCAAAGAGTCTACTACTGTTTCTCAAAGCATAGTACAAAAGATGAAACTCTAGACACGGACAGTCTAATCTCCTTGAGTCTCAAAGACATTCTCAAGTGACCTCTTTGTTGAATAGGAAGGAAACCCGCAGACTTGGACAGTCTCAATATCCTTTGGATTTCCCGCTTCCTTAAAAAATGGAAATAACCCTGATCCTCGAATCAAATCCTTGTGAGTACAGTGTTGCTCATATAAGAACTGATTTTCTCTTTAAAAATCAGTATACTGGACCTGTCACTTAACTGAACAGTAACCATAGCCTCCTCTTGGGCTTTGTACAATGATTCTCCCCAACGGAGTCAAACAACATTTAGCCTCTTTCTCGGGCTTTGTACGAGACACATACGAGACTCCCTCGTTGAGTCAATCACCCTTTCGCCTCCATCTCGGGCTTTGTACGAGATACAAAAACTCTCTTGTTGAGTCAAATAGCCTCCATCTCGGGCTTTATACGAGATACCAGAAGACTCTATCGTCGAGTCCAAACTTTTTAGCCTCTCTCTCGGGCTTTGTATGAGGCACATATTAGCCTCCTCTTAGGCTTTATATAAGAAAACCACTGGTTGATCCAATCAACCTTTTAGCATCAAAGTTGTGCCTCGTTCACAGTACACAAACATCAACAACTCCTTCCCTTTCATCTAATCGCTGTAAGCGGCAAGCCTCTGGATCATCTACATCCATGCCACTGTCCCTCTTTTAGCATGAGAAATTCCTAAGGAAAGATAGAATTGCTCTAAACTGAGTTAAAGTCTTCTTCTTCAGGTTAAAATCCCCTATAAAGGAAATTATGGCATTGCCGGATTCACAAATTCCGGTTAAAGTAATTCTCCTTTATAAACAGTTGTGACATACAACCCCCTCTTTAGAGATGACAAATTCTCTCTAAAGACAATATACTTTTTCAGCTTCACATCTTGGGCTTTGAACAAGATACAAATCACCTTTTGCTTCACGTCTTGGGATTTGAACAAGACACCAAAAACCAATTTCCTCCCATAGAATAGGAGGAACTACGAACGCTCTGATTTCCCTGTTTCGGTAAACGGGAATACGTAGGCATAAGATTGAAAGAAAAATCTTAGCGAGCACACTAAACAAAAACCCAAATCCCATATCTCCATCAATCAAAAGCAGTAATTCAAAAACATCAGTCCTAACATCCTAATCCTTGTTCCCCACCAGAAACCCTCTGTCTAGATAAAAAAGAAGAAGAAAACAGTATTGGCGAAAATACAAATAACCAGTACAAAGGCCCCCCCACGTTGATAGCATCCGTAACCTAACAGACCGCTGTTTAAACTCAATATGCAAAGCAGGGTTAATTGGAGACATCTATTTCCCTTCCTTCATCAGCTTTAATAGGATAAAAAATGAATCGACCTGTAGTTTAAGCTCAAACCGCAGAGAGCGACCAACGCTTAAGAACCGCGTCCAAAATCGCTCGCTACACCCTTTTGAAAACCAAAATAATTTGGGCCTCAAAAATCGTATAAGACCCACTGTGTTTTTAAACCTCGGCGCGATCGCCGTTTTCAAACAAATAACCTTGGGCCTCTCCTTGAGTTGTAAGCCCCGTCACTTGTACAAAAATAACTCCATGGGCCTCTTGATAGAGTGTAAGTCCGACCCTTTTGTAAATAAAACATTTTGGGCCTCACACATTGTATAAGTCCCTCTGTATATTTTCAAAAGTTTGGCGCGGTCGTCATCTTTGTTACAAAATCTCCTGGGCTTCTCCTTGAGCTATAAGACCCATCTTTACTCATTTTCCAACTCCTTAGGCCTCTAATAGAGTATAAGACCCAATCCCCTTTTAGCCAAAACCATTTTTGGGCCTCAGTTATTGTATAAGTCCCTCTGCGTTAAAAGAATCTCGGCGCGATCGCCATTTCAAAATCAAATCACTTGGGCCTACCCTCGTGTTGTAAGTTGCATTTCTTTTCTTTAAATAATCTTTGGGCCTCTCCTTGAGTTTTAAGACCAATACCTTTGTACAAAAAACCTTTTGGGCCTCAGTCATTGCATAAGTCCCAGTACAATCTTATCAAAACAACTTCCCTTTTGATTTAGGTTCAAATATACAGTTTTTATCAAAACTCTCTCTAATTTCTTTGAACAACTAACAATACAGCATGGAATCATGCTCATCTGTAAGTTTTATCCGCTTTCATTTACCTGGTTTAATATATATATTTGTATTGTGGGAAGCTGCACACTGTGAGTCTTCTTTCATTCTTTTAAATACATGTCAAATATATATAACCGTATTGTGGGAAGCTGTGCATGGTTAGTTTTCTTTCGTACCCTTTTAATACTTGTCATATATCAACTATATATATACTAGTATAGTTATTTAGAGTTTTCTCCGACAACTAGGTCTAGAACTAGGTAAAATCATGTTCGTCACTCTTAAATACAGTCAAAACTAGATCCCCATAGGATTTCCAGATATAGTATTGCCTTCTCTTGGGCTTAAATAAAATGGAACAAAGTGAAAGGCAATATTCCTCGTGAACCTTTTCTCAGAATGTCACCCCTAGAAATTGTCAAAGAAATTCTACTCCCCAGAGTTAATATATTCTCGGTGAATAGCATCTCTTGAGTTTCTTCAAACCTCAGAACTTTCACTAAATGATATGTTCTTGGTGAATATCATTTCTTGAACTTTCCTTGGTTTGGGAGCCACAGGCTTCCTAAAGCATCCCCTCCTCCTCTTGGGCTTTATACAAGGACCCTTCGACTTCTTAGAAGTTCTCATGCCTTCTCTTGGGCTTAATACAAGGACCCTGAAGACCTCCTAAAGGTATAGGACAAAACTTAGTCATCCTTCGTTAGAGTTGTCTTTCTAAAAAGGAGTCAAAACTTCAGGCTAATTTTAGGGTTTATACTCATCCCTTAAAAGAGTCGGGTTCCTCTTGGGCATCATACGAAAGATAAAACTCTTCCACACCAATAGACTTGGACAGTCTAAATCCCCTCTTGAGTCTCAAAGACATTCTCAAGTTCCCTACAAATATAGGAGGAACCCCGAATTCTGGATCAATCTCCAGCAAAGTTAAAGCCCAGTCTCTCTCCTAAAAATCCCCAAGCCAGGGTCAGTCTATCACTAGTATAACACTATCTCAAATCACAACCTCAAGGCATCTGATATCTCAACTCTTCTGTAACCCCCAGCAAGAGTTGCTTCCCCACTTGGACCTACCTCGGGATCTCAATATTTTCCCGCAGAAGATAGCCTCCTCTTAGGCTTTGTATCATGATCTTTCCTCAGCATAGTTAGCCTCCTCTTGGGCTTCGTACAATGATTCTCCCTAACGGAGCTCACCGTCTCAGACTCTCTTGTTGAGTCAATCACCTTTTCAAACTCTCTTGTTGAGTCAACCACTTTTCAGACTCTCTTGTTGAGTCAATCACCTATTCAGACTCTCATGTTGAGTCAACCACTTTCAGACTCTCCTGTTTAGTCAATCACGTTTCAGACTCTCTTGTTGAGTCAACCCTTTTAGCCTCAATCTTGGGCTTTGTACAAGATAGATAAAAATGCTCTCTTATTGAGTCAATCTTTTCCAGCCTCCCTTTGGCTTGGTTAAAAGATTTCCCCTAGCACAAGTTAGCCTCCTCTTATTCTTTGTATAATGATTTCTTCAGCTTGTTCAGCCACAATCGTGGGCTTTGTACAGGACAGATAAAAGCACTCTCTCATTGAGTCAAACCCTTTTAGCCTCAATCTTGGGCTTTGTACAAGACATAAATCGTCATAACCTTCTCTTAAGCTCGAGATAAATAACTTCCCCAGTAGAGTCAATTCCTCCCAGCCTTATGTTAGGCTTCAAGGAATGATTTTCCAATCAGAGTCAAACTCGTTTCAGCCTCATTCTTGGGCTTTGTACAAGACAGATAATACTCTCCCGTAGAGTCAAACTCATTTCAGCCTTTATCTTGGGCTTTGTACAAGACACTTAAAATATCCTCAGGCGAGTCAGTAAAGTCTCTTTCAGCCTCAATCTTGAGCTTTGTACAAGACAGATAAATATTTCTTTCCCGCAGAGTCAGTCTTCTTTTCAGCTTCTATCTTGGGCTTTGTACAAGATACATACAAATCTCCCCAGCAGAGTCAAAATCCTTTTAGCCTCAATCTTGGGCTTTTTACAAGACAGATAGAACATTTTCCCCTGAAAAGTCAAACTTTCAGCCTTCTCTTAGGCTTTGTATAATGATATCCCCAAAGAGTCAGTCACTTTTTTGCCTCAATCTTGGGCTTTTTACAAGACACCAATATATACCCTCTCTTGTTGAGTTGGTCTTATCCAGCCACCTCTTAGGTTGTGGGTAAGGATTTCCCCAGTGGAGTCAATCAACCTCTTAGCTTCAAACCTTGGGCTTTGATCAAGGCACACAAAAATCAACAATCCCTCTTTAGAGATGACAAGTTCTCTCTCAAATAAACCTTTTAGCTTCAATCTTGGGTTGTGAACAAGACACAAATAAACCTTTTAGCTTTAATCTTGGGCTTTGAACAAGACACCAAGCATCTTTTTCCTCCCTTAGAATAGGAGGAACTACGATTGCTCTGATTTCCCTGTTTCGTTTAAACAGGAATACGTAGGCATAAGATTGCGAAATCTTTGCGAGCATACTAATCAAAAACTCTAGGTCCATTACCTTCATACATCAGTAAAAAACTTTAGGTTTCATACCTTAGTCATCATTCATCCCCATTTCCCACAAAAAACAAAAACTCAATCACTCTATCATATTTCCCAAGAAACTTTGCCAACCCATTAACGGATAAACACTATCAATTATGAAGCGAAACCTAAAGCTAATATCCTATGGAAAACAACATATAGGATGGGTAACTGACAACTACCCATTATATAACCTGACCTCGGACCCCCTAATCTCTTTAAGTGTTTGTTCAGTTAAACATTCGTGTGCAAGGTTAGTTTTAGATACCTTCCCTTTCCCTTCCAGCTTCATGGGATAAATAAGAAATCAGAAAGTAGCACCCCCTCCTACCATTACGGTGAGGAAAACCCAGCGATAAGGTGGTCGCGTCACCGACAAAAATCGCTCGCTATAGTGCCCTTTGGCCAGTAGTAGTGGAAACAGTTATGCATACAACATTGGTATAAGGTCAAACCCTGGTGGTCGCGTTGTACGGTTGTTGTTGTTGTACGGTGGACGAGCCTGCTGAAGAGGTTGTTGTGTCATTTGTCGATATTTTTGTTGATTCAGTTGGCTCTGAGAAACTTGAGGTTGATACGTTGGAAGAGGCGCAGGGTTTATAGCAGGAGTTACTGCTGCTACTGGTTGATACCTTCGCCTTTTCTTTCTGAGAGAGATATTACCAATATGTTGCTCTTTTTTCTTAGGGAAAGCATTACCGTATCTTTTGGTACTACTTGATGGTCCTGCATCTTTGACCATACGTCCTTCTCGGACTGTCTCTTCAAGGCATTTTCCCATGTTTACCATCTCAGTAAAGTCGCTGGGCGCACTGGCAACCATTTGGTTGTAATAGAACGAGCTTAAATTTTTCAAGAAGATCTTTGTCATCTCTTTTTCCTTAAGAGGGGGCAAATCTGGGCGGAAATTTCATGCCATCTCTGAGCATATTCCTTAAAGGGTTCCTTTTCCTTCTGCGAAATTGCTCTGAGCTGATCTCTATCTGGTGCCATGTCTAGGTTATACCTATACTGCTGAACGAAGGCATCACCAAGATCTCTAAAAGTGACAATCTTGGTGCAGTTTAAACCCATGTACCATTTGAGTGCAACACCAGTTAAACTATCTTGAAAGTAATGGATCAATAGTTGTTGATTCTCTGTCTGAGTTGACATCTTTCTAGCGTACATCACCAAATAACTTTGAGGGCAAGAGTTGCCCTTGTATTTTTCAAATTCAGGCACCTTGAGTTTGTGCGGGATTTTCACATTGGGGACCAAACAAAGGTCTTCGGCGTCCTTTCTGAATAGACCCTGACCGCGAATGGCATGCAGTTCCTCCTGCATTTCCAGAAATTGCTCTGGAACTCATTCATTCTGTTGTACATCTCTACGTTTCCACCAAAAGGTATCTGGGGAATCTTTCCTTCCGGGACAGTGTGTACCACTGGTTGTGGTATAATCATTACGATGGTGACCTTTGGTGCTTCCCTATCCCGAAGTTTGTAACCTTCAGGAGTTGCTGTCATGACTCTTGCATCCTCGCTTTCCCTAAGTTTGTAACCTTCAGGCCCAGCGGTTCCTGCTGCAGTTTCTGGGTCTTCCGTGACCGGCAAAATATATCCTTCAGGGATAAAGTTGATAGCCATGCCCCAGGGAGGATCTTAAGGCATGTTGTACCGAGGATCATACGTCTCCACTATAAGCGTAGATGTGATCTATGAGATCACAATCCTTTATTATTGTCACTGAGTTGTTGCTAGAGATTGCATGTCACTGTGAAGTTTTCTCATACCTTCTTTCAGAGCATCGATTTCTTCTCTCAGCTCTCTGTTCTCTTCCTTGAGATCATCCATTTTCTTTTGTCGATTGACCCGAGTATTGTACAAATGAGACAGTTTGACTCTAGAATTGTGACACAGACGTGAGACTCGAAGGTAAGAAGAATGTGTTATGTGAGAATGATGAATGATATGCAATGATATATTTAATATTATTATATTTTTTTGTTTTAATCAAAAAGAAGCTTCAACAAATAGATTGCAAATATCATACAGTGGGGAGACCCCGTTTTATTGAATTTGAAAGATTGCAGAAAGGGAAATACAGTATTTTACAAAGTGTTGTAAAAGGAAAAGTCTAAGCTTATGGATCATGAGTCCTCTCTGAGGAGAGCTCAGGTGATGGTTCTGGTACTTTCCTTTTCTTTGACTGGGGCTCTTGAGCCGTTGTCGGGTTGTCAGTCCTTTGCCAAGTGAAAGGAGCGAGCAAATTTCTTCGGTCTTCCTGACTTTCTACAACATGTCGCTCTAATATCTTAATCAGAGTGTCCTTTTCTTTAAACAGTTGTTGAATTTTAGTACACTCCACATTGAGAATACGGTACTTGTTCTTCCAAGATTTCTTTTCCCATCGAACTTTGTTGAGACTGACCTGGAGTTTTTCTGCATCAGACATAAAATAAAGGACAGATTCCTTCAACGGAAGAAATTCTTGACTAGGGTAAGGCATCCTCAGCTTGAGGGCTCTAGTTTGTACCCAGTGGAGATAAGGTTCCACAGAGACACGGTCTGGTTTTCCTAGAGACTCTCTTCCTTTCTTATGAACATGTTTCCAGGCATGCACTATTTATGTCTTTAATGCCCTGTCATTTTCTCCTTCCTTGAAGGAAAGACCTTCCAGATGAACATTATGCGGGATATGTCTCATCGGGTATCCGAGTTGACGGCGAACCAAAATCGGATGAAATATGATTCCTCCTTTAGATCCTATGAGGGGTACATTAGGGAAATTTCCACATTTATCAATGATCCTTATCCCGTCATAGATTCGATTGTACCAATCTATATCAGAGTTGGTAAGAGACATGATTCTCTCTGACCAACGTAGGGTACTCTTATGATCCCAAAAAGCAACAGACTTGGGTAAATGGGAAGTGAACCATTTGTATAGCAGGGGTACACAACATGTGATCATTCCTCCGCTGTACAAATTCCTTAAATGTACATAGTGATAAGCATTTGCGAGCAGGGTTTGTACAGGGTTTCCAATCAGAAATATTTTAAGGGCATTGATATCAATGAAGTTATCGATGTTGTGAAAAAGGAACAACCCGTATGTGAGTAGAACAAAGATATCTTCGAAAGCAGTAATGTTTCCAATACTGGTAAAGTACAGGGCTTTCTCTATCAAGAACTTGGCCGGTAAACCTTGGATTTCATCCTTAGTGGTCATGTGAGTCCTGACTTCTGACTCTTCCAAATAGATTGCTCTTGCAATGGTTTGATCTTTTGGAATTTCTTCCAGTCCAGAAAATGGAGCTTGGTCAGTGATGGGTAAATCAGTCAGGTGAGAATACTCCTTTAGTGTTGGTGCTAGTTGATAATCCAGGAATGTGAAATAGTGATAAACCGGATCGTAGAACTGAATCAGCATAGACAGGATTCCTTCAACTACATGGACCCTTAACAGAGATAACAGTCCTCCGTACTTAGCTCTGAAAGCATCAGGGTTGGTGATCATCCTTGCCAACCCTCTTAAATCCTCTAGTTTTGGAACCTTGAAGGTGTACTTGTACGTCTTCCTTCTACCGAAATCCATAACACAATCTTTTTCTCTGATATTTGCAATCATTGTCTAAGTTTAATTTTGTAAAAAGGAGAGAAGAGAAAATAATTTTTTCTTTGTTTAAGAGTTTTTTAAATGAATGCATGAATGCAGTACATAAAAACATAGAAAAACGTGGGCTCAAAGGTTCAGCGTCACGAGCATGGAGTCATGGCTCTACCCATCCCCAAAGGTTGTACTATGGTGAATTTTTGTACCTATACTTAAAATCATTGACCCCCTTGGGATAACAACGACAAGCTGGTTCACCCGAGCGAGCTGCAGTATCTTAGGGTAATCTTAATTGAGTGTAGTATCGCGTGACAACTATTTTTGATAGCTACCGCATTACTAAATAGTCACATGGTTATTGTCTACTAAATCCTCAGTTTCATGGATACCATAATCGAACAATCTGCTTTCACAATTGAAGTCGTTAGACATTGAATCTGCAAAGGGTATCTCCACTGATTTGATGGTCTACCGGGACAGCTTATTCAGGATTTACTCCCTGTAAGACCGCTCGTCTCTGCCATCACCTATCTTAGGTATCACTCATACTTTCCACATACGGCATCACTCGCATTCCCATTAGCAGAAAAATAAACACGGATATCAAGTAGGAAAAGCGATATATATATATATATACCATACGCCCAAACAACAACGCGAGGTTTACAACGACATACTATACACCATTCTTATAGTGCGTACTGGATGCGCGCGCATTATTTTAATTATAAATCTCAAGGGTATAATAATGGTTGTTATGGAAACCGTGGTGATACAATCTAGCTATCATGGGTTCGAACCTCATCGCCCTCAAATAGTTTATCCATTTGACGTAAATGCTCCCTTTTTAAGTTTTATTAATATTTAACTAAAAAATAATAATGATATCACGACGGCTTTTTCTTTAAACCGTTGTTACAAACTGTTATGTATTTTAAACACCAAGTATATATCAATTTATCCATTGAAAAAAGAAACAAGACGAAACAACCGTAACACCAACGCCGTCATCATTGTCGGGAAGAAGACAATAACAACAAGAAAGTGTTCTACTTTAAGGTGTTGCAATGTCACATTTGAAGACAAAATCATCCAAAGGTGTTTTACGTCTTCTTCCAGTGTAAAATATCGATCTGAAGAGATGGAAATGACGATGGGAGCATTATGAAGTCAGAGTTGGAAGTTGTGGGCTATCTGAAGGTTATGTATGAGGATTTAAAGAAAAAGAACAAGAATTTGAAGAACAAACTGAAATCAGATATATTTTTTGGAAATATCATGATGTTATGTTTTCTTGTCTCCATATTGTTTAATGTTTACTTTGTTATGAAATGTAATAGTTGAATTAGGGTTTAAATTACATTATTAACGTTTAAACTGCAGATCCATTGTGAATTACATTGTTGATGTTTAAACTGCAGATGCATTAAGTGAGAAGTTAAGGCGCACCTTTTCTTTTTTATTTATTTTAAAATTCACAAATAAAAGGGTTATCACTATGATTCTCCTGGTCAACCGTAGAGATATTTTTAAAATTAATAAATACATATCTATAGGTTTTTATTTATTTTAAAATTCACAGATAAAATGGTTATCACTACGGTTATTCTAGTTAACCGTAGTGATATATTTATAATAAATAAATACCTATTTATACGGTTGTTATTGCTAACGGTTGTGAAATAGTTTACCCATATATAAGAAAAATAACTTTCACTCAATTGACAGTAACGTCGTTGCCTTCAAAGTGAAACCCTAGAACCCATTTTGTCTCTTCGTTTTCACCATTAGTCGTGATCATACATTAAGGTATTCTTCTTCTTCCATCTATTGTTAGATATTTCTCATTATCTCGTTGTTGCATGTTGTTTTTGTTGATTGTTCTCATTTTTTCAGATTCGTTTTCACTACCTTAACAAAGACCATACTTTGGAAACTTCATAATGTTTGTGTTGCTATGGAAAAATGTTATAAGAAGAATGAAGCTATGATGGAAACTTCATCCACCTTATATTTTTTTTCATAGCATCATGAACAAGATGTTAGTAAATGAAGAAACAACAGTGTAAGCAAACTTTATATAGTTTTAGAAACAATGAAAAGAAGTATAAGAAGTATGAAGCATTTGTGTAAGCTTCTTCCTCCTTATATTTCTTTTTCATAGCTTCCCAAACTAGTTCAACATCATAATTGATTCCTGTTCCGCGGTTAGTTTCATTAAAAGGTGCGTTATTCCTGTTCCTCTCTTTACACATCACTGGATTATGGTTTTAGGGTTTGTTTTCAACTGAGGATGCTCATTTTTGAAGTTTGCTTTGTTTCCTTTCAGGTTAAGTGTAACACCCCACATTCCCTTCGCGAATAAGTAATACAAATATAAATCAGAGTAATTAAAATTTTATTTTTCCGACAGGAAACAGGGATGTCACACTTAAAGAAAGAAAACACAATCCCTGCTCATAAATTTTTGATACATAGCACAAAATAGAATACCCTCACAGGGAAACTTTCTCCATATAAAAAGGAAATCTCAATTATGGAATAAAGCGGAAAGATCCATAACTGACTTGTTTTACAAATAAATGGTTTTATAACATCAAAATATAAATACAAAAGTAATAAAAAATATATTCAACAATTATTTACATATATAACATAATCGTTCCCCGACTCCCGTGCTACGTATCAGAGCAGACAGACGACAAAGGACGAAGGACTAATCTCCACCAAAAAGACCTCCAACAACTCTAATCTGCAATGCCTCATAGAGCATTATAAAATAGCAGAAGGGTGAGAAATAACAACTAAAATCAAGATTGCATAATAATATGCATATACATAACAATTCACATGCATAGCTATTCTCACCACAAACACCACATACTAATACATATAACATACCACATATACGTAACATGTATCTATTAATCCAACATTATAGCATATATCAAGTATCCAATATACTCACATATTTGCACATAAGGCATACCAAGTCATGACATTTAGAAACACATCACACATCACATAGCATATGTCTACGCATAATACATATTATCCACAACCAATGCATTTATCACATATGCGCATCAATTTACCAATGCTATCACAATCTCAACACATAACAAATCAATGCACAATTCCCACACATAATCAATCAAATCATGATTTTCCACACATAATGCATCCATTCACAATTCTCACACATAATCAATCAAATCATGATTTTCCACACATAATGCATCCATGATTTATGCAAATGCATAGAGACCGACACAACGACTCTATGAAAATGCCATGCGGTACCGACTTCCAACATTTCTCAAAACCAGTTCACTCAGGAACTATTGGAACCATCGCTCGTTACTGAGGATCACTCAAGTAACACCCCGTCAGGCCTACGATGTTCACCCGTCGCTTTAGGTCCCCACATGGGCACACGACGTTTATGGATTGCTTTAGGTCCCCACATGGGCACACAATCCGATCGCTTTAGGTCCCCACATGGGGACACGAGCGTCTATAACCATCGCTTTAGGTCCCCAGATGGGCACACGATGTTATAGAAGATTCCCACTGGAACCAAACCGTCACTCAGGACGTCACAAGAATGCATATCATGATGCTTGGCATACAATGACCCATGACATTCCAATGCACACATATATACATTCCATAATCATGCATATATAATCAAACACCATCACAATGCATTTACTTGCCCTTAGGCCACAAACCAACAACCACAAGAATTACAACAACTTGTCACATGCTTCAACATCATCACATTCATGCATTGCAAAACAATTCAAACAATACATTTCAAACCATAAAGGCCACCACACAACATATATTGAATTTCACATAAACAATGCAAATATTTGCCATAATGCCACAAACCATCATCACAACATTCTATCATGTATATTCTCATCATATAATCAACACACAAGCTACACGTTACATATCAAAAGCATATAACACGATAACACATCAATCGCACACAATTACGACGGTAAAAGTCGACAAAACAACACGTTTCCGAACCACGACTTAAATAAATCATCTACTGTCCTCCAAACCATTTTTAATAGAAAGAATATTTTCTTAGCTTTCCAATGCTTCGAACGGGGGTCAAAACGGACTTACGGATCAAAAGTTACGATCGAAACAATTTTGAAAGAAAACCTACAGCAGGGCTGACACGGCCACCCGTGTTGTGTGACACGGCCATGTCACCCAAAAGTTCCAAATGGCCGTAGATTGACACGTCTGACGCGGCCGCCCGTGTTGTGTGACACGGCTCGTGTCAGAACCCAGAAAAATGTATTTTTTTACCGTCGGAAACCTTCCGGACCTCCGATTTCTATTCCGTAAAAAGCCCTGGTCTCAGAATTCAACGTACTACAATATTCTCACCATTAAAAGACCATCCAACACATTTTCCATTTTTGAAATATTTGGAAACATAATTTGATCAATTTAACCCGATTCTAAACTCGATCAAAACCACTCAAAAACACACCAACAATCATTCACCGATTAAATATCAACCTATACCAATATTACCAGGCATATCCAAACACTTTTACTTGATCACACCATCATTTTGCACAAAAACATCAATATATATCAAAAACGCAAAAGTTATAAATTCAACTCGATTCAATCAAACGACCAGGCTAAATCAAGACCCAACATCGCACGACTCTACTACGTGATTTATTCCGACTTTCGTCCGTGAAAACATCGATTTCTACTCAGTTTTACCATTTCGACCTAAAATGAAAACCATAAGAAAATATCCAAAACAATCCAAGAAAACATACACATATACATACACAAGCAAGATATAATTGAAACTTCTCACCCTTACCCGATTATTCGCGCTTTAAACGGATGAATTCCTGATTTTCCTTCTTTTTTCCTCTTCTCTCTTTCTTTCTTCTCTTTTCTCTTCTTTTCCTTTTCTTTCTCTTCTTTCTCTTTTCTTTCTATCTTTTCTCTCTCCACTTTCTATTTATAAAAATATCTACCCGCAAAAAGACCAAAATACCCCTCAGCTCAAAAATCTCCCAAACGCTCTCAAAATGCGATAAAACATAAACAACGATGAAAAATAATATATTGCCAAATAAAAGTCAAGAATAAAATAATATAATAATAAAATAATCAAATAGACTCGATTAAGTAAAACTGACAAAAACTGGGGCGTTACAACTCTCCCCCACTTAGACATTTTCGTCCTCGAAAATATAACCGATACTCACAACAACGGATACGACAACGACGACAACTACAACGACAAGATGCAAAGCCCATACAATGCACTTGACGACCAACTCACAACTCAAGGAAAACCCAAGTTACGAACACACACAGGTTCACTCTTGAACCGAAACACAACAAGAACACAAGTTCCACGACACAACATCGATTCAACAACCTCTACATAACCATGATACCAACATCCTTGTCACACAACATTATTACAACCATGCTACGATTCCCAAATCGAACATATAACCAAAACATCCATCTACACAATAGCCCATGAATAATAGTTAAACCTTTCACATATCACTTCCATCCTGAAACGTCCAATGGTCTCAACACTCCTACATGTTTCCAACGTTCAACCTATGAACTCTTACCAGTCCCACACGCGTATACGAAATGTGCCACATCACGCTTCCACTGCGCACTCTGATGACTCATAACCATCAAAACTACCAATTCCACGTCCAAAGTCTAACTCTTTCTCATATTCTCCAAAACTCAATGTTCACTTTTAATATACTCAACCTCACACTCTACTGTGTTAGCTTACACACCAGACACAAATCTCTGAACTGCTCGAATGATTTTAATTCTCTATCCATCAAAACAACCATACGAAGACTATCGACTTAACTCTTCAGGCACAACCTCTGCTTTTCTCGAAGCGTAATCCATGCCAAATTCAAAACTCGTCAGGAATTCTAACCATCCTCACTGTCTCATACTATATTCCTTCCGACAAAACAGGTACTCAATATTCTTGTGATTACTAAACACTTCGAACTTAGAACCATAACAATAATACCTCCAAATTTTCCCACACAATACGACCGCAACCAATTCCAAATCCAGAATAGTATAGATCCTTCTATGAATCCTCAATTGTCGTAAAGCATAAGTCACGACTTTACTCTCTTGCATTAACACCTGACTACACTCTTCAGAGACGCATCCCAATACCTCACAAACGGTTTATTAGGATCACCCAGAATCAAAACTGGAGCCGTAGACCATTTCTACTTCAGCTCCCCCAAAACTCACTCACAACGAACATCCAAAACAAACGACTCACCCTTTGCAAGCCAACTGAGATAACAGAAGTACGAACTTATCCAAATAAATATGGAAGATACGATTTCTCTACTCCACAAACATTACAGATTCCTTACTAACACCAAATAACATCACTGCACGTTGTAATACCCAAACAAATTCCAAAAGATATAAATTCTTAAAGTTCTTGCAAAATTCTTTTCCCTGGGTAACTGGTTACTCACACACAAGCTTAACCGAGTACATAACAGCCTATCCCAACGATAACAACCATAACCAGTCATATTAAATCGATCAAAGCCTCAGCTCACACAATTCACCACTCTTGTCAAACATTCCAAACAATTGCAATTTCACCCAAACTCAACCAAACCATTCCAGTCATCCGTTCATGAAAGTGGACACTTGTTCTCGATCATTACCTTATTCAACTGTTAGTAATCCATACACAATTTCTTCTCTTAACAATCCAAATCCCATAAATCCCCACGTGTAGCAACAACCATCCCAAAAGAACTTTCAAATAGTACATCCACCCTTAAGGTTTTCTCAAAATTTCCATTAATGCTCTATAATTCCAAGGACTCCAAACCTCTCCAGAACTTTAAGTTTCGCTTTCCATAGTCTCAATACCTTCATACAATCATGCTTGTTATTCCATTCAATCATCAGTTCCTTGTATTACTATCAATACTGGAGCTCTCTAAGACAACATACTTGGCCTCACAATTCTCCTTTCCAGTAAATCTTCCAACTGCTGTATCAGTCTGGGTACTTCTAATACTAACATCCAATATTCCATCCGGGAATACATCTGAAAATCACGCACAACTGGTAGCTCATCACTGTGTCCTTCCTGCCAATTTCTAGAAAACTATCGTCACAAACATAACAACATCTTAGTTTCATGTCCTAAAAGTTCTTTTACTTACTTAGCAGATCCAAACCTCAAATCCTTACCTTCGTCCAATTTGAGTTCACACTCTACTCTCTGAGAACAACCATTAACAATACCCAATCATTTTCTCTCAATGACTTCCCAACTGGACCAACATACAAAAACCTCGAATCCGCGTCACCTTCAGATATTAGAATCTTCATCGACTCAACAAAACAATCCGTAACCATTTCCTTAATTCCAAACAATCCATTGCATATACTATCAAAGCCGAAAAGACACGTCTATTCCATCCAACATAATTTCGTCTACTATCAACAAGAGATTAAGGGTGATAGTTCCTCAATTTGTCAATAGACAGCCGACAATCATGATGGGGCATAAACCGTCTTTGCCAAACTATAATAGCATTTCTTGCATCTTGTGCACAAAACTACCTAAGGCATAAATCCTTAGTTGACATAAACCTTACCTCCGCATTCGCTCTGGAATCGAAAACAACACTGTCCAAACAACACTTACAATCTTGCAATTCACAACACACTGAGCCAGCGCTCCACACCTGAAGCAACATGGAGAAGTTCCAGCTTCTCCCCCACTTATCTCATTCTCAATCCTGAAGACAAAAGATTAGAAAACCAGAAAGTACTGATAGTGTTTCACACACATATCACGTACTACGGGACAAACAACAACGACAGTATTCAACTCTCACACCAACTGACTCAACAACTTGGCCGGACGGAACGACCAGCTCTGATACCACTAATGTAACACCCCATATTCCCTTCGTGAATAAGTAATACAAATATAAATCAGAGTAATTAAAAATTTATTTTTCCGACAGGAAACAGGGATGTCACACTTAAAGAAAGAAAACACAATCCCTGCTCATAAATTTTTGATACATAGCACAAATTAGAATACCCTCACAGGGAAACTTTCTCCGTATAAAAAGCAAATCTCAATTATGGAATAAAGCGGAAAGATCCATAACTGACTTGTTTTACAAATAAATGGTTTTATAACATCAAAATATAAATACAAAAGTAATACAAAATATATTCAACAATTATATACATATATAACATAATCGTTCCTCGACTCCCGTGCTACGTATCAGAGCAGACAGACGACAAAGGACGGAGGACTAATCTCCACCAAAAAGACCTCCAGCAACTCTAATCTGCAATGCCTCATAGAGCATTATAAAACAGCAGAAGGGTGAGAAATAACAACTAAAATCAAGATTGCATAATAATATGCATATACATAACAATTCACATGCATAGCTATTCTCACCACAAACACCACATACTAATACATATAACATACCACATATACGTAACATGTATCTATTAATCCAACATTATAGCATATATCAAGTATCCAATATACTCACATATTTGCACATAAGGTATACCAAGTCATGACATTTAGAAACACATCACACATCACATAGCATATGTTTACGCATAATACATATTATCCACAACCAATGCATTTATCACATATGCGCATCAATTTACCAATGCTATCACAATCTCAACACATAACAAATCAATGCACAATTCCCACACATAATCAATCAAATCATGATTTTCCACACATAATGCATCCATTCACAATTCTCACACATAATCAATCAAATCATGATTTTCCACACATAATGCATCCATGATTTATGCAAATGCACAGAGACCGACACAACGACTCTATGAAAATTCCATGCGGTACCGACTTCCAACATTTCTCAAAACCAGTTCACTCAGGAACTATTGGAACCATCGTTCGTTACTGAGGATCACTCAAGTAACACCCCGTCGGGCCTACGATGTTCACCCGTCGCTTTAGGTCCCCACATGGGCACACGACGTTTATGGATTGCTTTAGGTCCCCACATGGGCACACAATCCGATTGCTTTAGGTCCCCACATGGGCACACGAGCGTCTATAACCATCGCTTTAGGTCCCCACGTAGGCACACGATGTTATAGCAGATTCCCTCTGGAACCAAACCGTCACTCAGGACGTCACAAGAATGCATATCATGATGCTTGGCATACAATGACCCATGACATTCCAATTCACACATATATATATTCCATAATCATGCATATATAATCAAACACCATCACAATGCATTTACTTGCCCTTAGGCCATAAACCAACAACCACAACAATTACAACAACTTGTCACATGCTTCAACATCATCACATTCATGCATTGCAAAACAATTCAAACAATGCATTTCAAACCATAAAGGCCACCACACAACATACATTGAATTTCACATAAACAATGTACATATTTTCCATAATGCCACAAACCATCATCACAACATTCCATCATCTATATTCTCATCATATAATCAGCACACAAGCTACACGTTACATATCAAAAGCATATAACACGATAACACATCAATCGCACACAATTACGACGGTAAAAGTCGACAAAATGACACGTTTCCAAAACTACGACTTAAATAAATCATATACTGTCCTCCAAACCATTTTTAATAGAAATAATATTTTCTTAGCTTTCCAACACTTCGAAAGGGGGTCAAAACGGACTTACGGATCAAAAGTTACGATCGAAACAATTTTGAAAGAAAACCTACAGCAGGGCTGACACGGCCGCCCGTGTTGTGTGACATGGCCATGTCACCCAAAATTTCCAAATGGCCGCAGATTGACACGTCTGACACGGCCGCCCGTGTTGTGTGGCACGGCCCTTGTCAGAACCCAGAAAAATGCATTTTTTTACCGTCGGAAACCTTCCGGACCTCCGATTTCGATTCCGTAAAGAGCCCCGGTCTCAGAATTCAACGTACTACAATATTCTCACCATTAAAAGACCATCCAACACATTTTCCATTTTTGAAATATTTTGAAACATAATTTGATCGATTTAACCCGATTCTAAACTCGATCAAAACCACTCGAAAACACACCAACAACCATTCACCGATTAAATATCAACCTATACCAATATTACCAGACATATCCAAACACTTTTACTTGATCACAACATCAATTTGCATCAAAACATCAATATATATAAAAAAACGCAAAAGTTACAAATTCAACTCGATTCAATCAAACGATCAGGCTAAATCAAGACCCAACATCGCACGACTCTACTACGCGATTTATTCCGACTTTCGTCCGTGAAAACATCGATTTCTACTCATTTTTACCATTTCGACCTAAAATGAAAACCATAAGAAAATATCCAAAACAATCCAAGAAAACATACACATATACATACACAAGCAAGATATAATTGAAACTTCTCACCCTTACCCGATTATTCGCGCTTTAAACGGATGAATTCCTGATTTTCCTTCTTTTTTCCTCTTCTCTCTTTCTTTCTTCTCTTTTCTCTTCTTTTCCTTTTCTTTCTCTTCTTTCTCTTTTCTTTCTATCTTTTCTCTCTCCACTTTCTATTTATAAAAATATCTACCCGCAAAAAGACCAAAATACCCCTCAGCTCAAAAATCTCCCAAACGCTCTCAAAATGCGATAAAACATAAACAACGATGAAAAATAATATATTACCAAATAAAAGTCAAGAATAAAATAGTATAATAATAAAATAATCAAATAGACTCGATTAAATAAAACTGACAAAAACTGGGGCGTTACATTAAGGGGATGATACAGGGTGAAGATGCTGGTGGAAGCAAGCGTATTATATCTGTTTATAATTTATGGATCTGGTATAGAATGTTGTTTGAGTTTATCATATTCTATTTACATTGTTTGTTTAACTAACCCTCACTTAAAGTTTGCTGGTGGTAGCAAGCGTATTATATGAGTTTATAATATCTGGATCTGGTATAGAATGTTGTTTGAGTTTATTATATTCTATGTAGATTGTTTATTTCACTAACCCTCACTTATAATACATCCAGTTAATTTGAAATAGATACTTATAATCTGCAAATTAAGTTGTATTTGAAAACCAACTTAAACAAACCATTGTTGTTTTCTGATTGTATGCCTCTCATCATTTATCTCACGTTCTTTTATATATAGATTATGGTATAATGATCTGGCTCCTTAGATGCATCGCCATCTTCCATTATAGTTAAATCAAAGATGAGGCAGATTATCCAATATCTTGTTGATCTTATGGAAATTTAACTATAATCGAATATAGCGATATATCGAAGGAGTCAGATCAACAAAACCACAATATATGTAAAAGAGCGTGAAATGCACGATGAGACGAATGCAATCCAAAAACAACATTGGTTAGTTTAAGTTGGTTTTCAAGAACAGTTTAATTTACAGATTATAGACATCTTCATCAAATTGAATCCATGTATATTAATTTAGTGAGGTGTTTGGAAAACAAGCAATCTACATTTAATATAATAAAATTAGGGTACTTACAACAACTGTTATCTATTATAACCGATATCATAAGTAATTTATGTTTTATATAATTTCTCTATTGATGGGTTTCGAACCCAGAACCTAAGTGTATGTATCACAACGGTTTATTATCATAACCGTTGTGATATATGGCTCGCGCCCTACCTTTTAATAATGGTTTCCAGCCCGTTGTAGAAACAGCTTACTTACAACGAAAATCTACATAACAACTCCTTCGCCCGCATCATTATATGCCATTTCCAACCGTTGTTAAATGGGTTTTTCGTAGGAAAATGGGGACGATGATGACTAAGGTAAAACAGATCCTCATGTGACTCCCTAGCAGAGTCGCCATTTTCCTGTAGCATGCGATTTTTGTCGGTGACGCGACCACCTTATCGTATAAGGGTCTTCTCCTCACAATGAGGAGGAGTGGGGTATTACTTTGTGATTTCTTATTTATCCCGTGAAGCTGTAAGGGAAAGGGAAGCTATCTAAAACTAACCTTGCACGTGAATGTTTAACTGAATAAACGCTTAAAGAGATTGGGGGTCCGGGGTCAGGTTATACAATGGGGATTTGTCAATTACCCATCCTATATGTGGTTATCCAGAGGATGTTAGTTTTAGGTTTTGCTTTATACTTTATGATGTTTATCCATTGATGGGTTGGGAAAGTTTCTTAGGAAATATGAGAGAGTGAGAGTTTTTGTTAATGTTTGGGTTTTCCGATGTTTTTGGTAAGGTACTGCACCTAAGTTTTTGATTGGTATGTGAAGGTACTGGACCTAGAGTTTTTAATTGGTATGTGAAGGTACTGGACCTAGAGTTTTTGATTGGTATGCTCGCTAAGATTTCACAATCTTATACCTACGACGTTAAAGATAAACAAGGAAATCAGGGCAATCGTAGTTCCTCCTATTCTATGGGAGGAAAAAGATGTTTTGGTGTCTTGTTCAAAGCCCAAGATTGAAGCTAAAAAAGTATATTTATTTCTTGTTCAAAGCCCAAGTTTGAAGCTAAAGGAGTATTTGTGTCTTGTTCAAAGCCCAAGATTGAAGCTGAAAGGTTTGACTGAGAGAGAATTTGTCATCTCTAAGGGGAGATATCTCATCTGCTTATCACAACTGTTGGGTGACTGATTATAAAGGAGGGTTACTTTAACTGGGATATGAGAATCCAGCAAGGCCATAATTTCCTTTATAGGGGGTTTGTCCTTAAGGAGAAATCTTTAACTCAGTGTTGAGCCATGCCATTTTTCCTTAGGAATATTTCATGCTAAGAAAGGGACAGTGGCATGGATGTAAATAATCCAGAGGCTTGCGACTTATAGCAATTAGATGAAAGAGAGGATTTTCCAGGATAAAAGATGGACGACAGCTTGGATATGTGAATCAACAAGTGTGCCACTTACAGCGGTTATCTGGGATTAAGGTTTGTTTTGAATGTTCTATTTTGATGTGTGATATACAGAGAAATGACTTCCTACAGAGAGATTTTGATTTCCTCTGAGGGAATGTTGATTTTTGTGTGCCTTGACCAAAGCCTAAGGTTGAAGCTAAGAGATTGATTAACTCCACTAGGGAAGTCTTTATACAAAGCCTAAGGGGAGGTTGGAAAAGACTGACTCAACAAGAGAGTGCTTATATATGTCCTGTACAACACCCAAGATTGAGGCTAAAAAGAGACTGACTCTTTGGGGATATCATTATACAAAGCCTAAGAGGAGCCTAAAAGTTTGACTTTTCTGGGGTAATATTTTGTCTGTCTTGTACAAAGCCCAAGATTGAGGCTAAAAGGGATTTTGACTCCGCTAATGAGGATTTGTATGTGTCTTGTACAAAGCCCAAGATTGAGGCTGGAATGAAGACTGACTCTGTGGGAAAGAAATCTTTACCTGTCTTGTACAAAGCCCAAGATTGAGGCTAAAAAGGAAGACTGTACTGACTCGACTAAGGATATTTTAGGTGTCTTGTACAAAGCCCAAGATTGAGGCTGAAAAGATTTTCACTCTGCTGGAGAGTATTATCTGTCTTGTACAAAGCCCAAGATTGAGGCTGAAAAGAGAATTGACTCTGCTTAGGGAAATTTATATCTCAAAGCCTAAAAGAAGGATGGGAGGAATTGACTCTGCTGGGAAGATATTTATCCAGCTTAAGAGAAGGTTACGAAGTGTTTGACTTTGTTGTAGAAAGCTTATATGTGTCTTGTACAAAGCCCAAGATTAAGGCTAAAAAGATGAGTGACTCAACAAGAGAGTGTTTATATCTGCCTCGTATAAAGCCCGAGATTGAGGCTGAAAGGGTTGACTCAACAAGAGAGTGATTTTGTTTTATACAATTGACTCAACAAGAGAGTGTGGAAAGGTGATTGACTCAACGAGAGAATCTGAAAAGAGTTAGCTCAGCTGTGGAAAATCATTGTGCAAAGCCCAAGAGGAGGCTGACTTTGCTAGGGGGGAACAAATAAATCATTTATACAAAGCCTACAAGGAGGCTGAATATGCTGAGGAAAGGAAGGATCGTTATAAAAAGCCTAAGAGAAGGCTGGGTTCTGCTGATGATTATTGAGATCCAGAGGCAGGTCCAAATGGGGAATCAACTCTTGCTGAGGGTTTATAGAAGAGTTAAGATATCAGATGCCTTGAGGTTCTGATTTGGGATAGTGTTATACCGATAGTAAGCTGACCTTGGCTGGGGACTTTTAGGAGAAAGACTGGGTTCTAGAACCCAAGGGTTTTAACTTTACTGGATATTGATTAAATGACCAGGGTTTCTCCTATGTTTGTAAGGAACTTGAGAATGTCTTTGAGATCCAAGGGGAGATTTAGACTCTCCAAGGCTACTGGTATGGAAGAGTTTATCTTTGTATGATGCCAAAGAGGAGGCGGGTGTTTAAGGGATGAGAATCAACCCTAAATTGGTCTGAGGTTTTGACTCAAGAAAGACTGCTCTAGCAAAGGATGACTAAGTATTGTCTTATACCTTTAAGAGATCGCGGGTCCTTGTACTAAACCCAAGAGAAGGCATGAGAACTTCTAAGAAGCCGGAGGATCCTTGTACAAAGCCCAAGAGGAGGCGGGGATGCTTTTAGGAAGCCTGTGAGTCCAAACTTAAGAAGAGTTCAAGAAAAGTTTCACCGAGAATAATCTTTTCTTTAATGAACAGTTCTAGGGTTTGAAGAAATCCAAGAGAGGTTTCACCATGAATTAATCCTCTCTGGGGGAAATGAATTTCTTTGACAATTTTTAATAGTGACAGTCTAAGAAAAGTTTCACCGGGAGTAATGCCTTTCTCTTTGTTCCATATTGTTTAAGCCCAAGAGAAGGCAAGACTATATCTGGAAATCCTATGGGGATCTAGTTTTGACTGTATTAAAGAGTGACCAACTGGCTTTACCTAGTTCTAGACCTAGTTGCTGGGGAAAACTTTAAGCTGATATACAAGTATATATACAGTTGATGTATGACAAGTATTTAAAAGGATATGAAAGAAGGACTTACAGGTGAGCAAGCTTCCAGCAATACAGTTATATATATGAAAGCAAGTAAATGAAAGCTGATAAAACTTACAAGCGAGCAAGCTTTCATTGTAACAGGTGTATGATTAGTTGTTCAAGAAATTAAAGAAAGTTTTGATAACAACTATAAGTTTGAACATAAATCAAAAGGGAAGTTGTTTTTGAACAGATTGGGGCTTATACTCAAGGAGAGGCCCAAATGAAAAACAATAATCGTACTGTTGTTCTGTAAACTGTATTGAGGCTTATACAATGACTGAGGCCCAAAGAGGTTTTTTGTACAAAGGGACGAGTCTTACAACTCAAGGAGAGGCCCAAGGGTTTGAAAAAGAAATGAGATTGGACTTACAACACAAGGGAAGGCCCAGTTGATTTATTTTGAACTGGCGATCGCGCCGAGATTTTTGAAAACACCGTGGGTCTTATACAAATGACTGAGGGCCAAAAAAGGTTTATATTTACAATGGATGGGTCTTACAACTCAAGGAGAGGCCCAAAATGTTTTTAATGTTTGATAAGGATCAAGATCAAAGAAACCCTAATTCCATTTTCTATTAAAAGCAATTCTTCAAAGAAAATTAATAAGAAAGATAAAAATACCAAATAAGTTTAAATAAAATACTTGTGATTTTTGGTTATGGTTTGAAAAAATGAGGTTTTTAATCACAAGATGATTTAGAACTCATTTAGTTTTGAAAAGATCACAAGAAATATTTTCAAATATTTAAAAAACAAATAAAATAAGTTCTTTATGAAAAATATTAAATATAGACAAATAATATTTTTTGTGTGAGATTTTTGTAGAATAAAATACTTTATCAATTTTGTGAATTTTTGCAAAAAGAACCAATAAAAAATGATGAAAAATGAATGAGAAATTAATTTTCAAAGTTATTAAAAAGTTTGGTGAAAAAATTGATAAAATTAAGTGGTAAAAATTTAGAAATGGTCCCCCCAAGGTTTGAACTCACGCCCTTGGGGAGGATGGTTCAAAATTTTGCCAACTAAGCCACTTGCGTGTGGCTGATAGAGAATGGCGAGGGATAATAATATGTGAAAATTCCTTTTTAAAATGGTTGAAAAAAATATCAAAAGGTCTGGGGCGAGGGGATTCGAAGCCCAGATATCTCGCCCGCTCATACACACACAAACATACTAGTGTTTCCACTTGGGCGCAATGCCAATTGAGTAATTATATAGCAAGTAATAAATATATAGTAAAACAAGTGGATTTTCTAAAGAATGGCACCATGGCCATCTTCTTCCTTGAGCCAAATACGTGAAGCCTCCTATCTCACCCGTTTCTCAACCATTTCACATGATCCAAATATGAAAATCATGCGATTTCAGACAAGGAATACAATGGCAATATTCAATTTTATTAAAATTAAGTGAATCAGAACATAATATGACAAAACCGGATGAACCATAAAACTTGCATGAACTTAATGAAATCCTATACACTAATTGTAAACAACAATTGATTGAGGGTAAATGATCTACAAACATTCAGAAACACATTGGTATCTTGAAAATATGTTTATGATGCATGATTCAATGAGTTTGATAGTTTGAGGCTTACCTATGCAGGTGAGAATCAAATTTGATGATGGAGGTGTTACAGTTGAGTTCTAATGCTTTGGATAGCTTCCTTGTACCTTAAGGAAAGTGTTTGAAAGCTTGGAGTGATTGAGAGTCTTTTAGATTGATCAACCTGATTCCTTCTGCAGCAAGTAATGAGTTTTGTGCAAATGGATGGCCATTTGATGATTTTGATGTTACAGATGGGAAGTGAGTGTTCAGACACCTTATATATGTTGTATATGATGTGTCTGAATCAATGGTTTGAGTGATATTGGTCTCCAACATAAAACCCGATAGTAACCTCTCAAGAAATGAAATTTTTAGGCCTAAGGAGTGAAAGAGAGAAACCCTTGTTGTAATAAGCTTTGGTGTAGTTTGAATGATTAGTTAGGACCTCGGTTTATATGAAAAGAGTTGTGTTGAAGTGGTTCTCTTGAAGTTCAGAAGATAAGGTCATGGTTCGATGGTCTTGGCTTGGCATAAATGCTTCTTGCACAAGGTAACATAGTTGTCCCAAATAGATCAGTTATGCCTTGACTAAAATCACATTCCTCAGTCCTTTTAATTGTTGTTTAATCTGATGACTTGACTGAGGAGAGTGAGAATCTTGAATGTGCACTATTCCTCATTTATTGACTTTAAATTCAAGGCATATATGCCAAAAATCACCACTTCACAAATGAAAAGTTTCTTGTCATCTTGGCTTAAGTTTGCAGATCTGATCTGATGTAGCATGACCATATTGAATGTATGTGGCATGATGATCATTGCATTTTGACTCAAAATCGTGTATGGCAAGAAATCACACAAACTGGTTTTTCAAGACGGTTGTGCCATGGTGTCTTGCAACTGCCATAACTCTTGGCTCAAGTGGAGTTGTTTCATGCCAATGAGTTCATTGAATTGTTGATAATATGTGCAACAACTTTGATGTTTACATCTTGAATTGATTCAACTTGTAATTATGCGAAACAACCCTCCAAGTTTTGGTGTTTCAACTGTTTTTTGACTTAGGCAGAATTTTGTCTAAGTGTTGGAAAAAGTGTTATTTTCATGTTTTTGTCATTTTGATCACTCTATAACTCAAAATCCATAAAGAATTGGAGGCTGAGGTAGTTGAAGCTTTTTTAGAGTGTAGCAAGACCTACAAATCCAGCTTTGGATCACCCAAAATGGTTGATTGGATCTCAAGTTATGGTCCTTGGAAGTTGGTACCAAAACCACTTTTATTCCAGAATAACTTAGAAAAATTTTGGTTTCTCAAGGTTGCCCCTTTTGCAAGAAATCTCACTTTTCTTGATTTTTCTTGATGGATGATGATCAATGTTTTGGACTTAGAGGAATCATATTTATGAAAAATTCCAAAAAGTCAAACTTGATTTTGTGCATAGTTGACTTTTTATCGGATAAAATCCAAACTGTGCGATCCTTTGTGAAACTAAGACCTTAACCTAAATCAAACCTAATTGATGGATTCCATATGTGTTATAGGGATATTGAATCATGTCCCAAGGTTTGGGAGCATGTCTTGGTCAAAAGTCAAAGATACAGTTGACTTTTTTCCTTAAAACCCTAATTATGGCCCTGATGAAATTGAAACTTATGAATCAAGTTTCTTGGGTCAATACATTGTTGTAAATGGATCAATGTGGTGTATTTGAGGTCCTCAAATCATGTCTTGAGGTCTTGGCTCATGTTTTGTCCCAAAAGTCAACTTAGGGGTGTATTAGGTCAAGAAACCCTAATTCCTAATTTTTGGTAAATGCATCCCCTGAGGTCAAATTAAATTGATGATTGGGTTTATGAGGTCCCTTGGAGCATTTTGGATCATTTTTTGAAGTATTGGCTCATGCCCAGATAAAAATTTCCATCTGGAGGCCCTGGTCGACCAAAACCCTAATTTGGTGACACTAGCGATCTTGAGGCATGATTCACTTGGAATGTTTCAACTTTGTGCTTAATTATTAATGTGGGGATCCTCTTGATCCTTTATAGGTGTTTGAGAGGTTAGATAAGTTGAAGACCATGTCATTTCTTGATTGATCCTTTGTCTAAGTGCTCTGAGAGAGCTTGAAACCCTAATTCTTGATTGTGGTGAATGCTCAACCCTCTTTGAGGAGATTGATGAGGCATGAGGGTTCATCCATATTGTGGTAATGATTTGCACCATGATGGGAAAACTTAGTGGTCAAAATTTGGGGTATGACAGGAGAAACCAATACCTTTTCTTGTCTTGTTATCAGTAGGAATGACAATCTGTCCCCATCCTCTTATTCACTACTCATCATTACTTTGAGAGCGTCCTTGTATGAGGAAATCAATTTTTATTTTTCTTGGTGATTCTCGTCGCTCACCGAGAGTGCTTGAAATTGATTTCCAATGACATCGTCTGGTTCTACTCAGGAGAATGATGATAAGTCGCTCATGATTAAAGCTTGCTCTCCACATACTGTGACTAATTTGTCATTCTTGACAAACTTCAACTTCTGGTGAAGTGTCGAAGTGACCGCCCTGGCTTCGTGTATCCAAGGTCTTCCTAAAAAATAGTTGTATGCTACTCGGATATCCATGACCTGGAAAGTGACTTGGAAAGTGTGAAGGCCAATGGTTATAGAAAGATCGACTTCGCCGATAACTATTTTTCTGGATCCGTCAAAGGCTTTGACGATGATCTCGTTGCCTCTCATGGGAGTTCCTTGAAAAGATAGTCGAACCAGAGTGGACTTTGCCATGACATTTAAGGATGAACCTGTGTTTACCAGTATGTTGGCTAAAGCATCGTCCTGGAAATTGATTATGATATTGAGTGCCATATTATGGTTCTAGCCTTCCTTTGGAAGTTCTTCATCATTGAATCCCAAGTTGTTGCAGGAAGTGATGTTGGAGATGATGTTGTCAAATTGTCCTACTGTCACATCTTGTTCCACAAAGGCTTATTCTAAGACTATCTATAGAGCTTCTCTGTGAGCTTCCGAACTAAGCAGGAGACATAACACAGAGATCCGAGACAAAGTTTGCAACAATTGATCCACAATGTTGTACTCGCTTTTCTAGATGAGCTTCCGTATTTCATCGTTGTTCTTTACAGGCTCGGGATTACTCGATTGACCAACTTGTGGGTTAGAAATGTCGACTTGAAGTTCCTTTTCTTTGGTAGGTTCTCCAACTCCTCTGTTGAAGACCCGACCGCTCTGGGTAACTTGACTGATGTCGACAATGTTCACAGCGGAGGGTAATGGAGTTTCTTTTCCATTTTCTATGGTCGTTGCACCGTACTTGTACAGGATAGCTTTTTCTGACTTGTACGGTATTGGACCTGGAAGATAGACGATCACATGGGCTTTTTGGGCCTTTTGACCGTCGTAGGCCACCTCAATCAACTCTAAGTTTGGAATTCTTCGATTGCCAAGAGATACTTTTTGACTCATCGAGCAGATGAATTATGGCACAATTATCCTTGGTTATTACATGATTGGAGATTATAAAAGTGTTTTTGTTTTGAACAGGGATGTAATCTTGTATCATGTTGATTGATTCAGAATTTAAACATGATTGAATCTCTTTTCGGTCCAACTGATGTTGGAAGGTTGCTCGCACTAGATAACAAACTTGGTTATTTTCCTAGCATACTCTACAGCATTCATAATTGTGAGGCGGTACCCGACCATATTCGCTTTGTATACAGTGCACACTAGATCTGTTTCTATTGAGCGGACATCACGACTTTGATGTCTACGTGGATTCCCGTCGGTCATGCTAACATGTTGTGTGTCTTCATCCAGGTAGATCGAAAGACACCAGTGGTCTAACAAATGTTGAAGAGTCCTTTGCACAAGCGCACACCCTTGGTCGTTTTCGTAGCATTCTTTGCAGTCTTGATAATCGTGCGAGGCCAGAAAACCAAGTCTGACCTGCTTAGAATGTAATTCCACTATACTTGTATTCATTAAGCGTATGTCAAAGATTTGAACCATATTGACTTGATGATTACTTTTTTCATGGTAGTCTTGGATCCATCCAAGATCCATTTGAAGTTGGAGGGCCTCTTGTATAAAAGAGCATACCTGATTGTCTTTTGAGCAGATTGGACAAGTGCTGTAATCGTGCCGCGGAAGATTGTAATACTGACTTTATCTTGAATGTAATGCCACTAGATTGCCGTTCATTGCACGAATGTCGTGGTTCTGAACAATGTTGGGATGTGTATGGGCCATGTTTATTTCACGATTTCTGTGATCCTAAATCCATCACAGATCCATTTGTTTTTGTGGAGCTGCTTGTACTATGGCACACCCTTGATTGTCCTTGGAGAAGATATCACAATGATGATAGTTATGAGATGTCACATGGCGTACCCGCTTTGTCTGCAATGCATCTTTATCAGGTTGGTTCCCAGTAAGCGTACATTGTGAATTTTATAACTATTGACAGGTTCCTCTTCTATCAAGTTCACTATAGTCTTCTCATGTTATGGTATTGGGTTCGTTTGGACATTTGGATTAGTATCTTTGAAAGATAAAATCCCGTTTCTGACGAGTTTCTGTACATCAGACTTGAAGCTGAGACAATTCTCGATGTTATGTCCCAGTCCTCCTTGTTGGTAAGGGCGAGTTTGATCTGCTTTGAGCCAAAAGGTGCATTTTCTGGTAGAGTAAGAGGAGTCCTGGTTTGAACGCTCCCCTTGGCCAGTAGAAGTGGTAATAGTTCTGCGTACAACATCGGTATAGGGTCGAACCCTGATGGTCGTGTAATACGATTGTTGTTATTGTACTGCAGGCGAGCCTGCTGAAGAGGCTGTTGCAGCCTTTGCTGATACTGTTGGTGATTTGGTTGGCTCTGAGTAACTTGAGGTTGATAAGTCAGAGTTGGTGCTGGGTTGATAACGGGAGTTACTGCTGCTACCGGTTAATACCTTTTCTTTCCCAGAGAGATATTACTGATATCTTGCTCTTTCTTCTTTTGGAAAGCACTATAATATCTTTTGGTATTGCTAGATGGCTCTGCATCTTTGACCAATCGTCCTTCTCGGACTGCTTCTTCAAGGCATACTCCCATGTTCACCATTTCAGTGAAGTCACTGGGCGCATTGGCGACCATTCGGTCGTAATAAAACGAGCTCAACATTTTTTGGAAGATCTTTGTCATTTCTTTTTCTTCGAGAGGGGGACAGATCTGGGCGCCAATTTCACGCTATCTCTGAGCATATTCTTTGAAGGTTTCTTTATCCTTTTATGACATTGCTCTGAGCTGGTCCCTATCTGGTGCCATGTCCAAGTTGTATTTATGCTGCTGAATAAAGGCTGCCCCGAGATCTCTGAAAGTATTGATCTTGGTGCAGTTTAAACCCATGTACCATTTGAGTGCGGCACCAGTTAACCTGTCTTGGAAGTAATGGATTAGTAGCTGTTGTTTTTTTGTCTAAGTAGACATTTTCCGAGCGTACATTACCAAATGACTTTGAGGGCAAGCGTTGCCTTTGTATTTTTCAAAGTCAGGCACCTTGAATTTGTGCGGTATCTTTACGTTAGGGACCAAACAGAGGTCGGCAGCATCTTTTTCGAATAGGTCTTGACCGCGAATGACATGCAGTTCCTTCTGCATTTCCAAGACTTGTTCCTAGAACTCATTCATCCTTTCTTATACATCTTCATTTCAACCAGAAATTGCTTGTGGAACCTATCCTTTCGGGAAAGTGTGTACCACCGGTTGTGGTATAGTCATTACGGAAGTAACTCTTGGCGCTTCAGTGACCTGAAGTTTGTAACCTTCAGGTGTTTCTGTTGTAACCCTTGCATCTTTATTTACCTGAAGTTTGTAGCCTTCAGGTCTGGCGGTTCCTGCTACGACTTCCGGGTCTTTAGTGACTGGTGGGATGTATCCTTTAGGTATAAAGTTGAGAGGCATACCCCAGGGAAATCCTTTAGGCTTGTTGTACTGAGGATGACTTCCAGGCATGTCAAATGCTGGTGTGGATGTAATCTCCCAGATTACAGTCCTTTGATGTTGTTGTTCTTGGGCTGCTGCCAGGGATTGCATGTTGTTGTGGAGTTTCTCCAAAATCTCCTTCAGAGCATTGATTTCTTCTCTCAGCTCTCTGTTCTCTTCCTCGAGATCATCCATTTTCTTTTGTCGATGGGCCCGAGTATTGTACGAATGAGACAGTTTGACTCTAGAGTGCGACACATATGTGAGACTCAGAGACAAAGATGCGTTATGTGAGAATGATGAATGATATGTAAAGAATGATATATTTTTTTGTTTCTGATTTCAAAATAATTATTAACAATTATATTGCAAATATCACACAGGGGGACAAACCCTTTTATTGAACTCGAAAGGTTGTAGTATTTTACAAGGAAAAGTACAGTATTTTACAAAGTGTGAAAAGGAAAATTAGGCCTATGGATCCTGAGTTCTCTTTGAGGAGAGCTCAGATGCTGGTTCCTGAACTTTTCTTTTCTTTGATTGGGCTCCTTTAGCCGTTGTCGAGTCGACGATCCTTTGCCAAGTGAAAGGAGTGAGCAAATTTCTTTGTTCCTCCTGACTTTCTATAGCATGTTGCTCTAATATCTCAATCAAAGCATCCTTTCGTTTAGCAGTTCTTGAATCTTGGTACATTCCAAATTAAGGATCTAGTATTTGTTCTTCCAAGAGTTTCTCTCACGTTGGACTTTGTTAAGAGCGACCTGGAGTTTTTCCGCATCAGACATGAAATAAAGGACAGATTCTTTTAAGGGAAAAACTTCTTGACGAGGGTAAGGCATCCTCAGTTTGATGGCTCTAGTTTGTACCTAGTGGAGGTAAGGTTCTACAGAGATACAACTTGGCCTTCCTTGGGATTCTCTCCCCTTCATGTGAATATGTTGCCAGGCATGCACTATTTCTTTCTTTAGTTCCCTATCATTTTCTCCTTCCTTGAAGAAAAGACCTTCCAGATGAGCATTATGTGGGATATTCTTCATCAGGTATCCAAGTTGACGGCGAGCTAAAATTGAATGATAGTTGATACCTCATTTAGTACCAATGAGGGGTACATTGGGGAAACTTCCACATTTATCGAAGATCTTTATCCCTTCGTAAATCCGATTGTACCAATCTATGTCTGAATTGGTAAGAGACATAATCTTCTGCGACCATTGCAGATTACTCTTGTGATCCCAAAAAGCAGTCGACTTGGGCAAACAAGAATAATAAGCATCCGCGAGCAGGGTTAGGACTGGGTTCCCAATCAAGAATATCTTAACAACACTGGTGTCGACGAAGTTGTAAATGTTGGGAAAGAGGAGTAACTGGTACATGAGTAGAACAAAGACATCCTCGAAAGCAGTAATATTTCCTATACTAGCAAAGTATAGAGCTCTCTGTCATACCCCAAATTTTGACCACTAAGATTTCCCATCATTGTGCAAATCATCATCGCAATATGGAGGAACCATCATACCTCATCAATCTCCCCAAAGATGGGTGAGCATTTACTACTATCAAAGATTAGGGTTTCTAGCCCTCTCAGAGCCTTAGACAAAGGATCAATCAAGAATTAACATGATCTTCAACTTCTCTAAACCTCTCAAACATCCATAATGGATCAAGAGGACTCCCATTTCAAGGATTAAGCACAAGGCTGCTCCCTGCTATGTGGATTAAGCCTCAAGATCGTTAGTGTCACCAAATTAGGGTTTTGGCCGACCAAGGCCTCCAGATGGAAATTTTCTTCTGGGCATGAGCCAAGGCTTCAAAGCATAACGTAATATGCTCCATGGAACCTCATGGACCCAATCATCAATCAATTTAGCCTCAGGGGATGCATTCATAAAAAATCAGGAATTAGGGTTTCTTGACCTAATTCACCCCTAAGTTGACTTTTGGGACAAAACATGAGGCAAGGCCTCAAGAGAGGATTTGAGGGTCTCTAACACACAATGGATTGGTCCAAGAAGCTTGATTCCCAAGTTTCAAGTTCATCAGAACCACAATTAGGGTTTCACGAAAAAAGTCAACTGTGCCTTTGATTTTTGACCAAGACATGCTCCCAAACCCTAGGACATGATTGAATACACCCTATGACACCTATTTAATTAATCCAACAAGTTTGATTTAGGTCAAGGACTTGATTTCATAGAGGATCGCACAGTTTGGAATTCATCTGACAAAAAGTCAACTATGCACAAAAGTCAACTTTGACTTTTTGAGATTTTTCACAATTATGGTTCTTTGACCCTAAAATGATTTTAATGTGTGATTTGGATCATCATTCATCAAGAAAAAACAAGAAAAGTGGGATAACTTGTAAAAAGGGTAACCATGAAAAACTTAGAAATTTTCTAAGTTATGGAACAAAGTGGCTAGGGTACCAACTTTGGAGGATCATAACTCCTAAACCACAAGGCCATTTTTCCCCATTCAAAAATGGATTTGTAGCTCTCATGGCACTCTACAAAAGCTTCAAACACAACTCATTCCAATTCCTTTTGGATTTTAAGTTATGGAATGATCAAAATCACAAAAAGTGAAAAGGTCACTTTTTTCCAACACTTAGTGAAATTTTCACTAAGTCAGAATCTGCCTTCACTTTTTTCCAAATGTAGGGGCATTTTTCACTTTAATCCAAAAGGTATCAAAATAAACTATGATCAAACAGTTGTTGTATCATATGAGGGCTTTCCAAAATGGCCAAGAACTCCATCAAAGTCCGCTTGAGCCATGAGATATGACAATGCCAATATGCCTTGCTGCAAACTGTCATGGCAAGGCAGATTTGGGAGTTTTGCTCGATTTACTCAAATTTTGCAAAGGGCAAACAAATCTATCCATCTGAACACCTCAAGGGGAGACCAAGGAGGGACAAACCCTGATCCATCAACCTCCCAAGTCTTTGGAACCAAAAGTAGCATGCCAAACCTAGAAATGCCTAAAAGAGGGACAAGACTCCAATTTTGGATTGGAGAATTTAATGGATGCACCAAGGCGGCATGGACTGAGCCATATGCAACTGAATTCAGTCAAGACTTATCCAAGACCAAGGGAACCAGCAGCTTGTGCCCTAACCTCTAGTCAATGGCTAGAGGAGACTTGGATTCTCATTGATCAACATTGGCCAAACCTCTGCAGCAGTTGCCATTCACTATTGCTTGCAAAACAAACTTGCTCCACTATAAATAGAGCTCATTTGTGATCAGTTTGAGTACACCAAAGCCATCTAACAGATGCTTTCCTCAAAATCACCTTCTCACTTACAAATTTTCCTTCCAAAGCAAGTCACTATCGGGTTTTGAGTTTGAGAGCAATTCCAACCAAACCAATCACACACACACCTCATAAAAATCATATAGAAGTGATCAAAACACTCACATAACATCTGGAACACCAAAATCACAAAGTCACTAGCCAATTGCTCAAGTTCTTGACAGATTTGCAGTTGGGGTACCATCTAAAGTTCCAGATCATTTCCATTCATTCCAAGCATCCAGACACACTCCATAGCACCTAGGGAAGTTGTCCATATCCTTGGAACCAATCTGTAACACCTCTAACACAAAACACGATCACCAGCTGCAAGGGGTAAGCATGCGCTCTTCTAACTCTATGATCCATGCATTTTTTGCTGCACAATAATTTGGCCATATGTTCATAATCATGCATGGAGTGTTTTCCCTCAATCAATTACTTTGTTTGAATCGTGTATGGAATTTCTGAGCCTTCATGTAAATTTTAGGGTTCTTGAGGTTTCTCTTTGATTTCTTATTCCATGCTTAAAATAAATGAAATTAAAGACCATAGACATGATCGTGAGGTGAAAACGAGCAAATTGATATGTAGATTGCATGATATAATCAAGAATTCAGTGAGATTGAATAGAAAATGCAAATCTGCAGAAACAGAGGGTGGCGTGTGTTCTTGCCATGTTCTTGGCACCATTTTTGAATATTTGAATATTTGAATTTTGTGATTTTATTTAATTGATTCAAAAATTAATTTCTCTCTGAGTTTTAATGATTTTGAATTGATTCTTTTTTTAATAATTCACAAAAATGTTAGAATATTTTATTTTACCAAAAAATCCCAAAAATATTATTTATTTTATATATTTGATATTTTTGCAAAGAATTAATGTTTTATTTGTTTTTAACATTTAAAATATTTTTCCCCCATGATTTTCCAAACTTAATTGATTTCCAATCATTTTGTGGATATAAACATGATTTTTCAAACATTAATCCAAGATCACAATTTGTTTTTCACATATGTTTAACAATTTTGGTCATTTTAATTGAATTTTTATTCAATTAAAATATATTTTGGAAACAAATTAGGGTTTTGATTAATTCAACCCTCATCAAACTTTTTTCAAACACTTTGGGCCCCTATTAGAGTGTAAGACCCAACCCTCTATGAGACTAAAACCTTTTTTTGGCCTCAGTGCATTGTAGAAGTCCTAATACGTTAAAGAAATCTCGGCGCGATCGTCATTTTTCAAACAAAAACCTTGGGCCTCTCCTTGACTTGTAAGCCCCATCTTTTCTTTTAAAATCATTAATGGTCCTCTATTAGAGTGTAAGACCCAACCCCTTTGTAAATACACGACCTTTTAGGCCTCAGTCATTGTATAAGTCCCACTGTATTTTCAAAAACAACAGCGCGATCGTCGCCTTTTTTTTTTAGCAAAACCAACTGGGCCTACCCTCGTTTTATAAGCCCCATTCCTTTTCTTTAAAAACATTTGGGCCTCTTGAGAGAGTGTAATACCCATCCCTTTGTACAGAAAACCTTTTTTTGGGCCTCAGTCACTTGTATAAGTCCCTGTACAATTTCAAAAACAATGGTACAATCATCTTTAAACCTTGGGCCTCTCCTTGAGCTGTAAGCCCCAAAAATATTTTCAAAATACTTTCTCCTTTGATTTTGAATATCATATTGTTATCATAGTTTTATTTGTTGAACAACTAACCAAACAACATGGAAGCTCTACAACCGAGTAAGTGTTTACCCGCTTTCTTTATCCACTTTCATATATATATATATATATATATATATATATATATATATATATATATATAAAACTGTATAGGGACCCACAGGCTTCCTAAAAGCATCCCCGCCTCCTCTTGGGCATTGTACAAGGACCCTTCGGCTTCTTAAAAGCTCTCATGCCTTCTCTTGGGCTTATTACAAGGACCCAGAGACCTCTACAGGTATAGGAACATACCCTAGTCATCAATTTGCTAGAGCTGTGTTTCTGAGTCAAGTGTCAGACCAGTTAATGGGTTGACCTTCATCCATTAACATACCGGTCTTTTCTTGGGCATCATACAAAGATCATTCATTATCTGAGAATCGATTTCTAAAAAACGCCAGTAGACTTGGACAGTCTCAATACACTTTGGATTTACCATTTCCTTAAAGAACATGAAATAACCCTGGTCCTCTGATTACTACCAAAGCACAACCTTACCCTTAATCGTTCCCTTTATAAGAACTGATTTTCTCTTTTATCCAACATGTTGGACCTGTCACTAAACTGAAACAGTCACCAACGAATAGCCTCCTCTTGGGCCTTGTACAATGATTCTCCCCAGCAGAGCCAACCTTCTCAGACTCTCTTGTTTAGTCAAAAACTTTTAGCCTCCATCTCGGGCTTCATACGAGATACTAAAAGACTCTCTTGTTGAGTCAGTCTCCTTTTATCCTCCATCTTGGTTTTCATACAAGACACATACTAAAATACTCTCTTGTTGAGTATAAAAGACTCTCTTGTTGAGTCAATCACCTTTTAGCCTCCATCTTGGGCTTCGTACAAGACACATACAAAAACACTCTCTTGTTGAGTATAAAAGACTCTCTTGTTGAGTCAATCACCTTTTAGCCTCCGTCTTGGGCTTCGTACAAGACACATATAAAAACACTCTCTTGTTGAGTATAAAATACTCTCTTGTTGAGTCAATCACCTTTTAGCCTCCGTCTTGGGCTTTGTACAAGACACATACAAAAACACTCTCTTGTTGAGTCAACCCTTTCAGCCTCTATCTCGGGCTTTGTACGAGACAGATAAAAAGCACCCTCTTGTTTGGTCAATAGCCTCCTCTTAGGCTTTGTATAAGGAAAACCCCGGTTGAGTCAAACAACCTTTTAGCATTAATATGTGCCTTGCTCACAACATTTAAACATCAACAATTCCTTTCCCTTCATCTAATTGTTGTAAGCGGCAAGCTGTAGCGAGCGATTTTGGACGCGGTTCTTAAGCGCTGGTCGCTCTCTGCGGTTGAGCTTAAAACTACAGGTCGATTCATTTTTTATCCTATTGTGAGCTGAATAAGGAAGGGAAACAGATGTCTCCAATTAACCCTGCTTTGCATACTGAGTTTAAACAGCGGTCTGTTAAGTTACGAATGCTATCAATGTGGGGGGCCTTTGTACTGGTTATTTGTATTTTCGCCAATACGGTTTTCTTTCTTTTTCATTTTGACAGAAGGTTTTTGGCAGGGAACAAGGATTAGGATGTTAGGACTGATGCTTTTTGATTTACTGCTTTTGATATGGGATTTTGGGTTTTTGTTTAGTGTGCTCGCTAAGATCTTTCTTTCAATCTTATGCCTACGTATTCCCGTTTATCCAAAACAGGGAAATCAAAGCGTTCGTAGTTCCTCCTATAATAGGAGGAAATGGTTGTTCTGGTGTCTTGTTCAAAGCCCAAGACGTGAAGCTAAAAGGTGGTTTGTATCTTGTTTAAAGCCCAAGATGTGAAGCTGAAAGGTCTATTTGACTTTAGAGAGAACTTGTCATCTCTAAAGAGGGGGTTGTATGTCACAACTGTTTTATAAAGGAGAATTACTTTAACCGGGATACGCGGATCCTAGCAATGCCATAATTTCCTTTATAGGGGGTTTTAACCTGAAGGGGAAGACTTTAACTCAGTGTAGAGCAATGATATCTTTCCTTAGGAATTTCTCATGCTAAAAGAGAGACAGTGGCATGGATGTAGATGATCCAGAGGCTTGTCGCTTACAGCGATTAGATGAAGAGGAAAGGAGTTGTTGATGTTTATGTACTGTGAACGAGGCACAGTTTTGATGCTAAAAGGTTAATTGGATTAACCAGTGGTTTTCTTATACAAACCCTAAGAGGAGGCTAATATGTGTCTCGTACAAAGCCCGAGAGAGAGGCTAAAAGGTTTTGACTCAACAATGGAATCTTTTGGTATCTCGTATAAAGCCCGAGATGGAGGCTATTGTTTATTTGGCTTAATAAGAACCTTTTTTTATCTCGTATAAAGCCCGAGATAAAGGCAAAAAGGGGTAATTGACTTAGCAAGGGAGTCTCTTATGTGTCTCGTACAAAGCCCGAGAGAGAGGCCGAACGTTGTTTGACTCCGCTGGGGAGAATCGTTGTACAAAGCCCAAGAGGAGGCTATGGTGACTGTTTCAATTGAGTGACAGGTCCAATATACTGATTTTTAAAGAGAAAATCAGTTCTTATATGAGCAACATTGTACTCAAGGATTTGATTCGAGGATCCGGGTTATTCCTGTTCTTTAAGGAAGCGGCAAATCCGAAGGGTATTGAGACTGTCCGAGTATGCGGGTTTTCTTCCTATTTAACGAAGGGGTCACTTGAGAATGTCTTTGAGACTCAAGGATCTTAGAATGTCCAAGTCTGGAGTGTCATTTTTTGTACTGTGCTTTGAGAAATAGTAGTAGACTCTATGAAAGGACTGTTCTATGAAGATGACTAAGTTCTGTTCCTATACCTCTAGGAGGTCGTCGGGACAATTTGTACGAAGCCCAAGAGGAGGCTGGAAACTTTTAAGAAACCGACGGGTCCTTGTACTAAGCCCAAGAGGAGGCTATCATTCCCGGAGGAAGAGATCATTATACGAAGCCTAAGAGGAGGTTGCGAATACTTCTAAGAAGCCGTAGAGTCCTTGTACTAAGCCCAAGAGGAGGCGGGGTTGCTTTTAGGAAGCCTGTGGGTCCTTGTACGATGCTCAAGAGGAGGCTGATGCTTTTAAGAAGCCCGTGGGTCCCCAAAACCCGAGAAATTCAAGGCAATGCTATTCACCGAGAATAGATCAAAGTCAGGAAAGTTCGAGAATTTGGAAGAAAATCAAAGATGCCATTCACGGAGAATACATTCATCTTTGGGAGTAGAGTTTCTTGACAATTCCTAATGAGGACAGCCGAAGAGAAGACTGTATCTGGTGATCCTATTGGGGATCTAGTTGTCTATTTCTATGAATAAACGAAACGGCGTCACCTAGTTCTAGACGTAGTTGTCGGGGAAACTCGAAATATCTATACTATTATTACACAGTTGATATGAGTTTATGAAAGAAGACTTACAGTGAAACAACCCCACAATACAGTTATATGTATATGAAAGCGATAAATGAAAGCAATAACCACTTACTCGGTTGTAGAGCTTCCATGTTGTTTGGTTAGTTGTTCAACAAAGAAAGATTGAAAACAACAGTATATTCAAAATGAAAGGAGAAAGTGCTTTGAAAAAGAAAGTTTTGGGGCTTATAGCTCAAGGAGAGGCCCAGGGTTTTATCAGTGAGCACACTGTTTGATTTTGTACAGAGGGGCTTATACAAGTGACTGAGGCCCAAAAAAGGTTTTTTGTACAAAGGGATGGGTCTTACACTCTCTCAAGAGGCCCAAAAAGTTTTAAAGAAAAAGAGTGGGGCTTATAACACGAGGGTAGGCCCAGATGATTTTTCCGTTTAAAATGGCGATCGCGCCGAGGTTTTCTTTTAACGCTGAGGGACTTATACAATAAGTGAGGCCCAAAAAGATTTTGGTTAAAAGGGGATTGGGTCTTACACTCTAATAGAGGCCCAAAATGTTTTGAATGGGTCTTATAGCTCAAGGAGAGGCCCAATTGATTTTTTGAATAGGCGACGATCGCGCCGTTTGTTTTTGACGGTATCGGGACTTATACAATACACTGAGGCCCAGAATGTTTTGGTCAAGAAAGGATTGGGTCTTACACTCTATTCGAGGCCCAAAAAGTTTTGAAAATGATTTATGAGGGTTGAATTAATCCAAAAACCCTAATTTGTTTTCAAAAATGTATTTAATTGAATAAAAATTCAATTAAAATGATCAAAATTGTTTAACATGTGAAAAACAAATTGTGATTTTGGATTAATGCTTCAAAAATTTAGTATTGACCTACAAAATAATTAGAAAGCATTAAAAGTTGCAAAATCAATGTAGAAAAAATATTTAATATGCCAAAAACAATTAAAATATTAATTCTTTGCAAAATTATCAATTATATGAAATAAATAATATTTTTGGGAGTTTTTGATAAAATAAAATATTTTAACATTTTTGTGAATTATTAAAAAAAGAATCAACTCAAAATCATTAAAACTCAGAGAGAAATTAATTTTTGAATCGATTAAATAAAATCACAAAATTCAAATATTTGAATTATTCAAAAATGGCGCCAAGAACACACCAAGAACACGCGCGTGTTCTGGGTTTGGCTGATTTGCATTTTCTCCTCAATCTCACTGAATACTTGATTATATCATGCAATCCACATATCATTATGCTCGTCTCAGCCTCACGATCATGTCTATAACACTTAATTTCATTTAAATTAAACATATAACAAGAAATCATGAAAAATCCTCAAGAACCCTAATTTCTGCATGAAGGCTAGGATTTTTGATACACGATACAAACAATGCAATTAATTGAGGGAAAACATTCCTTGCATGATTATGAACATATGGCCAAATTATTGTGCTAGGAAATATGCATAGATTGAGAGATGACCAAGTATATGCTTACCTCTAAGCCGTGACAGCAAGTGCAATGTGATTTTTGATTTGGAGGTGTTACAGATGAGTGGTGATGATCTAAACAGCTTCCCTACACCCTATGGAGTGTGTTTGAATGGTTGGACTTGATTGAAATTGGCTGGATCAATTTGTGGTACCTCAGCTGCAACTTGATTGAAAATTTGAGCAACCAGCTGGTGATTTTGTGAAATTGGTGTTTCAGAAGTGATCTAAGTGTTTGTTCAGTTCATATGTGATGTATATGAGGTGTGTGAGTGATTGGTTTGATTGGAATTGCTCTCAAACTCAAAACCCGATAGTGACTTGCCTTAGAAGGCAAAATTGGAGTGAAAGAAGAGATTTTGAGGAAAGCATCTGTTTGATGGCTTTGGTGTACTCAAACTGATCACAATTGAGCTCTATTTATAGTAGAGCAAGTTTGTTTTACAAGGAATAGTGAATGGCAGCTGGTAAGTAGGTTTGGCCAATGTTGGCAAATGAAAATCCAAGTCTCCTCTAGCCATTGACTAGAGGTTAGGGCACAGAGCTTTGGTTCCCTTGGTCTTGGATAAGTCTTGACTGATTTCAGATGATAATGGATCAGTCCATGCCACCTTGATGCTTCCATTGAATGCTTCAATCCAAATTTGGAGTCTTGTCCCTATTTTGGCCATTCTAGGTTCAACATGCTATTTCTTGTTCCATGGACTTTGGAGGCTTGGCTCATTGATTGTCCCCTTTAGATTTAATCCTCAGATGTGTCCAAGTGCATAGGAGCATTTGAATTTGGCTGATTTTGGTAAATCGAGCCAAAATGCAAAATCTGCCTTGCCTTTGACAGATTTCAGCAAGGCAACTTGACAATGTCATATCTCATGGGGTAAGTTGAATTTGGCAATGTTCTTGGCCATTTTGGAAAGCCCTTACATGATACAACAACTGTTTGAACAAGTTTGATTTTGATCTCTTTTGATTCCAAGTGAAAAATCGCTCTACATTTGGCAAAAAGTGAAGCAAAATCTGACTTAGTGAAATTTTCACTAAGTGTTGGAACAAAGTGTGATTTCTTGATTTTGATCACTCCATAACTCAAAATCCTTAATGAATTGGACTTAGGTCTAGTTGAAGTTTTTGTAGAGGGTAATGAGGGCTACAAATCCATCTTTGGATGAGAAAAAATGGCCATGTGGTTTAGGAGTTATGATCCTCCAAAGTTAGTGTATTAGTGGTACTTTTTCCATAACTTAGAAAAATTTCTAAGTTTTATGGTTACCCCTTTTATAATTTATCCAACATTCTTTGATTTTTCTTGATGAATGATGATTCAAATCATACATTAACATCATTTTAGGGTTAAAAATCCATTTTGGTGAAAAATCTCAAAAAGTCAAAGTTGACTTTTGTGCACAATTGACTTTTTATCAGATGAATTCCAAATTGTGCAATTCTTCAGGAAATCATGTCCTTGACCTAAATCAAACTTGATGGACATGTTCCATGGGTGTCATAGGGTATATTGAATCATTTCTTAGGGTTTGGGAGCATGTCCTGGTCAAAAGTCAAAGTTACAGTTGACTTTCCTCGCAAAACCCTAATTGTGGTGCAGATGAAAATGAGACTTGTTGCTCAAGCTTCTTGGATTAATCCATTGTTCCAAATGGATCACTATAGTTCATTAGAGACCCTAAAATCATGTCTTGAGGTCTTGGCTCTTGATTTGTCCCAAAAGTCAACTTAGGGGTGAATTAGGTCAAGAAACCCTAATTCCTGATTTTTTATGTATGCATCCCCTGAGGTCAAATTGACTTGATGCTTGGGTCCATGAGGTTCCATGGAGTACATTATGTTGTGTTTTGGATCTTTGGCTTATGCCCAGATGAAACTTTCCATCTAGAGGCCCTGGTTGACCAAAACCCTAATTTGGTGATACTGGCGATCTTGAGACTTGATCCACCTAGAAGGGAGCAACCTTATGCTTAATCCTTGAAGTGGAAGTCCTTTTTGATCCATTGTGGATGTTTGAGAGGTTAGACAAGTTGAAGATCATGTCATTCCTTGATTGATCCTTTGTCTAAGGCTCTGAGAGGGCTTAAAACCCTAATTTTGATTGTAGTGAATGCTCAACAACCCTTGAGGCATTTGATGAGGCATGATGGTTCATCCATATTCTGATGATGATTTGCACAATGATGGGAAATATTAGTGGTCAAAATTTGGGGTATGACACAAGCCTCTAGATTATTTACATCCAGGCCATTGTCCCTCTTTTAGCATGAGAAATTCCCAAGGAAAGATAGCATTTCTCTACACTGAGTTAAAGTCTTCTCCTTCAGGTTAAAACCCCCTATAAAGGAAATTATGGCATTGTTGGATTCACATATCCCAGTTAAAGTAATTCTCTTTTATAATCAGTCACCCAACAGTCGTGACAAACAGACCAAATACCCCTCTTTAGAGATGACAAATTCTCTCCAAAGTTAAAACCCTTCAGCTTCATATCTTGGGCTTCAAACAAGACACAAATAGACCCTTCAGCTTCACATCTTGGGCTTTGAACAAGATACAAACCACATTTAGCTTCACGTCTTGGGCTTTGAACGAGACACCAAAACGACATTTTTCCTCCCATAGAATAGGAGGAACTACGATCGCTCTGATTTCCCTGTTTCGTCAAACGGGAATACGTAGACATAAGATTGAAAAATATTAGCGAGCACACTAATCAAAAACCCAAAATCCAGTATCTCCACCAAAATCAACCCAAAAGCATTAAATCTAAACACAGTATCAAAAAACTCACAAATGATCCAGACACCGTGTTCTTAGGCCAAATAACCAAAGATTGGGCCCCACCTCCACATAGCACCTGTAACCTAACAGACCGCTGTTTAAACTCAGTATGCAAGCAAGGTTAATTGGAGACATCTATTTTCGTTCCTTAATCAGCTCAATAGGATAAAAAATGAATCGAACTGTAGTACCCATGCGATCATGACTCAGGACCACAAAAATCGCGCTACACTCTCACTATCAGGAATTTAGCTGGTAAACCCAGGATTCCTCCTTTGGTGGTCATGTGAGTCCTGACTTCTGACTCATCCAAATAGATTTCTCTTGCAATGGCTTGATTCTTTAGAATTTCTTCCAGTCCAGAAAATGGATCTTGATTAGTGATAGGTAAATCAATCAGGTGGTAGTATTCTTCCAGCGTTGGTGTAAGTTGATAATCCATAAAAGTGATGCAGTGGTAAACCGGATCGTAGAACTGGACTAGTGTAGACAGAATCCCTTCAAGCATGTTGACCTTCAGAAGAGATAACAGTCCTCTGTGCTTAGCTCTGAAAGCTTCAGGATTAGTAATCATCCTTCCCAATTTCCTTAGGTCTTCAAGTTTTGGAACCTTGAAGATGTACTTGTGCATTTTTCTTCTACTAAAATCCATAACAAAACTCCTCTCATATTTGCAATTATTGTTTCAGTTCTTTTTAGAAAATTTTTTTTTCTTGTTTTGAAAAAATTTTTTTTAATGAATGCATGGATGCATGAATGCAGCAAACAAAAACACTTGAAAACATGGGTTTAGGGTTTCATCATCACGAGCATGGAGCCATGGATCTACCCATCCCCAAAGGTGTGTACTAATTGGTCAGTTTTTGTACCTAAAGAAAGGGTTCTAACAAAGGTTCCTAAAATCATTGACCCCTCTTTGGGATCTTAACAGTAAACCGATTGACTCAGTAGAGCTGTAATATTCTAAGATAAATCTCCTTTGAGTGTAGTATCGTGTATCAACTATTCCGATAGTCACCGAACGACCTAATGGCCAAATGTTTAAATGTCTACTAAATCCTCAGTTTCATGGGTACCGTACTGGGAAAACTATGCTTTCACGACATGGTCGTTCAACATTAGCAAATCCACACGGGTACCTCCACTGATTCAGTGGATTGCCAGGTTAACTTGGTCGGGATTCACTCCCTATAAGCCTTCCTAGAGATGCCACAAATTATCTTAATGTTCTCTCAGACTTACCACATGTGTATTAATCTCATTCCAAGATAACGGTAATTTAAACACGAGTATCAAGTAAGGTGACAGAATATATATATATATATATATATATATATGTAGCAGAAAACTGAGAAAGCAAGTAAATAAACAGAGAAATAAATGCAAAGTAAGGCCTAGACCTCTTAGGAACTCTAATCCTAAATGTCCATAGCAAAGTCACCATTTTTCTGTAGCGTGCGATTTTTGTCGGTGACACGACCACCTTACCGCAATGGTTGGATTTGGGTGTTACTTTCTTATTTCTTATTTATCCTATGAAGCTGGAAAGGAAAGGGGAGATATCTAAAACTAATATTGCACGCAAATGTTTTCTTTAACAAATGCTAAGAGATCAGGGATCGGGGTCTGGTTATACAAAGGGAAGCTATTAACACCTAGTGTATCTATGGTAATCCATAGGAACCTTTTATTGCATGTATCTCTGTTAACTTAAGATGCTTTCTTGTGTTTATCTGCTGTGGTTTGGGAAAGTTTCTCCTTTGGGAGAATTGAGAGAATGTTTTTGTGGTTTTTGGTTTTCTGTTGTTTTTGAGAAGGTACTGGACCTAAAGTTTTTTTGATTTGTGTGCTCGCTAAGATTTCACAATCTAATGCTTACGTATTCCCGTAAAGAGATTTGGGAAATCAGAGCAATCGTAGTTCCTCCTATTCTATGGGAGCAATGATATTTGGTGTCTTGTTCAAAGCCCAAGAATGAAGCTATCGGAGTATTTGTGTCTTGTTCAAAGCCCAAGATTGAAGCTAAAAGGGTGACTGAGAGAGAGAATTTGTCATCTCTAAAGGGAGAAAATTCACCTATTCATCAAAAATGTTGAGAGATTGGTTATAAAGGAAAATTATTTTAACTGGGATATGTGAATCCAGCAATGCCATAATTTCCTTTATAATAGGGATGTCATGAAGGAAGAAAGCTTTAACTCAATGTAAAGCAATGCCCCTTTTTTCTTATGAATCTTTCATGCTAAGAGAAGGACATTGGCTTGGATGTTTAAGGATCCAGAGGCTTGCCACTTACAACTGTTAGATGAAAGATAAATTTTAACTAGGATAAGAGAAGGACTCCAGCTTGGGTTTTGAATTAACAAGTGTGCCACTTATAGCAATTATCTGGAAAAAGGTTTTGATTGGTTATTTTGATATGTCATGTATAGAAGAGATATCCTCCTGCAGAAAAGAATCATGGTCTCATCTGAGGGGATGTTGATTTTAGTGTGCCTTGATCAAAGCCCAAGGTTGAAGCTAAAAGAAACTGACTCCACCAGGTGGTGTTTTATCTGTCTTGTACAAAGCCCAATATTGAGGCTGACTGAGAAATTTCTTATATGAAGCCTAAGAGGAGGCAATCTCTTGCTGAGGATTATTGAAATCCAAGAGCAAGTACAAATTATGTTGGGGAATTCAAAGGGATCTAACTCATGCTGGGAATAAGGGAAGAGTTGAAGTGTTAGAGGCCATGAGACTCTGATTCTATTGGGGATCTGTTAATGGTAAATTGACCTTGGATGGGGATTATTAAGGTGAAAGTTAAGCCTTGTTGGGGGTCAGAGGGGTTTAAAGTTAAGTTTGAAAACCTTGGAGGTTTCAACTCTGCTGGAGATTGATGCATTGATAAAATGATCAGGGTTGTTCCTACGGTTTTAGGAAACTTGGGGGTCTCTCTGTGAGATCCAAGAGGAGATGAGACTTTCCAGGTCTGCTTGTATGAAGCCCAAGAGGAGGCTGAGACTGTCCAAGCCTCTCAAGAAACGGTAGGCTCTGGTATAGAGAGGGGTCTTTGTATGATGCCCAAGAGGAGGTTGTTGATTTAAGGAACGAAGATCAACGCTAGAATGGTATGATGTTTTGGAATTTTTACTCTCCTAGGGATTGAACTAGTAGAGATAACTAATATCTATCCTACGCCTTTAGGAGGCCTTTGGATTCTTGTTCTAAGCCCAAGAGGAGGCTGGGGAGCTTCTAAGAAGCCTGTTGGTCCTTGTACTATGCCTAAGAAAAGTTCAAAAAAAAGGTTTCACCGGGAATTAATCCTTTCTCTGTTGAACAGTTCTAAGGTTTAAAGAAATTCAAAAGAGGTTTCACCGAGAATTAATCCTCTTTGGGGAAATGAATTTCTTGTATGCACATATATTTCTAAGTTTGACAGTCTTGAGAAAAGTTTCATCAGGAATAATGCCTTTATCTATTCCATATTGAATAAGCCCAAGAGGAGGAAGACTGTATAGGGAATTTCCTATGAGGGAACTAGTTTTTGACTATGTTGAATGTAACCTCTGGTTTGACCTAAACATAGACCTAACTGCTGGGGAAACTCTAAGCAATATATGCACAAGTATATACAAATAATTGAATTGACATATATATATAAACAAACATGCATTAAAAAAATGTTGGGACTTACATTCTGAGAGGAAGCCCAAGTGTATTATGATCTGTTGTATTAACTACAACTGTATGATTGATTAGGGTTTCAAGAAATTGAAGTAATTTTTGACAAAAATTTGAATTTGACTTTGAATTATAAGACGTTTGTTTGAAATAAAATAAAGGTTTGTGGCTTATAACTCAAAGAGAGGTCGAAGTGGTCTAAGAGTAGTTTCACAGGGAATAATGCTCCTCTTTGTACCAGTTTAAAACAAATAGATGATTTTGAAAATAGAGGTATGAGACTTACAACTCAAGGAGAGGCCAATGGTGGTTGTTTATTCTTTAAAACAAAGATTATGTACAAAATATTGGGGCTTATACTCAAGGAGAGGCCCAGATGACTTATTTGAAAACATTGATCGCACTACGACACCAAAAGACGTTGTGGGACTTATACTATAGCAGAGGCCCAAAAATGTTTTTGTACAAAGAGATGGTTGGGTCTTACACTCTAATAGAAGCCCAAAAATGTTTGTAAAGAAATAACAATGGGGCTTATACTCAAGGAGAGGCCCAGATGATTTATTTGAAAAGGCGACGATCGCGCCGTAATTTTGAAAACCACAGAGGGACTTATACAATGATTGAGGCCCAAAATTATTTATATAGAATGGTTCTTACACTCTATTAGAGGCCCAAAAGATTATTTTTATACAAGAGATGGGGCTTACAACTCAAGGAGATGCCCAGATGAAAAACAGCGATCGCACCGTTATTTTGAAAATCGTATAAGGACTTATACAATGACTGAGGCCCAAAATTTTCTATTTACAAAGAGGTGTCATACCCCAAATTTTTACCACAAGATTTCCCATTATTGTGAAAATCATCATCACAATATGGATGCATCATCATACTTCATCAATCTTCTCAGGGATTGTAGAGCATTCACTACAACCAAGAATTAGGGTTTTGAGCCCTCTCAGAGCACTCAAACAAAGGATCAATCAAGAATTGACCTGATCTTCAACTTGTCTAGCCTCTAAAACACCCATATAGGATCAAGAGGTCTCCCACATCAAGAATCAAACACAAGGTTGTAACATTCCAAGTGGATCAAACCTCAAGATCGCCAGTGTCACCAAACTAGGGTTTTGGTCGACTAAGGCCTCCAGATGAAAATTTTCATCCAGGCATGAGCCAATACTTCAAAACATGATTCAAGAACCTCAAAGGGACCTCATGGATCCAATCACAAGTTCCATTTGCATGCAAGGTTAATTTTAGACATCTTCCTTTTGCTTTCCAGCTTCATATGATAAATACGAAATCAGAAAGTAGCACCGAAATTCCATTGCGGTAAGGTGGTCGCGTCACCGACAAAAATCGCACTCTACAGAAAAATGGCGACTCTGTTGGGGACGTCTAGGATTAGAGTTCCTAAGAGGTATGTACTTACTTTCTGCTATATATCTCATTTACTGGCATATTACTTGATATCCGTGTTTAAATTTCTGTTAACTGGGAATGCGATTAATACCCATGTGGAAAGTTTAAGAGAAGATTAAGATAAATGGTGGCATCTCCAGGAAAGGCTTATAGGATGTGAATCCCGACCAAGCTGACCTGGTAGTTCACCGAATCAGTCGAGGTACCCAAATGGATTCTCTAATGTTGAACGACCGATCGTCGTGAAAGGATAGTGTTCCCAGTGCGGTACCCATGACACTGAGGATTTAGTAAACAATTAACCATTTAAACCATTAGGTAGTGCGGTGACTATCGGGAATAGTTGACACGCGATACTACACTCAAAAGAGATTCATCCTAGGATATTTTAGCTCGCTCGAGTGAATCAGCTTGTTGTTAATATCCCTAGGAGGGGTTAATGATTTTGGTAACCTTTTAGAACCCGTTCTACATGTACAAAAAATTGACCAATTAGTACACACCTTTGGGGATGGGTAAATCCATGACTCCATGCTCGTGACGGTGAACCCCTTAACCCATGTTTTCAAATGTTTTTGTTTGCTGCATTCATGCATTCATTAAAAAACTCTTTTCAAAAAAGAAAAAAATCTTTTTTTTCAAAAGAACTAAAACAATAATTGCAAATATCAGAAAAGTTGCGTTATGGATTTCGGAAGAAGAAAAATGCACAAGTACACCTTCAAGGTTCCAAAACTGTACGACCTAAGGAAATTAGGAAGGATGATTACTAATCCCGAGGCTTTCAGAGCAAACCACAGAGGACTGTTATCTCTACTGAAGATCAACATGGTTGAAGGGATACTGCCTACGCTGATTCAGTTCTACGATCCGATTTACCACTGCTTCACATTCCCGGATTATCAACTCACGCCAACACTAGAAGAGTACTCCCACCTGATTGATTTACCTATCACTGATCGAGATCCATTTTCTGGACTGGAAGAAATTCCAAAAGAACAAACCATTGCAAGAGCAATCTCTTTGGATGAGTCAGTAGTTAGGACTCACATGACCACCAAAGGAGGAATCCAGGGATTACCAGCTAAATTCCTGACGGAGAAAGCCCTATACTTTGCTAGTATAGGAAATATAACTACTTTCGAAGATGTCTTTGTTCTGCTCACATATGAGTTATTCCTTGTTCCCAACATCGACAACTTTGTCGACACCAATGCTGTTAAGATATTCTTGATTGGAAACCCCGTACCAACCTTACTCGCGGATGCTTACCATTCTGTACACTTAAAGAATTTGTACAGCGGAGGGATGATAACATGCTATGTACCATTACTCTACAAATAGTTTATTTCCCACTTGCCCAAGTCTGCTACTTTTTGGGATCACAAGAGTAATCTGCGATGGTCGCAGAAGATTATGTCTCTCACCAATACAGATATAGATTGGTACAATCAGATTTACGAAGGGATACAAATCATCAACATATGCAAAAATTTCCCCAATGTACCCTTCATTGGTACTAAATGAGGGATCAACTATCATCCAATTCTATCTCGCCGTCAACTCGGATACCCGATGAAGAATATCCCACATAATGCTCATCTGGAAGGTCTTTTCTTCAAGGAAGGAGAAAATGACATGGCACTAAAGAAAGAAATAGTGCATGCCTGGAAACATATTCACATGAAAGGGAGAGTATCTCTGGGAAGACCATATTGTTCCTCTACAGAACCTTATCTCCACTGGGTACAAACCAGAGCTATCAAACTGAGGATGCCTTACCCTCATCAAGAAGTTTTTCCCTTAAAGGAATCCGTCCTTTATTTCATGTCTGATGCGGAAAAACTCCAGGTCTCTCTCAACAAAGTCCAATGTGAGAAGAGCTCTTGGAAGAACAAATACCAGATCCTTAATTTGGAATGTACCAAGATTTAGGAACTGCTAAAAGAAAAGGATGCTCTGATTGAGATATTAGAGCAGCAGGCTATGGAAAGTCAGTAGGAACTAAGGAATTTGTTCACTCCTTTCACTTGGCAGAGAGTCATCGACCCGACAACGGCTGAAGGAGCCCATTCAAAGAAAAGAAAAGTTCAGGAATCAGCATATGAGCTCTCCTCAAAGAGGACTCAGGATCCATAGTCCTAATTTTCCTTACATCACCTTGTAAAATATTGTAGTTTTCTTTGTAAAATATTGCAATCTTTCAAGTTCAGTAAAAGGGATCTCCCCCTACTGTGTGATATTTGCAATATAATTGTTAACAATTATTTTAATAAAAAAACTAAAAATATATCATTTTCATTCTTTGCATATCATTCATCATTCTCACATAGCACATCTTTGTCTTTGAGTCTCACATATGTGTCACACTCTAGAGTCAAACTGTCTCATTCGTACAATACTCGAGCCAATCGACAAAATAAAATGGACGATCTCGAGGAAGAGAACAGAGAGATGATAGAAGAAATCAATTCTCTGAAGGAGAGTTTGGAGAAACTCCACCACGACATGCAATCCCTGGCAGCAGCCCAGGAACAACAACATCAAAGGACTGTAATCTCGGAGAGTACATCTACACCAGCATTTGAGACGCTTGGCAGTCATCCTCAATACAACCTGCCTAAAGGTTTCCCCTAGAGCATGCCTCACAACTTCATACCTGAAGGATACATCCCACTGGTCACTGAAGACCAGGAAGCCATAGCAAGAATAACCAGAACTGATTGTTACAAACTTCAGGGAAATGAAGATGTAAGGGTTACAACAGAAACTCCTGAAGGTTAAAAACTTCAGGTCACTAAAACGCCAAGAGTCGCCGCAATAATGTCTATACCACAACCAGTGGTACACACTGTCCCAGAAGGACAGGTTCTGCAAGCAATTTCTGGCGGAAACAAAGACGTGTACGAAAGGATGAATGAGTTCCAAGAACAATTCTTGGAAATGAAGAAGGAACTGCATGCCATTCGCAGTCAAGACTTATTCGGAAAAGACGCCGCCGACATCTGTTTGGTCCCTAATGTAAAGATCCTGCACAAATTCAAGGTGCCTGACTTTGAAAAATACAAAGGCAACTCTTGCCATCAAAGTCATTTGGTGATGTACGCTCGAAAAATGTCTACCCAGACAGACAATCAACAGCTACTAATCCATTACTTCCAAGATAGTTTAACCGGCGTCGCACTCAAATGGTACATGGGTTTAAATCGCACCAAGATCAGTACTTTCAGAGATCTTAGGGCAGCCTTCATTTAGCAATATAAATACAACTTGGACATGGCACCAAATAGGGACCAGCTCAGAGCAATGTCACAAAAGGATAAGGAAACCTTCAAAGAATATGTTCAGAGATGGCATGAAATTTCCGCCCAGATCTGTCCTCTTTTCTAGGAAAAGGAAATGACAAAGATCTTCCTAAAAACGTTGAGCTTGTTTTATTACGACCGAATGGTCGCCGGCGCGCCCAGTGACTTCACTGAAATGGTGAACATGGGAGTACGCCTTGAAGAAGCAGTCCGAGAAGGACGATAAGTCAAAGATGCAGAACCATCCAGCAGTACCAAAAGATACGGTGGTTCTTTCCAAAAGATGAGAGAGCAAGATATCAGTAATATCTCTCTAGGAAAGAAAAGGCGAAGGTATCAATCGGTAGCAGCAGTAACTCCTGCTATCAACCCAGCGCAAGCTCCGACATATCAACCTCCGATGGATGAGGTTGAGGTAAGGGAGAACCTTATGGTTGTGGCATTACCAGTGAGAGTTTTGGATCACGAGTTGAAGCGGTAAAGGGGCAAGGATATTGCGCTTGTGAAAGTAGCGTGGGGAGGCGCTGCTGAGGGCAATTTGACTTGGGAGTTGGAGAGTCGGATGCGGGAGTCGTATCCGGAGTTGTTCGTCTCAGGTAATATTTTCGAGGACGAAAATTTCTAAGTGGGGGAGAGTTGTAACGCCCCAGTTTTAGTTAGTTTTATTTAATCAAGTCGATTTAATTATTTTTATTATTATATTATTTTATTTTTGACTTTTATTTGTTAAAATATTATTTTTCATTGTGATTATGTTTTATCGCGTTTTGGGAGCGTTTGCGATATATTTGAGTGTAGGGGTATTTTGGTCTTTTGTTTGGTTAGATATTATATTTTTCATATCATAGAAATAGAAAGAGAGAAAATTAGAGAGAAACAAAAAGAGAAGAAGGAAAAGGGAAAGAAAAGAGAAGAGAAAGAAGAAAAGAGAGAAAAACTTGGGAATTAAGAAAATCGATCAACCGACTTTTCAAACACGATTTAATCGGGTAAGGGTGCGAAACTCAGTTATACTATGTTTGTGTATGATTATGTATGTGTTTGTGTGAATGTTTGTTGTGTTCCATAGTTTTTCAATTCTAGGTCAGAACGATAGAATCGATGCGTTCGCAGTTGAAATGTAATATAAATGTTGTAGAATACTTGTTACCATGATTAGGTTATGTTCTGATTGTTATGTTTTGGTTTGGAGGTGTTTTGAGGGTTAAAATGTTGGTTGGGAGTGATCTATAGTGCTACTGGGTTTTTCTGGTTTCACAGGTTCGCACTGCGAATGGCCAGCGAAGTGGAAAGCGAACGTTCGCGTGAGGTTCGCACTGCGAACGTTGTGTTGTTTTTCTTTCTGCCACGGTTTGCTGGGGGATTCGCACTGCGAAGGGGACAACGAAGGTTCGCTGGGAGTTCGCACTACGAACTTTAGGTTGTTTTTCTTTCTGCCATGGTTCGCTAGGATATTCACACTGCGAATGAGGAAAGCGAAGGTCTCGCTAGGGGCTTCGCATTGCGAACATGATAGTTTTTCTAATTTGTTTTCTTTATAACTGTTGGGTCGTGAGTCGGTTTGAGGCACGGTTTGATGCGTTGGAGAGCTAATGAAATGTTCTTTCTGATTAAAATGGTTTGGAGATTGTGGGCCGATCTAATTATGTCGGGAATTTGGAATAGTGTCGTTTTGTCGACTTTTGTCGTTGTAATTGTGTGGAATTGAGGTGTATCATGCAATGTGTTGTTGATATGGATAACGTATGACTTGTGTGCTGGTTGTGTGATGAAAATGCATGTAATAAAATGTTGTGATGATGGTTTGTGGCCTAAGTGCAAGAAATGCAATGTGTTGTATTTGATTATATATGTCTGATTATGGATGTGTATATGTGTGCATTTGAATGTCATGAGCCATAGTATGCCAAGCATCATGATATGCATTCTTGTGATGTCGTGTGACCTAGTGGGTGTGAACGACAAATTGATTCCAGAGGGAATCCTCTATAACATCGTGTGCCTTATACAAAGAGGTGTGAGCGATGATTATGGATGATCGTGTGCCTTATACAAAGAGGTGTGAGCGATCGGGTCGTGTGCCTTATACAAAGAGGTGTGAGCAATCAATAAACGTCGTGTGCCTTATACAAAAGAGGTGTGAGCGAAGGGGAACATCGTTTGCCCGATGGGAAGTTACACTAAGTAACAAGCAATGGTTCCAATAGTTCCTGAGTGAACTAGTGATGAGATTGACGGATGGATGGTGCCGCATTTGCATAGAGTCGTTACGTCGGTCTCTTTGCATTTCCATAAATCATGAATGGATTGATTTTGCGTGGAATTGTGAATGGAATTGATGAGTTGAGATATATATATATATATGTTGTTGATAAATGCATTGAGCTTGATTATATATGCATTGGTGATGGATATATGAGATATGCATTGTGTTGTTTTGTGTTTGAATTCTAGTATAAGTTGTGGTGAGAATATTACTTGTGTATTTTGGTGTTATTATATAATTGTATGAAATTATATTATGATTGTGTTTCTCACCCTTGTGCTGTTTTAAATGCTCTATGAGGCATTGCAGATTAGATGCTGGAGGTCTTTTTGTGAAGCTTAGGTCTTCATTCTTTTTTCGGTCGGCTCTGATATGTAGCACCGAGTAGTCGGGGAGACCGTAGTGATTATGTGTATATGTATATGTTTCTTTTGGATTGTACATGTATGACTCTGTATTTGACAGACAAACCTTTCATGATATGTATATATATATATATATATATGAGATTCAGTTGCAGATTTTCCGCTTTTATTCTGTTTCTGAATTGTGGGTATTAGGAACTGAGTTCCTCTATTATGTGCTACCTGTATTGTTGAATATGTTTATGAGCAGGTTATTTTATTTTATTTCAATTGATGTGACGCCTCGGTCTAGGCCGTGAATTTTTTTATTATACTCTGATTAATTGTTATCACTTTATATTATTTGGGGGTATAGATTGGGGGTGTTACACACATAGCTACATGTAGATCCTTGAACTTGGGAGGCTTGTGCATCAAATATTTTTCCTTTGATGTTATCCCCTGAGGTGTCCAAATGGATGACAAGGTTTGTAATTGTCTGATTTAGTTAATTTGGGAAAATGACCTATAATCTTCCTTGGGAAGAAACCAGTGTTTGATGCCATGTTCCAAGGGTTGTAACTCCCTACTCAAATTGAATTTGGAGATGATCTGGTACTTGTTGGAAAGTTCTCATGATATACTTTAACATTGATGTTCACAAATGGACCTGGTTCAACTTGGATCATGATGAAAAATGACCTCAAAGTTTGGAAAAAGTTAAACAGATTCTGACTTGTTGAAAATTTCACTAAGTGTTGGAAAAAGTGGTCATTTCCACTTTTTGTGATTTTGATCAATCAATAACTCAAAATCCATGAAGATTTGGAATATTTTGTAGTTGACACTTTTAAAGTATGTCATGTTAACATTCATTTGAGCTTTGGATGGAAGAAAAAGGCCTTAGGGTTTAGGAGTTACGACCTTGCAAAGTTGGGTAAAAATCACTTTTGTTCCATCACTTAGAAAATTTTAAGTTTTCTAAGGTTGCTCCTTTTACAATTTATCATGATTTCTTGATCAATTCTTGTTCAAATGACATTATAAATCATATTTCATGAAAATATGAGTCACAAGGATCATTTTTGCCAAAAAAAAGTCATGTTTTGACTTTTGGCTCCGGGGTGGTTCGGCGCGGAGAAACCCTAATTTCCGACTTTTGAGGAATGCATTCTCTGAGGGTGATTTAACTCTGCAAAGGGACTCCTAGGATCGTTTTAAGCATATTGAGTCATATTTTAAAGCCTTGGCTCAATCTTTTATGAAAATTTCACTCTAGAGGCCTCAATCGACAAAAAACCCTAATTTGGTGACACTGGGTATTTCGAGGCTCCTTCCACTTGGAATGCTGCAACTTTGTGCTTGATTCTTGATGTGGGAGTCCTCTTGATCCTTTATGGGTGTTTGAGAGGTTGGACAAGTTGAAAATCATGTTATTTCTTGATTGATCTTTTGTCCAGATGCTCCGAGAGGGATGGAAACCCTAATTCTTGATTATAGTGAATGCTCAACTATCTTTGGGGAGATTGATGAGGCATGGTGGTACATCCATATAGTTGTGATGACTGTCACAATGATGGTACATCCATATAGTTGTGATGACTATCACAATGATGGTACATCCATATTTACTATCTCTTTTAAAATAAAGATGGCAATTCCTTTTGACTAGTGAACACAAGAATGAACATTGATGGCTTCTCCAGAAGTGATTAAACCTTAAAATACAAAATCAAAGTTCTCCTTTTAACAAGGTACACCCTGAATGAAGGATCAACTATTTCAGATGTAATGTCCGATCTGACATCTCCGATAGATGTGTTACCTCCGAGAATCGATAATTGGTCTGTTTCCCCCCAGTAGGTTCTACCCCTCCTAAGCACGAAATGATCGCTATCTTGAACCAATGATACTTTTTATCCCCCGCAGTGACCGAGTATTCAGTCATGTTCATTCACCAGTTTGTATGTCACGTCTGTTTTGTCAGCATAAACATACATACATCATGCATGATTGATTTATATTCATTCATATGTTGCATTAATATCACTATGGTCATTTTCATCCCCAAGTGATAAATGTCCTCTCACCAATAAAGTTGTCAGTTCTTTCCTCGTCCAGAAATGTATCGTCTGAGCAATCTCTCCCCAGTTTATTTCTAGATTGGAGACTCTCCTCGACCACTTTGATAACTTGAACCTCTGAAAGGCAAGAAGACATTCGATAGACACCTTTGGAATATCACTCTTCACCATTGAAGATGATATTTTTGCTTTCCTGGATTAAAGAAGATCCCCAGAGAAAGCCTCTAAACCTAAGACTCTTGGCAATACGGTGATTTTTCCCCAAAAAAATTGTTTTCAATGAAGTCATCAGCACCTCAAAATTGGATTACATCACATGGCATTTTTGCGAAAAGGTCTCTAAGGAAAGTATGATGTAACCTCATCAAGCAAAAAGCAGTCTCTCAAGAGACTTGTTTTCCCCAGTAGGACGAAAAATGGCATCTCCCACAGAGAAATTTGCACACCTCTACGGTTCAGACAAATGGGTTTCCCTAGCAAGTCTAACATCAAATCGTTTTTCCATCAAATAGCGTCCCCCTAGTAAAACTTGGCGAGAAGTTTGATAAAGACCGCTACAAATAGCGTTCCTTGTTGAGGAAGGAACTCGACAAGAAGAAATTGAGACCAGTTTCGTGGCTGAAGACCAGGATCGAGGGAAAGTTTAGTTCAAAAAAGAAATTGAGGCCAGTTCCGTGGCTGAAGATAGGATCGAGGGGAAGTTTATTTCAAAAAGAAACTGAAACTAGTTCCGTGGCTGAAGACCAGGATCGAGGAGAAGTTTATTTCAAAAAGAAACTCAGAACAAATCCGTGGCTGAAGACCAGGACCGAGGGGAAGATTCACCCTTTTCTAAGTAACATTACTTAGCAAAAGAAGATTAACGAGCAAATCAGCTACCATTCACAACCACAATCAAAGTTTTGGGTATTCCAATATTTAATCGTCATGTACCCTGAATGTCCGAATATCTTCGCCATTCACACCTTCGGGTCCAAGAAGATTAAATAGGGGCATTTGTCATACCCCTAATTTGGCCACAATATTTCTCATCATTGGGAAAATTATCATCACAATATGGATACACCATCATACTTCATCAATCTTCTCAAGGATCATTGTGCATTCACTACAACCAAGAATTAGGGTTTTGAGCCTTCTCAGAGCACTTAGACAATGGATCAATCTAGAATTGACATGATCTTCAACTTTTCTAGCCTCTCAAACACCCATAAAGGATCAAGAGGTCTCCCACATCAAGAATCAAGCATAAGGTTGTAATATTCCAAGTGGATCAAGCCTCAAGATCGCCAGTGTCACCAAATTAGGGTTTTGGTCGACTAAGGCCTCCAGAAGAAACTTTTCATCTAGGCATGAGCCAATACTTCCAAACATGATCCAAGAACCTAAAATGGACCTCATGGATCCAATCACAAGTTTAAAATAGCCTCAGGGGATGCATTCATTAAAAATCAGGAATTACGCTTTCTTGACCTTATTCACCCCTAAGATGACTTTTGGAGCAATTCATGAGCCGAGACCTCAAGAAGTGTTTTGAAGATCTCCAATACACCATGTTGATCCATTTACAAGATTGGATTGACCCAAATAACTTGGTTCTTAAGCAGTACAAGGATTCAAATTCATCTGGACCAATTAGGGTTTCCTGATGAAAAGTCAACTGTATCTTTGACTTTTGACAAAGACGTGATCCCAAACCTTGGGACTTGATTCAAGACACTCTATAACACCTATGGAATCCATCCATTAGGTTTGAATTAGGTCAAGGACTTGATTGCATAGAGGATCACATAGTTTGAAATTCATCTGACAAAAAGTCAACTGTGCCTAAAAACCAAGTTTGACTTTTTGAATTTCTTGACAAACATGGCTTCCCTAAGTCAAAAACAATGTTAATTCATGGTTTGGATCATAATTCATCAAGAAAAAAACAAGAAAAATAGGGTTACTTGAAAAAGGGGCAACCATAAGAAACTTAAAATTTTGTAAGTTATGGAAGAAAAGTGATTTGGTACCAACTTTGCAAGGTCATAACTTTTAAACCACAAAGCCTTTTTCTTCTATCCAAAGATCAAATGAAAGCTCTTATTACATACTTCAAAATTGTTAACTACATCAGATTCTAAATCCTCATGGATTTTTAGTTATGGATTGATCAAAATCACAAAAACATGAAAATGACCACTTTTTCCAACACTTAGTGAAAATTTCAAGTCAGAATCTGTTTCACTTTTTCACCAACTTTGAGGCCATTTTTCATTATGATCCAAGATGTTTCAAGACCAAAGTTGGACATCAAAGTTAAAGTAGAATATACAAGCTTTCCAAAGAGTACAAGAACTCATGAGTAGGGAGTTATAAGCATGGAAACATGACACCTCCAAGACTGGTTTTACAAGACAGTCTTGTACATGCCACACGATTTTGTCATTTCCATGACTTGGCAAGCCTTGTCACCATACAAGACAAGTTTCTAAAGTGCAATGAACATGATCTCTGCAGAGCTACAACACCATAGAGCCTTGCAAGTCAAAAACCTCATCATTTGGCATGTGACATTCAAAGTTCAAAATCCAAAAACTCCAATTTTGTCATAAGGCATTTAAGGGATGCATATAGCTGGCATGTATCAGTCCATGATCAACCAAATGAGTCAAGTCTTATCCCTGCAACACAAGACTCATAACCCGCAAGATTGACTCAAGTCAATGGCTAGAGGAGACTTTGGCTACATGACAAAGTTCAATGGATATTGGAGTGATCCAGCCTCCATTCACTATTGCTCCCAAAACAAACTTGCTCTACTATAAATAGAGTCTCTTTCTGATCAATTCAAGTACACCAAAGCATAGCAATACATGCTTTCCCCCAAATCTCACTAAAAAACCAGATTTTTGCTTCTCTTTCAAGTCACTATCAAATTTTCAATTTGCGAGAAATTTAATCATGCCAATACTTCACATACATCATATATGAGTGATCCATAACCTTAAAACACATCTGGAACATCAGAATCACAAAGTCACCCCCATTTGCTCAAGCATTTTGGCCTATTTGCAGATGAGGTGCCACAACAAGTTCTAGGTTGTTTCAATCGATTCCAAGCTTCCAAACACCTTGTATTAGGTTCATTGAAGCTGTCTAGATCATTACACAACATCTGTAACACCTCCAACATAGAATTTGAATTCTTCTTGCAAGAGGTAAGCCTGACACTCTCAAACTCTATAATCAATGCATCATAAATGTGTTTTCAAGTTACAAACATGTTTCTGCACTTATATAGAGTGATTCCCCTCAATCAATTGCTTTGTAGCTTTCGTGTATAAGATTTCATTGTGTTCTTACAGAAATTAGGGTTCTTGAGTTCATCACTTAATTTCCTACTCCACACTTAATATAAATGCAATTAATTTATATGACTGAAATCCTTGTTCAAAAACACACAACTTTCATGTTTACAAAACTCATGTTCATTGAGTAATCAGAGAGATATAAGAGGTTTTGCAAATTGGCCATGGCGCGTACGAGCGAGGAAGAAGAAGATGGCCTTGGCGCCATTTTCAAATATTTTAATATTTGATATTTTTATTAAATGATTTTAAAAATTAATTTCTCTCTCATTTTTTACCATTTTTTATTGGTTCTTTTTTTAAAAAGTCACAAAAATATTAAATTATTTTATTTTACAAAAAATCACATTTATATATTTTATTTAATATAGTTTAATTTTTGAATTTAATTTAATTTTTATTTGTTTTTAAACATTTTTAAATGAAATTCTCACCTTGATTTTTCTAAACCAATTGGATTTCAAGCTTTCATGTGATTAAACATAATTTTTCAAAATATGTTTTAAAGTTGACAACTTGATTTTGAATATATTTGATATTTTGTATCATTTTATATTTAATTTCCTTAAAAATTATATTTTTTTAATTAAAATTAGGGTTTCTCTTAATTCCCGGTGAAACATTTCTTGAACTTTTTCTTAGGTTTGGACCCACAGGCTTCCTAAAAGCATCCCAGCCTCTTCTCGGGCTTTGTACAAGGACCCTCACGCTTCTTAAAAGTTCTCATGTCTTCTCTTGGGCTTAGTACAAGGACCCGATACCTCTTACAGGTATAGGACAAAACCTAGTCATCCTTTGTTAGAGTGGTATTCCTAAGAGTCAAAACCTCAGACCAATTAAGGGTTAATTCTCATCCCTTAAGACACCTGCCTCCTCTTGGGCATCATACAAAGATAAACCCCTTCACACCAGTAGTCTTGGACAGTCTCACCTCCTTTTGGATCTCCCGAAACCCTCAAGTTTCCCAAAGGAACATAGGAATAACGTTGATAATTCCCTAAACACTCAATCTTTCATCCTAAAATTCCCCAACTAGGGTAATCTTTCCATCAATACAACACTAGCCAAAATCAGAACCTCAAAACATCTGATATCTCAACTCTTCTATAATCCTCAGTAAGAGTTGATTCCCCATTTTGGATTTGTCTCTGGATCTCAATAATCCTCAACAAAAGTCAGCCTCAATCTTGGGCTTTGTACAAGACACCTAAAATATCCTCAACTGAGTCAGTCAAATTTCATTTTAGCCTCAATCTTGGGCTTTGTACAAGACAGGTAAAACCTCTCACTAGTAAAGCCAGTTTCCCATTTTAGCCTCAATCTTGGGCTTTTTACAAGACATATACATATACACTACTACGAAAAACCCATTTAACGACGCCAAGTTTACAACGGATTCGTATCCCACCGTTGTAATAGGTTAAAAATTTTGCAGCTGATTTATAACGCCATATTTAACGACGGTCGTATTTAAAAACCGTTGTAATACATGGAGTGTAACAAGCTTCAATTCCCAGCAACTACATTTTTTTTTCCATATTTTTACATTTTAAACATGCTTGTATTAAAACACAGTTGTAATACATGGCGTGTAACAAGCTTCGATTCCCAGTAAGTACATTTTTTTCCATATTTTTAGATTTTAACCATATATTTTATTTCTTTTGTTAGTGTTACGAGGATTTAACCTCAAAACTCAAAATTCATCTTTGTTTTTCTATTTTTAAGTGCAAGAGAATAGGTTGAAATAGTTTGATCATAACTTCTTTAAAAATAAAAGTGAAAGAGATATGAGTATATATAAAAGAAAACTTTATTAAGATTCCAGATAAGAAGAGTACATTGATAATCATATATTACATATATTTATCAATGTCAGAGCCCATAGCTGCAAATGCATCTTCATAATCTAGGACTCTCTCCTCACTTCCCTCATCGGAATCATAATAAACAGTCCTCCTTTTCTTCTTTTTCTTTTTCTTCTTCAGCTTCTTCTTCGTCTTTTTCTCCTTCCTTACCCTTTATGCATCCCTGATGTTGGGCGCAGGTTGGACCTCCTCATTTGGCGGCTGACGTTGTTCATTTGTGCCCTCGTTGGTGATGTTTCTAGCATTCTCATTTGTAGAACTCATTGTTACGAATAATATATTATGAAGAAATGTAAAATTGTCTATTTATAGATAAGGTTGAAAATGAAAAGTTTGATAGTTTAATGCTTGCAATGATGATAACTTGCAAATGGTTGATATTCTGGAACGATATTTTTTGAAAAACGTAGAAAATTTTAAATCATTATTATACTTGGCCAGAGTGTTCTCTATTCCGGGAAGAGCAAGGGTTATAATATTACAACGGTTAGTAATAATAATCGTAGCGGTACCCCTTATACTTGGTACAAGGTTCGACTCCAGGCAACAACATTTTTCTATTTTACGTAATTATAGAAAAATTTTGTTGCCTGGAGTCGAACTTTGTACCAAGTATAAGGGGTATCGATACGGTTAATATAACTAACCGTTGTGATATTATTAAAATAATATATATATATATATATATATATATATATATATATATATACTTATCATTACGGTTCTTTTAGAAAACCGTTGTAAAATATTTACCTATATAAGGGAATTAACTTTCCCTTATTGACAATCATCTGACTCCATACAATCATCACAAAGACTCACTAATTCTTTAGAACCAAGATCTCAAGACTTTGAATCAAGTCAAGTCAACAAAGGATCACCAGGCCAAAGTGTGGAATTAGGGTTTTAACCTGAGGAATCACTGAAAGATTTTGCCATGACAAGTGAATATTTGCTTGGTTCATCAACCGTTTGAGTTTACCTACATCCAAGAGGTCTCACTCAACAAAAATTCAAGGTCATCTGGCTCTCATCACGAGTAGTTTAAGCCTCAGTCTCACCCTGCCTCCAAATTAGGGTTTCTGTTAAGACAAGCGGATCATTGCCTTTGATTTTGATCAAGAGGTGCTCTCAAGCCTTAGGACTTGACTCCATATGATAGAAGACATCCCTAAAGGCCATCTATGAGCTTTAGATGTGAATAAAGAAGCAATATCATAAGAGTTTTCCCCAGTGCATTCACAGTTGAAATTAGGGTTTTTACTCAAACCCTAATCCTTGAGATTTTGCTCCAAATGAAACCTCTAAGGCCTCAATTTTTCCTAATATGCTTCATTGATGATTTAGGGTATGAGAAATCAAGTCCTAATATTTTTCTTGCAAAGGAAGCAAGGTTTAGTTCATGAAACTTTTCATATATGGAAATTTCCCCTCTTGTGCCAAATTGAAATGGTCATAACTTCCAAATCACACATCCAAATTGAGTGACCCAAAACACAAATGGAAGCCCTTTCCATGATCTTCAAAGTGTTAAATATGAATTCTCCCCAAAAAATGCATGGTTTGTGAGTTATGAGACTTAGAAGCTAAACTGCCCCAAGACTTAGTGAAATTTCAGTTTGTTTTCCTTTAATTTGCACACGACTTTAACCTTATTTTTCACCAAGATCCCTTGTGATTCAGAACTTGGGCCCAACATGAAAGTTGTAGAGGGCATTGTGGGCTTTCCAAAAAGTACAAGAACTCCTCAATCCATGGAGTGAGCTGAGAGATTCAATTACATGAAGTTTGACGTTCATTTCTTGAGTTTTAAATAACCAACTTGTGCATAATGATACAAAACTACTTCTAATCACCAAGATTTCCTTTCTTCCATTGATTAGAGACCAGATTAGGTTAATTGGAACCTATGCCATGAATTTCTTCAGATTGCACATTAAAATAACATGATTTTTCTCATTTTGGTATAACTTGACAAGAGGTGAGAGAAACTTTTCAAACAAAGCATGGCTGCTCCTGCTCTCCGTGGAAGTTGGACTCAACCAATCCCATAAACCACCAAATCAAAGCCAAACCCTATTCTGATCATCTATCAGAGTTATGGAAGACTTTTGGACCAAAAACCAGCTCACACAAAAACCCTCCATGGAGGGCAAAGTTGGAAAAATGTGTCATTCTCACCATACCTTGAGTCCTCAGCTCCTTCCTATAAATAGGAGCTCAGTTTTCATTCCAAGACACAACATATTTCACATACTCACCTTAAAACATCTGAGTTCAAAGTTCTGCAAGAGAAGAGGGAGAGGGAAGCTTACTTTGGAGCTTTGGTTGGTTCAACAAGAAAGAAGCTTGTGCATAACTGAAGTTGCAGTGGACATATACTTGGTAACATCTCCTTTTCATTCTTTATATGCCTGCTCATTGTTCATACTCGCTTACATGTTATCATTATACCTATGTCATGGTTGCTACTATAATATATGTCTTGTGTGTTTTTATTCCATTCATCCATAATGTGTGAACAAGGTATGTTTAAGTTTTCTGTCCACAACCTACCACCATAGTTTGGTTATTCTGCTGATATGCAGTAGATATGTGCATTGGCTTTTGCTTTGTTATTATGTTTGAAACATTACATTACAATTGTACTGGTCACTGACTGTTTTTTTGAGCCTATGTGACTTTATTGTTGTATGAACTTGTCAATACTTGGATGCAAGGAGAAATAGCAGGCTCGTGACTTTTTTTGCTTGTATGGAAACTTTCAACATGCTATCTGATGTACATTAGGTTTGAACTACTGCTGCCTTGCTATCTGTTCAGGTCATGTGTGTAAGTTTTGTGAAACAAACCATCTGTTCTAAGTAATAAAGCACATCCTCAATATTTGTTTATGTGAGAAGTAACATAGTGTTACTTTGTGATGACTGACTGCTTGTGTGTATGTACCTGCTGATGCTTGTCTCTAAAATAAAAGTTGGTTGTGAACTTATTTTGACATAGTACCACATTCACACACTTTCTTGTCGCATCCCTATTGTGCACACAAAATTCTATGTCATGTTCATAACTACATTGGTCATTTGAGAATGAGGATCCGATCATGTTCCTTTGTGTTAAGTTTTTGCTCTCATATTTAATCATGTGCTTCTCAACATTTCATAGCTTGTTGTATCATGACATGTTGCTTTGTGTATAGGGGTGGAAATAGGCCAGGCCTATAACAGGGGCCTACAGGCTAGCCTACACAGGCTCTGGCCAGGCCAAACTTATTTTTTAAATAGAAAAGGCCTAGGCTTTTTTATAAGCCTATTTAGTTAAAAAGGCTAGGCCCCAGGCCATAAAAAAAGCCTTTTAAGCCTAACAGGCCGGCCTATTTAAATAAGTACGAATAATTTTTTTATTATCATTATGTTTTGCTTTGTACTCTGAGTTAAAATACATAAATAAAAATTGTTTATCTTAAAGAACTTATGAAAATAAGATGAAAAAATTTTGTGAATAATATTATAAGTTGTTTTCATAAGTTATCTTAAACAAATAGTCTCACAAAACTTATGCTAATAGGTAAATTAAAATAAGTCAACGCAAACAAACTTTTAGTCTCATTGATTTTTTAGTTTGTTTCTCTACTTAAACATTATTTTAATTGCTTATTTACATATGTCTAAAATAATAGGCTTTTATATAGGTTAACAGGCTAATCAGGCCTTAGAAAAGGCCAGGCTCAGGCCTAAAAATAAGCCTATGACAGGCTACAGGCCAGACTTAGGCTTCAGTTTTTTTGACAGGCCATGCTTAGGCATGGTAAAGCCTAGCTCGGCCCAGCCTATTTCCACCCCTATTTGTGTATGCCAAAATTGTTGCATGAGACTGATAATTTATGGAGGTTTTGTTTTGTGATGTCATGTTATGTCCATTATGTTGGGCTTTGTATTTAGGATACGTGTACAAACCTTAAGATGTCATCTGATGTGTTTCCAAGCTATGAATATGCTTGCTAAAACATGTATTCATGGTATGTGTGCCAACTTGATTTTGAGCTTTGTCAATATGTGTGTTATGTATGTTTGCCTGGTTGAAACTTTCTCATTGTTAATAATTACCAAAGTTAAGAACTACCATGCCACACTTTGTGATGTGCCACCTGATATGTGTCTAAATTGAATATGAGGATTATTGTTAAAACTGTATTGTTCAGAATGGACATGTAAAATTGTTGGCATGCTTTTTGGCTTAATACACATAAACTATGCTTGAATTTGGTTTTTGTTGTACACCTTTGAGTCAGCTTATTGGTGCATATAATGGTCCTTGTGTCATGCCATCTATTTTTAAACTAAACTGGCATGCGCATGTGTGATTAGAGTATGATCTATTAGCATTTTGTAACTCATCTCTGTTGCTATTTCATAACCATGCCCTACAGTCTTTCTCTTGAGTTTGTTTTATGATATCATTTCTACATGCTTGAACTGCCACCTTCCATGACAATGCTGTTAGACGATGGCTATGGATCTAGAAGGGGGGGTTGAATAGATCCCTAGAGTTTTACACGCAAATGGTTATCAAAAATTTAGTTTTGAAAAAAAGTTTAACGGAAGCAAACCACTGGATTTTACGTCTACCACGAACCTTCTACTAAAAGAATCAGATATGCACGAATATATTGAGAATGAGTATGGAAGAAAAAAAATTAAGTTCAATTACTACACTTATAACGTTATCAACAAAATATTGCTTGCTTGATGTTTAATCCAAACCAAAGAGGTAAAACGATAACCAATTAAAAGCAATGCGTTCGATTTTTGCTTTGAAACAAATTATCAAACACCTGGTGTGCATAAACACACTAAGTGCAGAATTTCTATGGAAGGTAATGTAAAGCTGCTCCAAGATACAATTCAAGGAATTGTATCAATTTAACAAAAAAGATTCTCAGCTTACGATTACACTACGACAGAAATTTCAAAAACTTGCGACTTCATAAATTCAAATAAACTGAAATGTAAAAGAGTTAAGGAAAGAGAGAACAAACGAGATTTGATTAGGCAATTCCCCAATCGTCCTCACTTTGGGTACGTCTACCCCCAATTCCACAATTGGAATTGAGATATATATATATATATATATATATATATATATATATATATTATATGTAGCTGTTGCAAATTGTTTATTACAAGAGAAGAACAATGAACATCCAAACCCTCAAACGTCTTTGATCGTTGATGCAGAGTCTTCTCTCCCCTTGATTCAAGATGAATCAAGTGCTTCGAATATGGTTGATCCAATTACCGTCCTACGCTACTAAACCGAAAGAACCTGCCGTTCTCGGTTACCTTCACTCGATCAATTGCGATCTACCAAAAATTCGAACCCAAACCTCTCTTCTACGATCCTCCGATTACATATACTAAACCAAACAATTGCTCCAATCTTCGGTTACCTTTGCCCGGCTGAATCCCTGTAGAACGAAACGGTTTGTGCAAAAACCCCCAAAATCTACTCGATTCTTGGAGGACAAAACCAACTGGTTTTATTCAAGAAACACCTACCAAGCTCTCAACCCAGAAAATGAAGATCATACACTTCCTAAATTCTGAACGTTATCACTTCGATCAATAGGCGACACAAACAAAGATGATTATGTGTGATTGTTTGTTTACTCAATGAAGAAGATGAAGATGAAGAGAAGAATGGTATCTATTTTCACGTTTCTTGTTATTTTTACAAATGAGAGGACCAAACTATTTATAGAGAATAAAGTGACCCACCCAAGTTGTAACAGAAATAACAGAAAAAAATTTAAGTAAAAAAAAAAATAGGTCAGGCAAGTTATGGGTCGACTCATGTTTTAATGAGGATCAGCGTGCGCTGACCCGTGGAAAGCACTATGAAAAAAATGACTAGAATGCGTCAACTCAAAGTCACCATGTGTCGACGCATGAATACAATTTCTGCATTCCCAGAGTTTATGCCCTTTCCCGTTTATTTCACACGTCTTGCATCAGTAATCATGCGTCGACGCATGCACATAGTAGGTCAGCGCATAACTTGCATTTTTACATAAAATGCATTTTTTCACATTGTAACTGACTAAGACCCAGATTAAGACACTAGTATAATGATCATGCACATATATTTATGGACAAGACCAAGCCCTATATGTCTAGACACATGAACAACAATGACTAGATGCAGTTTGCCCGACAAGAGAAGTGATAACGCTCAAATTACAATCTAATACTCAACATATTTGTTGACATCATTAAACCGAAAAAGGTGAAAGAACATAGCCCTCACAAATGCATGAACATATTCCTGATGCACCTCTATTCATGTCATTGTTCTGGGCTAATGTGAGTTGTGTATTTGGGATTGATGTGTGAACTATAGATTTCCTGAAGTTTCTGCTTACTACCATCATGCCATTTGTTTTACTTTCAAAAGTTTGCACATCCATGTTAACCTATTTTATTGGGCTTGTCTTTAAAGATGTGTCTGCTATCTTTTCATATATCTGTCTAGCAAGTACTTAATTTTTGCAAAATGTCACTTTGATATATGTTGATATGTTGGTCTTTGGACATCCTATTGTGCACATAAATTGCTATGACATGTTCATATTACAAACTTATGTACAAATTTTCAATTACTCCCTGATGTAGGAATGTTGCTAAGCTTTGTCCCCCATTCCCTTGTGTACATAATTCCATGCTTTGATGTGTAACCAGACTGTGTGAGCTCTTGCTTTACTTTAAGTTCAAGTTGTGGATGCAAGTTCTTAAACTTGGTTGTGTGTTAACTTTTGATTCATACTTTGCCTTGTATCCAAGTTTGTCCAAGCTATTGGCACACTTCCTGTTTTAAATCAATTTGATCTAAGCATATGAGAGTCATACATAAGGCTATCCATTTCTTGAAATTCTGATGTTTTGCTATATCATACTGATGAATAAAGCAGCTAACTCCTTGATATATCTGCCCTACACCATGAATGATTGATAGTCTGGCCTGAACATAATTTGATTAAGTTGTTGTCACTAAATCTATATGCTTGTCTTGCCTAAATGTATCTGTTTGGTTCATATAACCCTTGGCCATCAAGACGTATATTTTGCTTAAAGGTTGCTTATCATTTAAAATACCAATTTTGTCTTGGTTCTGGCCTCTGCTTATTCATCGCCAATTGATGACCTGCATTTTGAATCTCTCTCTTGATATGTGTGAACCGGTTAATGCATACTTAATCTATCAAAATTCAGGTTTGTCAGCCTTGACCATAGATAAGCGCAACATAGCTTTAATACCTCTTGGTTGTGTGCCTTATGCTTCATAAGATGTTGGAGTTTTTGTTGTATGCCATCATGAATCGGTTTGTTTACATTGTTTATTAACTATGTGGTTTGAGTGTCTGGTAGCATGTTTGAAAGATCCTGATTTAAGTCTATTTTTGAGGAGAGTTAAGTGTGTGTTTTGTGCCAAAATCATTCTAAGATGAGCTCACACTCATTTCCCTTTGGAACTTTGACCATAGTCAATAGTTCCTCAAATTCACCCTTAGTTAGGTGAACATCGGTTGCTCTGATTCTTTAGTCAGATACGTAGGCACAAGATGCGACGTCTTGGTGAGCAAACTTAGTGTACATACCCTTAGGTATTTACCTTTACCATTAGCAATTTCCTTTAACAAGCAACCATAACATAACACAAACTTAAACAAGAGGTTCCTGTAGAGTACTACAGATATTAAGGGTGCTAAAACCTTCCCTTAGTATAACCACCCCCCGAACCTTAGATCTCCCCCCTTTTAGGTTTTATCGATCTTGAACCTTTCCTTTCGATAAATCAAAGTCGGTGGTGAACTTCAAAGTTTTGTGATGTAAGTTAATTAATAGCTTGTTGTCGCTCCCAGGATTTTCATCCAGGTACAAACGCGAGAGTGGCGCGGAAAACACAGATTCGCCAGCCGTGTAAATTTATCCCAAGAGAGGGAAAGGGAACACCGCATAAACCTTAGGAAGGGGGAAAGGTATGGTCATCACAACCAAAACCTGGGTTCGGGAGTCGGTTACGCGAGGGGGAGGTGCTAGCACCCCACGCGTCCATCGTACTCGATGGGATCCACGCTTGTTGTCTAATCTAAGGGTGAGTTATACTATCATCTAGGGCTGTACTAAAATGGGAGGGAAAGACAAAGATAGACTAGGTAGGACATCAACGTCCTAGGCCTACGTACCCCCATTGTGCAATGGGGAATTCAGAGTCAACGTAGTTCGGACCAAGTTCTTTGTGTGTTTTTTATGAGCGACGTTAAGTTCGCGTCCGGCAGTTAGGGTCGATGCCTGTTTGCGACTCAGACGGAAGGTAACGTGCCCTTTTTGAAAATAGCCTTTAAGTTGAAAGTCCCGAAGGACAAAAAGGTTTGAAGTTGGTTTGTGTTTTTTAGGACAGAAGTGGCTTAGGTTAGTTCCTAAGTTGCATTGCACCAAAGTCTAGGGCACAGGGGCGAATACTTAACGCATCATCCCAAGACAGGACGCTCGCTAAGCACTCTAGAAAGATGAGAGGAAGCCCCTCATTTCTCATTCCCCATACTTAAGGCTCGTGCGCAATACACCTTATTATTATTAAGTGTTTTAAAGAAATTTGAGATGAGAAGAGAGAAGACACAAGGGTAACTCTAAGGGGGGACTATGAATCCTAAAGTTATCATGCATGGGTGACCTACGGTTAATGAGGTTCAACCTAAATCCTAAAGAAAGGAAAAGATAGGGAAGGAAAAAGTAAGGGTGACCATGGATACTTATCCATACCCTTAAAGAACTTACCTTAGTCCCTGCATAAAAGATTAGTACAGAATAGACACAAGTAAGAGAAATGAGGTGAATAAAAGTCACACAATGGCGAACAAAAGTGATTATCATCCAAACATGAATCAAAGAAACAAAGAAACAGCCTCAAAGCAAATGGCACAAGTGCCTTTTCAAACAGATAATCATACAAGGTCAAAGATGCGCCTGCAAGAAAATCTCAAGTGAAAACAAATCAGATAATTAGAAAAATAACTCCTACAATTCCCAAATTAAACATTAAGGTTCCTCAACCAGAGGCAAACAACATATCAAAAGTCCCTGCAAAAATCAAGATATTAGTCATTCAAATAACTAGGCAGAGTTCAAGTGAGAATTAGGGCTCGATGTGCCAAAAGGAAGGACCAGAATGCAATATGAAATAAATTTAAAAATGAAAGAAAAATATTTTTATGTAATTTAGGACGTTAGTGAACAAATGCATAAAGAACGGATCAAAAATGTTTTACGGAAGCAGAGAAATAAAATAAATAATTTTAAGTATGCATGATATGAGTAATGCAAAAAGAAAATAGATTAAACAATTAATTCAGAAGATAAAAATAAAATAAAATAATAAAATAAAATTTGTAAAAATTTTATAAAATTATAAAAATGATGCATGAATTTTCTTGGGATTTTTTAATGCGATTAACTATTTTTAAAAATTAAAATGTGAAAATGTAATGAATTATTAAAAATAAGAATATGAAATGAGCATGGGGGGTGCGTTTAGCAAAACCCAGAAACAAGAGAAATATGTTATGTGCGCGTTGGGCTGTGAAACATGGAGGTGTCAAAAGGAAATACGCTAAGCCCATGAACCCAAATGTCAGACCGGCCAAACAAAAAAGAACTTTAGTGAAACGGTGCGTTTCAGCCACATACGCACCCAGTCAACACGCATTTGCCAATCACAAACAAGTCAAACGTTCAAACATGCCAAATCACACAGTCACGTCAGACGCCGGAGCCCTAGCTCCGGTCGTCTTCTCCGGGCAACCCACCGGAGATCAGAAACCAAACATCACCAAATCTTGCAAATTAATACATCCTCCCACCCAGAATTTCATGGGGAACTCGAATATTCAATCAAAATCCATTTGTAAACCACAAAACGCCATGAACGAACGGATTCACGAAAACATACATGATCTGAAACTCACGCATAAAGCAAAAAGCTTACGTAAAACATTGCCTCTATCATGTGAGAACTTCAAAAACACAAATAGCACGCAGGATAACTACATAGCATGAGAGATTCGAATGAAGGAAAGTTACCTATTGGAGCAAGTCCGTTGATCCCTCAACCGGTGATAGACGCTTCAGAAAACCAATGGGAACCCACCTCTGATCTCCCAGGAGTATGAATCAAGCACCCAAGTTGATTGAAAAACCCTAGATCTTCCAATCCGAGCGTGTGGAAACTTTTAGAAAAAAGAAACCTTGTTTTTTCCAGAAAATATCGTGCCACAGCCTCCCTCTGTTTTAGGGTCTTGTCCTCCTTTTATATGCTGGATTAGGTTAGATTTTAGAGGCCCATAACTCATGAAACGAATCAAATTTGTCTTCTGCACCATTATGGAAAGTTTGGATGCATGGCCACCTTGTCACGCATGCATTTGAAGTGACTTAACTTCTGAAATATTTTGGGCCAAGAATTTGATAAATTGGACACGAAAATAATGCACTCTAACTTGCACATTGTACCATGTATTAAGAATTTGCACCCTTTGGACCCACCATTTGCCATGCCTCCCATTAAGTGTACATGAGCCTAAGTGAGACAACTATGGGTGCATTAGAAAGTAGGGAATTTAGAGAACAAACTTTATGTTGAAGAAGAGTGGAAATGATGCTTGGAAGTGTGTGAAAAATTGACTTGAAATAGTGTCCACAAAATCTGCCAAAGCAACTTAGAAATAATTCCAACATTTCCAAATTCGCAGGGTGGAAATGATCAACTTTGGAGCACTATAACTTATCTAAAAATGACTCAAACAACATGATTCTTGTGATCATTTTGAAGGGAAAACTTCATACTACAACTTTCATGTGGAAATGATTTGCAACTGAAGCCTTGATCATGGTGAAAACTGCCTTTGAAAGTAGTTAAGAACTTACCCAAAATAGTAAGTTTCTAAAACCCTATACTTCCTTTTTTAGTAACTTTTCCACCTTCTTGATTTTTTCATGAATCCTTGAGCATTTCTTGATCAAATCTCATCCATGGACATATTTGAGGTGAGGAACATAAATTTGATCTCAAAAAGTCAGGAGTTGACTTTTTCCTCTGCACAGTTGACTTTTACCCAATTCACCTGATTCTCAATCTTCTGATCAATTAAATCTCTCCTAAACCAAACTGATGGTCAACCTCCCATCCCTAGGTACTTAGGGACCCAAGGAATACCATGGAATCAAGTCTTGCCCAAAAAAATCAGAAATAAACTGACTTTATAGCAAACCCTAGTTTTGGTATCCTTAGTCTAGGAGGAAATAACACAGTCTCCAAATCCAAATTCCTCTGAATATGATGTGTATCCTCTCCAACAAAGATAAGATATGCCATTTGATGATGATAAACTACTCAAGGAGCTTGCCCATTGAAGCAATAAACCCAAGAATCTCAAAACCCTAATCTATGCACTGGTCAGGAGAGAGTGATTGCCACTTGTGAACTCTTGATGATGTGATAGACCAGATAGGACCTCCTTGGACTGCCTTAAGCACCTTGACCCCATGCTAAGAACTAATGATATGCACACATGATAATGCAAAATGCAATGCAACATAAGCCAGTTAGTAATAAAGTAAGGAGGGCAAATTTTAGGGTGCAACAGCTGCCCCTATTCAATCAACCTGGTCCTGAAGGTATAATAGCGACGACTCTCAGACATTCGGGATGCACGGAGATTGAAAACCAAGGAACCCGGAAATTTGCAAACTGTGGGGAGAGAAATGACATAGTGATTGCCAGCCGAATGTGGACCTACAACCGGAGGTTTGTAGAATCAACGGACCTACAAAGATGACACCGCTGGGGATAAGAAGGTAGACCATCAACTCTGAGGTTGAGGACAATCTAGATTAAACACCAACTTTGAATGTTTGAGGAAAAGGTAGACATCAACTCTGATGTTGAGGAAAAAAAACATAACTTTAACTCTGAGGTTAGAAGAAGGATATACGTCAACTCTGAAGTCGGTAAAAGGGGCGTCAACCCTGAGGTTGGACAAAAGGGAGTATTCAACAATTCTGAAGTCGAGCAAAGGTGTCCGACAACTTTGAAGTTGTAGATGAAGAGGTATGACAACTCTGAGGTTGGAAGAAATGAGGTACGACAACTCTGAGGTCGGGGAGGAAAGGCGTCAACCCTAAGGTTGGGGAAGAAAGGAGATACGACAACTCTGAGGTTGGGGACGAAAGGCTTCAACTCTGAGGTTGGAGAGAAGATATACAACAACTTTGAAGTTGGTAAAGAAAAGGATATTCAACAATGCTGAGATTGGTAAAAAGGTATACGACAACTTTGAAGTTAGGGAGGAATGGGTTGTTCATCAACTCTGAGGTCGAGAAAAGACATGCAACAAATCTGAGGTTGGAGAAGAAAGGGGAATATTCATCAACCCTGAGGTCGAGAAAAGGTACATGACAACTTTGAAGTTGTTAAAAGGGAAAGGATATTTCATTAACTCTGAGGTCAAGAAAAGAATCACGACAACTTTGAAGTTGGTAAAGGAGGGCGTCAACTCTGAGGAAGAAAGAGATGTTTCATCAACTCTGAGGTCGAGAAAAGGTATACAACAACTTTGAAGTTGGGGAAGAAAGGATATTTCATCAACTTTGAGGTCAATAAAAGGTATACAACAACTTTGAAGTTGGGGAAGAAAGGATATTTCATCAACTCTGAGGTCGAGAAAAGGTATACAACAACTTTGAAGTTGGGGAAGAAAGGATATTTCATCAACTCTGAGGTCGAGAAAAGGTATACAACAACTTTGAAGTTTGGGAAAAAAGGATATTTCATCAACTCTGAGGTCGAGAAAAGGTATACAACAACTTTGAAGTTGGGGAAGAAAGGATATTTCATCAACTCTTAGGTCGAGAAAAGGTATACAACAACTTTGAAGTTGGGGAAGATAAGCGTCAGCTCTAAGGTTGGGATCACTGTATTGAGGGTTGATCTGGGCTTTCGCACAAGGTACCAAATCTGGCTTATGCTTTGATGCATGTTTGAATTTTTTCTATGGCGTAATGCTCCATACGAAATGGAAATGCTACGCATTTTGAGGATGCAATGTAATGATGATGATATGCAACGGGCCCCTCCAGCAAAATAAATGCTGGAGAGAAGAGACCAATTCAGCTGGGGATGACAAAATAAACTGTCCTCTGAATCCCGGAACTCTGCTGAGAAGGGTCATACTGATCAACTCTTCGGATCAACAACTTCTGTTGGGGATGAAATCCCGAAGGAACTACCGGGGGCCACACCTGTCTTTCACTGAAGGTGACATCCAAAACCTGTGATTTCTCCTCTGCTGGGGGAGTTGAGAATGAACGCCAATAACAGAACGGGAAGTCTGTCACTGAAGATTGCTAATATCCAATTGGGCTCAGGGCCTGCTGAGGGATGCCAACCCATAATACCATCCTACTTGGGGAAAACAGTCCATAATACCATCCTGCTTGGGGATACTGCTGAACTTAGCTTGCTGGTGGGGAGAACGACTTTACTCTCACCTTGCTGGGGATTAGAATATGACATCGTCGGCAAGAGCACGCTTCCTGACTGGATGGGGGAGGTGAACACCCTGATTCTGTGGGGAAATAACGTCTTGAGCTGGAGAAAATATTTTCCAAGCCTCCTGCTGGGGGAAAGTCTGCTCTGCTGAGGAAAGTTTGTCTTGCTGGGGAAGGAGCAATCTCAATACTGGGGAGACCCAATAGCTGGGGATGTACAATCCTGTTGCCCTGCAACCTGACTTGTCTTTATGGTCATAAGCGGCTTGCCCCAGACCACCAGGTCTAATGGAAGAAATCATCTCAAGAGGATTTTACAGAAGATCGGGCGTTCGCACTGCCCCAGGGTCTTCAAACTCTTGGAGAAATTTATCATATCTCGACATAACTGCCCCAGTCTTCATAATCCATGACGTACATTACCTTGAAAGGGATCATAATGACTTGAAAATACTATGCTTTAGTATCTTGGACCCTGAGGCGGTGTTTTCGATTAACCGTCTTCTGGAGAGGACAACTTCTCATGCTCTAGAGATGGCCTGCCTCAATATGAGCTTTGAAGTGATTTGGCCCCTGATCTTAGAATGAATGCCCCAAAATAACTGAACTTCAGAGAGATTTCTCGACATGACTGCCCCAGATTGGCTACATCTTAACACGACTTACTGGGGATAGTCCACTCTACACTGAATCTCTTGGCAGCATGCCCTTCGATATGATTGTCTTTCAGAATTTTCAAGCATCCTAACTTGGCAGGACCAAGCTCCTTGACTGACGTTCACTGTGTAAGGTGCCATTTATGTTTAGGCACATGTATGCCAACAGAACAAGTTTATTATGAGAATTATAATCCTAATGCAACACTTATGTTAACATTGAAGTTTTTATTGAAAATGCGTCGCCAAGCCTCGTGAACGAATCACTTGCTGGGATGCGACCTTGATTTTTGAATGGTAAAACAATGCGCACATGCAATACAAACAAGTCTTATTAGCACAACTTATAGGAGTCAGGAACGCTATCCTGTTGAAGTGCGCTTTCGGAATAAACCCTGTTTCAATTAGGACTTTTAAGGGTTGTAACGCGGTCTGGTTCGCGGTTTCAGAAAAAAGGATTTACGGCTCAAAATTTATCGGTGCCCACCCACTCTCCGTGATGTTCTTCAGTCCTATGTTCAGTTAATCTGACCCAAGCGCTCATCTCTCAAAAGGTTTATGATCTTCGAGGAACCTATGCCACTAATGGTTTAGCACCTAAGGAGGTTTTGGAATGACAGTCACCCCTTTTTATCTTGTGTCTGTAATCACACGAGTTTGTTCTTATCGGGGATTTTCTTTTGTAATGCTTTTCACTTTTCTTTCTTCTGCTTTTTTAATCCCTGATTTTTGCCTGGACTGACTCTTTTGAGTTTTTCGATTTTGAAGTCCAGCGGGATGCCCTAACTTTTGCCTAAGTCGCTTGTTTTCAAGTTTCGACTTAGCGGGCTTTTCTTTTTTCTTTTTATTCCCTTTTTGAACAAAGCGCGTGACACTGGTCATCTTACTTGCTTAAAAGGGTTGTGACTGCCTCACTCCTCGATTGTTGAAGGATAACCATTGTGGTTTCACATCTCTTGCCGGTGGGATAGAAGGTAATGGTTCCTCAGATGCACACTCTCCTTGAAATTTGAACGCTTGGTCAAACTAACTGACGCCTACCCTGTCCCTGGGTTAAGTATGAGGGTGTTTTCGTACGAAAGAAACTCCTACTCCAAGGCTCAAAGGGGTTAACGAAGGTTTATCTCCTTATCTCTCCAGTGTTTAGGGGTTTGAAACAATGCCTGTACATCCTCAACAGGGTTTTATCCTTGAACATACAACCGAAGATTTTGCGTTTTCGTCTCATCATCCTCCCGCAAGAGTTCTAAATGAGAAAATTGGTATTGCAGTGCATATAAACATTTAAGAGTGAACACGAATGGATTACTTCAAGGAAAACATACTCATTGCATTAATATCATCATAAAAAACAAACAAGTCTCGCATACATACGATGCTTTAACAAGAAATGAAAAAAAACTACAAATGAAAATGCAGTAAAGAAGCTGAAGATTGCCATTGCTGAGGAAGCTTGATTCTGCCTGGATGTACTTGCAAACTGAGTGCTCACTTGAGAAGGGAGGCTTCAATTAATTTACATATCATCTTCAGTGAATGCAATGATCTTTGAGTCTACCAAATCTTGCACCTTGTGTTTGAACACGTTGCAGTTTTCAATTGAATGGCCCAGTGTGTCTGAGTGATATTCATATCTGGCGTCCAGATCGTAATCAGGAGGGATAGGGTCAGGAACAGGCTTGGCATCCCTTAGTTCAACCAGAGAACTCTCAAGTAGACGGGCAAGAACATCACTGTGAGGAATAGGGAGTGGATCGAAACTTCTCGCAGGCCTCCGTGATCTTTGTTGTCTCTATTGCTGAGGAGCATAGGGTCGCTGATTTTGAACAGACCGTTGAACAACAGGGGGAACATACACAACACTAGTTTCTCCTTCCTTTCCCTTGGAGGACCCTGCATAAGGTTTCTTACTTCCTCCAGATGAGGACCCATCACCGCCTGATATTTTCCCCACCTTAAATCCGCTTTCTACCATCTCTCCTACCAAGATCAAATCAGCAAGCTTTCCAGTCATACACGGTACCAGCTTTTCATAGTAATGACCCTGCAAGGTGGCCATAAACATAGTTATCATTTCACGTTCCAACATGGGAGGCTGAACCCTAGCTGCCAGTTCACGCCACCTCTGGGCATACTCTTTGAAACTCTCATTGTTCTTCTGTGATAAGTTCTGCAGCTGCGTTCGGTTAGGAGCCATATCAGTGTTATATTGGTAGTGTCTAATAAATGCCCCTGCCAGATCTCTCCAACTATGCACATCCTTCCTTTCTAGTTGTATGTACCACTCCAGGGATGCCCCAGATAGGCTATCCTGGAAGCAATGCATCATCAGCTTTTCATTCTTCGCATGTGCAGCCATTTTGCTTGCGTATGCCCTCACATGGGTCCTCGGACAAGTCATGCCATTATACTTCTCGAAAGTGGGAGTCTGAAATTTGTGCGAGATAACAACGCCTGGAACCAGTCCCAAATCCTCTAGATCCATTCCCACAGAATCCTGATTCACAACACCCCTTAACTGTTCCTCAATCAACCGGATCCTCTGATCTTGGTCAATCTGGGGACCAGCATCCCCACCTGGCAGAGAAAACACATCATCTTGAACATCATCATACTGACGACCATGAACTGCGCCAGCACCAATACCACCTCCCCCAGTAGTGGGAACTACAATACTTTCTCCTTCGCCCAGAGGGATCACAACACCAGTAGCAGGAATACTCCCACCCAGAGGGCCATTCTGAACATTATTAGTAACACCAGTCTGAATTCCTCCATGAAGGACACCATCTTCATCAATTCTCGCAATCAGTGGATGAACGAGAGTCCTCAACAGCTCTTGGCCCTGAGCAACACCTTGCATTAATTCCATGAATTGGTTCATGCGAGTCCGCATCTCAATGATTTCATTCTGTACCTGATCCATGAGCCTCTTCTGATTTTGTCTGGTAGGATACCGGTGAATGTGTTGACCTGCAATCCGGTGCGGTGGAAGAGAACCAAGTAAGAACGCCAGAGATAAACACTTGTTATTCAAAATGGTTATGTATATGCGAATGCAAATGAACATGTTTAAAAATTCGCAGGGCGATCCACCCCTTGATTCCAGTTTAATTTCAAAAACCATAATCAAAGTTAGGATGCAACCCTACAAATGAATAAACATGTTGGGATGCAAAATGATGATGTAAATGCACATATGGGATCAAGGATGCCACACAGACTGGACAACTGCTGCACTGAACAAATAGAACCATCTCAAAGATCTGCCCAAATACCCAGAATACCAGGATAACCATAGTACCACACTGATAAACCTGCTGATCAGAAAACCGGGTATGTTGAAGGTCAAGGTTACCTGCAAACCTATAAACGCCCATCCCCTCTCACATGTGGGTACTAGGATGTTCAGTATCCCGGGCATTCAGGTCGAGAAATGATGATACGTTCACATTTCTGGTTTGGCATCATCATCAATCGAGGAGGCCTCAACTGATTCTCCAAGGCGGAAGGTCCTCAACTTTGGCACTGAGGTCGAGAAACAATAGTACATTCATCCCTCGGGGTACAGTACTATCGTCAATCGAGGAGTGCCTCCGCTGATTCTCTTCAAAATGTAGGGGCCGTCCTATGCGAGTTCCAAAGCGGGCCCTCGGGTGCGAATGGGTTTGCCACAGGATGTGGTCTGCCACTGTCACCACTAAAGAGGGATGTTTCCACTAAGGTCCTCAATGATCGGTCACCAGAGTCGACAGCTCTCTAGATCAACACCCCAACATGCGCAAGACACACACGTTAGAATGCGTCCCAAGATAGCCTCGTCTGGTTGTGAATTTCGTGAACACACAAACGTACCAAGCGGGCACGTAGGTCCCACTACTTTCCACTCTAGTCCTAGGGTATTCTCAAGCCTTGGTATTAGGCTTATCTCTCAGACCCACCCAACCTGCAAAACAAAGACAGCCAGCACAGCACAGCAGCATGACAGTAATAAAAAATGAAATGCGGAAAATGCGGTAAAAATAAAATAAAATACAACACATAAAGCAAAACAAACACAAAACACCCAAAGAAAACAAAGACAAGCAAGCGCTAGGATTGACTCGCTTAGGGATGGACCAGCATAGGTCAACCAGACTCCCCAGCAGAGTCGCCAGCTGTCGCTCCCAGGATTTTCATCCAGGTACAAACGCGAGAGTGGCGCGGAAAAAACAGAGTCGCCAGCCGTGTAAATTTATCCCAAGTGAGGGAAAGGGAACACCGCATAAACCTTAGGAAGGGGGAAAGGTATGGTCATCACAACCATAACCTGGGTTCGGGAGTCGGTTACGCGAGGGGGAGGTGCTAGCACCCCACGTGTCCATCGTACTCGATGGGATCCACGCTTGTTGTCTAATCTAAGGGTGAGTTATACTATCATCTAGGGCTGTACTAAAACGGGAGGGAAAGACAAAGACAGACTCGGTAGGACATCAACGTCCTAGGCCTACGTACCCCCCTTGTGCAATGGGGAATTCAGAGTCAACGTATTTCGGACCAAGTTCTTTGTGTGTTTTTTATGAGCGACGTTAAGTTCGCGTCTGGCAGTTAGGGTCGATGCCTGTTTGCGACTCAGACGGAAGGTAACGTGCCCTTTTTGAAAATAGCCTTTAAGTTGAAAGTCCGGAAGGACAAAAAGGTTTGAAGTTAGTTTGTGTTTTTTAGGACAGAAGTGGCTTAGGTTAGTTCCTAAGTTGCATTGCACCAAAGTCTAGGGCACAGGGGCGAATACTTAACGCATCTTCCCAAGACAGGACGCTCGCTAAGCACTCTAGAAAGATGAGAGGAAGCCCCTCATTTCTCATTCCCCATACTTAAGGCTCGTGCGCAATACACCTTATTATTATTAAGTGTTTTAAAGAAGTTTGAGATGAGAAGAGAGAAGACACAAGGGTAACTCTAAGGGGGGACTATGAATCCTAAAGTTATCATGCATGGGTGACCTACGGTTAATGAGGTTCAACCTAAATCCTAAAGAAAGGAAAAGATAGGGAAGGAAAAAGTAAGGGTGACCATGGATACTTATCCATACCCTTAAAGAACTTACCTTAGTCCCTGCATAAAAGATTAGTACAGAATAGACACAAGTAAGAGAAATGAGGTGAATAAAAGTCACACAATGGCGAACAAAAGTGATTATCATCCAAACATGAATCAAAGAAACAAAGAAACAACCTCAAAGCAAATGGCACAAGTGCCTTTTCAAACAGATAATCATACAAGGTCAAAGATGCGCCTGCAAGAAAATCTCAAGTGAAAACAAATCAGATAATTAGAAAAATAACTCCTAAAATTCCCAAATTAAACATTAAGGTTCCTCAACCAGAGGCAAACAACATATCAAAAGTCCCTGCAAAAATCAAGATATTAGTCATTCAAATAACTAGGCAGAGTTCAAGTGAGAATTAGGGCTCGATGTGCCAAAAGGAAGGACCAGAATGCAATATGAAATAAATTTAAAAATGAAAGAAAAATATTTTTATGCAATTTAGGACGTTAGTGAACAAATGCAAAAAGAACGGATCAAAAATGTTTTACGGAAGCAGAGAAATAAAATAAATTATTTTAAGTATGCATGATATGAGTAATGCAAAAAGAAAATAGATTAAACAATTAATTCAGAAGATAAAGATAAAAATAAAATAAAATAATAAAATAAAATTTGTAAAAATTTTATAAAATTATAAAAATGATGCATGAATTTTCTTGGGATTTTTTAATGCGATTAACTATTTTTAAAAATTAAAATGTGAAAATGTAATGAATTAATAAAAATAAGAATATGAAATGAGCATGGGGGGTGCGTTTAGCAAAACCCAGAAACAAGAGAAACATGTTATGTGCGCGTTGGGCTGTGAAACATGGGGGTGTCAAAAGGAAATACGCTAAGCCCATGAACCCAAATGTCAGACCGACCAAACAAAAAAGAACTTTAGTGAAACGGTGCGTTTCAGCCACATACGCACCCAGTCAACACGCATTAGCCAATCACAAACAAGTCAAACGTTCAAACATGCCATATCACACAGTCACGTCAGACGCCGGAGCCCTAGCTCCGGTCGTCTTCTCCGGGCAACCCACCGGAGATCAGAAACCAAACATCACCAAATCTTGCAAATTAATACATCCTCCCACCCAGAATTTCATGGGGAACTCGAATATTCAATCAAAATCCATTTGTAAACCACAAAACGCCATGAACGAACGGATTCATGAATGAACGGATTCACAAAAACATACATGATCTGAAACTCACATATAATGCAAAAAGCTTACGTAAAACATTGCCTCTATCATGTGAGAACTTCCAAAACACAAATAGCACGCAGGATAACTACATAGCATGAGAGATTCGAATGAAGGAAAGTTACCTATTGGAGCAAGTCCGTTGATCCCTCAACCGGTGATAGACGCTTCAGAAAACCAATGGGAACCCACCTCTGATCTCCCAGGAGTATGAATCAAGCACCCAAGTTGATTGAAAAATCCTAGATCTTCCAATCCGAGCGTGTGGAAACTTTTAGAAAAAAGAAACCTTGTTTTTTACAGAAAATATTGTGCCGTAGCCTCCCTCTGTTTTAGGGTCTTGTCCTCCTTTTATATGCTGGATTAGGTTAGATTTTAGACGCCCATAACTCATGAAACGAATCAAATTTGTCTTCTGCACCATTATGGAAAGTTTGGATACATGGCCACCTTGTCACACATGCATTAGAAGTGACTTTGCTTCTGAAATATTTTAGGCCAAGAATTTGATAAATTGGACACGAAAATAATGCACTCTAACTTGCACATTGTACCATGTATTAAGAATTTGCACCCTTTGGACCCACCATTTGCCATGCCTCCCATTAAGTGTACATGAGCCTAAGTGAGACAACTATGGGTGCATTAGAAAGTAGGGAATTTAGAGAACAAACTTTATGTTGAAGAAGAGTGGAAATGATGCTTGGAAGTGTGTGAAAAATTGACTTGACATAGTGTCCACAAAATCTGCCAAAACAACTTAGAAATAATTCCAACATTTCCAAATTCGCAGGGTGGAAATGATCAACTTTGGAGCACTATAACTTATCCAAAAATGACTCAAACAACATGATTCTTGTGCTCATTTTGAAGGGAAAACTTCATACTACAACTTTCATGTGGAAATGATTTGCAACTGAAGCCTTGATCATGGTGAAAACTGCCTTTGAAAGTAGTTAAGAACTTACCCAAAATAGTAAGTTTCTAAAACCCTAAACTTCCTTTTTTAGTAACTTTTCCACCTTCTTGATTTTTTCATGAATCCTTGAGCATTTCTTGATCAAATCTCATCCATGGACATATTTGAGGTGAGGAACATAAATTTGATCTCAAAAAGTCAGGAGTTGACTTTTTCCTCTGCACAGTTGACTTTTACCCAATTCACCTGATTCTCAATCTTCTGATCAATTAAATCTCTCCTAAACCAAACTGATGGTCAACCTCCCATCCCTAGGTACTTAGGGACCCAAGGAATACCATGGAATCATGTCTTGCCCAAAAAAATCAGAAATAAACTGACTTTATAGCAAACCCTAGTTTTGGTATCCTCAGTCTAGGAGGAAATAACACAGTCTCCAAATCCAAATTCCTCTGAATATGATGTGTATCCTCTCCAACAAAGATAAGATATGCCATTTGATGATGATAAACTACTCAAGGAGCTTGCCCATTGAAGCAATAAACCCAAGAATCTCAAAACCCTAATCTATGCACTGGTTAGGAGAGAGTGATTGCCACTTCTGAACTCTTGATGATGTGATAGACCAGATAGGACCTCCTTGGACTGCCTCAAGCACCTTAACCCCATGCTAAGAACCAATGATATGCACACATGATAATGCAAAATGCAATGCAACATAAGCCAGTTAGTAATAAAGTAAGGAGGGCAAATTTTGGGGTGCAACACTTGTTATCCGATTTTCACCGCAACAGAAATATCGACTTCACTGGGGAGAAAGTTTGAGGGTTAAGCCCACCTTGTTATGTTTGTGTTATTTATGTTTGTTTGCTATATTTGTACATATCAGTATATATATATCTGTATACTTGCTTGGGTTCTTCTGTGTGCAGGGTTACTACTATTGAGTTGAGAGATAAGTCCTTACCCGGACGTGAGTGCACTTATTATAGGACGATGGTATATTCAAGGAGACCTTGAGGGAGTCAATTCCCAAAAAATTTGACTTGAGACACCATCACTCAGTTTAGGCCCTTTTGAGAGTCTAGTCATGTTGAACGTGTCTATTCGTGAAAACGTGCTACTCTCGACATAGGTGTCGTCGATACTGAGAACCATAGTTACCTCTAACCCCACTTGACCTTTTTAGGATGTAGTGCGAGGACTATGAGGGAATCTATTGCCGAATTCATTACTACGCGATACTACACTCTGACGAGATTCTCTTGAGAATATTATTGATTACCGAGTTATTCGGGAAGTCGATAATATCCGAAAGATGGGTTGTAGACTCTGGGAACTTTTTAGAACCCTGTTTTGTAGATTGAAAACCCATAGTACACACCTTTTGGGATGGGTAGACCATGGCTCCATGCTCGTGACTTAAACCTAGACCCTTTGTCTGTGTGGTTATACATTTATGAATATGTGTGCTTATGTGTTTTGTGCATTGCATACATCTCATTGCATCCATTGTAGGTTTCAAGGAAACTCGAATGTTCATTCCTTTGCAAAACAAAATTAATAGAGATCATGGATTTTAAAACAAAACTCTTCAATTTTTCCAAAAAAAAAATAATTTTTTTGCAACTTGCCTTTGAGCTCCTTGAAACCACTTGGCTTGTATCTGCATTCCATGCACATTTGCATCCCATTTGCATTTCTCAGTCATGAGTTTCCCTTCTTCTTATATTTCTAAAGGATACCTAGCACCTATTCAAGACAATGGCAACAATGAATGAAATTATGAAGAACCAGGAAAATTTGAAAGAGGAGGTCAGAATCCTCAAATGTCAGATGAGTTGGGTTTTAGGAACTTTGTAAGCTCTGATGAAAAAAGAGGAGCACATTCACTCTATTGCGCCAACATTCAACAACCAAGCTTCTGTTTATCAGCCAGTTCCTCAACCACCAATCTATCAACGAGCTCTCAACGCTCCTGCTTATCCACAATGGACTCAAGCTTCTTGTCAGAACATTTCAGGTAAGAGACAGCGTGGTAGGCGTCCGATTCCTCCCATTCCTTTGACGTATACAGCGTTGTATCCTTCATTGGTGCAACAAGGATTAATAACTACAAGGTCATCAGGCCCACCTCCTGATACGCTTCCACCTTCTTACAATCCCAATGCCCATTGTGCATTCCATGAAGATGCATCAGGCCATATTTTAGAAGGTTGTTTTGCTTTGAAGCATATTGTGAGGGATTTAGTGGAGAGAAATATTTTATCTTCTGATGACTCTCAGCCTAATATCAAGAACAATCCTTTGCCATCTCCTATGGTTTTCCCATGCCCTGGATCTATCTTTGAGGAAATTTCATGCCAGCCAGCCTTTGGTCTTATTCTTGCACCAGAATGTAATCGTCATCAGGGGTCTACCGAAAGAGTGTTTCAGCCTCCAATGGTTGTTTCTCCTCGAGGTTCTCGAAACCAAGATAAGAAGAAGTGCTATGTCAAAAGGGACAAGGTTCACTACACACCTATCCCGGTACCACTGAGAAAACTGTTCCCACTGCTGATTCAAAACAAGTTGGTGACTCCTCAATCTTACAACCCTGTGCTAGGACCTTGGCACAATGCAAACCTAACCTGCGACTTTCATAAAGGGGTTGAGGGACATAGTTTGGACAGTTGCTTGGTTTTAGAAGCTACTGTGCAAAATCGGATCCACAACAAGGACTTAAGCTTTGAAGAGGGTCGCCTGGAGATTAAATGCAGATTCCACACTAGGACAAGGGGGCATCCCATTGGAGAGTGCAGAGAGTTCGAAGCAAGGCTGCTAAGTTTGCTAAAGACACTACAACCGCATGAAGGTACGTTAGATGTCTATGTCCCCACTTGTGAAGAAAAAGGAAAAAAGATTACAAAGCCTCTCAAAGTTCTGTATCACAAAGAACTAATGATCAATAGCGATGGTGTTTCCCCGCTTGGGCCCGAAAACTGAAGTCTTGTGAAATCGACTCGCCGAAGCTGGCTGTATTTTGTTCGTTTTAGTTATTTTCAATTGTATTTCCTTGCACTTTGAATTTGTATTTTGCTTATAAGCTTTGTTGTATTTTCAAATTCGCAAGATTAATGAAATGTTTATGCATCTTTTGATTAAGTCCATTCGTTTCACTCATCTACTTTTGTGTTCATAAAAGCAAAAAATATATCTTTATCTTGTTTCATTTCACTTATCAAATTGTTTTTAAGCAGAGATTGGGGGGGATGATGAAAACATTATATCCGTAATTGCTGTGGTATGCTTTCGATTAAACCTTGCCAAGGATGTAAGGCATTGTTTCAATTCCCAAACACTGGATAAATAAGGAAGATAATCCCTCGTTAACCCTTCGAGCCTAAAGGTAGGAGTTTTTATTCCCTCACAAAAACCCTTAAATCTCAACCTTGGGGCAGGGTAGTTCTCAGTTTAACTCGGTTATGCACTCGAATGCAAGCGCTTCGTGCAAGACACCAGTCAACTCTATCAAATCAAATGATAATAAAAAAGAGGAGGTCTCATAACCTCAATGAAGACAAGAAGAGGTCTCAAAACCTCAACAAAGAAAAGAAGAGGTCTCATAACCTCAACAAAGGCGAAAAGAGGTCTCATAACCTCAACAAGAAAAAGTGGTCTCACAACCTCAACAAAAAGAAGAGGTTTCAAAACCTCAGTGAAGAAAAGAAGAGGTCTCAAAACCTCATCAATAAAGGATAACCAATGTTGTAAGGGAGTAATGACTACAAAGGTGTCTGAATCATCGTCAGCTATCATCAATTCATTCCTAACCTAGAGGAACCTGAATGTATAGCTTAAGTTAACTAAGTGTAGGATTGGAGTTCATCACGAAGATGAGGTGGGTACAAATAAACTTTGAGCCTTTATCTTTTGTTTCATGAACCGTGAACCAAGCCACGTTAATTGAGGTAAGGTTGTTTTGAAATCATACTACAACAAGGTTGATTAACCTGACTTCTAATAATCTTTGCTAAATTGCGTGTGTTGATCACTTCATCTGTCATTCCATAAAATGGCTAGATCCACCTTTGTTTTGGTTATTTAATTATCCCAATGCGTGTCTTTCATCAATAAAACTTGATTTCAAAAGCTTGCATGAATTTTGCATTAAAATTTCCAATCTTTAAATGAACAACACTTGTTTGCAAAACGATTCAATATCGAAGAAATCCCAACGAATACAGCCAGCTAGGGAATTTGACTTGATAAAGGGAGCCCAGTCAAGGGCAACCAAGCGGAAGGATCTGCCAATCCACTATTCCAAGAACCGTTGAATCAGGGGCAGAACTCTTCAAAGTTCAGAATATTGGGACAAGCCATCTTGAGGTCAACTTATGACAAGTTTGGACTCCAGTGACCCATCAGCAGGGGCAAGTTTGTTCTCCAGCCTTTTCTATTGCGACCTAAAGGACTCTGTATTTCAAATACAGTTGGAATATGGCAGTTATGTCGAGGTTTATTTCTCTCAGAAAGTTTGAAGATATTGAAGCATTTGGTATGACCAAATCTTCTGTAAAATCCTTCAGATGACCTATTCTCACAGACCAGTAAATCAGAAGCAGTCAAGTCGAGGTTCGGTAAATCTCTAAAAGGCCAATCAGTCTGGGGCATCTCTTCCATAGATCAGCCAGTCTGATGAACAAGTTCAAGGACTTTGTTGTGCAAATGCAGTTAATCTGGGGCAGTGATGCCGGGAATTCATGAATTTCTCCAAGAGTTTGAAGATATTGACACCTGGCATGTTAATTCTTCTGTAAAATCCTCTTGGTATCTTCTTTTAATAGACCATGTAATCTGGGGTAAATGAGTTATGCATAACTACTCAGCCTTTGTGACATCTTTTGTTAGCTCCCCAGTAAGCTGTTACATCAGCTAATCTTAACAATTCTAAATGAATCTCTTCTCTCCAATGAAGAAATAAATCCTAGTGAAGTCATGGCTCTATACTAAGTGGAGTACTCTTCTCACCAGAGAAAGTTTTAATTTTGAAACCGAGCTACTGATCCTACTTGTTCATCCCCAGTAATGGTTCAATCTGATGAGCTCGGCTGGGTATCCTTGCCGAGATGTTTATTTCATCTCCAGTTTTACTTCTTGTCTATTTTGTCAGCATAAGCATAAGCATGATATAGGCATCATATGCATAGCATTTTAGCTCTCTGTTACCTTTTCTTCTGGTGTTTACCTGCTTTGTTCACTTTGGCGTTATATCCCCCAAGTGACTGAGTTTGTATATTCTCTCCAATAGAGTTGTCAGCCCTAGGCATAAAGTGCCCATCCTTCTGAATTCCCCACAGAGTTTTATCCTCGGGGGTGATGGTTGATTCAGTTGTCTTTTCCATATTTGGATTAGATAAATCCCCATTTGAGCTCATTCATCAATGGTTGGAGTCTTTTTTTACCGTTTCTTTTTGCCTTGTTCCTAGATTGAACTTTGGTCCCTGGCAGGTTAGGTTGTTGAACCTAGTTTGAACGTGCATTTGTTTCGCACCGTGTATCACAGGATGAATCTTTTACAGATCCTCATTGAAGACATAATCCATTCTCCAACATTGTTGTGATATCAACATCTCTTTGGAATTTATAACCAACGACAAGTAGCAATCTCTTGCAGAAGCTTGTTTTTCTATGGCGATAAGTAGCAGTCTCAGGTACTAATCAACCTTTTTGCAGCCATAATTGATATTCCCCAGGAAGTCTAATCTTCAGTTACACAACCCAGTACTGACCTATCTGATACTTAATCTCCTCACATGGATGCCATAAGTCCAGTAATCGCTGGCATTGTTTGTTTCAGGTCAACTGTGAACCTAAACATGATTTCAGGTCAACTATGAACCTTGGTCACCTATGAACCAGAACCTTGGTCACCTATGAACCTTAAGTCCAGTCATCGCTGGCATTGTTTGTTTCAGGTCAACTGTGAACCTAAACTTTATTTCAGGTCACCTATGAACCTTAAGTCCAGTAATCGCTGGCATTGTTTATTTCAGGTCAACTGTGAACATAAACATTATTTCAGGTCAACTATGAACCTTGGTCACCTATGAACCAGAACCTCAAGTCACCTATGAACCTTAAGACCAGTATTTTCTGGCATTGTTTGTTTCAGGTCAACTGTTAACCTAAACATTATTTCAGGTCCACTATGAACCTTAACCCAGGTCACCATGAACTAAAATTTCAGGTCAACTATGAACCTAAACCTCAGGTCAACTATGAACCCAGGTCAACTATGAACCTAAACCTCAGGTCAACTATGAACTCGTTGTTTGAACCTTGGTCAACTATGAACCTAAACATCAGGTCAACTATGTACCCGTTGTTTGAAACCAGGTCAACTATGAACCTAAACCTCAGGTCAACTATGAACCCGGGTCAACTATGAACCTAAACCTCAGGTCAACTATGAACCCGTTGTTTGAACCTTGGTCACCTATGAACCTTAGCCTCGGGTCAAATATGAACTCGTCATTCATAATCCAACTCATATTGTTACTTTCCAAAGCCAGCTCATACTGGTACTCTTCACAAACCAAATTAACTTTATCCCCGGCTAAAAAGTCCAGTCATCTTTCATCATCTGGCGCACGCATAATTCGTCTATATCTTTTCTGGCTTTTCTTGAAGATCTCGTTTGAACTCTTCAGTATAAGAAATCCCCAGAAAATATTTTGTTGGATGCTTATCATTTTGTTTCAAACTGATCCCCAGTGGAGATCATGCTTTCTCTCTAGTTTCACGCCCAGTAAGAATATGTCTTACTTCCCCAGTGTCGTCCGGTCACCTATAAACCTGTCGTCCATCTCCCTGGATCTTTTCCTAGTGGAGAATACCTTTCTGGATATCATCTCCAGTGAGGATCTGTAAGGTTTCCCCTCAGCTCAATCTTTCCATCCCCACTATTTCCTCAGAGTCTTCCTAGTGAGTCTCTTTTTTCGGTTAGCCCGTATCCCCAGTGAGTTTTCCTCATGGATACTAACCTTCATCCTTATCCAGTGTTACTCACCTGTGGTTGTTTGCTCTTTATCTCTGGTGTCTGGTCTGTCTGCATCTTTGCACTATCATGACATCATATCATCATACTAGAAGTTTATGGCATGTCAGCTTGCAGGTTTGTCGCTTGTCCTTAGCATCTGCATTCCATCTAAGGGAAAAAATTTCGGTTTGCTATATTTAAATACCTTTCCACCTTGATGTCCCGAGGATTTTCTTTCCTCGTGCCATTCGGTAGAGCTATTTAAATAGGTGAAACTGTTGTACCCCAAATTTTACCTTTTAGATGTCATAACATCTTGCATATACATTTAGGATCAATCATATATGCGCTGCTCACCTAACGCATATCTTGCAGTTTGTTTTTCTTATGTTTGGAATTAGGTTGTACACAGAGAAATTCAAGACCTCCTAAGGTATCCTCTAACTCCATACAATCATCACAAAGACTCACTAATTGTTTGAAACCAAGATCTCAAGACTTTGAATCAAGTCAAGTCAACAAAGGATCACCAGACCAAAGTGTGGAATTAGGGTTTTAACCTGAGGAATCACTGAAAGATTTTGCCATGACAAGTCAAGATTTGCTTGGTTCATCAACCGTTTGAGTATACCTACATCCAAGAGGTCTCACTCAACAAAAAATCAAGGTCATCTGGCTCTCATCACGAGTAGTTTGAGCCTCAGTTTCACCCTGCCTCCAAATTAGGGTTCTATTAAGACAAATGGGTCATTTCCTTTGATTTTGATCAAGAGGTGCTATCAAGCCTTAGGACCGGACTCCATATGATAGAAGATATCCCTAAAGGCCATCTATGAGCTTTAGATGTGAAGGAAGAAGCAATACATAAGAGTTTACCTTAATGCATTCAGAGTTGAAATTAGGGTTTTGACTGAAACCCTAATCCTTGAGATTTTGATCCAAATGAAACCTCCAAGGCCTCAATTCATCCTAATATGCCTCATTGATGAATTAGGGTATGAGAAATCAAGTCCTAAGAGTTTTCTTGCAAAGGAAGCAAGGTTTAGTTCATGAAACTTTTCATATATGGAAATTTCCCCTCTTGTGCCAAATTGAAATAGTCATAACTTCCAAACCACACATCCAAATTGAGTGACCCAAAGCCCAAACGGAAGCCCTTTCCATGATCTTCAAAGTGTTAAATATGACTTCTCTCCAAAAAATGCATGGTTTGGGAGTTATGAGACTTAGAAGCTAAACTTCCCCAAGACTTGGTGAAATTTCAGCTTGTTTTCCTTTAATTTGCACACGACTTTAACCTCATTTTTCACCAAGATCCCTTGTGATTCAGAACTTGGGTCCAACATGAAAGTTGTAGAGGGCATTGAGGGGTTTCCAAAAAGTACAAGAATTCCTCAGTCCATGGAGTGAGCTGAGAGATTCGATTACATGAAGTTTGAGGTTCATTTCTTGAGTTTTAATAATCAACTTGTGCATAATGATAGAAAACTATTTCTAATCACCAAGATTTCCTTTCTTCTGTTGATTAGAGACCAGATTAGGTTAATTGGAACCTATGCCACAAATTTCTTCAGATTGCACATTAAAATAACATGATTTATCTCATTTTGGTATAACTTGACAAGAGGTGAGAGAAACTTTTCAAACAAAGCATGGCTGCTCCTGTTCTCCGTGGAAGTTGGACTCAACCAATCCCATTAACCACCAAATCCAAGCCAAACCCTATTCTGATCATCTATCAGAGCTATGGAAGACTTTTGGACTAAAAACCAGCTCACACGAAAACCCTCCATGGAGGACAAAGTTGGCAAAATGTGCCATTCTCAACATACCTTGAGTCCTCAGCTCCTTCCTATAAATAGAAGCTCAGTTTTCATTCCAAGACACCAACATCTTTCACATTCTCACCTTAAAACATCTGAGTTCAAAGTTCTGCAAGAGAAGAGGGAGGGGGAAGCTTACTTTGGAGCTTTGGTTGGTTCAACAAGAAAGAAACTTGTGCATAACTGAAGTTGCAGTGGACATATTCCACTTGGTAATAACTCCTTTTCATTCTTTATATGCCTACTCATTGTTCATACTCCTCCCATACATGTTATCATTATGCCTATGTCATGGTTGCTACTATAATATATGTCTTGTGTGTTTTTATTCTATTCATCCATAATGTGTGAACAAGGTATGTTTGAGTTTTCTGTCCACAACCTACCACAATAGTTTGGTTATTCTGCTGATATGCAGTAGATATGTGCATTGGCTTTTGGTTTGTTATAATGTATTAAATATTACAATACACTTGTACTGGCCACTGACTGTTTTTTGAGCCTATGTGACTTTATTGTTGTATGAACATGTCAATACTTGGATGCAAGGAGAAATAGCAGGCTCATGACTTTTTCTGCTTCTATGGAAACTTTCAACATGCTATCTGATGTACATTAGGTTTATACTACTGCTGCCTTGCTATCTGTTCAAGTCATGTGTGTAAGTTTTTTGAAACAAACCATCTGGTCTATGTAATAAAGCACATCCTCAATATTTATTTATGTGAGTTGTAACATAGTGTTACTCTGTGATGACTGACTGCTTGTGTGTATGTACTTGCTGATGCTTGTCTCTAAAATAAAAGTTGGTTGTCAACTTATTTTGACATAGCACCACATTCACACACTTTCTTGTCACATCCCCATTGTGCACACAAAATGCTATGTCATGTTGATAACTACACTGGTCATTTTAGAATGAGGACCCGATCATGTTCCTTTGTGTTAAGTTTCTGCTCTCATATTTAATCATGTGCCTCTCAACATTTCATAGCTTGTTGTATCATGACATGTTGCTTTGTGTATGCCAAAACTATTGCATGAGACTGATAATTTCTGGAGGGTTTTTTTTATGATGTCATGTCATGTTATGTCCATTATGCACGGCTTTGTAGTCAGGATACGTGTACAAACCTTAAGATGTCATCTGATGTGTTTCCAAGTTATGAATATGCTTGCTAAAACATGTATTCATGGTATGTGTGCCAACTTGATTTTGAACTTTGTCAATATGTGTGTTATGTATGTTTGCCTAGTTGAAACCTTCTCATTATTGATAATTACCAAAGTTAAGAACTACCATGCCACACTTTGTGATGTGCCACCTAATATGTGTCTAAATTGAATATGAGGATTATTGTTAAAATTGTACTGCTCAGAATGGACATGTAAAATTGTTGGCATGCTTTTCGGCTTAATACACATAAACTATGCTAGAATTTGGTTTTTGTTGTATACCTTTGAGTCAGCTTGTTGGTGCATATAATGGTCCTTGTGTCATGCCATCTATTTTTAAACTAAACTGACCTGTGCATGTGTGATTAGAGTATGAGCTATTAGCATTTTAAAACTCATGTCAGTTGCTATGTCATAACCATGCCCTACAGTCTTTCTCTTAAGTTTGTTTTGTGATATCACTTCTACATGCTTGAACTGCCACCTTCCATGATAATGCATGAACATATTCCTGATGCACCTATATTCATGTCATTGTTCTGAGCTAATGTGAGTTGTGTATTTGGGATTGATGTGTGAACTAAAGACTTCCTGAAGTTTCTCCTTACTACCATTATGCCATTTGTTTTACTTTCAAAAGTTTGCACATCCATGTTAACCTATTTTATTGGGCTTGTCTTTGAAGATGTGTGTGCTATCTTTTCATATATCTGTCTAGCAAGTACTTAATTTTTGCAAACTGTCACTTTGATATATGTTGATATGTTGGTCTTTGCACATCCTAATGTGCACACAAATTGCTGTGACATGTTCATATTACTAACTTGTGTTACATTTGTATATCAAAACTCATAAAGTCTGCAAAATTTTCCACGAGTCCATGAACATATGCTATCTTGCTGAATCTGTTGTTCAAGACATGTGTACAAATTTTCAATTACTCCCTGATGTAGGAATGTTGCTAAGCTTTGTCCCCCCCCCCTTGTGTACATAAATCCATGCTTTGATGTGTAACCAGACTGTGTGAGCTCTTACTTTACTTTATGTTCAAGTTGTGGATGCAAGTTCTTAAACTTGGTTGTGTGTTAACTTTTGATTCATACTTTGCCTTGTATCCAAGTTTGTCCAAGCTATTGGCACACTTCCTATTTTAAATCAATTTGATCTAAGCATATGAGAGCCATACATAGGGCTATCCATTTCTTGAAATTCTGATGTTTTGCAATATCATACTGATGAATAAAGCAGCTAACTCCTTGATATATCTGCCCTACACCATGAATGATTGACTGTCTGGCCTGAACATAATTTGAGTAAGTTGTTGTCACTAAATCTATATGCTTGTCTTGCCTAAATGTATCTGTTTGGTTCATATGACCCTTGGCCATCAAGACGTATATTTTTCTTAAAGGTTGCTTATCATTTAAAATACCAATTTTGTCTTGGTTCTGACCTCTGCTTATTCATCGCCAATTGATGGCCTGCATTTTGAATCTCTCTCTTGATATGTGTGAATGAACAGATGTAGTTGACATGTTCTTGTTTCATTGTTTGTACTTATGTATTATTATGTATGTGTTGGTTGTGCATTCATTTCAGTTATGGCTCTATTGATAATGTTGTGGCTGGTATTAAACAGAAATGATCATTTGTTCTCTTTTGTTTTGATCTGCCAACATTCATGTTTGGATTTCTTGCAATGATCAACTCTCATATTCATTCCCTTATAATGATAACTCCTAGCTTTGCTCACCATGTTCTAACCAGGTAGCCTCTTTTGATATGCCAAGTTTGAATGACTTTGCGTAATGCATGTGTTGCATCTTTGGTCAAGATAATTTGTGTTTCGTTTCAAGTAGCAGTCTATTTTTTTTCTCATTCGTTCATGCCAAATATGGATAGTTGGTTCCTCATTCATGAATTGTAGTTTGAATCTTTTGGTCATATAGTGCTGTTTTGTTACAATGATTAATGAAAGGTTAATGCATACTTAATCTATCAAAACTCAGGTTTGTCAGCCTTGACCATGGATAAGTGCAACATAACTTTAATACCTCTTGGTTTTGTGCCTAATGCTTCATAAGATGTTGGAGTTTTTGTTGTATGCCATCATGAATCAGTTTGTTTACATTTTTTATTAACTATGTGGTTTGAGTGTCTGGTAGCATCTTTGAAAGATCCTGATTTAAGTTTATTTTTTATGAGAGTTAAGTGTGTGTTTTGTGCAAAAATCATTCAATGGCAAGCCTGCCATTTTGCATGCGCATGAGGGCTTACGTGTTTATGAAAGGAGAATAATGACCGGATGTACCAGCCACCCCAGTGGCAAGCACACACATGCACACGCCCATTTGACCCTTAGGACTGGGGCTCGAATCCCCCTCGCCCCAGTCCTTTTATTTTAATTTTCCAAAACATCTTTGTTTCTAATATATTGTTCTGTAACTATAATTGGTTAACACGCCGCAATGGCTTGGTTGGTAAGAGTTTTGAACTGCATACGCAAGGGCCTGGGTTTAATACCCATGGGGGCCTCTCCCATTATTTTTTTTATTACATGTTGCTTTAAATATCTTTATGGTTTATGCTTCAATTTCAAACTTTCATAACTCAACTACTTTTCATCCTTTTTCACTCATTCTTTTTGCTAAATGTTCCTAAATGAATTTACTTTTTGAATATAAAAAGAGATTGATGAAGACATTTAATTTTGAGCCCTTTATTCATGTTGGAAGTGGAAACATTTTTTAGGGTTTTATTTCACTTCTTACTTGCTCTTGATTTCTTTTATCATGTCAGCTTAGTTATATAATGCCTAAAGTGTTTGGTTCTAACCTTGCATAATGTTATAAACTTTGTCTCACTTGAATGTTTTGCTATCTAATATCACATCTTCATGTAAATATCTATTGTAAGCTTCTTGTTTCATAAATTTGTTGTTCTCCCTATTCCAAAGGAAAGTCCTCCTCAATTGACTCATAAGTCAATAAACAAATTACACACCATCTTGGCCTCCTAAGAGCCATCTTACCCACTAGGCCTCCTAAGAGCCTTTCTCTTTTTTTTTGGCCTCCTAAGAGCCATTGAATCATAACTTAGCAATAGGTTAGAGTTTTTGAACTCTATGTTATTCTCATCATCATGAGAACTCACTTTTCCCATCATAACTTAGATTTAGAGAGTTTTATCAAACTCTAAGATGAGCTCACACTCATTTCCCTTTGGAACTTTGACCATAGTCAATGGTTCCTCAAATTCACCCTTAGTTAGGTGAACTACGGTTGCTCTGATTCTTTAGTCAGATACGTAGGCACAAGATGCGACGTCTTGGCGAGCAAACTTAGTGTACATACCCTTAGGTCTTTACCTTTACCATTAGCAGATTCCTTTAGCAAGCAAACATAACATAACACAAACTTAAATAAGAGGTTCCTGTAGAGTACTACAGATATTAAGGGTGCTAATACCTTCCCTTAGTATAACCAACCATCGAACCTTAGATCTCCCCCCTTTTAGGTTTTCTCGATCTTGAACCTTTCCTTTGGATAAATCAAAGTCGGCGGTGAACATCAAAGTTTTGCGATGCAAGTTAATTAATAGCTTGTTATCCGATTCTCACCACAACAACCCTAGCACCCATTTTTTCTCTACATTTTTGGCAGCACACTTAATCTTTTTTTAGAATCCGCGAAAAGAAATACAAGAAGTATGAAGCTTTTGATTTAAGCTTCTTCCTCCTTGTATTTCTTCTTGCAGAGTCTAAAACTAGATGAACAAGGTGATGATGCTGGCGGTAGCAAGCGTAATGCACATATTGTTTATGGAAAATAAGGTATTCTTCTACTTCAATCATTTTGTTAGATAGTTCCCATTATCTCGTTTGCTTCATGTTGTTTTTGTTGATTGTTCTCATTTTGTGCAGATTCGACTTCAATGCTTCACAAGCAAGGTGAACTTCATTGTAATGGTACTGTCCCACTTCTTAGGGTTTTGTTTCAGCTTTTGCTTGTTTTGTTTTGAATACTAACTAATTTTCTTCATTGCTTCCCACTTCTTAGGGTTTGTTTCACATGGTGATGATGCTGGTGGTACATATATATGAATTCATTCTAATATTGTATATGAAATTTAGTTTATTATATACTATGTATATTGTTTGTTTCACTATCCTTTTATTGAAAATGCAATCAGTTAAATTTATATAGAAACTTATAATCTGAAAATTATGATGTATTTGAAAACCAACCTTTATCATGTCAATGTTTTCTGAGTTGCATCCATTTCATTCATCACATTTAATGTTTCTTAACATAAAATTTACGGTTCAATGGTCCGTTTGCTTGAATTCATCGATATTTACAATTCTACTTTACCTCATCGTCATCACTAATCATCGTGGTTGTTAAGATCATGATTGTTATGATGATAAAATCGGGATGATTTGTGGCGATGATGAGGTAAACTATAATAAAAGATGTCGATGGATTGAAGGAAACCGACCATTGAACCATAAATTTTATGTTAAGGAATATAAAATGTGCGGAATGAAATGAATGCAATTTGAAAAATAGTGGTGTGTTTAAGTTGGTTTTCAAGAACAGTTTAATTTTCAGATTATATAGTTCTTTACCAATTTTAATGGTTGTATTTCTTTAATTAGGTGTATGGTAAAACAAGCAATATACATTTGTATTTAATAATCTAAGGGTACTTTCCACAACGATTGAGACTCATAACCGTTGTGATAGTTAATATATATTACAACGGTTGAAATACCTAACCGTTGCAATATAACACGCGCTTTCCAGAATACAACAATGGTCCCAGGTCCATCATAATAGGTAGCATACTTACTAAAACACTCTACTTAACAACGCCCTAATCCGCGTCAATATATGTAGTTTCCAACCGTTGTTAAATGGGTTTTTCGTAGTAGTGATATTCCCTAGAGGAGTCAATAACTCTCCTTTAGCCTCAATCTTGGGCTTTGTACAACACTGATAAAATATTTCCCTGGAAAAGTCAATGTTTAGCCACCTCTTAGGCTTTGTATAATGATCTCCCCAAAATAGTCAGTTTCTTTTTAGCCTCAATCTTGGGCTTTGTACAAGACAGATATAAAACTCCCTAATAGAGTCAACCTTTTAGCTTCAACCTTGGGCTTTGATCAAGGCACACATAAAACCAACATCCCCACAGAGGAAGTCAAAATTTCTCTCTGTAGGAAGATAATTTCTCTGTACATCACACATCAAAATAGAAAATCAAACCAAACCTTAATCCCAGATAACTACTATAAGTGGCACACTTGTTGATTCAAAAATACAAGCTATAGTTCATATCTTATCCTGGTAAACCCCTTTCTTTCATCTAATTACTGTAAGTGGCAAGCCTCTGGATTATTTACATCCAAGCCAATGTCCCTCTCTTAGCATGAAAGATTCCTAAGGAAAAAATGATATTGCTCAACACCGAGTTAAATTTTATTCCTTCAGGACATATCCCTTTTAAAGGAAATTATAGCATTGTTGGACTCCATATATTCCAGTTAAAGTAATTCTCCTTTATAATCTATCAACCAACAATTTGTGATGAACAGATGAGATATCTCTCTTTAGAGATGACAAATTCTCTCTCAGTCAAAACCTTCAGCTTCAATCTTGGGCTATGAACAAGACACAAATACCCTTTAGCTTCAATCTTGGGCTTTGAACAAGACACCAAACATATTTCCTCCTATTGAACTATGATTGCTCTGATTTCCCTGTTATCTTTACGAGAATACGTAGGCATAAGATTGTGAAATCTGAGCTAGCACACATAACCAAAACTTTAGGTCCAGTACCTTACCAAAACATCGAAAAAACCCAAAACTAACAAAAACTCTCTCTCTTTCTCTCTCTCTCTCTCTCTCTCTCTCTCAAGCATTCCCAAAGGAGAAACTTTCCCAATCAACAGACAAACACTAGTAAACAGAAAATAGTAGAATTGCTAACGGTCTATGGATAACCATATATAGGATGGGTAATTGACAACTCCCCATTGTATAACCTGACCCCGGACCCCCCAATCTCTTAGCATTTGTTAAAGAAAACATTTACGTTCAAGGTTAGTTTTAGATAGCTTCCCTTTCCTTTTCAGCTTCATAGGATAAATAAGAAATCATAAAGTAGCACCCAATTCCAACCATGGCGATAAGGTGGCCATGTCACCGCAAAAATCGCACGCTACATAAACAAGCTCAGAAGCAGATTCATCATCGCATCGCGTCGAGAAACAGCATCAAATTCAAAAGCTAATTACGGTGAGCAAATATCTCGTTCCAATCTTTCGTCCGTTCTCAATCGCCTCCGTCTCTCACTTCTACTCGGTCTTTCGAGGCTCAGGTTAGTGTGATTTCAGTTTCCAATCTTCATCTCCTATTCTCTTTCTCTTTCCAGATCTGTTTATAAGTTTTGATCTTGTGGGTTTTACTGACTTGGGGTGCGGTTAGGTTTTGTTGTTGTTATGGAAAAATGGTGAAGAATACGGGTTAAAGAGGAAGGAGAGATTTTGAAGGTTTGAGAGTTTATGAGGTTTAATAGGTTATGGAGAAGAGATTGGAGGAATAAGGTGGAATGAGACGAGAAGAGAATGAATGTTCACGATAGGTGTACGGTTGTGGTTATGTTGGTTCTTTGGGGAGGGGAAGATTGGCGTTTTGTTTCATGAAAAATGAAGAAAGTTCCAGTCTTGTGGTTGTTACACATAGAGGGTCCTTTTCTACAGGTTTTTTTTATTGTCCCATTCCGCTTACTTGCCCTCCTCTTTTTAAATTTTCTTAACTTGTGGATTAAGTCTATTGGTACAATTCTGCAGGCTTTTGGGCAAGGCTGGCGTGTTTGGCAGCAAAAGGGAGTATTTCGCTTTGGTACGGGTTGTATTCGGTGGAATATTGTTGTTCACCAGGTTTGAGTGTTGAGCCTTGGATAATGGTTCTAGTTGAAGCAAGGCATGGCATGGGAAAGGTGTAGGGCGACTTTGGTTTGAAATTGAGGTAGCTGGTTTGGCGTAAAGCAGGGGTTGTACAGGGTTAGGGCCCGGGAAATTGCAGCGTGTGCGGCTTATGTGAGCTGTTGTGTTGAGCAGTTTGTGTAGTAGGGCTTTGGACAGTGGGACAGACTTGGGTAGCTGGGGAATTAGTATATGCCTTTGGATATATTTGATCAATTTTGTGGACTTGTAACAAAACAATAATAAATAATAATGACAAATAACATATAAAATGATAATAATAATAATAATAATAATAATAATAATAATAATAATAATAATATTAATAATAATAATAGATAATAATAGTAATGACTTAATAATGAAATAATAATAATAATGATAAAAACTAAAAATAAATATAATGATGAAAATAATAATAATAAAATGATAATAAGAAAAAAAAATAGATAATATATTAACAAAAGGAGTATTAAACTAAGCTATTAATTTAAAAGTAATAAAAAAATAAAAATTTTAAATAATAAAAAAAAGTTCTAACATTCATGAAATAATTCAATAATAATAAAAAAGGAAATAATAACAACAATTATACGAAAAATGAGTAACTATGATTGATAGACAACATGGCTGCAAATGCACGAGACAGATGACCTAAGGTGATATGACAATGATCAAAGGATCTGAGGGTAAAAATTTAGGGTATAACAGTTGTCCCTATTTAAATATCTTCACCGGATGACATGAGTGATGATAATCCTCGTGAAATCATGGTGAAAGATATTTAAATATAGATAACCGAAAATTTTGCTTTTAGATACAATGATATGCAATGCCATGGACAAAACTAATCTATAATACTGACATGCCATTAAATCTAGCATGATGACAATGATGGGATGCTAAATGCAAAATGCAGACGAAAACGAGAGCAAACAGGGAAAGAGACAACACAATGAGTAAACACTCCATGGGGATTGACAGCAACACTGGGGAAGCTGAAACAAAACTGCGGGAAAAATAAAGTGATCGAGCAACTGGTTCAAATGTGACCGGATGACACTTTAGGAAGGAAAGAACCGCACTGGAGATAGAACCAAGGGATGGTCTCCACTGGGGATTATCCAGAGTAGTGGATCAACAAGTTCAAGTATGACTGGCAGACACTCTAGAATAAGAAACATGACACAACCCTCATAGCTTTAAAGGTTGGACCAAAGAAAAGGTAAAAGTAACATCCTCCTTGGAAGTAGAACCAAAAGTTGGGCTCCAATAAAGGTATCTAGAATGATTGATCATCAGGTTCAAATGTGACCGAATGACATTCTAGAACAAAAAGATCCTCAATGAAGATTGAACCGGAAAGACGGTATCCACTGGGGAAAGAGAAGTTCACAATGAACGGCTGTCATACCCCAAACTTTGACCACTAAGATTTCCCATCATTGGGCAAATCCTCATCACAATAGGGATGGATCATTATGCCTCATCAGTCTCCCCAAAGATGGGTGAGCATCCACTACAATCAAATTTAGGGTTTCAGGCCCTCTCAGAGTTCTTAGACAAAGGATCAATCAAGAAATGACATGATCTTTAACTTGTCTAGCCTCTCAAACATCCATAAAGGATCAAGAGGACTCTCACTTCAAAGATTAAGCACAAGGCTTCTCCCTTCTAGGTGGATCAAGCCTTAAGATCGCCAGTGTCACCAAATTAGGGTTTGGTCGACCAGGGCCTCCAGATGGAAATTTTCCTCTGAGCATGAGCCAATGTTTCAAAGCATAACCTATGATGCTCCAAGGGATCTCATGAACCCAATCACCAAGTCAATTCAGCCTCAGAGGGTGCGTTCATCAAAAAATCCGGAATTAGGGTTTCTTGACCTAATTCACCCCTAAGTTGACTTTTGGGACAAAACATGAGCCAAGACCTCAAGAGGGGATTTGAGGGTCTCAAATACATCACCTTGGTCCATTTGTAACAATGGATTGAGCCAAGAAGCTTGAGCAACAATTTTCAATTTCATCTGAACCACAGTTAGGGTTTCGCGAGAAAAGTCAACTGTATCTTTGACTTTTGACTAGGACATGCCCCCAAACCCTAAGACATGATTCAATACACCCTATAACACCTATGAAATTAATCCATCGAGTTTGATTTAGGTCAAGGACTTGATTTCATAGAGGATCGCACAGTTTGGAATTCATCTGACAAAAAGTCAACTGTGCACAAAAGTCAAACTTTGACTTTTTTAGATTTTTCACAATTATGGTTCTTTGACCCCAAAATGATGTTAATGTATGATTGGAATCATCATTCATCAAGAAAAATCAAGTAAAGTGGGATAACTTGTAAAAGGGGTAACCATAAAAAACTTAGAAAAATTTCTAAGTTATGGAACAAAGTGGCTAGGGTACCATCTTTGGAGGACCATAACTCCTAAACCACAAGGCCATTTTTTCCTATCCAAAGCTGGATTTGTAGCCCTCATGGCCCTCTACGAAAGCTTCAACTACACCTTATTCCAATTCATTATGGATTTTGAGTTATGGAATGATCAAAGTGGCTGAAAACATGAAATGCCACCTTTTCCAACACAGTGAAATTTTCACTAAGTCAGAATCTGCCTTCACTTTTTTCCAAATGTAGGGGCATTTTTCACTTGGACCCAAAAAGTATCAAAACCAATTATGATCAAACAGTTATTGTATCATATGAGGGCTTTCCAAAATGGCCAAGAACTCCATCAAATTCCACTTGAGCCATGAGATATGACAATGGCAATATGCCTTGCTGAAAACTGCCAAGGCTAGGCAGAATTTTGCACTTTTGCTGGATTTGGAAAAATCAGATAATTCCAAGCCTTGTCATCACTTTGGACACATCTGAGGATCAAATCTAAAGGGAACAAACACTGATCCAAGCCTCCAAAGTCTTTGGAACAAGAAGTAGCATGCCAAACCTAGAAATCCCTAAAAGAGGGACAAGACTCCAATTTTGGATTGGAGCATTTAATGGATGCACCAAGGTGGCATGAACTGACACATTCGCAACTGAATTCAGTCAAGAATGATCCAACAACTAGGGAACCACAGCTCTGTGCTCTAACCTCTAGTCAATGGCTAGAGGAGACTTGAGATTGCAAAGTGGAACCATTGGCCAAACCTCTGCAGCAGTTGCTATTAACTATTGCTTGCAAAAAAAACTTGCTCTACTATAAATAGAGCTCATTTGTGCTCAGTTTGAGTACACCAAAGCACTATAACACATGCTTTCCTCAAAATCACTTTATTTAGGCAAAAATACCTTCTTTAGCAAGGTAACTTTGAGTTTTTGAGTTAGAGAGCATTTCCATCACAGATCATGATCCAAACACATCCAATATGTCATATCTAAGCTGTCCAAACTCACACAAGTGACCTGTAATCCTTAAATCTCAAAGTCACTTCTCAAAACCTCAAAATATGCTTTTTTTTGTATTTTTCAAGCCATGTCTTGATTCAGTCACTTTCCAAACCAGATAAAGCCTCAAACACACTCCAAATATCATCCTTGAACTGTCCCAAATGGTTCCCCCCATCTGGAACACCATTTGAGAGAGTTGCTATTTTGGCCATTTTAACCCCTTTTGCAAGAAAGGGCCAGTTTTTGTTTTTGTAGGTTCCAACTGATTCTAATCAGCCTAAAAGCTTCTAAGGGATCATTTGAGAGTGTCCAAAGCATCAAACCATTTCTGGAACAAGAAACTTGGCAGATTGCACAAAAAACTCCAAAAGCTCAAAAAAAGGTAAGCATCATGACTTGAACTTTCCAAAATATGCATTGCTTTGAAGCCCACTGCTCATGCATCTCTTCTACATGTTATATGTGACGTGTTTGCACCAATTTATCATGTAATTCATGCTTGTACCAAGAGATGGCATAGAAAATGCAAAATATGGTCTATTTCAAAACCACTATGGGATTTTGAGGAGGGAGCATGATTTGGAAAAAATACCACCACCATTGGATCCCTTGTGAAATTCTAGGCCAGATGAATATAAATTTTGTCCCCAACCATGGAGAAATGAGAAAGTTATGGACCTTCCCGTTTCTTGGCAAAACTTGCCTTGCCTTGCCTTGGGCAGGCCTAGAAAACAAGGCAAGCCTTATGTATTTGTTGGTTTGTTTCAATCAACGGATGTATCACCACCCCAGTGGTAAGGCGCGCGCCCTATAACAATGAGGTCGTGGGTTCAAACCCCACCCAGACCATTTTGTGTTTTCTCACGTTTTTGGTATTTTTCCAATATTTTCATGTTTTATTAATTAATTGGAAAATTAATAACTCCTTCAATTTTATTTATTTTTGATTGGTTCTTTTTGCAAAAAATCACAAAAATGTTGAAATATTTTGTTCCACAAAAAAATTAGATTTATACTATTTATTTAATATAATTAGTATTTTTGTGAATAAAATGCCTTTTATTTGTTTTTAAACCTTTTGAAAATAAATATCCATTTTGGAAAATCAAAACCAAGTAGGTTTTAATTCATCTTGTGATTAATCCCTCATTTTTCAAACCCTAAACAAAAATCACAAATGGTTTATTCAAACTTATTTGGCATTTTTATCATTTTTATTTGATTTCCTTTAAATATTTACTTTTAAAGAAAAGCAAAATTAGGATTCTTTGATCTTCACCCTCACAAAACATTTTCAAACTTTGGGCCTCTATTAGAGTGTAAGACCCAACCCCTTTGAAAACATTTTTGGGCCTCAGTCATTGTATAAAACCCACTGTGTTTTCAAAGACCTCGGCGCGATCGCCGTTTTCAAACAAATAACCCTGGGCCTCTCCCCGAGTTGTAAGCCCCGTCTCTTGTACAAAAATAACTCTTTGGGACTCTAATAGAGTGTAAGACCCAATCCTTTGTAAATAGAAACCTATTTTTGGGCCTCAAATGTTGTATAACTCCCATTGTATTTCAAAAGTTCGACGCGATCATCGCCCGTTTAAAACAAACCATCTGGGCCTATCCTCGAGCTATAAGACCCATTCAAAATCATTTTTGGGCCTCTAATAGAGTGTAAGACCCAATCCCCTTTTGAAACCAAAAACGTTTGGGCCTCAGTCGTTGTATAAGACCCACGGTGTTTTCAAAACCTTGGCGCGATCGTCGCCCTTTTCAAAATAAACCATTGGGCTTCTCCTTGAGCTATAAGACCCATCTTTGTTCACTTTCAATCATTTTGGGCCTCTTGAGAGAGTGTAAGACCGATCCCCTTGTATAGAAAACCTTTCTTGGGTCTCAGTCACTTGTATAAGTCCTTGTACAAAGCGACAGTGCGATCACTGATAAAACCTTGAGCCTCTCCTTGAGCTGTAAGCCCCAACAATCTTTTCAAAGAACTTTCTCCTTTGATTTTGAATATAATATTTTTATCAAAGCTTTCTTTGTTGAACAAACTAACCAAACAGCATGGAAGCTCTACAACCGAGTAAGTGTTTACCCACTTTCATTTACTGCTTTCATATGTATATAACTGTACTATGGGGTTGTTTCACTGTAAGTCTTCTTTCATAAACTCATATAGACTGTGTAATACTAGTATAGATATATAGAATTTCCCCAGAAACTACGTCTAGAACTAGACAAAACCTCGTCTCCTTACCTCCGATGTTCTCCTGGATATTTCAACATAACCTAAATCATGAGAATTTTATTTTACAACAATTTTAGATAACTAGATCTAAGAAATCTCCCCCCTTAAACAGTTCATATACAGAAGGCCAATGTTCCAAGTGAAACCCCTTCTGGAACTGTTCATCAGCCTCCTCTTGGGCTTAGTGCAAGGACCCACAGGCTTCCTAAAAGTATCCCCGCCTCCTCTTGGGCGTTGTACAAGGACCCGTCGGCTTCTTATAAGTTTTCACAGCCTCCTCTTAGGCTTCGTATAATGATCCTTCCTCTGGGAAGATAGCCTCCTCTTGGGCTTCGTACAAATTGTCCCTTCGGCTTCTTAAAAGTTTTTTTCGCCTCCTCTTGGGCTTCGTACAAATTTTCCCGACGACCTCTTAAAGGTATAGGAATAGAAATTAGTCATCTTAATAGAACAGTCTTTCAAAGAGTCTAGATCTTCCTACGGCGAACATACTGTCTCTTGATCTCTCTTAAGGATAGTACAAAAGATAAAACTCTAGACTTGGACAGTCTAATCTCCTTGAGTCTTGAAGACATTCTCAAGTTCCTTTCAAAAATAGGAAAAAACACCTGTAGACTTGGCAGTCTCAATACCCTTCGGATTCCCCGTTTCCTTAAAGAATAGTAAATAATCCCAGTCCTCATATCAAATCCATGAGTACAACATTACCCATATAAGAACTGATTTTCTCTTTTAACCAACATATTGGACCTGTAACTCAACTAAAACAGTAACCCTAGCCTCCTCTTGGGCTTTGTACAATGATTCTCCCCAGCGGAGTTAACCTTTTCAGACTCTCTTGTTGAGTCAATCCTCCTTCAGCCTCCATCTCGGGCTTCGTACGAGATACAAAATCACTCTCTTGTTGAGTATAAAAGACTCTCTTGTTGAGTCAAACCCTTTTAGCCTCTCTCTCGGCCTTCGTACGAGACACATAAAAAGTCCCTCTTGTTGGGTCAATAGCCTCCTCTTAGGCTTCGTATAAGGAAAACCCCGGTTGAGGCAATCAACCTTTCAGCAAAATCTGTGCCTTGCTCACAGTATACAAACATCAACAACTCCTTTTCCTTCATTTAATTGCTGTAAGCGGCAAGCCTCTGGATTATTTACATCCACGCCACTGTCCGTCTTTTAGCCTGAGAAATTCCTAAGGAAAGATGGCATCTCTCTAAACTGAGTTAAAGTCTTCTCCTTCAGGTTGAAAATCTCCTATAAAGGAAATTATGGCATTGCTGGATTCGCATATCCCAGTTAAAGTAATTCTCCTTTATAATCAGTCACCCAACAGTTGTACCAAACAGACCAAATATTCCCCTTTAGAGATGACAAATTCTCTCTAAAGTCAGCACCCTTTTAGCTTCACATCTTGGGCTTCGAACAAGATACAAATAGACCCTTCAGCTTCACATCTTGGGCTTTGAACAAGATATAAACCACCTTTAGCTTCATGTCTTGGGCTTTGAACAAGACACCAAAACACCATTTCCTCCCATAGAATAGAAGGAACTACGATCGCTCTATCCCGGGAATACGTAGGCATAAGATTGAAAAAGAATCTTAGCGAGCACACTAATCAAAGAAACCCCAAAATCCCCTACCTTCAGCCAATCTAATGCAGTATCCCAACAAATTTCCCATGAACAGTCCCGGTATTTCGTTCTGAACAAAATAAACAGAGAGAGGCCCACGAACTAAAACCGTATCTGTAAACCAACAGTTTTTACTGTGTAACCTCAGTTTGCAAGCAGGGTTAGTTGGAGACATCTATTTCCCTTCCTTCATCAACTTCAATAGGATAAAAAATGAATCGACCTGCAGTACCCCCAGAGCAACAGTGCTTAAGAACCACGTCTAAAATCGCTCGCTACAGAAAAATGGCGCCCACCGTGGGGCCAAACAAAGGAATCTTGTCTCTCTTATCTCTCTGGTTGAAACCTTCTCTTAGGATGAGTCCTTGGGTTCACAAGGTATCACCGAATGACGGTTCCATCGGGGAATGTCATTATTGCTAGGATCGGCCCTCACTAGGATCTTAGGTCAAAAACCTTTAAGTTGGGAAGGTACCACAGAATGGCGACTTTGCTGGGGAGCCATTTTCTGTTAGGATCATAGGATTCATAGCTCTTAAAAAGTCTAGGACATTAGGACAAATATATATATATATATATATATATACTGCTTTTCCTAATTGATATCTGTGTTTATTTTTCTACTAATGGGAATGCGTGTGATGCCGCATGTGGAAAGATTGAGTATACACCTAGGAAAAACCTCTTTCAGTAGTGCGGAAGCTATCGGAAATAGTTGTCAGGCAATACTACCCTCTTCTGAGATTCTTCAAAATACATCACCTAGCACGGTTCCCGGCCCGCTGATGTTATCTCGACATGAATCAATGATTTTGAGAGACAGGTACAAAAATAACTAGTATAAACCTTTGGGGGGTAGAGCCTTGACTTCATGACACCGACCCTTTGACCCCATGTTTTTTCTATGTTTTTGTATGTTGCATTCATGCATTCATTTAAAAACATTAAGCAAAGAAAAATTTTCTCTTCTAGTGTCTCCTTTTCAAATTAAACTAAGACAATGATTGCAAATGTCAGAGAGAAAAGGATTGCGCTCATGGATTTCGGTAGAAGAAAAACTCATAAGTATACCTTCAAGGTTCCAAAACTAGGGGATTTGAGAGGATTAGCAAGGATGATCACTAACCCTGACGCTTTCAGAGCCAAGTACGGAGGTTTGCTACCTCTGTTAAGGGTCCATGTAATTGAGGGAATCCTGGAGGCACTCATTCAGTTTGATGATCCGGTCTATCACTGTTTCACATTCCCGGATTACTAGCTCGTACCAACGCTGGAGGAGTATTCTCATCTAATTGATCTACCCATTACTGATCAAGCTCCATTTTCTGGACTGGAAAAAATTCCAAAGGATCAGACCATTGCAAAAGCAATCTATTTGGATGAGTCAGAAATCAAGACTCACATGACCACCAAGGGAGGAATCCCAGGTTTACCAGCCAAGTTTCTGGTAAAGAAGGCTCTGTACTTTGCTACTATAGGGAACATGACTGCTTTCGAGAACATTTTTGTTCTTCTCACCTACCGGTTATTTCTGTTTCCCAACATTGATAACTTCGTTGATATCAACGCCATTAAGGTTCTTCTCATTGGAAACGCCGTACCAACCTTGCTCGCAGACGCGTATCATTCTGTACACTTAAGGAGTTTATACAGCGGAGGAATGATCACGTGTTGTGTACCCCTGCTATATAAATGGTTTATCTCCCATTTGCCTAAGTCTGCTGCTTTTTGGGATCATAGGAGTGCCTTACATTGGTCGCAGAAAATCATGTCTCTTACCAACTCTGACGTAGATTGGTACAATAGGATTTATGATGGGATCAGGATCATTGACCGTTGTAGAAACTTCCCCAACGTACCCCTCATAGGAACTAAGGGAGGAATCAATTACCATCCAGTTTTAGTTCGTCGTCAATTTGGATACCCAATAATGCATGTCTCGCGTAATGCTCATCTAGAAGGTCTTTTCTTCAAGGAAGGAGAAAATGACAGGGCATTAAAGACGAAAATAGTGAACGCTTGGAAACATGTTCATAAGAAAGGATGGGAGTTTCTAGGAAAACCGGATTGTGTCTCGGTGGAGCCTTATCTCCACTAGGTACAAACTAGAGCTCTCAAGCTAAAGATGCCTTATCCTCGTCATGGAGTTCTTCCGCCAAGGGAATCTGTCATGTACTTCATGACTGAAACGAAAAAACTTCAGGCTACTCTAAAAAAAGTTCAACAGGAGAGGAGGTCTTGGAAGAACAAGTACCACATTCTCAATGTGGAGTGTACCAAAATACAGCAACTGCTGAAAGATAAGGATGCTCTAATTGAGATTTTGGAGCAACATGCTGTAGAAAATCAGGATGACCAAAGGAATTTTCTCACTCCTTTCACTTGGCAAAGGAATAACAACCCGAAAACGGCCCAAGAGCCCCGGTCCAAGAAAAGGAAAGTACCAAAATCAGCACCCGAGTTCTCCTCAGAGAGGACTCGGGATCCATTAGCTTAGGTTTCTGTTTCCGCACCTTGTAATTTATTGTATTTCCATTTCCGCAATCCTTTGAATTCAATAAAATGGGGGTGTCCCCACTGTTTGATATTTGCAATCTAATTATCGAAGTTTATTTTGATTAAACCAAAAAAAAATTAATGTAATCATTGCATTCATCATTCTCACGTCACGTATTCTTCTTACCTACGAATCTCACGTTTGTGTCTCAGTTCTAGAGTCAAACTGTCTCATTCGTACAATACTCGGGCCAATCGTCAGAAAAAGATGGATGATCTCGAGGAAGAGAACAGAGAGTTGAAAGAAGAGATCGACGCTCTGAGAGAGGATATGAGAAAGCTTCGTAACGACATGCAAGCCATGGCAGAAGCTCAGCTACAAAGAACTGTGATCTCAGAGATCACCTCAACGCCCATAGTGGAGAAGCATGATCCTAGGTATCAAATGCCAAAAGATCGTCCCTGGGGCATGCCTGTTAACTATATCCCGGAATGATATGTTCCGCCGATCACTGAAGATCAGGGAATCATAGCAGAAGCCGCTGGGCCTGAAGGTTACAAACTTCGGGAAACCGAGGATGCCAGAGGTATAATGAGGACTCCTGAAGGTTACAAACTTTGGGAAACGCCAAGATTCACTGCCGTAGTAATGGTACCACCCCCTGTGGTGCACATTGTCCCGGAAGGACAGATTCCACATATACCTTCTGGTAGAAAGGAAAGCATGTTCGATAGAATGGATGAATTCTAGGAGCAGTTCCTGGAAATGCAGAAGAATCTGCAAGCTATTAGCGGTCAGGATTTATTTGGAAAGGACGCCACAGACCTTTGTTTGGTCCCCAATGTGAAAGTCCCGCACAAGTTCCAAGTACCCAATTTTGAAAAGTACAAGGGTAACTCTTGCCCTCAAAGCCATCTAGTGATGTACGCTCGGCGAATGTCAGCTTAGACAGAGAACCAGGAGCTACTGATTCACTACTTTCAGGATAGTTTAACCGGTGTCGCATTAAAATGGTACATGGGTTTAAACCGCACTACTATTAGCACTTTCAGAGATCTTGGCACTGCCTTCGTCCAACAATATAAATACAATTTGGACATGGCACCGGACAGAGATCACCTCAGATCAATGTCACAAAAGGACAAGGAAACTTTTAAGGAATACGCTCAGAGATGGCGTGAAATTGCCGCTCAAATTTGTCCACCTCTTGAGGAAAAAGAGATGACAAAGATTTTCTTAAAGACCTTGAGCTCATTTTATTACAACAGAATGGTTGCCAGTGTGCCCAGCGACTTCACCGAAATGGTCGGTATGGGAGTACGTCTCGAGGAAGTCATTCGAGAAGGACGTCTAGTAAAAGACACTGGGTCGACAAGCGGTACTAAAAAATACGGTAGTGCTCTTTCTAATAAAAAGGAGCAAGATATTGGGAATATCTCTCTCAGAAAGCAAAGGCGACGGTACCAACCAGTAGCAGCTGTAACTCCTGCTATCAACCCCGCGCCTGTTTCTACGTATCAACCTCAGGTTGCTCAAAGCCAACCGCAGTCGCAGCAATTTCATCAAAGGACACAACAACCACTTCAGCAGGCTTGTCCTCAATACAACAACAATCGTACAACGCGGCCACCAGGATTTGATCCTATACCCGTATTATACGCAGAACTATTTCTGTTACTACTGGCCAAGGGGCAAGTCCAAACTAGGTCTCCTCTTACAGTACCGTAAAATCCGCCTTTTTGGTTTAAGGTGGATCAGACTTGCCTTTACCATCAGGGAGGACCAGGGCATAACATAGAAATCTGTCTCAGTTTCAAATCCGATGTGCAAAAGCTTGTTAGGAGCGGGGTCTTATCTTTTAAAGATATGAATCTGAATGTTCTCACGAACCCGCTGCCTCAACACGAGAAGGCTACAGTCAATTTGATAGAGGGAGAGTCTAACAACATCTATCAAATTCATGATGTACTCTTGTTAAGGGCCAACTTGGTCAAGATGCATTATAGACAGAGTGGATATGGCCATGTGCCACCTCATAATTATCACCGGTGTGATATCTGCTCTAAAAGCAATCAAGGATGTTCTGTGGTTCAATCATCTCTAAAGGAACAGATGGATCTCGGATGGATCCAAGAGCACCGAGTTCGTGGAGTTAACATGGTTTATACGAATTCCAACATCATTCAAAATCATAATATTCATACGATGAATTTCAACTTGGTGACAATTCACTCAAGGCAAAGCCAGTATCATAATCTGCCGCTTCACGATTATAATTCCTGCCTGACTTGCTCGGTAAACAAACAGGGATGCTCTTTCATACAGGAGGCCCTCCAGCATCAGATGGATCTTGGATGGATTCAAGACTACCATGATAGGAATCATTACCAAATCAACATGATTCAAATCTTCGATATTCGCTTTATGAATACCAGCCTAGTGGAGTTACATGCTAAACAGGTCCGGCTCGGGTTCCTGGTATCACATGATTATCAGAGCTGTAAAACGGGTTGCGAAGACGATCAGGGTTGTGCCCTTGTCCAGGAAACACTTCAACACTTGTTGAACCACTGTTGGCTTCCAATCTATATGGATGAAGACACTCAGGAAATTAGTATCACTAACGGGAATCCTACTAGATATCAAAGTCAGGATGTTCGGTCGATGGAAACAAATCTAGTAAGGTTACACTGTATTCAAAGCGGACGTGGCCAGGTGCCAGCTGTCGCTCCCGGGATTTTCATCCAAGTACAAATGCGAAAGTGGCACGGAAATAGAGTCGTCAGCAATGTGTATTTATCCCGAGAGAGGGAAAGGAAACACTGCGTAAACTTGAGGGAAAGGAAAGAGCATGGTCTTGCGACCAAGAGAACTGGGTTCGGGAGTCGGTTACGCGAAGGGAAGGTATTAGCACCCCCACGCGTCCATCGTACCCGATGGGATCCACGCCTGCTTATCTCGATCAAAAGGTGTCGTTGACTGGAGCTTCGCTGTTGAGAACTGGAAAAGAAGGGTAGAAAGGAAGGGGAAAAAAGAAAGGAGAGAGAACAAGAAGCAAATGTAGGGAAAATAAAAGAAGTGCTCGAATGGGCCCTACCCCACTGCCTTCGTATCTCATCGGGAACATGAGAATCAGAGCGACGTAGTTCCCCTCAACTAAGGGAAAGTTGTTTGTGTCTTTTAATAGAAACGTCAGAGTGCGCGTCCCAGCAGTTAGGTGTTGCAGCTCGCTGTATGGAGACTTAGGCGTTACCTGTTTGCGGTAGAATGGCCGTGACGAATCCTTAAGGAATTAGAATGAAGGAGATGAGAAGATAATTTGTTTGTTTTTGTCTTTTAAGAAAGAAGTATTTTGATTATTGGTGTGTATAACGCATATTGTATTTAAGTTTTTCACGTAGGATCGAATGCCTCGCATGGTCGTCCTAATAGGAAGTATGCTAAACATTCTAAGTAAATGAGAGAAGACCCCTCACCTCCTTATTCCCACATGAAAGGCTTAAATACAATGCATGTTATGCCTTTTATTAAGTGTTTTCTGCTTTTTGTTTTGAGATGAGGAGAGAAAGACTCAAAAGGTTGAGAAAGGTACAATCTAATGAGGGAGACTAAGACTCAAACCCTAAAGTTATCATACATGGATGTTCCTATGGTTAATGTGGTTTAAGAAACCTAATCCTAAAAGAAAGGAGAAGAAGAATGAATTAAACAACTCACTTCTAAAGTAGAAGATGAGTTGTAACTCAAAAGGGGAAGAAAGAAGTTATTCAAGGAAAGCATATAAATGCTTATCATGATCACAAGTAGAATGATTAAAAGAGATAAGAGAAAATAGAAGAAAGAAGTGTATGTGGAAGCATGTCCACACACTTACTTACCCTTAGCACCTACATGAAAAGGTTAGTTCAAAAACTATTTACAAGTAGTGAAATAAGGAAAGAATAACAAGTAATGATCAAACCAAATAAGAATCAAAGAATAAAGATCCTAAGGGATTAAAATCAATCAAGGTCAGAACCTATGCTCTAAGGATGGTCTCTAATGTTAAGTTATCTAACCCACACAAACTATGCACAAGCAAAGTCTTAAACATCAAATAAAAGCACCTATGAAATGAATAGATGAAAGATGAGTGGACATGCAAAGTGATCATGCAATAATGCTTCACAAAAGATCAAGGTCAGAACCATATATCATTTACAAATGTCTCACAATGCATATGAATCATCACACAAATCATGGATAAAAGAATACAAGTAGAAGAAATAAGATGAAGAAGAAGTAAGTATAAAAGAGACATGTTCACTTAGATGCACAAAGTGACATATTAGAGATGCATAACATGTGAAATGATTAATGAATGTATATGGGTAGTGGCATACCATTGATGAGATGCTAATGGAATGAGGGAAATGTCATACAAAATACATACATGAGACATGTAGAGCATAAGAGGAGATAAGAGATGGAAACATGTCAAAGTTCAAATTAGAATGCATAAACTCATATCAAATGCAAATGCAAATAAAAGTGACTTATAATGAAACAAAGGTGACCTATAATATCCTACAAATGACCTATAAAAGATGCACAAACAATCATAAAATGGTGGCATAAATGCCTCATCAAAACATGTTAGTATGAAGTATAATAAAGTGCACACAAGTAACTTCAAATGCAAGGCATCAACAAATATCAAAGCACATGATAAAATTGTAAAAAACAAGTCCTAAACAACCTAAGTCAGAAACACAAACATGTACCAAAACTCATAGCAAAATTCAAGAGAAAACATGGCCAAAGAATTTCACAAGATCACATTGAACAAACCAAAAGGAAGTGCAAAGATGATCATGAAAACATGTGATAAAATGACTTTAAAAACTAAATAAAATTTATTTAAAGGCTTTAATGTGTTATTTAACCAATACAAAAAGAATGAATCAAAAATGTTGTATGAGATGGGAGAAATAAAAAGCACAAGTTTGAGTATCAATGAAGAACCTCAATCAAAAAGAAATTGAAAAGAAATTGCGGAATTATGATATAAAATCAAGGAGGTCAGAATTAAAAAATAGAGAAAATTATTTAAATACATAAAGAACACACATGAATTTATTTGGAAATTTTAGAGATGATTTACTATTTTTAAAATAAAAAACAAAACAATATGGAAAAAGAAATTAAAAAGAAATGAAATAGACCAGGGGGTGTAGAAAAAGTAAAAGTCACGTTGAAAGTATGTTTGGGCTCAAGCAAGGGGGTGTGAAAATCAATCAGAAACTCAATCCAATTACACGTGTGCTTGTGTGTGATATGGTGTACATGCAGTCAACGTGATGACTCAATCAGGGCCACACATCCAGTCAACATCAGATCATCATGAAAGTAAGATGATCCAACAATTCATAATGCAAGCACACAAAAACAAATATGCACGCTCACACACAGAAACACTCAGATTCAAAATAACTTGCACGCTTGAAGTACATGGGTTTTTAAAGCGTTGGCAAGGTTTAAGCCGTTGGATGAAAAATGATCAGACGGTCACATTATAAACTGGCCTAAAACCCTATCACACACCTCACCGGCCGGAGAAGGACCTCCGGTCGTCTTCTCCGGCCACTCTCCGCCACCTGCAAATTTCACATGTCCCAGAAATACACAAACCGTACCTTAAAATAAAGAGGAAGTTGAGGAGATCATGAATACGCAATTATTTTCCACAGATCATGCATATACACAACAAACCGAACCAAAACATCTTGCCCTAGAAAATGATTCTAAGCACCTAGAGTGCCTATCACTATCCAGAACTCACACTGCTTCTAGTAAGCCTCAAATCAAGATGAATCAAGCAACAATAAACAAAAATCGTTCAAGCAAAGTTCGAGAAATTTGGAACCTGAAGCTTGAAGATCTTGGAAATGTTGAGAAATCCAGAGATAGCAACTTGATCTTGAACTTCTAGAGCTTCAAGTTGAGCAAAATAAATGCTATTTGATCTTGAGAATGAGAAGAAATGATGACTGCAATTGAGGAAATGGTGATTGTTCTTGCTTATTCTTGTTCAGATAACCACACTGAAGATGATGATTGATGAAGATGAGTGATGGAAGTGGTTGAATCATGTGAGATCAGAGAGAGAGAGCAGAGAGAATTTGAGAGAAATAGTGAGAATGATTTGAAGTGAGAGTGAAAAAACAAAGTTGTTCTAAAATTGTGAGTGAGTTTTAATTATATAGGATGAGTTAGTGTTTAACTACAATGGTTAAGTGAGTTGGTGAGTGAGGTTAACTGAGTTCACCCTAACTAACTGAGTTAAGTTAGTTAGGGGCGAGTTGGGAGGGTTAGATATGGTAAGGAGAGTTCATGGTGTTGTATGGTGAGGTTTAAACTGGATGGTGGTGATGGTACTGATGTAGCAGCAAGGAAGCTTGTGGTGTAAGTTTGTATTTGAAATGTTTCTATTTCCATGCATAGTACATGATGTACATACATGAGTGTAAGATCTTTGCGTGTGCAAATGTGAAAATGGATGAATGGCATTTGATAGCATACATGTGAACTGGTGAATCAACAACAACAATGTAATTTTTCTGATTTTGTAGCAACCCAAAGCAGGATGAAAAAGATGATGTTTGGCAAGATAATTCTCCATGCATAGTAGATGAAATGACATGATTTTGGTGTCATTATAAAGAGAAAACATAGGAGAATAAGTTTGATGTTGGAATTGAGATGAATTGAAACTTGCAAAGTAGTGAAAAATGACTTGTACATAAGCTATCCAAACTGGTTCATGGGTGAGGCAAACCTGGCAGGCATGGCAACAATGGCACACGAATTTTCAGAGTGGAACGCCCATGTTTGAACCTTAATATCTCCCTCATAACTTGCTCAAATGGATAAATGTCCAACATCAAAGTTGAAGAGGACATTGAGATGAACACCTTTGATGTTCAACATTTTTTCATTTGAAGCTTCCTTCACTGAGAAAAATGGCTTGAAATTTGGCACACCAGGTGTTTGACAAAATTATGGCGCGCAGACCTGGTCTTGCTTGGTCATGACTTGGTTTTTGACCTAGTTTTGTCAAACTTTGATTGACCATAGCCCCCTCATTTTTGATCCAATGGAAGAGTTCTTTATATGGATTTGAAGCTTAGAATGTGAACTTTAATTGGCTCAACTTGGGCCTGAGGTTTGAAGCTTTTATCATGGAGAAAGGAAGCCTCAAAGTGTGGTTCAAAATGGTCCAAACTTGCCATTTTTGGAAACCCTAAGTTTCTAAAAATGTCAACTTTGTAAATTTCTCGATTTTTCATGATTCCTCCATCATTTCTTGATCAAATCTTGTCCAATGAACATATGTAACTTGAATTTCATGAATTTGACCTTAAAAAGTCAGGAGTTGACTTTTTCCTCAGCACAGTTAACTTTTCCCCAAATTTCCTGATTCTCAATCAATTGGTCAATTGAACCTCTTTTGAAATGAATCAATGGGCAATCTTCCATCTCTAGACCCTTGAGGACATGTAGAATACCATGAGATCAAGTCTTGCCCAAGAAATCAGAAATAAACTGATTTCATGGCTAACCCTAGTTTTAAACCCTCAATCTAGGAGAAAACAGCACATCCTCCAAATCCAAATTCCTTTGAATATGATGCTTATCTTGTCTAACAAAGATGAGGTATGACATTTGGAGGTGATAAAAACTCAAAGATCTTGCCCATTGGGCATTCTACTCAAGAAATCCAAAACCCTAGTTTTGCACTGATTAGGGAGATGTAATTCCCTGCATTCTCCTGTCAAGCTTGATCATTTGATGAAGTGATGACCCATTAAGACCTCTTGAGGCACAAGGCTCATTGGATTTGACTTAGACACCCTGATCCTATGCCAAATAACCAATGAAATTCAAATGATGATTATGCAAAAATGCAATGCAACATAAGCCAGTAAAAGCTAAAGGCAAGAGGGCAAATTTTGAGGTGCTACACCACTACACAACTATGAGCGGTGCGGAGTTTGCTCAGTGGATAATCAAGGATGCTACCTCGTGCGAGCAGCCCTTCAAAGTCAGTTGGACCACAAAGAAATTCAACCATGGTCATGTTCTGGATCAGTCAACTACTTCGCTGATCAAATCGAGGACGTTGTCGTAATATCTGATCATTAGAGGACTGGGGATGTTTGTACCATTATCCCTCTACTTGAAGAATCGAGAGTTCCCAACCGGGAAAGGATCGAAATTACTTACGATGGTCAGAAAAATCAGAAGGCTCCCATAGTTATCTATCTACCGGGACCATTACCGTATGAATCAGCTAAGGCGATCCCTTACAAATACGGTGCAACGATAATTGAAAACGGAAAGGAAATTCCATTACCCTTCATCGTGAATATTGCAGATATCAGTCGAGTAACACGGAGTGGTCGAATCTTCAACAGAGGGGTTGGAGAACCTATCAAAGAAAAGGAACCTCAGACAGAAGTTCCCAATCCACCAGTCGGCCAATCCAGTAATCCCGACCTTTCAAAAAACAATGATGAGATGTTGAAGCTCATCCAAAGGAGTGAATACAACATTGTTGATCAGCTGTTACAAACTCCTTCAAAGATTTTGGTATTATCACTCTTACTTAGTTCAGAAGCGCACATGGAGGCTCTACAGAAAGTCTTGGAGCAAGCCTTTGTGGAATAGGATGTAACAATCAGACAGTTCGATAGCATTGTCTCTAACATCACTTCCAACAATAACTTGGGATTTAGTGATGAGGAATTACCTGAAGAAGGTCGACGTTATAAGATGGCGCTCAATATTACAGTCAACTGCCAGGACGATGCTTTAGCCAGCGTATTGGTAGACACAGGGTCAGCCCTGAATGTTATGCCGAAGTCCACTTTAATACAAATATCATTCAAACTATCCCCGACGAGAACCAGCGAGGTCGTCGTCAAAGCATTTGACGGATCCAGAAAAACTGTTATCGGAGAAGTTAACCTTCCCATAACTATCGGTCCTCACACTTTCCAGGTCACTTTCCAGGTCATGGACATCCGGGAAACATACAATTATTTATTAGGAAGACCCTGGATACATCAGGCTGGGGAGGTTACTTCGACCCTCCACCAAAAGCTAAAGTTCGTCCAGAACGGCCAACTTGTCACGGTTTGTGGAGAACAAGCTTTGCTCATGAGCAACTTGTCCTTATCTACTTGTGTAGAACCCGAGGAGGTTGTTGGAACTCAGTTCCAAGCACTTTTGGTGAGCAATGAGAATTAATCAGAGAAAGGAACCTCGATTTCCTCATACAGAGATTCTCTCGAAGTGATCGAAAATAACAATGCAAAAGGATGGGGACAGCTTGTCATTCCCACTGATAACAAAACAAAGAAGGGTCTTGGTTTTTCTGCAACCTGTACCTAGACAGCTGCTAACGATGAAAGTCTTCATCCCATTCAGAACTTCTTCCACAGTGGAGGCTTCCTTCAACCAGTGACTCAAGGCGTGCATACCATCAATAAAGATGATTCCTCTGATACGGAGGAATAATGGAAGTCCTATCTCAATGAAGACGGTTATACGTCTCAGGGCGAAACACAAACTCCCTTTTGCTTTCCTGCACAGAGCCCGAGATTTATACCAAGGTCAGATGTCAAAATGATGTACAGAGATTGTGATCTGGAAGGATGCCGCGCTTCCCCAAACTCATTAGAGGAGGACACTCTGATGAAAGACAACTTTGACCACGACTATTATGGCCCGATGGATGACCTATCTATCTGGCAGCTGTACCTAGGAGACTTGGGGCAAGAAAATTAGTCGAACAATGAAAATCAGCTGAGCATCATTGAACAGAATACCTGTGTCCCCGCCATGTCATGGGATCAACACTCAGGTCATTCCAAACTTATCCAGTACGATGATGAATTGGCAAAGCTTGCTGGACTAGAATTCATCAACTATGCTTTTCCCGAGGTCAACGTCATCGAGAGAGATGACCCCTCTAGTTCCAAAGAAGTGTGGAACACCTTGGGACAACCGAGTGGAAAATACGACTTCAAGGTCAAGTACACTGCTCCTGAAAGCTCTCGTATCAGGCTCGAAGACATCCAGCCAACTAGATGGGGAGATACAGCTGCGAGTACAAATACTATGCAAAATACAACTGAGGAATCCTCTTACGACAACTCTACCTGGGAGACAGATTCCACTGATCCAGCTCCACCAGAAATCAGCGTTATTTCTGAAGACAAAAGAAGGAAGGTACCAGACTTTGTGATCCACTGAGGAGTTCGCCGCCAATGGGTTGCTGTCGATGTTCCGAAGATTGTTCATAAGTCAAAGTAATTGCCGTCTTTAACCTTTCACCTTGCCCAGGTGAAACAGATGTTTTGATAGGGCTCACTTTTTATAAATTTCCCTCTTCGCTTCACCCAAAGCAACAGAGTTTTGTTTTATAAGGCTGTAGTTTCAAGAATTTACTTGTTCATAAATAAAATAACGTCGTTCTTTAATTTCCGCGTTAATTGTTATTTTCTCTTTTCGCTTTTTCAGAAAATGGTATTCCTAAAAAACAAATAATAATAAACAAGCAGTTTTTCAAAAAAAAAATACACTGCACACTCTTGCATTCTCTCTATCTCTTCTAAAACATAAATCATCACGTCATGCAGATTTCTTGTTTTAAACCCAGTTGAAACATACGATCCGATGCCTTCTCCCAACTTTGAATTCTTGGTATTTGGGGCTGAAGAAGAGGGTGACGACGAAATTCCAGAGGAGATCTCCCAACTACTCAGACAAGAGGAAAGGTCTATCGAACCTTACAAAGAGCCGTTGGAAACAGTCAACTTGGGTTCAGAAAAAGAGAGAAAAGAAATCAGGATTGGGGCTTTGCTCAGTCCAACTGCCAAAGAGAGTTTGGCAAAGATTCACAGAGAATTTCCCGATGTGTTTGCTTGGTCCTATCAGGATATGCCAGGGTTGGATATCAGCATCGTGGAACATCATCTACCGTTAAGGTCAGAATGTCCGCCAATCAAACAGAGGTTGAGACAGACTCACCTGGACATGACCATCAAAATCAAAGAGGAGGTACATAAACAGATTGACGCGGGTTTCCTTACTACGTCAGAATATCCTCAATGGTTAACCAACATAGTACTTGTTCCGAAAAAAGACGGAAAAGTCATAATGTGTGTCGATTATAGAGATCTAAACAAGGCTAGTCCAAAGGACGACTTTCCTTTACCACACATTGACATGCTGGTAGACAGTACAACAAAGTTCAAAGTTTTCTCCTTCATGGATGGATTCTCGGGCTATAATCAGATGAAAATGGCGCCGAAAGACATGGAGAAAACTTCGTTCATTACCCCATGGGGGACCTTTTGTTACAAGGTAATGTCGTTCGGTTTGAAGAAAGTCGGGGAAACCTATCAAAGGGGCATGACAACTCTATTTCATGACATGATACACAAAGAAATTGAAGTGTATGTCGATGATATGATTGCAAAATCTAAAACAGAGGAGGAGCATGTGATCCACCTGTCAAAACTATTCAAACGTCTGAGAAAGTACAAACTCCACTTAAATCCCAATAAGTGCACCTTCGGTGTCCGTTCAGGGAAACTCTTAGGATTCATCGTCAGCCAGAAAGGAATTGAGGTTGATCCTGACAAGGTCAAGGCCATTCAAGAAATGCCTTCTCCAAAAACTGAAAAACAAGTCCGAGGTTTCCTGGGACGTTTGAACTACATCTCCAGATTCATATTCCTCATGACCGCGACATGTGCGCCGATCTTCAAATTATTAAAAAAGAACTAGGACTGCGTTTGGACAGAAGACTGCCAAACCGCCGTCGACAGTATCAAGGAATATCTGTTTAACCCGCTGATTCTATCACCTCCAGTGGAAGGAAGTCCACTGATCATCTACTTAACAGTCCTGGAGGACTCAATGGGATGTGTACTTGGCCAACAAGACGAAACCAAAAGGAAAGAGTCTGCCATTTACTATTTGAGGAAGAAATTCACCGACTGCGAGACTCGGTACACTATGCTTGAGAAAACTTGTTGTGCTCTGGCTTAGGCAGCCAAACGTCTTGGCCAGTACATGATTCGTCACACTACTTGGTTGATCTCCGAAATGGATCCAATCAAGTATGTCTTTGAAATGCCTGCTCTCACAGGAAGAATTGCCCGTTGGCAGATGTTGTTGTCAGAATATGACATAGAGTACCACGCTCAGAAAGCCGTTAAAGGAAGTGTTTTAGCCGATAATTTGGCTCATCAACCGATTGACGATCAGGGATCAGTTGGATTTGACTTCCCAGACAAAGATGTCATGTATCTATAAATGAAAGATTGCGATGAACCACTACCCAGTGAAGGGCCAGAACCAGGTTCTCAATGGGGACTTATTTTTGACGGAGCTATCAATCATTACGGAAACGGAATTGGGGCAATTACCATAACACCTCAGGGTACAAATAATGAGGCCGAATACAAAGCTTGTATCATGGGTCTCGAGGAAGCGATTGATTTGAGGATCAAGAACTTGGATGTATATGGCGACTTAGCTTTGGTCGTCAATCAGATCAAAGGAGATTGGAACACATACTAATCAGGATTGATTCCTTACAAAGACTATGCGAGAAGATTGTTACCATTCTTCGATAGAATCGAGTTTCATCATATCCCTCGTGAAGAGAATCACATGACTGATGCCTTAACCACCTTCTCTTCCATGATTAGTATAGGTCAATGGAACGACTTACCTAAGATCGACATAATGCGCCTTGAAAAGCCCGCTTACATCTTCACGATTGAAGCAGTCATAGATGACAAACCTTGGTATCACGATATGAAATGCTTCCTTCAGAAACAAGAGTACCCACCTGGGGCATCCAGGAAAGATAGAAAAACTCTCAGAAGGCTAGTAGGAAGTTTCTTCCTGAGCGGTGATACACTCTATAAGAGGAACTTTGACATGGTCTTGCTTCGATGCGTCGACAGACCAGAGGAAGACATGCAGATAAAAGAAATTCATGAAGGAGATGTCACAAGTGTCAGATATACTCAGACAAAATCCATGTACCGCCAACACATCTCAAAGTTCTTTCTTGCCCATGGCCTTTTCCCATTTGGGGAATCGACATGATTGGCATGATCGAACCTAAGGCTTTGAACAGACATCGGTTCATCCTGGTGGCCATTGATTACTTCACCAAGTGGGTCGAAGCAGCGTCATACGCCAATGTAACCCGACAAGCGGTGGTCCAATTTATCAAAAACAATATCATCTGCCGTTATGGTGTTCCGAGCTAAATCATTACGGATAATGGATCTAACTTGAACAATAAGATGATAAAAGAGTTGTGCGCAGAGTTCAAGATCGAACACCATAACTCATCTCCCTACCGACCCAAGATGAACGGAGCGATAGAAGCGGCTAACAAGAACATCAAGAAGATTGTTCAAAAGATGGTCGTAACCTACAAAGATTGGAACGAGATACTACCCTTTGCTCTTCACGGTTATCGTACATCTGTCTGCACTTCAACAGGGGCAACCCCTTTCTCTCTAGTATATGGCTTGGAGACAGTTCTCCCCATCGAAGTAGAGATCCCATCAATCCGGGTATTGATGGAATCTAAGCTAACAGAAGCTAAATGGTGTCAAAGTCGACACGATGAATTGAATCTTATCGAAGAAAAGCGAATAACGGCACTATGCCACGGTCAGTTGTATCAGCAAAGAATGAAGAAGGCGTTCGACAAAAAGGTCCGACCTCGTGTCTTCCAGAAAGGAAACCTCGTGCTCAAGAAGATACAATCATTTCTCTCAGATTCTCGGGGCAAGTGGACTCCGAATTATGACGGCCCATATATGGTCAAGAAAGCTTTCTCAGGCGGTGCCCTGAGACTTGCAACCATGAATAACGATTCTTGAAACGAAACAAAAATGAATTTACTTGTAAAAATTTTCTCCTTTTAATAAAGATGGCAATTTCTTCTGTCTGTTGAACATCGGAAGAACGTCGCTCGCTTCTCCAGAAGTAATCGAGCTTCAAAGTGCAGAATCAAAGTACTCCTTCTAAGCCAGTGCGCCTGAATGAAGGATCAACTGTATCAAATGCGACTTTCCCATTTGATACCCCCGACAGAGTTCTTATCTCCTAAGCACGACCAACATAGCTCCCGACAGGGACTATCTCTCCTAAGCAAGGCAGAATTGCTATCATGAACCAGTGATACTTTTCATCCACCACTGTGGCCGAGTATCCAGTCGTGTTCATCTACTAGCCTGTATGTCGCGTCAGTTTTGTCAGCATAAACATACATACATCATGCATTTGATTTACATTCATGTTTATATTGCATCACTATCACTCTAGTCGGTCTTGTTCCCTAGTGATAATAATCCTCTCAATCAAGTCGTCAGTTCTTTCCTCGTCAGGAAATGTTGCATCTGCACTACCTCTCTCCTCCAGTTTATTTCTGGGATGAAGTCGGCCCTTGACCACTTTGATAACTGGAACCTCTGAAAAACCAGAGAACCCTTAGCCAGCATCATTCTTCGCCATTGAAGATGATGTCTTCGCTTTCCCGAATTAAGGAAAATCCCTAGAGAAAGCCTCTCAACTAAAGACTTTCAGCAACACATTGGTACTTCTCTCCAGAATGTCAATGTCAACAAAGTCATCGGCACCTCAAAATTGGAATACCTTTGTATGGCATTTCTCCGAGAAGATCTCGAAGAAAAGTATGATGTAATATCCCCAAGCGAAGCCAGTCTCTCAAGAGACTCGTTTTACCCGGTAGAGTCGACAAATGGCGTCTCAAGCAGAGAAGTTTGTGCTTCTCTATAATCAAAACTTTTTCCATCAAATGGCATCTCCCCAGGAAAATTCTGCGAGAAGTTTGAGGAGAACCGCTAAAAATAGAGTTCCTTGTCAATAAAGTTTATTGACAAAAGAAACCAAGACCAGATCCTGGGCAAGAAACCAGGATCGAGGGGAAGTTTTTTTTCAGAAACTTAGACCAATTCCTTGGTAGGAAACCAGGATCAAGGGGAAGTTTATCTCAGAAACTTAGACCAGTTCCTTGGTAGGAAACCAGGATCGAGGGGAAGTTTATTTCAGAAACTTAGACCAGTTCCTTGGTAGGAAACCAGGATCGAGGGGAAGTTTATTTCAGAAACTTAGACCAGTTCCTTGGTAGGAAACCAGGATCGAGGGGAGGTTTATTTCAGAAACTTAGACCAGTTCCTTGGTAGGAAACCAGGATCAAGAGGAAGTTTACCTTTTCTAAGCATCATTGCTTAGCAAAAGAAGAAGGATGCGTGAACGGCCATTCTTAACCACCATCAAAATTTCCGGTATTCCGATATTTAATCCTCCTGCACCCCGAATGCCCGAATACCTTCGCCATTCACACCTTCGGGTCCAAGAAGATTAAATAGGGGCATCTGTCATACCCCAAATTTTGACCACTAAGATTTCTCATCATTAGGCAAATCCTCATCACAATAGGGATGAATCATTATGCTTCATCAGTCTCCCCAAAGATGGGTGAGCATCCACTACAATCAAATTTAGGGTTTCAGGCCCTCTCAGAGTTCTTAGACAAAGGATCAATCAAGAAATGACATGATCTTCAACTTGTCTAGCCTCTCAAACATCCACAAAGGATCAAGAGGACTCCCACATAAAGTATTAAGCACAAGGCTTCTCCCTTCTAGGTGGATCAAGCCTTAAGATCGCCAGTGTCACCAAATTAGGGTTTGGTCGACCAGGGCCTCCAGATGGAAATTTTCCTCTGGCCATGAGCCAATGCTTCAAAGCATAACCTATGATGCTCCAAGGGATCTCATGAACCCAATCACCAAGTCAATTCAGCCTCAGGGGATGCATTCATCAAAAAATCAGCAATTAGGGTTTCTTGACCTAATTCACCCCTAAGTTGACTTTTGGGACAAAATATGAGCCAAGACCTCAAGAGGGGATTTGAGGGTCTCAAAATAATCACCTTGGTCCAATTTTAACAATGGATTGAGCCAAGAAGCTTGAGCAACAAGTTTCAATTTCAACTGAACCACAGTTAGGGTTTCGCGAGAAAAGTCAAATGTATCTTTGACTTTTGACCAAGACATGCTCCCAAACCCTAAGACATGATTCAATACACCCTATAACACCTACGAAATCAATCCATCAAGTTTGATTTAGGTCAAGGACTTGATTTCATAGAGGATCACACAGTTTAGAATTCATCTAACAAAAAAGTCAACTGTGCACAAAAGTCAAACTTTGACTTTTTGAGATTTTTCACAATTATGGTTCTTTGACCCCAAAATGATGTTAATGTATGATTGGAATCATCATTCATCAAGAGAAATCAAGAAAATTGGGATAACTTGTAAAAGGGGTAACCATACAAAACTTAGAAAATTTTCTAAGTTATGGAACAAAGTGGCTAGGGTACCAACTTTAGAGGACCATAACTCCTAAACCACAAGGCCATTTTTTCCCATCCAAAGCTAGATTTGTAGCCCTCATAGCCCTCTACAAAAGCTTCAACTACACCTCATTCCAATTCATTATGGATTTTGAGTTATGGAATGATCAAAGTGGCTGAAAACATGAAATGCCACTTTTTCCAACACTTAGTGAAATTTTCACTAAGTCAGAATCTGCCTTCACTTTTTTTCCAAATGTAGGGGAATTTTTCACTTAGATCCAAAAAGTATCAAAACCAATTATGATCAAACAGTTATTGTATCATATGAGGGCTTTCCAAAATAGCCAAGAACTCCATCAAATTCCACTTGAGCCATGAGATATGACAATGGCAATATGCCTTGCTGAAAACTACCAAGGCTGGGCAGAATTTTGTACTTTTGCTTGATTTGGCAAAATCAGATAATTCCAAGCCTTGTCATCACTTTGGACACATCTGAGGATCAAATCTAAAGGGAACAAACACTAATCCAAGCCTCCAAAGTCTTTGGAACAAGAAGTAGCATGCCAAACCTAGAAATCCCTAAAATAGGGACAAGACTCCAATTTTGGATTGGAGCATTTAATGGATTCACCAAGGTGGCATGGACTGACACATTTGCAACTGAATTCAGTCAAGAATGATCCAACAACTAGGGAACCACAACTCTATGCTCTAACCTCTAGTCAATGGCTAGAGGAGACTTGAGATTCCAAAGTGCAACCATTAGCCAAACCTCTGCAGCAGTTGCCATTCACTATTGCTTGCAAAACAAACTTGCTCTACTATAAATAGAGCTCATTTGTGCTCAGTTTGAGTACACCAACTCACTACAACAGATGCTTTCCTCAAAATCACTTTCTTTAGGCAAAAATACCTTCTTTAGTAAGGTAACTTTGAGTTTTTGAGTTAGAGAGCATTTCCATCACAGCTCATGATCCAAACACATCCAATATGTCATATCTAAGTTGTCCAAACTCACACAAGTGACCTGTAATCCTTAAATCTCAAAGTCACCTCTCAAAACCTCAAAATAGGTTTTTTTTTGCATTTTTCAAGCCATGTCTTGATTCAGTCACTTTCCAAACCAGATAAAGCCACAAACACACTCCAAATATCATCCTTGAACTGTCCCAAATGGTTCCCCCCATCTGGAACACCATTTGAGAGAGTTGCTATTTTGGCCATTTTAACCCCTTTTAAAAGAAAGGGCCAGTTTTTCTTTTTGCAGGTTCTAGCTGATTCCAATCATCCTAAAAGCTTCTAAGGGATCATTTGAGAGTGTCCAAAGCATCAAACCATTTCTGGAACAAGAAACTTTGCAGATTGCACAAAAATCTCCAAAAGCTCAAAAAGAGGTAAGCACCATGACTTGAACTTTCCAAAATATGCATTGCTTTAAAGTCCACTGCTCATGCATCTCTTCTACATGTTATATGTGATGTGTTTGCAGCAATTTATCATGTAATTCATGCTTTTACCAAGAGATGGCATAGAAAATGCAAAATATGGTCTATTTCAAAACCACTATCGGATTTTGAGGAGGGAGCGTGATCTGGAAAAAATACCACCACCACCACTGGATTCCTTGTGAAATTCTAGGCCAGATGCATATAAATTTTGTCCCCAACCATGGAGAAATGAGAAAGTTATGGACCTTCCCGTTTCTTGCCAAAACTTGTCTTGCTTTGCCTTGGCCAGGCCTAGAAAACAAGGCAAGCCTTGTGTATTTGTTGGTTTGTTTCAATCAACGGATGTATCACCAGCCCAGTGGTAAGGTGTGTGCCCTATAACCTTGAGGTCGTGGGTTCAAACCCCACCCAGACCATTTTGTGTTTTCTCACATTTTTGCTATTTTTCCAATATTTTCATGTTTTATTAATTAATTGGAAAATTAATAACTCATTCAATTTTAATTATTTTTTATTGGTTCTTTTTGCAAAAAATCACAAAATGTTGAAATATTTTGTTCCACAAAAAATTAGATTTAAATTATTTATTTAATATAATTAGTATTTTTGTGAATAAAATGCCTTTTATTTGTTTTTAAACCTTTTAAAAATAAATATCCATTTTGAAAAATAAAAACCAAGTAGGTTTTAATTCATCTTGTGATTAATCCCTCATTTTTCAAACCCTAAACAAAAATCACAAATGGTTTATTCAAACTTATTTGGCATTTTTATCATTTTTATTTGATTTCCTCTAAATATTTACTTTTAAAGAAAAGTAAAATTAGGGTTCTTTGATCTTCACCCTCAAAACATTTTTAAACTTTGGGCCTCTATTAGAGTGTAAGACCCATTCCCTTTGAAAACCTTTTAGGGCCTCAGTCATTGTATAAGACCCACTGTGTTTTCAAAGACCTCGGCGCGATTGCCGTTTTCAAACAAATAACCCTGGGTCTCTCCCCGAGTTGTAAGCCTCATCTCTTGTACAAAAATAACTCGTTGGGCCTCTAATAGAGTGTAAGACCCAATCCTTTGTAAATACAAAACTATTTCTGGGCCTCAAATGTTGTATAAGTCCCGTTGTATTTCAAAAGTTCGGAGCGATCATCGCCCATTTAAAACAAACCATCTGGGCCTCTCCTCGAGCTATAAGACCCATTCAAAATCATTTTTGGGCCTATAATAGAGTGTAAGACCCAATCCCCTTTTGAAACCAAAAACTTTTGGGCCTAAGTCGTTGTATAAGACCCACGGTGTTTTCAAAACCTTGGCGCGATCGCCGCCCTTTTAAAAATAAACCATTTGGCATCTCCTTGAGCTATAAGACCCATCTTTGTTCACTTTCAATCATTTTGGGCCTCTTGAGAGAATGTAAGACCCATCCCCTTGTATAGAAAACCTTTCTTGGGCCTCAGTTACTCGTATAAGACCCTGTACAAAGCGACGGTGCGATCACTGATAAAACCTTGGGCCTCTCCTTGAGCTGTAAGCCCCAAAAATCTTTTCAAAGCAGTTTCTCCTTTGATTTTGAATATAATATTATTATCAAAGCTTTCTTTGTTGAAAAACTAACCAAACAGCATGGAAGCTCTACAACCGAGTAAGTGTTTACCCGCTTTCATTTACCGCTTTCATATGTATATAACTGTACTATGGGGTTGTTTAACTGTAAGTCTTCTTTCATAAACTCATATCGACTGTGTAATACTATTATAGTTATTTAGAGTTTCCCCGGCAACTACATCTAGAACTAGACAAAACCTCGTCTTCTTACCTCCGACGTTCTCCCGGATATTTCAACATAACCTAAATCATGAGAATTTTCTTTTACAACAATTTTAGATAACTAGATCTAAGAAATCTCCCCCTTGAACAGTTCATATACAGAAGGCCAATGTTCCAAGTGAAACCCCTTCTTGAACTGTTCATCAGCCTCCTCTTGGGCTTAGTGCAAGGACCCACAGGCTTCCTAAAAGTATCCCCGTCTCCTCTTCGGTGTTGTACAAGGACCCGTCGGCTTCTTAGAAGTTTTCACAGCCTCCTCTTAGGCTTCGTATAATGATCCTTCCTCCGGGAAGATAGCCTCCTCTTGGGCTTCGTATAAATTGTCCCTTCGTCTTCGTAAAAGTTTTTCTCACCTCCTCTTGGGCTTCCAACAAATTGTCCCGACGACCTCTTAAAGGTATAGGAACAGAAATTAGTCATCTTAATAGAACAGTCTTTCAAAGAGTCTAGATCTTCCTACGGCGAACATACTGTCTCTTGATCTCTCTTAAGGATAGTACAAAAGATAAAACTCTAGACTTGGACAGTCTAATATCCTTGAGTCTCGAAGACATTCTCAAGTTCCTTTCAAAAATTGGAAAAAACACTCGTAGACTTGGGCAGTCTCAATACCCTTCGGATTCCCCGTTTCCTTAAAGAACGGGAAATAATCCAGGTTCTCAGATCAAATCCATGAGTACAACATTACCTATATAAGAACTAATTTTCTCTTTTAACCAACATACTGGACCTGTCACTCAACTGAAATAGTAACCCTAGCCTCCTCTTGGGCTTTGTACAATGATTCTCCCCAGCGGAGTTAACCTTTTCAGACTCTCTTGTTGAGTTAATCCTCCTTCAGCCTCCATCTCGGGCTTCGTACGAGATATAAAAACACTTTCTTGTTGAGTCAAACATTTTTAGCTTTCATCTCGGGCTTTGTACAAGATACAAAACACTTTCTTGTTGAGTATAAAAAGACTCTCTTGTTGAGTCGATCACCTTTAGCCTCCATCTCGGGCTTCGTACGAGATACAAATCACTCTCTTGTTGAGTCAATCCATTTTTTAGCCTTCATCTCGGGCTTTGTACGAGATACAAAACACTCTCTTGTTGAGTATAAAAGACTCTCTTGTTAAGTCAAACCTTTTCAGCCTCCATCTCGGGCTTCGTACGAGATACAAAATCACTCTCTTGTTGAGTATAAAAGACTCTCTTGTTGAGTCAAACCCTTTTAGCCTCTCTCTCGGGTTTCGTGCGAGACACATAAAAACTCCCTCTTGTTGGGTCAATAGTCTCCTCTTAGGCTTCGTATAAGGAAAACCCCGGTTGAGGCAATCAACCTTTCAGCAAAATCTGTGCCTTGATCATAGTATACAAACATTAACAACTCCTTTTCCTTCATCTAATTGCTGTAAGAGGCAAGCCTCTGGATTATTTACATCCACGCCACTGTCCTTCTTTTAGCCTGAGAAATTCCTAAGGAAAGATGGCATCTCTCTAAAATAAGTTAAAGTCTTCTCCTTTAGATTAAAAATCCTCTATAAAGGAAATTATGGCATTGCTGGATTCGCATATCCCAGTTAAAGTAATTCTCCTTTATAATCAGTCACCCAACAGTTGTGCCAAACAGACCAAATATTCCCCTTTAGAGATGACAAATTCTCTCTAAAGTCAGCACCCTTTTAGCTTCACATCTTGGGCTTCGAACAAGATACAAATAGACCCTTCAGTTTCACATCTTGGGCTTTGAAAAAGATATAAACTACCTTTAGCTTTATGTCTTGGGCTTTGAACAAGACACCAAAACACCATTTCCTCCCATAGAATAGGAGGAGCTACGATCTCTCTGATTTCCCTATCCCAGGAATACGTAGGCATAAGATTGAAAAAGAATCTTAGCGAGCACACTAATCTAAAAAAACCCCAAAGTCCCCTACCTCCATCCAATCTAGCGCAGTATCCCAACAAATTCCCCATGAACAGTCCCGGTATTTCGTTCTGAACAAAATAAGCAGAGAGAGGCCCACGAACTAAAACCGCATCTGTAAACCAACAGTTTTGACTGTTTAACCTCAGTTTGCATGCAGGGTTAGTTGGAGACATCTATTTCCCTTCCTTCATCAGCTTCAATAGGATAAAATATGAATCGACCTGTAGTACCCCCAGAGCGACAGTGCTTAAGAACCACGTCCAAAATCGCTCGCTACAACGGAGTTGTCAAAGGGTTGACAGAGAGATACATAAACTTGAGGGTCACCAATAAAGGGTTGATGGAACAAAACAACAAAAACATGTCCGAAGGTACACAACGTAAGCTCAGAATACATCGTCAAAAAGGGTTGATAGCATGAAACCAAAACACATCCGAAGGTACACAACCTAAGCTCGAAATACATCGTCTAAAAGGGTTGACTGCAAGAAACCAAAACCTATCCGAAGGTACACAACCTGAGCTCGGAATACATCGTCAAAAAGGGTTGATGGTAAGAAACCAAAACATATCCAAAGGTACACAACCTGAGGTCGGAATACATCATCAAAAGGGTTGACGACAAGATACCAAAACATATCCAAAGGTACACAACCTGAGCTCAGAATACATCGTCAAAAGGGTTTACGGGAAGAAACCATTCACCAAACATCATCCACGTCAAAGGATTGACAGAATGAAAACAAACACCAAACATCATCCACGTCAAAGGATTGACAGAATGAAACCCGACACCAAACATCATCCACGTCAAAGGATTGACAGAATGAAACCGAACACCAAACGTCATCCACGTCAAAGGATTGACAGAATGAAACCAAACACCAAACATCATCCACGTCAAAGGATTGACAGAATGAAAACCAATTGACATTGTCAAAAAGGGTTGATGGGAAGAACACCTCAAATAGGGATCTCATCAAATGGGTTGATGGAAAGAAACACCTCAACTAGGGATCACATCAAATGGGTTGATGGAAAGTGACTGATTAAGGGTAACACCAATGGTAACTGTAAACGTATGAATAACATCAAGGATAGATAAGCTTCTTGGGAGAGATTGCCACTTATCGCTATAGAAAACAAGCTTCTCAAAGATATTGCCACTTGTTACACAAAAAAAAATTAGGTAAACACCAAAGACAGATAAGCTTCTAGGGAGAGATTGCCACAAATCGCTATAGAAAACAAGCTTCTCAAAGAGATGACCACTTGTTACAAAAGAATTTAGGTAAACACCAAAGACAAATAAGCTGCTCGGGAGAGATTGCCACTTATCGCTATAGAGGTAATAATAGCAAAACAAGCATCTCAAGGAGATTGCCACTCGTTGTCTGGGTATAAATTCCAAGGAGATGTTGTTATAACAACACTGTTGGAGAATGAATTATGTCTTTAATGAGGATATGTAACAGATTCTTCCTACGAGACATTGTGCAAAATAAATGCACGCTTAAATTGGTCCGGTGACCTGATCAGGGACTAAAAGCATCATTTTCTAGGGACCAAAGTTCAATCTAGGAACAAGCTAGAAAGAAACGGTCAAACAAGACTCCAACCTTTGAGGAATGAACTCAAATGGGGATTTATCTTATCCAAATATGGAAAAGATAACTAACCCAACCATCATCCACGAGAATCGATCTCTGTGGGGAATTCACAAAGGATGGGCACTTTATGCCTAAAGGTGACGACCCTATTGGAAAGAATAGACAAACCCAGTCACTTGGGGAAATAAACTCCAAAGTGAACCAAAACCGGTAAACACCAGAAAGGTAGCAAAAATTCTCGAATTCCATGCATATGTATGAATGTATGTATGTCATGTTTATATTTATGCTTATGCTGACAAAATAGAAAAAGGAAGCAAACCAGAGATGAAATAAACATCTCGACAAGGATACCCAGCCAATCTTATCATATTGGACCATCACTAGGGATGAACAGGTAGAACAAGCAGCTCTACTTCAAGGTTATGACCTTCTCTGGGGAAAAGAGTACCTCACTTCGTATAGCATCATGACTTCACTAGGATTGCCATCATGAACTTAATTTCTTTACTAGATAGAAAGATCTGTGGAGAATGGCCAAGATCAAATGGAGTAACAACTTACTAGGGAGCTAGCAAAGGATATCACAAGAACTAAGTAGTTCTACATCCCACTGGCATAATGATCATCTTCCAGTCTTATCTGCCCCAGATTACATGGTCTGTCAGAAGAAAATACCAATAGGATTTTATTGAAGAATTAGCATACAAGATGCTTCAATATCTTCAAACTCTTGGAGAGATTCATGAATCTCGACATAACTGCCCCAGACTAACTGTATTTGCAAAACAATGTCCTCGAACTTGTCTGTCAGACTGTGGGAGTAACAACTGGGAAACAAACTTGCCCCTGTTGGTGGATCTTTGGAGTCTTTGCCTCTAAAGGAGTTGAGAAACAACTTTCCATAAAATGACCTCAAGACAGCTTGCCTCAATCTTCTGAACTTAAAAAATTTATGCCCCTGATTCAATAGCTATTGGAATGGTTGATTAACAAATCCTCCAAATCGGTTGCCCCAGACTGAGCTCTCTCTACCAAGTCAAATTCCCTAGCTGGCTACATTCCTTGGGATTCCTTTGATATTGAATTGTCTTGTAGGAAGTATTGTTCATTAAAATTGGCAATTTCAATGCAACATTCATGCAAGCTTTTGAAATCAAAGTTTATTGATGAAAACACACAGTGGAGTGATTAAATAATCAAAACACAATGTGGATCTAGTCATTTACGGAATAACAGATGAAGTGATCAACACAAACAATTAACAAAGATCATTAGGAGTCAGGTTACCCAACCTTGCTGTAGCATGCTTTCAAAACAAACTTACCTCAATTAGGTCTTTTATGGGTTGTAACGTGGATTGGTTCACGGTTCATGAAAAAAAGGATAAAGGCTCAAAATTTTTTTGTCCCCACCCAATCTTCGTGATGAACTTCAATCCTACGCTCAGTTAACTTAGACTACACATTCAGGTTCCTACAGGCTAGGAATTGAACGGATGATAGTTGGTGATGGTTCAAAAACCTAGGGTAGTCATTACTCCCTTACAACATTCGGTTATTTTTACCATAGAGGATTTTCATGATGAAAGCTTTAAAGAATTCCTCTTTTATTATCCCGAACTTTTGCCAGAACTTCTCCTTTTAGATTTACAGCCAGCGAGATGCCCCAGATTTTTGCCTAAGTCTCCTTAATAGGTTTTGACTTAGTAACGTTTTCACGAATAGACTCATTCAACATGACTAACTTTCAAGAGAACCTCTACAGAGTGGTGGTTTCTCAATTTGACTTTTTCGGGAATCGACTCCCTCAAAGTCTCCTTGAATGTACCACCTTCCTATAGGAGCACTCCAGTCCGGGTATAGGACATCCTCACCACTCAAAGTAGCAACCCTGCATATAGAAAACTCAAGCACACAGATATATACAGATATACAGATATATAAGTATACAGGAAAACAAACATATAAAATAACACAAATGCAAACAAGGTGGGCTTAACCCACTTTCTCTTTCCCCAGTGAAGTCGCCATTTCTGTTGCGGTGAGAAACGACTATGAAACTATTAATTAACTTGAATCACACATCTGTGAAATTCACCACCGAGCTTTGTTTATCAAAGGAAAGGGTAAAGATCGAAGAAAATCCTAATTGCACTATGTGAAGACACGGCTAAGAGATCTAAGGTTCGGGGGTTGGTTATACCTAGGGAAGGTGTTAGCATCCTAGATATCTGTAGTATTCTATAGGAACCTTTTGTTTGTATTTGTGTTATGTTATGTTTTCTAAGGGAAATTGCTAAGGCTCTGGGTGAAGACCTATGGTAAAGATCAAGGTTAAAGGTAAAGACCTATGGGTATATACACTAAGTATGCTCACCAAGACGTTGCATCTCGTGCCTATGTATCCTAATAAGGATGGAATCAGAGTGTTCGTAGTTCACCTAACTACGGTCGAGGAACTCTTGATAATGATCAATTTTCCAAAAGGAGTGAGTATGATATTCATATAGAGTTAAAGAACTCTCTAAGTCTAGGTTGTAAGGAAAAATGGCTCAACAAGATATCGCATCTTGTGCCTACGTATCCTGACTAGGACTGAGGAATCAGAGCCTCCGTAGTTCGCCTAACTACAGGTTGAGGAACCATTGACTATGGTCAAAGTTCCAGGGGGGAATGAGCATGATACTCATGTGTCATACCCCAAATTTTGACCACTAAGATTTCCCATCATTGTGCAAATCATCATCAGAATATAGATGTATTTATAGGCCTCATCAGTCTCCCCAAAGATGTTTGAGCATTCACCACAATCAAGGATTAGGGTTTCAAGCCCTCTCTAAGCATTTAGACAAAGGATTGATCAAGAAATGACATGATCTTCAACTCGTATAACCTCTCAAACCTCCATAAAGAATCAAGAGGACTCCCACATCAAGGATTAAGCACAAGGTTGCAACATTTCAAGTGGATCAAGCCTCAAGATCGCCAGTGTCACCAAATTAGGGTTTTGGTCGGCTGAGGCCTCCAGATGAAAATTTGTGATCTGGGCATGAGCCAATGATTCAAATCATAACCCAAAATACTCCAAGGGACCTCATGAACCCAATCATCAAGTTAATTTAACCTTGGGGGATGCATTTACCAAAAATCAGGAATTAGGGTTTCTTTACCTAATTCACCCCTAAGTTGACTTTTGGGACAAAACATGAGCCAAGACCTCAAGACATGATTTGAGGACCTTATATACACCATATTGATCCATTTGCAACAATGGATTGATCCAAGAAGCTTGTTCCACAAGTTTCAATTTCACCTGGACCACAACTAGGGATTTGAAGAAAAAGTCAATTGTGCCTTTGACTTTTGACCAAGACATGCTCCCAAACCTTGGGACATGATTCAATATACCCTATATCACCTATGGAGTACATCCATTAGGTTTTATTTAGGTCAAGGACTTGATTTCACAAAGGATCGTACAGTTTGAGTTTCATCTGATAAAAAGTCAACTGTACAAAAAGTCAAGATTTGACTTTTTTATTTTTTGGTCAATCAAGGTTCCTTAACCCTAAAACAATGCTAATATGTGATTTGAATCATCATTCATCAAGAAAAATCAAAGAAAGTGAGTTATCTTGTAAAAGGGGTAACCATAAAAAACATAGAAATTTTCTAAGTTATGGAACAAAGTGGCTAGGGTACCAACTTCCAAGGATCATAACTTGAGATCCAAGCAACCATTTTGGATGGTCCAAAGATGGATTTGTAGCTCTTATGGCATACTTTAAAAGTGTCAACTACATCTCATTCCAATTCTTCATGGATTTTAAGTTATGGAGTGATCAAAATGGCTGAAAACATGAAAATGACATTTTTCCAACACTTAGTGAAATTTTCACTAAGTCAAAATCTGCCTTACTTTTTCCATAATGTAAGGACATTTTTCACCTTGATCCAAGTCAAACCAGGTCTAGAGGTGGAAAACAAAGTTGAAGTATGCCATGAGGGCTTTCCAACAAGTACCAGATCATCTCCAAATTCCATTTGAGCAAGGAGATACAACCCTTGGAACATGGCATCTTGAACTGATTTTTCAAGGCAGAATTATGCACATTTGCTCGATTTATCCAAATCTGATAAATCCAAGCCTTGTCATCATTTTGGACACATCTGTGGATCAAATCCAAGGGGGTGATATGATCTCCAAGCCTCCAAAGTCTAAGAATCTACAAGTAGCATGCCAAGCCTAAAAGGCTACAAAGATGCCAAATATCCAATTTTGTTTCCAAGCATTCAATGCATACACCAAGGTGGCATGAACTGAGCCTATTCAACTGAATTCAGTCCAAGTTTATCTCTGAACCAAAGCTACAAAGTCTGTGCTCTAATCTCAAGTCAATGGCTAGAGGAGACTTGAGATTCCATTTGATCACAATTGGCCAAAGGCCTGCTGCCATTGCCATTCCCTATTGCTTGCAAAACAAACTTTCTCTACTATAAATAGAGCTCATTTGTGCTCAGTTTGAGTACACCAAAGCACCCAAACTGATGCTTTCCTCAAAATCACCTCTTTTACTCCAAATTTGCCTTCTAACTCAAGTCACCATCGGGTTTTGAATTTGAGAGTAATTCCAACTAAACCAATCACTCAAACACTTCCCACATAACATATTTGAGCTGATCAAACACTCAAAAAATTTCTGGAAGTCCAAAATCATAGACCTCAAAATCCACTTGAGGCCTATAACCAGTCAACACACCATGAAGTGATCCAGCCATCACCAAGCAGGTCGAAGGGTCCAAACACACTCCATATGGTGTAGGGAAGCTGTTCAGATCAGCACAACTCATCTGTAACACCTCCAACTCAAAAATCAAATTGCTCTTGCTGCCACGACATTTAAGTAAGCCTAAACTTGGTCATCTCATGATTCATGCATATTTCCTCGCACAATAATTTTGCCATATGTTCATAATCATGTATAGAGTGTTTTCTCTCATTTGATTGCTTTGTATGACTCGTGTATGAAATTTCTCAGCCTTCATGCAGAAATTAGGGTTCTTGAGGTTTCTCTTTGATTTATCATTCCATACTTAAAATAAATGAAATTAAAGACTATAGACATGATCGTGAGTTGAAAACGAGTAGATTGATATGTGGATTGTGTGATTTCATCAAGTATTCAGTGAGATTGATGAGAAAATACAAATCAGACAAAAACAGGGCACGTGGGCAAGAACAAGGTGTTCTTGGCGCCCTTTTTCAATCTTTTGAAGTTTTGAATTTTTATTATTTTATTTAATTGATTCAAAAATTAATTTCTCTCTGAATTTTAATGATTTTGAGTTGATTATTTTTTTCAAAATTCACAAAAATGTTAAAATATTTTATTTTACAAAAATTCCCCAAAAATATTATTTATTTGATATATTTGATATTTTTGCAAAGAATTAATTTTTATTTTTTTTTTAACATTTTAAAAATTTTCTTTCTCTTGATTTTTCAAACTTGAATTGTTTTCAATCATTTTCTGAATAAAAACATGATTTTTGAGACATTGACCCAAAATCACAACTCATTTCTCACAAGTTTTCAATAATTTTATTAATTTTTAATTAAAATTAATTCCATTTTTAACAAAATTAGGGTTTTGATTGATTTCACCCTCATCAATCTTTTTCAAAATACTCATGGGCCTCTTAATAGAGTGTAAGTCCCACCCCTTTATAAATAAAACATTTTGGGCCTCACACATTGTATAAGTCCCTCTGTATATTTTCAAAAGTTCGGCGCGGTCATCGCCTTTGTAACAAAATCACATGGGCTTCTCCTTGAGCTATAAGACCTATCTTTACACATTTTCCAACTCCTTGGGCCTCTAATAGAGTGTAAGACCCAATCCCCTTTTAACCAAAACCATTTTTGGGCCTCAGGTATTGTATAAGTCCCTCTGCGTTAAAAGAATCTCGGCGTGATCGCCATTTCAAAACAAATCATCTGGGCCTCCCCTCGTGTTGTAAGTCCCATCTTTATTTTTCAAAACAATCCTTGGGCTTCTCCTTAAGTTTTAAGACACAACCCTTTTGTAAATAAACCTCTGTGGGCCTCAGTCATTGTATATGTCCCTCCACGATTTTCAAAACAACGGTGCAATCACTGTTAAACCTTGGGCCTCTCCTTGAGTATAAGCCCCAACAATCTTTTCGAAACAACTTCCCTTTTGATTTAGATTCAATATATATGTTGTTATCAAAACTTTCTTTAATTTCTTTGAACAACTAACAATACAGCATGAAAGCTTGCTCGCCTTTAAGTTTTAAACAGCTTTCATTTACTCGTTTTCATATATATAACTGTATTGTGGAAAGCTGCGACTGTAAGTCTTTTTTCATACCCTTTTACATATTTTTCATATATCAACTGTATATATACTAGTATTGTTATTTAGAGTTTTCCCCGGCAACTAGGTCTAGAACTAGGTAAATCCAGTTTGGTACTCTTCAATACAGTCAAAACTAGATCCCCATAGGATTTCCAGATATAGTCTTGCCTTCTCTTGGGCTTAAACAATATGGAACAAAGAGAAAGGCAGTATTCTTCGTGAACCTTTTCTCATGTTGTCACCCCTAGAAATTGTCAAAGAAATTCTACTCCCCAGAGTTGATCTATTCTCGGTGAATAGCATCTCTTGATTTTCTTCAAACCTCAGAACTTTCACTAAATGATCTATTCTCGGTGAATATCATTTCTTGAACTTTTCTTGGTTTGAGACCCACATGCTTCCTAAAAGCATCCCCGCCTCCTCTTGGGCTTTGTACAAGGACCCTCCGGCTTCTTAGAAGTTCTCATGCCTTCTCTTGGGCTTAATACAAGGACCCTGAAGACCTCTTAAAGGTATAAGACAGAACTTAGTCATCCTTTGCTAGAGCAATCTTTCCAGTGTTAAATATCAGACCCATTCAGGGTTTATTCTCATCCTTTAAAACACCTGCCTTCTCTTGGGTATCATACAAAAGATAAAACTCTTCCACACCAATAGACTTGGACAGGCTAATCCCCTTGAGTCTCAAAGACATTCTCAAGTTCCCCATAAACATAGTAAGAAACCCCGATCATTCTGGATCGATTTCCAGTAGAGTTAAACCCATGGGTCCTAAAACCCAGTCTTTCTCCTAAAAATCCCAAGCCAGGGTTAGTTTATCATCAGGATAACACTATCCCAAATCAGAACCTCAAGGCATCTGATACCCCAACTTTTCTAGAACCCTCAGCAAGAGTTGATTTCCCCATTAGGACATGCCTCGGGATATCAAGAATCTCCAGCATAAGATAGCCTCCTCTTAGGCTTTGTATAATGATCTTTCTTCAGCATAGTCAACCTCCTCTTGGGCTTCGTACAATGATTCTCCCTAGCGGAGCTAACCTTTTCAGACTCTCTTATTGAGTCAATCACCTTTTTAGACTCTCTTGTTGAGTTAATCAACTTACCGACTCTCTTTTTGAGTCAATCACGTTTCAGACTCTCTTGTTGAGTCAACCCTTTTAGCCTCAATCTCGGGCTTTGTACGTGACACTCTCTTGTTGAGTCAAACCCTTTTAGCCTCAATCTTGGGCTTTGTACAAGACATAAAACTTCATCTCTTAAACTTGGGAATAAACATTTTCCCCAGCAGGGTCAGTTCCTGCGAGCCTTTTAGGGTTTGCGAAATAAATTCCTAAGCATAGTCAAACTCTTTTCCGCCTCCATCTTGGGCTTTGTACAAGACAGATAATACTCTCCAGCAGAGTCAAATCCTTTTAGCCTCCGTCTTGGGCTTTGTACAAGACACCTAAAATATCCTCACCCAAATCAGTCAAATTTCCCTTTTTAGCCTCAATCTTGGGCTTTGTACAAGACAGATAGAATATTTTTCGTGCAAAAGTCAAACTTTCAACCTCCTCTTAGGCTTTGTATAAGATATCCCCAAAATAGTTAGTCTCTTTTTTGCCTCAATCTTTGGCCTTGTATAAGAAACCAATATACACACTCTCTTGTTGAGTCAGTCTTACCCAACCTCCTCTTATGCTTTGGGTAAGAATTTCCCCAGTGGAGTCCATCAACCTCTTAGCTTCTACCTTGGGCTTTGATCAAGGCACACAAAAATCAACAATACCTCTTTAGAGATGACAAGTTCTCTCTCAGTCAAACCTTTTAGCTTCAATCTTGGGCTTTGAATAAGACACAAATAAACCTTTTAGCTTCAATCTTGGGCTTCGAATAAGACATCAAAACATTATCTTTTTCCTCCCTTGGAATAGGAGGAACTACTATTGCTCTGATTTCCCTGTTTCATTTAAACGGGAATACGTAGGCATAAGATTGCGAAATCTTAGCGAGCATACTAATATGAAACTCTAGGTCCAGTACCTTCATACTAATCCAAAACTCTAGGTCCAGTACCTTCATACTAATAAAAAAATCTAGGTCCAGTACCTTACCAAAAACCTCGGGCAAGCCCGAAATCAAATAAAAACACACTCACTCTCTCATATTTCCCAAGAAACTTTCCCAACCCATTATCAGATAAACACCATCAAGTATAAAGCGAAACCTATAGCTAATATCCTGTGGATAACCACTTATAAGATGGGTAATTGACAACTCCCCATTGTATAACCTGACCCCGACTCCCCGAATCTCTTTAAGCGTTTGTTCAGTTAAACATTCGCGTGCAAGGTTAGTTTTAGATAGCTTCCCTTTGCCTTTCAGCTTCATGAGATAAATAAGAAATCAGAAAGTTGCACCCCCTCCTGCCGTTGCGGTGAGGAAAGCCCAGCGATAAGGTGGTCGCGTAACTGACAAAAATCGTGCGCTACAAGAAAATGGCGACTCTACGGGGGACGTCGTTGATCTGTTAGGACTAGAACTATAGCTCTTAAGAGGCCTAGGATGTTAGTTTTAGGAATAAATATATATATCGCTTTTCCTAATTGATATCCGTGTTTATTTTTCTGCTAATGGGACTGTGGGTGATGCCGCATCTGGAAAGTTTGAGTGCCACCTAAGATAAGTGATGGCATTAGACGGGTAATCTTATAGGGAGTGACTCCCAAATAAGAGACCCCGGTCGACCATCGAATCAGTGGAGATACCCTTTGCAGATTCAATGCCTATACGACTTCGGTTGTTGAAAGCAAATTGTTCGATTGTGGCGTCCGTGAAACTGAGGATTTAGTAGGTTGAGACCATGTTACTATTTTGTAGTTCGGAAGTTATCGAAAATAGTTGTCACGCGATACTACCCTCATTTTAGATTACTCTAAGATACTGCAGCTCGCTCGGGTGAACCAGCCTATTGTTGTTATCCCAAGAGGGGTCAATGATTTTGAGGACAGGTACAAAAAATCACCAATACAACCTTTGGGGATGGGTAGAGCCATGACTTCATGACACCGAACCTTTGACCCCATGTTTTTTCTATGTTTTTGTGTGCTGCATTCATGCATTCATTTCATTAAAAAACTTTAAACAAAGAAAAATTTTCTCTTCTAGTCTCTCTTTTTCAAATTAAACTAAGACAATGATTGCAAATGTCAGAGAGAAAGATTGCGTTATGGATTTCGGTAGAAGGGAGACTCACAAGTACACCTTCAAGGTACCAAAATTAGAGTATTTAAGAGGGTTGGCAAGGATGATCACCAACCCTGATGCTTTTAGAGCTAACTACGGAGGACTGTTGTCTCTGTTAAGGGTCCATGTAATTGAAGGAGTCCTGTCCACACTCATTCAATTCTACGATCCGGTCTATCACTGTTTCAAATTCCCGGATTATCAACTAGCGCAAACACTGGAGGAGTACTCTCACCTGACTGATTTACCCATCACTGACAAAGCTCCCTTTTCTGGACTGGAAGAAATTCCACGTTTTCACGAATAGACTCGTTCAACATGACTAGACTCTCAAAAGGGCCTCAACTAAGTGATGGTGTCTCAAGTCAACTTTTTCGGGAATCAAATCCCTCAAAGCCTCCTTGAATATACCATCGTCCTATAATAAGTGCACTCAAGTCCGGGTTAGGACTTATCTCACCACTCAATAGTAGCAACCCTGCCAAACAGAAGAATCCAAACATGTATACAAATATATACATATATACAGATATATACAATCAAGCAAGCAAAATATAAATAACACAAATGCAAACAAGGTAGGCTTAACCCTCAAATTTTCCCCAGTTAAGTCGCCATTTCTGTTGCGGTGAGAATCGGATAAGAAGCTATTAATTAACTTGCATCGCCAGACATTGAAATTCACCACCGACTTTGATTTATCCAAAGGAAAGGTTCAAGATCGAGAAAAACCTAAAGGGGGGAGATCTAAGGTTCAGGGGTTGATTATACTAAGGGAAGGTATTAGGACCCTTAATATCTGTAGTACTCTACAGGAACCTCTTGTTTAGTTTGTGTTGTGTTATGTTTGCTTGCTAAAGGAATCTGTTAAGGGTAAAGGAAAAAAAACCTAAGGGTATGTACACTAAGTATGCTCGCCAAGACGTCGCATCTTGTGCCTACGTATCTGACTAAAGAATCAGAGCAACCGTAGTTCACCTAACTAAGGGTAAGGAACCATTGACTGTGGCCAAAGTTCCAAGGGGAATGAGTATGAGCTCATGTAGAGTTTAAGAAACTCTCTAAGTCTAAGTTGTGTTAGGGAAGTGAATACTCAAGATGATGAGTTCACATAGAGTCCAATAACTCTATCTTAATTCTAAGTTGTAAGATTGAGTGGCCATGAGGCCAAGGGAGAAGGTGGCCATGACTATGAGGTCAAGGCTGGTATCCTATGACTATGAGGTCAAGGAGGGAGGTGGCTATGACTATGAGGTCAAAGCTGGTAATGAGTTATGTATGACTTGAAGTCAATAGAGAGACTTTCCTTTGGAATAAAGGGAAACAGACTTACAAAAGTTGGATAAACAGATACGATTTTGAAAGTTTGAAAACAGTAAACATTAATTAGACAATATTTCACAGATGAATAGGATGAAACAGAGATGATATTTTTCAATTTTTAAACCAGAGGCATAGTGATTGATACAGTCATGAAATGAATCTCAAACAAATATTTTTACGTTGCTGCAAAACTTTAAAAGAAAACTTAACATTTTCCAGAATCGGTTGATGATTTTTTTCTTTACAAAACTCAGGAATTAAACACAAGGCACAAGCATATTTTTTTTTATTTTGAAGTTCTTTTCGGAAGAAAAATAGATGACAAAATCATAATTGAAATAAAAAAACAAAAAAAGAAGAAAAAAGGTGAAGTGGCAGTCGCCACAAAAAAATGCCACAATGTGTGGCAGGTGCCACAACATTGTGGCAAGTGCCATGAGTGGGAGAGAGAGGTGGCAGGCGCCACACTTCCTTGTGACAGGCGCCACATGAAGGTACATGGGATAGTGGCAGGCGCCACACCCTAGTGTGGCAGGTGCCATACTTTATATTTTTTTCCTTTTGTTAAATAAACTCCATTAAATCAACAAAACCACACTCTTATTTTTCTTTTCATTTTGTTATTTTAAAATAAAATCTTTTCATAAACATGAAAACAAAAACACACATGATACCTGTAACATTTAATCAAATTTCAACAAAAAAAGATGAACAAAAGATCATGATATGAACAATCGGTCAATGATATTTTAACATGCAGTAATGGAAAGAAATACAAAGGACGGAGTGTAACGACCCGAAAATCTAAATTAATTATTTAATTATTTATTTAATTGATTTAGAAGGAATTAAGAGGTTTTTGGATAATTTGGAGAATTATGGATTAAAAGATTATTTTTAATAATTTTAATATAATGAATAATCATTTATTTAGATTATTATTATTATTATTTAAAATAAAATGAGGAATGGCAAGGTGGTCTTATTGTAGAATAAGTGAGGATAGGATGGGAAGTTCATAAACTGGGATAAATGACTAAAAGAGAAAAGGGAACGATCATTCTAACTGATCGTGTTCTTGGTGAAGGAAACTGAAGCAGAGAAGAGGGAGAGGAAACCTAAAGGGCTGAGGAATTCTCGAAGAATCTTGAAGAAGGAAGGAAAAGCTTCGGATTATTCTAAGGTATGGGGAGAGTTCATAATTTCTTATAGTTTTATAGGAATCGGAGATGAATAGATTAGGGATTGTATGAGTTGTGTTGATTTAGATGATTTTTGATGTAGAATGAGTAATTTGATGAAGATATGATGAGTTTGAATGATGCATATTACTATATGTGTGTTTTGTGAGTGTTTTTGATCAATTTTCGTGTAGAACACTGATTTTTGGGGCAATCAAAGTTAAAAACGCAGAAAAACACTTTTCGAGAAAATTTGGATTTTGTCGCATCTTGACACGGGCCGTGTCACACAACACGGGCACCCGTGTCAGCCTACTGGTTGAGAAAAATAAAATTGTGTGTTGCAGAGTTCCTGACACGGGCATTGACACAAGACACGGGCGGCCGTGTCAGCTTGCTGGTCGTGAATGAAAAATTGATTTTTTTTGGAAATTGGCCCCAGGGCTTCTGACACGGGCCGTGTCACAGGACACGGGTGGCCGTGTCAGGCTGCTGACTTGCTACTTTTTTTGATGTTTTGGAATCGTGTCCCAGTTCTTCTGACACGGGCAGTGTCACAGGACACGGGCAGCCGTGTCAGACAGCTGGTTGTCTTATATTTTGCTGTTTTCTTGAAGTTTCTCGATGTTTTCTCGTGTTGTTTCCGTAGAGTCGAAATGTTGATGATTTCTTGTGGATTCATTGTTGTATAGTTGTTGACAATATAAGAGAGATAAAAACATGATTATATAGTGAATTCTTGTTGAAATGATGTGATGATGAATATAATTACATGATGAATTATTGTTGGATATGATATGACTATAAACATGATTGTATGATGAATTCTTGTTGAAATATGATATGATGATAAACGTGATTGTGTGATGAATTATTGTTGAATATGATATGATGATAAACATGATTACATGATGAATTCTTGTTGGATAGGATATGGCGACAAATATGATTATATGGTGATTTCCTTGTTGATTATATGGTGATTTCCTTGTTGATTATATGGTGATTTTTGGTGAAATATGAAATGCATGATGCACATGTGGATTTTGATGATTTGAGGAGTTTGGCATCATTGCATTTCATGGCATATTTTTATGATGGGGCTTCGGCCTATTGGTAGCTTCAATCCCATAATGCGGATTGGAGTGATATGTTGTTATGGTGTGCTCCCATTGTGGAGGGTTGATGGCCAGTGTCCATCACATGGAGAAAAGTCGGTACCGCATTGCATACGTTGCATTTTCATAGAAGTTGACATTGCATTTCTTATGGAGCAATTATGATGAGTTGTATTATGGATTCTAAGTTTAGGATATTATGTTGTTGTTGTTGATGATACTATGTTGTTGTTGTTGATGATACTATGTGGTTGTTGTTAATGATACTGTGTTGATGCTATTGATTATACTATGGTGTTGATGATAGATATATCATGAAGTTATTGTTGATTATATCCTGAGGTCGTTGTTGGTTGTGTTATGATGTTGTTGTTGATTATATCCTGATGTTGTTAATTGATTATGCTATGACGTGGTTGTTGGCTATGCCATGATGTTGTTGTTGCCTTACTGTTCATTTTCCATGTACTTATATTACTATATCGAATTATGTTTTCTCACCCTGCCTGCTTGGAAATGTTGCCTCTTACGTGGGTAACTTGCAGATAACCAAGAGTAGATTCGCGATGCCGGAGGATGTAGCTTTGGAGTGTTTCCGCTTATCGTTGTTCTTAGTAGTGTTTAGGGGTGTCCTGCTCTGTGTCATGTAACATCGGGTTGGGAATTGTTGTGAATCTCGTTGCTTTTAGTGTATGACTGAATTTTTATAACCTTGATGATGGTGTTTTATTTGGACATATTCATTGTGAAGAATTTTATGAAATAGAGAATAAAAGTTGATTTCCGCTGCGAAGTTGTAAATTTTGATTTTTATGAACGAGTAACCCGTGTTACGGGACAGGATAATGATTACTAAATGATGTTTTTGAATACATGTGGCATCCTTCATGTTGTTTTACTCTGATAATATGAATTATTTTCCTAAAATTATTTGTGGGGTAGAAGGGTGTTACATTAGTGGTATCAGAGCAGGTCGGTCTGTCCGGCCAGTGTTGTCTATTGTTGTTCATTCCCCTGTACGCGACAAGTGTGTGAAACACTGTCGGTACTGGTTTGCTTTCTAGTTGATTGCTTGCAGGAGTTGGTTTGAAGCTAAGTGGGGGAGAAGTTGTGCTTCTCGGATATGCTTCAGTTGTATGATGTCTGTTTTGTATGCTACTGATGGCGACAGTGCAAGTGTTGTGGAAGCTTTGTTGTTTTCCGAATTCGAAGGTAACATGGATTTAAGATTTTGGTTGTTTAGCAAGTTGGAGTGTCTTGGACAAAGGATGATTGTTATAAGACGGAATTTAGAACGTTGCTATATCCCGCGTTGTTGGTGAACTGTGAAGTTGTTATTTAAGTAGCCTTGCGTAAGATGTCGATGTTGGATCACTGATTAAGTGACGGGTGCTATAGACCTTGCTGTGAAATTATTGGTAAGTGGTTGGAAAAGGTTGTAGAAGTCATTGAAGTTGTTGGAATCTTTTGAACTGCGAGTCGTAGTTGGAAATGCGAAGAGTTTGGAGGTAAGAGAAAGAGGTAGAACTCATGTTCACCAATTTTGGTTTTTATTTTCGCCTTTATGGGACAGCCTTCAGTAAAAAGGGCATAACTTTCTACTCGTAACTCCGATGAAAGCGATTCTGGACTTTTCGGAAAGTTTACGAAATTCCCTATAGTTTGCATATAAATTTTGTCTTCGGCATGTTTTTGAACAGAGAGAAAGACGCATTTGAATAGTTGGGTCTGATGCTGATTTTGTTTGGTGGAAGTTTGTATACGAGATTTCTTGACCAGTCCCCTTGCAAAGACGATAACTTTTTACTCGTAATTCAGATTTGAGAGATTCTTGAAGTTCCAGAATCTACATGAAATTCCCTTCATTTTGGAATGTGATTTTGTGTCCGGGAGATCTGTATTGAAGAAGATAATCGTGTTCGAAGTTGGACAATTCTTGCTGGAAATAGTAAGATGAAGTCAAGTATGAGATGCTTAGTAATAAGAAGAAGAGTATCGGAGAAGCACATGAAAGTGCGGCGCATGATAGTTGAGAATGATTAAAGTATAGAAATCTTTGAAGGATGTTAAATAGTAAAGTGGATTGTATGTTGTTGGCGAGATGTGTCGGCATGAGTCGAAAAAAAATTTGGGAGCTACATCACCAACTAGATGAGGAGATGGTATTGTTGAGGATGTGAGTGGAATGATGATCAAGTGTGAAATTATACAGATCATCGAAGTTGTGAGATTAAAAAGGAAGATGAAGGATTGGTTAGGGTCGTCAAAAGTTTGAACTTAGATAAATGTTTCGACTGAAGTGAGTCGATTGGGATTGTACGTGATGTGGTAACGTTTCCGGTATCAGGAGAATATTCGATAATTGGGTTGTACAACAAGTGTGTATAAGAATGTATATGTTGGATTTTGTGCGTTCTTGGAGATAAGGAAATTAAGAAGAACGTTTGTAAGTCTTAGAGGAATGGTAGAGCAGTATGCTTAGATAACTTTGAGCACGAGGAAGAGGACACTATTGTAGTTAGGTAATGATGATTTATGCCACCATTATGGTTGCCGGCTGTCTATTAACAAATTGAGGAACTGATCACCCTTAATCTCTTGTTGATATTCGACGGAATCATGCTGGATGGAGTAGACGTGTCTTGCCAACTAGAATAGTATGCGCAGTGAATTGTTTGGAGTTGAGCCAGATGCTTATGAATTGTTTGAGTTGTCGATGTGGGTTCCTATATAGGGAAATGAGGAAGACTTGAGGATGTTAGTATGAGGTTGCGAGTTGATCAATGAGTAGTTGGAAGCTCACAGTGTGTTCTGGATAACTTGGGTTTTGATTTGTGGTGGATCGAGAATTCGACTGACATGAAACTTGAAGAACTGTAGAGATAAACCAAGTAGGAAGTAAATGGTAATGTAAGACTATGATTTGACCAAGGATGTCGGATTGAGAAGGGTAGTGGATGGTATGCCTTAAAGTGTATATATGGAGATATGAATGGTGTTTTCCAAACTTGTTTGGATAAGTTATAACTGTGTTCGTTGTGGATATTCTGAGGTTTATAAAATCAGAAGGAGAGTGCGTGGAGTATTTGGGAGCTGAGGGGCAAGTATTGAAAGAAGTGAAGCTATATGCTGAGTTAGCAAGGTGTGAATTATGATTTGTAAAGATGAAGTTGAGTGGCTATGTTAATTCGGATGAGGGATTGTGGAGGATTGTGCTAGTGTGATTAGGACTTGAGGAATTAGTTGTTTGATCGGTTTGGTTAATATGCCATGTTAAGTGTAGGTTATTGAGGCTAAGTCTATGGCTATTGGGTGTTAAGCTCTGTTTGGAAGATGAATTTTCTTGTTGAGAATAATTGGACACGTGTATCCTTATGTTGTGGTGAGATTGTCATGCGTTGAGATGAATTTTGATGATGTGTTAATACAAGGTGGTGAAGTTGTGGTTTATGTCGGCGATAATTGAGAATTCTTGAAAGTATCTATCCTATGCAAGATTTGGAATTTGGTTGCGGTTGTAGTTCTGTTGGATATTCGGAGGTATTGTGTACGGATCTAAGTTCGAAGTATTCAGTAATCACAAGACTATGGAATTCCTGTTTGGATGGAATTTCCGATGAGTTAAGTTGAAAGGTCTTTTCTTAGGTCTGCTTTGATGGTCGGAAGTTGATGTAAACTTGGTAGATTTGATAGTTGCGAGTACTCAGAGTGCGCAGCGAAAGCATGGATAGCGCAGTTGGTTCTTATTGGAGTAACAATGATGTTGGTGGTTTGATTTCGTTGATGTTGTGTTATGACTTTTGTGTTCTTACCTTTGTTTGAACCTCGTTACCTATGGTGATGGTTCGAGTGCGAGTAGCTAATTCCTATGATGGGGAGTTAGGGGAGGGTTGCCTATGGCGATGGTAACAATCGTGTTGTATTCTGGTTCATAGTGAACCTGTATGTTCCTACCCTGATTATTCTCGGTGTGTTGAGTTGGTCGTCGGGTACATCGCGTGAGCATTTCATCTTGTTGTCGTTGGCATTGATAAAATGTATTGTTGTATTGCGTTATTCGTCGGAGGTGATAACATATCTGGAGTGGTATGCATCGAGTAAATTTTCGAGGACGAAAATTCTTGAAGTAGGGGAGAGTTGTAACGACCCGAAAATCTAAATTAATTATTTAATTATTTATTTAATTGATTTAGAAGGAATTAAGAGGTTTTTGGATAATTTGGAGAATTATGGATTAAAAGATTATTTTAAATAATTTTAATATAATGAATAATCATTTATTTAGATTATTATTATTATTATTTAAAATAAAATGAGGAAGGGCAAGGTGGGTCTTATTGGAGAATAAGTGAGGATAAGATGGGAAGTTCATAAACTGGGATATATGACTAAAAGAGAAAAGGGAACGATCATTCTAACTGATCGTGTTCTTGGTGAAGGAAACTGAAGCAGAGAAGAGGGAGAGGAAACCTAAAGGGCTGAGGAATTCTCGAAGAATCTTGAAGAAGGAAGGAAAAGCTTCGGATTATTCTAAGGTATGGGGAGAGTTCATAATTTCTTATAGTTTTATAGGAATCGGAGATGAATAGATTAGGGATTGTATGAGTTGTGTTGATTTAGATGATTTTTGATGTAGAATGAGTAATTTGATGAAGATATGATGAGTTTGAATGATGCATATTACTATATGTGTGTTTTGTGAGTGTTTTTGATCAATTTTCGTGTAGAACACTGATTTTTGGGGCAATCAAACTTAAAAACGCAGAAAAACACTTTTCAGGAAAATTTGGGTTTTGTCGCATCCTGACACGGGCCGTGTCACACAACACGGGCACCCGTGTCAGCCTACTGGTTGAGAAAAATAAAATTGTGTGTTGCAGAGTTCCTGACACGGGCAGTGTCACAGGACACGGGCGGCCGTGTCAGCTTGCTGGTCGTGAATGAAAAATTGATTTTTTTTGGAAATTGGCCCCAGGGCTTCTGACACGGGCCGTGTCACAGGACACGGGTGGCCGTGTCAGGCTGCTGACTTGCTACTTTTTTTGATGTTTTGGAATCGTGTCCCAGTTCTTCTGACACGGGCAGTGTCACAGGACACGGGCAGCCGTGTCAGACAGCTGGTTGTCTTATATTTTGCTGTTTTCTTGAAGTTTCTCGATGTTTTCTCGTGTTGTTTCTGTAGAGTCGAAATGTTGATGATTTCTTGTGGATTCATTGTTGTATAGTTGTTGACAATATAAGAGAGATAAAAACATGATTATATAGTGAATTCTTGTTGAAATGATGTGATGATGAATATAATTACATGATGAATTATTGTTGGATATGATATGACTATAAACATGATTGTATGACGAATTCTTGTTGAAATATGATATGATGATAAACGTGATTGTGTGATGAATTATTGTTGAATATGATATGATGATAAACATGATTACATGATGAATTCTTGTTGGATAGGATATGGCGACAAATATGATTATATGGTGATTTCCTTGTTGATTATATGGTGATTTCCTTATTGATTATATGGTGATTTTTGGTGAAATATGAAATGCATGATGCACATGTGGATTTTGATGATTTGAGGAGTTTGGCATCATTGCATTTCATGGCATATTTTTATGATGGGGCTTCGGCCTATTGGTAGCTTCAATCCCATAGTGTGGATTGGAGTGATATGTTGTTATGGTGTGCTCCCATTGTGGAGGGTTGATGGCCAGTGTCCATCACATGGAGAAAAGTCGGTACCGCATTGCATACGTTGCATTTTCATTGAAGTTGACATTGCATTTCTTATGGAGCAATTATGATGAGTTGTATTATGGATTCTAAGTTTAGGATATTATGTTGTTGTTGTTGATGATACTATGTTGTTGTTGTTGATGGTACTATGTGGTTGTTGTTAATGATACTGTGTTGATGCTGTTGATTATACTATGGTGTTGATGATAGATATATCATGAAGTTATTGTTGATTATATCCTGAGGTCGTTGTTGGTTGTGTTATGATGTTGTTGTTGATTATATCCTGATGTTGTTAATTGATTATGCTATGACGTGGTTGTTGGCTATGCCATGATGTTGTTGTTGCCTTACTGTTCATTTTCCATGTACTTATATTACTATATCGAATTATGTTTTCTCACCCTGCCTGCTTGGAAATGTTGCCTCTTACGTGGGCAACTTGCAGATAACCAAGAGTAGATTCGCGATGCCGGAGGATGTAGCTTTGGAGTGTTTCCGCTTATCGTTGTTCTTAGTAGTGTTTAGGGGTGTCCTGCTCTGTGTCATGTAACATCGGGTTGGGAATTGTTGTGAATCTCGTTGCTTTTAGTGTATGACTGAATTTTTATAACCTTGATGATGGTGTTTTATTTGGACATATTCATTGTGAAGAATTTTATGAAATAGAGAATAAAAGTTGATTTCCGCTGCGAAGTTGTAAATTTTGATTTTTATGAACGAGTAACCCGTGTTACGGGACAGGATAATGATTACTAAATGATGTTTTTGAATACATGTGGCATCCTTCATGTTGTTTTACTCTGATAATATGAATTATTTTCCTAAAATTATTTGTGGGGTAGAAGGGTGTTACACGGAGCGTTACCTAGTGGAGACGGTCCACTGCCTATTCAATACGCTCTTAGAAAGAAATGAACGAACCTCCCTTTCCTCAGAGTACCACGGCAAGGTTGGACGGTGAAAAACTCGAATCGAGAAACACTTGGGAAAATATTTAATCAGAGTAACGGGGAGGAAGAAATGAGAGCATTCACTATTTTTCAGTGAACCTGGTGTGAAGTTTTTGCTGAAGTGTGGTGTCTTATTTATAGGAAAAATGTGAAGCTTGACGGTATGGCCGATGATTCAATTTTTCAAAATATCGTGCAAGTGCAAGCTGTTTGGTTGCAAAAGTCTTCATTATTCATAACTAGGCTCAGAGGTAGATTGTGTTGAAGAGACTTAAACCCACTTTTACTGAAAAGCCTTTTCCTTTGTCATGATGAACCTGTATCCACTTGCATTCTGTGGTTTTTTTTAAACAGACCATTATTTAATCGGAACAAAAAATGAAGTATAAAGAAGAAAGGAAAAAAAAAAAGAAAAAGTTGGCAGGTGCCACACTAGCTTGTAGCTTGCGCCACATTATGAAACAAAGGGTGGCAGGCGCCACAGAGAATGGTGGCAGGCGCCACCTTCTCTTTCTTCTTTTTTTATTTTATTTTTTTGATATTTCCTTTTTCTTTTCTTTTTCTTTTCTTTTATTTTTCTTTTATTTTTCTTTTCTTTTCTTCAGGTCGGTCACATTAAAAATGAGACATGGCTCGGATGCTTCTTTTTTTGGTCCAAGATTGTCAGAATTGGAGGCTCGATTCCTTCGGTCAAAACCTTAATTTCTTCAGGAATTCCAATGGATGATCTTTGAGGATCTTGCTTCTTCAATCTCCTCCAGGGCCTATAGATGGTCTCTAAGGATGTCCAGTATCAGGTGAAATCATATTCCAAAGTTTGGAAACAGGTCTTGATCAAAATCCAAGGCACTGGTTGACGGATGCTGATAAAACCCTAGTTTTGAGTTACGGTGAATTCAGTGGTTCAAGTCACTTGTAACAGGAACCAAATGCACTTGATTTCTTGTTGAATGAGATCTCTTAAAAGTATGTGAGCTCAGATGGTTGCATTTGGAGCCAAAGAATGTCTTAGGAGACCTTGAAACATGTGAGTGCCTGGCTTATTGACTTGTATTCTCTTTCCTGTGCGAACCCTGGCTCACAAAGAAACAAACTAGCAAGATATGTGGTTAGTTAATAATGCACAGATGAATGATCCCTACATGTAAGTGAAAGATGTTATGACATCTAAAGGGTAAAATTTTGGGTACAACACATATTACCATTCATATCAGACAATTTCAAACCCAATCTATTAGCACATTCAAGCGAGATAAATGAATGAGTAGCACCAATATCAATAATAGCGACCAACTCAACATTATTAATAAAACAAGTACCTCGAATCAAGTTGTCCTTCTCTAGAACTTCTGCACAACTCAACGCAAACACTCTGCCATTGGTCTAAGCAGCAGTAGCAGTCTTCTTCAGTTTCTGACACTGGGTACTGATGTGACCCTTCTCACCACAATTAAAACAGGTTGGACCATCATCCTTGAAATCGGTAGCTCTATGACCCTTCTTGCCACATCTGTAACACCTCAACACATTATTGGTGCAAGCCTCAGCACAGTGACCTTGCTCGCCACACCTGTAACACTTCCCAGAAGTGGGAGCTGATCCATCACTTGTCTTCTGCCCATCTGATGCCTTCTGCTTCCCTTTGTCACATGAAGTCGTATAAGGCTTCCCTTTATACTGCCCCTTTTCTTTCTTCTCATTAAGATGCTTGTAGTGAGCAGATCGAGCTCGGTTACCCTCATCATAGATCCTACTCTTATCCACCAGCTCAACATACCTGCGAATTTGTTGGTACCCAATACCCTGCTTGATTTTTGGTCTCATCCCATTCTCGAACTTGAGACACTTGGACACCTCAGTACCAACGTCTTCCAATCTCTGGCGGTGTTATCCTACTAATCCTCAGCCTCTTCTGACAGCATATGAGTTCCAAACTGAACTTGTTGTGCGTCAGTATACCCCATCACCCGGAAGATCTTCTCAATCACCTTCTGCCACTTCTGTGCACTCACTGGATCATGAGTACCCACAAAAGTTGGCGAATTGTTCCTCTGGAACTTCCCCAAAGCACGAAACTCGTTCGGAGCTCCACCATTCTGATTGTTCTGAGCCATTGCTTGAGCAAGTGACTCCAACGCATCAACAATAGCATGATCATTTCTTCCAACCATCCTGCATACCACCAACTAGGTTAGAAGGAACAAAACATCGACAGTGTACACACACTCGTTGACTGACAGTGGACTGACATCGTGTAAAACTTGGCCGGACAGACCAACCTGCTCTGATACCACTAATGTAACACCCTTTTCTACCCAATAAACATTAAGAAAAAAAACCACAATTTGATCAGAGTAAATTCCCAAAAGGGCGCCACATTTCATTACAAAACATCAAATAACCACCTACTTCGTAACACAGGTTTTGCCATCACGAATTTATTTAAACATCACGCAGCAGAAATCAAAATTTAAAAACAATTTTATAATCCAAAACTTCGTAAACAAAACATCATAAAACATCCTCATACCAACAATAAAAGAACATAATCGTTCGAGTCAAACGTCCCGACCCGATGTTACATATCAGAGCAAGACCCTCTAATTGACAGAGAAATCAAAATACTTCAAAAGCTACATCTTCATGCGCCAAGAAAGCTAAGCCTGATCACCTGCACGTTACCCACGTGGAGGCAACATTCAAACAGGCAGGGTGAGTAATCACGAATCAATATATAAGATATAAGCAAAGATAAAGTATAAACACAAACATCATTACTACATCAATCACATCAATGGAATGCAATGCCACATAATATGCAAATGCAACCTCATAGACTCATGCATGTGGTACCAACTCGTCATAATTGATGGACACTGGGACATCACCTTCTAAAGATCCCCACCAATAGGATCGATTCTACACAAGAATCGGAGCACGTCACAAAACACTTCAATCCACACAATGGGATTAAAGCCACCAAATGGACTGGAGTCCTAACTATGCCATGAATGCATGATGCAAATCGTCTTAATAATCATCATCATAAAATCATCATAATTGCATCATCATCCATGAATCAACATCAAACATCATTATTCAACACCAATGCGAACTCGTCACAATTCGTCACTATACCCCACAATTCGTAATTTTATACTCGTCACATAAAATTGCCGATTTTATCCCATTCATCTTCATTACTAGTTTACTCATGTTTTATTACCTTGTCATGGCCTTACGTTTCAAGGAAACCGCATCACAAGCGAAATCGAGACAGAAATCGCAAAAACGGTCAAATCTGCCAACAGCCCTGTCCATACGTGTATGACCATGCCCCATACGCGTATGGCTCAATTCCTCACCCACTGGCCTGCGTATCATACGCGTAGGGCCGCCTGCCCAGGCCTCCCATATGAGTACCACCATGGGTGTTACGCGTATCACCAGAGAGGTTTCCCTCTCAAAATTCTCCTTCAGACTCTCATTACGTGTAATGGCTTGCCCATGCGTGTAATACATTTTTCCCAAGAATTCCATACACGTAATGGCTCCCCATACGCGTAACCCTTTTCATTCCCAACTTCCCATACTCGTAATGGCATCCCATACGCGTATTGCTACCATTCCCAAACACGTACCCTACGCATACTAGTAGAGGGTCGTCCTGGCCTTGGCGACGAGGGCGTATGCTACGCGTAACACCCTGGGAATGTCACCTCTTACGCGTAATACTCCCTCTGTTACGCGTAATGCTAGAAAACACTCCAAACCCAGATTTCGCATCTGAACAAAAAACTCCCATTCCAGCACCTTTGATCTCCCAAAATCGGACCCAAAACAGTTTTGATTCATCATAGATCTAAGTCATTATCCTACTTCACTATTTTCATCAATTTCTTTCTAATTATTAAGTCCTAATTCATTAATCCCACCTTCAATCTCAGATCTGGTTTTGTTTTACATTCATCACACCAGCATCAAATATCCACACGAATTTCACAGCAATTACAGCAACTCATACAGAATTCATGACAGAAATCATACACATACTGAGTTACTAAAATTCACCACATATTCATCACTGATTCAGCACAAATTCATCAAAAACACAAACACACAAAAATACGTCTACCTTAAACCCATATCAAACATATGAACCCGGATTAACCCCTCATACCTCGAATTTTCCAGCAAATGATTCTTCTTTTTGGGGTTCTACGGTTGATGCTCTCGTTCTATGTGCTCTAGCCTCCTTTCCTCAGCTCTCTCTTCACTTTTTAGGGTTGCACATAATAACTCTCCTAATTCCCTATTTTCTTTTTGTTAAACCTATCTCTTGGACCCTAATCATGATTTACCCGTATTATCCTCAATTAACATTCTCAATATTACCGTCTTATCCTAAATGGTCCTCTTAATTATTTTAATTCACAATAATAATAATAATAATAATAATAATCTAAATAATATTCTAAATATTCAAATTATTCTATTATTATTACTAATAAAATAATTCTAATTAATTACTAATTCTAAGATACCTCAATATTCCCTTAACCCAAAGCTACCCCACAACACCACACAAGGTCATCAAGCGTCTCAACATCCATCACTTCACCAAAACACTGAATAATCATAATAATTCAATTAAATAAATATTATAATTATTTTGGGGTGTTACAGTCCCAACCTTACTCGCAGATGCTTATCATTCTATACACTTAAGGAATTTATACAGTGGAGGGATGATCACATGTTGTGTACCATTACTCTACAAATGGTTTATTTCCCACTTGCCCAAGTCTGCTGCTTTTTGGGATCACAAGAGTAATCTACGGTGGTCGCAGAAGATTATGTCTCTTAACAATTCAGACATAGATTGGTACAATCGGATTTACGAAGGGATAAAGATCATCGACAGATGTGGGAATTTCTCTAATGTACCTCTCATTGGTACTAAATGAGGGATCAACTATTATCCAATTTTAGCTCGCCGCCAACTTGGATACCCGATGAAGAATATCCAACATAATGCTCATTTGGAAGGTCTTTTCTTCAAGGAAGAAGAAAATGAAAGGGCACTAAAGAAAGAAATAGTGCATGCCTGGTGTAGCATACGATTTTTGTCGGTGACGTGACCAACTTACCGCAATGGTTGGAATTGGGTGCTACTTTTTTATTTCTTATTTATCCTATGAAGCTGGAAAGGAAGGGGAAGATATCTAACCTTGCACGCAAATGTTTTCTTTAACAAATGCTAAGAGATTGGGGGGTCGGGGTCAGGTTATACAAAAGGAAGTTGTCAATCAACCATTCTATATATGGTTATCCATAGACTTTTTATTGCATGTTTCTCTGTTAATTTAAATGCTTTCTGGTGTTTATCTGCTGTGGGTTGGGAAAGTTCTTCTTTAAGAGTGTTAAGAGAGTGTTTTGGTTGTTTTAGGTTTTTTTCGTTGTTTTTGATAAGGTACTGGACCTAAAGTTTTTGATTTGTGTGCTCGCTAAGATTTCGCAATCTTATGCCTACGTATTCCCGTAAAGATATCTGAGAAATCAGAGCAATCGTAGTTCCTCCTATTTCAATGGGAGGAAAATGTTTGGTGTCTTGTTCAAAGCCCAAGATTGAAGCTGTCTGGGTATTTGTGTCTTGTTCAAAGCCCAAGATTAAAGCTAAAGGGTGACTGCGCGAGAATTTGTCATCTCTAAAGGGAGATATCTCACCTATTCATCACATTTGTTGAAGGATTGGTTATGAAGAGGAATTACTTTAACTGGAATGTGTAGAATCCAACAATGCCATAATTTCCTTTATAACGACGATGTCATGAAGGAAGAAAGCTTTAACTCAGTGTAGAGCAATGCCACTTTTTCCTTATGAATCTTTCATGCTAATAGAAGGACATTGGCTTGGATGTAAATAATCCAGAGGTTTGCAACTTATAGCAATTAGATGAAAGAGGAAGTTTACCATGATAAGAGAGGGACCACAACTTGGATTTTTAAATCAACAAGTGTGCCACTTACAGTAGTTATCTGGAATTAAGATTTTTTTATTGTTTGTTTTTATATGTGATGTACAGATAAATGTCTTCCTACAGAGAGAACTCTTGATTTCCTCTAAGAGGATGTTCATTTTTGTGTGCCTTGATTAAAGGTTGAAGCTAAAGCTAGGGGGTTTTATATCTGTCTTGTACAAAGCCCAATATTGAGGCTGAAAAGAGATTGACTCCACTGAGGGAGGTTTTATCTATCTTGTACAAAGTCCAAGATTGAGCCTGAAAAGAGATTGACTCCACTGGAGAGGATTTTATCAGTCTTGTACAAAACTCAAGATTGAGGCTGACTCTACTGAGAAAAATCATTATATAAAGCCTAAGAGGAGGCTGTTTGGTGAAATCCTTATATGAAGCCTAAGAGGAGTCTAGTTTCTGCTGTGGATGATTGAAATCCAGAGGCAGGTCCTATATGTATATGGGAATCCAAAGGTTTTACTCTTTCTGGGGATTTGAAGAAGAGTTGAAATATCAGAGACCATGAGGCTCTGATTCTGTTAGGGTTTTATTGATGGTAAATTGACCCTGTCTGGGGTTTTTTAAGGTAAAGGTTTAAACCTTGAATTTTGAAAACCTATGGAGGTTTTAACTCTGCTGGAGATTAGTGTGTTGATGAAATCATCAGGGTTTTTCCTGTGCCTTTAGGAAACTTGAGGGCTTCTTTGAGATCTAAGAGGAGATGAGACTTTCCAAGTCTACTGGTATGAAGAGGTTGACTCTTAGTTGGAGAACAATCTTTGTATGATGCCCAAGAGGAGGCTGAGGCTTTAAGGGATGAGAAACAACCCTAGAATGGTTAGATGTTTTTGGAATTCTGACACTCCAGAGGATTGAACTAGTAGAGATGACTAAGTTATATCCTATATCTGTAGAAGGTCTTCGGGTCCTTGTATTAAGCCCAAGAGGAGGGTGAGAACTTCTAAGAAGCCTGTGGGTCCTTGTACTAAGCCCTAGAGGAGGCTGGGGATGCTTTTAGGAAGCCTGTGGGTCCAAGCCTATGAAAAGTTCAAAAAAGGTTTCACCGGGAATAAGTCCTTTCATTGCAGAATAGTTCTAAGGTTTGAATAAATTCAAGAGAGGTTTCACCGGGAATTAATCCTCTCCGGGGAAATGAATTTCTTATACACATATATTTCTAAGTTAGGACAATCCTGAGAAAAGTTTCACCGGGAGTAATGCCTTTCTCTGTTCCATATTGTATAAGCCCAAGAGGAGGCAAGACTGTATCTGGAATTTCCTATGGGGAACTAGTTTTGATTGTGTTGAAAGAGTAACCACTGGTTTGATCTAGACCTAGACCTAACTGCTGGGGAAAACTCTAAGCAAGTATATATATATATATATATATATATATATATATATATATATATATATATAAAACAAGTATGTATTAAAGAGATAGTGGAACTTACAGTTGTGCAAGCCCAAGCATAGCAACAACACCTGTATGGTTAGTTATTCAAGAAATTGAAGAAAGTTTTGATAAAAATTTGAATTTGAATCTAAATAAAAAAGAAAGTTGTTTATAAGGAAGTTTGGGGCTTATCCTCATAGGGAGGCCCAGATGATCTGTTTCGGAAAGGCGACTAACGCGTCGTAGTTTTTAAAATCACAGAGGGACTTATACAACAACTGAGGCCCAAATTATTTATGTACAAAGGAGGTTGGGTCTTACACTCTATTAGAGTCTCAAAAGTTTATTTTTATACACGAGATGCGACTTATAACACAAGGAGAGGCCCAGATGAAAAACAGTGATCGCTGTAACATCCCAAATTTCGTAAGAATATTTATTTAATTTATTTAAATATTATATTCGTGGTTTTTTGTGAATTTTTGGTGGTTGGTGTCGATGTCGGTATTTTTGGTGAAGTTTGGTTATTTTAATTAAATAATAGTATATAATATGAATATATTAGTATTATTATTAATTTAAAATAATATTAGGAGAATTAACGGTAAGACGGACATTTTAGGAGTATTAGTGAGGGTATTATGGAGAAAACCCATATTTGAGGCCCAAGAGTTAAATTAACCAAAAAGGGGAATTGGGGAGATTTAGGATTCATTTGTGAAGATCGTGAAAATAAGGCAAAAGTGGAGAGCTCTGAGGAAAATGGGAAAAAGGTGAGGATTTTCGTGAAGGTTTCCAAAGGCTTAAGAGAGAACTCATCGGATCGACAATCTAAGGTATGGGGAGTAATTGCCTTTCATTGTTTTCATTATAGGATTCGATTGAATGAAGTGGATTTGGTGATTTTGAGGTTTATGGGTTTTGAGGTAAGCTGATGATTTTGAGGGTATTTTGTGAATCAATTAGTAAGAGTTGAATTTAATCGGTAAAATAGACCTTTGGGGAAGATTTCCTTGTTGTTGTAGTTTTAACCTTGTAGCGAAGGATCTATAGAGTTTATATGAAGCTTGAGAGTTTTGTAGGTTTATGGAAATTAAGGTTTCCCGTAGTGTCTTGAATCGACCTAATAGACGTAGATTTTAGGCCTTTAAATTCTGTGATATGTTAGGACTGATGTAGGGATGATTTTGGGTCAATTGAGACTGTAATCGCAGGTGCTTTGGAGGTTTGGGAGCTACTAATGCGTAGCAGCGATTTGCTATAATCACAGGTTCGCTAGGCGAACCATTGCTTCGCTAGGCGAATGTTCGCCATCGTTCGCTAAGCAAACAGCGCAGCGAATGTGCAATAGCAGGAGTGTAAATGAAGAGGTGTTTCTGAAGGGGCTTTTGGGATTCGCTAGAAGTCTCACCCAGCGAATGGCTTCGCTAGGCGAATGTGGGGGCGAGCATGATAGATGTTTGGGTTTCTGGTGTTGAGTGTGAGATCTGTGAGGTTCGCTGGCCGCTTCGCTAGGCAAAGGCCACAGCGAACCGGTTCACTTGGCGAACCCTGGAGCGAACGTATGCTGTTCGCAAATTCTGGTTTATGCTGCTGTGCTGTTTTTGATGTCATGATGTTGTGATTTTCTATGATGTTACTGATAATTATATGATGATGTTTTGGTGATTATTTAACGAATATGTGATGACATGACGTGTATGAGAACTGATGAATAATGATGCACATGATGATGGTTACTTGATGATGATGAATTATTGACGTTTGTGTATCATACAATCATATGCATACTCTGTGACGATGCTTCATTTTCATTGTGCGGATATGAGGTAATTATGATGTGCTCCGGTTCCAAATGCAGGATCGATCCTAGTGACGGGGATCTTTGGAGGGTTGATGGCCTGGTGTCCATCCTTTTTTACGATTGGTACCGCATGCATGAGTCTTGTTATGCATTGCATCATATGTGACATTGATGAATTGTGATATAGTGTTTCCTGATGTTTCCCTTGATAATGACCTTGATGATGTTGTACATGAAGATAATGCCATTTTATGTATATCTTGTTATATAATGATTATTATGAATTGTGATTACTCACCCTGTCTGTTTGAATGTTGCCTCCACGTGGGTAACGTGCAGGTTATCAGATTTAGCTGTGGATGCTTTCAAGGACCTTGAAGTTTATTTGCTTTTGGTCGATTTAGAGGGTCTTGCTCTGATTGTGAATATCGGGTTGGGGTCCTTTGAGTCGAACTATGTTGTTTCCTTATTTTTGTTGTCATTTGATGATATGGTTTTATTTTGATTATTATGACGGTCGTTGAGGAACCTTTTATTTGAGAATTTTGAGTTCCGCTGCCATGTGAAGGCTTTCTAATTTATTTTGAGAAAAACCATTTGTTTACAGGGTAATTGTGTTATTTTGATTTAATGAGAAATGTGCACCCTTTGAGGGAATTTTTATGCCTGACTTTGATATTTGAGTTGTTTCTACTGCAACATTATTGGGGGTAGAAAAGGGTGTTACATTAGTGGTATCATAGCAGGTCGGTCCGTCCGGCCAGGTTTTTACTTGATGTCTGTCCCTGTCAGTCGACCAGTGTGTGTACACTGTTGATGTTTTAGTTCTTCTAACCTTGTTGGTGGTGTGCAGGATGGCTGGAAGAAATGATCGTGCGATGGCTGACGTGTTGGAATCGGTTGCTAATGTGGTGGCGCAGCTGAATCCAAATGGTGGAGCTCTTGATGAGTTTCGCGCGTTGGGAAAGTTTCAAAGGAACAATCCACCAACTTTTGTGGGTACGCATGATCCAGCGAGTGCACACAAGTGGCTGAAGGTGATCGAGAAGATTTTCCTAGTGATGGGGTGTTCTGATGAGCAATAGGTTCAGTTCGAAATGCATATGCTGGAAGAGGAAGCTGAGGAATGGTGGGATAACACCCGTCAGAGACTTACGGGTGTTGGCACTGTGATAACTTGGGTTGTGTTTAAGCAGGAGTTTCAGGGGAAGTATTTTCCAGAGGATACTCGTGGCAAGAGAGAAGTGGAATTCCTTGAGCTGGATCAAGGAGACATGACTGTGGCTGAGTATGCTGTGAAGTTTGAGAAGCTAGTGAAGTTCTGTCCGCACTACAATCGTGATGATGCTGAGATGTCTAAGTGTCTCAAATTTGAGAATGGGCTGAGACCAGAGATTAAGCAGGGTATTGGGTATCAGCAGATCCGCAGGTATGCTGAGTTGGTTGACAAGAGCAGGATCTACGATAAGGACAGCCGAGCTCGATCTACTCACTACAAGCAGTTGAGTAAGAAGAAAGGACAATATAGGGGTAAGCCTTATACAACTTCTGCTGACAAAGGGAAGCAGAAGGCTTCAGATTGGAAAAAGGCAAGTGGGGGAGCAGCTCCCGCTTCTGGAAAGTGTCATAAGTGTGGCGAGCAAGGTCACCGTGCTGATGCGTGTACCAATAATGTGCTTAGGTGCTATAGATGCGGTAAGAAAGATCATCGAGCTACTGATTGCAAAGATGAGGGTCTGACCTATTTCAATTGTGGTGAGAAAGGTCATATCAGTACTCAATGTCAGAAGCTGAAGAAGACTGCAACTGCTGCCCAGACCAGTGGCAGAGTGTTTGCTTTGAGTGGTGCAGAGGCGTCGGAGAAGGACAACCTGATTCGAGGTACTTGTTTTATTAATAATATCGAGTTTGTTGCTATTATTGATACTGATGCTACTCATTCTTTTGTCTCACTTGAATGTGCTAATAGATTAGGTTTGAAGTTATCTGATATGAATGGGAATATGGTAATAGAAACTCCAGCTAATGGTTCTGTTACTACCACCCTTGTGTGTTTGAGATGTCCTGTGACGATTTTTTAGAAGAGCTTTGTGATGGATTTGGTGTGCCTACCCTTGCACCAAATTGACGTGATCTTTGGAATGAACTGGTTGGAGTTCAACCATGTTTATATCAATTGTTATAATAAGACTGTAGAGTTTCCTGAGATTGATGGTAATGGGGAGTTGATGTTCTTGTCTGCTAAGAAAGTAGACGAACTTGTGGAAGACGATGCTTTGGTGTTTGCAATGTTTGCATCGTTGCAAATTGATCGTGAAGCTACGAGTGTGGAGTTGCCAGTTGTCTCTGAATTTCCAGATGTGTTTCCAGATGACATCAGTGATTTTCCTCCAGAGCGTGAAGTGGAGTTTGCAATGGACTTAATACCAGGTACGAGTCCAGTGTCGATGGCTCCTTTTCGGAAGTCATCTTCCGTGTTAAGTGAATTGAAGAAACAGTTGGAAGAATTGCTTGATAAGAGGTTTGTTCGACCAAGTGTTTCTCCGTGGGGTTCTCCTGTGTTGTTAGCGAAGAAGTTGAATAAAGTGACGATCTAGAATAAGTATCCACTTCCGAGAATCGACGATTTGATGGATCAGTTAGTAGGTGCTTCTATGTTTATCAAGATTGATTTGAGGTCTGGTTATCATCAGATTCGAGTAAAGCCTGATGATATTTCGAAGACGACTTTCATAACGAGATATGGACACTATGAATACACTGTGATGTCGTTTGGTGTATCCAATGCACCTGGTGTGTTCATGGAGTATATGAATCGGATTTTCCATGAGTATTTGGACAAGTTTGTGGTGGTGTTTATCAATGATATCTTGATATATTCTCAATCTGAAGAAGAGCATGCCGAGCATTTGAGAACTGTGTTGCAAGTCTTAAAGGAGAAGAAGTTGTATGCAAAGCTGTCGAAGTGTGAGTTCTGGTTGAAGGAAGTGAGTTTCCTTGGCCATGTGATTTCGAGTGGAGGGATTGCTGTTGATCCTTCTGAGATTGGCGCGGTGTTACAGTGGGAGACTTCGAAGTCTGCTACTGAGATACGAAGTTTTCTGGGATTAGCGGGTTATTATCGCAAGTTTATTGAAGGCTTTTCTAAGTTGGCATTACCTTTGAATCAGTTGACTCGAAAAGGTCAAGCGTTTGTGTGGGATGTAGCTTATGAAGAGAGTTTTATGGAATTGAATAAGAGATTGACTACTGCTCCGGTGTTGATTTTGCCTAATCCGAGTGAATCTTTTGTGGTGTATTGTGATGCGTCGAAGATGGGTCTTGGTGGAGTGTTGATGCAGAATGGGCAGGTTGTTGCTTATGCTTCGAGACAATTGTGAGTCCATGAGAGGAATTATCCTACGCATGACTTGGAATTGGTCGCGGTGGTGTTTGTGTTGAAAATTTGGAGACACTATCTGTTTGGCTCTAAATTTGAAGTGTTCAGTGATCATAAAAGTCTGAAGTACTTATTTAATCAAAAGGAATTGAATATGAGGCAGAGAAGGTGGTTAGAGCTGTTGAAGGATTTCAATTTTGATTTGAGTTATCATCCGAGAAAAGCAAATGTAGTGGCTGATGCGTTGAGCAGAAAGTCATTGCATATGTCGATGCTTATGGTGAAAGAGTTGGAACTAATTGAGCAATTCATAGATTTGAGTTTGGTGTATGAAGCGACTCCTGACAGTGTGAAGTTGGGAATGTTGAAGTTGACTAGTAGTATTCTGGAAGAAATCAGAGTGGGACAGCAATCTGATTTAAAGTTGGTTGACCAAATGATTTTGATTAACCAAGGTAACGTAGGTGACTTCCAGATTGACGAGAATGGTGTGATGATGTTCAGAGATATGGTGTGTGTTCTAGATGTCCCAGATATTAAGAAGAGCATTCTTGAAGAAGGACATCGAAGTAGGTTGAGTATTCATCCCGGTGCTACGAAGATGTACCAAGATTTGAAAAAGTTGTTTTGATGGCCAGGTAAGAAGAAGGATGTTGCAGAGTTTGTTTATGCGTGTTTGACTTGTCAGAAGTCGAAGGTTGAGCATTAGAAGCCTTTAGGTATGATGCAGCCGTTGAGGATTCCAGAATGGAAACGGGATAGTATTTCCATGGTTTTGTGGTGGGATTGCCGAAGACTGCTAAGGGAAATGATTCAATTTGGGTGATCGTGGATAGATTAACTAAGTTGGCTCATTTCTTACCGATGAAGGTTAATCATTCCATGCAGAAACTAGCTGAGATGTATATTGAGGAGATTGTGAAGTTACATGGGGTACCTTCTAGTATTGTGTCGGATAGAGATCTGAAGTTTACATCGAGGTTCTGGAAGAGTTTGCAAGATGCGTTGGGTACCAAGTTGAGGATGAGTTATGCATATCATCCGCACACGGGCGGTCAGACAGAAAGGACGATCCAATCTTTAGAAGATTTGTTGAGGGCTTGTGTGTTGGATCATGGAGGATCGTGGGATAGCCATTTACCATTGATTGAGTTCACATACAATAATAGTTTTCATGCTAGTATTGGGATGGCGCCCTATGAAGCTTTGAATGGGAGAAGGTGTAGGACTCCTTTGTGTTGGTATGAATCGGGCGAGAGTGCTGTACTCGGAAATTGTTCAAGAGACGACAGAGAAGATTAGGAAGATACAAGAAAGGATGTAAGCTTCGCAGAGTCGTCAGAAGAGCTACCACGATAAGAGGAGGAAAGCACTTGAATTCCAAGAGGGAGATCACGTGTTTTTTAGAGTGACGCCAGTAACTGGTGTGGGTCGAGCTTTGAAGTCTAGGAAGCTCACTCCACGTTTTGTTGGTCCATACAGAATATCGCAGAGGATAGGAGAGGTAGCCTATCGAATTGCTTTACCACCGTCACTTGCGAATTTGCATGACGTGTTCCATGTGTCTCAATTGAGGAAGAACATTTCAGATCCGTCGCATGTTATTCAGATGAATGATGTACAAGTGAGGGATAATCTGACTGTGGAAGCATTGCCTGTGCGTGTCGAAGGTCGAGAGATGAAGCAATTGCAGGGTAAAGACATAGCTTTGGTGAACTTGTTGTGGGGTGGACCAGCTGACGAAAGTTGGACATGGGAACGTGAAGATCAGATGAGGGAGTCGTATCTGACTCTATTTCCTTGAGGTAATTTCGTGGGCGAAAATTCTTTAAGTGGGGGAGAGTTGTAACATCCCAAATTTCGTAAGAATATTTATTTAATTTATTTAAATATTATATTCGTGGTTTTCTGTGAATTTTTGGTGGTTGGTGTCGATGCCGGTATTTTTGGTGAAGTTTGGTTATTTTAATTAAACAATAGTATATAATATGAATATATTAGTATTATTATTAATTTAAAATAATATTAGGAGAATTAAGGGTAAGACGAAATTATGGAGAAAACCCATATTTGAGGCCCAAGAGTTAAATTAACCAAAAAGGGGAATTGAGGAGAATTAGGATTCATTTGTGAAGATCGTGAAAATAAGGCAAAAGTGCAGAGCTCTCAGGAAAACGGGAAAAAGGCGAGGATTTTCGTGAAGGTTTCCAAAGGCTCAAGAGAGAAATCATCGGATTGACAATATAAGGTATGGGGAGTAATTGCCTTTCATTTTTTTCATTATAGGATTCGATTGAATGAAGTGGATTTGGTGATTTTGAGGTTTATGAGGGTTTATGGGTTTTGAGGTAAACTGATGATTTTGAGGGTATTTTGTGAATCGATTAGTAAGAGTTGAATTTAATCGGTAAAATAGACCTTTGGGGCAGATTTCCTCGTTGTTGTAGTTTTAACCTTCTGGCGAAGGATCTATAGAGTTTATATGAAGCTTGGGAGTTTTATAGGTTTATGGAAATTAAGGTTCCCCGTAGTGTCCTGAATCGACCTAACAGACGTAGATTTTAGGCCTTTAAATTCTGTGATATGTTAGGACTGATGTAGGGATGATTTTGGGTCAATTGAGACTGTAATCGCAGGTGCTTTGGAGGTTTAGGAGCTACTGATGCGTAGCAGCGATTTGTTGTAATCGCAGGTTCGCTAGGCGAACCATTGCTTCACTAGGCGAATGTTTGCCATCATTCGCTAAGCGAACAGCACAGCGAATGCGCGATAGCAAGAGTGTAAATGCAGAGGTGTTTCTGAAGGGGCTTTAGGGATTCGCTAGAAGTCTCGCCCAGCGAACTCCCAAGCGAATGGCTTCGCTAGGCAAATGTGGGGGAGAGCATGACAGATGTTTGGGTTTCTGGTGTTGAGTGTGAGATTTGTGAGGTTCGCTGGGCGCTTCGCTAGGCGAAGGCCACGGCGAACAGGTTTGCTAGGCGAACCCTGGAGCGAACGTATGCTATTCGCAAATTCTGGTTTATGCTACTGTGTTGTTTTTGATGTCTTGATACTGTGATTTCTATGATGATTTTCTATGATGTTACTGATAATTATATGATGATGTTTTGGTGATTATTTGACGAGTATGTGATGACATGACATGTATGAGAATTGATGAATGATGATGCACATGATGATGGTTACTTGATGATGATGAATTATTGACGTTTGTGTATCATACATTCATATGCATACTCTGTGACGATGCTTCATTCCCATTGTGTGGATAAGAGGTAATTATGACGTGCTTCGGTTCCAAATGCGGGATCGATCCTAGTGATGGGGATCTTTGGAGGGTTGATGGTCTGGTGTCCATCCTTTATGACGATTGGTACCGCTTGCATGAGTCTTGTTATGCATTGCATCTTATGTGACATTGATGAATTATGATATAGTGTTTCCTGATGTTTCCCTTGATAATGACCTTGATGATGTTGTACATGAAGATAATGCCATTTTATGTATATCTTGTTTTATAATGATTATTATGAATTGTGATTACTCACCCTGCCTGTTTGAATGTTGCCTCCACGCGGGTAACGTGCAGGTGATCAGGTTTAGTTGTGGATGCTTTCGAGGACCTTGAAGTTTATTTTCTTTTGGTCGATTTAGAGGGTCTTGCTCTGATAGTGAACATCGGGTTGGGGTCCTTTGAGTCAAACTATGTTGTTTGCTTATTTTTGTTGTCATTTGATGATATGGTTTTATTTTGATTATTATGACGGTTGTCGAGGAACCTTTTATTTGAGAATTTTGAGTTCCGCTACCATGTGAAGGCTTTCTGATTTATTTTGAGAAAAACCCTTTGTTTACAGGGTAATTGTGTTATTTTGATGTAATGAGAAATGTGCACCCTTTGAGGGAATTTTTATGCCTGACTCTGATATTTGAGTTGTTTCTGCTGCAACATTATTGGGTGTAGAAAACGGTGTTACAATCGCACCGTTTATTTTGAAAATCATGTAGGGCTTATACAATGACTGAGGCTCAAATTATTTATGTACAGAGGGTTTTGGGTCTTACACTCTATTAGAGGCCCAAAAGTGTTTGAAAAGAAGAAATATGGGGCTTACAACTTAAGTAGAGGCCCAAATGAAAATTGTTTTGAAAACGGGGATTGCACCGAGATTTTTTAATATCATATCGGGACTTATACAATTACTGAGGCCCAAAAAGGTTTCTGTACAAAGTGAATGGGACTTACACTCTACAAAGAGGCCCAAGTTATTTTGAAAAATGTTTGAAAAATTAAAATTAAGAGAAACCCTAATTTTAATAAAAATAAATAAATAATTTTTAAAGGAAATTAAATATAAAATGATACAAAATATCAAATATATTTAAGAACAAGTTGTCAACTTTAAAAATTATTTGGAAAAATCATGTTTAATCACATGAAAGCTTGAAATCCAATTGTTTTTGAAAAATTAAGGTGGGAATTTCATTTTAAAAATGTTTTAAATAAATAAAAATTAAATTAAATTCAAAAATCAAAATATATTAAATAAATAATATAAATGTGATTTTTTTGTAGAATAAAATATTTAAACATTTTTGTGACTTTTTAAAAAAAGAACCAATAAACAATTATGAAAAATGAGAGAGAAACTAATTTTTGAAATCATTTAATAAAAATATCAAATATTCAAAAATTCAAATATTTGAAAATGGCGCCAAGGCCAACTTCTTCTTCCTCACGACTACCCGCCATAGCCAATTTGTAAAACCTCTCATATCTCTTTGATTGCTCAATGAAAATGACTTTTGTAAACATGAAACTTGCTCGTTTTTTAACAAGGATTCCAATGGTCCCAATTAATTGCATTTATATTAAGTGTGGAGTGAGAAATCAGAAGATGAACTCAAGAACCCTAATTTCTGCAATAAGACTATGAAATCCTATACACGATTCATACATAGCAATTGATTTAGGGGAAACACTCTACATAAGTGCAGAAACATGTTTGTAACTTGAAAACACATTTATGATGCATGGATTATAGAGTTTGACAGTGTCAGGCTTACCTTTTGCAAGAAGAATTTGAATTCTATGTTGGTGGTGTTACAGATGTTGCGTAATGATCTAGACAGCTTCAATGGACCTCAAGTAATGTGTTTGAAGGCTTGGGATGGATTGAATCAGCTCGAAACTTGTTGTGGCACCTCAACTGCAAACAAGCCAAACAGCTTGAGTAAATGGGGGGTGACTTTGTGATTCTAATGTTTTAGATGAGTTTTAAGGTTATGGATCACTCATATATGATGTATGTGAGGTGTTGGCATGATTGCTTTTGATAGAATTGCTCTCAAATGAAAATTTTGAATGTTACTTGAATGAGAAGCAAAATCTGGTTTTTTGAGAGTGATATGGAGGAAAGCATGAAATGTTATGCTTTAGTGTACTTGAATTAATCATAAAGAAGTCTATTTATAGTATAGCAAGTTTTTTTTTTGGGAGAAATAGTGAATGGAGGTTGGATCACTCCATTATCAATAGAACTTTATCTTGTTGCCAAAGTCTCCTCTAGCCATTGACTTGGGTCAATCTTGCAGGCCTATGGTCTTTTGATGCTTGAGTTTATCTTGACTCATTTGCAATGTTGTGGACTAATACATTCCAGCTCTACGCATCCATTCAATGCCTCATGACAAATTTGAAAGTTTTGGATTTGAACTTTGAATGTCACATGCCAAATGATGAGGTTTTGGACTTGCAAGGCTCTATGGTGTTGTAGCTCTGCAAAGATCATGTTCATTGCACTTTAGAAACTTGTCTTGTATGGTGACAAGGCTTGCCAAGTCATGAAAATGACAAAACCGTGGGGCAAGTGCAAGACTGTCTTGCAAAACCAGTCTTGGAGGTGTCATGTTTCGATGCTCATAACTCCCTACTCAAGTTGAATTAGGATGAGTTCTGGTACTCTTTGGAAAGCTTGTATATCCTAATTTAACTTTGATGACCAACATTGGTCTTGAATCAACTTGGATCAAGGTAAAAAATGGCCTCAAAGTTGGTGAAAATCCAACACAGATTATGTCTAAAATTTTCACTAAATGTTGGAAAATGTGGCCATTTTCAAGTTTTTGTGATTTTGATCATTCTATAACTCAAAATCCATGATGATTTGGAATCTGATGTAGTTGACAATTTTGAAGTATGTAATGAGAGATTTCATTTTAGCTTTGGATGGAAGCAAATGGCTTTGTGGTTTGGGAGTTTTGACCTTGCAAAGTTGGTACCAAATCAATTTTGTTCCATAACTTAGAAAATTTTAAGTTTCTTAAGGTTGCCCCTTTTTCAAGTAACCTCACTTTTCTTGATTTTTCTTGATGGATGACGATCCAAATCATGAATTAACATTGTATTTTACTTAGGGAAGCATTGTTTGTCAAGAAATTAAAAAAGTCAAACTTGGTTTTTTGGCACAGTTAACTTTTTGTCAGATGAATTTCAAACTTTGTGATCTTTTATGAAATCAAGTCCTTGAACTAATTCAAACTTAATGGATGGATTCCATAGGTGTTTTAGAGTGTCTTGAATCATGTCCCAAGGTTTGGGATCATGTCATGGTCAAAATTCAAAGGTACAATTGACTTTTCATCAGGAAACCCTAATTGGCCCATATGAATTTGAATCTTTGTATTGTTTATGAACCAAGCTCTTTGAGTCAATCCAACCTTGTAAATGGATCAATATGATGGATTAGAGGTCTTCAAAACACTTCTTAAGGTCTTGGCTCATGTCTTGCTCCAAAAGTCAACTTAAGGGTGAATTAGGTCAAGAAATCCTAATTCCTGATTTTTTATGAATGTATCCCCTGAGACTACTTTGACTCTATGATTGGGTCCATGAGGTCCCTTTGAGCTTATTGGGTCATATTTTGAAGTATTGGCTCATGCCCATGTGAAATTTTTCATCTGGAGGCCCTGGTTGACCAAAACCCTAATTTGGTGACACTGGCGATCTTGAGGCTCGATCCACTTGGAATGTTGCAATCTTGTGCTTGATTTTTGATGTGGGAATCCTCTTGATCCTTTATAGATGCTTGAGAGGCTAGACAAGTTGAGGATCATAGCAATTCTTAATTGATCATTTGTCTAAGTGCTCTGGGAGGGTTCAAAACCCTAATTCTTGGTTGAGGTGAGTGCTCAACAACCCTTGAGAAGATTGATGAGGCATGAAGCTACATATATATTGTGGTGATGATTTGCACAATGATGGGAAGTTTTGGTAGTCAAAATTTGGGGTATGACACCTGGAAACATATTCATAGAAAGGGAAGAGAGTCCCTAGGAAGAGCAAATTGCATCTCTGCAGAACCTTATCTACACTGGGTACAAACTAGAGCTATCAAACTAAGGATGCCTTACCATCGTCAAGAAGTGTTTCCCTTAAAGGAATATGTCATTTATTTCATGTCTGGTGCGGAAAAACTCTAGGTCACTCTAAACAAAGTCTAACGCGAGAAGAACTCTTGGAAAAACAAGTGTCGGATTCTTAATCTGGAATGTACCAAGATTCAGGAACTGCTAAAGGAAAAGGATACTCTGATTGAAATATTAGAGCAGCATGCTATAGACAGTTAGGAGGAATGAAAATTCTACAACATCATCTCCAACATCACTTCCTGCAACAACTTAGGATTTAGTGATGAGGAACTGCCGGAAGAGGGCCAAAATCACAACATGGCACTAAATATTATAGTCAACTTCCAGGACGATGCTTTACCCAGTGTACTGGTAGACACCAGATCAGCTCTGAATGTTATGCCAAAATCTACACTAATGCGACTATCGTTTCAAGGATTTCCGATGAAGGGCAGTGAGGTCATCATCAAAGTATTTGATGGATCTCGAAAAACAGTTATCGGCGAAGTCGACCTTCCCATAACTATCGGTCCTCACACTTTCCAAGTCACTTTGCAGGTCATGGACATCCGAGCAGCATACAATTGTTTGTTAGGAAGACCTTGGATACACAAGGCTGGGGCAGTCACTTCGACACTTTACCAGAAGATGAAGTTCGTCAAAAATGACCAACTGATCACAGTCTGCAGAGAGCAAGCCTTGATCATGAGCAACTTATCATCGTCCACTTGTGTAGAACCATAGGAGGTTGTTGGAACTCAGTTCCAAGCACTTTCGGTGAGCAATGACAACTAATCAGAAAAAAAACATCTATTTCCTCGTACAAAGATGCTCTCGAAGTGATCAAAAGTAACAATGCAAAAGGATGGGGACGGCTTGCCATTCCTGCTAATAACAAAACAAAGAAGGGTCTTGGCTTTTCCTCAACCTGTACCCATACTGCTACTAACGATGAAAGTTTTCATCCCATTCAGAACTTCTTCCACAGTGGAGGTTTCCTTCACCCAGTATCTCAAGAAGTACATACCATCAACGAGGGTGATTCCTCCGATACAGATGAAGAATGGAAATCCTATCTTAACGAGGAAGGTTATATGTCTCAAGGAGAGGTGCATACACCATTTTGCTATCCCGCACAGAGTCCGAGATATATACCAAGATCAGATGTCAAGATGATGTACAGAGATTGTGATTCGGAAGGATGTCGTGCCCCACCAAACTCATTAGAGGAGGACGCTCTGATGAAAGAGAAATTTGACTACGACTATTAAGGCCCAATGGATGGCTTGCCTATCTGGCAGCCGTACCCAGGAGACTTGGGGCAAAAGAGTCATCTCAACGATGCATATCAGCTGAGCATCATTGAAAAGAATACCTACGTCCCCACCCAATTGTGGGATCATTACTCAGGGCATTCTGAAGATATCCCGTACAACGATGAATTTGCAAAGATCGCGGGACAAGAGTCCCTTAACTATACTTTGCCCGAGGTCAACGTCATTGAAAATGATGACTCCTCCAGTTCCAAAGAAGTATGGGACACCTTAGGACAACTGAGTGGCAAGTTTGACTTCTTGGTCAAGTACACCGCTCCTGAAAGCTCTCGTATCAGGCTCGAATACATCCAGCCCACTGGATGGGGAGATCCACTGAGAGTACAAACACTGTGCAAAATACGACAGAAGAGTTCGTCTACGACAACTCTGCATGGGAGACAGACTCCAATGATCCTGCTCCACCAAAAATCAGCGTCATTTCTGAAGACAAGTCAAGAAAGAAGGTACCAGACTTTGTGATTTGCTGAGGAGTTCGCCGCCAATAGGCTGTTGTCAATGTTTCGAAAGTTGTTCATAAGTCTAAGTAATTGCCGTCTTTACCTTTCACCCTGCCCAGGTGAAACGGATGTTTTGATAGGGCTAACTTTCTGTAAATTTCTCTCTTCGTTTTTCCCCAAGCGACAGAGTTTTGTTTTATAGGGCTGTAGTTTCAAGAATCGACAAGATCTTAAATAAAATAACGTCGTTTCGTAATTTCCGCATTAATTGATGTTTTCTCTTTTCGTATTTTCAGACAATGGTAATCCTAAAAACAACTCAAATAATAAAAACAAACATTTTTCAAAAAATACACTGGACACACTCTTGCATTTTCTCTATCTCTTCTGAAAAACAATCATCACGTCATGCAGATTGCTTATTTTAAACCCCATTGAAACATACGATCCAATGCCTTCTCCCAACTTTGAATTCTCGGTATTTGAGGCTGAAGAAGAAAATAACGAAGAAATTCCAGAAGAGATCTGATAAGTGCAAATTGTACCTATTTTTGTATATAAGTTTTGTTGCACTTATCTATACTTTTAGGTAAATATCGGTCGAATAAACCCCACTTTGTTATAAATATGTTAGTTAGTATATATTTGTGTTTTTGATTCATTTATGTAAAGATTAATGGTTTTCCATTCATTTTAAAGGTGATAAAGCATTGTTGGAGCAATGAGCAATAAAGACTCCAAGATGTGCCATTTGAACCAATAAAAGGGAGCTGAAGAAGAGCTGAATAAGAGTTGCTGTGTTGTCATATTCGCTTTGCGAAGGAGCCAGCGAATGTTCGCTTTGCGAACAGTTGGCTAGTTCCCCAGTGAATGCTCCCAGAATGAGGAAGAGGAAAAAGGAACCAAAGTTCTCTTTGCGAACGTTCCAGCGAGTGTTCGCATTGCGAACAAATCGTTTGCACTGCGAACTTCTGCAGAAAGTTAGAGTCGTTTTAACATTTCAAAGGCACTTAAGTGCCATTTTCGTGGGTTCTCTAGGCGAATGATTCGTTCGCAAAGCGAACGTGACAGAATTTTGTGTATATATTTCATTTTCAGTCATTATTTTTAGGGATGGTTTTGGGGATTCTTGTTCCTAACTCCATGAAACTTCATTTTCATTGGAGAGCTTAGAAAACAACTGTGGAGCATGCATACGGATGAACCGGGGTGGATTGATCGTCGACCGGCTCTGACAAACCGCGAGATGTTTGGTTCATTTCTCTTTTTCTTTGTGTTTTCTTCATTTGTTGGGTTGTGTATATGTACTTGTTCTGAACTCATGTATATTTGTCGCCCATGGCGTTGTATAAAATCTGCTTTACAAATCTTTATTGGTGATTGTCTCTAATTTTTGCTTTATGCGCGGGATTTGGGTTACGTTAGACATAACCTTTGCGAACTTCGATTAGGGATGATTGTCTGTTAGTTTCTGGACTCTAGAGATAGATTTAAGAGATAACAATCTTCAATAGGCGTCGAATCTTAATGCCTTCCGTGTTTCAAGGCTTCGCTCGCGAGAGTGACGAAGAGAATGACACGGTTGTTTTCTCAACTTTGCGTTAGACTTAACCTTTATTGTGAGCGATGTTGGGTGATATTGAGGAGTATTGTAGGTGGAGTATAACTGGTCGGTAAGTTTAATTTTGTGAGGAGTCGATTATGTGCATGTCGGATAAGTTTTTCTCTCTGAAGAATGAATTTGTTGTGTTTTAATGTTTACTTTTCTGTTTTTATGTTTGAAACCAATTAAACCCAAACTCATTAACGCGAGAGAATGGCGAACGACAGTCTTTCACTTGAACCGATCTCTGTGGACACGACATAAATCCCGGAGGGAATTCTTCCGAAAATAAATATTTTTGCTGCTTGCTGGGGATTGGTTTTGATATTGAATCGCATTGCGATAGTTTCTTTGCTTTTGAGTTTTGTATATACCGTATATATTGTCTATTTCCATTATGTTTGCTCAAGTGTTATATACGTTTTGTTCTCGTAACATTTGCTTAAGTGTTTGGTTAGGGCACTTGCTTTTGGTTTGCGCGGTGAGACATCACTATGGCATGAAGGAATGAAGTTTGCTAGCTAAGCATTGTAAAGGCGTCGAGCTTGCGACGTAAAACAAGCATGTTTTATTGTTTTTCTTTTCTAATGTTTTGTTTGTTGTTTGGTTGCAAGTCTTGGTCGACTTATTTGAGAATGCTTTTGTGATTTTCCAAGTTGGTTCATTTCAACTTGCGGATGTTTGGTAATGATCTTGTAAAGTTTTGTACACGCCCGAGGTATGTATTTATCGCTTTCTATACTTTAGCATATTCATGATACTTAGGCTTTTTACAAACTTTCATGCTATTCTTTCTTTTGTATACTTGTTCTATTGTGAATCACTTTAGTTCCCAACCTTTTTGTGAGGTAGCTTTCCATTGTTCATATATGCGGAGTACCAACATTCTTGTTCTAACTGGATTTTATTATGTTGAATATGTTGTTTATATGAATGCATGAAAATGATCAAGGCAATTGTTTCATTTTGAGCACAACCACCTTAGCCAAATAGTCATTCACCTTGTGAGCGTGTGATCATTTGTAACCCCTTTGAGCTTTTTGATCCATGTTTTTATTTGAACTTAATGCTTGTCTATGAGTATTTAGTTCACTTATTTTTGAATGGATTTTGTTTTTTCTTGGACCTCAACTTTGTGTTGTTGTATGGATTTTTTCCTTGCCTTAGAATGTAGGGAGTATTCACATGATGGTGCGGTTGAATTCAAGTTGGGGAGAGGATGATTGTGTACTCATTGGTTGGATTCTATGCGGATTGAAAAAGAAAAGAAAAAAGAGAAAAATTTGTGAAAGAGAAAAAGAAAGAAAAAAGAAGAAAAAGAAAATCCTTGAAAAAGGAAACAAAAAGAGTTTCAATAATTGTGCTAAATAAGTATTGTGTGTTGTGTAACACTTGGGATTGTGGAAGAAGTTGATTGGAATTTAGTGTTTAAGTCTTTGTGAGTTGATCACTCCCTTAGGTTTAGGCAAATTTTTGTTTCAATTACCTTTATAAATTGTCCCTTGTTTGTTTACTTGACCATGTTACAACCTTGAAAGTCCTTGTGATTCTTGCCTTTGTATTTTCAATGTGAATTTGTGAATGTATGCATAATTTAGTCTTTTGTTTGCATGAGTGTTGTGTGAGTGTAAAGTACCTTATTTTGTGTTTTTCATCTACCGATGATTGTTTTTACTAGGTGTGATTCACTTTGGAACTTGTGTTGTTTTAGAATGTTTGGCATGATTTTTGTATTTTGCGTTTGTTTCGTGACTATGTTGTTTTCGTAGCCAGTGGTAAGTATTTACTTTTTGTGTGTACCATTTTCATTTGAACCATACATTTGTCCGATTTTCAAAACCTGTTGATTCGGCATTCTTTGGATATCGCTTTTGTGTTTTCAAGTTTGTTTGATTCTTGTTTGTGGACAAACAATTATGTAAGTTGGGGAGAGTTGATAAGTGCGAATTGTACCTATTTTTGTATATAAGTTTTGTTGCATTTATCTATACTTTTTGGTAAATATCGGTCGAATAAACCCCACTTTGTTATAAATACGTTAGTTAGTATATATTTGTGTTTTTTATTCATTTATGTAAAGATTAATGGTTTTCCATTCATTTTGAAGGTGATAAAGCATTGTTGGAGCAATGAGCAATAAAGACTCCAAGATGTGCCATTTGAACCAATAAAAGGAGCTGAAGAAAAACTGAATAAGAGTTGTTGTGCTTTCATATTCGCTTTGCGAAGGAGCCAGCGAATGTTCGCTTTGCGAACAGCTGGCGAGTTCCCCAGCGAATACTCCCAGAATGAGGCAGAGGAAAAAGGAACCAAAGTTCACTTTGCGAACGTTCCAGCGAGTGTTCGCTTTGCGAACAAATCGTTCGCACTACGAACTTCTGCAGAAAGTTAGAGTCGGTTTAGCATTTCAGAGGCACTTAAGTACCATTTTCGTGGGTTCGCTAGGCGAATGATTCGTTCACAAAGCGAACGTGACAGAATTTTGTGTATATATTTCATTTTCAGTCATTATTTTTAGGGATGGTTTTGGGGATTCTTGTTCCTAACTTCATCAAACTTCATTTTTCATTGGAGAGCTTAGAAAATAACTGTGGAGCATGCATACGGATGAACCGGGGTGGATTGATCGTCGACCGGCACTGACAAACCGCGAGATGTTTGGTTCATTTCTCTTTTTCTTTGTGTTTTCTTAATTTGTTGGGTTATGTATATGTATTTGTTCTGAACTCATGTACATTTGTCGCCCATGGCATTGTATAAAATCTGCTTTACAAATCTTTATTGGTGATTGTCTCTGATTTTTGCTTTATGCGCGGGGTTTGGGTTGCGTTAGACATAACCTTCGCGAACTTCGATTTGGGATGATTGTCTGTTAGTTTCTGGACTCCAGAGATAGATTTAAGAGCTAACAATCTTCAATAGGCATCGAAGCTTAGTGCCTTCCGTGTTTCGAGGCTTCGCTCGCGAGAGTGACGAAGAGAGTGACACGGTTGTTTTCTCAACTTTCGCGAGAGATTGTCGAACGACATTATTTCCCTCGAACCGATCTCTGTGGACACGACATAAATCCCGGTGGGAATTCTTCCGAAAATAAATATTTTTGCTGCTTGCCCTATTCTGCATCCAACAAGATCTCCCAATTACTCAGACAAGAGGAAAGGTCCATTACCCCTCACAAAGAGCCGTTGGAAATTATCAACTTGGGTTCAAAAAAAGAGAGAAAAGAAGTAAAGAGTGGGGCACTGCTCAGTCCAACTGTCTAAGAAGGATTGATAAAGCTTCTCAAAGAGTTTCCCGATATATTTGCTTGGTCCTACCAGGTCATGCTAGGGTTTGATACCAGCATCGTGGAACATCATCTACCGTTAAGATCAGAATGTCCACCGGTGAAACAAAGACTGAAAAGGACTCATCCAGACATGGCCATCAAAATCAAAGAGGAAGTACAGAAACAGATTGACGCGGGTTTCCTCACCACATCAGAATATCCTCAATGGCTAGCCAACATAGTAGCAGTTCCAAAAAAGGATGGAAAGGTCAGAATGTGTGTAGACTTCAGGGATCTGAACAAGGCAAGTCCAAAGGATGACTTTCCCTTACCAAACATTGACATGCTGGTAGACAGTACCGCAAAGTTCAAAGTATTATCCTTCATGGATGGATTCTCGGGCTATAATCAAATCAAAATGGCTCCAAAAGATATGGAGAAAACTTCACTCATCACCCCATGGGGAACTTTTTGTTACAAGGTAATGTCGTTCGGTTTGAAGAACGCCGGGGCAACCTATCAAAGGGGCATGACTACTCTGTTTCACGACATGATACACAAAGAAATAGAAGTGTATGTCGATGATATGATTGCCAAATCTAAGATAGAAGAAGAGCATGTGACCCACCTGTCAACGCTATTCGAGCGTCTGAGAAAGTACAAACTCCGCTTGAATCCCAACAAGTGCACATTCGGTGTCCGTTCGGGAAAACTTTTAGGGTTCATCGTCATCCAGAAAGGAATTGAGGTTGATCCTGAAAAAGTCAAGGCTATTCAAAAAATGCCTTCTCCAAAGACTGAAAAACAAGTCAGGGGATTCCTGGGATGTTTGAATTACATTTCCAGATTTATATTCCTTATGACCGGGACATGTGCGCCAATCTTTAAATTACTCAAAAAGAATCAGGACTGCGTTTCGACAGAAAACTGCCAAACCGCCTTTGACAGTGTCAAGGAATACCCGTTGAACCCACCGATTCTATCACCTCCAGTAGAGGGAAGACCGTTGATTATTAACCATCTTGGAGGACTCCATGGGTTGTGTACTTGGCCTACAAGACGAAACCAAAAGGAAAGAGTCTGCCATCAATTATTTGAGCAAGAAATTCACCGACTTCGAGACTCGGTACACTATGCTTGACAAAACTTGCTGTGCTCTAGCTTGGGCAGCCAAACGTCTTCTCCAGTACATGATTTGTCACACTAAGTGGTTAATCTCCGAAATGGATCCAATCAAGTACGTCTTTGAAAAAACTGCTCTCACTGGAAGGATTGCCCGTTGGCAGATGTTGTTATCAGAATACGACATTGAGTACCATGCTCTGAAATCCGTCAAAGGAAGTATTTTAGTCGATCATTTGGCTCATCAACCGATTGACGATCAGGAATCAGTCGGGTTTGACTACCCTGACGAAGATGTCATGTAATTGAAAATGAAAGATTGCGATGAAGCAGTCATAATGCGCCTTGAACGGCCCGCTTACATCTTTGCAATTGAAGCAGTCATAGACGGCAAACCTTGGTATCATGATATCAAATGCTTCCTTCAAAAACAGGAGTACCCACCTGGGGCATCCATAAAGGACAGAAAGACCCTCAGAAGGCTAGCAGGCAGCTTCTTCATGAGCGGTGATACACTCTATAAGAGAAACCTTGACATGGTCTTGCTTCGATGTGTAGATAGACCAGAAGCAGACATGCTGATAAAAGAAATTCACGAAGGATCCTTTGGCACTCATGCCAAAGGACACACGATGGCTAGAAAAATTCTGAGGGCAGGATACTATTGGTTGACCATGGAATCTGACTGCTACAAGTACATGAGGAGATGTCATAAGTGTCAGATATACTCAGACAAAATCCATGTACCACCAACACATCTCAAAGTTCTCTCTTCCCCGTGGCCTTTTTCCATATGGGGAATCGACATGATTGACATGATTGAACCCAAGGCTTCGAACGGACATCGGTTCATCCGGGTAGCCATTGACTACTTCACCAAGTGGGTCGAGCAGCATCATACGCCAATGTAACCCGACAAGTGGTAGTACGCTTTATCAAAAACAATCTCATCTGCCGTTATGGTGCTCCAAGCCAGATCAATACTGATAATGAATCTAACTTGAACAACAAGATGATGAAAGAGTTATACGCTAAGTTCAAGATCGAACACCATAACTCATCTCCCTACCGACCCAAGATGAACGGAGCGGTAGAAGCAGCTAACAAGAATATCAAGAAAATCGTTCAAAAGATGGTTGTAACCTACAAAGACTGGCACGAGATGCTACCCTTTGCTCTTCACGGTTAACGCACACCTGTCTGCACTTCAACAGGGGCAACCCCTTTCTCTCTAGTATATGGCATGGAGGCAGTGTTTCCCATAGAAGTAGAGATCCCATCAATCAGAGTATTGATGGAAGTTAAGCTAACAGGGGTTGAATGGTGTCAAAGTCGACACGACGAATTAAACTTGATCGAAGAAAAGTGAATAACGGCACTATGGCATGGTCAGTTGTATCAGTAAAGAGTAAAGAAGGCGTTTGACAAAAAGGTCCGACCACGCGTCTTCAGAAAAGGAGACCTTGTGCTCAAGAAGATACAATCATTTCTCACTAATTCCCGGGGCAAATGGACTCCGAATTACGATGGCGCCTATGTGGTCAAGAAAGCTTTCTCAGGCGGCGCCTTGAGACTCGCAACCATGGATGGAGAAGAATTCGCCTATCCCACAAATGTTGACGTAGTCAAGAAATACTTCGCCTAAACAAAAAAAAGGGAAAAAAAACGTCTCGGTGGATTGAAAACCCTAAAGGGCGGTCCAGGAAAAAATTAGAGACATAATCAAAAATCATCCCGATGGATTGGAAATCTCAAAGTACAATCTAGAAAAAAATTAGGGATAAAATGGCAAGTATGGAAGCTCAGGATGTCATCCATCAGGAAAACTCCAGTCAAGGTCATCTTCGACGGAAGCTTAGGATGTCCAGAATTCAAAGTTGGTAGAAGGATAACGGTCGTTATGTTTCAATGTAGCCCTTTTCCCTTAAATTACCATTTTCTAATTTTGTAAATACTCTATGGAATCACGCGTTTGGCTGATTTCCATCCTATCAATAAAATTTGAGCCCTAGTGTTTTTGCTTGCAATTATTATTTGTTTTAGCTTTACAGAACGACATTTTAACATGATTAACGATTCTTGAAATAAAACAAAAATAAATTTACTTGTCAAAATTTTTTTGCTTTTAAAATAAAGATGGCAATTCTTTTGACTGTTGAACATCGAAAGAACATTGATCGCTTCTCTAAAGGCGATTAAGCTTCAAAGTGCATGATCAAAATACTACTTCTAAACCAATGCGCCTGAATGAAGGATCAGTTGTGTCAGATGCGAATATTTCGTCCGACATCCCCGACAGAGTTCTTATCTCCTAAGCCCGGCCAACGTTTTTCCCCGCAGAAATTTTCTTAAAAGCAAGGCAGAATTGCTATCCTGAACTAGTGATGCTTTTCATCCCCTGCAGTGGCAGAGTATCCAGTCATGTTCGTCTATTAGTCTGTATGTCGTGTTAGTTTTGTTAGCATAAACATACATACATCATGCATTATTGATTTGTATTCATATTCATATTGCATCACTATCACTCTGGTCAGTCTTATCCCCAAGTGATAAAAGTCCTCTTATCAATCGAGTTGTCCGTTCTTTCCTCGTCAGGAAGTGAATCATCTAAACAATCTCTCCGCCTAGTTTATTTCTGGATTGGAGAAGGTCCTTGACCACTTTGATAACTTGAACCTCTGAAAAGCAAGAAGGCATTTGACAAACGTCACTCTTCGCCATTGAAGATGATATTTTCGTTTTCCCGGATTAAGGAAAATCCCCAGAGAAAGCCTCGCAACTAAAGACTCTCAACAACACATTGATTTTTCTCTCCAAGAAAGTAAATGTTAATGAAGTCATCAGTGCCTCAAAATTAGATTACATCACATGGCATTTCTCCGAGAAGATCTCGAAGAAAAGTATGATGTAATATCCCCAAGCAGAAAGCGGTCTCTTAAGAGACTCATTTTCCCTAGTAGAGTAAACAAATGGCGTCTCCAACAGAGAAGTTTGTACAACTCTATAGCTCAGATGAATGGGTTCCCCAGCAAGTCTGACATCAAAATTTTTCCCATCAAATGGCATCTCCCCAGGAAAATTCGGCGAGAAGTTTGAGGAAAACCGCTACAAATAGCGTCCCTTATCAAGGAAAATTATTGACAAAGGAAACTGAGACCAATTCTATGGCTGAAGACCCGGATCGAGGGGAAGTTTATTTCATAAACTTAGACCAGTTCTGTGGCTGAAGACCCGGATCGAAGGGAAGTTTATTTCAGAAACTAAGACTAGTTTCGTGGCTGAAAACCATGATCGAGGGGAAGTTTATTTCAGAAACTGAGACCAGTTCCATGGCTGAAGACCAGGATCGAGGGGAAGTTTTTAGCTTTTCTAAGTATCATTGCTTAGCAAAAGAAGATGGATGAGCAAACTGCCATTCATAACCACCATCAAAATTTCGGGTATTCCGATATTTAATCCTCTTGCACCCCGAATGCCCAAATACCTTCGCCATTCACACCCTCGGGTCCAAGAAGATTAAATAGGGGCATCTGTCATACCCCAAATTTTGACCACCAAGAGTTCCCATCATTGTTGAAATCATCATCACAATATGGAGGTACTAACATGCCTCTTCAATCTCCTCAAAGACTGTTGAGCATTCACCACAGTCACTAATTAGGGTTTCAAGCCCTCTCAGAGAACTTAGACAAAGGATCAATCAAGAAATGACATGATCTTCAACTTGTCTAACCTCTCAAACACCCATAAAGGATCAAGAGGACTCCCACATGAAGAATCAAGCACAAGCTTGCAGCATTCCAAGTGGATCAAGCCTCAAGATCGCCTGTGTCACCAAATTAGGGTTTTGGTCAACTGAGGCCTCCAGATGAAAATTTTCTTCTAGGCATGAGCCAATTCCTCAATGTATGGTCCTATAAGCTCAAAAGGATCTCAAGAGCCCATCCACCATGGCAAAATCACCTTGAAGGTCCATCTATCAAAAAATCAGGAATTAGGGTTTTGACCTAATTCAACCCTTGAGTTAACTTGTGAAGTGAGGCATGGCTTAAAGCTTTAAAATGAACTTCAAATACCTCAAATACATCATATTGACATGTTTACAAGATTTGATTGACTCAAAGAGCTCAAATCATAAGCCACAAGAACTCAAAACCATCTTATCACAAATTAGGGTTTTTGATGGAAAAAGTCAACCCTATCCTTGACTGTTGACCTACCCTTGATCTTAAACCTTGGGGAGGGGTCCAAGACATTACTAAAAACCCTTGGAGGTCATCCATGAAGTTTAATTGAACCCAAGGATTGATTTCACAAAAGGATCACAAAGTCAAAATTTCATTTGATGAAAAAGTCAACTGTACAAAAATCCAAGTTTGACTTTTTGGATTTTTGGTCAACCAAGGTTCCTTAACCCTAAAACAATGTTAATATGTGATTTGAATCATCATTCATCAAGAAAAATCAAAGAAAGTGAGTTAACTTGTTAAAGGGGTAACCATCAAAAAACTTAGAATTTTTCTAAGTTATGGAACAAAGTGGCTAGGATACCAACTTTCCAAGGCCATATCTCCCAAACCCTAAGGCCTTTTTCTCCCATTCAAAGCTCAGATTGAAGTTCATGTTACATACTTCAAATATGTCAACTAGACCTCATTCCAAATCATCATGGATTTTGAGTTATTGTTTGAGCAAAATCACAAAAAACATGAAAATGACATTTTTCCAACACTTAGTGAAATTTTAACTAAGTCAGAATCTGCCTTATTTTTTCCAAAATGTAGAGGAATTTTTCATTGTAATTCCAATTGATTCAAAACCAAATCTGGACATCATGTTGAAATAGGATATGTCAGCTTTCCAAAATGTCCAAGAACTTCATCAAACTCCACTTGAGCTAAAGGTTATGACAGTTGCAACATGCCTTGCTGCAAATTGTATTTGCAAGGCACATTTGTGCCTTAGTGCTCGAATTTATCAATTTGGGTAAATTCAAACATGGTTATCCATCTGCACACCTCAAGGGGGAATAACCAAGGGACAAACACTGATCCATAAGCCTCCCAAGTCTTTGGAACTACATGTAGGTGTGCCACCCCTAAAAAGCTAAAGATGCCTCAAGACTCCAAATTTGTTTTGAGACATTCAATGGATGCATAGAGCTGACATGTATCAATCCATGATCAGCCAAATGAGTCAAGATAAGCTCATACAACAGAGGACCTAAGCCTGCAAATTTTGGCACAAGTCAATGGCTAGAGGAGAACCTTGACCAAAGAACCAAGGCATTCAATACAATCTGATCCAAGCTGCCAAACACTATTGATGCCAAAACAAATTTGCTCTACTATAAATAGAGCTCATTTATGCTCAAATTAAGTACACCAAGGGTCCTAAACAGATGCCTTTCTCAGAATCATAACCTTCACTCCAAAAATACCTTCTAATGTAAGTTACTATCGGGTTTTGAGTTAGAGTGTGTTTCCAACCAAACCAATCACACACACACCTCACAAGCATCATATGTGAGCTGATAAAACACTAAAACAACATCTGGAACACCAAATTCACAAAATCACCATCCATTTACTCAAGCTTTTAGCAGAGTTGCAGTTAGGGTGCCACAACCAGCTCCAGCTCATTTCAAATAAATCCAAGCATTCAAACACATCCTTTGAGGTACAAGGAAGTTGTCCAAATCATTGGAACTCATCTGTAACACCTCCAAACCAAAATTTGATTCTCACTTGAAGAGGTAACACTTGAACTCTCAAATGAATCATGCATCATAAACATGTTTTCTTGTTACCATTGTGTTTCTGGATGTTTGTAGGTCATACAATTCGTGTGTAGGATTTCATTGAGTTCATGCCAATTTTAGGGTTCTTCAGGTTTTATCATGATATGTTCTAATTCAATTAATTTCAATAAAGTTGGGTATTTCCATTGTATTCCTCATCTAAAAACGCACGATTTTCATATTTGGATCATGTGAAATGATTGAGAGATGAGGGAGATAGGAGCCTTCACGTATCTGAGCTTGAGGTTGAAGATAGCCATGGCGCCATGCTTCAGAAATCCAACCAAGATTTGTTATATATTTATTGTTTGCCATATATTAAATGAATTGGCATTGCGCCCCAGTGGTTGATCAACCGGTTTGTGTGTAAACCCCTGAGGGTTGGCCTATTGGTGGACGCTTGGGTTTTGACAGTGTGCTCCTCTCAAGGTCTCAGGTTCGAATCCTACTAGGTGCAATCAACTCTTGTGTGGGCCAGTCCATATGGAGCTATGCTCTGACTTGAAGCGGGGCCCCCGCTAGTGGACGGTGGGTATTGGTCCCTCTTGGATTAGTCGGTCGCAAGACCGGATACCAAGATTTCCAAAAAAAAAAAACTGGTTTGTGTGTATTAGCGAGCGAGAGGTCTAGGGTTCGAATCCCCCTTGCCCCAGACCTCTTTTTTATCACTTGTTCCATTTTTATTTTATTTTTCATATTATTTTTAATGATTTGAAAAATTAATTTCTCTTCCAATTTTAATCATTTTTTATTGGTTCTTTTTCTGAAAAATCACAAAAATATTAAAGTATTTTATTTAACAAAAATATTAGATTTATATTATTTATTTAATATAATTGGTATTTTTGTGAATAAATTCATTTTTTATTGTTTTTATACATTTTAAAAGTGAATTTTTATCTTGAAAATCAAAATCAAATAAGTTTTAAATCATCTTGTGATTAAAACCTAATTTTTCAAACCATAACCAAAAATCACAAGTAGTTTATTTAAACTTATTTGGTATTTTTATCATTTTTTATTGATTTTCTTTAAAGAATTAATTTAAAAAAATGAAATTAGGGTTTCTCTGATTTTTTATCCTCATCAAATATTTCAAAACACACACGGGCCTCTAATAGAGTGTAAGATCCGGTCCTTTTCTTAACCAAAACCTTTTTGGGCCTCAGACATTGTATAAGTCACAACACATTTTCAAAAATCTCGGCACGATCGCCAGTTCAAAATCAAATCACTTGGGCCTCTCCTTTAGTTGTAAGCCCTATATCTTGTATAAAAATAAATCTTTGGGCCTCTCCTTGAGTTGTAAGACCCAACCCTTTTGTACAAAAAACCTCTTTGGACCTCAGTCATTGTATAAGTCCCAGTACAGTTTATAAAACAACGGTAAGATTACTGTTTTGTTCATCTGGGCCTCTCTTTGAGTATAAGCCCTAACAATCTTTTCAAAAACAACTTCTTTTTTTATTTAGATTCAAATATACAGTTGTTATCAAAACTTTCTTTAATTTCTTTGAACAACTAACAATACAGCATGGAAGCTTACTCAACTATAAGTTTTATCAGCTTTCATTTACTTGTTTTCCTATATATTACTGTATTGTGGGAAGCTGCTCCCCTGTAAGTCCTTCTTTCATATCCTTTTAAATACTTGTCATATATCAATTGTATATATACTAGTATATCTATTTAGAGTTTTCCCCGACAACTAGGTCTAGAACTAGGTAAAGCCAGTTGGTCACTCTTTGATACAGTAAACTAGATCCCCATAGGATTTCCAGATACAGTTTTTCCTTCTCTTGGGCTTAAACAATATGGAACAAATAGAAAGGCAGTATTCTCGGTGAACCTTTTCTCAGATTGTCACTATTAGAACTTGTCAAAGAAATTTAGTTTCCCTAGATAGGATTAATTCCCGGTGAAACTTCTCATGGATTTCTTCAAACTCTAGAACTGTTCACTAAAGAAAAGATTATTCTCGGTGAAACTTTTCTTGAACTCTTCTTAAGTTTGGACCCACAAGCTTCCTAAAAGCATCCCTGCCTCCTCTTGGGCTTTGTACAAGGACCCTCCGGCTTCTTACAAGTTCTCATGCCTTCTCTTGGGCTTAATACAAGGACCTTGAAGACCTATTAAAGGTATAAGACAGAACTTAGTCATCCTTTGCTAGAGCAGTCTTTCCAGTGTCAAAACATCAAACCATTTATGGTTAATTCTCATCCCTTAAAACACCTGCCTACTCTTGGGCATCATACAAAGATAAACTCTTCCACACCAGCAGACTTGGACAGTCTAAATCTCCTCTTGAGTCTCCAAGACATTCTCAAGTTCCCTACAAACATAGGATAAACCCCGATTATTCTTGATCAATCTCTAGTAGAGTTAAAACCAATGGGTTCTAAAACCCAGTCTCTCTCCTAAAATCCCCAAGCCAGGGTCAGTTTATCCTCAGTATAACACTATCCTAAATCAGAACCTCAAGGCATCTGATACCTCAACTCTTCTGTAACCCTCAGCAAGAGTTGATTCCCCATTTGGACCCGCCTTGGGATCTCAACGATCCCCAGCAAAGATAGCCTCCTCTTAGGCTTTGTATAATGATTCTTTTCAGCATAGCCATCCTCCTCTTGGCCTTTGTACAATGATTTTCCCCAGCGGAGCTAACCTTTTCAGACTCTCTTGTTGAGTCAATTACCTTTTCAGACTCTCTTGTTGAGTCAATCACCTTTCAGTACTTTCTTGCTGAGTTAACCCTTTTAGCCTAAATCTTGGGCTTTGTACAAGACAGATAAAACCATTCTCTTGTTGAGATAATCTTTTCTAGCCTCCTCTTAGGTTTGGTATAAAGATTCCCCTTAGCAGAAATCAGCCTCCTCTTAGGCTTTGTATAATGATTTCTCCAGCTTGTTCAGCCACAATCCTGGGCTTTGTACAGGACAGATAAAAGCACTCTCTTGTTGAGTCAAACCCTTTTAGCCTCAATCTTGGGCTTTGTACAAGACATACATCTTCATAACCTTCTCTTAAACTTGGGACAAATCTCTTCCCCAGCGGTGTCAATTCCTCCCAGCCTTCTTTAGGCTATGAGAAATAATACCCTAAGCAGAGTCAATCCTCTTTTCAGCTTCAACCTTGGGCTTTGTACAAGACAGATAATACTCTCCAGCAGAGTCAAACTCTTTTCAGCCTCAATCTTGGGCTTTGTACAAGACACTTAAAATATTCTCAACCAAGTCAGGAAAGTCTCATTTTAGCCTTAATCTTGGGATTTCTACGAAACAAATAAAGATTTCTTTCCCACAGAGTCAGTTTCTTTCCAGCCTTAATCTTGGGCTTTTTATAAGACACATACAAACCCTCCCCGACGGAGTCAAAATACCATTTTAGCCTTAATCTTGGGCTTCATACAAGACAGACAAAATATTTCCTCGGAAAAGTCAAACTTTTAGCCTCCTCTTAGGCTTTGTATAATGATATCCCCAAAGAGTCATACAAGACATATATAAACACTCTCTTGTTGAGTCATTCATTCCCAGCCTCCTCTTAGGCATTATATAAGGACTTCCCTAGTGGAGTCAATCAACCTCTTAGCTTCAACCTTGGGCTTTGATCAAGGCACTCAAAAATCAACATCTCCTTAGAGGAAATCAAAATATCTCTGTAGGAAGTCACTTCTCTATTTATCACTTATCAAAACAGACATTCAAAACATACCCTAATCCCCGATAACTGCTATAAGAGGCACACTTGTTGATTCAAATATCCAAGTTATTGTCCATCTCTTATCATGGTCAATCCCTCTCTTTCATCTAATTGATGTAAGTGGCAAGCGTCTAGATTATTTACATCCACGCCACTGTCCCTCTATTAGCATGAGAGATTCCTTTGGACAAATCCCTTATAAAGGAAATTATGGCATTGTTGGATTCACATATCCTAGTTAAAGTAATTCTCCTTTCTAAACAGTTACCCAACAGTTGTGATAAATAGACGAGATGTCTCCCTTTAGAGATGACAAATTCTCTCTCAGTCAAACCTTTTAGCTTCAATCTTGGGCTTTGAACAAGACACAAATACTTCATTTAGCTTCAATCTAGGAGGAATTACGATTGCTCTGATTTCCCTGTTTCTTTTTAAATGGGAATACGTAGGCATAAGATTGCGAAATCTTAGCGAGTATACTAATCAAAAACTCTAGGTCCAGTACCTTCACACATCAATCAAAACTTAGGTCCAGTACCTTACCAAAAACATCGGAAAAACCCGAACATCAACAAAAACTCACTCTCTCGCATATTTCCCAAGAAACTTTCCCAACCCATTAGGAGTGAAAGCAGGGTCATTGGATTCAACATGGTTTAAGATGGTTCTGCATATTTTGAATGATTTGATTTATTAAAAGCACAAAGACAAATGCAAAAGAAAAATGTTTTTTTGTAGTTTTTGAAAGATTGACATTTTCTTTTAAAAGTAAGAGCAAAAAACAGTAAATGAAACAATGAGAATTTAACAAAACATCTTCATTGATTATAACAATTTTGAAAGCACGGGGGCCTTACAAAATAATCCAATAGCTTTAGGCATAGCTTTGGAATTTTTGAAAAAAAAAAACAAAAGATAACAAATTACTTTGGCAAAGGGATAATTACTAGGATCTCTATGGCTTCCCAATTGTCTTATGCGGCATCACACTGAAACACCAAATGGTTCACATCTTCATCTCCTTTGTCTTCATCAACGACGCTGACTTGGAAGCCTCTACTGACGAATACCTCTTGGATAGCCTTTGGATGTCCTTTTCCAGAGGTAGATGCTCCATTATTAGATGGTTTGTAACCGAACCCATGGTGACCCAGGTTCATCTTCACCTCAATGACTTCTCCCTAGCCTGCAGGAGTACCTTCTTCAATAGTCAACCTTATACTCTTAGCAGATGCAAAAAATGGACCACCTTTAACCACTGGTTCTTCGACTTCCAACAAAACAACATTGGCTATTTCAAGCATTGGGAAAGAAGTTTCCAACACGTCCTCGTCAGCCTCGATATATCTGAATGAAAACAAATTATTCACCATTAGATCCTCATAACCATGAATGATTACCAACTTATCACCAATGACAAACTTTATCTTCTGATGTAATGTGGAAGTTACAGCGCCAGCAACATGAATCCACAACCTTCCCAATAGCCAACTATAAGCCAGGTTGATATCCATAACTTGGAACGTGATATAAAAAACGTGTGGCCCAATTAAGATTGGCAGCTTCACTTGGCCAATTATCGTTCTTCATGAACCATCAAAAGCTTTGACGATCAATGAGGTAGCTCTCATTTCTGCCCCTTTGTAAGCAAGCTTTACAAGTGCTCTCTTGGGCAAAACGTTCAAAGAATAACCTGTATCAACAAGTACTCTAGCCAGAGTGTCATCTTGACATTTCACAGACACATGCAGCGCGCGGTTGTGATTTTGACCTTCTCTTGGTAACACCTCATTACTGAAACTGAGGGTGTTACAAGCAGTAATGTTTGCAATTACAATATCAAATTGGCCGACTGTAATGTCTTGAGTGGCGTGGGTCTGAGCCAACAGCTTTTGTAAAGCAACTCTATGAGCAGGGCAGTTCATCAAGAGAGACACAATGGATATATTTGATGGGGTCTAATGAAGTTGGTCAATAACCTTATAAAAAAATTTTCTTATGATTCCTAAGAATTTTGCATCTTCGTTGTTCAAGACTACTTCCTTATCCCTAGCAGGTACAACAACAGTAGTTTCCATTGGGGGAACTTCATTCACTATGAGTTGATAGATACGACCACTACGGGTCATCTTGCTTGCCCCATCGATATTTGTCGCATTTTCATGAACACCCTTCACATCCTCCCTTTTAATGACTTTTCCAGATTCTTGATAAATTACCTTTACATCATACTATCACAACAAAGCTTTAGTATCTTTGAAGTAGAATGGACTCGGCTTCTAAATAACCATCGGTCTTAGCTGAATGACTGGTGGATTAACAGGCTTTGCAATGTTGAAAACTGGCTTCGGCACATTGAAAACTATGGCTATAGAGCTTGATTCAGGTAGGTTGAACACTGTCACTTTATTATTTGACTTTGTCAAATTAAAGATGGGTTCAATTACAGACACCTCACCTCACTTCATCTTGCTTCCCACTTGTAGGAAACCATTGCCGATCAAATTTTGAATGTCTCTCTGAACCAACAAGCATCCCTTAGGGTTGATAGCTTAATCTTCACATTCTGAATGACAATCCTTAATCAAACCAGCCTTTACCAACTTTGCATGAAAGGTTCGAAGCGGGTTTCTAACCTCAGCAACATCAAGGATCAAAATCTCATCAGATGCGTCCTCTACAGCATTAACTGCCCCATGAGTGGGCAAAGGATTATTTTTAACATTAGGATGAGAATCACAAAAAGACAAAATCTTCTTCTCTGTCAATTCCCTTACAATATGTTTCAAGGCAATGCGCCCTTCCAATTCATGGCTTGGCGTGCCTTCATGGAACAAACAGTAAGTATTGGGATTATAATAAGGTGGAAATGGATCAGGAGGTGGACCCAATGTCCTTGTGTAGCATGCGATTTTTGTCGGTGATGCGACCACCTTATCGCAAAATGTGGGTTCCTCCTCGCCGCAATGGTAGGAGGAAGAGGTGCCACTTTCTGATTTCTTATTTATCCCGTGAAGCTGGAAGAGAAAGGGAAGCTATCTAAAACTAACCTTGCACGCGAATGTTTAACTGAACAAACGTTTAAAGAGAGATTCGGGGAGTTCGGGGTTAGGTTATACAATGGGGAGTTGTCAATTACCCATCCTATATGTGGTTATCCACAAGTTGTTAGTTTTAGGTTCTGCTTTGTACTTGATGGTGTTTATCTGTTGATGGGTTGGGAAAGTTTCTTGTTTGAGAGATAGAGAGAGAGAGAGAGAGAGAGAGAGAGTTTGATGGTTTTGGTGAGGTATTGGACCTCAGTTTTGATTAGTATGTTTGAAGGTACTGGACCTAAAGTTTTTTATTGGTGTGAAGGTACTGGAGCTAGAGTTTTTTATTGGTATGCTCGCTAAGATTTCGCAATCCTATGCCTACGTATTCCCGTTTAAAGAAACAGGGAAATCAGAGCAATCGTAGTTCCTCCTATTCTATGGGAGGAAAAGATATTTGGCATCTTGTTCAGAGCCCAAGATTGAAGCTAAAAAAGATATTTTTGTCTTGTTCAAAGCCCAATATTGAAGCTAAAGGGTTGGCTGAGAGAGAATTTGTCATCTCTAAAGGAGATATCTCATCTGTTTATCACAGTTTGTTGGGTAACTATTAATAAAGGAGAATTACTTTAACTGGGATATGTGAATCCAGTAATACCATAATTTCCTTTATAGGGGATTTGTCCTAAAGGGGAAAACTTTAACTCAGTGTAGAGTGTCATACCCCAAATTTTGACCACCCGTTTGTCAAAACTCGGTTGTGTTTTCACTTTGTGTCATCTGCATATCATATCATCTGTTTTTGTCATGCATATCGTTTGATTATTTAGTCTGAGTATATGCGTTGAAATCTCCGTCTTTTCTGGTTAATTGTGTGAAAAATCGATGAACAGACGTGTTTTTCAATTAAACTCGCAAATGTCCATTATTCATCTATCTTTCACACGATTCAATCGATACCCCATTTTTTGTTTTATTTTCACACATTAAGATAAAATATGAATTAAAAAATATTTAAAAAAAGTATATATATATCTATGTATTTCATTTTCTTTTTTAAATAAATATATTGTTTTGTCCATGAAAGAAAAAAATATGTATATATGTTTATTTTTTCTCACGCCACTTATGTGTATATATATATATATATATATATATATATATATATATATATATATATATAAACTTTTGTTTTATTTTTGACATATATGTATTTATATTTTAGGAAAAAAAATTTATAAATTCAGAATTTTGTTTTAAATATATATGTTTGTTTTTTATAAGTTTTGTTTTAAGTGAAATTTTGTTTCTTATGAGACCAACCTTGTAGTCTTGTTCCCTTGACTCATTTTTCTAGCCAATTTCAAAAGAGGCTCAAAAACATTTTCTTACACACATTAATTTGTAACAAACTTTGAAAATTTTGCTTCAAAGTTTTGAATTTTTTTATTCAATCTTTGAATTTCACATTTTTTTATCATTCTTACTATCTTCATTCACAAATCATCTTTGCCTATAAATAGAGCTTTGAAGCTCTTTGCAAATTACACCAAACAAGGTTCTACACTTGTTTCTCTTTCTCTCAATTTTTCAAATTTTTCTTTGTAACTTAAAAAAAAAAAAAGAGAATATAAAGCATGCATACAAGAGGGTGCAGCGCCCTCTTCACTTTTCCATTCCAAGCTATGTTCTTTTTCTCATAAAATGTTCATACAATACACACAAGGGAGCAGAGCTTCCCACTTTCTCATTTTTCCTGCTAAATTTTTCTGTCATACACATTCACACACAATTAATTCTTTACATTTTTTTCTCTTTTCCTGCTTTTTATATTTTTCTCACACATACAAAATATGCCAATACTTTTAAACTATGGCCATTGAGACAATTCTGGCTAAACCGATTAACATGAAGGAAAACAAAACTTTCATACACAGTTACAATTATTTTTACCAATAATTTCTTTTTTTTTGTGTAACTAGTTGTTTGTCTGTTTTGGAGAAACACAAGATGAAAGGAGGGATGCTATATCCCAGTTCACAGCAACATCACTGCAACGTCTTCATTACAACAAATCCGCCAACGATTCCACGGAGCAGCTCATCAATCTGAAATCTGCACAATTTCATTAATTGTTCATCAATATTTTTTCTGTCACATTTCACTATTGTTGCAGTAACAATTATAAATAATATAGCATTTTTTTTACAGGTCTGAAATTAGGAGAAAAAGAAGAAGGACCTATCACCATTGCAGCAGTAGAAAAGTCATGAGAGAAGAATTTACCTGTTATAACATCAACAGTTTCAACAGGGCAATTCCATCTGCAACAATCTACAGCAGAATAACATCAAACCTGCTACAACAGAGTTTCATAGCAAAAATTCCTGCAGAAAACATAACAGCAAATTACAAATATATTTCCTAAATTCCTGTTTCCTGTTTCAAATCAATTTTATCATAAATTGTTGAGTTTGACAGGATTATAACTCACTTTCTGCAACTTTTACAAGAACTTTACGAAATCAATTTCGCATCTGCAAAACTTAGAGTAAACCTCTGCAAAACCCACAAATTGAAGCAACAACATCATGACTTGATTCAGTTTGAGAATTCAAAGGAAAAAGAGAATAAAAAAAAACCTGTAAAAATCACGGAACAGAGTTGAATATTACGACTTGTCGACACGCCGACGATGCCGTAACTGTCACGGATACAGCCACAATTCGCAAATTCATCCGCAGCAGACCTACAATTCCATTAATAACAATTCAATTTCAGAATTTCACAAATTCTAAAACCCTAACTCCTCAATTTTTGTTGTTGTTGTTAATAGGGGAAGAAAGATGAATAAATTACAGAGAAATCTCGAACCTGAGGATGAAGAACTCACCTTCATCATCATCGCCGGAAATCACCACCCTTAATCAAACGCAGTGCCGCTCAGGACAATCGAAGGGAGACGAATCGCGTCCCTTTTCCAGACCATCTCCGAGCTTCCATGGAGGGTCGTCGTTGAAGAACCGCCGCGAAATCATGGGATCATCACCGGAAAAGCATCGCGGCCGTTTGCATTGGAAAGAGAGGGTCACGATTGAAGAAAAACAAGGAGAGGGTTTGAGCGTTTGAAGAACGTGTTTCATTTTGTCCTCTCCCTCTCTCATTTGCTGATTTTATTTTCCTTTTTTTTTAAAAGAGAAATCTGATGAAAATTTGTATTTTTTAGGATTAGAACATTGGGCTCAGCCCATTTCCTTTAAAAAAAAATCACTAATCACACCCTTCTTTACTAATCAATCAGACCCATTTTCATTTTAATTAAGTTAAAATTAATTAATTATTATGATAATAATTAATATGGTTTAGTGAGTTTTTATTAAACATATTTTGACTTAATTGATCATCAAATTGTTTAAATTGATTATTTGATTTTCTGTGGTTTAGAATTACTTTCATTAATTTATGTTTGTAATTAAATATTTGTTTTTTTTCGATTTACTTTGTGACATCGATTCAAATCTAACCACTTGATGAGATCAAAGGCATTTTTATGCGATCTTTGGTTTTCTCTGCTTGTTTGATTTTTTCCATCTGATGCAGAAATTCTTAATTGACGCCTCGGAGCTCATTGGACGCTTAAAGCTTCCTCAGACGCTTCTCTGCTTGCGTGGAAAAGTTCACCGGTGTACAGTAACCTCGAATTTAAATGCTTTGCTTGTATTCCATGCATGATTTATTCACATCTGTTAAAAACAATTAAACTTGCAAACAAGTATTTCCTGTAAATACACAATGCACCAATCATTTTCAAAACACTTTGGGCCTCTATTAGAGTGTAAGACCCAACCCTTTTTTAACGAAACAATTTTGGGCCTCAGCTATTGTATAAGTCCCGATACGTTAAAAATCTCGGCGCAATTGCCATTTTCAAAATGAAAATATTTTGGGCCTCTCCCTGAGTTGTAAGCCCCATATTTTGTACAAAAATACACTTTGGGCCTCTTGAGAGAGTGTAAGACCCAACCCACTTGTACAAAAATATTTTGGGCCTCATTCGTCGTATAAGTCCCTTTGTACATTTTCAAATAAACGGCACGATCATTGCCCTTTTGAAAAATAACCTTGGGCCTCTCCTTGAGCTATAAGACCTATTCAAAAAACACTTTGGGCCTCTAATAGAGTGTAAGACCCAATCCCCTTTTAACCAAAATCACTTTGGGCCTCAGATATTGTATAAGCCCATTTGCGTTAAAAGAAAATCTCGGCGCGTTCGCCATTTTAAACGAAAAGTCAACTGGGCCTACCCTCGTGTTATAAGCCCCACTCTTTTTCTTTAAACCTTTTGGGCCTCTTGAGAGAGTGTAAGACCCATCCCCTTGTACAGAAAACCTTTTTGGGCCTCAGTCACTTGTATAAGTCCCTCTGTACAAATTCAACCGTGCGCTCACTGATAAAACCCTGGGCCTCTCCTTGAGCTGTAAGCCCCAAATCTTTCTTTTTCAAATCACTTTCTCCTTTGATTTTGAATATACTGTTGTTTTCAATCTTTCTTTGTTGAACAACTAACCAAACAGCATGGAAGCTCTACAACCGAGTAAGTGTTTACACGCTTTCATTTACCGGTTTCATATACATATAACTGTATTGTGGGGCTGTTTCACTATAAGTCTTCTTTCATAAACTCGTATCGACTGTGTAATAATAGTATAGATATTTAGAGTTTCCCCGGCAACTACGTCTAGAACTAGGTGACGCCGTTTCGTTTATTCATAGAAATAGACAACTAGATCCCCAATAGGATCACCAGATACAGTCTTCTCTCAGGCTGTCCCCATTAGGAATTGTCAAGAAATTCTACTCCCAAAGATGAATGTATTCTCCGTGAATGGCATCTTTGAGTTTCTTCCAAATTCTCGAACTTTCCTGACTTTGATCTATTCCCGGTGAATAGCATTGCCTTGAATTTCTCGGGGTTTGGGGACCCACGGGCTTCCTAAAAGCAACCCCGCCTCCTCTTGGGCTTAGTACAAGGACCCTACGGCTTCTTAGAAGTATTCACAGCCTCCTCTTAGGCTTCGTATAATGATCTCTTCCTCCGGGAATGATAGCCTCCTCTTGGGCTTAGTACAAGGACCCGTCGGCTTCTTAAAAGTTTCCAGCCTCCTCTTGGGCTTCGTACAAATTGTCCCGACGACCTCCTAGAGGTATAGGAACAGAACTTAGTCATCTTCATAGAACAGTCCTTTCATAGAGTCTACTACTGTTTCTCAAAGCATAGTACAAAAGATGAAACTCTAGACACGGACAGTCTAACATCCTTGAGTCTCAAAGACATTCTCAAGTGACCCCTTCGTTAAATAGGAAGGAAACCCGCAGACTCGGACAGTCTCAATACCCTTCGGATTTCCCGCTTCCTTAAAGAACAGGAATAACCCGGATCCTTGAATCAAATCCATGAGTATAGTGTTGCTCATATAAGAACTGATTTTCTCTTTAAAATCAGTATACTGACCTGTCACTTAACTGAATAGTCACCATAGCCTCCTCTAGGGCTTTGTATAAATGATTCTCCCCAGCGGAGTCAAACAATGTTTAGCATCTCTCTCGGGCTTTGTACGAGACACATAAGAGACTCCCTTGCTAAGTCAATTACCCCTTTTGCCTCCATCTCGGGCTTTATACGAGATACAAAAAGGTTCTTATCGAGCCAAATAAATAATAGCCTCCATCTCGGGCTTTATACGAGATACCAAAAGATTCCATCGTCGAGTCAAAACCTTTTAGCCTCTCTCTCGGGCTTTGTACGAGACACCTTTTAGCCTCCTCTTAGGCTTTGTATAAGAAAACCACTGGTTAATCTAATTAACCTTTTAGCATCAAAGTTGTGCCTCGTTCGCAGTACACAAACATCAATAACTCCTTCCCCTCCGTCAAATCGCTGTAAGCGGCAAGCCTCTGGATCATCTACATCCATGCCACTGTCCCTCTTTTAGCATGAGAAATTCCTAAGGAAAGATAGCATTGCTCTACACTGAGTTAAAGTCTTCTCCTTCGGGTCAAAATCCTCTTTAAAGGAAATTATGGCATTGCAAGGATCCGCGTATTCCGGTTAAAGTAATTCTCCCTTATAACCAGTCACCCAACAGTTGTGACAGACAAACCCTTCTTTAGAGATGACAAATTCTCTCTAAAGTCGAGGTCCTTCAGCTTCACATCTTGGGCTTTGAACAAGACACAAATAGACTCTTTAGCTTTATATCTTGGGCTTTGAACAAGATACAAACCACCTTTTCAGCTTCACGTCTTGGGCTTTGAACAAGACACCAAAAACAATCATTTCCTCCCACAGAATAGGAGGAACTACGAACGCTCTGATTTCCCTGTTTCGGTAAACGGGAATACGTAGGCATAAGATCGAAAGAAAAGATCTTAGCGAGCACAATCAACAAAAAAACCAAACCCCATACTCCCATATCAAAAGCAGTAATTCAAAAGCATCAGTCCTAAAATCCTAATCCTTGTTCCCCACCAGAAAGTCCTAGAAAGAGAAAAAGAAAACTGTATTGGCGAAAATACAAATAACCAGTACAAAGGCCCCCCACATTGATCGCATCCGTAACCTAACAGACCGCTGTTTAAACTCAGTATGCAAAGCATGGTTAATTGGAGACATCTATTTCCCTTCCTTCATCAGCTCACAATAGGATAAAAAATGAATCGACCTGTAGTTTTAAGCTCAACCGCAGAGAGCGACCAGCGCTTAAGAACCGCGTCCAAAATCGCTCGCTACAGAAAAAATGGCGCCCACCGTGGGGCCCTTTCAAAGTTAGATCTAGGCACAGTCTCCCTTTGAATATCACAGATTGGGGCTTCCGCCGGGGAACCCATTTTCTGTCAGGAACTTAGGATTCTTAGCTTCATAGGTCTAGGATGATTAGGACAAATATATATACTGCTTTTCCTAATTGCTATACATGTTTATTTTTCTGCTAATGGGAATGCGGGTGATGCTGTATGTGGAAAGAATGAGTATACACCTAAGATAAGTGATGGCGACGGGGTCGACCATCAACCTCAGTGGAGACATCTATTTCCCTTCCTTCATCAGCTCACAATAGGATAAAAAATTAATCGACCTGTAGTTTTAAGCTCAACCGCAGAGAGCGACCAGCGCTTAAGAACCGCGTCCAAAATTGCTCGCTACATAGAGCAATGCCATTATTCCTTAGGAGTCTTTCATGCTAAGAGAGGGACAGTGGCGTGGATGTAAATAATCCATAGGTTTTTCGCTTATAACAATTAGATGAAACAGAAGATTTTTACCAGGATAAGAGATGGACGACAGCTTGGATGTTTGAATCAACAAGTGTGGCACTTATAGCAGTTATCTGGGATTAGGGTTTATTTTAAATGTCTGTTTTGATGTGTGATAACACAGAGAAATATTTTCGTACAGAGATTTTGATTTCCTCTGTGGGGATGTTGATTTTTGTGTGCCTTGATCAAAGCCCATGGTTGAAGCTAAGAGATTGATTGAATCTACTAGGGAAGTCCTTATACTAAGCCTGAGAGGAGGCTAGAAAAGACTGACTCAATAAGAGAATGTTTATCTGTCTTGTACAAAGCCCAAGATTGAGGCTAAAAAGAGACTGGCTTTTTTGGGGATATCGTTATACAAAGCCTAAGAGGAGGCTTAAAGTTTAACTTTTTCGAGGAAATATTTTTTCTGTCTTGTACAAAGCCCAAGATTGAGGCTAAAAGTGATTTTGACTCCGCTGGGGAGTATTTGTATGTGTCTTGTACAAAGCCCAAGGTTGAGGCTGAAAGGAAGACTGACTATGTGGGAAAGAAATCTTTATCTATCTTGTACAAAGCCCAAGATTGAGGCTAAAATGAGACTTTACTGACTCGGCTGAGGATATGTTAAGTGTCTTGTACAAAGCCCAAGATTGAGGCTGAAAGAAGTTTGACTTTGCTGAAGAGTATTATCAGTCTTGTACAAAACCGAAGATTGAGGCTGAAAAGAGGATTGACTCTGCTTAGGGAAATTTATATGGTGTCTTGTACAAAGCCCAATATTGAGGCTAAAAAATGTTGATTCAACAAGAGAGTGTTTGTATCTGTCTTGTACAAAGCCCAAGATTGAGGCTGAAAGGGTTGACTCAACAAGAGAGTGCTTTTGTTTTATACCATTGACTCAACAAGAGAGTGTGGAAAGGTGATTGACTCAATAAAAGAGTCTGAAGAGTTTAGCTCAGCTGGGGAAAATCATTGTACAAAGCCCAAGAGGAGGCTGACTATGCTGAGGAAATGAAGGATCATTATACAAAGCCTAAGAGGAGGCTAACTTTGCCGGGGAAGAACAGAGAAAGAAATCTTTATACAAAGCCTAAGAGGAGGCTGTCTTCTACTGAGTATTGTTGAGATTCAGAGGCAAGTCCAAATGGGGAATCAACTCTTGCTGAGGGTTTACAGAAGGGTTGAGATATCAGATGCCTTGAGGTTTTGATTTGGGATAGTGTTATACTGATGATAAATTGACCCTGGCTAAGGGATTTTAAGGGGAAAGACTGGGTTTTAGAACCCATGGGTTTTAACTCTGCTGGAGATTAATAAAAAATGACCAGGGTTTCTCTTATGTTTGTAAGGAACTTGAGAATGTCTTTGAGATCCGAGAGGGGATTAGACTGTCCAAGTCTACTGGTATAAAAGAATATATCTTTGTATAATGGCCATGAGGAGGCTGGTGTTTTAAGGGATGAGAATCAACCCTAAATTGGTCTGAGGTTTTGACTCAAGAAAGACTGCTCTAGCAAAGGATGACTAAGTTATGTCCTATACCTTTAAGAGGTATTCAGGGTCCTTGTATTTAGCCCAAGAGAAGGCATGAGAACTTCTAAGAAGCCGGAGGGTCCATGTACAAAGCCGAAGAGGAGGCGGGGATGCTTTTAGGAAGCCTGTGGGTCCAAACTTAAGAAGAGTTCAAGAAAAGTTTCACCGGGAATAATCTTTTCTTTAATGAACATTTCTAGGGTTTGAAGAAATTCAAGAGAGGTTTCACTGGGAATTAATCCTCTCTGGGGAAATGAACTTCTTTGACAATTTCTAATAGTGATAGTCTGAGAAAAGTTTCACCGGGAATAATTCCTTTCTCTTTGTTCCATATTGTTTAAGCCCAAGAGAAGGCAAGACTGTATCTGGAAATCCTATGGGGATCTAGTTTTGACTGTATTTAAGAGTGACCTACTGGCTTTACCTAGTTCTAGACCTAATTGTCGGGGAAAACTCTAAGCAAATATACTAGTATATATATACCGTTGATATATGACAAGTATTTAAAAGGATATGAAAGAAGGACTTACAGGTGAGCAAGCTTCCAACAATACAGTTATATATTTATATATATATATATATATATATATATATATATGAAAGCGAGTAAATGAAAGCTGATAAAACTTACAGGCGAGCAAGCTTCCATTGTAACAGTTGTATGGTTAGTTGTTCAAGAAATTAAAGAAAGTTTTGACAACAACTATGGATTTAAACCTAAATCAAAAGGGAAGTTGTTTTGAAAAGGTTATTGGGGCTTATACTGAAGGAGAGGCCAAGATGAAAAACAGTAATCGTACCGTTGTTTAGTAAATTGTACTAGGGCTTATACAATGACTGAGGCCCAAAAAGGTTTTCTGTACAAAGGGATGTGTCTTACAACTCAAGGAGGGGCCCAAAGGTTTGAAAAATAAATGAAATGGGACTTACAACACAATTGTAGGCCCAGATGAAAATGTTTTGAAAAAGCGACGATCGCGCCGAGATTTCGAAAACACAGTGGTCTTATTCAATGACTGAGGCCCAAAAAGGTTTTGGTTAAAAAGGGATTGGTTCTTACACTCTTATAGAGGCCCAAAGTTTATTTTACATACAAGTGATGGGGCTTACAACTCAAGGAGAGGCCCAGGTATTTTTGTCTAAAAGGTGACGACCGCGCCGAGATTTTAAAATCGTATCGGGACTTATACAATGACTGAGGCCAAAATTGTTTATTTACAAGAGGGGGTTGGGTCTTACACTCTATTAGAGGCCCAAAGTGTTTGAAAATTTAAAATCGAGAGGAAACCCTAATTTTAAATTAAAATGTCATTTTTCAAAGGTAATTTAAATAATAAATGATAAAATATCAATTATATTCAAAAACAAGTTTTACACCTTGGAAAATATTTTGAAAAATCATGTTTAATCATATGAAAGTTTAAAATTCAATTGATTTTGAAAGATCAGAGTGGGAATTCCATTTTAAAAATGTTTAAAACAATAAAAAATGAAATTATTAAAAAAAATTTAAATATATTAAATAAATAATATAAATCGGATTTTTTTGTAAAATAAAATATTTAAACATTTTTGTGAATTTTGAGAAAAAGAATCAATTAAAAAACTTAAATATTCAGAGAGAAATTAATTTTTGAATCAATTAAACAAAAATAAATAAAATTCAAAATTTTGATTTATGGCGCCAAGAACACTTGGTTCTTGCTCGCGCCCTTTGTTTTTGCAGATTTGTGTTTGCTCACTTTTCTCTGTGATTTCTCAATGGTTTTGCATGATTCAAGTACCAATCTTGTTCGTTTTTGAACAAGGATCACAACCATATAGTTTAATTGCATTTATATTAAGTATGGAGAAAGAAATTAACAGAAAACCTCAAGAACCCTAATTTCAGCATGAACACAATGAAATTCTATACACGATTGATTCATGACAATTGATTGAGGGTTATTACTCTATATACATGCAAGAACAAGATGGTAACTCAAAAATTCATTTATGATGCATGGATTATAGAGTTTGAAGGGTTCATGCTTACCTCTTGCAGCTGGTGATCGAGTTTGGTGATGGAGGTGTTGCAGATAGGTTCCAATGATCTAGACAACTTCCTTAGGTGCCATGGAGTGTGTTTGAATGCTTGGAGTGGATTGAAATGAGCTGGAACTTGATGTGGCACTTCAACTGCAACTATATCAAGAACTTGAGCAATTGGCAGGTGATTTTGAGAATATGATGTTCCAGATGTGATTTTGTGTTATGGATCACTCACATATGATGTTTATGAGAGGTGTGTGTGTGTGTGTGTGTGTGTGTGATTGGTTTGGTTGGAATTCCTCTCAAACTCAAAACCCGATAGTGACTTAAGTTAGAAGGAAAAATTGGAGTGAAAGGGAGATTTTGAGAAAAGCATCAGTTTGGGTGCTTTGGTGTACTCAAACTGAGCACAAATAAGCTCTATTTATAGTGGAGCAAGTTTGTTTTGGCAGCAATAGTGTGTTGCAACTGCAGCAGGTCTGTGGCCAATGTGGATCAAATGGAATCTCAAGTCTCCTCTAGCCATTAACTTGAGGTTAGATCAGAGGCCTATGGTCACCTGGTTCAGAGATAAGGCTTGACTCATTCAGTTAAACTTGCCTCAGTTCATGCAACCTTGATGCATCCATTGAATGCATTGAAACAAAATTGGAGTCTTGGCACTTTTTAGCTCTTTTAGGTTTGGCATAGTTATATGTAGATCCTTGGACTAAGGAGGCTTGGGATCAGATCATTCTCATTTTGTTTTATCCTCGGATGTGTCCAAATGGATGACAAGGCTTAGAGTTGACCAAATTTAAAAAATCGAGCAAATGCACAAATATGCCTTGCTTGGAATAGTTGAAAATGGTGATTTTGAGAGAGTCATATCTCCCTGCTCATGCTGAGTTATGGGAGGCTCTTGTACTTTTTAGAAAGCCCTCATATGATACAAAACATGTGTGATCATAGTTTGTTTTGAAACTATTTGGATCCCATTGAAAAATCATCATGAACATTGATGTTCAAGGCTGATAACTTAGGCTGATTTTCACTAAGTGTTGGAAAAAAGTGTTATTTTCATGTTTTTGTCATTTTGATCACTCCATAACTTAAAATCCATAAAGAATTGAAGTTGGAGGTAGTTGAAGCTTTTGTAGAGTGTAGCAAGACCTACAAATCCAACTTTGGATCACCCAAAATGGTTGCTTGGATCTCATGTTATGATCCTTGGAAGTTGGTACCAAAATCACTTTTGTTCCATAACTTAGAAAAATTTTAGTTTCTCAAGGTTGCCCCTTTTGCAAGAAACCTCACTTTTCTTGATTTTTCTTGATGGATGATGATCAATACCATACATTAACATTATTTTTTACTTAGGGGAACCATATTTGTGAAAAATTCCAAAAAGTCAAACTTGATTTTGTGCACAGTTGACTTTTTATCGGATGAAATCCAAACTGTGCGATCCTTTGTGAAATTAAGTCCTTGACCTAAATCAAACCTAATGGATGGATTCCATAGGTGTTATAGGGTATATTGAATCATGTCCCAAGGTTTGGAAGCATGTCCTTGCCAAAAGTCAAAGGCACAGTTGACTTTTTCCTCAAAACCCTAGTTGTGGTCCAGATGAAATTGAAACTTGTGAATCAAGCTTCTTGAATAAATCCATTATTGTAAATGGATCAATGTGGTGTATTTCAGACCCTCAAATCATGTCTTGAGGTCTTGGCTCAGGTTTTGTCCCAAAAGTCAATTTAGGGGTGAATTAGGTCAAGAAACCTTAACTCCTGATTTTTGGTAAATGCATCCCCTGAGGTTAAATTGACTTGATAATTGGGGCCATGAGGTCCTTTGGAGTATCTTGGGTTGTGCTTTGAAGCCTTGGCTCATGTTTAGATGAAAATTTTCATCTGGGGGCCTCAGTCGACCAAAACCCTAATTTGGTGGCGATCTTGAGGCTTGATCCACTTGGGATGTTGCAACTTTGTGCTTGATTCTAGATGTGGGAGTCCTCTTGATCCTTTATAGGTGCTTGAGAGGTTAGACAAGTTGAAGATCATGTCATTTCTTGATTGATCCTTTGTCTAAGTGCTCTGAGAGGGCTTAAAACCCTAATTCTTGATTGTGGTGAATGCTCAACCATCTTTGAGGAGATTGATGAGGCATGAAGGTACATCCATTTTGTGATGATGTCTTGCATAATGATGGGAAATCTTGGTGGTCAAAATTTGGGGTATGACAGATGCCCCTATTTAATTTTCTTGGACCCGAGGATGTGAATGGCGAAGGGATTCGGGCATTCGGGGTGCAAGAGGATTAAATATCGGAATACCCGAAATTTTGATGGTGGTTATGAATGGCAGTTTGCTCAACCATCTTCTTTTGCTAAGCAATGATGCTTAGAAAAGGGTAAAAATTTCCCCTTGATCCTGGTCTTCAGCCAAGGAACAGGTCTCAGTTTCTTTTGTCAATAAACTTCCCCTTGATCCTGGTCTTCAGCCAAGGAACTGTATCCTGGTCTTCAGCCAAGGATTATGTCTCAGTTTCTTTTTTTTTTTAAGTTCCTTCCTTGACAAGGGATGCTACGTGTAGTGGTTTTCATCAAACTTCTCGCTGAATTTTCCTGGGGAGATGCCATTTGATGGGAAAAAGTTTTGATTTCAGACTTGCTAGGGAACCCATTCGTTTGAGTTGTAGAGGTGTTCAAACTTCACTGTTGGAGATGCCATTTGTTGACTCTACTGGGGAAAACGAGTCTCTTGAGAGGCTATTTCCTGCTTGGGGATATTACATCATACTTTTCTTCGAGATCTTCTCAGAGAAATGCCATGTGATGCAATCCTATTTTGAGGTGCTAATGACTTCATTAACATTGACTTTCTTGGGAGAAAAACCAATGTGTTGCTGAGAATCTTTAGTTGCTAAGCTTTCTTTGGGGATTCTCCTTAATCCGGGAAAGCGAAGATATCATCCTCAATGGTGAAGAGCGACGTTTGTCGAATGTCTTCTTACCTTTCATAGGTTCAAGTTATCAAAGTGGTCGAGGACCGGTTCCATCCAGAAATAAATTGGGGGGAGATTGTTCAGACAAAACATTTCCTGACGAGGAAAGAACTGATAACTCGATTGAGAGGAATTTTATCACTTGGGGATAAGACTGACCAGAGTGATAGTGATGCAATATGAATATGAATGTGAATCAATAATGCATGATGTATGTATGTTTATGCTAACAAAACTGACGCGACATACAGAATAATAGATGAATACGACTGGATACTCGGCCACTGCGGGGAATGAAAAGTATAACTAGTTCCAGATAGCAACCCTGCCTTGCTTAGGAGAGACAGTCCTTATAGGGAGAAAGAATTATTCAATCGGTCTTAAGAGATACGTACTCTACCGAGGATGTCAGATGAAACATGGTTTCTGACACAGTTGATCCTCCATTCAGATGCTCTGGTTTTAGAAGGAGTACTTTGATTCTGCACTTTGAGGTTCAACCACCTTCGTAGAAGCGATCGATGTACTTTCGATGTTCAACAGTCAAAATAATTGCCAACTTTATTTTAAAAAAGTAGAAAATTTTTTGACAAGTAAATTCATTTTTGTTTTATTTCAAGAATCGTAGATGATCTTACAAATATCATTCTGTAAAGCTAAAACAAATAAGAATTGCAAAAAAAAGAACTAGGGCTCAAATTTTATTGATAGGATGGAAATCAACCATGCGCATGATTCCATAGAGTATTTACAAAGTTAGAAAATGGTAATTTAGCGAAAAAGGGCTACATTGAAACATAACAATCATTATCCTTCTACAAACTTTAAATTCTGGACAACCTGAGCTTCTGTTGAAGATGACCTTAACTGGAAGTTTTCCTGATGGATGGCATTACTGTTGGGGATTTAACCTTGTCAATCGTAGTTACTTGCCATTAATCCCTAACTTTTTCCTGGATGGTACTTTGAGATTTCCAATCCACCGGGATGATTTTTGCTTATGTCTCTAAATTTTTCCTGGACCGCCCTTTCGAGTTTTCAATCCACCGAGACGTTTGTTTTTATTTAGTCGAAGTATTCCTTGACTACATCAACATTTGTGGGGTAGGCAAATTCTTCTCCATCCATGGTTGCAAGTCTCAAGGTGCCGCCTAAAAAGGCTTTCTTGACCACATAGGGGCCTTCATAATTCGTGGACCATTTGCCCCTGGAATTAGTGAGAAATGATTGTATCTTCTTGAGCACAATGTCTCCTTTTCTGAAGATGCAAGGTCGAACCTTTTTGTCAAACGCTTTCTTCATCCATTGCTAATATAACTGACCATGGCACAAAGCTGTTATTCACTTTTCTTCGATTCGGTTCAGTTCATCGTGTCGACTTTGACACCATTCTGCTTCTGTTAGCATAGCTTCCAGTAATACCCTGATCGATGGTATCTCTACTTCTATAGGGAGGACTGCTTCCATGCCATATACTAGAGAGAAAGGGGTTATCCCTGTTGAGGTGCGGACAGACGTGCGATAACTGTGAAGAGCATAGGGTAGCATCCCGTGCCAGTCTTTGTAGGTTACAACCATCTTTTGAATGATCTTTTTGATATTCTTGTTAGCCGCTTCTACCGCTCCATTCATCTTAGGCCGGTAGGGAGATGAGTTATGGTGTTCAATCTTGAACTCAGCACACAACTCTTTCATCATCTTGTTGTTCAAATTAGATCCATTATCAGTAATGATTTGGCTAGGAACACCATAACGGCAGATGAGATTGTTTTTTATAAAGCGGGCCACCACTTGTCGGGTTACATTGGCGTATGATGCTGCTTCGACCCACTTGGTGAGGTAGTCAATGGCTACCAGGATGAACTGATGTCTGTTTGAAGCCTTGGGTTCGATCATGCCAATCATGTCGATTCCCCATATAGAAAAAGGCCATGGGGAAGAGAAAACTTTGAGATGTGTTGGCGGTACATGGATTTTGTCTGAGTATATCTGACACTTGTGACACCTCCTCATGTACTTGTAGCAATCGGATTCCATTGTCAACCAATAGTACCCTGCTCTTAGAATTTTTCTTGCCATTGTGTGTCCGTTGACATGAGTGCCAAAGGAGCCTTCGTGAATTTCTTTCATCAACATGTCTGCTTCTGGTCTTTCTATGCATCGGAGCAAGACCATGTCAAAGTTTCTCTTATAAAGTGTATCACCGCTTAGAAATAAGTTGCCTGCCAATCTTCTGAGGGTCTTTTTGTCTTTTCTGGATGCCCCAGGTGGATACTCTTATTTTTTAAGGAATCATTTGATATCATGATACCAAGGTTTGTCGTCTATGACTGCTTCGATTGTGAAGATGTAAGCGGGCCATTCCAGGTGCATTATGTCGATCTTAGATATGTCGTTCCATTTACCTACACTAATCATGGAAGAGATAGTGGTTAGGGCATCAACCATGTGATTCTCTTCACGAGGGATGTGATGAAACTCGATTCTGTTGAAGAATGGTAACAACCTTCTTGCGTAGTCTTTGTAAGGAAATAATCCTGATTGGTATGTATTCCAATATCCTTTGATTTAATTGATAACCAGGGCTAAGTCTCCATACATATCCAAGTTCTTGATACTTAAGTCGATCGCTTCTTCGAGACCCATGATACAAGCTTCGTATTCGGCCTCATTGTTTGTGCACTTGAATGTCAATCTGGAAGTGAAAGGAATATGGGTACCCTGAGGTGTTACAATGATTGTCCCAATTCCATTTTCATAGATGTTGACAGCTCCGTCAAAGATTAGTCCCCATTGGGAACCTGGTTCTGGCCCTTCACTGGGTAGAGGTTCATCGCAGTCTTTCATTTTCAAGTACCTGACATCCTCGTCTGGGAAGTCAAATCTGACTGATTCCTGATCGTCGATAGGTTGATGAGCCAAATGATCGGCTAAAATACTCCCTTTGACAACTTTCTGAGCATGGTACTCGATGTCATATTCTGATACCAACATCTGCCAACGAGCGATCCTTCCCGTGAGAGCAGGTTTTTCAAAGACGTATTTGATCGGATCCATTTTGGAGATTAACCAAGTAGTGTGACAACTCATGTACTGGTGAAGATGTTTGGCTGATCAAGCTAAAGCATAGTAAGTTTTCTCAAGCATAGTGTACCGAGTTTCACAGTCGGTAAACTTCTTGCTCAGATAGTAGATGGCATACTCTTTTCTTTTTGTTTCGTCCTATTGACCAAGTACACACCCCATTGAGTCCTCCAAGACTGTTATGTATATGATCAGTGGTCTTCCCTCCACTGGAGGTGACAGGATAGGTGGTTTTAACAGGTATTCCTTGATACTGACGAAGGTTGTTTGGCAGTCTTCTGTCCATACACAGCTTTGATTCTTTCTGAGTAGTTTGAAGATTGGCGCACATGTCGCGGTCATGAGGGATATGAATCTGGAAATGTAATTCAAATGCCCCAGGAATCCTCTAACTTGTTTTTCAGTTTTTGGAGAAGGCATTTCTTGAATGACCTTGACCTTGTCAGGATCAACCTCAATTCCTTTCTGGCTGTGTTTGTACTTATTAGGATTCAAGCAGAGTTTGTACTTTCTCAGACGCTCGAATAGTTTTTACAGGTGGGTCACATGCTCCTCTTCTGTTTTAGATTTGACAATCATGTCATCGACATATACTTCGATTTCTTTGTGTATCGTGTCATGAAACAGAGTAGTCATGGCCCTTTGATATGTTGTCCCGACGTTCTTTAAACTGAATGGCATTACCTTGTAACAAAAGGTGCCCCATGGGGTAATGAAGGAAGTTTTCTCCATGTCTTCTAACGCCATTTTGATCTGATTATAGCCCAAGAATCCATCCATGAAGGAGAGGACTTTGAACTTTGCTATACTGTTTACCGGCATGTCTATGTGCGGTAGGGGAAAGTCATCCTTTGGACTCGCTCTATTCAGATCCCTGTTGTCCACACACATTCTGACTTTTCTGTCCTTTTTCGGAACTGGTACTATGTTAGCTAGCCATTGAGGATATTCTGAGGTGGCGAGGAAACCCGCGTCAATCTATTTTTGTACTTCCTCTTTGATTTTGATGGCCATGTCTGGATGAGTCCTTCTCAGCCTTTGTTTCACCGGTGGACATTCTGATCTTAACGGTAGATGATGTTCCACGATGCTGGTATCCAACCCTGGCATGTCCTGATAGGAGCATGCAAACACATCGAGAAACTCTTTGAGAAGTTTTATCAAGTCTTTTTTGACAGATGGACTGAGCAGTGCCCTAATCTTGACTTCTTTTCTCTCTTCTTCTGAACCCAGGGTGACTATTTCCAAAGGCTCTTTGTGAGGTTCAATGGACCTTTCCTCTTGTCTAAGTAATCAGGAGATCTCTTCTGGAATTTCTTCATCTTCTTCTTCTTCGGCTTCAAATACCGGGAATTCAAAGTTGGGAGAAGGCATTGGATCGTATGTTTTAATGGGGTTTAAAACAAGCAATCTGCATGACGTGATGATTGTCTTTTAGAAGAGATAGAGAGAAATGCAAGAGTGTGTGCAGTGTATTTTCTGAAAAATGCTTGTTTTTTTTATTTTTGAGTTGTTTTTAGGATTACCATTTTCTGAAAAAGCGAAAAGTGAAAACAGCAATAAAATGAGAAAATTACAGAATGACATTATTTATTTATGATTTTGTCGATTCTTGAAACTATAGCCCTATAAAACAACATTATGTCGCTTCGGGCAAAGCGAAGAGGGACATTTACAGAAAGTGAGCCTTATCAAAACATCTGTTTCACCTGGGCAGGGTGAAAGGTTAAAACAAAGATGGCAATTACTTAGACTTATGAACGACTTTCGGGATATCGACAGCCACCCCTTGATGGCGAACTCCTCGATGAATCACAAAGTCTGGTACCTTCTTTCTTGGCTTGTCTTCAGAAATGACGCTGATTTCTGGTGGAGAAGGATCGTTGGAGTCTTCCTCTCAGGCAGAGTTGTCGTAAACGAACTCTTCTATTGTATCTTGTACAGTATTTTCACTCTCAGGTAGATCTCCCCATCCAGTTGGCTGGATGTCTTCGAGCCTGATACGAGAGCTTTCAGAAGCGGTGTACTTGACCAAGAAGACGAATTTGCCACTCGGTTGTCCTAAAGTGTCCCATACTTCTGTGGAACTAGAGGAGTCATCCTTCTCGATGACGTTGACCTCAGTAAAAGCATAGTTGATGAACTCTTGTCCTGCAATCTTTGCAAATTCATCGTTGTGCTGGATATTTTCTGAATGCCCTGAGTAATGATCCCATGATTTGGTGGGGACGTAGGTATTCTTTTCAATGATGCTCAGTTGATATGTATCGTTTGGCTGACTCTTTTGCCCCAAGTCTTTTGGGTTCGGCTGCCAGATAGGCAAGTCATCCATTGGGTCATATTAATCATAGTCGAAGTTGTCTTTCATCAGAGTGTCCTTCTCTAATGAGTTTGGTGGAGCACGGCATCCTTCTGGATCACAATCGGCGTATATCATCTTGACCTCTGATCTCGGTATATATCTCGGACTCTGTGTGGGAAAGCAAAATGGCATATGCATTTCTTCCTGAGACATATAACCATCCTTGTTGAGATAGAACTTCCACTCTTCATCTGTATCGGAGGAGTCACCCTCATCGATGGTATGTACTTCTTGAGATACTGGGTGGAGAAAGCCTCCACAGTAGAAGTAGTCCTGAATGGGATGAAAATTTTCATCGTTAGTAGCAGTCTGGGTACAGGTTGAGGAAAAACCAAGACCTTTCTTTGTCTTGTTATCAGTAGGAATGACAAGTTGCCCCTATCCTTTTGCGTTGTTACTCTCGATTACTTTGAGAGCATCTTTGTACGAGGAAATCAATGTTCCTTTTTCAGATCGATTCTCATTGCTCACTGAAAGAACTTGGAACTGGGTTCCAACAACCTCCGCTGGTTCTACACAAGATGATGATAAGTTGCTCACGATTAAGGCCTGATCTCCACAGACTGTGACTAGCTTATCATTCTTAACGAACTTCAGCTTCTGGTGAAGTGTCGAAGTGACTGCCCTAACTTCGTGTATCCAAGGTCTTCCTAATAAACAGTTATATGCTGCCCGGATGTCCATGACCTGGAAAGTAACTTGGAAAATGTGAGGACCGATAGTTATGGGACGGTCGACTTCGCCGATAATTGTTTTTCTGGATCCGTCAAAGACTTTGACGATGACCTCACTGCCTCTCATCGGAGATCCTTGAAATGATAGTCGCATTAGAGTAGATTTTGGCATAACAATCAGAGCTGACCCTGTATCTACCAGTACGCTGACTAAAGCATCGTCCTAGCAGTTGACTGTAATGTTAAGCGCCATATTTTGATTTTTGCCTCCTTCTGGCAGTTCTACATCACTGAATCCTAAATTGCTGCAGGAAGTGATGTTGGAGATAAAGTTGTCGAATTGTCTTATCGTCACATCTTGTTCCACAAAGGCTTGCTCTAAGACTTTTTGTAGAGCTTCTCTGTGAACTTTGGAACTGAGTAAGAGAGATAACACAGAGATTCTTGAAGGAGTTTGCAATAGTTGGTCTACAATATTGTACTCGCTCTTCTGGATGAGCTTCAGCATCTCATCGTTGTTATTTGAAAGGTCGAGATTACTGGATTTCCTGACTGGTTGGTTTGGAACTTCTGTTTGAGGTTCCTTTTCTCTGGTGGGTTCTCCAACTCCTCTGTTGAAGATCCGGACGCTCCGTGTTACCCGACTGATGTCGGCAATGTTTACGACAGAGGGTAATGGAGTTTCCTTTCCATTCTCGACTGTTGTTGCACCGTACTTGTAAGGGATAGCCTTATCGGATTTGTACGGTATTGGTCCTGGCAGATAGATACCTCAGGAGCCTTTTGATTTTTATGACCATCGTAGATGGCCTCAATTGGTTCGAGGTTGAGAATCTTTCTACTATCAAGAGGAACTCTTGATTCTTGGAGTAAAGGGATTATGGCGCAAACGTCTTTGGTCCTCTTATGATCAGAGATTATGACGACGTCTTTGCTTTGATCAGGGAAATAGTCTGACATTATGTTGGTCATCCCAGAACTTGAACACGGTTGAATCTCTTTTCGGTCCACCTGATTTTGAAGAGCTGATCGTACAAGATAACATCCTTGGTTGTTCTCTGAGCAAACTCTACAACACTCATAGTTGTGTGGTGGCACCCGCCCATGTCCGCTTTGTATGCAATGCAACCTCACTAGATCCGTTTCCATCGATCAAACATCCTGACTTTGATGCCTAGTAGGATTCCCGTCAATCATACTGATATGTTGTTTGTCTTCATCTAGATAGATCGGAAGCCACCAGTGGTTCAACAAGTGTTGAATTGTTCTTTGGACAAGTGCACATCCTTGGTCATTCTCACGACATACTTTACTGTCTTGTTAATCATGTGAAGCTAGAAAACCGAGCCTGACTTGCTTAGCGTGTAATTCTACCAGACTGGTATTCATCAAGAGAATATCAAAGATTTGAATCATATTGACTTGATGGTTATTTCTCTCCTAATAGTCCTGAATCCATCCGAGATCCATCTGACGCTGGAGGGCCTCTTGTACAAAAGAGCATCCCTGATTGTTTATCGAGCAGATTAGACAGGAATTGTAATCGTGTCATGGAAGATCATGGTATTGACTTTGTTGTGAGTGCATTGCCACCAAGTTGACATTCATTGCCAGAATGTTGTGGTTCTGGACAATGTTGGAATTTGCGTGAGCCATATTGACCTCACGGATTCGGTGATCTTGGATCCATCAGAGATCCATCATTTCTTATAGAGCTGATTGCACTATGGAACATCCTTGATTGTCTTTAGAGCAGATATCACATTGATGATAGTCGTGAGATGATACATGACCGTACCCGCTCTGTCTGCAATGCATTTTTACCATATTAGTCCCTAATAGGAGTACATCGTGTATTTGATAGTTGCGGCTAGATTCTTCCTCTATCAAATTTACTGTAGCTTTCTCATGTTGAGGCAACGGGTTCACCTGAACATTTGGATTTGTATCCTTGAAAGATAGGACCCCGTTCCTGCACATCAGATTTAAAGCTAAGACAGTTTTCAATGTTGTGCCCCGGTCCTCCTTGATGGTAAGGGCAAGTTTGATCTGCTTTGAACCAAAAAGGCGGATTTTCTGTTACTGTAAAAGGAGACCTGGTTTGGACATGCCCCTTGACCAGTAGTAGCGGAAACAGTTTTACGTACAACATTGGTATAGGGTCGAACCCTGATGGACGTGTCATACGATTGTTATTGTTGTACTAAGGACGGGCCTGTTGAAGAGGCTGTTGTGTCCTTTGTTGATATTGTTGTTGATTTGGTTAGCTCTGAGTAACCTGAGGTTGATACGTTGGAATATGCACAGGGTTGATAGCAGGAGTTACTGCTGCTACTGGTTGATACCTTCGCCTTTGCTTTCCGAGAGAGATATTACCAATAACTTGCTCTTTTTCCTTAGGGAAAGCACTACCGTATCTTTTGGTACTGCTAGATGGTCCTGCATCTTTGACAAAACGTCCTTCTCGGACTGCCTCGTCAAGGCATACTCCCATGTTCACCATCTCAGTAAAGTCGTTGGGCGCACTGGCGACCATTCGGTCGTAATAGAATGAGCTCAAGATTTTCAAAAAGATCTTTGTCATCTCTTTTTCCTCAAGTGGGGGATAGATCTGGGCGGAAATTTCACGCCATCTCTAAGCATATTCCTTAAAAGTTTCCTTGTCCTTTTGCGACATGGCTCTGAGTTGATCTCTATCTGGTGTCATGTCCAGGTTATACTTATACTGTTGAACGAAGGCGGCGCCAAGATCTCTAAAAGTGACAATATTGGTGCGGTTTAAACCCATGTACCATTTGAGTGCGGCACCGGTTAAACTATCTTGGAAATAATGGATCAGTAGCTGTTGATTCTCTGTCTGAGTTGACATCTTTCGAGCGTACATCACCAAATGACTTTGAGGGCAAGAGTTGCCCTTGTAGTTTTCAAAGTCAAGCACCTTGAATTTGTGCGGGATTTTCACATTGGGGACCAAACAAAGGTCTGCGGTGTCCTTTCCAAATAGATCATGGCCGCGAATGGCATGCAATTCCTTCGACATTCCAAGAATTATTCCTAGAACTCATTCATTATGTCATACATACTTTCATTTCCACCAGAGATTACTTGTGAAATCTATCCTTCCGGGACAGTGTGTACCACGGGTTGTCGTATAGTCATTACGGCGGTGACCGTTGGTGCTTCCCTATCCCGAAGTTTGTAACCTTCAGGAGTTGCTGTCATGACTCTTGCGTCCTCGCTTTCCCAAAGTTTGTAACCTTCAGGCCCAGCGGTTCCTGCTGCAGTTTCCGGGTCTTCCGTGACTGGTGGGATATATCCTTCAAGGATAAAGTTGATAGGCATGCCCAAGGGACGATCTTTAGGCATGTTGTACCGAGGACCATATGTCTCCACTATGGACGTAGATGTGATCTCTGAGATCATAGTCCTTTGTTGTTGTCTCTGAGCTGCTGCCAGAGATTGCATGTCACTATGAGGTTTCCTCAGATCTTCCTTCAGAGCGTCGATTTCTTCTCTCAGCTCACAGTTCTCTTCCTCGAGATAGTCCATTTTCTATTGTCGATTGGCCCGAGCATTGTATGAATGAGACAGTTTGACTCTAGAACCATGACACAGACGTGAGATTCGAAGGTAAGAAAAATGCATTATGTGAGAATGATGAACGATATGCAATGATATATATTAATTTTTTTGTTTTTGCTTTAATAAAAAAGAAACTTCAACAAATAGATTACAAATATAATACAGTGGGGAGACCCCGTTTTATTGAATTTGAATGATTGCAGAAAGGGAAATACAGTATTTTACAAAGTGTTGTAAAAGGAAATGTCTAAGCTTATGGATCCTGAGTCCTCTCTGAGGAGAGCTCAGGTGCTGGTTCTGGTATTTTCCTTTTCTTTGAACGGGGCTCTTGAGTCGTTGTCGGGTTGTCGGTCCTTTACCAAGTGAAAGGAGCGAGCAAGTTTCTTCGGTCTTCCTGACTTTCTACAACATGTTGCTCTAAAATCTTAATCAAAGCGTCCTTTTCTTTTAACAGTTGTTGAATTTTGGTATAATCTACATTGAGAATGCGGCACTTGTTCTTCCAAGATTTCTTTTCCCGTCGAACTTTGTTGAGAGTGACCTAGAGTTTTTCCGTATCAAACATAAAATAAAGGACATATTCCTTTAGCGGAAGAACTTCTTGACGAGGATAAGGCATCCTCAGCTTGAGGGCTCTAGTTTGTACCCTGTGGAGATAAGGTTCCACAGAGACACAGTCTGGTTTTCCTAGAGACTCTCTTCCTTTCCTGTGAACATGTTTCCAGGCATGCACTATTTCTGTCTTTAGTGCCCTGTCATTTTCTCCTTCCTTGAAGAAAAGACCTTCCAGATGAATATTACGCGGGATATGCCTCATCGGGTATCCGAGTTGACGACGAACCAAAACTGGATGATAGTTGATTCCTCCTTTAGTTCCTATGAAGGGTACATTAGGGAAATTTCCACATTTGTCAATAATCCTTATCCCGTCATAGATTCGATTGTACCAATCTATGTCAGAGTTGGTAAGAGACATGATTCTTTGTGACCAACGTAGAGTACTCTTATGATCCCAAAAAGCAGCAGACTTGGGTAAATGGGAAGTGAACCATTTGTATAGCAGGGGTACACAGCATGTGATCATTCCTCCGCTGTACAAATTCCTTAAGCGTACATAATGATAAGCATCTGCGAGCAAGGTCGGTACAAGGTTTCCAATCAGAAATATCTTAATGGCATTGGTATCGACAAAGTTATCTATGTTGGGAAAAAGGAATAACCCGTATGTGAGTAAAACAAAGATATCTTCGAAAGCAGTAACGTTTCCTATACTGGAAAAGTACAAGGCTTTCTCTACCAAGAACTTGGCCGATAAACCTTGGATTCCATCCTTAGCGGTCATGTAAGTCCTGACTTCTGACTCTTCCAAATAGATTTCTCTTGCAAGGGTTTGATGCTTTGGAATTTCTTCCAGTCCATAAAATGGAGCTTGGTCAGTGATGGGTAAATCAGTCAGGTGAGAATACTCCTCCAGTATTGGTGCTAGTTGATAATCTAGGAACATGAAACAGTGATAAACCGGATCATCAAACTGGATTAGCGTAGATAGGATTCCTTCAACTACATGGATCCTTAATAGAGACAACAATCCTACGTACTTAGCTCTGAAAGCATCAGGGTTGGTGATCATCCTTGCCAACCCGCTTAAATCCTCTAGTTTTGGAACCTTGAAGGTGTACTTGTGCGTCCTCCTTCTACCGAAATCCATAACGCAATCTTTCTCTCTGATATTTGCAATCATTGTTTTAGTTTAATTTGAAAAAGGAGAGAAAAGAATAAAAAAAAATTCTTTGTTTAAGAGTTTTTTAAATGAATGCATGAATGCAGCACACAAAAACATAGAAAAAACATGGGTTCAAAGGTTCAGCGTCACGAGCATAGAGTCATGGCTCTACCCATCCCCAAAGTTTGTACTATGGTGAATTTTTGTACCTGTTCTCAAAATCATTGACCCCCCTTGGGATAACAACAGCGGGCTGGTTCACCCGAGCGAGCGGTAGCATCTTAGGGTAATCTTAATTGAGTGTAGTATCGCGTGTCAACTATTTCCGATAGCTACCGCACTACTAAATAGCCACATGGTTATTGTCTACTAAATCCTCAGTTTCATGGATACCACAATCAGACAATCTGCTTTCACAACCGAAGTTGTTAGATATTGAATCCGCAAAGGGTACCTCCACTGATTTGATGGTCTACCGGGACAGCTTATTCGGGATTCACTCCTTGTAAGACCGCCCGTCTCTGCCATCACCTGTCTTAGGTATCACTCAAACTTTCCGCATGCGACATCACTCGCATTCCCATTGACAGAAAAATAAACACGGATATCAAGTTGGAAAAGCAATATATATATATATATATATATATATATATATATATATATATATAGTATGATTCCTAAAACTAACATCCTAGGCCTCTTAAGAATTCTAGTCTATAATCCTAAACAGACAAAATGCCTTCCCCAGCAAAGTCGCCATTTTACTGTTGGAAAATGGTGACGAATGATGACTAAGGTAAGACAGATCCTAATGGCAATCCCCAACAGATTCGTCATTTTACTGTAGCGTGCGATTTTTGTCGGTGACGCGACCACCTTATCGCAAAATGTGGGTTCCTTCTCACCGCAATGGTAGGAGGAAGAGGTGCTACTTTCTGATTTCTTATTTATCCCGTGAAGCTGAAAGGAAAAGAGAAGCTATCTAAAACTAACCTTGCACGCGAATGTTTAACTGAACAAATGCATAAAGAGAGATTCGGGGAGTTCGGGGTCAGGTTATCCAATGGGGAGTTGTCAATTACCCATCCTATATGTGGTTATCCACAGTTGTTAGTTTTAGGTTCTGCTTTCTACTTGATGGTGTTTATCTATTGATAGGTTGGGAAAGTTTCTTGTTTGAGAGAGAGAGAGAGAGAGAGAGAGAGAGAGAGAGAGTTTTTGATGATTTTGGTGAGGTATTAGACCTCAGTTTTGATTAGTATGTGTGAAGGTACTGGACCTAAAGTTTTTGATTGGGGTAAAGGTACTGGACCTAGAGTTTTTGATTGGTATGCTCGCTAAGATTTCTCAATCTTATGCCTACGTATTCCCGTTTAAAGAAATGGGGAAATCAGAGCAATCGTAGTTCCTCCTATTCTATGGGAGGAAAAGATATGTGGTGTCTTATTCAAAGCCCAAGATTGAAGCTAAAAAAGGTATTTGTCTCTTGTTTAAAGCTCAAGATTGAAGCTAAAGGGTTGACTGAGAGAGAATTTGTCATCTCTAAAGGAGATATCTCATCTGTTTATCACAGTTTATTGGGTAACTGTTTATAAAGGAGAATTATTTTAACTGGGATATGTGAATCCAGCAATGCCATAATTTCATTTATAGGGGATTTGTCCTAAAGGGGAAAACTTTAACTCAGTGTAGAGCAATGCCATTTTTCCTTAGGAATCTTTCATGCTAAGAGAGGGACAGTGGCATGGATGTAAATAATCCATAGGCTTGCCGCTTACAACAATTAGATGAAAGAGAGGGTCTTTACCAGGATAAGAGATGGACGACAGCTTGGATGTTTAAATCAACAAGTGTACCACTTATAGCAGTTATTTGGGATTAGGGTTTATTTTGAATGTATGTTTTGATGTGTGATAACACAGAGAAATGTTTTCCTACAGAGATTTTGATTTCCTCTGAGGGAATGTTGATTTTTGTGTGCCTTGATCAAAGCCCAAGGTTGAAGCTAAGAGATTGATTGACTCTACTGGGGAAGTCCTTATACTAAGCCTAAAAGGAGGCTAGAAAAGACTGATTCAACAAGAGAGTGTTTATCTGTCTTGTAAAAAGCCCAAGATTGAGGCTAAAAAGATACTGACTCTTTTGGGGATATCATTATACAAAGCCTAAGAGGAGGCTAAAATTTTGACTTTTCTGGGGAAATATTTTGTCTGTCTTGTACAAAGCCCAAGATTGAGGCTAAAAGTGATTTTGACTCCACTGGGGAGGATTTGTATGTGTCTTGTACAAAGCCCAAGATTCAGACTGAAAGGAAGACTGACTCTGTGGGAAAGAAATCTTTATATATCATGTACAAAGCCCAAGATTGAGGCTAAAATGTGACTTTACTGATTCGGCTGAGGATATTTTAAGTGTCTTGTACAAAGCCCAAGATTGAGGCTGAAAGAAGTTTGACTCTGCTGAAGAGTATTATCTGTCTTGTACAAAGCCCAAGATTGAGGCTGGAGAGAGGATTGACTCTGCTTAGGGAAATTTATATGGTGTCTTGTACAAAGCCCAAGATTGAGGCTAAAAAAGGTTGATTCAATAAGAGAGTGTTTTTATCTGTCTTGTACAAAGCCCAAGATTGAGGCTGAAAGGGTTGACTCAACAAGAGAGTGCTTTTGTTTTATACCATTGACTCAACAAGAGAGTGTGGAAAGGTGACTGACTCAACAAGAGAGTCTTAAATGGTTAGCTCAGCTGGGGAAAATCATTGTACAAAGCCCAAGAAGAGGCTGACTATGCTGAGGAAAGGAAGGATCATTGTACAAAGCCTAAAAGGAGGCTAACTTTGTCGGGGAAGAACAGAGCAAGAAATCTTTATACAAAGCCTAAGAGGAGGTTGTCTTCTGCTGAGGATTATTGAGATCCATATGCAGGTCCAAATGGGGAATCAACTCTTGCTGAGGGTTTACTAAAGGGTTAAGATATTAGATGCCTTGAGGTTCTGATTTGGCATAGTGTTATACTGATGATAAACTGACCCTGGCTAAGGGATTTTTAGGAGAAAGACTGGGTTTTAGAACCCATGGGTTTTAACTCTGCTGGAGATTGATAAAAAATGACCAGGGTTTCTCCTGTGTTTGTAAGGAACTTAAGAATGACTTTGAGATCCAAGAGGGGATTAAGTTGTCCAAGTCTAATGGTATGAAAGAATTTATCTTTGTATAATTCCCAAGAGGAGGCTGGTGTTTTAAGGGATGAGAATCAACCCTAAATTTGTCTGAGGTTTTGACTCAAGAAAGACTGCTCTAGCAAAGGATGACTAAGTTATGTCCTATACCTTTAAGAGGTATTCAGGGTCCTTGTATTAAGCCCAAGAGAAGGCATGAGAACTTCTAAGAAGCCGGAGGGTCCTTGTACAAAGCCCAAGAGGAGGCGGGGATGCTTTTAGGAAGCCTGTGGGTCCAAACTTAAGAAGAGTTCAAGAAAAGTTTCACCGGGAATAATCTTTTCTTTAATGAACAGTTCTTGGGTTTTAAGAAATTCAAGAGAGGTTTCACCGGGAATTAATCCTCTCTATGGAAATGAACTTCTGTGACAATTTCTAATAGTGACAGTCTGAGAAAAGTTTCCCCGAGAATAATGCATTTGTCTTTGTTCCATATTGTTTAAGCCCAAGAGAAGGCAAGACTGTATCTCGAAATCCTATGGGGATCTAGTTTTGACTGTATTTAAGAGTGACCAACTTGCTTTACCTAGTTCTAGACCTAGTTGTCGGGGAAAACTCTAAGTAAATATACTAGTATATATACCGTTGATATATGACAAGTATTTAAAAGGATATGAAAGAAGGATTTACAGGTGAGCAAGCTCTCAGCAATACAGTTATATATATATATATATATATATATATATATATATGAAAGCGAGTAAATGAAAGCTGATAAAACTTACAGGCGAGCAAGCTTCCATTGTAACAGCTGTATGGTTAGTTGTTCAAGAAATTAAAGAAAGTTTTGACAACAACTATGGATTTGAACCTAAATCAAAACGGAAGTTATTTTGAAAAGGTTATTGGGGCTTATACTGAAGGAGAGGCCCAGATGAAAAATAGTAATCGTACCGTTGTTTTATAAACTGTACTGGGGCTTATACAATGACTGAGGTCCAAAAAGGTTTTCTTTACAGAGATATGGGTCTTACAACTCAATGAGAGGCCCAAAGGTTTGAAAAAGAAAAGAAATGGGACTTACAACACAAGGGTAGGCCCAGATGAAAATGTTTTGAAAAAGCGACGACCGCGCCGAGATTTTGAAAACACAGTGGGTATTATACAATGACTGAGGCCCAAAAAGGTTTTGGTTAAAAAGGGATTGGGTATTACAGTCTAATAGAGACCCATGGTTTATTTTATTTACAAGTGATGGGGCTTACAACTCAAGGAGAGACTCAGGTGATTTTTGTTTAAAAGGCGACGATCGCGCCGAGATTTTAAAATCGTATCGGGGCTTATACAATGACTGAGGCCCAAATTGTTTATTTACAAGAGGGGTTGGGTCTTACACTCTATTAGAGGCCCAAAGTGTTTGAAAATTTAAAATCGAGAGGAAACACTAATTTTAAATTAAAGTGTCATTTTTCAAAGGTAATTTAAATAATAAATGATAAAATATCAATTATATTCAAAAACAAGTTGTACACTTTGGAAAATATTTTGAAAAATCATGTTTAATCATATGAAAGCTTAAAATTCAATTGATTCTGAAAGATCAAAGTGGGAATTTCATTTTAAAAATGCTAAAACAATAAAAAATGAAATTAATTACAAAAATTCTAACTATATTAAATAAATAATATAAATCAGGTTTTTTAGTAAAATAATATATTTAAATATTTTTTGGATTTTTTAGAAAAAGAATCAATAAAAAAACATAAATATTCAGAGAGAAATTAATTTTTGAATCAATTAAACAAAAATAACTAAAATTCAAAATTTTGAATTATGGCGCCAAGAACACTTGGTTCTTGTCCGCGCCCTCTGTTTTTGCAGATTTGCGTTTTCTCACTTTTCTCCATGATTTCTCAATGGTTTTGGATGATTCAAGTATCAATCTTGTTCGTTTTTGAACAAGGATCACAACCATATAGTTTATTGTATTTATATTAAGTATGGAGAAAGAAATCAACTGAAAACCTCAAGAACCCTAATTTCAACATGAACACAATGAAATTCCAAACAGGATTGTTTCATGGCAATTGATTGAGGGATATCACTATATATACATGCATAAACAAGATGGTAACTCAAAAATTCATTTATGATGCATGGAATATAGAGTTTGAAGGGTTTATGCTTACTTATTGCAGTTGGTGATCGAGGTTGGTGATCGAGGTGTTGCAGCTAGGTTCCAATGATCTGGACAGCTTCCTTAGGTGCCATGGAGTGTGTTTGAATGCATGGAGTGGATTGAAATAAGCTGGAACTTGATGTGGCACCTCAACTGCAACTCTGTCAAGAACTTGAGCAATTGGCTGGTGATTTTGAGAATCTGATGTTCCAGATGTGATTTTGTGTTATGGATCACTCATATATGATGTTTATGAGGTGTGTGTGTGTGATTGGTTTGGTTGGAATTGCACTCAAACTCAAAACCCGATAGTGACTTGAGTTAGAAGGAAAAATTGGAGTGATAGGGAGATTTTGAGGAAAGCATCAGTTTGGGTTCTTTGGTGTACTCAAACTGAACACAAATGAACTCTATTTATAGTGGAGCAAGTTTGTTTTGGCAGTAATAGTGTGTGGCAACTGCAGTTAGTCTGTGGCCAATGTGGATCAAATGGAATCTCAAGTCTCCTCTAGCCATTGACTTGAGGTTAGAGCACAGGCCTATGGTCACCTGGTTCAGAGATAAGGCTTGACTCATTCAGTTAACCTTGCTTCAGTTCATGCCACCTTGATGCATCCATTGAATGCATTCAAATAAAATTAGAGTCTTGGCACTTTTTAGCTCTTTTAGGTTTGGCATGGCTATATGTAGATCCTTGGACTTTAGAGGCTTGGGGATCAGATCATTCTCCATTTGTTTTATCCTCAGATGTGTCCAAATGGATGACAAGGCTTGGAGTGGTCCAAATTTTCCAAATCGAACAAATGCACAAAATCTGCCTTGCTTGGAACAGTCGGAAATGGTGATTTTGAGAGAGTCATATCTCCCTGCTCAAGCTGAGTTATGGGATGCTCTTGTGCTTTTTAGAAATCCCTCATATGATAAAAAAAAACATGTGTGATCATAGTTTATTTTGAAACTATTTGGATCCCATTGAAAAATCATCATGAACATTGATGTTCAAGACTGGTAACTTAGACAGATTTTCACTAAGTGCTGGAAAAAGTGTTATTTTCATGTTTTTGTCATTTTGATCACTCCATAACTTAAAATCCATAAAGAATTGGAGTTGGAGGTAGTTGAAGCTTTTGTAGAGTGTAGCAAGACCTACAAATCCAGCTTTGGATCACCCAAAATGGTTGCTTGGATCTCAAGTTATGATCCTTGGAAGTTGGTACCAAAATCACTTTTGTTCCATAACTTAGAAAAATTTTGGTTTCTCAAGGTTACCCCTTTTGCAAGATACCTCACTTTTCTTGATTTTTATTGATGGATGATGATCAATACCATACATTAACATTATTTTTGACTTAGGGGAACCATATTTGTGAAAAATTCCAAAAAGTCAAACTTGATTTTGTGCACAGTTGACTTTTTATCGGATGAAATCCAAATTGTGCGATGCTTTCTGAAATCAAGTCCTTGACCTAAATCAAACCTAATGGATAGATTCCATAGGTGTTATATGGTATATTGAATCATGTCACAAGGTTTGGAAGCATGTCCTGGCCAAAAGTCAAAGGCACAGTTGACTTTTTCCTCAAAACCCTAGTTTTGGTCCAGATGAAATTGAAACTTGTGAATCAGGCTTCTTAAATCAATCCATTGTTGTAAATGGATCAATGTGGTGTATTTGAGACCCTTAAATCATGTCTTGAGGTCTTGTCTCAGGTTTTGTCCCAAAATTCAACTTAGGGGTGAATTAGGTCAAGAAACCCTAATTCCTGATTTTTGGTAAATGCATCCCCTGAGGTTAAATTGACTTGATGATTGGGTCCATGAGGTCCCTTGGAGTATCCTAGGTTGTGCTTTGAAGCCTTGGCTCATGTTCAGATGAAAATTTTCATCTGGAGGCCTCAGTCGACCAAAACCCTAATTTGGTGACACTGGCGATCTTGAGGCCTGATCTACTTGGGATGTTGCAACTTTGTACTTGATTCTGTATGTAGGAGTTATCTTGATCCTTTATTGGTGCTTGAGAGGTTAGACAAGTTGAAGATCATGTCATTTCTTGATTGATCCTTTGTCTAAGTGCTCTAAGAGGGCTTAAAACCCTAATTCTTGATTGTGGTGAATGCTCAACCATCTTTGAGGAGATTGATGAGGCATGAAGGTACATCCATATTGTGATGATGTCTTGCACAATGATGGGAAATATTGGTGGTCAAAATTTGGAGTATGACACCTTGTAGTTATTAATCCTTGTTGTACCAAAGAAGGATATAACTCTGTATATGTCATAGGAATGAGAGGAATCGAAGGTTTTCCACTTTGTCTTTTGTTTAAAACATTCTAACGTGGAGCTTGAGCTCATTGTGGTTATTGATATGCAGGAGATTTGGGAGCTCGTTAATAGGTTGGCGGTATTTGAACCGACTGTTAAATAGGTGCTTGTGGTACGAGTTGATACATAGGAACTTGGTTATTGAATGTAGGAGTGATGACCGCCACATATGGTTGCTGAGTGTATTGAATTGGATAAACAGGATGTTAAACATAGCTCTATTGTGGTTACTGTCATTGATACTTCTAAGGCTTATTCTTCTTTCTGCTTGACATCATAACATTGGTTTCTCCTTCTTTTTTCTTATGGAAACTACTGGAGGGATTCTTAGCATTTTTGCTGCTTGAACTGCCAGTTCCATTGGTCATTTATCCACTTTTCTGACCAAGCTCGACTTTAACGCCCACAGCCACAATATCAGAGAAATTAGCAGTCACACTACTAACCATCCTTTCATAGAACTCTAGTCTCACAAATCAACAAACCAGTCAATTAAATCCTTTTCACTTAAGGGTGACTCTACTTGCGAAGCCGTTTCTCTCCAACGCTGAGCGTATTCTTTAAACGACTCAGAGTTCTTCTGGGACATACTCAAAATTTGTCTTCTGTCTGGAGCAAGATCCATATTATACTTGTAGTTCTTAATGAAGGCATATTACAAGTCTTGGAATCTGTGGATACGAGACTGATCCAAACTTAAGTACCATTTGGCTGAGGCACCCTTTAGGCTATCCTGAAAATAGTGAATCATCAGCTTGTCGTTGTTAACATAGGCGGCCATCTTTCTGTAATACATAATCAGATGAGTTCTACGGCAAGTGGCACCCTCATATTGGTCAAAAATTGGAGTCTTGAACTTCGGTGGAATAACCAGCCCAGATACCAGACACATCTCTCTTGCATCAGCACCAAATATATGATTATCCTCCATGTCTCTCACTCTCCTTTCAATAGTCTCAACATTTTCTTTCAGCTTTTCATGGCACTCATCCCCCTCTTCAGACATGTCGGGAATGTCATAAACTTGATGCGGATCATGGAAGTAAGGACGCACTTGTGTGTGCACGGCAACTGGTGTAAAGGTATGAATTGCTTAAGGAATAGTCTGTTGAGTAGTTTGCACTGTAAATGGTGGTGGTACAAAACCAAAGGGAGGACCATAATGAGGCACACTGGTGGTAGTAGTTGTTACAGATGGAGGTTCTACAGTTATGTTGATAATCTTGGAAACCACGGTGGTCTGAGTGTCCATCTTTACACATATTACTTGCAGCATCTCCATAATCTGTCCTACGCTCCCACGTAGGTCTTCCAATTCATCACTAACTCGTTCAATCTCTTGATTATGTTCTACCATCCTTCTGTGAGCTTGAACTCTGGTATTGTAAGGGTGTAGAGGATTCAATATGAACAGCTGAAAATGCACATGCAATGACATGAATGCATGGAATGCAATGCTAATGCAAAACAAAATTCAAGGAACTCAAAATCATATTCGCAAACATTATAGTAATGGAGAATATAACTTTTGAATAACAAAAAAGCTCATTTCATTAATTAAACTTGAAGTTTTACAAAACATTAATACACCTCCAAGAGTCAAATATAGAATAGTCAAATAGAAAATAACAAAACAAAAGAAACTAGGAGGCTAATCCTTCTGACAATAAGATCCTTCCCCTCCATGAGATCCCTTCATAAGCTTGTCGATTTGCTCCTGCATCTTCGCCTTCTCAAGGATAAGCTTATCCACGTACAACTTCCATGCCAATGAAGTCGGAGGAATACTAGAGCTAGCAGCTGGCACTGGTGATACGCGAGAGGAAAATAAATCCTCTTGCGTATTCCTTTTCTTAGCAGATTCTTCCTCTTCTCTCTGTTTATGGAGCTTCTAGAGCTCTTCGTTATCGCGACTGACGACAAAGTACTTGTTCTTCCAGGCTTTCCTCTCCCTTTTGGCCTTATCCAATACAATCTTCAACTTTTCCTATTCACTCATGAAGATTAGAGTGGGGTCCCTAGAAGACAAAGGTATAGCTTCAGGGCGAGGATTGGGCATCTTCATCTTAAGAGCCCTTTCTTGTACCCATTGTAGCTAGGGTTCCAACGCAATGCATTCAGGATATCCTAACACAATCATTCACTTTCTGTGCACGTGATGTCGGGCGTGCACGATCTTAGCCTTGAGTTCTGGATTCTCCCCCTCCTTGAGAAAAAGTCCCTCCAAGAAGATTGTATTAGGCCTCTCCTTCATTGGGTATCCAAGCTGTCGGCGAGCTAAGATGGGATTATAACTTATGCATCCTTTCGTGCCAAGAAGAGGCACGTTAGGAAACTCTCCACAACTATTAATGTGTGAGTGACATGATCTTCTTCGACCACAAAAGTCCATCCTTTAGATCCCAGATGGTTGCCGACCTCGGCAAGTGCAAAATAAACCACTAGTAGAGGAGAGCAGTGCAACATGTAATCCGACCCCCTCCATGAGAGTTCCTCAGGTGAATGGAGTGGTATGCATCAGCAAACAGAGTAGGAACAAGATTCTTGAGCAAAAAGATCTTGATGGCGTCAATATCGACAAAGTCGTCAATATTCAGAAAAAGGAAAAGTCCATAAATCAGCAGTGCAAGGATGGCTTCAAAGGATTCTGTACTCTTCTTATCAGCATGATACTGAGCCTTTTCTATCAAGAATTGGGCTGGAAATCTTGGGAGCCCTCCCTTGGTATTCATATGGGCTTGAATGTCAGACAGCTTCAGATGTGTGGCTTCAGCAATGTTCTTCCCACTTGGTATATCTTCCAGTCCAGAAAATGGAGGCTGAGAAGAAGTGTGTAGTCCTATCAAAGCAGAATACTCTTCTAGAGTAGGCAACAGCTGGTAGTTCAGGAACGTGAAGCAATGATACAGCGGGTCATAGAACTGTACAAGTGTAGCAGGCAGATCATCATCCATATTGAGCTTTAGCAGTGGCAAAACTCTCTCATATTTGTCCTTGAATGCTAAAGGATCCTCTACTAGACTTCCTATTTTCCTTAAACTTTCCAATTTTGGACTCTTGAAGGTATACTTTTGGGTTCTTCTCCTCCCAAAATCCATTCTACAATGTCTGCAAAATAATTTTCAGTTCCTTGAAGGGGTTTAAAAAATACATGAAAGCATGGAAGGATGGATGAATGTATGCAAAATACACATATTCACATATTCATAGGCAAACAAACAAGGGCCTAGGTTTGAAGATCTGAGCATGGAGCCATGGTCTACCCATCCCAAAAGGTGTGTACTAAGGGTTCTCATATCTGTAGAATAGGGTTCTAAACAGTTCCCAAAGTCATCAACCCATCTTTTGGATATTATCGACACACCAATTAACTTGGGAATCAATAATATTCTCAAGAGAGTCTCATTTGAGTGTAGCATCGTGTATCAACTATTTTGGATTTACACCCTCATAGTCATCGCACTACATCCTAAGAAGGCCAAAGTGGGGTAATGAGGTAACTAATGGTCCTCAGTCTCACGAGCTCCTAGGTTGAAAGTAATAGTGCATTCATGATGGCTCATTCAACGCTATTACTCCCAAGAGGGCCTCAACTAAGCGGGGGTTCTCAATTCATATCTTTTGGGATTAACTCCCTCAAAGTCTCCTTGAGTATACCACCCATCCTAAACATATGTGCACTCAAGTCCAGGTATAGGACTTATCCTCACCACTCAAGGTAATAACCCTGCACGCAGAAAAACCCAAGCACAACAGATATATGTACAAATATATACAGAGATACAAATATACAGGCAAGAAAACATATAAATAACACAAATACAAACAAGGTAGATTTAACCCTCTTGGAATACATCTGTGTTCCCTAGTGAAGTCGCAATTTCTGTTGCGGTGAGAATCGGATATCATGCTATGGAATTAACTTGAATCACAAATCTTTGAATATTCACCACCGAGCTTTGATTTATCCAAAGGAAAGGGCAAATATCGAAGAAAACCCTAAGTGCGCAATGTAACAACAAAGCTAAGAGAATCTAAGGTTTGGGGGTTGGTTATACCTAGGGAAGGTGTTAGCATCCTAAGTATCTGTAGTACTCTACAGGAACCTCTTGTTAGTATTTGTGTTAGGTTATTGTTTGCTTGCTAGGGAAAATGTGCTAAGGGAAAGACCTAAGGTATTTACTAAGTATGTTCGCCAAGAGATTGCATCCCGTGCCTACGTATCCTAACAAGGATGGAATCAGAGCATTTGTAGTTCGCCTCACTAAGGATGAGGAACTCTTGATAATGATCAAGGTTCCAAGGGGAAGGGTAAGTGTTCATAACCATGACACTTACATAGAGTTTACAAACTCTACTAAGTCTAAGTTGAAAGACTAGCTAACGGGTTGACTCTAACAAGGTCAAAGGGAAAAATAAGTACTCACATAGAGTTTACAAACTATATACCTAAAGTTAGGTTGCAAGGTCAATTGGTTCTAACAAGGCCAAGAAAGGAAGGTAAGTACTTATAACAATAGTACTCACATAGGGTTAACAAACCCCAACCTATGGCTAGTTTAAAGAGGGAAGATGACTCTGACAAGGCCAAGGGAATGACTCTAACAATGTCATGAGGTGGGTAAGAGGTAGACTAAGCTATCCTAAATGTGACATGGCAGTCAACAAGAAATCATTTCCTTTGGACTTGGGAATAGGCAACCAGTAACAACAGGGAGCCAAAAGATGAAGCTTTAAGCATACAAGATAACAATCATGGATAAATGAGAATATGAACAAGGCACATGCTAAAGAAGATGATTAACTCATAAGATGAACACTCAAGAGATCAAGAAAAGGTCACAAGTATATCAAACATGTATCAAAACACCAGCATTCTTGTCACAAACTAGCTCACACAAAGACAAATTCAAAATGATCCAAACATGGAAATTAAATGAACAAGCAATATACTTTGAAATCATGAAAGTCAGAAGTTAAGATATGTCATTCAAACCACTTAAAAGCAACAAACATCAAGGAGATTCACACAATAAAATTAGGTCAAGACAAAACGCCAAATCATTTTCAAACATAATCCTAACTTGGGACATTCATCAAAAATGGTGAAATAGCTAAATAAATCCAAATGAAAGGCTCTACCTCATGTTAACACATTCAAGAACATGTGAGGAAAAGCTCCTCAAAAGATTAACTCAAATAACCATACAAAATCAACAAACTAGTTCATGATATCATACTAATCGAGCATAAATCGAGGCTCCACAAAATCAAGTAAAAAGCAATCAAACCAACATCACCATAGCTCAACAAAACCACAAAAACATCACACATTCATGTATTAGGAGATAGCAAAAAATCAGCTCAAGAAAGCATGTGGAAGGCATTCAAAAAACAAAACCCTAATTCAAGGGTGTTTTGGTAAGCACATCACACAAAACAATTAAAATAAAATAGTAAAATAATTTTTAAAAATAAATAAAAAAATACCAAAAATAATTTAAGACAATAAGGTACTCAAAAATATTTTTTTGGAGATTTTTAATATATCTGGTAGATTAAAAATAAAATACAAAGTTAAAATAGAAAATAAAATAAAACAAAAAAAAAGGAAGAAAAACCAAATGGGTCGATCTGGACAAGTGAAAAGGGTGTGCAAATAGGAAAACACCATGGGCCTAAGGTGACAGAAACCCACGCTGGAAGGGGGGTCTATGGTGGACCCTCAGGTCACTTTGACTTTCAGCGTCATATCTGGGGCATTGATCAGATCAGAGCCAACCAAAGACTCTTGATATGAGGGTCTACAACAAAAGCACATGGTGGGGGAACTCAAGAATCATGCGCGTGGGATGGAAACAAAACCAAGGCCGGTGACACTTGTCACCGACACAGTCTGACACCAACACCATCACCAACCTGCGTGGAAAAGAAGGACAAAAGAGAAACTAGGGGGTTTCCCCACCTTCATTTGCATTCTGATCTTCTCTTTCTACCTCACTCTCTTTCTCTCAGTTTTTTCAAAAAGCCTCAATAGAAACCGCCTACCTCGGCGGAGAAGACGGTGATGGGCGGTCAGCTACGGCGGCGCCGCCACCTCTCTCCAGCTAAACACCAAAGCAAACCTTTACTCCACCTAAACGAACCCTAGAAATCCCTAACTCTCGAATTCGGCCACAGATCGACGCGAAACAAAGGGGGGACGAAGATACACGACGAAGCAAAATATGATGCTTAAACGAGAGGACAAAAGGAGGGAAGAAACGTACCAAGTGGGAACTCTTTCGATGACTGCTCCGATCAAACTCCGGCGACTCAGCTAAGTTTCCTTTTTCCTTTCTTCTTCTTCGTCTTAGGTTTTTTGATACTCGTTTCAAAATCCTCTTTTTCTGATTGAGTTCTCTCCTTTTATGCGAAATTAGGTCTTTGTCATTGAATTGTTCTGTGATTCTGCAATTGACTCTGTTGCGAAATGTTTGTCCCTTTTCCATTTTTATGTTAATGTCTTTGATGCTAATTTCTGTCACTCAGAACTTTGCCTTTCTTGTGAGTTCTGAAAAACTTTGATGCTGCCCTGTATTGTCTAATTTCTACTATGAAATTCTCTGCTACATTCTGAAATTGCTTGCTGCATTTTTCTGCTAAGACTTTGGATGTATGTGGGTTCTTGAAAATGTTATGTGCACACAAAATTCGGATATATGACATATTGAATGTGTGATGGTTTGAATTGTGATGTATGTGTAACACGGTTTAACAATTGGTCTTTGATGTGAGTTTGGAATTTGATTTAGTTTTTGAATGGTTTGGAATTGAATTGATTTGATGTAAATTCAGATTGAATTGTTTGATGACACGGTTTTGGAATGAACTTGGTTTTGTGGCATGAATTTGAAGTATGTTGGAATGATTTATGATTAAATTGACATGATTTGCTTGGTTTTGAAGTGAGTTTGGTGATTTTGGTTTGTAGGGAGCTTGGCAAGAATGCTTGGAGATTGGAAAATTGAGGCGTGGAGTTGAAGCAAAGCTTGAGGATGATGAGGCAAGGCATGAAGATGATGTAGATAATGATGGTGTGGCAATGAAGACATGATGAATCCCAGTTTTCTTTGTTGTAGGCCTAGGAAATTATGGATTTGTCACATTTGAAAGTTGTAACTAATGTAACTTCTTTAAACCATTGCCACACAAAAAAACAAGCCTTGTAACAAAACAATGAAGCTCATGGAATTTTTTGTTATATCTAAAACACACTTGTATTTGAACAAAACAATTGAAGTTATGGAAACTTTTGGATTAGTCAACACAAACTTGTAACTCTAATCATTGAAGCTTATGAACTTTTTTTGTCATTCAAAACTCAATTATCTTTCGTTAAACACCAATGAGCCATGATAATTTTAAGTAGTAAATGCAACTAAAACTTGGGAGGATGTTTTCAATTTACAAACACAAATGAAATGATGAAACTTTAATTTGAGAAAAACCATCATGACTTCACCACAAAGCATACTCCAAAACAAACACTCAAAAACAATCACCAATGACAAAGTCACCAAATATCAAGTTAACAAACCAAATCCAAAAGGAGATCCCTATGGACTTGAGATAAATTATGTGGCATGAGATCCTAAGGAACAATCTAAGTACAAAAGTAAGGGCAAAATTTAGGATATAACAACTATTCTATTTATTTTGGTAAAATTGAGATCCTTTAATATCCAAGGCCATGTGCAACAGCTCTTGTTGCACATACTTTGGGCCGGCTCTCTCTCTCTCTCTCTCTCTCTCTCTCTATATATATATATATATATATATATATATATATATATATATATATGTTAGTTTCTTGGATTGGCTAAAATTTTGGTAAAACAAAGTATGTTCAATGTTTGATGTCAAGGTGGTGATGTCACAACATTGAGTCGTAACACTGGGTTGTGTTAAGCGCTTAAGTTACTGAAGTTTGAATGTCTGATGTCACAAGCGATGTTGTGACATTAGATCTGCAGAATTAATAACATCAGGTTTTGTGATGTTGTTAGGGTTTGCGTGTTAGCTGGAATTGTGGAGAGCAGGTAGTCTCATTGGATGCGGATATCTTGGGATAGATATTCTCTGTTGCATAGGAGATCTGGTGCAGATTTGTAGGAGATTTAAAAGGTTGAAGATTTGAAAAGATTTTAGGAGAAAATCTGTTTTGAAGATTCAATTTTAAATAACAAATCAAGTCAGATATTGTAGCAGGTCCAAGCCCAATTCAGGCGGCTATATAAAGCACATAGATCAAAGGAAGAATGGACAGAAATATAGAGAGAAGATTAAGAGCATAGGCTGAGTGTCTTAAGTATTTTGTATGAGTTTTGTGTACACCATTCTAGATTGAATAGGTGAGTTATTTTCTGTCCTCTCTTAGAAGCTGTGAAGCGATAGAGAGTTGTGTAACTTGATCAAAGTTGTGAAGCAGAATCAAGTAGTGTATTTCAAAGTGTGTGATCTTTGAAGTGTTTTAGGGATTGAGTAGTGTTCTCATATCTAAGTGGTTTCTTAGGTAGAAAGTCAATAGTAGGAATTAAGATTAGGAGATTGTCAACTGGGTTGTTGAGTCTGTAATTTAATTCTACAAGTAGTGAAATTCATCCCTGGCTTGGTAGCCCACAGACGTAGGTAGTTAGACCGAACTGGGTGAACAATTTTGTGTGTTATTCTGCTGTTTTATTTCTCCATTGTGCAGAGTGTGTTGTTGTGACATCGCACTTAACATCACACGTCTGATACCAAAATTTTAGTTGGTATCAGAGCAGGAATCCTTTCTGTCTCTGGGTGAGATCTATGGAAGTTACTTTCTGGTGTAAAGATGGACAAAGAAGTTGGAGGATTTGTCAACAGACCCCCTATTTTGGATGGATCGAATTATGATTATTGGAAGCCAAGGATGATCACCTTTTTGAAATCCTTGGACAGCAGGGCTTGGAAGGCGATCATAAAAGAATGGAAAGCACCTGTTGTGTTTGAAAAAGATGATGCTGGGAAAGATAAAGAAGGTACCTCAAAGCTGAAGCCTGAAGAAGAATGGACCAAGGAAGAAGATGAGCTTTCCCTTGGTAACTCAAAAGCCCTAAATGCTATCTTTAATGGAGTTGACAAAAACATATTCAGGTTGATCAACTCATGTGAAGCTGCTAAGGTTGCATGGGATATTTTGAAGGCTACTCATGAAGGTACTTCTAGAGTTAAGATGTCAAGACTTCAGCTTCTAACATCTCAGTTCGAAAGCCTGAAGATGAAGTGTAATACCCCAAAATTTGCTCCCCCTCTTTGTCATCATAGCATGGCATTATCATTTATCATATCATATCCACCTCATTAACATTACATTGCATTTAACATAGAAAAATGAAGCATGGCATCCTTCTTACCATTAGGGCATGTGATCAGGTGAAAGGTGGACAATCAAGGAATCATTCAAAGCACAAAAAGGTCAATCAAGTTGGCTCTAGGCAAGCCAAGAGGTCTCTCATGTCTCATACTATCTCAATTGATCTTCCAAAACCTCAAAGAAGTGAGATTCAATGGGAGATTGAAGCACTACATCTTTCACTATGCAAGAGGTTCAAAAATTGAAGGAAAACCCTCAAAAGAGATAGCTCATTGATTCAAAATCATTCTCAAGTGGCATTTCTCATCATCCTTTAAGAGGATACACAACATACTCTGAGGAATTTGGATTTGGAAGATGTGCAATTTCCTCCTAACCAGAGAGGGTCAAAATTAGGGTTTCTAATAAAATCAGGATATAAAATGATTTTTTGGACAAAGCTTGTTGTCATGATATTCTACATGTTCTTAAGTGTATGTGTATGGAAAATTGCCTCTCAATTGGTTTTGGAAGTGGTTCAATTGGAAGAAAGATAAAAAATCAGGGAATTTGGGGCCAAGTCAAATAATCAGAGGAAAAAGTCAACCCTTGACTTTTTAAGGCCAAATTCTTGAAATTCATGTTATATGTGACCAATGTACAAAATTTGATCAAGAAACTCCAAAGGAATCATGAAAAAATCAAGATTTGGAAAGTTGCCATTTTTGGATGAAGTAGGGTTACTAAAAATAGCAAGTTTTGGCCATTTTGCATCAGAATTGGAACCAAGGCCATTCAAAATTGAAGCACCAAATGAAAATTCCACTCTGCCTCAATGAAAGGCCTTGCTTTGAGCTTCAAATCCATGGGTAGAACATCTCCATTGGATAAAAATTGAGGGAGATATGATTGATCAAAGGTGGAGGAAAGTAGGCCAAAAACCATGTCATGACCAAGTTTGGCCAGGTCTGCGCGCAGTCATTTTCACAAACATGTGGTGGGCCAGAAGTACACTCATTTTATTCATGGTTAGAGGCCTCAATGGAAAATCTTTCAACATCAAAGTTGTTCCCCTATGTGAGAGCTTCAAGATTGATGTTTATGTTTTTTTCATCTGATCAATTTATGGAGAGTTATAATGGTCCAAATATGAGGGTGTCATGCTGAAAATTCCCCAAGTCACCATGCCTTGTCTGCAAGCCAAGTTGCTCGCCACACACCAGTTGCGATTTCCAATATTTCAGGTCATTTTTGAGCAAGATAGAGTTCTAATTTCTAATCTTGTTTCACACCAAACTTGTAGTATTACACTTCTTCTTTCCAATGATCCCAAAACATCATCAAACCATTCACTAAATTGAGAGATTTTCACCTGCAAATCATAATGCTTGACACTGATGCATTAACAGCTTGGTGCACGATTTTTGCTCAAGCTTACAACAAACACTTGTGTACTTTTGTTTCTTCATTTGGACAAACCTTGCTCTTACCATGCATGTACATCATAGCAGCCATACATCAAAGGGGAAAGTGTTTGAACAAATAGCTTGTGCACTAAGTAATGTCATGCTGCAATGTCATAACATCATCTCATCACCACTGATTCACTTCTTCCTCACCATAGCTGCTATGAGCTCACCATCACCATAGTTAATCTCACCAACTCGTGCCACTAACCTCCTCACTCATTCTGTTAACTCAGAACTCAGTTAACTAGCTCAGTTAACTTGAGTTCTAACTGTCAACCATATGAGTTAATTCTTAACCAGCCACATAAATAGAAATCTCACACACATTTGAGAGGGGGATTCATTTTCACGATTTTCACCAATCATCCTCACTTTTTCTCTCTGAACTTTCTCTCTGAGTTCTCTCTTATTGCACGATTCCTTCTTCATCTAATCATCTTCACCAGCAAGTATTCATTATTGTTCAAGAACAAACTGAAACAAGGTGAATTCCTCAAGAGATATCTCATTTCAGATTTGATTTCTTCTCCACTCTCAAGCATATACGAGCATTTATTTTGCTCAAGCAAGTTCAAGAGTTCAAGTTCTCCCCTCTGGTTTTCTGAAGATCCAAGAATCTCCACGTTTCAGGTTCTTATTTCTCCAATTATTTTGCATTTTAGTCACTGATTATAGCTTGTTTGGTGTTGATAATAGCTTACTAGAAGCAATGTGACATTTCTGGCTAGTTGATAGACCTCTTAGAGGTATAGATCCAATGTTAGGGCAAATGTGTTTCTGTTCGATTCTCTCGTTTCATGAACTTTTTGTGCGTTTTATCACTGAATTCGTGCTCTACGTAATCTCAGCTTCATTTTGGTATCATGTTTATGTATTTTGGTGAGGTGCGAAGGTTGCAGACGGTGGTGATTGACCGGAGAAGGTGACCGGAGGTCTCTCTCCGGCCGGTGGTCTTCATGTTAGGGTTTATAGCCAGATTGTTTGTTAACCGTTTGATGTTGTTGATCTAACGATCCAAAACTTGCCAGCACATAAAAAAATCATGTGCACCTCACGTGTTTCTTTTCTGATTTCATTTAAACTATGTGTGATGTGGTACATGATAGTAAGGGTGCTCATGCGCGTGTGTGTGTTGATTCCAACTACTTTGACCATGAATTGACTTTGACTTGATCCATTGGCTAAGAATGAGTCAATTTCTGTTGACTGAAGTGCATGATTGTTATGGTGTTTTGCGCAGACTTGGACCTATTCAGATTGATAATTACACCCCCATGTATTGAAGCCCAATGATTTTGAACTGTCCAATTGCTATGTTCATACCCCCCTGCATTTTGCATTTATTTTTCATTTTTATTTCTTTCTACACGTTTGATTTCTAATTTTTAAAAATACCAAAACATATTGGAAAATTCTACAAAAATTCATGTGTATTCTTAAAACATTTAGGAAATTTTTCATGATTTTATTTTCTGATTTTATGACCTTTTTGCCCCTGTTCCATAATTTTCTTTGAATTTCCACTTAGATGCATTCTAAGCATGATACATGAATTTGTTTAATTTTGTTCTTGCTCATTACCAACTGTTTTGACATGATTCTTTTTGAATTGATTCACTAATACATTGAAGCATGTTAGATGATTTTTGTTTGATTTTTTAGGTCACTTTATTACATGTCTTGATGCCTATATTTGTACCACTTTGCATGATATTTCAACTTGACCTAATTGCTTTGTTTGAAGTCATTTTGCTTTGAATTTTGATATGCTATTTTGATATGTGATTCATCTCTGATTAGTGAACTCCAATACCATGTTTTCATAATTTTCATGAGGACATTTGATTTTTGCTTGATGCATTTCATTTAAAGCATTATGACATGTTATATCATTGTAATCTTTAGTGCATGTTTGCATGAATTCTTTTGTGCATATTTGTATGAGCATTTGCATAGTTGTGTGAGTCATTCATATGATATTATAGGTCTTTGATACACATTATAGGTCATCTTTACATGTTCATTTCAATTTGAACTTTGTGCATCATTAACATGTATTGTTTGCCCTTTCTTTTTGAACTTTCATTTCAATTCTTCTTATATTACTTCTTGAATGTTTTGAAGTTGATTCATAAATACTTTTGAGATATTTATAAACCATTTTCCATTTAGTGTCAATTCTGGTTGTTGATTTACATGTTCCATTTATGCATGTCCTCTTCATTTCTTTCCATCTTTCATCTACCCCTTCTTCTTGTAACATGTTTAAATGCTAATGGGTGATGATTGTTGCTTATTCACTTGCACTTGTATGATAATAACCATTGGTTTCCATATGATGTACATTCTGATTGTGGCTCTAGGATTTGGTTTCTCATTTAATTCTTTTGAGTTTTATGATGCATTACATGTTCTTTTACTTCTTATACTTCTTATACATGTTTACTAACCATGTAGGGGCTTCGGTAAGTTTCAATTGAGTGTGGATAAGGAATCCACATTCAACTTCTATCCTTTCTCTTTTACAATTCCATTTTGTGTTTTGTTAAGCACTTATGTGCTTTCTTTTAATAACTCATTACTTTCCCTTTTTGAATTACAATTCATCTTCTACTTTGGAAGTGAATTGTTTAATTCATTCTTTCTTTAGACTTTAGGTTGAAACCTCACAAACTTTAGGATCACTCCCTTAACTAATCAATTAGGATTGAGTCTTAGTCCATATAGATTTTTACCTTTATCCTCCCTTGAGTCTCTTTTCTCATCTCAAAGAAAATTCAAAATATCTAATAAAGGTAGGCACTTATTGCATTTAGGCCTTTCATATAAAGAAAAGATTATAAGGGGTCTTCTCTTGTAATCTTAGAATGTGTAGCATATAGCCCATCTTGGGTCAATGTGTTAAACATTTGATCTTGTATGAGGGACTCAAATGCAATACTTGTTGAAGGTGCAAATAATAAAAAACACTTCTTCACTTCATAATCAACAAAACACTTAATAAACACAAGTATGCTAGTGTGTTTGAACCTTGATAATTGGAACTAAGTGTGAGGGTCTTCTTCACCCTTAGTGTGCTTTCTTACCCATTCCATTTTGGAATGTGAGAAGGTACACATTCCAATGACTAAGATCCAGATACACTGTCGTATGCAAACAAATCCAAAACACTTCCTTCTAAAAGACAAAAACAAACAATAACGTCTTTCCTTCAGGAATTCTTTTCTCACCTCATTCACTCTTAGCGTACGAACGCGCTTCTACTCGTTCTCTTGCAAGATGGCAACGCACTCGGACCGGCGAGCCTGCAACACCTGAGCTAGGACGTAAGCCGTTCTCTAAAACACACACAATCCATCCCTAGTGAGGGGAACTACGTCGCTCTGATTCTCATGTTCCCGATGAGATACGTAGGCAGTGGGGTAGGGCCCATGCGAGCACTTCTTTTATTTTCCCTACATTTGTTTCTCGTTCCTTTTCCATTCTTCCTCCTTTCTTTCTTTCAGTTCCTTTTCCAGTATCATTTCCTTACACCCTTTGATCGAAACAAGCAAGCGTGGATCCCATCGGGTACGATGGACGCGTGGGGGTGCTAATACCTTCCCCGCGCGTAACCGACTCCCGAACCCAGTTCTCTTGGTCGTAAGACCATGCTTTTCCTTCCCCTCAGGTTTATGCGGTGTTTCCTTTCCCTCTTTTGGGATAAATACACATTGCTGGCGACTCTGTTTCGGTGCCACTTTCGCGTTTGTACTTGGATGAAAATCCCGGGAGCGACAGCTGGCGACTCTGCTGGGGAGTATACCCAGAATCTCTGGTTTCCTTAGCGAGTCAATCCTAGCGCTTGTCTGTTTTTCTTTCATTGGGTGTTTACTGTTGTGCTATATGTTGCTGTTTATTTATTTTACTGTATTTACCGCATTTTAGCATTACATATCATATATTATATTGTGTTGCACTGTTTTGTCTGTTTGGCGGGATGGGTGTTCTGAGAGATAAGCCCACTACCAAGGCTTGAGTACATACATAGGTATTAGAGTGGATAGTCATGACGCTTGCGTGGTGGTGACCACGTATTGTTGTTCATGAGACCCACAACCAGACGAGGTTCTATCAGGAGCTTTCTGCTACTGCATGTTATGCAGGCCAGTGGTTATTCTCTTGAGGAACTGTCGACTCTGGTGACCATTCCCGAGGACTCAGTTGCGGCACTCCTCCCGAGATGTGACAGTGGCATACCACATTCCGTGGCAAACCCATTGCACATTCTCGATCCGAGGACCCAATGCTGGGAACTTGCTATAGGACATCCCTTTTTGAAAGAGAATCAGCGGAGGCACTCCTCGATTGGCGGTAGTACTGTACCCTGAGGGATGAATGTACTATTGCTTCTCGACCTCAGTGCCAGAAGCTGAGGACCTTTTTGTTTTGGAGAATCAGTTGAGGCCTCCTCGATTGATGATGATGCCAAACCAGAAATGGTGAACGTATCATCATTTCTCGACCTGAGAGCCCGGGATACTGAACATCCTAGTACCCACATGTGAGAAGGGCGGGTTGTTTACAGGTTTGCAGGTAACCATGACCTCCTACATACCCGGTTTTCTATCATCATTGCACAGAAAGGAAGTTTCATCCTATTGTATTCAGATGGTTCTTATCTATGGTTCTATATTAGTCTCAGAGCTACACTGACACCGTTCACAGTTCAGCACAGACACCTGATTACCTGATCACATTTCCCTTTGCATTGCATTATCATATCCTAACATACATGTTTATTCATTTCCAGGTGCATATATTACCCTTGATTCCAGTCATCAGGTCCCTGCAAAGATGAACACTAAAGAGAGGAGGAATATCATCAGCTATAAGTTCCTTACGCCTACTTTGGGCCCTATTGTTGTGCTGAAGGGAATGGCGAGCCCTGCAGCACGAGAAGCTTTTGAAGAGAAATATGGGTGGATTTTATCTATGGTCCGTAATGTCAGTGATTATGAAGCCAGAGGTCTCCATACGTTGATGCAGTTCTATGATCCGCCTCTGAGATGTTTTGTATTTCCAGACTATGTGTTGGTTCCTACCTTGGAGGAGTATTCCAACATGTTGGGGATTGCTATCAAGGAGGATCCCCCTTTCTTTGGATCAGTGGGGGATCTTGACTTTGGGAAGTTGGCTGGTGCTCTTTATTTGAGCAAATCAGAGTTAAGTGACAATGTCTCCAACAAAGGAAAGATTCGTGGTTACAAGTTGGAATATCTGATTAAGAAGGCCCAGGAAGCAGCTAAAGGCGAGAATTGGCTTGTTTTTAATGCTTTGCTAGCCCTTTGTATATACGGCATAGTGTTGTTTCCCAACGAGCCGGATTTTATTGATACGGACGCTATACGAATATTCATGATGAAGAACCCGGTGCCAACGCTACTGGGAGATCTTCACTACTCATTGTACAACCGAAACGAAAAGAAAAGAGGAGGGATAATTCGCTGTTGTGCACCCTTGTTCTATAAGTGGTTTGCGGGCCGTTTACCACAATCAGGGGCTTTTGTGGATTCCAAAGATTCTCTAGAGTGGAAACAGCGTTTAATGGGATTGGTGGCCAAGGACATCGTATGGGTAGATAATGGGCTGATTGGTAAGAATATTATTCACAGCTGTGGTAAGTTCCCTAACGTTCCACTGATAGGAAGACTGGGTGGGATTAACTACAATCCTTCTTTGGCCATTCGACAATTTGGGTATGCCCTGACAGGTCCGCCTATTAAGAGAGATGTGGAGGAGTCCCTCTATTTTCATACATCAGATGGTTGGGAAGCAGCACAGAAAGCTTCTGAAAGCTGGGGTAGCGTACTGAAAAAGGGGAAAGTTACTCTAGGCAAGTCTAACAACCGGGTTTATCAAGCATATGAAGAGTGGGTGAAGAAAAGAGTTGAAGATTTTCTCTTGCCTTTTGGTAAGGCACCCCTTTTGTATCCGGAGAATGAGAAAGCAAGAAGCACTGCTACTGTGGAAGAAGTTGACAAGTTGCAAGCCTTGGTGAAAAAGCTCCAAGGAGAGAATTCCGAGTTGAGTAGCCGTCTTCAGAATGCTCTACATGCCAACAAAGAGCTGGAGCGGAAAGCCCAAGATGCTGAACAAATCCTAACTGCAAAAGAAAAAGACTTTGCTGGAAGAGCCCAACATTTCCGGAAGATTAGTAAAGGTGCTGATGATGCTACTCAAGCCCACAAGCAAACCAAACAGGCGTTAGCACAGACCAAAGAAAAGTTAACAAAGTTTCAGCACGCTTGGGACGAAGTTAGGATAGAGAATGCTGAATTACAGGAACAATTGCAGATTAAGGACGAAGAGCTTGAAAAGGCGCATGAGCAGAGAAGAAAGTATCGGGAAAGCCTCGGTAAGAGTCAAGAACAGCTAGAAGAAGCTAGAGGTGAGCTGAGGAATACCAAGAAAGAGCTTGAAGAAGTCATGATAGAAAGGGAGATACTCAAGACGCAAGCCGGCATAAAGAGACACAAAGGAGTGTGTGATGACGAGGCTCTGATGCTGCATATGGGTTCTTTAACTGAAGCTCTTGAGAAAAGGGATGTCTTGATCAAAGAAATGATTGAAAAGCCGAATCACCAGTGTACCCGTATACTTTTTGAGGAGATCAAATACTCAAGTGATAAGCTGAAGGGTGTGGAATTGTCAGACTGATGTTCTTTTCCTTATATTTTGTTGTTAATGGTTACCATCAGGCTTGTTGATGGATCCATTTTTCCTTGTATTGCATTTGCGGTTGAACCTTTCTTAAATGTACTTGAATACTTTGTTGAATGAGTATGAGCAGTTTTATTCAGAATTATTCCTTATCAGATAGCTGCACACAAGCACATGACCACGATACGTCTCTTTATATCACGATTTCTGGTCTTCAGATTTCTGTGGTTTGGATTGGAATCAGGGTATAAAGCACCTCGGAAATGACAAACATGGCATTGCATGGCATTGCATATCATTTTGCATTTTTTTTGTTACTTGCTTTTCAGGTACTCGTTGCGGGGTCTCTAACCTTTATTTGGTTTCAGGCAGTATAGTTGAGAATCATATTCACCGATATTCGACGCGAAGAAATCAAGTAAGATTCATGGATCAAATGCAGAAGGATTTGGCTGGGGTGAGGGCCCAATTGGGGCATTTTATGGGGGACATTCAGGCGCTGTCCCGAGGTCAGGAACTACTGAGGGAGGAAGTCAACCAGATGAAGATTCAAATGGGCCTGGTCATGGAAATCTTGAATAAGGTGTTAAAAAAGGAAAATGATCATGTGCCCGCTTCCACAACAGAGGTCTCTACTCCTCCCATCTCTTTGGGATATGCTTTAGATCATGGATTGCTTCGTGAATCTCCTCTGAAAGCTAAAGGTTCAGAGCTCTCGCATCAGCAGTCACTTCCTGATTTCCAAGAGGATCCTAAGTCAGAGGGGCCTAAGAGGAAGTTCGATCCCATTCCGATTTCGAATGCGCAATTGCTTTCTTACTTGCTCGAGCTCAAGCTGGTTGAGTGTGTTAGTTCGGGACCATTGCCCACGAAGATTCTGGGACCTAATGCTAAGGCTAGATGTGAGTTCCATTCTGGGGCACCTGGTCACAATGTTGAGAATTGTACCAGGTTCAAGCATAAAGTCCAGGAGCTAATTGATTCAGGGACAATCAAGTTTGCATCAGTTGGTGCTGGTAAACCAAGTGATGTCACTCCCATTGTTGCAAGGGAACTGAGGACTCTCTCCTTTTCCAAAGGGTCCACCTCACGTCAGGGATCTCTTCCACAACCCTGTGTTGCAGAAGACCTATGTCAGCAACCCTTGTTTGTGCCTCAGCCGAATGCAGAAAGGAAAGTGCAGGGCCAGGCTGGGCGCCTGAACCAGCAGCAGCAAGATTATCAGCAGCGGAGGCTACTCAGACCAAGGAAGCCCAAGAGGACATTTGATCCTATTCCTATTCCGTACAGTCAGTTGTTGGCTCGTTTGCTCAAAAGTTCACAAATCCAGCTGAGAAAGGCCATGCCTGTGCCATACCCCATTCCTCCGGACTATGACATGAGTGTTAGCTGTGAGTTCCACTCAGGAACATTTGGGCACACACTTGATAACTGTAATGTGTTCCAGCACAAGGTGCAGGATTTGATTGACTCAAAGGTTATCACCCCAGATGGTACCCCACAAGGTGAAGCTTCTGTACCATGGTGAGTGCTCAAAGTTACAAGAACATCACCAGAAGTGGTCAGTCTAGACGGAGCCAAGTCTCCTCAACAACGACAATCTTTATTTTCCTTGCTGCATTTTCATATGTAGTCTTCATTTGTTCGTTCAGACATTGGTCGCATGTTAAAATTTGTTTGTATTTGGTATGAGGATTTTAATGCAATGAATATGTTTTCTTGAAGAATTTCATTTGTGTTTACTCATTTAATGCTAATGTGTACTGCAATACCATTTTTCTTGCTCAAACTCTATGAGGGAGAATGATGGTCTGAAAACGCAAAAATCTCTAACGGTGTGCTTTGGAATAAGAACCCTGTTGAGGATGTACAGGCATTGTTTCAACTCCTCAAACACTGGAGATATAAGGGAGATAGACCCTCGTTAACCCCTTTGAGCCTTGAAGTAGGAGTTTCTTTTCGTACGAAAAAACCCTCACATTTAACCCAGGGGCAGGGTAGGCGTCAGTTAATTTGACCAAGCATTCAAATTTCAAAAGGAGTGTGCATCTGAGGATCCATTACCTTCTATTCCACCGTCAAGAGGGCAAGAGATGTGAAACCACAATGGTTATCCATCAACAATCAAAGAGTGAGGCAGTCACGACCTTTACAATCAAGTCAAGACAAGCCAGTGTCACACGATTTGTTCAAGAAAAAGGAAAAAGAATAAAAAAAAATGAAAAAATGAAAAAAGCCCGCTAAGTTGAAACTTGAAAACAAGCAACTTAGGCAAAAGTTAGGGCATCCCGCTGGACTCTGAAATTAAAGATTCAAAAGAATCAGTCCAGGCAAAAATTAGGGATCAAAAAGCAAAAGAATGTGAAAGCGAAAAACAAAAGGGATTACAAAAGAAAATCCTCGAGCAAGAACAAAGTCGTGTGACTATGGACAAAAGACAAAGGGGTGACTGTCAATCCAAAGCCTCATTAGGTGTCAAACCATCAGTATTATGGTTTCCTTAAAGATCACAAAATCTTTTTGAGAGGCGAACGCTTGGGCAAATTAACTGAACGTAGGACTGGAGAACATCACGAAGAGTGGGTGGGCACCAATAAACTTTGAGCCATAAATCCTTTTTTCTCAAAACCGTGAACCAGGCCCCGTTACAACCCTCAAAAGTCCTAATTGAAACAGGGTTATTTCAAAGGCATACTACCAAGAGATAGCGTTCCTGACTCCTATCAGTTGTGCTAAAAGATCTTTGTTGGTGTTGCATGTGCATTGCATTATTTCTTTCAAAAATTAATGTCGTATCCTAACCCGTGATTCGCTCACAAAGGGGTTTGCTACATCTTTTTAGTAAAACTTCGAGATTAACATGTTGTGTTGCATTAGAATTTTCATTCTCAGAATAAAACATTTTCTGCTTGCATACATTTGTTTGACATCAAAAGAAGTTCACATATGGAAATTCAGTCCAGAAGCTTAATCTTGTCGAGTTGAGGATCCTGAAACTCCCGAAAGGCAGCCATATCCAATGGTACTTCCTCAGGAAACTTTGTTGGGCAGGGACTTTCCCAACAAGTTGTGCTAAGACGTAGTCGATCTGGGGCAATCACGTCGAACCATCTCTTTAAGGTGTAGCTCATCTGAGCCAATCACGTCGAGAAATCTCTTCAAAGTTCAACCAAACTGGGGCAATTATTGCGAGATTCAAATCCCTACAAATGCAAGCATTTTTGGTTTTCCTTCGAAGATCAGTAGTCAGGGGCAAAACCACCTCAAGGTTCATACTGGGGCAAGCTATACCAAGAGCACGAGAAGTTAGTCCATCCAAACGACTAATCAGCCTATCCAGAGTTCAGAATACTGGGACAGAATATCCCACGGTGGCATGAGGTTGTTCATGAATCTTTTCAAGGCGAATTCCTCTGTAGTCCATACGGTCTGGGGAAGTTACGTCGAGATCCAACGAATCTCTACAAGAGTTTGAAGACACTGAAGCATTGAGCTTGCCAAGTCTTCTGTAAAATCCTCATGCGATGACTTCTTCTAAGTAATCCATGCGGTCTGGGGCAGTTACGGCGAGATCCAACGAATCTCTACGAGAGTTTGAAGACATTGAAGCGTTTTGGATGTCAAGTCTTCTGTAAAATCCTCTTGGGACAATTTCTTCCGGTGGACCATGTTGGTTTGGGACAAGTGAAGAAAAACAGTTGGTCACGCATATGCAGTCAATCAGCCAAAAGGAGTGAAACTAAGGGGCATTCCAACCCAAGGCATTTTTGGTCCCCGTATTCAGTAGGCTTCATTAATAATGTTCTCCAGCAAGAGATTGCATGCAAACCTTTCTCCCCAACAAGTGGTGGTTCAGAGTTAGATTTTCTCAGTTGCAGAAGTCATATCTCGCACGGGGTATACGTGCATATCCTTTGCTTGCAGGTAGCAGCCTCATACTAGGCTCAAAGGAAAAATTGAAGCCTTTGCGAGATCACGGGATCATGTCTTCTAGACGAGTAATCACTTACTTCCATGCAGAAGACTGGGGCAATCATGTTCGAGAAAGGTGGTCACCCTTTTGTTACAATGTTCACTGATTAAGTCCATCATTCGGTCGACGGTCGGTCACGACGATTCGATATCAACGAATTGAGCTCAACTGGGTATCGTGGTATCTTATTAAGTCGATTCTCTTATTCAGTCCTTCCAACAGCTACAAGCTTTTCTGTGTCGATAACGGTCACAGGTTCCCCAAAAGAGTGGTCTCGTCGACACCGAAACTGATGGTCATTATCCCCAGCGAAGTCGCAGGAGTTTGAAGAGGCTAAATCTTCTGTAAAATCCTCTTATGACATCTTCTTCGGGGACAAATTGTTGGTTTGTTCAAGCATGGGGCATGTTTGTTTCCCCGTCATGAAGTGTTGATCATCCCCAGTAGAGTTCGAGGACAGTTGGTCTTCTGTAAAATCCTCTCAAAAGGCAATCCCCAGCACGAGACGTTTTAAAGCAGTTTCCGCCAGCAGAGTTTGTTATAAACTCGTCATCCCTAACAGAATTGTCTAAAGGGAAAGCTCGCCTAACATGGGGCATTGTGGTACTTATCCTAAGCTCGACAGTCATATTCTTCAGCAGACTACTGTGGATTTGCTTTGGGTTTCCCCAACAGATCTCTAAGGACTCTTTCTAGCAAGTTGCAGTGGAATGTTCTAACTAGGATTTGCATATCCCTGGCAGAGTAGCCATGATCCCCAACAAGATTGTGTCTCTGGTAATGATCCCCCACAGAGGTCAGCATCGAATCTTGTCAGCAATACTCCCCAGCCGAGTTATAAGGTTGATAATCCCTATAAAGGATCTTGGGTTGAATAAATCCCCAAGCAGAGTTTTAATGGCTCATTTCCCCAGCAAGACGCCATGCAAAGAAATTCTCATCCCCAGCAGAATCGCTGTGACCAGAATTCATTCCCCCAGTAGATGAAGTGATTACTGGCAGATTTATTATTCTTCAAGTCCAATTTGTTTTTGGCAAACTTGACAATTCGAAGCAGGCGGATTGTTCATTCATTATCCAGCAGAGATACTATCCTCTCAGGAACCTCTAAAGTCCAGTCATTGATCATTGTTCCTCAGCAAAGTCGGCAGAGATGTCTGACACGGATGCAGAGTGTAATCCAGTATTAGAATTTTGCGAAAGTCCACCCGTAGTCTGGCAAGCCAGTAGTCGTCTGGCATTGTTAAAAGTCCAACAGTGGATTGGCGAAAGGTCCATCTAAGGGTGGCATATTCTAAAAGTCCAACAGTGGATTGGCAAAAGTCCATCTTCGGGTGGCAAAGCAGCTAAAAGTCCAACAGTGGATTGGCAAAAGTCCGTCTTCGGGTGGCAAAAGTCCAACAGTGGATTGGCAAAAGTCCGTCTTCGGGTGGCAAAAGTCCAACAGTGGATTGGCAAAAGTCCATCTTCGGGTGGCAAAGCAGCTAAAAGTCCAACAGTGGATTGGCAAAAGTCCGTCTTCAGGTGGCAAAAGTCCAACAGTGGATTGGCAAAAGTCCATCTTCGGGTGGCAAAGCAGCTAAAAGTCCAACAGTGGATTGGCAAAAGTCCGTCTTCGGGTGGCAAAAGTCCAACAGTGGATTGGCAAAAGTCCGTCTTCGGGTGGCATATCCCAAAAGTCCAACAGTGGATTGGCAAAAGTCCGTCTTCGGGTGGCAAAAGTCCAACAGTGGATTGGCAAAAGCCCATCTTCGGGTGGCACGAAGCTGCAAAGTCCACCAGTAGTGTGGCAAGCCAGTAGTCGTCTGGAGTTGCATAAAAGACATTATTAAAGTCCACCAGTAGTGTGGCAAGCCAGTAGTCGTCTGGCGTCGTTCAAAAAGACGTTATCAAAGTCCACCGGTAGTGTGGCAGGCCAGTAGTCGTCTGGAATTGCATAAAAGACATTATTAAAGTCCACCAGTAGTGTGGCAAGCCAGTAGTCGTCTGGCGTCGTTCAAAAAGACATTATCAAAGTCCACCAGTAGTGTGGCAAGCCAGTAGTCGTCTGGAATTGCATAAAAGACATTATTAAAGTCCACCAGTAGTGTGGCAAGCCAGTAGTCGTCTGGCGTCGTTCAAAAAGACAGTATTAAAGTCCACCAGTAGTGTGGCAAGCCAGTAGTCGTCTGGCGTCGTTCAAAAAGACAGTATTAAAGTCCACCAGCAGCGTGGCAAGCCAGTAGTCGTCTGGCATCGTTCAAAAGACAGATCTCTCCGACGTTTCATCGAAGATTCAATCCAGCAGTCTCGTTGGGTTTATATCCCTTTTCTTCTTCATCACCCAGAGCAAATTTTTGGTTATATTTGGTATTCAATCACTATATACCTTGAAAGTCCGAAAGCATTTGCTTTCAGGCATTCAGGTCTACAGCGCTTGAATAGGGGCAGCTGTAATACCCCAAAATTTGCTCTCCCTCTTTGTCATCATAGCATGGCATTATCATTTATCATATCATATCCACCTCATTAACATTACATTGCATTTAACATAGAAAAATGAAGCATGGCATCCTTCTTACCATTAGGGCATGTGATCAGGTGGAAGGTGGACAATCAAGGAATCATTCAAAGCACAAAAAGGTCAATCAAGTTGGCTCTAGGCAAGCCAAGAGGTCTCTCATGTCTCATACTATCTCAATTGATCTTCCAAAACCTCAAAGAAGTGAGATTCAATGGGAGATTGAAGCACTACATCTTTCACTATGCAAGAGGTTCAAAAATTGAAGGAAAACCCTCAAAAGAGATAGCTCATTGATTCAAAATCATTCTCAAGTGGCATTTCTCATCATCCTTTAAGAGGATACACAACATACTTTGAGGAATTTGGATTTGGAAGATGTGCAATTTCCTCCTAACCAGAGAGGGTCAAAATTAGGGTTTCTAATAAAATCAGGATATAAAATGATTTTTTGGACAAAGCTTGTTGTCATGATATTCTACATGTTCTTAAGTGTATGTGTATGGAAAATTGCCTCTCAATTGGTTTTGGAAGTGGTTCAATTGGAAGAAAGATAAAAAATCAGGGAATTTGGGGCCAAGTCAAATAATCAGAGGAAAAAGTCAACCCTTGACTTTTTAAGGCCAAATTCTTGAAATTCATGTTATATGTGACCAATGTACAAAATTTGATCAAGAAACTCCAAAGGAATCATGAAAAAATCAAGATTTGGAAAGTTGCCATTTTTGGATGAAGTAGGGTTACTAAAAATAGCAAGTTTTGGCCATTTTGCATCAGAATTGGAACCAAGGCCATTCAAAATTGAAGCACCAAATGAAAATTCCACTCTGCCTCAATGAAAGGCCTTGCTTTGAGCTTCAAATCCATGGGTAGAACATCTCCATTGGATAAAAATTGAGGGAGATATGATTGATCAAAGGTGGAGGAAAGTAGGCCAAAAACCATGTCATGACCAAGTTTGGCCAGGTCTGCGCGCAGTCATTTTCACAAACATGTGGTGGGCCAGAAGTACACTCATTTTATTCATGGTTAGAGGCCTCAAATGGAAAATCTTTCAACATCAAAGTTGTTCCCCTATGTGAGAGCTTCAAGATTGATGTTTATGTTTTTTTCATCTGATCAATTTATGGAGAGTTATAATGGTCCAAATATGAGGGTGTCATGCTGAAAATTCCCCAAGTCACCATGCCTTGTCTGCAAGCCAAGTTGCTCGCCACACACCAGTTGCGATTTCCAATATTTCAGGTCATTTTTGAGCAAGATAGAGTTCTAATTTCTAATCTTGTTTCACACCAAACTTGTAGTATTACACTTCTTCTTTCCAATGATCCCAAAACATCATCAAACCATTCACTAAATTGAGAGATTTTCACCTGCAAATCACAATGCTTGACACTGATGCATTAACAGCTTGGTGCACGATTTTTGCTCAAGCTTACAACAAACACTTGTGTACTTTTGTTTCTTCATTTGGACAAACCTTGCTCTTACCATGCATGTACATCATAGCAGCCATACATCAAAGGGGAAAGTGTTTGAACAAATAGCTTGTGCACTAAGTAATGTCATGCTGCAATGTCATAACATCATCTCATCACCACTGATTCACTTCTTCCTCACCATAGCTGCTATGAGCTCACCATCACCATAGTTAATCTCACCAACTCGTGCCACTAACCTCCTCACTCATTCTGTTAACTCAGAACTCAGTTAACTAGCTCAGTTAACTTGAGTTCTAACTGTCAACCATATGAGTTAATTCTTAACCAGCCACATAAATAGAAATCTCACACACATTTGAGAGGGGGATTCATTTTCACGATTTTCACCAATCATCCTCACTTTTTCTCTCTGAACTTTCTCTCTGAGTTCTCTCTTATTGCACGATTCCTTCTTCATCTAATCATCTTCACCAGCAAGTATTCATTATTGTTCAAGAACAAACTGAAACAAGGTGAATTCCTCAAGAGATATCTCATTTCAGATTTGATTTCTTCTCCACTCTCAAGCATATACGAGCATTTATTTTGCTCAAGCAAGTTCAAGAGTTCAAGTTCTCCCCTCTGGTTTTCTGAAGATCCAAGAATCTCCACGTTTCAGGTTCTTATTTCTCCAATTATTTTGCATTTTAGTCACTGATTATAGCTTGTTTGGTGTTGATAATAGCTTACTAGAAGCAATGTGACATTTCTGGCTAGTTGATAGACCTCTTAGAGGTATAGATCCAATGTTAGGGCAAATGTGTTTCTGTTCGATTCTCTCGTTTCATGAACTTTTTGTGCGTTTTATCACTGAATTCGTGCTCTACGTAATCTCAGCTTCATTTTGGTATCATGTTTATGTATTTTGGTGAGGTGTGAAGGTTGCAGACGGTGGTGATTGACCGGAGAAGGTGACCGGAGGTCTCTCTCCGGCCGGTGGTCTTCATGTTAGGGTTTATAGCCAGATTGCTTGTTAACCGTTTGATGTTGTTGATCTAACGATCCAAAACTTGCCAGCACATAAAAAAATCATGTGCACCTCACGTGTTTCTTTTCTGATTTCATTTAAACTATGTGTGATGTGGTACATGATAGTAAGGGTGCTCATGCGCGTGTGTGTGTTGATTCCAACTACTTTGACCATAAATTGACTTTGACTTGATCCATTGGCTAAGAATGAGTCAATTTCTGTTGACTGAAGTGCATGATTGTTATGGTGTTTTGCGCAGACTTGGACCTATTCAGATTGATAATTACACCCCCATGTATTGAAGCCCAATGATTTTGAACTGTCCAATTGCTATGTTCATACCCCCCTGCATTTTGCATTTATTTTTCATTTTTATTTCTTTCTACACGTTTGATTTCTAATTTTTAAAAATACCAAAACATATTGGAAAATTCTACAAAAATTCATGTGTATTCTTAAAACATTTAGGAAATTTTTCATGATTTTATTTTCTGATTTTATGACCTTTTTGCCCCTGTTCCATAATTTTCTTTGAATTTCCACTTAGATGCATTCTAAGCATGATACATGAATTTGTTTAATTTTGTTCTTGCTCATTACCAACTGTTTTGACATGATTCTTTTTGCATTGATTCACTAATACATTGAATCATGTTAGATGATTTTTTTTTGATTTTTTAGGTCACTTTATTACATGTCTTGATGCCTATATTTGTACCACTTTGCATGATATTTCAACTTGACCTAATTGCTTTGTTTGAAGTCATTTTGCTTTGAATTTTGATATGCTATTTTGATATGTGATTCATCTCTGATTAGTGAACTCCAATACCATGTTTTCATAATTTTCATGAGGACATTTGATTTTTGCTTGATGCATTTCATTTAAAGCATTATGACATGTTATATCATTGTAATCTTTAGTGCATGTTTGCATGAATTCTTTTGTGCATATTTGTATGAGCATTTGCATAGTTGTGTGAGTCATTCATATGATATTATAGGTCTTTGATACACATTATAGGTCATCTTTACATGTTCATTTCAATTTGAACTTTGTGCATCATTAACATGTATTGTTTGCCCTTTCTTTTTGAACTTTCATTTCAATTCTTCTTATATTACTTCTTGAATGTTTTGAAGTTGATTCATAAATACTTTTGAGATATTTATAAACCATTTTCCATTTAGTGTCAATTCTGGTTGTTGATTTACATGTTCCATTTATGCATGTCCTCTTCATTTCTTTCCATCTTTCATCTACCCCTTCTTCTTGTAACATGTTTAAATGCTAATGGGTGATGATTGTTGCTTATTCACTTGCACTTGTATGATAATAACCATTGGTTTCCATATGATGTACATTCTGATTGTGGCTCTAGGATTTGGTTTCTCATTTAATTCTTTTGAGTTTTATGATGCATTACATGTTCTTTTACTTCTTATACTTCTTATACATGTTTACTAACCATGTAGGGGCTTCGGTAAGTTTCAATTGAGTGTGGATAAGGAATCCACATTCAACTTCTATCCTTTCTCTTTTACAATTCCATTTTGTGTTTTGTTAAGCACTTATGTGCTTTCTTTTAATAACTCGTTACTTTCCCTTTTTGAATTACAATTCATCTTCTACTTTGGAAGTGAATTGTTTAATTCATTCTTTCTTTAGACTTTAGGTTGAAACCTCACAAACTTTAGGATCACTCCCTTAACTAATCAATTAGGATTGAGTCTTAGTCCATATAGATTTTTACCTTTATCCTCCCTTGAGTCTCTTTTCTCATCTCAAAGAAAATTCAAAATATCTAATAAAGGTAGGCACTTATTGCATTTAGGCCTTTCACATAAAGAAAAGATTATAAGGGGTCTTCTCTTGTAATCTTAGAATGTGTAGCATATAGCCCATCTTGGGTCAATGTGTTAAACATTTGATCTTGTATGAGGGACTCAAATGCAATACTTGTTGAAGGTGCAAATAATAAAAAACACTTCTTCACTTCATAATCAACAAAACACTTAATAAACACAAGTATGCTAGTGTGTTTGAACCTTGATAATTGGAACTAAGTGTGAGGGTCTTCTTCACCCTTAGTGTGCTTTCTTACCCATTCCATTTTGGAATGTGAGAAGGTACACATTCCAATGACTAAGATCCAGATACACTGTCGTATGCAAACAAATCCAAAACACTTCCTTCTAAAAGACAAAAACAAACAATAACGTCTTTCCTTCGGGAATTCTTTTCTCACCTCATTCACTCTTAGCGTACGAACGCGCTTCTACTCGTTCTCTTGCAAGATGGCAACGCACTCGGACCGGCGAGCCTGCAACACCTGAGCTAGGACGTAAGCCGTTCTCTAAAACACACACAATCCATCCCTAGTGAGGGGAACTACGTCGCTCTGATTCTCATGTTCCCGATGAGATACGTAGGCAGTGGGGTAGGGCCCATGCGAGCACTTCTTTTATTTTCCCTACATTTGTTTCTCGTTCCTTTTCCATTCTTCCTCCTTTCTTTCTTTCAGTTCCTTTTCCAGTATCATTTCCTTACACCCTTTGATCGAAACAAGCAAGCGTGGATCCCATCGGGTACGATGGACGCGTGGGGGTGCTAATACCTTCCCCGCGCGTAACCGACTCCCGAACCCAGTTCTCTTGGTCGTAAGACCATGCTTTTCCTTCCCCTCAGGTTTATGCGGTGTTTCCTTTCCCTCTTTTGGGATAAATACACATTGCTGGCGACTCTGTTTCGGTGCCACTTTCGCGTTTGTACTTGGATGAAAATCCCGGGAGCGACAGCTGGCGACTCTGCTGGGGAGTATACCCAGAATCTCTGGTTTCCTTAGCGAGTCAATCCTAGCGCTTGTCTGTTTTTCTTTCATTGGGTGTTTACTGTTGTGCTATATGTTACTGTTTATTTATTTTACTGTATTTACCGCATTTTAGCATTACATATCATATATTATATTGTGTTGCACTGTTTTGTCTGTTTGGCGGGATGGGTGTTCTGAGAGATAAGCCCACTACCAAGGCTTGAGTACATACATAGGTATTAGAGTGGATAGTCATGACGCTTGCGTGGTGGTGACCACGTATTGTTGTTCATGAGACCCACAACCAGACGAGGTTCTATCAGGAGCTTTCTGCTACTGCATGTTATGCAGGCCAGTGGTTATTCTCTTGAGGAACTGTCGACTCTGGTGACCATTCCCGAGGACTCAGTTGCGGCACTCCTCCCGAGATGTGACAGTGGCAGACCACATTCCGTGGCAAACCCATTGCACATTCTCGATCCGAGGACCCAATGCTGGGAACTTGCTATAGGACATCCCTTTTTGAAAGAGAATCAGCGGAGGCACTCCTCGATTGGCGGTAGTACTGTACCCTGAGGGATGAATGTACTATTGCTTCTCGACCTCAGTGCCAGAAGCTGAGGACCTTTTTGTTTTGGAGAATCAGTTGAGGCCTCCTCGATTGATGATGATGCCAAACCAGAAATGGTGAACGTATCATCATTTCTCGACCTGAGAGCCCGGGATACTGAACATCCTAGTACCCACATGTGAGAAGGGCGGGTTGTTTACAGGTTTGCAGGTAACCATGACCTCCTACATACCCGGTTTTCTATCATCATTGCACAGAAAGGAAGTTTCATCCTATTGTATTCAGATGGTTCTTATCTATGGTTCTATATTAGTCTCAGAGCTACACTGACACCGTTCACAGTTCAGCACAGACACCTGATTACCTGATCACATTTCCCTTTGCATTGCATTATCATATCCTAACATACATGTTTATTCATTTCCAGGTGCATATATTACCCTTGATTCCAGTCATCAGGTCCCTGCAAAGATGAACACTAAAGAGAGGAGGAATATCATCAGCTATAAGTTCCTTACGCCTACTTTGGGCCCTATTGTTGTGCTGAAGGGAATGGCGAGCCCTGCAGCACGAGAAGCTTTTGAAGAGAAATATGGGTGGATTTTATCTATGGTCCGTAATGTCAGTGATTATGAAGCCAGAGGTCTCCATACGTTGATGCAGTTCTATGATCCGCCTCTGAGATGTTTTGTATTTCCAGACTATGTGTTGGTTCCTACCTTGGAGGAGTATTCCAACATGTTGGGGATTGCTATCAAGGAGGATCCCCCTTTCTTTGGATCAGTGGGGGATCTTGACTTTGGGAAGTTGGCTGGTGCTCTTTATTTGAGCAAATCAGAGTTAAGTGACAATGTCTCCAACAAAGGAAAGATTCGTGGTTACAAGTTGGAATATCTGATTAAGAAGGCCCAGGAAGCAGCTAAAGGCGAGAATTGGCTTGTTTTTAATGCTTTGCTAGCCCTTTGTATATACGGCATAGTGTTGTTTCCCAACGAGCCGGATTTTATTGATACGGACGCTATACGAATATTCATGATGAAGAACCCGGTGCCAACGCTACTGGGAGATCTTCACTACTCATTGTACAACCGAAACGAAAAGAAAAGAGGAGGGATAATTCGCTGTTGTGCACCCTTGTTCTATAAGTGGTTTGCGGGCCGTTTACCACAATCAGGGGCTTTTGTGGATTCCAAAGATTCTCTAGAGTGGAAACAGCGTTTAATGGGATTGGTGGCCAAGGACATCGTATGGGTAGATAATGGGCTGATTGGTAAGAATATTATTCACAGCTGTGGTAAGTTCCCTAACGTTCCACTGATAGGAAGACTGGGTGGGATTAACTACAATCCTTCTTTGGCCATTCGACAATTTGGGTATGCCCTGACAGGTCCGCCTATTAAGAGAGATGTGGAGGAGTCCCTCTATTTTCATACATCAGATGGTTGGGAAGCAGCACAGAAAGCTTCTGAAAGCTGGGGTAGCGTACTGAAAAAGGGGAAAGTTACTCTAGGCAAGTCTAACAACCGGGTTTATCAAGCATATGAAGAGTGGGTGAAGAAAAGAGTTGAAGATTTTCTCTTGCCTTTTGGTAAGGCACCCCTTTTGTATCCGGAGAATGAGAAAGCAAGAAGCACTGCTACTGTGGAAGAAGTTGACAAGTTGCAAGCCTTGGTGAAAAAGCTCCAAGGAGAGAATTCCGAGTTGAGTAGCCGTCTTCAGAATGCTCTACATGCCAACAAAGAGCTGGAGCGGAAAGCCCAAGATGCTGAACAAATCCTAACTGCAAAAGAAAAAGACTTTGCTGGAAGAGCCCAACATTTCCGGAAGATTAGTAAAGGTGCTGATGATGCTACTCAAGCCCACAAGCAAACCAAACAGGCGTTAGCACAGACCAAAGAAAAGTTAACAAAGTTTCAGCACGCTTGGGACGAAGTTAGGATAGAGAATGCTGAATTACAGGAACAATTGCAGATTAAGGACGAAGAGCTTGAAAAGGCGCATGAGCAGAGAAGAAAGTATCGGGAAAGCCTCGGTAAGAGTCAAGAACAGCTAGAAGAAGCTAGAGGTGAGCTGAGGAATACCAAGAAAGAGCTTGAAGAAGTCATGATAGAAAGGGAGATACTCAAGACGCAAGCCGGCATAAAGAGACACAAAGGAGTGTGTGATGACAAGGCTCTGATGCTGCATATGGGTTCTTTAACTGAAGCTCTTGAGAAAAGGGATGTCTTGATCAAAGAAATGATTGAAAAGCCGAATCACCAGCGTACCCGTATACTTTTTGAGGAGATCAAATACTCAAGTGATAAGCTGAAGGGTGTGGAATTGTCAGACTGATGTTCTTTTCCTTATATTTTGTTGTTAATGGTTACCATCAGGCTTGTTGATGGATCCATTTTTCCTTGTATTGCATTTGCGGTTGAACCTTTCTTAAATGTACTTGAATACTTTGTTGAATGAGTATGAGCAGTTTTATTCAGAATTATTCCTTATCAGATAGCTGCACACAAGCACATGACCACGATACGTCTCTTTATATCACGATTTCTGGTCTTCAGATTTCTGTGGTTTGGATTGGAATCAGGGTATAAAGCACCTCGGAAATGACAAACATGGCATTGCATGGCATTGCATATCATTTTGCATTTTTTTTGTTACTTGCTTTTCAGGTACTCGTTGCGGGGTCTCTAACCTTTATTTGGTTTCAGGCAGTATAGTTGAGAATCATATTCACCGATATTCGACGCGAAGAAATCAAGTAAGATTCATGGATCAAATGCAGAAGGATTTGGCTGGGGTGAGGGCCCAATTGGGGCATTTTATGGGGGACATTCAGGCGCTGTCCCGAGGTCAGGAACTACTGAGGGAGGAAGTCAACCAGATGAAGATTCAAATGGGCCTGGTCATGGAAATCTTGAATAAGGTGTTAAAAAAGGAAAATGATCATGTGCCCGCTTCCACAACAGAGGTCTCTACTCCTCCCATCTCTTTGGGATATGCTTTAGATCATGGATTGCTTCGTGAATCTCCTCTGAAAGCTAAAGGTTCAGAGCTCTCGCATCAGCAGTCACTTCCTGATTTCCAAGAGGATCCTAAGTCAGAGGGGCCTAAGAGGAAGTTCGATCCCATTCCGATTTCGAATGCGCAATTGCTTTCTTACTTGCTCGAGCTCAAGCTGGTTGAGTGTGTTAGTTCGGGACCATTGCCCACGAAGATTCTGGGACCTAATGCTAAGGCTAGATGTGAGTTCCATTCTGGGGCACCTGGTCACAATGTTGAGAATTGTACCAGGTTCAAGCATAAAGTCCAGGAGCTAATTGATTCAGGGACAATCAAGTTTGCATCAGTTGGTGCTGGTAAACCAAGTGATGTCACTCCCATTGTTGCAAGGGAACTGAGGACTCTCTCCTTTTCCAAAGGGTCCACCTCACGTCAGGGATCTCTTCCACAACCCTGTGTTGCAGAAGACCTATGTCAGCAACCCTTGTTTGTGCCTCAGCCGAATGCAGAAAGGAAAGTGCAGGGCCAGGCTGGGCGCCTGAACCAGCAGCAGCAAGATTATCAGCAGCGGAGGCTACTCAGACCAAGGAAGCCCAAGAGGACATTTGATCCTATTCCTATTCCGTACAGTCAGTTGTTGGCTCGTTTGCTCAAAAGTTCACAAATCCAGCTGAGAAAGGCCATGCCTGTGCCATACCCCATTCCTCCGGACTATGACATGAGTGTTAGCTGTGAGTTCCACTCAGGAACATTTGGGCACACACTTGATAACTGTAATGTGTTCCAGCACAAGGTGCAGGATTTGATTGACTCAAAGGTTATCACCCCAGATGGTACCCCACAAGGTGAAGCTTCTGTACCATGGTGAGTGCTCAAAGTTACAAGAACATCACCAGAAGTGGTCAGTCTAGACGGAGCCAAGTCTCCTCAACAACGACAATCTTTATTTTCCTTGCTGCATTTTCATATGTAGTCTTCATTTGTTCGTTCAGACATTGGTCGCATGTTAAAATTTGTTTGTATTTGGTATGAGGATTTTAATGCAATGAATATGTTTTCTTGAAGAATTTCATTTGTGTTTACTCATTTAATGCTAATGTGTACTGCAATACCATTTTTCTTGCTCAAACTCTATGAGGGAGAATGATGGTCTGAAAACGCAAAAATCTCTAACGGTGTGCTTTGGAATAAGAACCCTGTTGAGGATGTACAGGCATTGTTTCAACTCCTCAAACACTGGAGATATAAGGGAGATAGACCCTCGTTAACCCCTTTGAGCCTTGAAGTAGGAGTTTCTTTTCGTACGAAAAAACCCTCACATTTAACCCAGGGGCAGGGTAGGCGTCAGTTAATTTGACCAAGCATTCAAATTTCAAAAGGAGTGTGCATCTGAGGATCCATTACCTTCTATTCCACCGTCAAGAGGGCAAGAGATGTGAAACCACAATGGTTATCCATCAACAATCAAAGAGTGAGGCAGTCACGACCTTTACAATCAAGTCAAGACAAGCCAGTGTCACACGATTTGTTCAAGAAAAAGGAAAAAGAATAAAAAAAAATGAAAAAATGAAAAAAGCCCGCTAAGTTGAAACTTGAAAACAAGCAACTTAGGCAAAAGTTAGGGCATCCCGCTGGACTCTGAAATTAAAGATTCAAAAGAATCAGTCCAGGCAAAAATTAGGGATCAAAAAGCAAAAGAATGTGAAAGCGAAAAACAAAAGGGATTACAAAAGAAAATCCTCGAGCAAGAACAAAGTCGTGTGACTATGGACAAAAGACAAAGGGGTGACTGTCAATCCAAAGCCTCATTAGGTGTCAAACCATCAGTATTATGGTTTCCTTAAAGATCACAAAATCTTTTTGAGAGGCGAACGCTTGGGCAAATTAACTGAACGTAGGACTGGAGAACATCACGAAGAGTGGGTGGGCACCAATAAACTTTGAGCCATAAATCCTTTTTTCTCAAAACCGTGAACCAGGCCCCGTTACAACCCTCAAAAGTCCTAATTGAAACAGGGTTATTTCAAAGGCATACTACCAAGAGATAGCGTTCCTGACTCCTATCAGTTGTGCTAAAAGATCTTTGTTGGTGTTGCATGTGCATTGCATTATTTCTTTCAAAAATTAATGTCGTATCCTAACCCGTGATTCGCTCACAAAGGGGTTTGCTACATCTTTTTAGTAAAACTTCGAGATTAACATGTTGTGTTGCATTAGAATTTTCATTCTCAGAATAAAACATTTTCTGCTTGCATACATTTGTTTGACATCAAAAGAAGTTCACATATGGAAATTCAGTCCAGAAGCTTAATCTTGTCGAGTTGAGGATCCTGAAACTCCCGAAAGGCAGCCATATCCAATGGTACTTCCTCAGGAAACTTTGTTGGGCAGGGACTTTCCCAACAAGTTGTGCTAAGACGTAGTCGATCTGGGGCAATCACGTCGAACCATCTCTTTAAGGTGTAGCTCATCTGAGCCAATCACGTCGAGAAATCTCTTCAAAGTTCAACCAAACTGGGGCAATTATTGCGAGATTCAAATCCCTACAAATGCAAGCATTTTTGGTTTTCCTTCGAAGATCAGTAGTCAGGGGCAAAACCACCTCAAGGTTCATACTGGGGCAAGCTATACCAAGAGCACGAGAAGTTAGTCCATCCAAACGACTAATCAGCCTATCCAGAGTTCAGAATACTGGGACAGAATATCCCACGGTGGCATGAGGTTGTTCATGAATCTTTTCAAGGCGAATTCCTCTGTAGTCCATACGGTCTGGGGAAGTTACGTCGAGATCCAACGAATCTCTACAAGAGTTTGAAGACACTGAAGCATTGAGCTTGCCAAGTCTTCTGTAAAATCCTCATGCGATGACTTCTTCTAAGTAATCCATGCGGTCTGGGGCAGTTACGGCGAGATCCAACGAATCTCTACGAGAGTTTGAAGACATTGAAGCGTTTTGGATGTCAAGTCTTCTGTAAAATCCTCTTGGGACAATTTCTTCCGGTGGACCATGTTGGTTTGGGACAAGTGAAGAAAAACAGTTGGTCACGCATATGCAGTCAATCAGCCAAAAGGAGTGAAACTAAGGGGCATTCCAACCCAAGGCATTTTTGGTCCCCGTATTCAGTAGGCTTCATTAATAATGTTCTCCAGCAAGAGATTGCATGCAAACCTTTCTCCCCAACAAGTGGTGGTTCAGAGTTAGATTTTCTCAGTTGCAGAAGTCATATCTCGCACGGGGTATACGTGCATATCCTTTGCTTGCAGGTAGCAGCCTCATACTAGGCTCAAAGGAAAAATTGAAGCCTTTGCGAGATCACGGGATCATGTCTTCTAGACGAGTAATCACTTACTTCCATGCAGAAGACTGGGGCAATCATGTTCGAGAAAGGTGGTCACCCTTTTGTTACAATGTTCACTGATTAAGTCCATCATTCGGTCGACGGTCGGTCACGACGATTCGATATCAACGAATTGAGCTCAACTGGGTATCGTGGTATCTTATTAAGTCGATTCTCTTATTCAGTCCTTCCAACAGCTACAAGCTTTTCTGTGTCGATAACGGTCACAGGTTCCCCAAAAGAGTGGTCTCGTCGACACCGAAACTGATGGTCATTATCCCCAGCGAAGTCGCAGGAGTTTGAAGAGGCTAAATCTTCTGTAAAATCCTCTTATGACATCTTCTTCGGGGACAAATTGTTGGTTTGTTCAAGCATGGGGCATGTTTGTTTCCCCGTCATGAAGTGTTGATCATCCCCAGTAGAGTTCGAGGACAGTTGGTCTTCTGTAAAATCCTCTCAAAAGGCAATCCCCAGCACGAGACGTTTTAAAGCAGTTTCCGCCAGCAGAGTTTGTTATAAACTCGTCATCCCTAACAGAATTGTCTAAAGGGAAAGCTCGCCTAACATGGGGCATTGTGGTACTTATCCTAAGCTCGACAGTCATATTCTTCAGCAGACTACTGTGGATTTGCTTTGGGTTTCCCCAACAGATCTCTAAGGACTCTTTCTAGCAAGTTGCAGTGGAATGTTCTAACTAGGATTTGCATATCCCTGGCAGAGTAGCCATGATCCCCAACAAGATTGTGTCTCTGGTAATGATCCCCCACAGAGGTCAGCATCGAATCTTGTCAGCAATACTCCCCAGCCGAGTTATAAGGTTGATAATCCCTATAAAGGATCTTGGGTTGAATAAATCCCCAAGCAGAGTTTTAATGGCTCATTTCCCCAGCAAGACGCCATGCAAAGAAATTCTCATCCCCAGCAGAATCGCTGTGACCAGAATTCATTCCCCCAGTAGATGAAGTGATTACTGGCAGATTTATTATTCTTCAAGTCCAATTTGTTTTTGGCAAACTTGACAATTCGAAGCAGGCGGATTGTTCATTCATTATCCAGCAGAGATACTATCCTCTCAGGAACCTCTAAAGTCCAGTCATTGATCATTGTTCCTCAGCAAAGTCGGCAGAGATGTCTGACACGGATGCAGAGTGTAATCCAGTATTAGAATTTTGCGAAAGTCCACCCGTAGTCTGGCAAGCCAGTAGTCGTCTGGCATTGTTAAAAGTCCAACAGTGGATTGGCGAAAGGTCCATCTAAGGGTGGCATATTCTAAAAGTCCAACAGTGGATTGGCAAAAGTCCATCTTCGGGTGGCAAAGCAGCTAAAAGTCCAACAGTGGATTGGCAAAAGTCCGTCTTCGGGTGGCAAAAGTCCAACAGTGGATTGGCAAAAGTCCGTCTTCGGGTGGCAAAAGTCCAACAGTGGATTGGCAAAAGTCCATCTTCGGGTGGCAAAGCAGCTAAAAGTCCAACAGTGGATTGGCAAAAGTCCGTCTTCGGGTGGCAAAAGTCCAACAGTGGATTGGCAAAAGTCCATCTTCGGGTGGCAAAGCAGCTAAAAGTCCAACAGTGGATTGGCAAAAGTCCGTCTTCGGGTGGCAAAAGTCCAACAGTGGATTGGCAAAAGTCCGTCTTCGGGTGGCATATCCCAAAAGTCCAACAGTGGATTGGCAAAAGTCCGTCTTCGGGTGGCAAAAGTCCAACAGTGGATTGGCAAAAGCCCATCTTCGGGTGGCACGAAGCTTCAAAGTCCACCAGTAGTGTGGCAAGCCAGTAGTCGTCTGGAGTTGCATAAAAGACATTATTAAAGTCCACCAGTAGTGTGGCAAGCCAGTAGTCGTCTGGCGTCGTTCAAAAAGACGTTATCAAAGTCCACCGGTAGTGTGGCAGGCCAGTAGTCGTCTGGAATTGCATAAAAGACATTATTAAAGTCCACCAGTAGTGTGGCAAGCCAGTAGTCGTCTGGCGTCGTTCAAAAAGACATTATCAAAGTCCACCAGTAGTGTGGCAAGCCAGTAGTCGTCTGGAATTGCATAAAAGACATTATTAAAGTCCACCAGTAGTGTGGCAAGCCAGTAGTCGTCTGGCGTCGTTCAAAAAGACAGTATTAAAGTCCACCAGTAGTGTGGCAAGCCAGTAGTCGTCTGGCGTCGTTCAAAAAGACAGTATTAAAGTCCACCAGCAGCGTGGCAAGCCAGTAGTCGTCTGGCATCGTTCAAAAGACAGATCTCTCCGACGTTTCATCGAAGATTCAATCCAGCAGTCTCGTTGGGTTTATATCCCTTTTCTTCTTCATCACCCAGAGCAAATTTTTGGTTATATTTGGTATTCAATCACTATATACCTTGAAAGTCCGAAAGCATTTGCTTTCAGGCATTCAGGTCTACAGCGCTTGAATAGGGGCAGCTGTAATACCCCAAAATTTGCTCTCCCTCTTTGTCATCATAGCATGGCATTATCATTTATCATATCATATCCACCTCATTAACATTACATTGCATTTAACATAGAAAAATGAAGCATGGCATCCTTCTTACCATTAGGGCATGTGATCAGGTGGAAGGTGGACAATCAAGGAATCATTCAAAGCACAAAAAGGTCAATCAAGTTGGCTCTAGGCAAGCCAAGAGGTCTCTCATGTCTCATACTATCTCAATTGATCTTCCAAAACCTCAAAGAAGTGAGATTCAATGGGAGATTGAAGCACTACATCTTTCACTATGCAAGAGGTTCAAAAATTGAAGGAAAACCCTCAAAAGAGATAGCTCATTGATTCAAAATCATTCTCAAGTGGCATTTCTCATCATCCTTTAAGAGGATACACAACATACTTTGAGGAATTTGGATTTGGAAGATGTGCAATTTCCTCCTAACCAGAGAGGGTCAAAATTAGGGTTTCTAATAAAATCAGGATATAAAATGATTTTTTGGACAAAGCTTGTTGTCATGATATTCTACATGTTCTTAAGTGTATGTGTATGGAAAATTGCCTCTCAATTGGTTTTGGAAGTGGTTCAATTGGAAGAAAGATAAAAAATCAGGGAATTTGGGGCCAAGTCAAATAATCAGAGGAAAAAGTCAACCCTTGACTTTTTAAGGCCAAATTCTTGAAATTCATGTTATATGTGACCAATGTACAAAATTTGATCAAGAAACTCCAAAGGAATCATGAAAAAATCAAGATTTGGAAAGTTGCCATTTTTGGATGAAGTAGGGTTACTAAAAATAGCAAGTTTTGGCCATTTTGCATCAGAATTGGAACCAAGGCCATTCAAAATTGAAGCACCAAATGAAAATTCCACTCTGCCTCAATGAAAGGCCTTGCTTTGAGCTTCAAATCCATGGGTAGAACATCTCCATTGGATAAAAATTGAGGGAGATATGATTGATCAAAGGTGGAGGAAAGTAGGCCAAAAACCATGTCATGACCAAGTTTGGCCAGGTCTGCGCGCAGTCATTTTCACAAACATGTGGTGGGCCAGAAGTACACTCATTTTATTCATGGTTAGAGGCCTCAAATGGAAAATCTTTCAACATCAAAGTTGTTCCCCTATGTGAGAGCTTCAAGATTGATGTTTATGTTTTTTTCATCTGATCAATTTATGGAGAGTTATAATGGTCCAAATATGAGGGTGTCATGCTGAAAATTCCCCAAGTCACCATGCCTTGTCTGCAAGCCAAGTTGCTCGCCACACACCAGTTGCGATTTCCAATATTTCAGGTCATTTTTGAGCAAGATAGAGTTCTAATTTCTAATCTTGTTTCACACCAAACTTGTAGTATTACACTTCTTCTTTCCAATGATCCCAAAACATCATCAAACCATTCACTAAATTGAGAGATTTTCACCTGCAAATCACAATGCTTGACACTGATGCATTAACAGCTTGGTGCACGATTTTTGCTCAAGCTTACAACAAACACTTGTGTACTTTTGTTTCTTCATTTGGACAAACCTTGCTCTTACCATGCATGTACATCATAGCAGCCATACATCAAAGGGGAAAGTGTTTGAACAAATAGCTTGTGCACTAAGTAATGTCATGCTGCAATGTCATAACATCATCTCATCACCACTGATTCACTTCTTCCTCACCATAGCTGCTATGAGCTCACCATCACCATAGTTAATCTCACCAACTCGTGCCACTAACCTCCTCACTCATTCTGTTAACTCAGAACTCAGTTAACTAGCTCAGTTAACTTGAGTTCTAACTGTCAACCATATGAGTTAATTCTTAACCAGCCACATAAATAGAAATCTCACACACATTTGAGAGGGGGATTCATTTTCACGATTTTCACCAATCATCCTCACTTTTTCTCTCTGAACTTTCTCTCTGAGTTCTCTCTTATTGCACGATTCCTTCTTCATCTAATCATCTTCACCAGCAAGTATTCATTATTGTTCAAGAACAAACTGAAACAAGGTGAATTCCTCAAGAGATATCTCATTTCAGATTTGATTTCTTCTCCACTCTCAAGCATATACGAGCATTTATTTTGCTCAAGCAAGTTCAAGAGTTCAAGTTCTCCCCTCTGGTTTTCTGAAGATCCAAGAATCTCCACGTTTCAGGTTCTTATTTCTCCAATTATTTTGCATTTTAGTCACTGATTATAGCTTGTTTGGTGTTGATAATAGCTTACTAGAAGCAATGTGACATTTCTGGCTAGTTGATAGACCTCTTAGAGGTATAGATCCAATGTTAGGGCAAATGTGTTTCTGTTCGATTCTCTCGTTTCATGAACTTTTTGTGCGTTTTATCACTGAATTCGTGCTCTACGTAATCTCAGCTTCATTTTGGTATCATGTTTATGTATTTTGGTGAGGTGTGAAGGTTGCAGACGGTGGTGATTGACCGGAGAAGGTGACCGGAGGTCTCTCTCCGGCCGGTGGTCTTCATGTTAGGGTTTATAGCCAGATTGCTTGTTAACCGTTTGATGTTGTTGATCTAACGATCCAAAACTTGCCAGCACATAAAAAAATCATGTGCACCTCACGTGTTTCTTTTCTGATTTCATTTAAACTATGTGTGATGTGGTACATGATAGTAAGGGTGCTCATGCGCGTGTGTGTGTTGATTCCAACTACTTTGACCATGAATTGACTTTGACTTGATCCATTGGCTAAGAATGAGTCAATTTCTGTTGACTGAAGTGCATGATTGTTATGGTGTTTTGCGCAGACTTGGACCTATTCAGATTGATAATTACACCCCCATGTATTGAAGCCCAATGATTTTGAACTGTCCAATTGCTATGTTCATACCCCCCTGCATTTTGCATTTATTTTTCATTTTTATTTCTTTCTACACGTTTGATTTCTAATTTTTAAAAATACCAAAACATATTGGAAAATTCTACAAAAATTCATGTGTATTCTTAAAACATTTAGGAAATTTTTCATGATTTTATTTTCTGATTTTATGACCTTTTTGCCCCTGTTCCATAATTTTCTTTGAATTTCCACTTAGATGCATTCTAAGCATGATACATGAATTTGTTTAATTTTGTTCTTGCTCATTACCAACTGTTTTGACATGATTCTTTTTGCATTGATTCACTAATACATTGAATCATGTTAGATGATTTTTGTTTGATTTTTTAGGTCACTTTATTACATGTCTTGATGCCTATATTTGTACCACTTTGCATGATATTTCAACTTGACCTAATTGCTTTGTTTGAAGTCATTTTGCTTTGAATTTTGATATGCTATTTTGATATGTGATTCATCTCTGATTAGTGAACTCCAATACCATGTTTTCATAATTTTCATGAGGACATTTGATTTTTGCTTGATGCATTTCATTTAAAGCATTATGACATGTTATATCATTGTAATCTTTAGTGCATGTTTGCATGAATTCTTTTGTGCATATTTGTATGAGCATTTGCATAGTTGTGTGAGTCATTCATATGATATTATAGGTCTTTGATACACATTATAGGTCATCTTTACATGTTCATTTCAATTTGAACTTTGTGCATCATTAACATGTATTGTTTGCCCTTTCTTTTTGAACTTTCATTTCAATTCTTCTTATATTACTTCTTGAATGTTTTGAAGTTGATTCATAAATACTTTTGAGATATTTATAAACCATTTTCCATTTAGTGTCAATTCTGGTTGTTGATTTACATGTTCCATTTATGCATGTCCTCTTCATTTCTTTCCATCTTTCATCTACCCCTTCTTCTTGTAACATGTTTAAATGCTAATGGGTGATGATTGTTGCTTATTCACTTGCACTTGTATGATAATAACCATTGGTTTCCATATGATGTACATTCTGATTGTGGCTCTAGGATTTGGTTTCTCATTTAATTCTTTTGAGTTTTATGATGCATTACATGTTCTTTTACTTCTTATACTTCTTATACATGTTTACTAACCATGTAGGGGCTTCGGTAAGTTTCAATTGAGTGTGGATAAGGAATCCACATTCAACTTCTATCCTTTCTCTTTTACAATTCCATTTTGTGTTTTGTTAAGCACTTATGTGCTTTCTTTTAATAACTCGTTACTTTCCCTTTTTGAATTACAATTCATCTTCTACTTTGGAAGTGAATTGTTTAATTCATTCTTTCTTTAGACTTTAGGTTGAAACCTCACAAACTTTAGGATCACTCCCTTAACTAATCAATTAGGATTGAGTCTTAGTCCATATAGATTTTTACCTTTATCCTCCCTTGAGTCTCTTTTCTCATCTCAAAGAAAATTCAAAATATCTAATAAAGGTAGGCACTTATTGCATTTAGGCCTTTCACATAAAGAAAAGATTATAAGGGGTCTTCTCTTGTAATCTTAGAATGTGTAGCATATAGCCCATCTTGGGTCAATGTGTTAAACATTTGATCTTGTATGAGGGACTCAAATGCAATACTTGTTGAAGGTGCAAATAATAAAAAACACTTCTTCACTTCATAATCAACAAAACACTTAATAAACACAAGTATGCTAGTGTGTTTGAACCTTGATAATTGGAACTAAGTGTGAGGGTCTTCTTCACCCTTAGTGTGCTTTCTTACCCATTCCATTTTGGAATGTGAGAAGGTACACATTCCAATGACTAAGATCCAGATACACTGTCGTATGTAAACAAATCCAAAACACTTCCTTCTAAAAGACAAAAACAAACAATAACGTCTTTCCTTCGGGAATTCTTTTCTCACCTCATTCACTCTTAGCGTACGAACGCGCTTCTACTCGTTCTCTTGCAAGATGGTAACGCACTCGGACCGGCGAGCCTGCAACACCTGAGCTAGGACGTAAGCCGTTCTCTAAAACACACACAATCCATCCCTAGTGAGGGGAACTACGTCGCTCTGATTCTCATGTTCCCGATGAGATACGTAGGCAGTGGGGTAGGGCCCATGCGAGCACTTCTTTTATTTTCCCTACATTTGTTTCTCGTTCCTTTTCCATTCTTCCTCCTTTCTTTCTTTCAGTTCCTTTTCCAGTATCATTTCCTTACACCCTTTGATCGAAACAAGCAAGCGTGGATCCCATCGGGTACGATGGACGCGTGGGGGTGCTAATACCTTCCCCGCGCGTAACCGACTTCCGAACCCAGTTCTCTTGGTCGTAAGACCATGCTTTTCCTTCCCCTCAGGTTTATGCGGTGTTTCCTTTCCCTCTTTTGGGATAAATACACATTGCTGGCGACTCTGTTTCGGTGCCACTTTCGCGTTTGTACTTGGATGAAAATCCCGGGAGCGACATGAAGGAAGATGAGACTATCCATGACTTCCATATGAATTTTCTTGAGCTGGCTAATGCATCAAGTGCTCTTGGTGAAAAGATGTCAGATGAAAAGCTTGTAAGGAAGATCCTTAGGTCCCTCCCTAAGAAGTACAAGATGAAGGTTACTTCCATTGAAGAATCACATGACATATGCCAAATGAGGGTAGATGAGCTCATTGGATCTCTTCAAACTTTTGAGCTTGGTTTGAATGAGGAAGAACCAGAAAAGAAGCCAAAGAGTATATCCTTGGTATCAAATGATCAAGAAGAGAAAAGGAATAGCTCTGATTCCCAGGAAGATCTATCTCAGACCATTGTTATGTTGGGAAAGCAGTTCAACAAAGTGATCAAGAGGATGAACAATAACTACAAGCCTAATGTCAAGAACATCCCTTCTGATATCAGCAAGTCAAAAGAGAAAGATGAAGAGAAGACTGCCCAGGATAAAGGTGTTCAGTGCTTTGAATGTGAAGGGTATGGACATGTCAAGAAAGAATGTCCCACATTCTTGAAGAAGCAGAAGAAGGGCATGTCAGTTTCCTGGTCTGAATCTGATAGTGAAAGTGAAGGTGAGATAGCAAAGCATGTTAGAGCCTTAACAGGAACTGTTGTTTCTGATGATGATAGTGATGGAGAAATAACTTATGAGGAGTTAGCATCTACTTATCAAGAGCTGTGTTTAAAAAGTGCTGAGATTTGTCAAGAAAACAAGTGTCGCAAGCAACAGATTGCTCAGCTTGAGAATGAAAAAGTTGATCTGGAAAATGAAGTTGTACTAGTTAAATCTCAACTTGATCAGATGACAAAATCTGTCAGGATGATGAACAGTGGTATAGCCACTCTTGATAAGATCCTTCAGTCAGAGAAAGTTGCTGGAGATAAATCAGGTATAGGATATGTGGTTGAGGAAAAGGGTTCTACAAAAGCAAGCACTTCAGGAACAAAGAAGGAGGTGTCCCAAACAATGTCTCAACATCAAACAAAGAGACAGGATCCTACACCTAGGAAGGGTGCTCATTCGCAGCCTCAGAATGTTGAGAAGAAGAATGGCCCTCATCAGAGGAAGATGCAGCTCCAAGGAGCTAGTCAGTATATGCCTCCCCAATATCACCAGAGCATGCAAGCTTCCAGGTTCAAACAGAACATGTCTTATCAGATGTCTCAACATCAGGGAAACTGGTATGGATATGGACACAACAATGTTGTGCCTCATTACTATGGAAGAAGGAAGCCTCATCACCATAGGAGACAGCCTAGAAGACAGCATCCTCAGTTCAGGAGACAGTCTACATATGGTAAAAGACAACAACACCATAGAAGACAGACCAACTCTGGGAGAAGGAGACAATATTATGGGTGGAAGCCACAGCAATATCTTCATCATAATGGTAGAAGATATAACCAATTCCGAGATGACAGAGTTAGATGCTTCTACTGTGGAAGGTTTGGACATATGCAGTACTCTTGTTTTAAACTGCATGGTTATCCACAATCTGCCCCTCAAAGAAAACTAGAGGAGGTCAGACCCAAAGTTGGTAAACAATGGGTTCCTAAAGCTCAGGTCACATATCTATTGGCTCATACCTCAGATGGGCATTTTTCCATGGATGCATGGTACTTTGACAATGGATGTTCAAAGCACATGACTGGATCCAAGGAGCAGTTGGTGGAGTTCAATCCTTACCGTGCAAATAAGGTTGTGTTTGGCAATGGAGAAAAAGGAGTAGTAGAATGAGTTGGAAGAGTGAAGAATCATGATGGTCTTACTCTTGATAATGTGATCCTTGTCCAAGGTTTGAGTGCTAATCTGATTAGCATAAGTCAGCTATGTGATGAAGGTTATAAAGTTAACTACACCAAAGATGAGTGTGTGGTATCTGATGAGCATAATCAGGTTGTGATGAAGGGTGCCAGATCCAAAGATAACTGCTATCAGTGGATTTCTCTTGAAGTTAATTCAACCGATGATGTTATAACATTAGACTATGACATCAGGTGTGAAAGGATGCTGAAAGGTCACTCAGAGTTAATGAGTTCTGATGTGAATCCTTTTAAATTTTTAAAAGGAAAGTCTTTATGGAGGGAGAAAATTAGTGATTGGTCTTTAAGAGGTACTCAAAATCAGGTGCCTTACCATATTGATTCTATATTAAGATTCATCAATGCGTTCTCTTCTCAACAGTTCATCTCCCTTAATCTCAACAGAATAGAAAAATCTTCTCTAAACCTAGTCGGTTACAAAGGAACGATGTCTTCCCCATCCAAGAACTCTGATTCTCAAAGACCTGCGCATGTACGAACTAGGGTTTCTTCGGAAAAAGAACTTGTTTACAAAGAACACATTCCTATGGCACTCCCAGATTCAGGTAACTCTAAACCTTCAACCAAGTTGAATAAAACTGAAACTAGGTCATCATCCTCTCAGACTGTTGAGGAGAAGTATGATGTGGACATGCATTTGGAACAGATTGCCACCAAAATTCTTGAGAAGGGAATACGTGTGAAAGGGATTTTTGTCCCTTTAAGGCAAATTCCTGCTGAACAGGTGGACTCTCATAGTGAGGACACAAATCTTCACAGACTGGCCTTGTCTGTGATTCAAGACACTGAAGGTGGTAGTAAAGAAGAAGATCTTGAAGATACTGATGTCATCCCTGATGTCAGAACATCGTCCTCTAGGGATGAAAGTCACAGTTATAAAGGGAAGGATCAGGTTGAGGTTATAGATGTTGAGGACTCATCTGATAGTGATAGAATTGGTAATGTGATAGCAAGAAGAATGGAGGATAGGAAAGGGAAAGGAGTGGAGTCACTTTCTAATGATAATATGGTCAAGGATAAGAAAAGGACTTCGGTTGCAGACTCTCCCAAGTCATGGAGAAAAGTTGCCATGTCTGGCAAGAAGAGGAGAATCAGGGAAGAATCAGATTCAGAGTGTGATGTTCATGACATCAACCCTGTGAGGAACAGAGCTGCTGATCAAGTGCCTGATAACATCTCATTTCACTGTGCCAGAAGTGCATCCATGTGGAATTGTGTGAGCCAGAGAAGGATAGCTCTGGAAAGAGAGCTGGTTACAGATGATTTAGATTCTACTGGAATTGTAGATCTAATTAAGTTTGTTGGTCTCATAAGGACTGTGTCAGGATTGACTAGTTGCTTTGATAGACTGGTGAGAGAATTTATAGTGAATATCCCTGAGTCTATTAATGACAGCAAAAGCCTAACTTTCAGAAGAGTTACTATCAGGGGTAAGTGTGTTTGGTTCTCTCCTAAGGTGATTAATGCCTACTTAGGAAGAAGTGAGGAAGATTATGGAGAATTAGAAGTTTCTAATAATGTTATCTGCAAAGAAATCACAGCTGGTCAGGTAGAAGTTTGGCCTTCAAAAGGGAAGTTATCACCAAGTTTATTAAGTGTGAAATATGCTCTTCTTCATAGAATAGGTGCTGTTAACTGGGTTCCTTCTAACCACAAGAGCTCTGTTTCTGCTGGTTTGGGCAAATTAGTTTATGCCATTGGAACAAAGAGACTAATTGATTATGGCTCTTACATTTATAATCAGACTATCAAGCATGCTGCAACAAGAGCTATGAAATTGCCTATTGCATTTCCATCCCTCATTTGTGGGATAATTCTGTCTCAGCATCTTGGGATTCTTCACCAGTATGATATTGTGTGTAGAAGGAAGCCTGACTTGTCTTTTCATCAGAAGCTGTTTGAAGGAAAACATGTTGCTGATCATGTCAAGGCATCTGCCTCAACATCTACTCATCATACTCATGTGAAGACTGATATGATTTCTGAACTGGAGGAAGCCTGTAAAGAATTAGATGAAGCCATCAGAGTTAGCACTGAAAGAAAGGAGAAGTTTAAAAGATTACTTATGACTCTGAAGATGACAGAAAAAGGAAGTGAGAAAGAAGTTGCTGACAAGAAAGATGAGGCTGATAATGACAGCTCAAAAGAAGATGAAGAAGATGAAGATGATCCCAGCTCAGATGATTAAAGCTTTTACTGTTTTTCTTAGATAGTAGTTTTAGTTTTATGTTGTTTTTTATTCTGCACTGTTGTGCTTGGTTTGTAATTTGAATATTGTGTTGTATATGCACCCTTTATGTTTTTGTTCTATGATTTGTTATGTCTTTTTGCTGACTGTGAGACTGACAATGAGAGCTAGGGTAGTACTAACTGTAGGGGTTGTCAAATTGTGGCTAAAAAGGGGGAGAGTTAGCCTAGGTGTACCCTATATCTGGTGTGATGCAGAAATTGAGGGGGAGTAATTGTTGATATGTTGAACAGCTGCTATGCTGGTTTTTACATTGAGGGGGAGTGCTCATTGCTGCTAATGATGTAATATGGTAGATGATGAAATATGGTAGTTGTTGAAAGTGGTGCTGCAGCAGAGTTCTGTATTGAAGTTTATTAATGCTGCTGCTTGAAGTTTTAAAAGGTTTATTGAAGTTAGTTCCGCTGCTGAAGTCTCTGAAGGTGCAGAGATTGTTTTAGCCAAAATTAGCCAAAGGGGGAGATTGTTAGTTTCTTGGATTGGCTAGAATTTTGGTAAAACAGAGTATGTTCAATGTTTGATGTCAAGGTGGTGATGTCACAACATTGAGTCTTAACACTGGGCTGTGTTAAGTGTTTAAGTTACTGAAGTTTGAATGTCTGATGTCACAAGCGATGTTGTGACATTAGATCTGCAGAATTAATAACATCAGGTTTTGTGATGTTGTTAGGGTTTGCGTGTTAGCTGGAATTGTGGATAGCAGGTAGTCTCATTGGATGCGGATATCTTGGGATAGATATTCTCTGCTGCATAGGAGATCTGGTGCAGATTTGTATGAAAAGATTTTAGGAGAAAATCTATTTTGAAGATTCAGTTTTAAATAACAAATCAAGTCAGATATTGCAGCAGGTCCAAGCCCAATTCAGGCGGCTATATAAAGCACATAGATCAAAGGAAGAATGGACAGAAATATAGAGAGAAGATCAAGAGCATAGGCTGAGTATCTTAAGTATTTTGTACGAGTTTTGTGTACACCATTCTAGATTGAATAGGTGAGTTGTTTTCTGTCCTCTCTTAGAAGCTATGAAGCGATAGAGAGTTGTGTAACTTGATCAAAGTTGTGAAGCAGAATCAAGTAGTGTATTTCAAAGTGTGTGATCTTTGAAGTGTTTTAGGGATTGAGTAGTGTTCTCATATCTAAGTGGTTTCTTAGGTAGAAAGTCACTAGTAGGAATTAAGATTAGGAGATTGTCAACTGGGTTGTTGAGTCTGTAATTTAATTCTACAAGTAGTGAAATTCATCCCTGGCTTGGTAGCCCCCAGACGTAGGTAGTTAGACCGAACTGGGTGAACAATTTTGTGTGTTATTCTGCTGTTTTATTTCTCCATTGTGCAGAGTGTGTTGTTGTGATATCGCACTTAACATCACACGTCTGATACCAAAATTTTAGTTGGTATCAGAGCAGGAATCCTTTCTGTCTCTGGGTGAGATCTATGGAAGTTACTTTCTGGTGTAAAGATGGACAAAGAAGTTGGAGGATTTGTCAACAGACCCCCTATTTTGGATGGATCGAATTATGATTATTGGAAGCCAAGGATGATCACCTTTTTGAAATCCTTGGACAGCAGGGCTTGGAAGGCGATCATAAAAGAATGGAAAGCACCTGTTGTGTTTGAAAAAGATGATGCTGGGAAAGATAAAGAAGGTACCTCAAAGCTGAAGCCTGAAGAAGAATGGACCAAGGAAGAAGATGAGCTTTCCCTTGGTAACTCAAAAGCCCTAAATGCTATCTTTAATGGAGTTGACAAAAACATATTCAGGTTGATCAACTCATGTGAAGCTGCTAAGGTTGCATGGGATATTTTGAAGGCTACTCATGAAGGTACTTCTAGAGTTAAGATGTCAAGACTTCAACTTCTAACATCTAAGTTCGAAAGCCTGAAGATGAAGGAAGATGAGACTATCCATGACTTCCATATGAATGTTCTTGAGCTGGCTAATGCATCAAGTGCTCTTGGTGAAAAGATGTCAGATGAAAAGCTTGTAAGGAAGATCCTTAGGTCCCTCCCTAAGAAGTACAAGATGAAGGTTACTTCCATTGAAGAATCACATGACATATGCCAAATGAGGGTAGATGAGCTCATTGGATCTCTTCAAACTTTTGAGCTTGGTTTGAATGAGGAAGAACCAGAAAAGAAGCCAAAGAGTATATCCTTGGTATCAAATGATCAAGAAGAGAAAAGGAATAGCTCTGAATCCCAGGAAGATCTATCTCAGGCCATTGTTATGTTGGGAAAGCAGTTCAACAAAGTGATCAAGAGGATGAACAATAACTACAAGCCTAATGTCAAGAACATCCCTTCTGATATCAGCAAGTCAAAAGAGAAAGATGAAGAGAAGACTGCCCAGGATAAAGGTGTTCAGTGCTTTGAATGTGAAGGGTATGGACATGTCAAGAAAGAATGTCCCACATTCTTGAAGAAGCAGAAGAAGGGCATGTCAGTTTCCTGGTCTGAATCTGATAGTGAAAGTGAAGGTGAGATAGCAAAGCATGTTAGAGCCTTAACAGGAACTGTTGTTTCTGATGATGATAGTGATGGAGAAATAACTTATGAGGAGTTAGCATCTACTTATCAAGAGCTGTGTTTAAAAAGTGCTGAGATTTGTCAAGAAAACAAGTGTCGCAAGCAACAGATTGCTCAGCTTGAGAATGAAAAAGTTGATCTGGAAAATGAAGTTGTACTAGTTAAATCTCAACTTGATCAGATGACAAAATCTGTCAGGATGATGAACAGTGGTATAGCCACTCTTGATAAGATCCTTCAGTCAGAGAAAGTTGCTGGAGATAAATCAGGTATAGGATATGTGGTTGAGGAAAAGGGTTCTACAAAAGCAAGCACTTCAGGAACAAAGAAGGAGGTGTCCCAAACAATGTCTCAACATCAAACAAAGAGACGGGATCCTACACCTAGGAAGGGTGCTCATTCGCAGCCTCAGAATGTTGAGAAGAAGAATGGCCCTCATCAGAGGAAGATGCAGCTCCAAGGAGCTAGTCAGTATATGCCTCCCCAATATCACCAGAGCATGCAAGCTTCCAGGTTCAAACAGAACATGTCTTATCAGATGTCTCAACATCAGGGAAACTGGTATGGATATGGACACAACAATGTTGTGCCTCATTACTATGGAAGAAGGAAGCCTCATCACCATAGGAGACAGCCTAGAAGACAGCATCCTCAGTTCAGGAGACAGTCTATATATGGTAAAAGACAACAACACCATAGAAGACAGACCAACTCTGGGAGAAGGAGACAATATTATGGGTGGAAGCCACAGCAATATCTTCATCATAATGGTAGAAGATATAACCAATTCCGAGATGACAGAGTTAGATGCTTCTACTGTGGAAGGTTTGGACATATGCAGTACTCTTGTTTTAAACTGCATGGTTATCCACAATCTGCCCCTCAAAGAAAACTAGAGGAGGTCAGACCCAAAGTTGGTAAACAATGGGTTCCTAAAGCTCAGGTCACATATCTATTGGCTCATACCTCAGATGGGCATTTTTCCATGGATGCATGGTACTTTGACAATGGATGTTCAAAGCACATGACTGGATCCAAGGAGCAGTTGGTGGAGTTCAATCCTTACCGTGCAAATAAGGTTGTGTTTGGCAATGGAGAAAAAGGAGTAGTAGAATGAGTTGGAAGAGTGAAGAATCATGATGGTCTTACTCTTGATAATGTGATCCTTGTCCAAGGTTTGAGTGCTAATCTGATTAGCATAAGTCAGCTATGTGATGAAGGTTATAAAGTTAACTACACCAAAGATGAGTGTGTGGTATCTGATGAGCATAATCAGGTTGTGATGAAGGGTGCCAGATCCAAAGATAACTGCTATCAGTGGATTTCTCTTGAAGTTAATTCAACCGATGATGTTATAACATTAGACTATGACATCAGGTGTGAAAGGATGCTGAAAGGTCACTCAGAGTTAATGAGTTCTGATGTGAATCCTTTTAAATTTTTAAAAGGAAAGTCTTTATGGAGGGAGAAAATTAGTGATTGGTCTTTAAGAGGTACTCAAAATCAGGTGCCTTACCATATTGATTCTATATTAAGATTCATCAATGCGTTCTCTTCTCAACAGTTCATCTCCCTTAATCTCAACAGAATAGAAAAATCTTCTCTAAACCTAGTCGGTTACAAAGGAACGATGTCTTCCCCATCCAAGAACTCTGATTCTCAAAGACCTGCGCATGTACGAACTAGGGTTTCTTCGGAAAAAGAACTTGTTTACAAAGAACACATTCCTATGGCACTCCCAGATTCAGGTAACTCTAAACCTTCAACCAAGTTGAATAAAACTGAAACTAGGTCATCATCCTCTCAGACTGTTGAGGAGAAGTATGATGTGGACATGCATTTGGAACAGATTGCCACCAAAATTCTTGAGAAGGGAATACGTGTGAAAGGGATTTTTGTCCCTTTAAGGCAAATTCCTGCTGAACAGGTGGACTCTCATAGTGAGGACACAAATCTTCACAGACTGGCCTTGTCTGTGATTCAAGACACTGAAGGTGGTAGTAAAGAAGAAGATCTTGAAGATACTGATGTCATCCCTGATGTCAGAACATCGTCCCCTAGGGATGAAAGTCACAGTTATAAAGGGAAGGATCAGGTTGAGGTTATAGATGTTGAGGACTCATCTGATAGTGATAGAATTGGTAATGTGATAGCAAGAAGAATGGAGGATAGGAAAGGGAAAGGAGTGGAGTCACTTTCTAATGATAATATGGTCAAGGATAAGAAAAGGACTTCGGTTGCAGACTCTCCCAAGTCATGGAGAAAAGTTGCCATGTCTGGCAAGAAGAGGAGAATCAGGGAAGAATCAGATTCAGAGTGTGGTGTTCATGACATCAACCCTGTGAGGAACAGAGCTGCTGATCAAGTGCCTGATAACATCTCATTTCACTATGCCAGAAGTGCATCCATGTGGAATTGTGTGAGCCAGAGAAGGATAGCTCTGGAAAGAGAGCTGGTTACAGATGATTTAGATTCTACTAGAATTGTAGATCTAATTAAGTTTGTTGGTCTCATAAGGACTGTGTCAGGATTGACTAGTTGCTTTGATAGACTGGTGAGAGAATTTATAGTGAATATCCCTGAGTCTATTAATGACAGCAAAAGCCTAACTTTCAGAAGAGTTACTATCAGGGGTAAGTGTGTTTGGTTCTCTCCTAAGGTGATTAATGCCTACTTAGGAAGAAGTGAGGAAGATTATGGAGAATTAGAAGTTTCTAATAATGTTATCTGCAAAGAAATCACAGCTGGTCAGGTAGAAGTTTGGCCTTCAAAAGGGAAGTTATCACCAAGTTTATTAAGTGTGAAATATGCTCTTCTTCATAGAATAGGTGCTGTTAACTGGGTTCCTTCTAACCACAAGAGCTCTGTTTCTGCTGGTTTGGGCAAATTAGTTTATGCCATTGGAACAAAGAGACTAATTGATTATGGCTCTTACATTTATAATCAGACTATCAAGCATGCTGCAACAAGAGCTATGAAATTGCCTATTGCATTTCCATCCCTCATTTGTGGGATAATTCTGTCTCAGCATCTTGGGATTCTTCACCAGTATGATATTGTGTGTAGAAGGAAGCCTGACTTGTCTTTTCATCAGAAGCTGTTTGAAGGAAAACATGTTGCTGATCATGTCAAGGCATCTGCCTCAACATCTACTCATCATACTCATGTGAAGACTGATATGATTTCTGAACTGGAGGAAGCCTGTAAAGAATTAGATGAAGCCATTAGAGTTAGCACTGAAAGAAAGGAGAAGTTTAAAAGATTACTTATGACTCTGAAGATGACAGAAAAAGGAAGTGAGAAAGAAGTTGCTGACAAGAAAGATGAGGCTGATAATGACAGCTCAAAAGAAGATGAAGAAGATGATGATGATCCTAGCTCAGATGATTAAAGCTTTTACTGTTTTTCTTAGATAGTAGTTTTAGTTTTATGTTGATTTTTATTCTGCACTGTTGTGCTTGGTTTGTAATTTGAATATTGTGTTGTATATGCACCCTTTATGTTTTTGTTCTATGATTTGTTATGTCTTTTTGCTGACTGTGAGACTGACAATGAGAGCTAGGGTAGTACTAACTGTAGGGGTTGTCAAATTGTGGCTAAAAAGGGGGAGAGTTAGCCTAGGTGTACCCTATATCTGGTGTGATGCAGAAATTGAGGGGGAGTAATTGTTGATATGTTGAACAGCTGCTATGCTGGTTTTTGCATTGAGGGGGAGTGCTCATTGCTGCTAATGATGTAATATGGTAGATGATGAAATATGGTAGTTGTTGAAAGTGGTGCTGCAGCAGAGTTCTGTATTGAAGTTTATTGATGCTGCTGCTTGAAGTTTTAAAAGGTTTATTGAAGTTTGTTCCGCTGCTGAAGTCTCTGAAGGTGCAGAGATTGTTTTAGCCAAAATTAGCCAAAGGGGGAGATTGTTAGTTTCTTGGATTGGCTAGAATTTTGGTAAAACAGAGTATGTTCAATGTTTGATGTCAAGGTGGTGATGTCACAACATTGAGTCTTAACACTGGGCTGTGTTAAGTGTTTAAGTTACTGAAGTTTGAATGTCTGAGGTCACAAGCGATGTTGTGACATTAGATCTGCAGAATTAATAACATCAGGTTTTGTGATGTTGTTAGGGTTTGCGTGTTAGCTGGAATTGTGGATAGCAGGTAGTCTCATTGGATGCAGATATCTTGGGATAGATATTCTCTGCTGCATAGGAGATCTGGTGCAGATTTGTATGAAAAGATTTTAGGAGAAAATCTATTTTGAAGATTCAGTTTTAAATAACAAATCAAGTCAGATATTGCAGCAGGTCCAAGCCCAATTCAGGCGGCTATATAAAGCGCATAGATCAAAGGAAGAATGGACAGAAATATAGAGAGAAGATCAAGAGCATAGGCTGAGTGTCTTAAGTATTTTGTACGAGTTTTGTATACACCATTCTAGGTTGAATAGGTGAGTTGTTTTCTGTCCTCTCTTAGAAGCTATGAAGCGATAGAGAGTTGTGTAACTTGATCAAAGTTGTGAAGCAGAATCAAGTAGTGTATTTCAAAGTGTGTGATCTTTGAAGTGTTTTAGGGATTGAGTAGTGTTCTCATATCTAAGTGGTTTCTTAGGTAGAAAGTCACTAGTAGGAATTAAGATTAGGAGATTGTCAACTGGGTTGTTGAGTCTGTAATTTAATTCTACAAGTAGTGAAATTCATCCCTGGCTTGGTAGCCCCCAGACGTAGGTAGTTAGACCGAACTGGGTGAACAATTTTGTGTGTTATTCTGCTGTTTTATTTCTCCATTGTGCAGAGTGTGTTGTTGTGACATCGCACTTAACATCACACGTCTGATACCAAAATTTTAGTTGGTATCAGAGCAGGAATCCTTTCTGTCTCTGGGTGAGATCTATGGAAGTTACTTTCTGGTGTAAAGATGGACAAAGAAGTTGGAGGATTTGTCAACAGACCCCCTATTTTGGATGGATCGAATTATGATTATTGGAAGCCAAGGATGATCACCTTTTTGAAATCCTTGGACAGCAGGGCTTGGAAGGCGATCATAAAAGAATGGAAAGCACCTGTTGTGTTTGAAAAAGATGATGCTGGGAAAGATAAAGAAGGTACCTCAAAGCTGAAGCCTGAAGAAGAATGGACCAAGGAAGAAGATGAGCTTTCCCTTGGTAACTTAAAAGCCCTAAATGCTATCTTTAATGGAGTTGACAAAAACATATTCAGGTTGATCAACTCATGTGAAGCTGCTAAGGTTGCATGGGATATTTTGAAGGCTACTCATGAAGGTACTTCTAGAGTTAAGATGTCAAGACTTCAACTTCTAACATCTAAGTTCGAAAGCCTGAAGATGAAGGAAGATGAGACTATCCATGACTTCCATATGAATGTTCTTGAGCTGGCTAATGCATCAAGTGCTCTTGGTGAAAAGATGTCAGATGAAAAGCTTGTAAGGAAGATCCTTAGGTCCCTCCCTAAGAAGTACAAGATGAAGGTTACTTCCATTGAAGAATCACATGACATATGCCAAATGAGGGTAGATGAGCTCATTGGATCTCTTCAAACTTTTGAGCTTGGTTTGAATGAGGAAGAACCAGAAAAGAAGCCAAAGAGTATATCCTTGGTATCAAATGATCAAGAAGAGAAAAGGAATAGCTCTGAATCCCAGGAAGATCTATCTCAGGCCATTGTTATGTTGGGAAAGCAGTTCAACAAAGTGATCAAGAGGATGAACAATAACTACAAGCCTAATGTCAAGAACATCCCTTCTGATATCAGCAAGTCAAAAGAGAAAGATGAAGAGAAGACTGCCCAGGATAAAGGTGTTCAGTGCTTTGAATGTGAAGGGTATGGACATGTCAAGAAAGAATGTCCCACATTCTTGAAGAAGCTGAAGAAGGGCATGTCAGTTTCCTGGTCTGAATCTGATAGTGAAAGTGAAGGTGAGATAGCAAAGCATGTTAGAGCCTTAATAGGAACTGTTGTTTCTGATGATGATAGTGATGGAGAAATAACTTATGAGGAGTTAGCATCTACTTATCAAGAGCTGTGTTTAAAAAGTGCTGAGATTTGTCAAGAAAATAAGTGTCGCAAGCAACAGATTGCTCAGCTTGAGAATGAAAAAGTTGATCTGGAAAATGAAGTTGTACTAGTTAAATCTCAACTTGATCAGATGACAAAATCTGTCAGGATGATGAACAGTGGTATAGCCACTCTTGATAAGATCCTTCAGTCAGAGAAAGTTGCTGGAGATAAATCAGGTATAGGATATGTGGTTGAGGAAAAGGGTTCTACAAAAGCAAGCACTTCATGAACAAAGAAGGAGGTGTCCCAAACAATGTCTCAACATCAAACAAAGAGACGGGATCCTACACATTGGAAGGGTGCTCATTCGCAGCCTCAGAATGTTGAGAAAAAGAATGGCCCTCATCAGAGGAAGATGCAGCTCCAAGGAGCTAGTCAGTATATGCCTCCCCAATATCACCAGAGCATGCAAGCTTCCAGGTTCAAACAGAACATGTCTTATCAGATGTCTCAACATCAGGGAAACTGGTATGGATATGGACACAACAATGTTGTGCCTCATTACTATGGAAGAAGGAAGCCTCATCACCATAGGAGATAGCCTAGAAGACAGCATCCTCAGTTCAGGAGACAGTCTACATATGGTAAAAGACAACAACACCATAGAAGACAGACCAACTCTGGGAGAAGGAGACAATATTATGGGTGGAAGCCACAGCAATATCTTCATCATAATGGTAGAAGATATAACCAATTCCGAGATGACAGAGTTAGATGCTTCTACTGTGGAAGGTTTGGACATATGCAGTACTCTTGTTTTAAACTGCATGGTTATCCACAATCTGTCCCTCAAAGAAAACTAGAGGAGGTCAGACCCAAAGTTGGTAAACAATGGGTTCCTAAAGCTCAGGTCACATATCTATTGGCTCATACCTCAGATGGGCATTTTGCCATGGATGCATGGTACTTTGACAATGGATGTTCAAAGCACATGACTGGATCCAAGGAGCAGTTGGTGGAGTTCAATCCTTACCGTGCAAATAAGGTTGTGTTTGGCAATGGAGAAAAAGGAGTAGTAGAATGAGTTGGAAGAGTGAAGAATCATGATGGTCTTACTCTTGATAATGTGATCCTTGTCCAAGGTTTGAGTGCTAATCTGATTAGCATAAGTCAGCTATGTGATGAAGGTTATAAAGTTAACTACACCAAAGATGAGTGTGTGGTATCTGATGAGCATAATCAGGTTGTGATGAAGGGTGCCAGATCCAAAGATAACTGCTATCAGTGGATTCCTCTTGAAGTTAATTCAACCGATGATGTTATAACATTAGACTATGACATCAGGTGTGAAAGGATGCTGAAAGGTCACTCAGAGTTAATGAGTTCTGATGTGAATCCTTTTAAATTTTTAAAAGGAAAGTCTTTATGGAGGGAGAAAATTAGTGATTGGTCTTTAAGAGGTACTCAAAATCAGGTGCCTTACCATATTGATTCTATATCAAGATTCATCAATGCGTTCTCTTCTCAACAGTTCATCTCCCTTAATCTCAACAGAATAGAAAAATCTTCTCTAAACCTAGTCGGTTACAAAGGAACGATGTCTTCCCCATCCAAGAACTCTGATTCTCAAAGACCTGCGCATGTACGAACTAGGGTTTCTTCGGAAAAAGAACTTGTTTACAAAGAACACATTCCTATGGCACTCCCAGATTCAGGTAACTCTAAACCTTCAACCAAGTTGAATAAAACTGAAACTAGGTCATCATCCTCTCAGACTGTTGAGGAGAAGTATGATGTGGACATGCATTTGGAACAGATTGCCACCAAAATTCTTGAGAAGGGAATACGTGTGAAAGGGATTTTTGTCCCTTTAAGGCAAATTCCTGCTGAACAGGTGGACTCTCATAGTGAGGACACAAATCTTCACAGACTGGCCTTGTCTGTGATTCAAGACGCCGAAGGTGGTAGTAAAGAAGAAGATCTTGAAGATACTGATGTCATCCCTGATGTCAGAACATCGTCCCCTAGGGATGAAAGTCACAGTTATAAAGGGAAGGATCAGGTTGAGGTTATAGATGTTGAGGACTCATCTGATAGTGATAGAATTGGTAATGTGATAGCAAGAAGAATGGAGGATAGGAAAGGGAAAGGAGTGGAGTCACTTTCTAATGATAATATGGTCAAGGATAAGAAAAGGACTTCAGTTGCAGACTCTCCCAAGTCATGGAGAAAAGTTGCCATGTCTGGCAAGAAGAGGAGAATCAGGGAAGAATCAGATTCAGAGTGTGATGTTCATGACATCAACCCTGTGAGGAACAGAGCTGCTGATCAAGTGCCAGATAACATCTCATTTCACTGTGCCAGAAGTGCATCCATGTGGAATTGTGTGAGCCAGAGAAGGATAGCTCTGGAAAGAGAGCTGGTTACAGATGATTTAGAGTCTACTGGAATTGTAGATCTAATTAAGTTTGTTGGTCTCATAAGGACTGTGTCAGGATTGACTAGTTGCTTTGATAGACTGGTGAGAGAATTTATAGTGAATATCCCTGAGTCTATTAATGACAGCAAAAGCCTAACTTTCAGAAGAGTTACTATCAGGGGTAAGTGTGTTTGGTTCTCTCCTAAGGTGATTAATGCCTACTTAGGAAGAAGTGAGGAAGATTATGGAGAATTAGAAGTTTCTAATAATGTTATCTGCAAAGAAATCACAGCGGGTCAGGTAGAAGTTTGGCCTTCAAAAGGGAAGTTATAACCAAGTTTATTAAGTGTGAAATATGCTCTTCTTCATAGAATAGGTGCTGTTAACTGGGTTCCTACTAACCACAAGAGCTCTGTCTCTGCTGGTTTGGGCAAATTAGTTTATGCCATTGGAACAAAGAGACTAATTAATTATGGCTCTTACATTTATAATCAGACTATCAAGCATGCTGCAACAAGAGCTATGAAATTGCCTATTGCATTTCCATCCCTCATTTGTGGGATAATTCTGTCTCAGCATCTTGGGATTCTTCACCAGTATGATATTGTGTGTAGAAGGAAGCCTGACTTGTCTTTTCATCAGAAGCTGTTTGAAGGAAAACATGTTGCTGATCATGTCAAGGCATCTGCCTCAACATCTACTCATCATACTCATGTGAAGACTGATATGATTTCTGAACTGGAGGAAGCCTGTAAAGAATTAGATGAAGCCATCAAAGTTAACACTGAAAGAAAGGAGAAGTTTAAAAGATTACTTATGACTCTGAAGATGACAGAAAAAGGAAGTGAGAAAGAAGTTGCTGACAAGAAAGATGAGGCTGATAATGACAGCTCAAAAGAAGATGAAGAAGATGATGATGATCCCAGCTCAGATGATTAAAGCTTTTACTGTTTTTCTTAGATAGTAGTTTTAGTTTTATGTTGTTTTTTATTCTGAACTGTTGTGCTTGGTTTGTAATTTGAATATTGTGTTGTATATGCACCCTTTATGTTTTTGTTCTATGATTTGTTATGTCTTTTTGCTGACTGTGAGACTGACAATGAGAGCTAGGGTAGTACTAACTGTAGGGGTTGTCAAATTGTGGCTAAAAAGGGGGAGAGTTAGCCTAGGTGTACCCTATATCTGGTGTGATGCAGAAATTGAGGGGGAGTAATTGTTGATATGTTGAACAGCTGCTATGCTGGTTTTTGCATTGAGGGGGAGTGCTCATTGCTGCTAATGATGTAATATGGTAGATGATGAAATATGGTAGTTGTTGAAAGTGGTGCTGCAGCAGAGTTCTGTATTGAAGTTTATTGATGCTGCTGCTTGAAGTTTTAAAAGGTTTATTGAAGTTTGTTCCGCTGCTGAAGTCTCTGAAGGTGCAGAGATTGTTTTAGCCAAAATTAGCCAAAGGGGGAGATTGTTAGTTTCTTGGATTGGCTAGAATTTTGGTAAAACAGAGTATGTTCAATGTTTGATGTCAAGGTGGTGATGTCACAACATTGAGTCTTAACACTGGGCTGTGTTAAGTGTTTAAGTTACTGAAGTTTGAATGTCTGATGTCACAAGCGATGTTGTGACATTAGATCTGCAGAATTAATAACATCAGGTTTTGTGATGTTGTTAGGGTTTGCGTGTTAGCTGGAATTGTGGATAGCAGGTAGTCTCATTGGATGCGGATATCTTGGGATAGATATTCTCTGCTGCATAGGAGATCTGGTGCAGATTTGTATGAAAAGATTTTAGGAGAAAATCTACTTTGAAGATTCAGTTTTAAATAACAAATCAAGTCAGATATTGCAGCAGGTCCAAGCCCAATTCAGGCGGCTATATAAAGCGCATAGATCAAAGGAAGAATGGACAGAAATATAGAGAGAAGATCAAGAGCATAGGCTGAGTGTCTTAAGTATTTTGTACGAGTTTTGTATACACCATTCTAGGTTGAATAGGTGAGTTGTTTTCTGTCGTCTCTTAGAAGTTGTGAAGCGATAGAGAGTTGTGTAACTTGATCAAAGTTGTGAAGCAGAATCAAGTAGTGTATTTCAAAGTGTGTGATCTTTGAAGTGTTTTAGGGATTGAGTAGTGTTCTCATATCTAAGTGGTTTCTTAGGTAGAAAGTCACTAGTAGGAATTAAGATTAGGAGATTGTCAACTGGGTTGTTGAGTCTGTAATTTAATTCTACAAGTAGTGAATTTCATCCCTGGCTTGGTAGCCCCCAGACGTAGGTAGTTAGACCGAACTGGGTGAACAATTTTGTGTGTTATTCTGCTGTTTTATTTGTCCATTGTGCAGAGTGTGTTGTTGTGACATCGCACTTAACATCACACGTCTGATACCAAAATTTCAATATATTTATATATATATATGGGAAGTTTTAAATTTTTTTTAGGTTCTGTTTAGTTTTATTGTGATTTAACTATAGGAAAATAAATAAAAGTTTTATGTTATTATTGTTTAATAAATATTTTTGTGAGACTTTTTTTAACCACAATTTAACTGTTAATATTTTTAAACACAGTAGTAATTCACTTTGCACTTTGCAATATATATATATATATAACTTGATTTCCATGTTTTCATATATATTTTAATATGTGTATTCAGTCTGTTATTTATTGTTGCTAATAAAATAATTGAAAACCAATATCTTTGTCTTTCTTGAATAAAAAAGTACTAAAATCTAAATAAATGAAGATGACACTTATGCAGCTATCACTGTTTGAAATTTATGGATGTTTGGTACTATGCACAATCTTGCCCAAAAAGGTACAGACGTCGGTCCTGCATGCTTGGCTACCTTTAGTACAATATAAAACTACCTAAAAAGCCTAGGGCTTTAAGCCAACCATAGATTAGAGAAAGCGACAAACATAGTTAATCTCTTCCTCTACTTCTCTGCTGCTTCACATGTTTAATTTTATTATGAAGTGTGAGAAATCCATGTTATGCGATTTGTGTATTGTTTGGTCTTCATCGTCGGTGTTATTTTTCTATGATCAACTGCAGTGATTTATTGTGAGATTATCTTTAAATAACATTTGTGTACATGCTCATATTTTTTTGCAAATCTTTTCTTTAAACCTTCCTATTAAATAAATTAGATAAGACCTTTCTACTAAATAAATGAGATAAAAGCACGTTGAAATTCATCTATGGAATGACATATGTACTGATATAATTGGTTGCTCAAGGAATAATATTTTTTTTTCATATTTTAAAATTTGAGAAGGTTAAAAATACCCATAAATTAAAATGTATATTTTAATTTTAGAACAGATTTTTTACTTTTGATTTTGCGCGTATTGGATATTAGATTTGGTGTGGTGTGTTGGAGTGGGTTTGGATTTCAATTTTTGTAATTCATAGGGTGCAATGAGTAATGTCGTTTTCTAACATGTCTAATTCTTTTTTTTGGCAAAATATCTTATCAAATACAATTCCCCCATCTTAGGGCGCTTTACGATAAGATTGATCTCAGAACTAAGAACCTCCTAAAAAATATAGATGAAGGAAGAGAATTTAAAATTTTCATTCATGAATGTTTACTAGGGAGTACAATTGCTTTTATAAATTGGAAATAAGAGAAAGTTGTCGTTCTGGACTGGGTCGACGCCTGCCCGACAGCCCAATACTGGTGTGGCCCAATATGACCCAAGTCTACCCAGTGCCGAGCACATGCTATGTCGGGCAGAGGCTGCATACGCCGAGGAGAGACCACACCTTTTTTCACGATCTCCACGTACTCCTCCTCGCGAGGACACACCACCATGTAACCTCCCACCTCCGAAAGAATCGGTCTGCCCTTCTTTCGGAGATCTCGGGACCGTTACCCCAGGGCGAAGACCACATGCTGGTCTTCCTTACGCCACGTAAGCCCTGACAGTCACCTGGATTGGGCCTTGCAATCCAGCCCAGTGCAGGTGATCGTTGGCCCGCGCTGGGGCAACCTATAAATACCCTCTCGCTTGAGAGGGTCAGGTTACGCAATATTTCCTAACTCACCCATTGCTTTCTGTACTTGCTTACTTTCTTTTCCTGACTTTGGCATCGGTGTACCTTGCAGGTACACCCCCCCCCCCGGCCGTTTCATCACCACCGAAGTTGCAGATCTCACGAAGTTGTTGGCCACTGGTTCCTTTCTGATCAGGTGAGATCAGTGGCACCGTCTGTGGGAACTCTTGCTTCCCCGTTTCCTCTTCGTAAAACCAAAGCAACCTCTACTTTTTCTGACGACCATGGCAAGCTCCCAGCCTGGGAACAAGACTCCGGACACCGCCTTCACGCAGCTCGACAATGGAGCCCACCGCGAGGACGACGCGGTCGTCCACGTCGAAGAAGGCGACGTAAGGAACGTGATGACTACCTCCCCTTCCTCTGACGACGCGGCCTACAATGTCGCCCAACAAGACAGCTCCACCGCTGTCTACCAGCCGATTGCCGCGCCACCAAACGTTGATCCGAGCACGGTGGCCTTGTTCGCCTTGATCAACCAGACCAACCAATTGATCGCCCAGAGGAACGTGAGGATTGAAGCACTCGAGAGGGTGCGACCACGACGCTCTTCCCCGCGAAGACATCCTCGCCCACCATCTCCCAGTCGTTCTCCTTCCCCGCGAAGGACGTTGTCGGTGGATTCTCGTAGCATCTCCCCGCAACCTGCAGGCCGCCGACCGCGCCTGGAACGACCCCAGTCGGTGGTCGCCCAGAAGCGCCATCGCTCCCCTCTTCTGAAGGAGCAACCACGCTCCCCGACCAAGAAGGGGAGCAGAGCTGACGGAGAAAAGTCGAAGGGCCGTTCGAGGAACTCTCCCCGACGACACGGGTCTGGTCGGGGCCACCACTCCCACTCACGATCACCAGTTAGGAGTGATGAGGACGACCAGAGAACCCCTCTATCCAAGGAGATTATGGACACCCCTATCCCTGTAGGGATGGAAAAGCCTTCCCCCTTGGGGACCTACGACGGTACAAAAGTGTCATGACTTGGTACAAAATTCTTGCATCATAATCCATCACATCCTGGAAGCAACTGAAGAGGCAGTTCTCCAGACATTTTACTGCGTCTCGCCGACATCCGAAGACGTTGGCCTCTTTGGAAAGCATCCTCTAAGGGAGGAACGAATCTCTCAGAGACTACATCGAGAGATTCAACCGCGAAGCCGAGGTCCCCACTACCGACGACATGAAGAAGTTCCTGATCGAGCGGGGACTGCGTCATGGAACTGAGTTCGCCAAGTATGTAGGCATCCATAGACCTCGCAACGTGGAAGACCTCCTCCACCGAGCCCAGTCGTACATCCAGTTCGAGGACTCAGAGGTGGCCCACGTTGCCCGAGACTCACGACACCAAGAGGGCTCCCACGGCTCTAAAGATGAAGACTCTACCGCCACCCGGCGCGGGGGAGAGAGAAGATGTGAAGGCCGTCCCAGGGACTCTCGCGAGCCAAGAGGTCCGTCTGGACGATTCACGGAGTACATTCCGCTCAACGCTCCCCGCGAACGAATTCTCAACGAGTGCGCCAACTCGGAATTTCACAAAGGAGGTGTCCGTTTTCCAAAGCCGACACCCCCGCAAATCAAACACTGACAAGTTCAAATACTACAGGTTCCATCGGAGCCACGGACATGTCACTAAAGATTACATCCACCTCAAGGATAAATTTGAGATCCTAATCAAGGAGGGGCATCTCAAGCAGTATACCAAGAGGAATGACGCTCCTCGCCAAGATGCTCGGGACACAAAAAGCGTCGAGGAGACGACACCCCCTCCGGGTAAAACCGACTACAAGTCGCCTTCAGCTTCACGCGACCCGAGGACTTTTACGTCCCCGAGGGAATCGAGGACCCCGAGGCAGTTCGCAGCATGTGGGCGAGCTTCCCCCCTGAAGACCCCGCCACTGCCCGCAACACGTGGGAAAGCTTCCCCACGGTGATGGTCATATCCGGCGGAGGCTTCGAAAAGGTCTTTATCGGGTCGATCAAGCGAAAATTTTACGAGCTGGAATCCGCAACCTCGGCACAAACCACCACTTTTGAGAAGGTGCAAGGGAGATCAAACCCCATCACCATCTACCTCGAGGAGCTGCCGGGCGGAGCGCCCAATGCCACCATCCCCCTCCTGATCCGAGCGCAGATGGCAAATTTTGACGTCCGTAAAATCCTGGTCGATCAAGGGAGTTCGGTGGACATCATGTACGCCCACCTCTTCGAGACCCTCCAGCTCGACGAAAAACATCTGACCCCTTACTTGGGCTCGAATCTGCAAGGGTTCAACGACACCACCACTAGATCGTGGGGCTATGTTGAACTGATGGTCACTTTCGGGAGCGAGGACACTGCCCGACAAGTCAAGACCTGTTTCTTGGTGGTCAAATGCCCTTCCCTCTAAAATTGCATCCTGGGGAGGACCACTTTGGCCGAACTCATGGCAGTACCATCTACAGTCCATCTGAAGATGAAGTACTACACGGCCAGAGGTCGGGTCATCACTATGCATGGGGACATTGAAGCTGCCAGGAGGTGCTTCGACCCTGTAAGCAAGGGCCTGAGTTCCATCAACAACAAACCTAAGGCCGGAGCGAAATCATCCCCGAACACAGTGCAGAAGCTGCTCTCGCGTGTCAACGCGGTCGACCTCGACAGTCGGTTCCCAGGCGAGCAGAAAGAAGGCGGAGTAGCGGACAACGACCTCCCAGTTGAAGGAAACGGGCAGCCTCTTCACCCAACGCGCCCCATCCCAGACGGAGACTTCGAGCTCGTCGCCCTTGGAGACTATCAAGACCGGAGCGTGAAGATTGGAACTTGACTTCCCGACCTGGCAAAGAAGCAGCTGAAGGCATGTCTCCAGGAGAACGTTGATCTATTCTCGTGGGGCGCATCCGAGATGCCTGGCCTCGACCCAGAGGTGGCCTCCCATCAGCTCACGTAGATTTGGCCGCTAGGGCCATAGTGCAACGTAGGCGTAGACAGTCTCCCAAAAAAGCGGTGGCTCCTGAAAAAGCAGTAAAAGACCTCGTATAGGAAAATTTTATTTCGGAGGCCAGGTACACAACCTGGCTATCCAACGTTGTACTTGTCAAAAAGAATAATGGAAAATGGAGGATGTGCATTGATTATACCGACCTTAACCGGGCATGCCCGAAAGATTCTTATCCTTTGCCTAACATCGACTAGCTGGTCGATAATTCTACAGGTTTTAAACTATTGTCCTGCATGGACGCCTACTCGAGGTACAACCAAATCCCCATGGCTAAGGCTGATAAGCAACACACCGCCTTTATGATCGAGTCGGGCAATTACTACTACAACGTAATGCCCTTCGGCCTGAAGAACACCGGCGCGACCTATCTGCAGATGATGAACAAAGTCTTTCGGGGAGAGATCGGCGACATGCTCGAGGTCTACATGGATGACATGATCATAAAGTCTGCAGAAGAAGTCGACCACGCTACCCACCTCAAGAGGGTCTTCGACACGGCGAGGAAGTGCAAGATGAGGTTTAACCCCGACAAATGCAGCTTCGGCGTTCGGGCGGGAAAGTTCCTCAGTTTCTACCTCACAGAGCGAGGAATTGAGGCAAACCTCAACAAGTGCAGGGCATTCTCCGAGATCCCGACCCCAAACTCAAAGAAGTCGATACAATCGATGAACGGGATGTTAACTGTGCTTTCCCTCTTCGTCGCCAAATCTGCACAGTACGCACTCCCATTTTTCAAGCTTCAACGACAGAAAGCCACATTCGAATGGACCGAGGAATGTGAGAAATTGCTCCTTCACCTCAAAAAATTCCTTTCACGGCCCCCGGTTCTCTCCCGGCCAGAGAACGGGGAGACGTTGTTCCTGTACCTCGTTGTTGTACCCCAAATTTTTCCCTTAGATCCATTGATCTCTTGCATGCCATAATAGGGCAATCATGCTGCATAACTAACTTTTTTTTCAGGTCTTTGTTCATGTTTGTTTCTTTTATCAAGTTTATCTTGAGGAGGTTCAAGGAGGAATTGATCAAGGTTTTTGGAGCAGTGAATCAAGCAAGTCCCTAGGAGATGCCTCCATAACCCTAACCCCACTATGACCATATTTCTACCCACTTTATTTACCCTCATTTGTCACCTTCATTTTCTAAACCTATTTCATTAACCTTTTCATTTAACCAATTTTGTCCAATTTATTCAATTCTCCTAAACCACATTTAATCCTAATCAATTGCCAAATTATCCATTTTTATTTATTTTTGCCTAATCACCTTTGTTTACGACAAGAAAACCCCATTTTATTTCCTAAGCCCATGTTTCTTAAGCCCATCGTGACCAAAAGAAAGGAAAGGAAAGTGTTACAAATTATTGGATTTATTTTCATTACCAAGTGGCCAATAGAAATCAAGCATGAATATGTTGACTTTTCAACCCAAGCATCAGCCAATGGAAAAGTGACAGATTGGAAAGGAAGAACTCAACATTATTTGAAATCCATTCGTTCACAAAACCATTCAATCCTTGGTGCGAATCATATATTAAACTCTCCAAGGATCATTCCCTTTTGAGCTCTCAACGGTTTGCCTCAATAAAAATTGATTCTGAAGATTTACTTATCTTGGCATTCATCCTGACACACCTGCAAGATGCTTTCTCAATCCCAAAACCTTGCCTCATTCGATACCCTCTCAATGACACAAGAGGGAGAGTTCTGAAGACATGCATGAAATGGTGAAGCTGATCCTGCAACATCTGACTTGCTTTGGCACGACATAGGAGCGTGTGTCTCCAAGAGCTGAAGAACGTTTGAATTCAAATTACAAACCCTAGCTCTAACCTTGCCCACCAAGTGTTTTGAAACTCAACCCGGCCCATCAAGCAGCCTATATAAAGGGCTCATCTACAGCTCTCAAAGATGAACATTTTTCACACAAACACTTCTCACAAAATTACAAAAGCTTCTGGTGCACGAGCAAGAGAGAGGAGGAGTGGTTTCAACATTCTGGTTCAAGTTCAGAAAGCTCATCACAAGGCGAGGAAACAGTGGACTTGCTCCACTAGGTATCACCTTATCTCTTTCGACTCTTACGCATGATGGTTATGTGATACGTTATATGCACCATGCTGTCATCATTTTCATTATTCCATTATTGTCTAATTTTCATGGTTATTTTGCTTCATGTTTGATTATCATGCTGATTATATGCATTTCTGATTATCGTTTGTTGCTGTGAAATCATCATGCTGGTTTTCATTTTGTGTTGATTTAATCGTGATCGGTGCGTCTGGTTTGTTTTTGTGTTCGTAAAATAAAGTGAGTAAGAACTGGGTGGCGCTCGCCACATTAGGTTTGGTGGCTCCCGCCACATGAAATATTATTAATATAATCGCCACACTCACCAAAAATAAATTAATAAAAAGGAAATGAATAGCCATGCCGCACGCCATGCACATGCATGGCGCCCCTCCCCCCCCCCCCCCCCCCCCATAACCCTATGTGGCGCACGCCACCACCTTCCAAAGGGAAAGGTGGCGCCAGCCACCCTTTACTGTGTCTCCCCTCTTCTTTTTTATTTTTGATGTTTTTTTTAACTACTTTATTTTCATTTTCTTTTCCATATGTTCTTTAATAACTTCATAATTTCAACAAAATTATTCTGCTTCTGTTTCTTATTTCTTTTTTATCAATTGTGTTCTTAAAAGTTAGAACCTGTTCTTTAAGCATGCTTTAATTTATGATGATATTTGAACATTGCTGCATGAACTTTACCATAAATTCTTGTCTGTACTTTTTTTTGCTTCTGTTTGTTATTGCATGATTCCATTGTTTTGTTTTTCAAACTGTGAGAATATCTTTGCTGCTATGCTTGACATTTTAATGTGCTGCTGTTTTTAAATGAGTTATTTTGGAAGTATACTGTGGTTCCTGAAACTTTGTTTCCCTGATTTTAACAAACCCTTACCATGAGAATGTTGTTTGCTTTTGTTCTCTGTTGAAATCACATGAGTTAAATTCTTTTGTTTTTGTTGCTTTCCATGCCATGATTGCCATGCTTGTGTGACTACTGTTTTGGAATTGAGTTTTTCTATGAATGTATTTGATTTGTGAAATTCTGTTCCTGGCCTCAACATAAGCCTTGCCATGCAATATTTTTGTTTTGCTATATGTTGATAAGTTACATGTTTTCAAATGCTTTGGTTGAATTTGTGAATGCTTCTTTGCCATATATGTCACAGTTACATGACCACTTGCACTCACTGTTTGCTATGTTCCCATTTATGTTCACTTCATGATTAAATGCTCACTGTTTACTATGTTCACTTTTTAAGTTCATTTCCTGATTATATGCTTACTGTTTGGATTTATTAAGCTCATATATTTCATACGCTTCAACTCTTTGCAACTCTTATTTGTAAGATGTTATGCTCCCCTCATTCCAAAGGAAGGTGATTAATATTGACTCTTAAAGTCATAGCCCCCATCTTACCTTAGTAGCCTCATAAGAGCTTGCCCTCATTTCTTGGCCTCATGAGAGCCATGGAATTATAACTAGCCTTAGGAGAGAGTTCTTACACTCTTGGTGATATTCATCCTAATGAATACTCACTTTTCCTCTTTAACTCTAAAACATAACATAGGACCATTATAACTAGATTTAGAGAGTTCTTGAACTCTAGAATGAGCTTGTACTCATTCTCCCCTGTGAACTTTGACCATAGTTAAAAGTTCATTACTTAGTAGAACTACGCATACTCTGATTCTACTCCCGAGGATACGTAGGCGCAAGGTACGATGCCTTGTCGAGTATACTTAGATACTAACCCCTAGGATTTCAACCTTTAGCATAGAACCTTTAGTAAACATAAGATAACATTAGCAAGAGGCTCCCGTAGAGTACTGCGGGCGTTTAGGGTGCTAATGCCTTCCCTAGGCGTAACCAACCCCCGAACCTTAGATCTCCCCCTTTAGGTTTTTCTAACGATCTTGAACCTTTCCTTTGGATAAATCAAAGTCGGTTGTAAAAGAAAACGATGCAAGTTAATTAATAGCTTGTTATCCGATTTTCACCGCAACAGAAATGGCGACTCCATTAGGGAAAACCAGTTTTTGAGGGTTAAGCCCACCTTGCTTTTGCTTATGTTATTTATGTTTACTATGCTTGTACATATTTGTGTATGTCTGTATATTTGCTTGAGTTCTTTCCTTGGGTTTGACATTGTTGAGTGGTGAGATATATCCTAACCCGGATTTTGAGTGCACTTATGATAGAACGATGGTATTTAAGGAGGCTTTGAGGGAGTCGAATCCTGAAAAGTTGAATTGAGAACACCATCACTCAATTGAGCCCCTCTTGAGAGTCTAGTTATGTTGAACGAATCCGTTCGTGAAAGCGTGCTACTCTCGACCTAGGAGCCCGTGATATTGAGAACCGTAGTTACCAAACCCCACTAAGCCTTTATGATGTAGTGCGGTGACCATGATGGAGTCTATTTTTGAATTGGTTGTCACGCGATACTACACTCAGACGAGATTCTCTTGAGGATTTTATTGATTACCAAGTTATCTGGGAAATCGACAAAATTCGAAAGATGGATCGTAGACTCTGGGAACTCTTTAGAACCTTGTTCGGCAGGAAGAAACCATAGTACATACCAATGGGAGGGTGAACCTTGACTCCATGCTCTTAACCCAAACCTTTATGTGTGTTTGTTGCATCCATATAGCATAAGCATATGCATACCAGTTTCATGGAATTCAGACTTCTTTTTGTAAAATATCACAGAAATATCATGGACGAATCAAGAAGGAAAATTGTGAAATACACTTTCAAGAGTCCTAGATTGGATGACCTAAGGAAATTGGGGGATTTGCTAACAGACCCTGAAGGATTCATAAACAGATATGGGAAGTTGTGGATGTTGTTGAAGAAGACCATTGATGAAGGACTCCTCTCAACCTTGCTTCAGTTTTATGATCCAAAATATCACTGCTTCACGTTCCCTGGCTATCATCTCTTACCTACCCTTGAGGAATACTCTCAGATAATTGGTTTGCCCATCAAGGATAAGTCCCTATTTCCTATCTTCGAGAAGGATCCTACAGAGGAAGAAATAGCCAAAGAAACCCATCTGGAGTTGGTTGACATCAAAAACAACTTAATTTCCAAGGGAGGAATTTTTGGGTTGACTGCTAAGTTCCTGTTTGGAAAAGCCCATTACTTTGTTAAGCACTCCAACAGGGATGCCTTTGAAGCTGTTTTTGCACTGCTTATCTATGGACTTTTCCTGTTTCCAAACATCGACAACTTCGTAGACCTAAACGCAATCAAGATCTTCTTGAAGAAAAACCCTGTACCTACCTTACTTGTTGAAGCCTACCACTCAGTCCATACAAGAAACGCTCATAAAAATGGACAGATCACTCGTTGTGTTCTCATACTGTATAGATGGTTTATTTCACATCTACCAAAGGCATGAGTATTCTGGGATTCCAAGAAAGCGTGGTGGTCTCAGAAAATTATGGCACTCTCCCATGCAGACATTGACTGGTATAATAGGGTGTATGATGGAATCCTGATTATAGATAGCTGTGGGAACTATGGCAATGTGCCTCTTCTTGGCATTAAAGGTGGTATCAGTTATAGCCCCGTATTGGCACGATGCCAATTAGGGTATCCTTTGGAAGACAAACCTCTCAGTGTTCACGTGGAAAGCATCTACTTTGAAACATATGACAAGAACAAAGAACAGAAGCAATTGATCTTGAACGCTTGGGATAGCAAGCGCAAAAGAGGAAGAAGTTCTTTAGGAAGACCTAACTGTGTGTCCTTGGAGCCCTATCTCCGATGGGTCAGAAGAAGAGCTATAGAGCTAAATATGCCCTACAGAAGGCAAGAACCAATTGCTTTGAAGAAAGAACCTATTTTGTACTTCATGTCAAAAGTAGAAGAACTTGAGATTTCTTTAAGACAAGCCCAACGGTCAGAAGAAGCCTGGAAGCTCAAGTATCAAGTGGTTGTTGAAGAGAATCTGGAACTCCAGAAGCAGCTACAGACCAAGAATGAGGAGTTACTCTCATGCAAGAAGAGAAAGGCCCTAGAAAATCCAAGTTCCTCTAACAGTCAGCCTCCTGCTTGGAAATCTATTCTTGACAACCTCGCCGCAGAAAGGGATCAGATGGAGAAAGAAATCAGAAGACTCAACGCAAGGCTCTTGGGAGAATTTCCTTAGGACTTTCTAGCTTTTATTTAACTTTATGTTTAGGGCTTTTGAAAGTGTATCAACTATTGTAATTCACCTTTTATTTAATGAAAATGAGGTCTTTTGATATCTCTTGATATTTTGCGAACGTCTGAATTCCATGAAACTTTGCATTGCATCTTGCATCTTCGCTAAACCGCCAAGACACTAAATTTGGTTTTGCAAACTTTGTAGAGAATGGAGGCTACCAAGAAGATAAAATGGCCCTTTACTTTCTGGATCCCTAACTTCGAGCAGCTGATAAAGATCGGAGGAAGAATTAAAGACCCGCTAAGTTTCATCGACAAGTACGGAGACCTTCTGTCCCTAATGAAACTACAGGTGAAGGAAGGATTGCTGGAAACCTTGGTGCAACTGTATCATCCTGCATACCGTTGTTTTATATTTCCTAATTTTCAGCTGGTTCCAACTATAGAGGAGTATTCAACCATGATGAGTTTACCAATTCAGCATCATCCTCCATTTTCTGGTGTGGAAGGGGAGTTCCTTAACCAAGAGATTGCTGCTCGGTTAAGTATCCGAAAGAGGCATATACGAGAGAACATGACTACTAGCGAAGGGTATCGTGGTTTACCAGCTCAGTTTTTGATTGAAAGGGCTCTTCACTTTCAAGGAAGGGGAGACTCTGTAATGTTTGAATCAATTTTTGCTCTGCTAGTGTACGGGTTATTCCTGTTTCCCAATGTCAAAGTGTAATACCCCAAATTTTGACCACTTAGATTTTCCATCATTGTGAAAATCATCATCACAATATGGATGAACCATCATGCTTCATCAGTCTCCCCAAAGATGGGTGAGCATCCAATACAATCAAAATTAGGCTTTCAAGCCCTCTCTGAGTGCTTAGACAAAGGATCAATCAAGAAATGACATGATCTTCAACTTGTCTAATCTCTTAAATATCCACAATGGATCAAAAAGGACTCCCACTTCAAGGATTAAGCACAAGGCTGCTCCCTTCTAGGTGGATCAAGTCTCAAGATCGACAGTGTCACCAAATTAGGGTTTTGGTCGACCAGGGTCTCCAGATGGAAATTTTCATAAGGAAATCGAGGTATATGTCGATGATTTGATTGCAAAATCAAGAACAGAGGATGAGCACGTTGAACATCTGTCAAAATTGTTCGAACGTCTAAGAAAATTCAAGCTCCGCTTGAATCCTAACAAGTGCACCTTCGGTGTCCGTTCGGGGAAATTACTAGGGTTCATCGTCAGCCAAAAAGGAATTGAAGTTGATCCTGACAAGGTCAAGGCCATTCAAGAAATGCCTTCTCCGAAAACTGAAAAACAAGTCAGAGGATTTCTGGGACATTTGAACTACATCTCTAGATTCATATTCCTTATGACCGCCACGTGTGCGCCGATTTTCAAATTACTCAAAAAGAACCAGGATTGCATTTGGTCAGAAGATTACCAAACCGCCTTCGACAGTATCAAGGAATATCTATTGAATCCGCCGATTATATCACCTCCAGTGGAAGGAAGACCACTGATCATTTACCTGACGGTCCTAGAGGACTCAATGGGATGTGTACTTGGCCAACAAGACGAAACTAAAAGGAAAGAGTCTGCCATTTACTATCTAAGCAAGAAATTCACCGACTGCGAGACTCGGTACACAATGCTTGAGAAAACTTGTTGCGCTTTGGCTTGGGCAGCCAAAGGTCTTCGCCAGTACATGATTCGTCATACTACTTGGTTGGTCTCCGAAATGGATCCAATCAAGTACGTTTTCGAAAAACCTGCTCTCACGGTAAGGATTGCCCGTTGGCAAATGTTACTATCAGAATATGACATAGAGTACCATGCTCAGAAAGCCGTTAAAGGAAGTATTTTAGCCGATCATTTGGCTCATCAACCGATTGAAGATCAAGAATCAATCGGGTTTGACTTCCCAGACGAAGATGTCATGTATCTAAAGATGAAAGATTGCGATAAACCGCTACCCAGTGAAGGGCCAGAACCAGGTTCCCAGTGGGGACTTATCTTTGACGGAGCAGTCAATCATTATGGAAACAGAATTGGGGCAATCATTGTTACCCCTCAGGGTTCCCACATTCCTTTCACTGCTAGACTTACGTTCAAATGTACGAACAACGAGGCCGAATACGAAGCATGTATCATGGGTCTCGAAGAATCGATTGATTTAAGGGTCAAAAACTTGGACGTATACGGCGATTCAGCCCTGGTTATCAATCAGATAAAAGGAGATTGGAACACATACCAATCAGGATTGATTCCTTACAAAGACTATGCAAGGAGGTTGTTACCCTTCTTCAACAGAGTCGACTTTCATCACATCCCTTGTGATGAGAATCACATGGCTGATGCATTAGCCACTCTCTCTTCCATGATTAGTGTAGGTCGATGGAACGACATACCTAAGATCGACATCAGGCGCCTTGAACGACCCGCTTACATCTTCACGATTGAAGCAGTCATAGACGACAGACCTTGGTATCACGATATCAAATGCTTCCTTCAGAAACAAGAGTACCCATCTGGGGCACTCAGAAAAGACAGGAAAACCCTCAGAAGATTGGCTGGAAACTTCTTCCTGAGCGGTGACACTCTCTATAAGAGAAATTTTGACATGGTCTTGCTCCGATGTATGGGCAGACCAGAAGCAGACATGCTCATGAAAGAAATTCATGAAGGATCCTTTGGCACTCATGCCAACGGACACACAATGGCGAGAAAAATTCTCAGGGCCGGGTATTATTAGTTGACCATGGAATCCGACTGCTACAAGTACATGAGGAGGTGTCACAAGTGTCAGATATACTCCGACAAAATTCATGTACCGCCATCACATCTCAAAGTTCTTTCTTCCCCGTGGCCTTTTTCCATATGGGGAATCGACATGATTGGTATGATTGGGCCCAAGGCTTCTAACGGACATCGGTTCATCCTGGTAGCCATTGACTATTTCACCAAGTGGGTCAAAGCAGCGTCATTCGCCAATGTAACCCGACAAGTGGTGGTCCGATTTATCAAAAACAATATCATCTGCCGTTATGGTGTTCCAAGCGAGATCATTACTGATAATGGATCTAACTTGAACAATAAGATGATGAAAGAGTTGTGTGCTGAGTTTAAGATCGAACACCATAAATCATCTCCCTACCGACCCAAGATGAACGGAGCGGTAGAAGCGGCTAACAAGAACATCAAAAAGATTGTTCAAAAGATGGTTGTAACCTACAAAGATTGGCACGAGATGCTACCCTTTGCTCTTCATGGTTATCGCACATCTGTCCGCACTTCAACAGAGGTAACCCCTTTCTCTCTAGTATATGGCATGGAGGCAGTTCTCCCTATAGAAGTAGAGATCCCATCAATCCGGGTATTGATGGAAGCTAAGCTCACCGAAGCTGAATGGTGTCAAAGTCGACACAACGAATTGAATCTGATCGAGGAAAAGCGAATAACGGCACTATGCCATGGTCAATTGTATCAACAGAGAATGAAGAGGGCGTTTGACAAAAAGGTCCGACCCCGCATCTTCAGAAAAGGAGACCTCGTGCTCAAGAAAATACAATCATTTCTCACTGATTCTCGGGGAAAATGGACCCCAAATTATGATGGCCCCTATGTGGTCACGAAAGCTTTCTCGGGCGGCGCCTTGAGACTTGCAACCATGGACGGAGAGGAATTTGCCTACCCCACGAATGTTGATGTAGTCAAGAAATACTTCGCCTAAAACAAAAAAAAAAAACGTCTCGGTGGATTGAAAACCCGAAAGGGCGGTCCAGGCAAAAGTTAGAGACATGAAAAAAAATAGAATCATCCCGATGGATTGGAAATCTCATAGTACAATCCAGGCAAAAGTTAGCGATAATGGCAAGTAACTATGTTCAACAGAGGCAAATCCCTCAGCAGTAGTTACATCATCTATCGGAGGAAATCTCCAGTCAAAGGTCATCTTCGACGGAAGCTCAGGATGTCCCGAACTCAAAGTTGGTAGAAGGATAGTGGTCGTTATGTTTCGACGTAGCCCTTTTCCCTGTAAATTACCATTTTCTAACTTTGTATATACTCTTTGGAATCACGCGTTTGGCTGATCTCCATCTTATCAATAAAATTTGAGCCCTTGTGCTTTTTGTTTGTAATTCTTTACTTGTTTTAGCTTTACAGAACGACGTTATTTAAACTTAATCAGCGATTCTTGAAATAAAACAAAAATAAATTTACTTGTTAAACTTTTTCTGCTTTTAAATTAAAGATGGCATTTCTTTTGACTGTTGAACATCAGAAGAACATCGATTGCTTCTCCCGAAGTAAGCGAACTTCAAAGTGGAGAATCAAAGTACTCCTTCTAAGCCAGTGCGCCTGAATGAAGGATCAACTGTATCAGATGCGGTTTTCCCGTCTGATACCCTCGGCCGAGTTCTCATCTCCTAAGCCCGATCAACATAGCTCCCAACGGGACTATCTCTCCTAAGCAAGGTGGAATTGCTATTTTGAATCTCGCCCCGCGATGGCCGAGTATCCAATTGTGTTCATCCATTAGTCTGTATGTCGCGTCTATTTTGTCAGCATATACATACACACTTCATGCATTTTATTTGCGTTCGCATTTCGTATTGCATCACTATCACTTGAGTCGGTCTTATCCCCTAGTGATAAACAGTTTTCTCAATCGAGTTTGTCAGTTCTTTCCTCGTCAGGAAGTGTTGCGTCTGCACAATCTCTCCACCAGTGTATCTTTAGATCAGAGTCGGCACTTGGCCACTTTGATAACTTGAACCTCTGAAAAGCCAGAGAAAACTCTCAATAAACATCACTCTTCGCCATTGAAGATGATATCCTTGCTTTCCCGGATTAAGGAAAATCCACAGAGAAAGCCTCGTGATCAGAGATTCGGCAGTACATCAGTATTTCTCCGAAAAGTCGTTGATGAAAAGGTCATCGACACCTCAAAATTGGACCCCATCATATGGCGTTTCTCCGGGAAGATCCCGAGAAAATTATGATGAAAGATCCCAAACGAAAACAGTCTCTCAAGAGACTCGCTTTCCCTAGTAGAATCGACAAATGGCGTCTCCAAAACAGAGAAGTTTGTGTACCTCTACAATTCATACGAATGGGTTCCCCAGCAAGTCTGACATCAAAACTTTTTCCACTCAAATGGCATCTCCCCAGGAAAATTCGGCGAGAAGTTTGGAGGAAAGCCGCTACGAATAGCATCCCTTGTCAAGAAAGTTTATTGACAAAAGAAACTAAGACCAGTTCCTTGGTAGGAAACCAGGATCGAGGGGAAGTTTAAATCAGAAACTAAGACCAGTTCTTGGTGGGAAACCAGGATCGAGGGGAAGTTTAAATCAGAAACTAAGACCAGTTCCTTGGTAGGAAACCAGGATCGAGGGGAAGTTTATTTCAAAAGAGACTGAGACCAGTTCCTTGGTAGGAAACCAGGATCGAGGGGAAGTTTACCTTTTCTAAGCATCATCGCTTAGCTAAAGAAGATGAATGCGTAAGCTACCATTCATAACCACCATCAAAATTTTGGATATTCCGATATTTAATCCTCTTGCACCCCGAATGCCCGAATCCCTTCGTCATTCACACCTTCGGGTCCAAGAAGATTAAATAGGGGCATCTGTAATACCCCAAATTTTGACCACTTAGATTTCCCATCATTGTGAAAATCATCATCACAATATGGATGAACCATCATGCTTCATCAGTCTCCCCAAAGATGGGTGAGCATCCAATACAATCAAAATTAGGGTTTCAAGCCCTCTCTGAGTGCTTAGACAAAGGATCAATCAAGAAATGACATGATCTTCAACTTGTCTAATCTATTAAATATCCATAATGGATCAAAAAGGACTCCCACTTCAAGTATTAAGCACAAGGCTGCTCCCTTCTAGGTGGATCAAGTCTCAAGATCGACAGTGTCACCAAATTAGGGTTTTGGTCGACCAGGGTCTCCAGATGGAAATTTTCATCTGGGCACAAGGCAATGATCCAAAACATAACCTAATATACTTCATGGAACCTCATGAACCCATGCATCAAGTCAATTTTGCCTCAGGGGATGCATTCATCAAAAATCAGGAATTAGGGTTTCTTGACCTAATTCACCCCTAAGTTGACTTTTGGGACAAACCATGAGCCAAGACCTCAAGAGATGATTTGAGGGTATCAAATGTACCATATTGATCCATTTGGAACAATGGATTGATCCAAGAAGCTTGAGCAACAAGTCTCATTTTCATCTGCACCACAATTAGGGTTTTAAGGGAAAAGTCAACTGTAACTTTGACTTTTGACCAGGACATGCTCCCAAACCCTAATACATGATTGAATATACCCTATGACACACATGGAACATGTCCATCAAGTTTGATTTAGGTCAAGGATATGATTTCCTGAAGAATTGCACAGTTTGGAATTCATCTGATAAAAAGTCAACTGTGCACAAAAGTCAACTTTGACTTTTTGAGATTTTTCACCAAAATGGATTTTTAACCCTAAAATGATGTTAATGTATGATTTGAATCATCATTCGTCAAGAAAAATCAAGAAAAGTGAGATAACTTGTAAAAGGGGTAACCATAAAACTTAGAAATTTTTCTAAGTTAAAAATAAAGTGGCAAAGGTACCAACTTTGGAGGACCATAACTCCTAAACCACAAGGCCATTTTTTCTCATCCAAAGATGGATTTGTAGCCCTCATTATCACCTACAAAAACTTCAACTACAAGTCATTCCGATTCATTAAGGATTTTGAGTTATGGAGTGATCAAAGTGGCTGAAAAGTGAAAATGTCACTTTTTCCAACACTTAGTGAAATTTTCACTAAGTCAGATTCTGCCTCACTTTTTGCCAAATGTAGGGGGATTTTTCACTTGGAATCAAAAGAGATCAAAACCAAACTTGTTCAAACAGTTGTTGTATCATGTAAGAGCTTTCCAAAATGGCCAAGAACATTGCCAAATTCAACCTACATCATGAGATACAACATTGGCAAGTTGCCTTGCTGAAATCTGTCAAAGCAAGGCAGAATTTGCATTTTGGCTCGATTTTCCAAAATCAGCCAAATTCAATTTCTCCAATCCACTTGGACACCTTAGAGGATTGAATCTAAAGGGGACAATCACTGAGCCAAGCCTCCAAAGTCCATGGAACAAGAAATAGCATGTTGAACCTAGAGTTGCCAAAATAGGGACAAGACTTCAAATTTGGAATGAGGCATTTAATGGAACCATCAAGGTGGCATGGACTGAGCCATTCTCATCTGAAATTAGTCAAGACTTATCCAAGACTAAGGGGACCAAAGCTCTGTGCCCTAACCTCTAGTCAATGGCTAAAGGAGACTTGGATTCTCATTGGACAACATTGGCCAAACCTACTTAACAGCTGCCATGCACTATTCCTTGCAAAACAAACTTGCTCTACTATAAATAGAGCTCAATTGTGGTCATTTTAAGTACACCAAAGCCATCTAACAGATGCTTTCCTCAAAATCTCTTTCTCTTGGTAAAAATGCCTTTCTTAGCAAGGTAGCTATCGGGTTTTGAGTTTGAGAGCAATTCTGCACAAACCAATCACTCACACACCTCACATACATCACATATGAGCTGATCAAACACTCACATAACTTCTGAAACATCAACTTCATGAAATCACCAGCTGGTTGCTCAAATTTTCAAACAAGGTGCAGCTGAGGTACCACAAAATGATCCAGCCAATTTCAATCAAGTCCAACCATCCAAACACAATCCATAGGGTGTAGGGAAGCTGTTCAGATCATCACAACTCATCTGTAACACCTCCAAATCAAAAATCACTCTGAACTTGCTGTCACGACTTGGAGGTAAGCACATACTTGGTCATCTCTCAATCTATGCATATTTCCTCGCACAATAATTTGGCCATATGTTCATAATCATGCATGGAATGTTTTCCCTCAATTAATTGCATTGTTTGAATCGTGTATCAAAAATCCTAGCCTTCATGCAGAAATTAGGGTTCTTGAGGTTTCTTCGTGATTTCTTGTTGTATGTTTAATTTAAATGAAATTAAAGTACATAGACATGATCGTGAGGTTGAGACGAGCATAATGATATGTGGATTGCATGATATGATTACGTATTCATGGAGATTGGATAGAAAATGCAAATCTGAGAAACCAAGAACACGCGCGTGTTCTTCAGCTGTTCTTGGCGCCATTTTTCATAAATTCAAATATTTGAATTTTGTGATTTTGTTTAATTGATTCAAAAATTAATTTCTCTCTGAGTTTTAATGATTTTGAGTTGATTCTTTTTTTAATAATTCACAAAAATGTTAAAATATTTTATTTTCACAAAAAATCCCAAAAATGTTATTTATTTCATATAATTGATTTTTTTGTAAAGAATTAATATTTTGATTGTTTTTGGCATTTTAAATATTTTTTCTACATTGATTTTGCAACTTTTAATGCTTTCTAATTATTTTGTAGGTCAATACTTAATTTTTGAAGCATTAATCCAAGATCACAATTTGTTTTCCATGTGTTAAACAATTTTTGATCATTTTAATTGAATTTTTATTCAATTAAATACATTTTGAAAACAAATTAGGGTTTTGGATTAATTCAACCCTCATAAATCATTTTCAAAACACTTTGGGCCTCTATTAGAGTGTAAGACCCAATCCTTTTTTTGACCAAATCATCTTTGGGCCTCACTTATTGTATAAGTCCCGATACCGTCAAAAAACAAACGGCGCGATCGTCGCCTTTTCAAAAATCATCTGGGCCTACCCTCGAGTAGTAAGACCCATTTATTCATCTCAAAACTCTTTGGGCCTCTTGAGAGAGTGTAAGACCCATCCCCCCTTGTACAAAAACTTTTTGGGCCTCACTCATTATATAAGTCCCTCTGTACAAGTAAACGGCGCGATCGTCGCCCTTTTAAAAGTAAAAACCATCTGGGCCTACCCTCGAGTAGTAAGACCCATTTCTTTTTCTTTAAAACACTTTGGGCCTCTAATAGAGTGTAAGACCCAATCCCCCTTTTAACCAAAAACATTTTGGGCCTCACTTATTGTATAAGTCCCTCTGCGTTAAAAGAAAACCTCGGCGCGACCGCCATTTTTAAGCGAAAATCATTTGGGCCTACCCTCGTGTTATAAGCCCCTCTCTTTTCTTTAAACCTTTTTGGGCCTCTTGAGAGAGTGTAAGACCCATCCCTTTGTACAGAAAACCTTTTTGGGCCTCAGTCAATTGTATAAGTCCCTCTGTACAAATTCAACAGTGCGCTCACTGATAAAACCCTGGGCCTCTCCTTGAACTGTAAGCCCCAAATATTTCTTTTTCAAAGCACTTTCTCCTTTGATTTTGAATATACTGTTGTTTTCAATCTTTCTTTGTTGAACAACTAACCAAACAGCATGGAAGCACTACAACCGAGTAAGTGGTTATCGCTTTCATTTACTGCTTTCATATTATAAACTGTATTGTGGGGCTGCTCACTGTAAGTCTCCTTTCATAAACTCATATCTATTGTGTAATAATAGTATCGATATTTCGAGTTTCCCCGACAACTACGTCTAGAACTAGGTGACGCCGTTTCATTTATTCGTAGAAATAGACGCCTAGATCCCCAATAGGAGCACCAGATACAGTCTTCTCTTCGGCTGTCCTCCTTAGGAATCGTCAAGAAGCTCTACTCCCCAAGATGAATGTATTCTCCGTGAATGGCATCTTTGAGTTTCTTCCCAATTCTCGAACTTTCCTGACTTGATCTATTCCTTGTGGATAGCTTGCCTTGAATGTCTCAGGGTTTGGGTACCCACTACGGTCATAATCTTGGACCTTAACTAAGGAACCCTCTTTAAAAGCTAAAAGTCGCTGGATAGTAAACCTCGCACGTTTACCAGTGGTTTTTATCTTTAAAAGAGTTATCTCTCCTAATGGAAAGGAGATGATAGACCCACGGGCTTCTTAAAAGCATCGGCCTCCTCTTGGGCATTATTCAAGGACACTACGGCTTCTTAGAAGTATTCACAGCCTCCTCTTAGGCTTCGTATAATGATCTCTTCCTCCGAGAATGATAGCCTCCTCTTGGGCATTATTCAAGGACCCGTCGGCTTCTTAAAAGTTTCCAGCCTCCTCTTGGGCTTCGTACAAATTGTCCCGACGACCTCCTAGAAGTATAGGAACAGAACCTAGTCATCCTCATAGAACAGTCCTTTCATAGAGTCTACTACTGTTTCTCGAAGCATAGTACAAAAGATAAAACTCTAGACACGGACAGTCTAACTTCCTTGAGTCTCAAAGACATTCTCAAGCACCCTTCGTTAAATAGGAAGGAAACCCGCAGACTCGGACAGTCTCAATACCCTTTGGATTTCCCGTTTCCTCAAAGAGAAGGAAATATCCCTGATCCTCAAATTAAATCCCTGTGTACAGTGTTACTCATATAAGAACTGATTTTCTCTTTTAAATCAGTATATTGGATCTGTCACTCAACTGAAACAGTTACAATAGCCTCCATCTCGGGCTTCGTACGAGATACCAAAATTCTCCCCAGTGGAGTCAAAACAACCTTTTCGCCTCTCTCTCGGGCTTTGTATGAGATACAAAAGCACTCTCTTACTGAGTATAAAAGATTCTCCAACTGAGTCAACTCTTTGCTAGCCTCCTCTTAGGCTTTGTATAACGATATGCCCCACTGGGTCAAAAACTTTTAGCCTCTCTCTCGGGCTTTGTACGAGACACAAAATAGCCTCCTCTTAGGCTTTGTATAATGATTTTCCTAGCGGAAATTAGCCTCCTCTTAGGCTTTGTATAAGAAAACCACTGGTTGATCCAATCGACCTTTTAGCATCAAAGTTGTGCCTCGTTCACAGTACACAAACATCAACAACTCCTTTCCCTTCATCTAATCGCTGTAAGCGGCAAGCCTCTGGATCATCTACATCCATGCCACTGTCCCTCTTTTAGCATGAGAAATTCCTAAGGAAAGATGGCATTGATCTACACTGAGTTAAAGTCTTCTCCTTCAGGTTAAAACCCTTTCTTCGGAAATTATGGCATTGCTCGGATCCGCGTATCCCAGTTAAAGTAATTCTCCTTCTCCCCTCTTTAGAGATGACAGATTCTCTCTAAAGCCGAGGTCTTTCAGCTTCACGTCTTGGGCTTTGAACAAGACACAAATAGACCTTTTAGCTTCACATCTTGGGCTTTGAACAAGATACAAATCACCTTTCGCTTCACGTCTTGGGCTTTGAACAAGACACCAAAACCAATTTCCTCCCATAGAATAGGAGGAACTACGAACGCTCTGATTTCCCTGTTTCGGTAAACAGGAATACGTAGGCATAAGATCGAAAGAAAAGATCTTAGCGAGCGCAATCAACAAAAAACCCAAATCACATATCTTCGTCAATCAAAAGCAGTAATTCAAAAGCACCAGTCCTAATATCCTAATCCTTATTCCCCGCCAGAAACCTTCTGCCCAGGTAAAAAGAAAGAGAACAGTATTGGCGAAAATACAAATAACCAGTACAAAGGCCCCCCACATTGATAGCATCCGTAACCTAACAGACCGCTGTTTAAACTCAGTATGCAAGCAGGGTTAATTGGAGACATCTATTTCCCTTCCTTATTCAGCTCACAATAGGATAAAAAATGAATCGACCTGTAGTTTAAAGCTCAAACCGCAGAGAGCGACCAGCGCTTAAGAACCGCGTCCAAAATCGCTCGCTACAGAAAAGTGGCGCCCACCGTGGGGCCGATCATGAAAGGGATCAGGGAAGGCGAAGGGCCCTCCTATTTAGAGTTGTAGCTTTTAAGTTTCCTGTTTTATGATCAGTTGTCGTAATCCTATTTTAATTTGTATTTCTTTTAATGTAATTCGAACAATGGTTGTAATATTTCCTTTTTGTAAGCATTTGTATTATCTTTCAATGGGAAGGAGTTTATGTTGTTGGTAATCCTGTATTTACACTGTTTGCGAATAATTTTTAGTTCTTGATGGTTTGGCCTGCATTTGCATCTCATTTGCATCTTCGCATGTGCATGTGCATTCTTCCGTGTCTCATCGTTGTTTTATCTTCTCCAGAACCATCACCCTAAATTCTCTACATCGTTACAACACCCGGGCATAGGCTCGAAGACGAAGAATGTCTGAGGATTATGAGAATTTGGATCAGGTTAACAACGAACTCAACGAATTGAGATGAGGAATGGGGCAGATCATGGAAGCTTTGAATGTTATACGAGCAAAGATGGATACGCAGGTCACTGTAGTCTCAGAGGTCGTTTCTACAACTGTAGAGTCACCGGTTATACCTGTTGTGAACCCTACTCTAGGGATGCCATTTGATTTTATACGAACCACGGCTCCTCAGTCTACGCAACAAGCAGTGCCGTTGTTTAGTGAGATTCAGCAAACTATTCCAACTTATGCTCCGCCTGTGGTGCAAACCGAGTTCCAACCTATTTTTCAGAATCAGCATCATTTTGAGGATGATAATATATCTGTGGAGGAGGATGATCGTAATGAGGAGCTGAGGGTGAGTGTGGAAGTTATGCAGAGGAAGTTGAAAGCTATGGAGGGAAGTAATGTCTTCAGTACTGACCTCAAGGACATGTGTTTGGTTACAAATCTGGTAATTCCACCGAAGTTCAAGCTGCCAAGTTTTGAATTGTATTCTGGTGCTACGTGCCCCAAAGGGCATTTGGTCATGTACCTCCGGAGAATGGCTGCGTACGTGGACAACGATAAGCTAATGATACACTGTTTCCAAGATAGCCTGAAGGGCGTCGCTGCAAAATAGTACCTAGGTTTGGATCAGTCTCAGATCAAGTGTTTTCAAGACGTAATGGACGCCTTTGTGAGACATTATAAGTATAATTTGGACTTAGCTCCGGATCATAGACAACTGCTGACTATGACTCAAAAGAATACTGAGTCATTCAAAGAGTACGCTCAAAAATGGAGGGAAACGGCCTCGCAGGTTGAACCGCCGTTGACAGAAAAAGAATTAGCTGATTGGTTTGTAGATACCGTAAAGCCTGAATTTTATGAGAAGATGATCAGTAATATTGGTGCCAATTTTTCTGACATTATTGCCATTGGTGTGAAAGTAGAAGCATGTTTGAAGAATGGAAAAGTAGCCAGTTCACCTAGTAGTTCCACTAGTAACAGTGTCAAGAAGTCTCCGGGTAATTTTCATAAGAAGAAACAAGGTGAGACTAATATTGTTATGTCAAAGAGTCAGAGTCCCAGATGGAAACGATCTCTCTTTCAACAACAACCAAGTCCCAGTTTTCCTCAACAACCGATTTACCCTATGCAGATCGCACAACAACCATATGTGGTGGCTGTTACGCCCACTTTTAACCATCAGATGATGCAACCAGTTCCTGTTCACCAGCCACCGAATCAACATCAGTGGCCGAGAAATCAAAATCAGAATTACCAGCAACAAAGGTGGCTAGCGCCACAGCAAAATACCCCTCAAAGAAGACCGGCGATAACACCAAATTTTCCACCCATACCAATGACCTACACAACATTGTATCCTTCTCTGGTGGAGCAAGGATTGGTTGTTACTAGGCCGTTGGGGCCACCATCTGAGAAGTCTCTGCAGTTCTTCAACCCCAATGCAACCTGTGTTTTCCATCAAGGAGGGGTGGGCCATGATTTAGAAGGATGTTTGGCATTAAAGAATATGGTGAAAAGTCTGATGGAGAAAAACATTCTGTCTTTCGCTAATAACCAGCCAAATGTGAAGAGTAACCCCTTGCCAACGCATGGGTCAACTAATGCTATCGAAAACGAGAATGATGAATTGTTGGTCTCAGATGCAGTGAAGATTAAAACTCCCCTGAGAACGTTTCTTGCCAAGTTGTTTAGCGTCGGTTTGGTCAAAGTATGCCATGATGGTTGTGAAGAGTGTGATGGTAGTAGTAAAAGGTGTCAGTTAGTTCAAGATGATATTCAGCAGTTGATTAATGAAGGTTTCTTACAGGTTTTCAGAAAAGAAAGCAAAGTAGCAGTGATTGAACTGGTGTTCAATTTGCCAAAGCAAGTGCAAGTGTTTGACAAAGAGGAATACATATCAGTAATTCCCGTATTCAACAGCCCAGGGGCAAGTACTGTGAGTCCCGTGTTTAAACAATCAGTTCCAAGATTCAACAAACCTGAAGTTGTTTCTCCTGTTAATCATTCCAAGAGAAATAATTTCCCAAGACCAGTCCCATTCAGGTTCAGAGGAACCAAAGCGTTACCGTGGATCTACGAAGACATTACAGGTGGTAGGAAGAAGGAGGAAATGATCCCAAGGAAAGAGGTGGGGGTCGTTATAGAAAAACCAGTCCCAAGGAAGGAGGTGGGGGCTGATGAGAAGAATGTGTCCAGTATAGTAGAAACGGGGAAAATGACGAGGAGTGGGAGGATTTATACTCCTGTGAACAAAGAAGTGTCCAGTAAAGAAGGTAATATTCATGTACCCGCCAATGACAAAAGTAAAGAAGTGATCTCCAAAGAGGATGACGAAGAATTTCTCAGAATAATAAAAAGAAGTGACTACAAGGTCGTGGATCAGCTCCACCAGACTCCGTCAAAAATTTCTATTTTATCTCTGTTAATTAATTCACCAGTCCACCGATCAGCACTGCAGAAAGTATTGGCCCAGGCTCATGTAGCTCAGGATATTACCGCCGGGCAGTTTGATCATGTTATCGCTAACATTACTACATGCAATACACTCAGCTTCAGCGACGAAGAGTTGACCCAAGCGGGTCAGAAACACAATCTTGCACTACACATATCAATGAAATGTCATGAGGACACGTTGGCTAGGGTTCTTGTAGATACAGGATCTTCTCTGAATGTTTTACCCAAGAGGACTCTCGATAAGTTGGCATACCAAGGAGGAATAATGAGACCCACGTCACTGATCGTCAAAGCTTTTTGAAATTCTGGTACTAGACATGTGATGTTAAGTGTGATGTCACAACATCAATATCTGCAATATGAATAAGATAATAAAAGCACTGAATATCACACAAGGATTGTTCACCCAGTTCGGTTCAACAACCTACATCTGGGGGCATACCAAGCCAGGAAGGAAGTCCACTATTAGTAGTATCAAATTACAGACTCAACAAACCAGTTGACAATCTACCTAATTTAATCACTACCCAATGACCCTTCTATCTAAGTCCACCCTAGATAAGAGACTCCATCTCACTCCCAATCATCGCAATGATGTCTAGCAGTCAACATCTCCGCCACTGCATCAACAGCTTAATTTCCAACAGTTCTTCAATCACATAGAAGACACACTCATATGACACATCTTGGAGTTGCTTCAAAGCTTCCTCCAAGAACAATACAAAACTCATTACCTACAGGTTTCTGAGTTTGAACATAGTGACCATCTCACAACCCGAGTGGTTCACTTAGAATAAGCCTTAATGATCTACATCTTGGACCCGTACCTATTCTAGATTACAAGCATTCTATTTATAACTTTTTTCCCAACTTGATTTGGGCCTTCAAATCTTCTGCACCAAATCTGCAACAGATTCTCTCCTCAATAGATCTTCAATTAAATCTTCATAATTAACTCGGATTATTCTCCATATCTTTTTGCATTAAATTAGCAACAAACTAATCTTCTTCATTAATGATTGCACCAAGAAATTCGCATCCAATCTAACTAACAGATCTCCTTAAATCAACATAATGCGCGCAGCCCTAAAAACATCACAACCTGATGTTTTAATGTTCTGGTATAGTGATGTCAAGACATCGCATATGACATCACTCTTCAGCACTTTAACTCTTCAACACCTTAACTACTTTCACAAAACCAGAATGTTAACCAAACATAACAATAATGTTAGAAGCTCATGTTGAAACATCAACCATGACATTAACATTGTTTTACCAAAATTTCAACCAATCACAAGAACTAACAATCTCCCCCTTTGGCTAATTTTGGCTAAAACCCATATATAAACATTACAGCAGCAATAACAACCCTATATTACTATTAGTAGTCATCAGCAACTACTGAATATATCTGTGACCATCAGTGGCTACTGTGTACAGCAACCATGGAGAATCATCTTCTTGGGAAATTTTAAACGATGTTAAGACATCATGTTTGACATAACATCACCACAGCACAGCAACTTCAGGCAGAACATTAGGACCTAAGAAGTAGACAGTCCTGAAGTAGTCATTTGGTGCACATGAGGAAAAAGATATCTGACACTCCCCCTCAATACAACACATTTCTTTTTCCTTCTAGGACAGACCCAGAACAAATGTAGAAGACTCCTCCAGAAAAGAAATGTCTGTCTATACAAAAAAAACCAATGGTGGCATAAGAGAATTCTGCACACCTTCTTTGATCAGACATCGGGTTTAATCTGTGGCATAAGATGAAACTTAAGAAGTGCCATTCTGCCAACCCAGGTAACTCAGAACACAAGTCACAACTGTGTTCATAACTCAGGACACAAGTCACAAAGACTCAACACCAACCTAAGGTAAGGACATCCTCTTTGACATCTCTGAACCACACCTAAAACTGCAGACTCCAGACAAGGCATTTGCGCAAACCATTTAGCAAAACCCTTTCCTTTCTCCCCCTTTTTAGCCACAAATTGGCAAAGAAAGCCCTCACAGAACCAGACCCAAGTAGTGCTCATCCAAAAACGAACAAATGCCATAAGACTTATGAAACAAGAACACACACTGGCTGAAGGAGCAAAGAATAACCCCTATAAATAGCTGATCAGTTACTTTGGAATTAACGAGCCTTGAATAGTCAAAGTTCTTGGTCATAGAAACGCTATTTTAGGAACTAAAAACTCCATCCAAATTCAATGTCTACCACCCAAAACAGTCTTGACCGCCTTTATTGCCTCTAACTGATTCTTACCATAAATTGTGCCAAAACAGTTCCATGCATAGTCGAAGACACGTGTTTCACCTTATCCTTACACCACCGTCCAAAATAAATCCTTGTTTGGCTCAAGAAAAACATGTCTTGTACCATGTTTTGACACAATGTCTGCTTGCTCACAACATTATCAACCCAAGACTTCCACAGAAGATTATACATTCCAAACCAATAAACTTGTCTTCAGACTTCTTCTCAGAAGCATGTTCACACATGAATCACATGACTAGAACCAATTGTCATAACATCCAATGCCAACCAACAGCCTAATGTCATAACATGTTATCTGACATTATATCCTCATAAGAGGCAACCCATCTCCACAAGCTTGATCATCATGCAAGCTTCATAATCTGTGCACCTTTGCAGCAAGATCCATAGACACGTACTCCCCCTGTCATGGTAAACTAGTGCTCTAGATGGAGATAAATTTTTAAGCACACTTGCTGAGCACATTCATTTTGGTACCACTGTCCCTTATTAGCAGTCACTCACACATGAAGTCATAATTAGGCTATTCATAAGGATCAGCAACCTCCTTCAAATAAAGATCAAAGTCACATAAATCACCCAACTCTTCAAAGGCAGTCATTTTCTATCATACTCTTCACCTTCAGACTTCCAATCAATCAATTAATACCTGATCTACTTCAGTCTTCTCTACAGTCTCCATCCAAGGCAGACCTTCTACTTCATCATTCTCCCGTATGACTATGTAGACGCTCCTTAGGCAAAATGTATGCACCAAGCTTCAGAACCAGAACAAAATCATCTTTCACCAAGGATATTCAACCAGATAATGTCCCAACACAAGTTAGAACATTTGCCACCCACCAAGATATCATCACCTTGATTCTTGATATGCTCCACCAACTGGACTTACTATTGCATAGTAATCCAAAGAACTAGAGAATTAAACTCTCATCCACCTTCAAGAAGAATAATCTCCTTGAGTCTTTAACTCATCACCCTTCTGCCCAAGAGTAACTTGTTCCAAGACAATCCTCAATAATAACCAGCTGCCACACACTGATTATCTTGATTCTTCGAATCCACTTCTGAGATCAGCCAAATGCCACAGTTTGATCACCTCATTCATGAATCCTCATATGAAAACAACCAAATGCCACATTTTGACCTTTTTCACGTTTGTCAGAACTCTCACAAAGATATCTTGATCCACCAAGGAAACTTGATCTTCACGTCACATGTTCCACTTGCTCAAAAGCAAACACACTTAGATTCCCTAAGCCATGGTCATGTAACGTCTTCTCCTTCCTGTAGCTCCCGTAAACTTCCATGAGAATGATCTTTTTGAAGCATCCTATTGTTCATTCTTGTAGATCATCCTATCATTAGCTAATGTGCCACATCACCAGCTGAGACTCCTGATGTTAAGCTAGATGTCAAAACATTATGATATCCAACTGTTGAATTCAGCTCTTCCTTCTGCCACTTAGAAGAACCTCCTCCCTTTGCAGAACCAGATTTCCATGCTCTCATAGACATGATTCAACAATCAAGTTTGAGTAAACAACCTACATCCTGCTTAGAAGCTCCAAAGACTTCAAACCTACCACATCTGAATCTTCAGAAAATAAGTAGTCCAAGACTACCCCATAACTATTCCAAATAATGCCACTTCTAAATGCACTATAGAACACACAGAGTTCTCACACACCACGAAGAGAAATAAACCGCTACATAGAGTCCTGCACTTTTACATCAGACATATACATAGTCTCCCGTCAATGTATTTTGTCATTAGTCAAAAGCAGACAAATACTCAACTCCTGTCAAGGTAACCTTCTCACACAACCGGCATCTGCTGATTCTTCTTCAAAACAAACCATCATGACAACCATTCATACCACAAAGGCCTTCCAGGTTAGGTCAGTGTCTTGATCTTTTACTCCACCCTAAGCAAAGAACTGAAATGATGTTTCAACATCAGTTCTGACATTAGTCTAAATCACGTTATACAACTGCTATGGCTTTGGAAACAACACCCATAGTAAACCACACATATCTCTTGTAGGGAACACACGAGAACATATCAATATCTGATCAACTACTGCAGTGACTTGCATAACAACTCTTCCAGAAGCTTCTTCTTATAAGCACAAGGTTCAGACCTCTTGTCTAACTCAAGAGTGATAACTGCCATCCTACTGCATAAACACACCATAGGCAATCTGCTACTTCCAATCCTTCAAGCCACAAAACTGAAAGAGCTCATGCAAACACCAATTGACCACAGGCTGATTTAAACTGCTACTGCACACACATTCTTGGATGCATTTTCCCTATAAAATTGTCCTCAGACATTTTAGATTAAACAAGGATCATTTCCTTCTCTTCTGCTATCAAGATAACTACCTTTTCTTCAACCAGCTCCAAATGAAATGCTATAACATTATGAACAGCATCTCACAAATTGTTCAACTTCACAGCTTCAGTGATCCTTCAAAACAGCTACAATCTAATAGGTTTTTGACTTAGCATCTACCATAAGCTGTTAATGTGTATCGCGATGTCGAGACATTGACATATTACGCTCAGCTTCTTTCTTGATGAATCTTCCTCCAGTTCATGATTTTGAAAATCATAAACATGTATCTTCCCAAGAGAATTCATTTCCAGATATACCAGAACCACATTTGACATCATAACCAGGAAGATCCTCCTAATTAGGTCACCACAACTAAGCTTAAGAGATAACTTATCAAGATCTTCACTCCCGCGTGAAAGATTTAACAGTGATACTCTTTTGCCTTAGCTCCACCCTCTTCTTTCACCATCAAGAAAATTGATAAAGAGGGAATCAATGTTCAGGACAGATTGGTCTTCAATGCCTGATTTGAAATATATTCTTCTTCAACAAAAAAACTGAAACTTCCATGTCGTACAGTCTTTAATAAGATCCATTCACCTTATGATCACTTCTCTCCCAAAACAAAGATATGAGATACTCCTCAAGTATCTTTGACATCTCTAAACAAACGGTTGAAGCTGTCTTGCATAAACTACAATATCATAGAATATCCTGCTGAGGAGACCAAACCCTAATGTCTTTCCAAGAGAATACCTTCCTAGAATCTCACCACCAGAGATACAAGAACCAACCAGGGTTACATCAGATACCATGCAACGGAGCACACAACAACTCCTCAACAACCTTCAGGCACTACTCAATAATCCTTGCACACCATCACCATAAACCAAGTGCCAACAAATCAAACTCACAACAGCAGTTCTCCTGATAACAATAGACAGATACATAATCTATCATGAATAGTCCATCCTTCACTCCAAGGGATCATTCAAAGAACTGAACAAGTCCAAAATTCAGCAAAAGTCTTCCTTGCTCATGAACCAGAAAGTATCTTCCCTAGATCTCATCCAGAAACAGACAGGATGCCTGCTTTGATACCAATTGAAATTCTGGTACTAGACATGTGATGTTAAGTGTGATGTCATAACATCAATATCTGCAGTATGAACAAGATAATAAAAGCACTGAATATCACACAAGGATTGTTCACCCAGTTCGGTTCAACAACCTACATCTGGGGGCATACCAAGCCAGGAAGGAAGTCCACTATTAGTAGTATCAAATTACAGACTCAACAAACCAGTTGACAATCTACCTAATTTAATCACTACCCAATGACCCTTCTATCTAAGTCCACCCTAGATAAGAGACTCCATCTCACTCCCAATCATCGCAATGATGTCTAGCAGTTAACATCTCCGCCACTGCATCAACAATTTGATTTCCAACAGTTCTTCAATCACATAGAAGACACACTCATATGACACATCTTGGAGTTGCTTCAAAGCTTCCTCCAAGAACAATACAAAACTCATTACCTACAGGTTTCTGAGTTTGAACACAGTGACCATCTCACAACCCGAGTGGTTCACTTAGACTAAGCCTTAATGATCTACATCTTGGACCCGTACCTATTCTAGATTACAAGCATTCTATTTATAACTTTTTTCCCAACTGGATTTGGGCCTTCAAATCTTCTGCACCAAATCTGCAATAGATTCTCTCCTCAATAGATCTTCAATTAAATCTTCATAATTAACTCTGATTATTCTCCATATCTTTTTGCATTAAATTAGCAACAAACTAATCTTCTTCATTAATGATTGCACCAAGAAATTCGCATCCAATCTAACTAACAGATCTCCTTAAATCAACATAATGCGCATAGCCCTAAAAACATCACAACCCGATGTTTTAATGTTCTGGTATAGTGATGTCAAGACATCGCATGTGACATCACTCTTCAGCACTTTGACTCTTCAACACCTTAACTACGTTCACAAAACCAGAATGTTAACCAAACATAACAATAATGTTAGAAGCTCATGTTGAAACATCAACCATGACATTAACATTGTTTTACCAAAATTTCAGCCAATCACAAGAACTAACACTTTTGATGGTTCACGAAGGTCTGTGATGGGAGAAATTGAGATACCTATTTTGATTGGCCCTCAGGAATTCAATGGTCTGTTTCAAGTCTTAGATATTAATTCTACCTATAGCTGTTTGCTAGGAAGGCCCTGGATCCATGAGGCTGACGCTGTCACCTCAACTCTACATCAGAAATTGAAATTCGTGATTGATGATAAGTTGGTCATTGTGCATGGGGAAGAAGATTTGATGGTTAGTAATCTGTCGTCCTTCCGTTACATTGAGGCTGATGAGGACGTGTTGGAGACTTCTTTCCAAGCCCTGGAAATAGCTAATGTAGTTATGATGGACAATGAGAAGCCAGTGGTACCAGAATATCCATCCTTTGCTTCGTATAAGAGTATCCAGTCTGCCCTTCGAGAAGGCGTGCCTGCAGGTTGGGGCAAAGTTATTGAGGTTGAAAAGAGGAACCGACACCAAGGGTTGGGTTACAGACCAACTTCAGAAGATGAGGCTACTTCAGGTATAAGAAGAGGAGGGACGAAGATAAAAACTGTGCAGGAAACATTTGTCAGAGGTGGACATCAGGTCCACACAATCATTGGAAGTGCTGAAGAAGAGGAAGATATTGATCGTTTGGTTTTACGCCAGGAAGGCGCGTTAAGCAATTGGGAGTCTGTTGAGATCCCAACTTTGTACCCAAAACCAGAGTAACTTGTTTTGATTTGTTGTTTTCGTTTCCCTAGTCTTGCCCAAAGCTAGTGGATTATTTTGTACGGGCCTCCGTTTTTAATATCTTAATCAATGAAATGACATTTTGCTAAAATTCTCGTTGTCTTTACTTTATTGCATTCGGTTTCTAAAAAATGGCAATCTTTTCAAAACAAAACATCCTCATCTCGCATGTTCTTGAATTGTTGTGCATTTTAATAAGATAAGTCATTTTATCGTGCAGAACGAATCATGAAGCTATTGTATTCAATGACCTTGCTCTTACCATTGACTTCGACTCCCCTGTCTATCAAGCTGAGGAGGAGGAAGATTATAAGGTGCCCAAGGATCTAGCAGATATATGTGATTACCAGTATACGGATCTCCAGCCTCACGAAGAGCAGGTGGATGTCATCAATCTTGGCACTGAGGAAGAGAGGAAAGAGGTTAAGATTGGGGCATCGCTGAAACCAGAAATTAGACAGTGGTTGATTTCACTCCTTGAAGAGTATGTGGACGTGTTCGCTTGGTCCTACCAAGACATGCCTGGCTTAGATACAGATATTGTGGTCCACAAGTTACCGCTCAAACCTGAGTGCCCGCCAGTAAAACAAAAGCTTCGCAGAAGTCATCCTGACATGGCCCTCAAAATTCGAGATGAAGTTAAGAGACAGTTGGATGCCGGATTTTTGGAAGTTTCCAAATACCCAGAGTGGGTAGCTAATATTGTTCCAGTTATGAAGAAGAATGGAAAGGTACGAATGTACGTGGATTATAGGGACCTTAACAAAGCTAGTCCCAAGGATAATTTTCCTCTGCCGCATATCGATATGCTGGTAGACAACACGACTCGTTTCGCAATGTTCTCATTTATGGATGGTTTTTCAGGCTACAATCAGATTAGAATGGATCCAGGTGATATGGACAAGACTACTTTCATCACCCCGTGGGGTACTTATTGTTACAAGGTTATGCCTTTTGGATTGAAGAACGCCGGAGCAACTTACCAGAGAGCTATGGTGACCCTGTTCCATGATATGATCCACAAGGAGATTGAAGTGTACGTGGACGACATGATAGCCAAATCAAAAAGTGAGGAGGAGCACGTAGACCACTTATTAAAATTATTTAATAGACTTAGAAAGTATCTGCTGAGGTTAAACCCTACAAAGTGTACCTTTGGAGTCAGGTCAGGGAAGTTATTGGGTTTCATTGTCAGCCAGAAGGGCATTGAAGTGGATCCAGATAAAGTGCGAACAGTTCAAGAAATGCCAGCTCCGCAAACCGAGTCTCAAGTCAGAGGATTTTTGGGCCGTTTGAATTACATCTCCAGGTTCATCTCCAACATGACTCCAATATGTGCGCCAATTTTCAAATTATTCCGTAAGAATCAGCCAGTAGAATGGAATGCTGACTGTCAACAAGCTTTTGAGAAACTCAAAAGTTATCGCCAAGAACCTCCTATTCTAATTCCTCCAGTTCCCGGAAGACCTCTCTTTATGTATTTGACTGTTTTGGAAGAATCTATGGGTTGTGTTTTGGGACAGCATGACGAGACTGGCCGGAAAGAACATGCAATTTATTATCTGAGTAAGAAGTTTGCAGATAGTGAAAGCCGTTACTCACTACTTGAAAAGACTTGTTGCGCTCTGGCTTGGGCCGCCAAACGTCTAAGACAGTACCTGATTTGTCATACTACCTTGCTGATTTCCAAGATGGATCCGATAAAGTACATTTTCGAGAAACTTGCTCAAACGGGTAGACTTGCCCGCTGGCACATGTTATTATCTGAATATGACATTCAGTATGTCACTCAAAAGGCCATTAAAGGAAGTGTTCTTTCAGAATATCTTGCCAATCAACCAGTTGAAGACTATGAACCACTCAAGTTTGATTTCCCTGACGAGGATATTATGGCGGTGAAAGATTGTGAAGAGTCAAGCTCTGAAGAAGATCCCAGGGCTGAGTATAGGTGGAAGATGATGTTCGACGGTTCGTCCAATTACAAGGGGCATGGGGTAGGTGTTGTTATAATTAATCCTGAAGGTGGCTACACCCCTTTTACAGTCAGATTGGATTTTGGGTGTACGAATAATATTGCTGAGTATGAAGAGTGCATTCTGGGTCTGGAAGCTGCAATCGATCTTGGAATCTGTTTTCTTGAAGTTATGGGTGATTTTGCTCTAGTCATTTATCAAATCAGAGGCGAGTGGGAAACTAAATATGAGAAGCTTATCCCTTATCAGGAATATGCTTTGGAGTTGATTAAGTGATTTGATGAGATAACTTTTCGCCATGTGCCACGTACTGAGAATCATGTGGCTGATGCTTTAGCAACACTGGCTTCGATGTGGCAAGTTAGATTTATCAACGAAGATCCAGTAATCAGTATTGAAATGAGGACTGAGTCTGCCTACTGCCAGTCCATTGAGGAAGAATCAGACGGAAAACCTTGGTTCCATGACATTTTAAACTTCCTAAAGAATCAAGAATATCTGGCAGACGCTTCCGTTCTTGACAAGAAGACTCTGCGGAGGTTGTCAGCCAAGTTCTTCATCAGCAACAGTGTACTGTACAAAAGGAATCATGATATGGTTTTGTTAAGATGTGTCGATAAGAGAGAAGCAGACTTGCTGATCCATGATATCCATGAAGGAGCTTTTGGCACCCATGCCAATGGACATGCCATGGTGTCATACCCCAAATTTTGACCACTAAGATTTCCCATCATTGTGCAAATCATCATCACAATATGGATGAACCATCATGCCTCATCAAATGCCTCAAGGGTTATTGAGCATTCACTACAATCAAAATTAGGGTTTTAAGCCCTCTTAGAGCCTTAGACAAAGGATCAATCAAGGATTGACATGATCTTCAACTTGCCTAACCTCTAAAATATCCACAATGGATCAAAAGGACTCCCACTTCAAGGATTAAGCACAAGGCTGCTCCCTTCTAGGTGGATCAAGTCTCAAGATCGTTAGTGTCACCAAATTAGGGTTTTGGTCGACAAGGGCCTCCAGTTGGGAATTTTCCTCTGGGCATGAGCCAAAGATCCAAAACATAACCTAATATACTAAATGGAACATCATGGACCCAATCATCATGTCAATTTTTCCTCAGGGGATGCATTAATGTGCCAACTTTGGAGGACCATAACTCCTAAACCACAAGGCCATTGCACCCCATTCAAAGCTTGATTTGTAGATCACATTGCCCTCTACAAAAGCTTCATACTAACCTATGTCCAAATTCCTCATGGATTTTGAGTTATGGAGTGATCAAAATCAAGAAAAGTCACTTTGTTCCAACACTTAGTGAAAATTTCACTAAGTCAGAATCTGCCTTTACTTTTTTCCAAATGTAGGGGAATTTTTCACTTGGATTCAAAAGAGATCAAAACCAAACATGTTCAAACAGTTGTTGTATCATGTAAGGGCTTTCCAAAATGACCAAGAACATTACCAAATTCAACTTGAGCCATGAGATATGACATTGGCAAGTTACCTTGCTGAAATCTACCAAGGCAAGGCAGATTTTTGCACTTTTGGTCGATTTTCCAAAATCAGCCAAATCCAAATGCTCCTATCCACTTGGACACCTCTGAGGATTTAATCTAAAGGGGACAAACACTGAGACAAACCTCCAAAGTCTTTGGAACAAGAAATAGCATGTTGAACCTAGAATTGCCAAAATAGGGACAAGACTCCAATTTTGGATTGGAGCATTCAATGGAAGCATCAAGGTGGCATGGACTGAGCCATTCTCAACTAAATTCAGTCAAGACTTATCCAAGACCAAGGGGACCAGCAGACTGTGCCCTAACCTCTAGTCAATGGCTAGATGAGACTTGGATTTTCATTTGCCAACATTGGCCAAACCTACTCAGCAGTTGCCATTCACTATTCCTTGCAAAACAAACTTGCTCTACTATAAATAGAGCTCAATTTTGATCAGTTTGAGTACACCAAAGCCATCAAACAGATGCTTTCCTCAAAATCTCTTCTTTCACTCCAATTTTTCCTTCCAAGGCAAGTCACTATCGGGTTTTGAGTTTGAAAGCTTTTCCAATCAAACCAATCACTCACACACCTCACATACATCATATAGAAGTGATCCAAACACTCACATAACATCTGGAACACTGATTTCACAAAATCACCAGCCAATTGCTCAAGTTCTTGACAGTTTGGCAGTTGAGGTACCATCTTCAGCTCCAAACCATTTCAATCCATTCCAAGCATTCATACACACTCCATGGCACCTAGGGAAGCTATCCAGATCATTGGAACCTAGCTGTAACACCTTCAACACAAAACACGATCACCAGCTGCAAGAGGTAAGCATGAGCTCTTCTAACTCTATGATCCATGCAATTTTTGCTGCACAATAATTTGGCCATATGTTCATAATCATGCATGGAATGTTTCCCCTCAATTAATTGCATTGTTTGAATCGTGTATCAAAAATCCCAGCCTTCATGCAGAATCTAGGGTTCTTGAGGATTTTTCGTGATTTCTTATTTTATGCTTAATTTAAATGAAATTAATTGCCATAGACATGATCGTGAGGTTAAAACGAGTTGATTGGTATGTGGATTACATTATATGATCAAGTATTCAGTGAGATTGAAGAGAAAATGCAAATCTGGGCAAACCCAGAACACGCGCGTGTTCTTGGTGTGTTCTTGGCGCCATTTTTTGAAAATTCAAATATTTGATTTTTGTGATTTTATTTAATTGATTCAAAAATTAATTTCTCTCTGAGTTTTAATGATTTTGAGTTGATTCTTTTTTTTAATAATTCACAAAAATGTTAAAGAATTTTATTTTCCCAAAAAATCCCAAAAATATTGTTTATTTTATATATTTGATATTTTTGCAAAGAATTAATGTTTTAATTGTTTTTGACATTTAAAATATTTTTTCCACCTTGATTTTGCAACTTTTAATGTCTTCTAATTATTTTGTAGGTCAATACTTAATTTTTGAAGCATTAATCCAAGATCACATTTTGTTTTTCATATGTTAAACAATTTTGATCATTTTAATTGAATTTTTATTCAATTAAAACACATTTTGAAAACAAATTAGGGTTTTTGGATTAATTCAACCCTCATAAATCATTTTCAAAACACTTTGGGCCTCTAATAGAGTGTAAGACCCAATCCTGTTTTGGCCAAATCATTTTTGGGCCTCAGTGTATTGTATAAGTCCCGATACCGTCAAAAACAAACGGCGCGATCGTCGCCTTTTGAAAAATAAACTTTTGGGCCTACCCTCGAGTAGTAAGACCCATTTCAAAACTTTTGGGCCTCTATTAGAGTGTAAGACCCAACCCACTTGTACAGAAATATTTTGGGCCTCACTTATTGTATAAGTCCCTCTGTACATTTTTAAATTCGGCACGATCGTCGCCAGTTTAAAAATAAACCATATGGGCCTCTCCTTGAGCTATAAGGCCCATTCAAAACATTGGGCCTCTAATAGAGTGTAAGACCCAATCCTTTTTTGACCAAATCATTTTTAGGCCTCAGTTCATTGTATAAGTCCCGATACCGTCAAAAATAAACGGCGCGATCGTCGCCCTTTTGAAAAATAATAATTGGGCCTCTCCTTGAGCTATAAGACCCATTCAAAACTTTTGGGCCTCTATTAGAGTGTAAGACCCAACCCCCTTTTAACCAAAACAATTTTGGGCCTCACTTATTGTATAAGTCCCTTCGCGTTAAAAGAAAATCTCGGCGCGATCGCCATTTCAAACGAAAAATCATTTGGGCCTACCCTCGTGTTATAAGCCCCACTCTTTTCCTTTAAACTTTTTGGGCCTCTTGAGAGATTGTAAAACCCATCCCTTTGTACAGAAAACCTTTTTGGGCCTCAGTCACTTGTATAAGTCCCTCTGTACAAATACAACAGTGCGCTCACTGGTAAAACCTTGGGCCTCTCCTTGAGCTGTAAGCCCCAAATCTTTCTTTTTCAAAGCACTTTCTCCTTTGATTTTGAATATACTGTTGTTTTTCAATCTTTCTTTGTTGAACAACTAACCAAACAGCATGTAAGCTCTACAACCGAGTAAGTGTTTATACGCTTTCATTTACCGCTTTCATATACATATAACTGTATTGTGGGGCTGTTTCGCTGTAAGTCTTCTTTCATAAACTCATATCAACTGTGTAATAATAGTATAGATATTTAGAGTTTCCCCAGCAACTACATCTAGCATTAAGCCCGTTGATCACTCTTAAATAGTCAAAACTAGATCCCCATAGGATTACCAGACACAGTCTTCCCTCCTCTTGGGGTTAAACAATATGGAGACATGAAAGGCAGCATTCTCGGTGAACCCTTTCATAGACTGTCACTCGTAGAAGTTGTCAAAGAAACTCTATTCCCCAGAGATGATCTCTTCTCCGTGAATTGCATCTCTTGAGTTTCTTCCAAATTCTCAAACTTTCCTGGCTTGATCTATTCTCGGTGAATGGCATGTCTTGAATTTCTCGGGGTTTGGGGACCCGCAGACTTCTTAAAAGCACTTGTCAAGGAACTCTACTCCCCAGAGATGATCTTTTCTCCGTGAATGGCATCTCTTGGGTTTCTTCCAAATTCTCGGACTTTCCTGGCTTGATCTATTCTCGGGGAATGGCATGTCTTGAATTTCTTGGGGTTTGGGGACCCATCGGCTTCTTAAAAGCATCGGCCTCCTCTTGGGCATCGTACAAGGACCCACAGGCTTCCTAAAAGCAACCCCGCCTCCTCTTGGGCTTAGTACAAGGACCTCTCGGCTTCTTAGAAGTATTCACAGCCTCCTCTTAGGCTTCGTATAATGATCTCTTCCTCCGGGAATGATAGCCTCCTCTTGGGCTTAGTACAAGGACCCGTCGGCTTCTTAAAAGCTTCCAGTCTCCTCTTGGGCTTCGTACAAATTATCCCGACGACCTCCTAGAGGTATAGGAATAGAACCTAGTCATCTTCATAGAACAGTCCTTTCAAAGAGTCTACTACTGTTTCTTTAAGCATAGTACAAAAGATAAAACTCTAGACTTGGACAGTCTAATATCCTTGAGTCTCAAAGACATTCTCAAGTGACCCCTTCGTTAAATAGGAAGGAAACCCATAGACTCGGACAGTCTCAATACCCTTCGGATTTCCCACTTCCTTAAAGGACAGGAATAACCCGGATCCTCGAATCAAATCCTTGAGTACAGTGTTACTCATATAAGAACTGATTTTCTCTTTAAAATCAGTATATTGGACCTGTCACTCAACTGAAACAGTAACCATAGCCTCCACTTAGGCTTTTTACAATGATTCTCCCCAGCGGAGTCAAACAACGTTTAGCCTCTCTCTCGGGCTTTGTACGAGACACATAAGAGACTCCCTCGTCGAGTCAATCACCCCTTTCGCCTCCATCTCGGGCTTTATACGAGATACAAAAAAAAGGTTATTATTGAGCCAAACAAATTTTAGCCTCCATCTCGGGCTTTGTACGAGATACAAAAACTCTCTTGTTGAGTCAAATAGCCTCCATCTCGGGCTTTATACGAGACACCAAAAGACTCTATCGTCGAGTCAAAAACCTTTTAGCCTCTCTCTCGGGCTTTGTACGAGACACATAATAGCCTCCTCTTAGGCTTGGTATAAGAAAACCACTGGTTGATCCAATCAACCTTTTAGCCTCAAAGTTTTGCCTCGTTCACAGTACACAAACATCAACAACTCCTTCCCCTTCATCTAACTGATATAAGCAGCAAGCCTCTGGATCATCTACATCCACGCCACTGTCCCTCTTTTAGCATGAGAAATTCCTAAGGAAAGATAGCATTGCTCTACACTGAGTTAAAGTCTTCTCCTTCAGGTTAAAAAACCCATATAAAGGAAATTATGGCATTGCCGGATTCACACATCCTGGTTAAAGTAATCCTCCTTTATAACCAGTCACCCAACAGTTGTGACAAACCGACCCTCTTTAGAGATGACAAATTCTCTCTAAAGACAAACCCTTTTAGCTTCATATCTTGGGCTTTAAACAGGATACAAACTACCTTTCGCTTCACGTCTTGGGCTTTGAACAAGACACCAAATACCATTTACTCCCTTAGAATAGGAGGAACTACGAACGCTCTGATTTCCCTGTTTCGGTAAACGGGAATACGTAGGCATAAGATGGAAAGAAAAAATCTTAGCGAGCACACTAATCAAAAACCCAAAATCCCATACTTTTATACATCCGTCCTAATATCTAAACCCCCCACCAATTAACCGAACACCACTTTTAAAAAAATTAACCCAATAGAGACCCCGAATCTTTGTAGCATCTGTAAACCAACAGTTTTGACTGTTTAACCTCAGTATGCAAGCAGGGTTAATTTGAGACATCTATTTCCCTTCCTTCATCGGCTTTAATAGGATAAAAAATGAATCGATCTGTAGACACCAAAGAGCGATAGCGCTTCGCAACCGCGTCCAAAAATCGCTCGCTATAGAAAAAATGGCGACTTCACTGGGGACCTGGCGATTCTGCTAGGGACGTGTCATTAGGATCTATCTCACCTTTGTATTGAGATCTTGTTCTCTTCCCATCTATTAGGTGGAAAATTTAAAAGTGGCGCCCACCGTGGGGCCCCTCTAACCTTTTTTCTCTTCACTTGTGTGAATACCACAGATTGGGGCTTCCGCCGGGGTACCCATTTTCTGTCAGGAACATAGGATTCATAGCTTTAAAGGTCTAGGACTTTAGGACGAATATATATACTACTTTTCCTAATTGTTATACCTGTTTATTTTTCTGCTAATAGGAATGTGTGTGATGCCGCATGTGGAAAGATTGAGTATACACTTAAGATAAGTGATGGCGACAAGGTCGACCATCAACCTCAGTGGAGGCTGACCAATGCAACCCATTCCCTCTCATAGGCAATGGGCCAATTGTGATGTCTGAGAAGCTGAGGAGCCAACCCTTTAGTAGTGCGGAAACTATCGGAAATAGTTGACACGCGATACTACCCTCATTTGAGGCTGGTGATCTATTCTCGGTGAATGGCACTTACTCTAAGATTGTTCTACAACTCGCTGGCGATCCGCTTGTTGTTTTGCTTTCCTGGGAGGAGCTGATGATAATGAGTACAGGTACAAAAATCACCCTAGTATAAACCTTTGGCGATGGGTAGAGCCTTGATTTTATGACAACGACCCTTTGACCCCATGTTTTTTCTATGTTTTTGTGTGCTGCATTCATGCATTCATTTAAAAAAAACATTAAAACATTCAAAATAATTTCTCTTCTAGTCTCTCTGTTTTTCAAAATAAACTAAGACTGTGATTGCAAATACCGAAGGAAAGGATTGCGCTAATGGATTTCGGTAGAAGGAGAACTCATAAATACACCTTCAGGATTCCAAAACTAGAGGATTTAAGAGGTTTGGCGAGGATGATCACAAACCAAGAGGCTTTCAGAGCCAAGTACGGAGGTTTGCTACCTCTGTTAAGGGTCCATGTGATTGAGGGAATCATGGACGCGCTCGTTCAATTCTACGATCTGGTTTATCACTGCTTTACATTCCCGGATTACCAGCTAGCACCAACGCTGGAGGAGTATTCTCATCTGATTGATTTACACATCACTGATCGAGCTCCATTTTCTAGACTGGAAGAAATTCCAAAGAATCAGACCATTGCAAGAGCAATTCATTTGGATGAGTCTGAGGTCAGGACTCACATGACTACCAAGGGTGGCATACAAGGTTTGTCAGCCCAGTTCTTGACAAAGAAAGCTCTGTACTTCACTAGTATAGGGAACGGGACTGCTTTTGAAAGCATCTTTATTTTACTCACCTACGGATTATTTTTGTTGCCCAACATTAATAACTTTGTCGATATCAATGCCATTAAGGTTTTTCTCATTGGAAACCCTATGACCGACTTTGCTCGCAGATGCGTATCATTCTGTACACTTAGGGAATTTGTACAGCGGAGGGGAGATCACGTGTTGTGTACCTCTGCTTTACAAATGGTTTATCTCCCATTTGCCTAAGTCTGCTGCTTTCTAGGATCATAAGAGTGCCTTGCGCTGGTCGCAGAAGATCATGTCTCTCACCAACTCTGACATAGATTAGTGTAATATGATTTATGATGGAATCAGGATCATTGACCGTTGTGGAAACTTCCCCAACGTACCCCTTATAGGAACTAAGGGAGGAATCAATTACCATCCAGTTCTTGTTCGTCGTCAATTTGGATACCCGATGAGACACGTCCTACGGGGTGTTCATCTGGAAGGTCTTTTCTTCAAGGAAGGAGAAAATGACAGAGCACTAAAGACAGAAATATTGCACGCTTGGAAACACGTTCATAAGAAAGGACGGGAGTCTCTAGGAAAACCGGACTGTGTCTCGGTGGAGCTTTATCTCCACTGGGTACAAACTAGAGCTCTCAAGCTAAAGATGCTTTATCCGCGTCACGGAATTCTTCCGCCAAGAGAATCTGTCATGTACTTCATGACGGAAACGGAAAAGCTTCAGGTTACTCTCAACAAAGTTCAAAGGGAGAGGAGGTCTTGGAAGAACAAGTACCACACCCTCGACATAGAGTGTATCAAAATACAGCAATTACTGAAAGATAAGGACGCTCTGATTGAAATTTTGGAGCAACATGCTGTGGATAATCAAGATGACCAATCGCGTATTCTTCTTACCTACGAATCTCACGTTTGTGTCTCGGTTCTAGAGTCAAACTGTCTCATTCGTATAATACTCGGGCCAATCGTCAGAAAAAGATGGATGATCTTGAGGAAGAGAACAGAGAGTTGAAAGAAGAGATCGACGCTCTGAGAGAAGATATGAAAAAGCTTCGTAACGACATGCAGGCCATGGCAGAAGCTCAGCTACAAAGGACTGTGATCTCAGAGATCACCTCAACGCCCATAGTGGAGAAGTATGATCCTAGGTATCAGATGCCGAAAGATTGTCCCTGGGGCATGCCTGTTAACTATATCCCAAAAGGATATGTTCCGCCTATCGCTGAGGATCAGGGAATCGCGACAGATGCCGCTGGTCCTGAAGGTTACAAACTTTGGAAAAACGAAGATGCCAGGGGCATACTGAAGACTCCTGAAGGTTACAAACTTCAGGAAACGCCAAGACTCACTGCCGTAGTCACAGTACCACCCCCCTGTGGTGCACACTGCCCCGGAAGGACAGATTCCACAGATACCTTCTGGTAAAAAGGAAACTATGTTTGACCGAATGGATGAGTTCCAGGAACAGTACTTTGAAATACAGAAGGAACTGCAAGCCATTCGCGGTCAGGATTTATTTGGAAAGGACGCCGCAGACCTTTGTCTGGTCCCCAATGTGAAAGTTCCGCACAAATTCTAGGTGCCCGACTTGAAAAATACAAGGGTAACTCTTGCCCTCAAAGTCACTTGGTGATGTACGCTCGGCGAATGTCAGCTCAGACTGAGAATCAGGACCTACTGATTCACTACTTTCAGGATAGTTTAACCGGTGCCGCATTAAAATGGTACATGGGTTTAAACCGTGCTACGATTAGCACATTCAGAGATCTTGGTACTTCCTTCGTCCAACAATACAAATATAATTTGGACATGGCACCAGACAGAGATCAACTCAGATCAATGTCACAAAAGGACAAGGAAACCTTTAAGGAGTACGCTCAGAGATGGCGTGAAATCGCCACTCAAATTTGTCCACTTCTTGAGGAAAAAGAGATGACAAAGATATTCTTAAAGACCTTAAGCTCATTTTACTATGATAGAATGGTTGCCAGTGCGCCCAGTGATTTCACCGAGATGGTGGGCATGGGAGTTCGTCTTGAGGAAGCCGTCCGAGAAGGACGTTTGGTAAAAGACGCTGGATCATCGAGTAGTACAAAACGACACGTTAGTTCTCTCCCTAAGAAAAAAAGAGCAAGATATTGGGAATATCTCTCTCGGAAAGCAAAGGCGACGGTACCAACCAGTAGCAGCTGTAACTCCTGCTATCAGCCCTGTGCCTATTCCTACGTATCAACCTCAGGTTGCGCAGAGCCAACCTAATCAGTAAAGGAAACAATAGCCTCTTCAGCAGGCTCGTCCTCAATACAACAACAACCGTACAACACGGCCATCAGGGTTTGATCCTATACCCATGTTGTACGCAGAACTATTTCCGTTACTACTGGCTAAGGGGAAATCCAGACTAAGTCTCCTCTTACAGTACCGGAAAATCTGCCTTTTTGGTTTAAGGTGGATCAAACATGCCCTTATCATCAAGGAGGATCAGGGCATAACATAGAGAATTGTCTCAATTTCAAATCCGACGTGCAAAATCTTATTAGGAGCGGGCTCCTATCTTTCAAGGATACGAATCCCAACGTTCTCACGAACCCGCTGCCTCAACACGAGAAAGATGCAGTCAACCTGATTGAGAGAGAATTTAACAATGTCTATCAAATTCACGATGTACCCTTATTGAGGACCAATCTGGTCAGGATGCATTGTCGATAGAGTGGATATGGCCATGTGCCACCTCATAATTATCATCAATGTGATATCTGCTCTAAAAATAATCAAGGATGTTCTGTGGTGTAAGCAGCTCTACAGGAATAGATGGATCTCGGATGGATCCAAGAGCACCGATTTTGTGGAGTTAACATGGTCTATACGAACTCCAACGTCATTCAGAACCACGATATCCGTGGGATGAATGGCAACCTAGTGGCAATGCACTCAAGGCAAAGCCAGTATCATAATCTGCCACGACATGATTACAGTTCCTGTCTGACTTGCTCGGTAAACAAACAGGGATGCTCTTTCATACAAGAGGCCCACCAGTGTCAGATGGATCTTGGATGGATCCAAGACTACCATGATAGGAACCCTTATCATATCAACATGGTTCAGATCTTCGATATTTGCGTGATGAATACCAACCTGGTAGAGTTACATGCTGAGCAGGTCCGACTCGGATTCTTAATATAACACGACTATCAAAGCTGTAAAGCAGGTTGCGAAAACGATCGAGGTTGTACCCTTGTCCAGGAGGCACTTCAGCACTTGTTAAATCACTGGTGGATGTCAATCTATATGGATGAAGATACTCAGCAGATTAGTATCAGTAACAGGAATCCTACTCGACGTCAAAGTCAGGATGTCTGATCTGTGGAAGCTAACCTAGTGAGGTTACATTGTATTCAAAGTGGGCGTGGCCAGGTGCCACCACACAACTATGACCGTTGTAGTGTCTGTTCGGAAAGTAACTAAGGGTGTTACCTTATGAGAGCAGCTCTTCAGGGTTAAGTGGATCGTGGAGAGATTCCCCCATATCCGGGTTCTGGACCTATCAACTGGACACCGAGCTACCTTGCCAATCAAGTCGAGGATGTTGTCACAATCTCTGGTCGTCACCAGACCTGGGATGTTTTTGCCATCATCCCTCTACTTGACGAATCTAGAGCTCCCAACCGGGAACGGATAGAGATTACTTATGATGGTCAAAAAAACCAGAAGGTTCCCATAGTCATCTATCTACCAGGACCACTACCGTATGAATCAGCTAAGGGTATCCCTTACAAATATGGTGCAACGGCAGTTGAAAATGGAAAGGAAATTCCATTACCCTCCGTCGTGAATATTGCAGACATCAGTCGTGTAACGCGGAGCGGTCGAATCTTCAACCGAGGAGTTGGAGAACCTATCATGGAAAAGGAACTTCTGACAGAAGCTCTCGATCCATCAGTCAGTCAATCCAATAATCCCGACCTTTCGAAAAATAATGATGAGATGCTGAAGCTCATCCAAAGGAGTGAATATAACATTGTTGATCAGCTGTTACAGACTCCTTCAAAGATCTCGGTATTATCACTGTTACTCAGTTCAGAAGCACACAGGGAGGCTCTACAGAAAGTCTTGGAGCAAGCCTTTATGAAACAGGATGTAACAATTAGACAGTTCGATAGTATTGTCTCTAACATCACTTACTGCAATAATTTGGGATTTAGTGATGAGGAATTACCCGAAGAGGGTCCCCGTCATAACATGGCGCTCAACATTACAGTTAACTGCCAGGACGATGCTTTAGCCAGCGTACTGATAAACACAGGGTCAGCCCTGAATGTTATGTCGAAGTCCACTTTGATGCAATTATCATTCAAAGGCCCTCCGATGAGAATCAGCGAGGTTGTCGTCAAAGCATTCGACGGATCCAGAAAAACGGTTATCGGCGAAGTTGATCTTCCCATAACTATCGGTCCTCACACTTTCCAAGTCACTTTCCAGGTCATGGACATCCGGGCAACATACAGTTGTTTATTAGGAAGACCTTGGATACATCAGGCTGGAGCGGTCACTTCGACGCTTCACCAAAAGCTAAAGTTCGTTCAGAACGATCAACTTGTCACAGTCTGTGGAGAACAGACCTTGCTCGTGAGTAACTTATCGTTATCTACTTGTGTAGAACCCGAGGAGGTTATTGGAACTGTTATTTCCTTGGTTTTATGGTTGGCATTATTTTGCTAAAACTCATGTAGCAGCAGATGTTGAATGAAGATGTCTAATAATATGTTTCATTACTCTTTGTTCAACATGTCGTATGAAGATGTTCCATGGCAGCTCATAGGACATCGCGTTGTGAAGTCAGTTTTTAATGCAGATTCTGTTACTATGATTTGTAACTGAATATTCTATGAATATTTGGTTATCCTATGTGGCATCCAAAGCATTTTTGGATTAGGGTTTACTTGTTGGTTTTCGGATTTGCTGCTGTTTCTAATTATGGAGAAATAATAGGAAACTTTGGATTGAAGACCTATTTTATTGGAGTTAATTTTGCAAATTTGTGAGCAGCCTAATTGCTGCGTTTTTTAAGCCCAATTCAGTCCAAATTACAAGCTATAAATAGACTGATGTAAACCTAGTTTTAGGTGTCGAACTTACATGTATTTTTAGGGTTGTGTGCTTGTGTTTTGTGAGCCTAACTGGTATCTTATGATAACAGTACAAGGACTGTAGTGTAAGTTGTGTAAGGTTGCTCATAAGCTTTTAAGCATTGAGTAGCTGAGTGTTAATTCTCATAAGCTGTGAAGTATTGAGAATTTGTGTTTCGACCATTGTTACTTGTCTTGTAAGGAACCAGTCACGGGTTGTGATTGAAGAGGGATTTGAGGAGGGCCTCATACCTAGGGGAGTCTTAGGTAGAAGTCATAGGAAGGGTAGTGATTAAGTGAGCTGATTGAACCGGGTGTGGTTATTAGTGAATTGATACTATCGAATATTGATTTCATCCCTGGCTTAGTAGCCCCCAGATGTAGGATAGTTAGATCCGAACTGGGTTAACAATTTCTGGTGTTCTTTACATTTTATGCACACTTTTATTTTGAACTTGTTCATTGTTGTTGTATATCAGTGTCTCGACATCTCGATAGGGCATCTGATATACAGGCCAGAATTTTAATTGGCATCAAGAGCTTGCACCCTTTGTTGTTTCTGGGTGAGATTCAGGGAAGGTACTTTCTGGTACAATGGACAAGGATGGAGGAGCTCTGAATAAACCACCTTTACTGGATGGCTCTAACTATGAGTATTGGAAACCTAGGATGATAGCCTTCATCAAGTCCATGGATGATCAAGCATGGAAAGCGGTTATCAAAGGTTGGGAGCCTCCAAAGGTAAGAGATGGAGAAGGAAATCTTATTGATGTTCTGAAGGAAGAAGAGGACTGGGATGATGCTGACTACAAAGGATCTATTGGAAATTCTAAAGCCATGAATGCATTGTTCAATGGTGTCAACAGAAATATCTTCAGGCTGATTGAGCATTATACTATTGCCAAAGAGGCTTGGCAGGTCCTGAAAGTTGCTCATGAAGGGACCTCAAAGGTGAAAATGTCAAAGCTTCAGCTTCTCACTAGCAAGTTTGAGAGTTTGAAGATGAAAGAGGATGAGAGCATTCATGATTTTCATATGAACATTATTGAGATAGCTAATGCCTCTAGTGCCTTAGGAGAAAAGATGTCTGACAGCAAGCTGGTTAGGAAGATTCTCAGGTCTCTTCCTAAGAGATTTGATATGAAGGTTACTGCTATAGAGGAAGCTCAGGACATTGACAAAATGAAGGTGGATGAGCTTATGGGATCACTCCAAACTTTTGAGTTAGGATTCAGTGAAAAAACTGAAAAGAAGAAGAGTATAGCATTTGTGTCGAATGCTGATGACTCAGATGATGAAGGAGAACTGGTCAACGATGAAGATGTGTCCAAAGAGCTAGTGTTGCTTGGAAGACAATTTAATAAAGTGTTGAAAAGGATGGACTGGAAGTCAAGAGAGAATGTTCGGAACAAGTCTCTCGACATCAACAAAGACCAGGATGGAGGAAGAAGATCCAGAACTGAAGAGGACTCTAATCAACGGAAGAGAGTTCAATGCTATGAATGTGAAGGATTTGGGCACGTAAAAACTGAGTGTCCCACTTATCTCAAAAGATAGAAGAAGGGATTATCTGTGACATGGTCAGAAGATGATTCTGAAACTGATGAGAAATCTGCAAAGTTGGTGACAGCATTAACAGGAGTATGTGAATCAGATGAAGAATCTGAAGAGCTTACCTTTGAAGAGCTGGCTATCTCTTATAAGAAGTTGTGCATTGAACATGAAGAAGTATGTCAGCAGAAAGAAGAACAAACATGTGCCATTGTTCATTTAGAAGCTGAGAATACTGAGTATATGTCTACTATAGCTGATCTACAAAGTGAAGTAAATGTTTTGAATTCAAAACTGGACAACATGATCAAAAATGTTAGAATGTTAAATAGGAGTTCGGATGTACTTGATGAAATTCTGAAGTCAGGAAGAGATACTGGAAATGTCAGTGGTGTTGGATTTAAAGGTACAAATGAGTCTGAGGAAGTAACCGTTCAAGATAAGAGAAGTTTGAAGATGTTGAATAACAAGCTGCATCATCCTCCCAGGCATCAGAAGAAGTTCATAAAGAAAAAGAATCAAAGATGGACATGCTACCATTGTGGGAAGTTTGGTCATATAAAAGCCTTTTGCTACAAGCTACATGGTTATCCCAAACCCATGCAACAGTATAGTAAGAAGAAGAGCAGGGTTGAAACAAAAAGGATATGGACGTCAAAGGAGTTTGTAAAGGAACATAGGGCCTACAAGTCCTTCAGAGTCTCTACAGATGTAAAATGGTTCTTTGATAGTGGGTGTTCTCGACATATGACTGGTGTTAGTAGATATATGTCACATGTTAAGTATCATGCTCCTAATGAGGTGATTTTTGGTAATGGATCAAAAGGAAAAGTGCTTGGTGTTGGAAGAGTGGATTGCCCAGGACAGCCCATTCTGGAAGACGTATTGCTTGTTGAAGGGTTAGATACTAACCTAATAAGCATAAGCCAGTTGTGTGATCAAGGTCTTAGGGTCGTCTTTACAAACTATGAATGTTTAATAATGGATGAAAAGAATTCTGTTGTTATGAGAGGTGAAAGAACCTCAGAGGATTGCTATTTGTGGAAAGCTGAAAGCACCATTGTGGAAGTGTTAAATCAAAGAGCTTGTGAATGGCACGTGTATAAGGACCCATTTCCAAAACTTATAAATAGCCCAGCTAACACATTCCAACTTCAATCCTATAGTGCAAAAACTTCATCTGACCTATTCTTTCAAAACTCTTCTCTGCTAGGGTCTGCTCTTACTCTCCTCAATACTGCTTTTTATAATCAACTAAACATGTCTCAACATCCTAACTCCGATTCCATGCACGGCTCTCCTGATAACACTGGTTCTCCACGAATCAATACTGGAGATGAAGAATCACTGCAGATGATAAACCTCTCTGACCTAGTGCTCGACATTGCTCCGTTGAAAGTTATGTCGGCTGACCCAAAAGGCAACCAGTAAGCTTCTCACACAACGAATGTCAACATTCCAGGTAAGAAATCTAAACCCTTCTCACCTAAGAAGAAAGTCCACTCCATGACCAGTTTGTATGTTAACCAAGTAAGCCCTAAGAAAGACGTGGCTGAAAAGGGATCTAAATCAGGCATAGTTGAGAAGCGGAAGGGTACTAAATCTTGTGATATGAACAAGAATTCCACTGATGATGATACTGTCAGAAAGGATAAGGAAATTAGAAGGGTTGTTGCCTCGATTCTGAGTGGAATTAAGGCAAATGTCGAGTCTAATGCTCCAACATCAGTGACAGAAAATATCAATAGCAGCCCTACTGATAGGACGGATGGTGAAGTTTCCATGCTTGTGGACCGTGAGAGAAGAAGTAAAAGAAAAGCTGATGTAAGGACTGACGATGTTATTAATGTTGATGACCTCACTTCTGATGAGGAACCTATTGCTAGAACGCTGAGAAAAATTCAGAGAAGAAGAGGAAAAAATGTAATAAGTGAAGGCTCCAAATCTTCGAAATTACGTGGAAAATCTGGAGGTGGGGAAAGAAAAGTTCAAGCAGGGCCGCCTAAGCAATGGAGCAAGGTTGTAGTGCCCACTAAGAAAAGAAAAATTACTGATCAAAGTGATTCTGACTATGAAGTTGAAACAGATGTCCAGGACATCATTGGTATAAAAAACTCCACCTGCAAGAAGGCCTCTACTGAAAGCTCTATGAGAAATACAGATAGATGGAAAATTATTGATCAAAGAAGGATTGCTCTGGAGAGAGAGTTGGGGAAGGACTTAGAAAAGTACAAAGAAATAGTGGAGCTCATTGCTGTGGCTGGATTGATGAGAACAGTGTCCAAGTTAGGACCCTGTTATGGAAATCTAGTCAAAGAATTTGTGGTAAATATGTCTGAAGAGGGGGACGAGAACAGGGGCAACAATCCCAGACAAGTATGTGTGAGAGGAGAAGCTGTCACCTTTTCACCTGAAATTATCAACAACTATCTGGGCAGGAGTAATGAACCTCAACCTGAGTTAGAGGTTACTGATAATACTGTTTGCAAGGAAATAACAGGTGGTTGTATGAGACATTGGCCAAATGCAAAGAAGCTGTCGTCTGGTAAACTAAGTGTCAAATATGCCATCCTCTACAGGATTGCCGTGGTAAATTGGGTTCCTACAAATCACACATCTACTATCTCGTCTACACTTGGCAGATTCATATATGCTATAGGGAAGAAGATTTCCTTTGATTTTGGATCATACATCTTTGAGCAGATCTTGAAACAAGCTAACTCACCTGCTGTCAAGATGCCTATTGGTTTCCCTTCCTTGATCTGTGGTATTATTCTAGAACAGTGTCCTAATCTTGTGTTGAGGGGTGACACTGCACTCAAAAGGAAACCTCCTCTGTCCCTTCACTACAAGCTACTGGGTGGAGCACATGTCCCAGACATTGTTGGGACATCTACACAGACACCTGGTCCTGCTAATCTTGATGATGAAGCCATTGCTCAGCTGCAAGAAACCTGCAAGGAGCTGGAAGAATCTATCAAAAGAGATACAGCAAGGAAGACAAAGCTAGAGCAGCTGATTAAAACCTTGGTTGAAAAGAGAAATGCTGCTAAAGATCAAGGGCTGGCTGAAGATGATGGACAAGGTGAATCTACTGAGTCTGACAGAAGAAGTGTCCAGCAGTCTGATGATTCTGGTTCTGAGAAGGGTGCTTCTGAATCTGAAGGTGAAAGTGATGAGGTTGCTGATGAAGAGGACAGTGCTGATTAACTAGGCTATCTGCAAATTTATTTTCTGTTTTTTTTTGTTTTGTTCCCTTCTTTCCGTTTAGACAACTTAATTCGGTTTTAGCTTTGAACATTATACTGCTATGTGATTTGGTTACATTTGTCTATGACCTCTCTTTGTCATATTTGTGGCTAAAAAGGGGGAGTAGTAAGTGTGAGGGGAGCAGCATTAGTAAGTGCTTGTGCTGTTGAGGGGGAGTTTTGCCAGTTTACTATGATGAGTGTTCTTGTGGTATTGTGTTCAGCTGAAGGGGAGTGCTGAAGATGGATGGTGTGTTGCTGCTGTTGAGGGGGAGTTTTGCCAGTTTATGATGAGTGTTCTTGTGGTACTATGTGGTTTATGCAGCTGAAAGGGAGTTGTTTTTGCTACAGATGTGGGAATTGTTTTTGTTGGTATTTGAGTTTTTTTCCGCTGCTGATACTGATGGTGTTTGAGTGTGTGTGGAGTTTTAGCCAAAAATAAGCCAAAGGGGGAGATTGTTATTTCCTTGGTTTTATGGTTGGCATTATTTTGCTAAAACTCATGTAGCAGCAGATGTTGAATGAAGATGTCTAATAATATGTTTCATTACTCTTTGTTCAACATGTCGTATGAAGATGTTCCATGGCAGCTCATAGGACATCGCGTTGTGAAGTCAGTTTTTAATGCAGATTCTGTTACTATGATTTGTAACTGAATATTCTGTGAATATTTGGTTATCCTATGTGGCATCCAAAGCATTTTTGGATTAGGGTTTACTTGTTGGTTTTCGGATTTGCTGCTGTTTCTAATTATGGAGACATAATAGGAAACTTTGGATTGAAGACCTATTTTATTGGAGTTAATTTTGTAGATTTGTGAGCAGCCTAATTGCTGCGTTTTTGAAGCCCAATTCAATCCAGATTACAAGCTATAAATAGACTGATGTAAACCTAGTTTTAGGTTTCGAACTTACATGTATTTTTAGGGTTATGTGCTTGTGTTTTGTGAGCCTAACTGGTATCTTATGATAACAGTACAAGGACTGTAGTGTAAGTTGTGTAAGGTTGCTCATAAGCTTTTAAGCATTGAGTAGCTGAGTGTTAATTCTCATAAGCTGTGAAGTATTGAGAATTTGTGTTTCGACCATTGTTACTTGTCTTGTAAGGAACCAGTCATGGGTTGTGATTGAAGAGGGATTTGAGGAGGGCCTCATACCTAGGGGAGTCTTAGGTAGAAGTCATAGGAAGGGTAGTGATTAAGTGAGCTGATTGAACCAGGTGTGGTTATCAGTGAATTGATACTATCGAATATTGATTTCATCCCTGGCTTGGTAGCCCCCAGATGTAGGATAGTTAGATCCGAACTGGGTTAACAATTTATGGCGTTCTTTACATTTTATGCACACTTTTATTTTGAACTTGTTCATTGTTGTTGTATATCAGTGTCTCGACATCTCGATAGGACATCTGATATACAGGCCAGAATTTCAGGAACTCAGTTCCAAGCATTGTCGGTGAGCAAGGATAATCAATCCCGAGGAGGAACCTCGATTTCCTCATACAAAGATGCTATCAAAGCGGTCGAGAGTACCGATACAACAGGATGGGGACAGCTTGTCATTCCTACTGATAATAAAACAAAGAAGGGTCTTGGTTTTTCTGCAACCTGTACCCGGACAGCTGCTAACGATGGAAGTCTTCATCCCATTCAGAACTTCTTCCATAGTGGAGGTTTTCTTCACCCAGTGTCTCAAGCAGTACATGCTATCAATGAGGAAGATCCCTCTGACACAGATGAAGAATGGAAGTCCTATCTTAATGAGGACGGTTATATGTCTCAGGAAGAGGTGCCTATCCCATTTTGCTATCCTGCACAGAGTCTGAGATTTATACCACGATCAGATGTCGAAATGATATACGGAGGTTGTGATCCGGAAGGATGTCGTGCTCCGCCAAATTCATTAGAGGAAGACACTCCGATGAAAGATAACTTTGACCACGACTACTATGGCCCAATGGATAGTCTGCCAATGTGGCAACCTTATCCAGGAGACTTGGGACAAGAGATTCGGCCGAACAATGAAAATCAGTTGACCGTCATTAAACAAAATACCTGTGTCCCCACCATGTCATGGGATCAACACTCAGGTCATTCAGAAACTACTCAACATGACGATGAATTCGCAACGTTTGCAGGACTAGAATTCATTAATTATGCTTTTCCTGAGGTCAACGTCATCGAGAGAGATGACCCCTCCAATTCCAAAGAAGTGTGGGACACCCTGGGACAACCGAGTGGAAAATTTGACTATACAGTCAAGTACACCGCTCCCGAAAGCTCTCGTATCAGGCTCGAAGATATCCAGCCAACTGGATGGGGAGATACAGCAGAGAGCACAAATGATATGCAAAATGCAACAGAGGAATTCTCCTACGACGACTCTGCCTGGGAGACAGATTCCAATGATCCTGCTCCACCAGAAATCAGCGTTATTTCTGAAGACAAATCAAGGAAGGTGCCAGACTTTGTGATTCACCGAGGAGTTCGCCGCCAATGGGTAGTTGTCGATGCTCCGAAGGTCGTTCGCCAGTCAAAGTAATTGCCATCTTTAACCTTTCACCTTGCCCAGGTGAAACAGATGTTTTGATAGGCTCGCTTTCTGTAAATTTTCCCTCTTCGCTTCGCCCAAAGCGACAGAGTTTTGTTTTATAGGGCTGTAGTTTCAAGAATCGACTTGTTCATTAATAAAATAACGTCGTTGTAATACCCCAAATTTTGACCACTTAGATTTCCCATCATTGTGAAAATCATCATCACAATATGGATGTACCTTTATGCTTCATTAGTCTCCCCAAAGATGGGTGAGCATCCACTACAATCAAAATTAGGGTTTCAAGCCCTCTCTGAGTGCTTAGACAAAGGATCAATCAAGAAATGACATGATCTTCAACTTGTCTAATCTCTTACATATCCACAATGGATCAAAAAGGACTCCCACTTCAAGGATTAAGCACAAGGGTGCTCCCTTCTAGGTGGATCAAGTCTCAAGATCGACAGTGTCACCAAATTAGGGTTTTGGTCGACCAGGGCCTCCAGATGGAAATTTTCATCTGGACACAAGGCAATGATCCAAAACATAACCTAATATACTTCATGGAACCTCATGAACCCATGCATCAAGTCAATTTTGCCTCAGGGGATGCATTCATCAAAAATCAGGAATTAGGGTTTCTTGACCTAATTCACCCCTAAGTTGACTTTTGGGACAAACCATGAGCCAAGACCTCAAGAGATGATTTGAGGGTCTCTAATATACCTTATTGATCCATTTGGGACAATGGATTAATCCAAGAAGTTTGAGCAACAAGTCTCAATTTTATCTGCACCACAATTAGGGTTTTAAGGGAAAAGTCAACTGTAACTTTGACTTTTGACCTGGACATGCTCCCAAACCCTAATACATGATTGAATATACCCTATGACACCCATGGAACATGTCCATTAAGTTTGATTTAGGTCAAGGACATGATTTCCTGAAGAATTGCATAGTTTGGAATTCATCTGATAAAAAGTCAACTGTGCACAAAAGTCAACTTTGACTTTTTGAGATTTTTCACCAAAATGGATATTTAACCCTAAAATGATGTTAATGTATGATTTGAATCATCATTCATCAAGAAAAATCAAGAAAAGTGAGATAACTTGTAAAAGGGGTAACCATAAAACTTAGAAATTTTTCTAAGTTAAAAATAAAGTGGCAAAGGTACCAACTTTGGAGGACCATAACTCCTAAACCACAAGGCCATTTTTTCTCATCCAAAGATGGATTTGTAGCCCTCATTATCACCTACAAAAACTTCAACTACAAGTCATTCCGATTCATTAAGGATTTTGAGTTATGGAGTGATCAAAGTGGCTGAAAAGTGAAAATGTCACTTTTTCCAACACTTAGTGAAATTTTCACTAAGTCAGATTCTGCCTCACTTTTTGCCAAATGTAGGGGGATTTTTCACTTGGAATCAAAAGAGATCAAAACCAAACTTGTTCAAACAGTTGTTGTATCATGTAAGAGATTTCCAAAATGGCCAAGAACATTGCCAAATTCAACCTACACCATGAGATACAACATTGCCAAGTTGTCTTGCTGAAATCTGTCAAGGCAAGGCAGAATTTGCAACTCTGGTCGATTTGCCAAAATCAGCCAAATTAAATTGCTCCTATCCACTTGGACACCTCAGAGGATTGAATCTAAAGGGGACAATCACTGAGCCAAGCCTCCAAAGTCCATGGAACAAGAAATAGCATGTTGAACCTAGAATGGCCAAAATAGGGACAAGACTTCAAATTTGGAATGAGGCATTCAATGGAACCATCAAGGTGGCATGGACTGAGCCATTCTCATCTGAAATCAGTCAAGACTTATCCAAGACCAAGGGAACCAAAGCTCTGTGCCCTAACCTCTAGTCAATGGCTAGAGGAGACTTGGATTTTCATTTGCCAACATTGGCCAAACCTACTTACCAGCTGCCATGCACTATTCCTTGCAAAACAAACTTGCTCTACTATAAATAGAGCTCAATTGTGGTCAGTTTGAGTACACCAAAGCCATCTAACAGATGCTTTCCTCAAAATCTCTTCTTTCACTCCAATTTTGCCTTCTAAGGCAAGTCACTATCGGGCTTTGAGTTTGAGAGCAATTCCAATCAAACCAATCACTCACACACCTCACATACATCACATATGAGCTAATCAAACACTTAGATTACTTCTGAAACATCAATTTCACAAAATCACCAGCTGGTTGCTCAAGGTTTTAACCAAAGTGCAGCTGAGGTACCACAAAATGATCCAGCCAATTTCAATCAAGTCCAACCATCCAAACACAATCCATAGGGTGTAGGGAAGCTGTTCAGATCATCACAACTCATCTGTAACACCTCCAAATCAAAAATCACTTTGAACTTGATGTCACGGCCTAGAGGTAAGCACATACTTGGTCATCTCTCAATCTATGCATATTTCCTCGCACAATAATTTGGCCATATGTTCATAATCATGCATGGAATGTTTTCCCTCAATTAATTGCATTGTTTGAATCGTGTATCAAAAATCTTAGCCTTCATGCAGAAATTAGGGTTCTTGAGGTCTCTTCGTGATTTCTTGTTGTATGTTTAATTTAAATGAAATTAAAGTACATAGACATGATCGTGAGGTTGAGACGAGCATAATGATATGTGGATTACATGATATGATTACGTATTCATGGAGATTGGATAGAAAATGCAAATCTGAGAAACCAAGAACACGCGCGTGTTCTTCAGCTGTTCTTGGCGCCATTTTTCATATATTCAAATATTTGAATTATGTGATTTTGTTTAATTGATTCAAAAATTAATTTCTCTCTGAGTTTTAATGATTTTGAGTTGATTCTTTTTTTAATAATTCACAAAAATGTTAAAATATTTTATTTTCACAAAAAATCCCAAAAATATTATTTATTTCATATAATTGATATTTTTGTAAAGAATTAATATTTTGATTGTTTTTGGCATTTTAAATATTTTTTCTACATTGATTTTGCAACTTTTAATGCTTTCTAATTATTTTGTAGGTCAATACTTAATTTTTGAAGCATTAATCCAAGATCACAATTTGTTTTCCATGTGTTAAACAATTTTTGATCATTTTAATTGAATTTTTATTCAATTAAATACATTTTGAAAACAAATTAGGGTTTTGGATTAATTCAACCCTCATAAATCATTTTCAAAACTTTTTGGGCCTCTTGAGAGAGTGTAAGACCCATCCCCCCTTGTACAAAAAACTTTTTGGGCCTCACTCATTGTATAAGTCCCTCTGTACAAGTAAACGGCACGATCGTCGCCCGTTTAAAAATAAAAATCATCTGGGCCTCTCCTTGAGCTATAAGACCCATTCAAAACACTTTGGGCCTCTATTAGAGTGTAAGACCCAATCCCCCTTTTAACCAAAACATTTTGGGCCTCAGATGTTGTATAAGCCCCTTTTGCGTTAAAAGAAAATCTCGACGCGATCGCCATTTTAAACGAAAAATCATCTGGGCCTACCCTCGTGTTATAAGCCCCACTCTTTTTCTTTAAACCTCTTTGGGCCTCTTGAGAGAGTGTAAGACTCATCCCTTTGTACAGAAAACCTTTTTGGGCCCCAGTCACTTGTATAAGTCCCGCTGTACAAAGTCAAACAGTGTGCTCACTGGTAAAACCCTGGGCCTCTCCTTGAGCTGTAAGCCCCAAATCTTTCTTTTTGAAAGCACTTTCTCCTTTGATTTTGAATATACTATTGTTTTCAATCTTTCTTTGTTGAACAACTAACCAAACAGCATGGAAGCACTCCAACCGAGTAAGTGGTTATCGCTTTCGTTTACTGCTTTCATATTATAAACTGTATTGTGGGGCTGCTCACTGTAAGTCTCCTTTCATAAACTCATATCTATTGTGTAATAATAGTATAGATATTTCGAGTTTCCCCGGCTACTACGTCTAGAACTAGGTGACGCCGTTTCATTTATTCGTAGAAATAGACGCCTAGATCCCCAATAGGAGCACCAGATACAGTCTTCTCTTCGGCTGTCCTCCTTAGGAATCGTCAAGAAGCTCTACTCCCCAAGATGAATGTATTCTCCGTGAATGGCATCTTTGAGTTTCTTCCAAATTCTCGAACTTTCCTGACTTGATCTATTCCTTGTGGATAGCTTGCCTTGAATGTCTCGGGGTTTGGGTACCCACTACGGTCATAATCTTGGACCTTAACTAAGGAACCCTCTTTAAAAGCTAAAAGTCGCTGGATAGTAAACCTCACACGTTTACCAATGGTTTTTATCTTTAAAAGAGTTATCTCTCCTAATGGAAAGGAGATGATAGACCCACGGGCTTCTTAAAAGCATCGGCCTCCTCTTGGGCATTATTCAAGGACACTACGGCTTCTTAGAAGTATTCACAGCCTCCTCTTAGGCTTCGTATAATGATTTCTTCCTCCGGGATTGATAGCCTCCTCTTGGGCTTCGTACAAGGACCCGTCGGCTTCTTAAAAGTTTCCAGCCTCCTCTTGGGCTTCGTACAAATTGTCCCGACGACCTCCTAGAGGTATAGGAACAGAACCTAGTCATCCTCATAAAACAGTCCTTTCATAGAGTCTACTACTATTTCTCAAAGCATAGTATGAAAGATAAAACTCTAGACACGGACAGTCTAACTTCCTTGAGTCTCAAAAGACATTCTCAAGTGACCCCTTCGTTAAATAGGAAGGAATCCCGCAGACTCGGACAGTCTCAATACCCTTTGGATTTCCAGTTTCCCCAAAGAAAAGGAAACAACCCCGATCCTCAGATCTAACCCATGAGTACAGTGATGCTCATATAAGAACTGATTTTCTCTTTCAAAATCAGTATACTGGACCTGTCACTTAACTGACACAATAACCTTAGCCTTCTCTTGGGCTTTGTACAAATTATGCTCCCCACCGGAGTCAAACAACGTTTAGCCTCTCTCTCGGGCTTTGTACGAGACACATAAGAGACTCCCTCGTTGAGTCAATCCCCCTTTCGCCTCCATCTCGGGCTTTGTATGAGATACAAAAAGGTTCTTATTGAGCCAAACAAACAATCGCCTCCATCTCGGGCTTTATACGATATACCAAAAGACTCCATCGTCGGGTCAAAATCTTTTAGCCTCTCTCTCGGGCTTTGTACGGGACACAAAATTGCCTCCTCTTAGGCTTTGTATAATGATTTTCCCTAGCGGAAAATAGCCTCCTCTTAGGCTTTGTATAAGAAAACCACTGGTTGATCCAATTAACCTTTTAGCATCAAAGTTGTGCCTCGTTCACAGTATACAAACATCAACAACTCCTTCCCCTTCATCTAATCGCTGTAAGTGGCAAGCCTCTGGATCATCTATATCCACGCCACTGTCCCTTTTTTAGCATGAGAAATTCCTAAGGAAAGATGGCATTGCTCTACACTGAGTTAAAGTCTTCTCCTTCAGGTTAAAACCCTTTCTTCGGAAATTATGGCATTGCTCGGATCCGTGTATCCCAGTTAAAGTAATTCTCCTTCTCCCCTCTTTAGAGATGACAAATTCTCTCTAAAGTCGAGGTCTTTCAGCTTCACGTCTTGGGCTTTGAACAAGACACAAATAGACCTTTCAGCTTCACATCTTGGGCTTTGAACAAGATACAAACCACCTTTCGCTTCACGTCTTGGGCTTTGAACAAGATACCAAAAACTAATTTCCTCCCATAGAATAGGAGGAACTACGAACGCTCTGATTTCCTTGTTTCGGTAAACGGGAATACGTAGGCATAAGATCGAAAGAAAAGATCTTAGCGAGCGCAATCAACAAAAAACCCAAATCCCATATCTCCATCAATCAAAAGCAGTATTTCAAAAGCATCAGTCCTAACATCCTAATCCTTGTTCCCCGCCAGAAACCTTCTGCCCAGGTAAAAAAGAAAGAAAACAGTATTGGCGAAAATACAAATAACCAGTACAAAGGCCCCCCACATTGATAGCATCCGTAACCTAACAGACCACTGTTTAAACTCAGTATGCAAGCAGGGTTAATTGGAGACATCTATTTCCCTTCCTTATTCAGCTCACAATAGGATAAAAAATGAATCGACCTGTAGTCAAAGCTCAAACCGCAGAGAGCGACCAGCGCTTAAGAACCGCGTCCAAAATCGCTTGCTACAGAAAAGTGGCGCCCACCGTGGGGCCAAATCTTCTTTTTTAAACGTTTAAGGTGGAAACCTTGGACAAACCTTTTTTCTCTTCACTTGTGTGAATACCACAGATTGGGACTTCCGCCGGGGAACTCATTTCTGTCAGGAACTTAGGAATCATAGCTTTATAAGTCTAGGATGATTAGGACAAATATATATACTACTTTTCCTAATTGCTATACGTGTTTATTTTTCTGCTACTGGGAATGCGTGTGATGCCGCATGTGGTGAGAATGAGTATACACTTAAGATAAGTGATGGCGACGGGGTCGACCCTCAACCTCAGTGGAGGCTGACCAGCGCAACCCATTCACTCTTCTAGCCAATGGGCCGGTTGTTAAGTCTGAGAAGATGAGGAGCCAAACCCTTTCGTAGTGCGGAAACTATCAGAAATAGTTGTTACGCGATACTACCCTCATTTGAGGCTGGTGATCTATTCTCGGTGAATGGCACTTACTCTAAGATTGTTCCACAACTCGCTGGAGATCCGCTTGTTATTTTGCTTTCCTGGGAGGAGCTGATGATAATGAGTACAGGTACAAAAATCACCCTAGTATAAACCTTTGGGGATGGGTAGAGCCTTGACTTCATGACAACGACCCTTTAACCCCATGTTTTTTCTATGTTTTTGTGTGCTGCATTCATGCATTCATTTAATAAAACATTAAAACACTCAAAAAACTTTCTCTTCTAGTCTCTCTATTTTTCAAATTAAACTAAGACTGTGATTGCAAATATCAGAGAAGAGGATTACGCTAATGGATTTCGGTAGAAGGAGAACTCACCAGTATACCTTCAAGGTTCCAAAACTAGGGGATTTGAGAAGGTTAGAAAGGATGATCGTTAACCCAGAGGCTTTCAGAGCCAAGCACGGTGGTTTGCTACCACTGTTAAGAGTCCATGTGATTAAGGGGATCATGGACGCGCTCATTCAATTCTATGATCCGGTTTATCACTGTTTCACATTCCCGGATTACCAGCTATCACCAATGCTAGAGGAGTATTCTCATCTGCCTGATTTACATATCACTGATCGAGCTCCATTTTCTGGACTGGAATAAATTCCAAAGAATCAGACTATTGCAATAGCAATTCATTTGGACGAGTCTGAGGTCAGGACTCACATGACCACTAAGGGTGGCATCCAAGGTTTGCCAGCCCAGTTCTTGACAAAAAAGGCTCTGTACTTCGCTAGTATAGGGAACATCACTGCTTTTGAAAGCATCTTTGTCTTGCTCACCTACGGGTTATTTTTGTTTCCCAACATCAATAACTTCGTCGATATCAACGCTATTAAGGTTTGTCTCATTGGAAACCCTGTGCCGACTTTGCTTGCAGATGCGTATCATTCTGTACACTTGGGAAATTTGTACAGCGGAGGGGAGATCACATGTTGTGTACCTTTGCTTTACAAATGGTTTATCTCTCACTTGCCCAAGTCTGCTGCTTTTTGGGATTGCAAGAGTGTCTTACGTTGGTCGTAGAATATCATGTCTCTTACCAACTCTGATATAGATTGGTGTAATAGGATTTATGAGGGAATTAGAATCATTGACCGTTGTGGAAACTTCCCCAGCGTACCCCTCATAGGAACTAAAGGAGGAATCAACTATCATTCGATATTGGTTCTTCGTCAATTTGGATACCCGATGAGACACATCCCACTGGGTGTTCATCTGGAAGGCATTTTCTTCAAAGAAGGAGAAAGTGACAGAGCACTAAAGATGGAAATAGTGCAAGCTTGGAAACATGTTCATAAGAAATGACGAGAGTCTCTGGGAAAACTGGACTGTGTCTCAGTGGAGCCTTATCTCCATTGGGTACAAACTAGAGCTCTCAAGCTAAAGATGCCTTATCCTCGTTACGGAATTCTTCCACCGAGGGAAACTGTCATGTACTTCATGACGGAAACTGAAAAGCTTCAGGTTACTCTCAACAAAGTTCAAAAGGAAAGAAGATCTTGGAAGAACAAGTACCGCACCCTCGACGTAGAGTGTATCCAAATACAGCAACTACTAAAAGAGAAAGATGCTCTGATTGAAATTTTGGAGCAGCATGCTGTAGAGAATCAAGATGACCAAAGGAATTTGCTCGCTCCTTTCACCTGGCAAAGGAATGACAACCCAACAACGGCCCAAGCGCCCCGGTCAAAGAAGAGGACTCGGGACCCATTAGTCTAGGTTTCTGTTTCTGCACTTTGTAATCTACTGTATTTCCATTTCTGTAATCCTTTGGAATTCAATAAAAAGGGGTTTCCCCACTATTTGATATTTGCAATCTAATTATCGAAGTTTATTTTGATTAAACAAAAAAAAACAACAATTAATATAATCATTGCATTCATCATTCTCACATAGCGTATTCTCCTTACCTACGAATCTCACGTTTGTGTCTCGATTCTAGAGTCAAACTGTCTCATTCGTAAATACTCGGGCCAATCATCAGAAAAAGATGGATGATCTTGAGGAAGAAAACAGAGAGTTGAAAGAAGAGATCGACGCTCTGAGAGAGGATATGAGAAAGCTTCGTAACGACATGCAAGCCATGGCAGAAGCTCAGCTACAAAGAACTGTGATCTCAGAGATCACCTCAACGCCCATCATAGAAAAGTATGATCCTAGGTATCAGATGCCGAAAGATCGTCCTTGGGGCATGCCTGTTAACTATATCCCGGAAGGATATGTTCCGCCGATCACTAAAGATCAGGGAATCGCAACAGAAGCCGCTGGGCCTGAAGGTTACAAACTTCGGGAAAGCGAAGATGCCAGGGGCATACTCAAGACTCCTGAAGGTTACAAACTTCGGGAGGCGCCAAGACTTACTGCCATAGTCACGGTACCACCCCCTGTGGTACACACTGTCCCGGAAGGACAGATTCCACCAACACCTTCTGGTAAGAAGGAAACTATGTTTGACAGAATGGATGAATTCCAGGAACAGTTCTTGGAAATGCAGAAGGAACTGCAAGCCATTCGCGGTCAGGATCTATTTGGAAAGGACGCCGCAGACCTCTGCTTGGTCCCAAATGTGAAAGTCCCGCACAAGTTCCAAGTGCCCGACTTTGAAAAATACAAGGGTAACTCTTGCCCTCAAAGCCATCTGGTGATGTACGCTCGGCGGATGTCAGCTCAGACGGAGAATCAGGACCTGCTGATTCACTAGTTCCAGGATAGTTTAACCGGTGCCGCACTCAAATGGTACATGGGTTTAAACCGTACTACGATCAGCACTTTCAGAGACCTTGGTACTGCCTTCGTCCAACAATACAAATAAAATTTAGACATGGCACCCGATAGAGATCAACTCAGATCAATGTCACAAAAGGACAAGGAAACCTTTAAGGAGTATGCTCAAAGGTGGCGTGAAATTGCCGCTCAAATTTGTCCACCTCTTGAGGAAAAAGAGATGACAAAGATCTTCTTAAAGACCTTGAGCTCATTTTACTACGACCGAATGGTTGCCAGTGCGCCCAGTGATTTCACCGAAATGGTCGGCATGGGTATACGTCTTGAGGAAGCCGTCCGAGAAGGACGTTTGGTAAAAGACACTGGATCAACGAGCGGTACTAAAAAATAAGGTAGTGCTCTCCCTAATAAAAAAGAGCAAGATATTGGGAATATCTCTCTCGGAAAGAAAAGGCGACGTTATCAGCCAGTAGCAGCTGTAACTCCTGCTATCGGCCCCGCGACTGTTCCTATGTATCAACCTCAGGTTGCGCAGAGCCAACCTAACCAACAAAGGACACAACAGCCTCTTCAGCAGGCTCGTCCTCCATATAACAACAACCGTACAACACGGCCACCAGGATTTGATCCTATACCTGTAACGTACGCAGAGCTGTTTCCGTTACTGCTGGCTAAGGGGCACATTCAGACTAAGTCTCCCCTTTCAGTTCTGGAAAATCTGCCTTTTTGTTTTAAAACGGATCAAACATGCCCTTATCATCAAGGAGGTTCAAGGCATAACATTGAGACTTGTCTCAATTTCAAATCCGACGTGCAAAAGCTTGTTAGGAGCGGGCTCTTATCTTTCAAAGATACGAATCCTAATGTTCTTACGAACCCACTGCCTCAACATGAGAAAGTTGCAGTCAATCTGATTGAGAAAGAGACTAACGATGTCTATCAAATTCATGATGTACTCTTGTTGAAAACCAATCTGGTCAAGATGCATTATAGACAGAGTGGATATGGCCATGTGCCGCCTCATAATTATCACCAGTATGATATCTGCTCTAAAGACAACCAGGGATGTTCTGTGGTGCAAGCAGCTCTACAGGAGCAAATGGATCTTGGATGGATACAAGAGCACCGAGTTCGTGGAGTTAACATGGTTTACACGAATTCCAACGTCATTCAAAACCACGACATCCGTGCGATGAATGTCAGCTTGGTGGCGATGCACTCAAGGCAAAGCCAGTATCATAATCTGCCGCGGCACGATTACAGTTCCTGTCTGATTTGCACGGTAAACAAACAGGGATGCTCTTTCATACAAGAGGCCCTCCAGCGTCAGATGGACCTTGGATGGATCCAAGACTACCATGATAGGAACTCCTATCAAATCAACATGGTTCAGATCTTTGACATTCGCGTGATGAATACCAACCTGGTAGAGTTACATGCCGAGCAGGTCCGACTCGGATTCTTAATATCACATGATTATCAAAACTGTAAAACAGGTTGCGAAAACGATCGAGGTTGTACCCTTGTCCAGGAGGCACTTCAGCACTTGTTAAATCACTGGTGGATGCCAATCTATATGGACGAAGATACTCAGCAGATTAGTATCAATCACAGGAATCCTACTCGTCGTCAAAGTCAGGATGTCCGATCAATGGAAGATAACCTAGTGAGGTTACATTGTATTCAAAGTGGGCGTGGCCAGGTGCCACCACACAACTATGACAGTTGTAGCGTCTGTTCGGAAAGTAACCAAGGGTGTTACCTTGTGAGAGCAGCTCTTCAGGGTCGGGTCGATCATGGAGAAATTCGTCCATATCCAGGTTCAGGACCCATCATTTGGTCGCCGAACTACCTTGCCGAGCAAGTTGAGGATGTTGTCACGATCTCTGGTCATCACAGGACCAGGGATGTTTTTGCCATCATCCCTCTACTTGACGAATCCAGAGTTCCCAACCAGGAATGGATTGAGGTTACTTATGATGGTCAGAAAAATCAGAAGGTTCCCATAGTCATCTATCTACCGGGGCCACTACCGTATGAATCAGCTAAGGCAATCCCTTACAAATACGGTGCAACAATAATGGAGAATGGAAAGGAAATTCCATTTCCCTCCGTCGTGAATATTGTAGACATCAGTCGTGTAACACGGAGCGGTCGAATCTTCAACCGAGGGGTTGGAGAATCCAACAAAGAAAAGGAACTTCAGGCAGAAATTCCTGATCCACCAGTCGGTCAATCTAGTAATCCTAACTTTTCAAAAGACAAAGATGAGATGCTAAAGCTCATCCAAAGGAGTGAATATAACATTGTTGATCAACTGTTACAGACTCCTTCAAAGATCTCGGTATTATCACTGTTACTCAGTTCAGAAGCACACAGGGAGGCTCTATAGAAAGTCTTAGAGCAAGCCTTTGTGGAACAGGATGTAACAATCAGACAATTCGATAGTATTGTCTCTAACATCACTTCCTACAATAATTTGGGATTTAGTGATGAGGAATTACCTGAAGAGGGTCGCCGTCATAACATGGCGCTCAATATCACAGTTAACTGCCAGGGCAATGCTTTAGCCAACGTACTGGTAGACACAGGGTCATCCCTGAATGTTATGCCGAAGTACACTTTGATGCAATCATCATTCAAGGGCCCTCCGATGAGAACCAGCGAGGTCGTCGTCAAAGCATTCGACGGATCCAGAAAAACAGTTATCGGCGAAGTTGATCTTTCCATAACTATTGGTCCTCACACTTTCCAAATCACTTTCCAGGTCATGGACATCCGGGCAACATACAATTGTTTACTAGGAAGACCTTGGATACATCAGGCTGGAGCGGTTACTTCAACCCTCCACCAAAAGCTAAAGTTCGTCAAGAACGATCAACTTGTCACGGTTTGTGGGGAACAAGCCTTGCTTGTGAGTAACCTATCATCATCTACTTGTGTGGAACCCGAGGAGGTTATTGGAACTCAGTTCCAAGCACTATCGGTGAGCAAGGACAATCAGTTCAAAGAAGGAACTTCAATTTCTTCATACAAAGATGCTATCAAAGCGGTCGAGAGTACCGATACGACAGGATGGGGACGGCTTGTCATTCCTATTGACAATAAAACAAAGAAGGGTCTTGGTTTTTCTGCGACCTATACCCAGACAGCCGCCAACGATGAAAGTCTTCATCCCCTTCAAAACTTCTTCCACAGTGGAGGTTTCCTTCACCCAGTGTCTCAGACAGTTCATGCTATCAATGAGGAAGATCCCTCTGACACAGATGAAGAATGAAAGTCCTACCTTAACAAGGACGGCTATATGTCTCAGGAAGAGGTGCCTATGCCTTTTTGCTTTCCTACAGAAAGTCCGAGATTTATACCAAGATCAGATGTCGAAATGATCTACGGAGATTGTGATCTGGAAGGATGCCATGCTCCGCCAAATTCATTAGAGGAAGACACTCCGATGAAAGACAGCTTTGATCACAATTACTATGGCCCGATGGATGGCCTGTCAATGTGGCAGCCTTACCCAGGAAACTTGGGGCAAGAGAGTCAGCCGAACAATGAAAATCAGCTGACCGTCGTTGAACAGAATACCTGTGTCCCCACCCTGTCATGGGATCAACACTCAGGTCATTCAGAAACTACTCAACATGAAGATGAATTCGCAACGTTCGCAGGACTTGAATTCATCAACTATGCTTTTCCCGAGGTCAACGTCATCGAGAGGGATGATTCCTCCAGTTCCAAAAAAATTTGGGACACCTTGGGACAACCGAGTGGAAAATACGACTATATGGTCAAGTACACCGCTCCCGAAAGCTCTCGTATCAGGCTCGAAGATATCCAGCCAACTGGATGGGGAGATACAGCTGAGAGCACAAATGCTATGCAAAATACAACAGAGGAATCCTCCTACGACAATTCTGCTTGGGAGACAGATTCCAATGATCCTGCTCCACCAGAAATCAACGTCATTTCTGAAGACAAATCAAGCAAGGTGCCAGACTTTGTGATTCACCGAGGAGTTCGCCGCCAATGGGTTACCGTCGAGGTTCCGAAGGTCGTTTGTCAGTCAAAGTAATTGCCATCTGTAACCTTTCACCCTGCCCAGGTGAAACGGATATTTTGATAGGGCTCATTTTCTGTAAACTTCCCTCTTCGCTTTGCCCAAAGCGACAGAGTTTTGTTTTATAGGGCTGTAGTTTCAAGATTCGACTTGTTCATTAATAAAATAACGTCGTTCTGTAATTTTCGCATTAATTGTTGTTTTCTCTTTTTGCTTTTTCAGAAAATGGTAATCCTAAAAAACATTCAATAATAAAAACAAGCAGTAAAATCAAAACACTGCACACACTTACATTATCTCTTCTAAACACGAATCATCACGTCATGCAGATTGCTTGTTTTATACCCCGTTGAAACATACGATCCAATGCCTTCTCCCAACTTTGAGTTCCCGTTATTCGAGGCTGAAGAAGAAAATGACGACCAAATTCCAGAAGAGATCTCCCGACTACTCAGACAAGAGGAAAGGTCCATTGAACCTCACAAAGAGCCGTTGGAAACGGTAAACTTGGGTTCAGAAAAAGAGAGAAAAGAAATCAGGATCGGAGCACTGCTCAGTCCAACTGCCAGAGAGGGTTTAATAAAGCTTCTCAAAGAATTTCCTGATGTATTCGCTTGGTCCTATCAAGATATGCCAGGGTTGGATACCATCATTGTGGAACATCACTTACCGTTGAGATCAGAATGTCTGCCAGTAAAGCAAAGGTTGAGATGCACTCACCCGGACATGGCCATCAAAATCAAGGAGGAGGTACAGAAACAGATCGACGCGGGTTTCCTCGCTACATCTGAATATCCTCAATGGCTAGCCAACATCGTACCCGTTCCCAAAAAGGACGGAAAGGTCAGAATGTGTGTTGATTACAGAGATCTGAACAATGCAAGTCCAAAGGACGACTTTCCTTTACCACACATTGACATGCTGGTAAACAGCACAGCAAAGTTCAAATTATTTTCCTTCATGGATGGATTCTCGGGCTATAACCAGATCAAAATGCCGCCGAAAGACATGGAGAAAACTTCGTTCATTACCCCATGGGGTACCTTTTGTTACAAGGTAATGTCGTTCGGTTTGAAGAATGCCGGGGTAACCTATCAAAGGGCCATGACTACTCTGTTTCATGACATGATACACAAAGAAATCGAGGTATATGTCGATGATTTGATTGCAAAATCAAGAACAGAGGATGAGCACGTTGAACATCTGTCAAAATTGTTCGAACGTCTAAGAAAATTCAAGCTCCGCTTGAATCCCAACAAGTGCACCTTCGGTGTCCGTTCGGGGAAATTACTAGGGTTCATCGTCAGCCAGAAAGGAATTGAAGTTGATCCTGACAAGGTCAAGGCCATTCAATAAATGCCTTCTCCGAAAACTGAAAAACAAGTTAGAGGATTCCTGGGACGTTTGAACTACATCTCCAGATTCATATTCCTTATGACCGCGACGTGTGCGCCGATTTTCAAATTACTCAAAAAGAACCAGGAATGCGTTTGGTCAGAAGATTGCCAAATCGCCTTCGATAGTATTAAGGAATATCTGTTGAATCCTCCGATTCTATCACCTCCAGTAGAGGGAAGACCACTGATCATTTACCTCACAGTCCTAGAGGACTCAATGGGATGTGTACTTGGCCAACAAGACGAAACTAAAAGGAAAGAGTCTGCCATTTACTATCTAAGCAAGAAATTCACCGACTGTGAGACTCGGTACACAATGCTTGAGAAAACTTGTTGCGCTTTGGCTTGGGCAGCCAAACATCTTCGCCAGTACATGATTCATCATACTACTTGGTTGGTCTCCGAAATGGATCCAATCAAGTACGTTTTCGAAAAACCTGCTCTCACGGGAAGGATTGTCCGTTGGCAGATGTTACTATCAGAATATGACATAGAGTATCATGCTCAGAAAGCCGTTAAAGGAAGTATTTTAGTCGATCATTTGGCTCATCAACCGATTGACGATCAAGAATCAATCGGGTTTGACTTCCCAGACGAAGATGTCATGTATCTAAAGATGAAAGATTGCGATGAACCGTTACCCAGTGAAGGGCCAGAACCAGGTTCCCAGTGGGGACTTATCTTTGACGGAGCAGTCAATCATTATGGAAACGGAATTGGGGCAATCATTGTTACCCCTCAGGGTTCCCACATTCCTTTCACTGCCAGACTTACGTTCAAATGTACGAACAACGAGGCCGAATACGAAGCATGTATCATGGGTCTCGAAGAAGCGATTGATTTAAGGATCAAAAACTTGGACGTATACGGCGATTCAGCCTTGGTTATCTATCAGATAAAAGGAGATTGGAACACATACCAATCAGGATTGATTCCTTACAAAGACTATGCAAGGAGGTTGTTACCCTTCTTCAACAGAGTCGACTTTCATCACATCCCTCGTGATGAGAATCACATGGCTGATGCATTAGCCACTCTCTCTTCCATGATTAGTGTAGGTCGATGGAATGACATACCTAAGATCGACATCATGCGCCTTGAACGGCCCGCTTACATCTTCGCGATTGAAGCAATCATAGACGACAGACCTTGGTATCACGATATCAAATGCTTCCTTCAGAAACGAGAGTACCCATCTGGGGCACTCAGAAAAGACAGGAAAACCCTCAGAAGATTGGCTGGAAACTTCTTCCTGAGCGGTGACACTCTTTATAAGAGAAATTTTGACATGGTCTTGCTCCGATGCGTCGACAGACCAGAAGCAGACATGCTCATGAAAAAAATTCATGAAGGATCCTTTGGCACTCATGCCAACGGACACACAATGGCGAGAAAAATTCTCAGGGCCGGGTATTATTGGTTGACCATGGAATCCGACTGCTACAAGTATATGAGGAGGTGTCACAAGTGTCAGATATACTCCGACAAAATTCATGTACCGCCATCACATCTCAAATTTTTCTCTTCCCCATGGCCATTTTCCATATGGGGAATCGATATGATTGGTATGATTGAGCCCAAGGCTTCAAACGGACATCGGTTCATCCTGGTAGCCATTGACTATCTCACCAAGTGGGTCGAAGCAGCGTCATTCGCCAATGTAACCCGACAAGTGGTGGTCCGATTTATCAAAAACAATATCATCTGCCGTTATGGTGTTCCAAGCGAGATCATTATTGATAATGGATCTAACTTGAACAATAAGATGATGAAGGAGTTGTGTGCAGAGTTCAGGATCGAACACCATAACTCATCTCCCTACCGACCCAAGATGAACGGGGCGGTCGAAGCGGCTAACAAGAACATATAGAAGATCGTTCAAAAGATGGTTGTAACCTATAAAGATTGGCACAAAATGCTACCCTTTGCTCTTCACGGTTATCGAACATCTGTCCGCACTTCAACAGGGGCAACCCCTTTCTCTCTAGTATATGGCATGGAGGCAGTTCTCCCCATAGAAGTAGAGATCCCATCAATCCGGGTATTGATGGAAGCTAAGCTCACCGAAGCTGAATGGTGTCAAAGTCGACACGACGAATTGAATCTGATCGAGGAAAAACGAGTCACGGCACTATGCCACGGTCAGTTGTATCAGCAAAGAATGAAGAAGGCGTTTGACAAAAAGGTCTGACCTCGTGTCTTCAGGAAAGGAGACCTTGTGCTCAAGAAGATACAATCATTTCTCACTGATTCTCGGGGCAAATGGACCCCAAATTATGATGGCCCCTATGTGGTCACGAAAGCTTTCTCAGGCGGCGCCTTGAGACTTGCAACCATGGACGAAGAGGAATTTGCCTACCCCACGAATGTTGATGTAGTCAAGAAATACTTCGCCTAAAACTAATAAAAAAAAACGTCTCGGTGGATTGAAAACCCGAAAGGGCGGTCCAGGCAAAAGTTAGAGACATGAAAAGAATCATCCCGATGGATTGGAAATCTCATAGTACAATCCAGGCAAAAGTTAGGGATAACGCCAAGTAACTATGTTCAACAGAGGCAAGTCCCTCAGCAGCAGTTGCATCATCATCCGTCAGGAAAACTCCAGTCAAGGTCATCTTCGACAGAAGCTCAGGATGTCCCGAATTCAAAGTTGGTAGAAGGATAGCGGTCGTTATGTTTCAACGTAGCCCTTTTCCCTGTAAATTACCATTTTCTAACTTTGTATATACTCTTTGGAATCACGCGTTTGGGTGATCTCCATCTTATCAATAAAATTTGAGCCCTTGTGCTTTTGTTTGTAATTCTTTACTTATTTTAGCTTTACAGAACGACGTTGTTTAAACTTAATCAGCGATTCTTGAAATAAAACAAAAATAAATTTACTTGTTAAACTTTTTCTGCTTTTAAATTAAAGATGGCATTTCTTTTGACTGTTGATCATCAGAAGAACATCGATCGCTTCTCCCGAAGTAAGCAAACTTTGAAGTGCAGAATCAAAGTACTCCTTCTAAGCCAGTGCGCCTGAATGAAGGATCAACTGTATCAGATGCGGTTTTCCCGTCTGATACCCTCGGTCGAGTTCTCATCTCCTAAGCCCGATCAACATAGTTCCCCGCGTGGACTATTTCTCCTAAGCAAGGTGGAATTGCTATTTTGAACCAACGGTACTTCTTCGCCCCGCGATGGCCGAGTATCCAATTGTGTTCATCCATTAGTCTGTATGTCGTGTCAGTTTTGTCAGCATATACATACGTACTTCATGCATTTTTTATTTGCATTTACATTTCATATTGCATCGTTATCACTCTAGCCGGTCTTGTCCCCTAGTGACAAACAGTTTTCTCAATCGAGTTTGTCAGTTCTTTCCTCGTCAGGAATTGCTTCGTCTGAACAATCTCGCCACCAGTGTATCTTTAGATCAGAGTCGGCACTTGGCCACTTTGATAACTTGAACCTCTGAAAGATCAGAGAACCTTCAACAGATGTCACTCTTCGCCATTGAAGATGATATCCTTGCTTTCCCGGATTAAGGAAAATCCACAGAGAAAGCCTCGTGATCAGAGATTCGGCAGCACGCCAGTTTTGCTCCGAAAATTCGCTGATGAGAAGGTCATTGGCACCTCAAAATTGGACCCCATCATATGGCGTTTCTCCGGGAAGATCCCGAGAAAAGTATGATGAAAGATCCCAAACGAAAACAGTCTCTCAAGAGACTCGCTTTCCCTAGTAGAATCGACAAATGGCGTCTCCAAAACAGAGAAGTTTGTGTACCTCTACAATTCAGACGAATGGGTTCCCCAGCAAGTCTGACATCAAAACTTTTTCCACTCAAATGGCATCTCCCCAGGAAAATTCGGCGAGAAGTTTGAAGGAAAGCCGCTACGAATAGCGTCCCTTGTCAGTAAATTTTATTGACCAAAAGAAACCGAGACCAGTTCCTTGGTAAGAAACCAGGATCAAGGGGAAGTTCAAATCAGAAACCGAGACCAGTTCCTTGGTAAGAAACCAGGATCGAGGGGAAGTTCAAATCAGAAACTAAGACCAGTTCCTTGGTAAGAAACCAGGATCGAGGGGAAGTTTAAATTAGAAACTAAGACCAGTTCCTTGGTAGGAAACCAAGAACGAGGGGAGGTTTCTTTCAAAAGAAAACTGAGACCAGTTCCTTGGCTGAAGACCAGGATCGAGGGGAAGTTTACCTTTTCTAAGCATCATTGCTTAGCTAAAGAAGATGAATGTGTAAGCTACCATTCATAACCACCATCAAAATTTCAGGTATTCCGATATTTAATCCTCTTGTACCCCGAATGCCCGAATCCCTTCGTCATTCACACCTTCGGGTCCAAGAAGATTATATAGGGGCATCTGTAATACCCCAAATTTTGACAACATAGATTTCCCATCATTGTGAAAATCATCATCACAATATGGATGTACCTTTATGCTTCATAAGTCTCCCCAAAGATGGGTGAGCATCCACTACAATCAAAATTAGGGTTTCAAGCCCTCTCTGAGTGCTTAGACAAAGGATCAATCAAGAAATGACATGATCTTCAACTTGTCTAATCTCTTAAATATCCACAATGGATCAAAAAGGACTCCCACTTCAAGGATTAAGCACAAGGCTGCTCCCTTCTAGATGGATCAAGTCTCAAGATCGACAGTGTCACCAAATTAGGGTTTTGGTCGACCAGGGCCTCCAGATGGAAATTTTCATCTGGGCACAAGGCAATGATCCAAAACATAACCTAATATACTTCATGGAACCTCATGAACCCATGCATCAAGTCAATTTTGCCTCAGGGGATGCATTCATCAAAAATCAGGAATTAGGGTTTCTTGACCTAATTCACCCCTAAGTTGACTTTTGGGACAAACCATGAGCCAAGACCTCAAGAGATGATTTGAGGGTCTCTAATATATCATATTGATCCATTTGGGACAATGGATTAATCCAAGAAGTTTGAGCAACAAGTCTCAATTTCATCTGCACCACAATTAGGGTTTTAAGGGAAAAGTCAACTGTAACTTTGACTTTTGACCTGGACATGCTCCCAAACCCTAATACATGATTTAATATACCCTATGACACCCATGGAACATGTCCATCAAGTTTGATTTAGGTCAAGGACATGATTTCCTAAAGAATTGCACAGTTTGGAATTCATCTGATAAAAAGTCAACTGTGCACAAAAGTCAACTTTGACTTTTTGAGATTTTTCACCAAAATGGATATTTAACCCTAAAATGATGTTAATGTATGATTTGAATTATCATTCATCAAGAAAAATCAAGAAAAGTGAGATAACTTGTAAAAGGGGTAACCATAAAACTTAGAAATTTTTCTAAGTTAAAAATAAAGTGGCAAAGGTACCAACTTTGGAGGACCATAACTCCTAAACCACAAGGCCATTTTTTCTCATCCAAAGATGGATTTGTAGCCCTCATTATCACCTACAAAAACTTCAACTACAAGTCATTCCAATTCATTAAGGATTTTGAGTTACGGAGTGATCAAAGTGGCTGAAAAGTGAAAATGTTACTTTTTCCAACACTTAGTGAAATTTTCACTAAGTCAGATTCTGCCTCACTTTTTGCCAAATGTAGGGGGATTTTTCACTTGGAATCAAAAGAGATCAAAACCAAACTTGTTCAAACAGTTGTTGTATCATGTAAGAGCTTTCCAAAATGGCCAAGAACATTGCCAAATTCAACCTACACCATGAGATACAACATTGCCAAGTTGCCTTGCTGAAATCTGTCATTCAATTCCTCCTATCCACTTGGACACCTCAGAGGATTGAATATAAAGGGGACAATCACTGAGCCAAGCCTCCAAAGTCCATGGAACAAGAAATAGCATGTTGAACCTAGAATGGCCAAAATAGGGACAAGACTTCAAATTTGGAATGAGGCATTCAATGGAACCATCAAGGTGGCATGGACTGAGCCATTCTCATCTGAAATCAGTCAAGACTTATCCAAGACCAAGGGAACCAAAGCTCTGTGCCCTAACCTCTAGTCAATGGCTAGAGGAGACTTGGATTTTCATTTGCCAACATTGTCCAAACCTACTTACCAGCTGCCATGCACTATTCCTTGCAAAACAAACTTGCTCTACTATAAATAGAGCTCAATTGTGGTTAGTTTGAGTACACCAAAGCCATCTAACAGATGCTTTCCTCAAAATCTCTTCTTTCACTCCAATTTTGCCTTCTAAGGCAAGTCACTATCGGGTTTTGAGTTTGAGAGCAATTCCAATCAAACCAATCACTCACACACCTCACATACATCACATATGAGCTGATCAAACACTTAGATTACTTCTGAAACATCAATTTCACAAAATCACCAGCTGGTTGCTCAAGGTTTTAACCAAAGTGCAGCTGAGGTACCACAAAATGATCCAGCCAATTTCAATCAAGTCCAACCATCCAAACACAATCCATAGGGTGTAGGGAAGTTGTTCAGATCATCACAACTCATCTGTAACACCTCCAAATCAAAAATCACTTTGAACTTGCTGTCACGGCCTAGAGGTAAGCACATACTTGGTCATCTCTCAATCTATGCATATTTCCTCGCACAATAATTTGGCCATATGTTCATAATCATGCATGGAATGTTTTCCCTCAATTAATTACATTGTTTGAATCGTGTATCAAAAATCCTAGCCTTCATGCAGAAATTAGGGTTCTTGAGGTCTCTTCGTGATTTCTTGTTGTATGTTTAATTTAAATGAAATTAAAGTACATAGACATGATCGTGAGGTTGAGACGAGCATAATGATATGTGGATTACATTATATGATTACGTATTCATGGAGATTGGATAGAAAATGCAAATCTGAGAAACCAAGAACACGCGCGTGTTCTTCAGCTGTTCTTGGCGCCATTTTTCATATATTCAAATATTTGAATTTTGTGATTTTGTTTAATTGATTCAAAAATTAATTTCTCTCTGAGTTTTAATGATTTTGAGTTGATTCTTTTTTTAATAATTCACAAAAATGTTAAAATATTGTATTTTCACAAAAAATCCCAAAAATATTATTTATTTCATATAATTGATATTTTTGTAAAGAATTAATATTTTGATTGTTTTTGGCATTTTAAATATTTTTTCTACATTGATTTTGCAACTTTTAATGCTTTCTAATTATTTTGTAGGTCAATACTTAATTTTTGAAGCATTAATCCAAGATCACAATTTGTTTTCCATGTGTTAAACAATTTTTGATCATTTTAATTGATTCAATTAAATACATTTTGAAAACAAATTAGGGTTTTGGATTAATTCAACCCTCATAAATCATTTTCAAAACTTTTTGGGCCTCTTGAGAGAGTGTAAGACCCATCCCCCCTTGTACAAAACACTTTTTGGGCCTCACTCATTGTATAAGTCCCTCTGTACAAGTAAACGGCACGATCGTCGCCCGTTTAAAAATAAAAATCATCTGGGCCTCTCCTTGAGCTATAAGACCCATTCAAAACACTTTGGGCCTCTATTAGAGTGTAAGACCCAATCCCCCTTTTAACCAAAACATTTTGGGCCTCAGATGTTGTATAAGCCCCTTTTGCGTTAAAAGAAAATCTCGGCGCGATCGCCATTTTAAACGAAAAATCATCTGGGCCTACCCTCGTGTTATAAGCCCCACTCTTTTTCTTTAAACCTCTTTATGCCTCTTGAGAGAGTGTAAGACCCATCCCTTTGTACAGAAAACCTTTTTGGGCCCCAGTCACTTGTATAAGTCCCGCTGTACAAAGTCAAACAGTGCGCTCACTGATAAAACCCTGGGTCTCTCCTTGAGCTGTAAGCCCCAAATCTTTCTTTTTCAAAGCACTTTCTCCTTTGATTTTGAATATACTGTTGTTTTAAATCTTTCTTTGTTGAACAACTAACCAAACAGCATGGAAGCACTCCAACCGAGTAAGTGGTTATCGCTTTCGTTTACTGCTTTCATATTATAAACTGTATTGTGGGGCTGCTCACTGTAAGTCCCCTTTCATAAACTCATACCTAATGTGTAATAATAGTATATATATTTCGAGTTTCCCCGGCTACTACGTCTAGAACTAGGTGACGCCGTTTCATTTATTCGTAGAAATAGACGCCTAGATCCCCAATAGGAGCACCAGATACAGTCTTCTCTTCGGCTATCCTCCTTAGGAATCGTCAAGAAGCTCTACTCCCCAAGATGAATGTATTCTCCGTGAATGGCATCTTTGAGTTTCTTCCAAATTCTTGAACTTTCCTGACTTGATCTATTCCTTGTGGATAGCTTGCCTTGAATGTCTCGGGGTTTGGGTACCCACTACGGTCATAATCTTGGACCTTAACTAAGGAACCCTCTTTAAAAGCTAAAAGTCGCTGGATAGTAAACCTCGCACGTTTACCAGTGGTTTTTATCTTTAAAAGATTTATCTCTCCTAATGGAAAGGAGATGATAGACTCACGGGCTTCTTAAAAGCATCGGCCTCCTCTTGGGCATTATTCAAGGACACTACGGCTTCTTAGAAGTATTCACAGCCTCCTCTTAGGCTTCGTATAATGATCTCTTCCTCCAGGAATGATAGCCTCCTCTTGGGCTTCGTACAAGGACCCGTCGGCTTCTTAAAAGTTTCCAGCCTCCTCTTGGGCTTCGTACAAATTGTCCCGACGACCTCCTAGAGGTATAGGAACAGAACCTAGTCATCCTCATAGAACAGTCCTTTCATAGAGTCTACTACTGTTTCTCAAAGCATAGTACGAAAGATAAAACTCTAGACACGGACAGTCTAACTTCCTTGAGTCTCAAAAGACATTCTCAAGTGACCCCTTCGTTAAATAGGAAGGAAACCCGCAGACTCGGATAGTCTCAATACCCTTTGGATTTCCTGTTTCCCCAAAGAAAAGGAAACAACCCCGATCCTCAGATCTAACCCATGAGTACAGTGATGCTCATATAAGAACTGATTTTCTCTTTCAAAATCAGTATACTGGACCTGTCACTTAACTGACACAATAACCTTAGCCTTCTCTTAGGCTTTGTACAAATTATTCTCCCCAGCGGAGTCAAACAACGTTAAGCCTCTCTCTCGGCCTTTGTACGAGACACATAAGAGACTCCCTCGTTGAGTCAATCCCCCTTTCGCCTCCATCTCGGGCTTTATACGAGATACAAAAAGGTTCTTATTGAGCCAAACAAACAATCGCCTCCATCTCGGGCTTTATACGAGATACCAAAAGACTCCATCGTCGGGTCAAAATTTTTTAGCCTCTCTCTCGGGCTTTGTATGGGACACAAAATTGCCTCCTCTTAGGCTTTGTATAATGATTTTCCATAGCGGAAAATAGCCTCCTCTTAGGCTTTGTATAAGAAAACCACTGGTTGAACCAATTAACCTTTTAGCATCAAAGTTGTGCCTCGTTCACAGTATACAAACATCAACAACTCCTTCCCCTTCATCTAATCGCTGTAAGTGGCAAGCCTCTGGATCATCTATATCCACGCCACTGTCCCTCTTTTAGCATGAGAAATTCCTAAGGAAAGATGGCATTGCTCTACACTGAGTTAAAGTCTTCTCCTTCAGGTTAAAACCCTTTCTTCGGAAATTATGGCATTGCTCGGATCCGTGTATCCCAGTTAAAGTAATTCTCCTTCTCCCCTCTTTAGAGATGACAAATTCTCTCTAAAGTCGAGGTCTTTCAGCTTCACGTCTTGCGCTTTGAACAAGACACAAATAGACCTTTCAGCTTCACATCTTGGGCTTTGAACAAGATACAAACCACCTTTCGTTTCACGTCTTGGGCTTTGAACAAGACACCAAAAACCAATTTCCTCCCATAGAATAGGAGGAACTACGAACGCTCTGATTTCCTTGTTTCGGTAAACGGGAATACGTAGGCATAAGATCGAAAGAAAAGATCTTAGCGAGCGCAATCAACAAAAAACTCAAATCCCATATCTCCATCAATCAAAAGCAGTATTTCAAAAGCATCAGTCCTAACATCCTAATCCTTGTTCCCCGCCAGAAACCTTCTGCCCAGGTAAAAAAGAAAGAAAACAGTATTGGCGAAAATACAAATAACCAGTACAAAGGCCCCACACATTGATAGCATCCGTAACCTAACAGACCGCTGTTTAAACTCAGTATGCAAGCAGGTTTAATTGGAGACATCTATTTCTCTTCCTTATTCAGCTCACATTAGGATAAAAAATGAATCGACCTGTAGTCAAAGCTCAAACCGCAGAGAGCGACCAGCGCTTAAGAATCACGTCCAAAATCGCTCGCTACAGTCGTTCTGTAATTTCTGCATTAATTGTTGTTTTCTCTTTTCGTTTTTCAGAAAATGGTAATCCTAAAAAACAATTCAATAATAAAAATAAGCAGTAAAAAAAATATACACTGCACACACTTTTGCATTTTCTCTATCACTTCTAAACGCGAATCATCACGTCATGCAGATTGCTTGTTTTAAACCTAGTTGAAACATACGATCCGATGCCTTCTCCCAACTTTGAGTTCCCAATATTTGAGGCTGAAGAAGAAGTTAACAACGAAATTCCAGAAGAGATCTCCCGACTACTCAGACAAGAGGAAAGGTCCATTGAACCTCACAAAGAGCCGTTGGAAACGATCAATGTGGATTCAGAAAAAGAGAGAAAAGAAATCAGGATTGGGGCACTGCTCAGTCCTACTTCCAGAGAGGGTTTGATAAAGCTTCTCAAAGAATTCCCCGATGTATTCGCTTGGTCCTATCAGGATATGCCAGGGTTGGATACCAGCATCGTGGAACATCACTTACCGTTAAGATCAGAATGTCCGCCAGTAAAGCAGAGGTTGAGACTGACTCACCCGGACATGGCCATCAAAATCAAAGAGGAGGTACAGAAACAGATTGACGCGGGTTTCCTCGCTACATCTGAATATCCTCAATGGTTAGCCAACATCGTACCCATTCCCAAAATGGACGGAAAGGTCAGAATGTGTGTTGATTACAGGGATCTGAACAAGGCAAGTCCAAAGGACGACTTTCCTTTACCACGCATTGACATGCTGGTAGACAGCACAGCAAAGTTCAAAATTTTCTCCTTCATGGATGGATTCTCGGGCTATAACCAGATCAAAATGGCGCCGAAAGACATGGAGAAAACTTCGTTCATTACCCCATGGGGTACCTTTTGTTACAAGGTAATTCCGTTCGGTTTGAAGAATGTCGGGGCAACCTATCAAAGGGCCATGACTACTCTGTTTCATGACATGATACACAAAGAGATAGAGGTATATGTCGATGACATGATTGCAAAATCTAAGACAGAAGAGGAGCATGTGACCCACCTGTCAAAACTATTCGATCGTTGAGGAAGTACAAACTCCGCTTGAATCCCAACAAGTGCACCTTCGGTGTCCGTTCAGGGAAACTCTTAGGGTTCATCGTCAGCCAGAAAGGAATTGAGGTTGATCCTGACAAGGTCAAGGCCATTCGAGAAATGCCTTCTCCGAAAACTGAAAAACAAGTCAGAGGATTCTTGGGACATTTGAACTACATCTCCAGATTCATATTCCTTATGACCGCCACGTGTGCGCCGATTTTCAAATTACTCAAAAAGAACCAGGAATGCGTTTGGTCAGAAGATTGCCAAATCGCCTTCGATAGTATTAAGGAATATCTGTTGAATCCTCTGATTCTATCACCTCCAGTAGAGGGAAGACCACTGATCATTTACCTCACAGTCCTAGAGGACTCAATGGGATGTGTACTTGGCCAACAAGACGAAACTAAAAGGAAAGAGTCTGCCATTTACTATCTAAGCAAGAAATTCACCGACTGCGAGACTCGGTACACAATGCTTGAGAAAACTTGTTGCGCTTTGGCTTGGGCAGCCAAACATCTTCGCCAGTACATGATTCGTCATACTACTTGGTTGGTCTCCGAAATGGATCCAATCAAGTACGTTTTCGAAAAACCTGCTCTCACAGGAAGGATTGCCCGTTGGCAGATGTTACTATCAGAATATGACATAGAGTATCATGCTCAGAAAGCCGTTAAAGGAAGTATTTTAGCCGATCATTTGGCTCATCAACCGATTGACGATCAAGAATCAATCGGGTTTGACTTCCCAGACGAAGATGTCATGTATCTAAAGATGAAAGATTGCGATGAACCGTTACCCAGTGAAGGGCCAGAACCAGGTTCCCAGTGGGGACTTATCTTTGACGGAGCAGTCAATCATTATGGAAACGGAATTGGGGCAATCATTGTTACCCCTCAGGGTTCCCACATTCCTTTCACTGCCAGATTTACGTTCAAATGTACGAACAACGAGGCCGAATATGAAGCATGTATCATGGGTCTCGAAGAAGCGATTGATTTAAGGATCAAAAACTTGGACGTATACGGCGATTCAGCCTTGGTTATCTATCAGATAAAAGGAGATTGGAACACATACCAATCAGGATTGATTCCTTACAAAGACTATGCAAGGAGGTTGTTACCCTTCTTCAACAGAGTCGACTTTCATCACATCCCTCGTGATGAGAATCACATGGCTGATGCATTAGCCACTCTCTCTTCCATGATTAGTGTAGGTCGATGGAATGACATACCTAAGATCGACATCATGCGCCTTGAACGGCCCGCTTACATCTTCGAGATTGAAGCAATCATAGACGACAGACCTTGGCATCACGATATCAAATGCTTCCTTCAGAAATGAGAGTACCCATCTGGGGCACTCAGAAAAGACAGGAAAACCCTCAGAAGATTGGCTGGAAACTTCTTCCTGAGCGGTGACACTCTTTATAAGAGAAATTTTGACATGGTCTTGCTCCGATGCGTCGACAGACCAGAAGCAGACATGCTCATGAAAAAAATTCATGAAGGATCCTTTGGCACTCATACCTACGGACACACAATGGCGAGAAAAATTCTCAGGGCCGGGTATTATTGGTTGACCATGGAATCCGACTGCTACAAGTATATGAGGAGGTGTCACAAGTGTCAGATATACTCCGACAAAATTCATGTACCGCCATCACATCTCAAAGTTTTCTCTTCCCCATGGCCATTTTCCATATGGGGAATTGATATGATTGGTATGATTGAGCCCAAGGCTTCAAACGGACATCGGTTCATCCTGGTAGCCATTGACTATTTCACCAAGTGGGTCGAAGCAGCGTCATTCGCCAATGTAACCCGACAAGTGGTGGTCCGATTTATCAAAAACAATATCATCTGCCGTTATGGTGTTCCAAGCGAGATCATTATTGATAATGGATCTAACTTGAACAATAAGATGATGAAGGAGTTGTGTGCAGAGTTCAGGATCGAACACCATAACTCATCTCCCTACCGACCCAAGATGAACGGGGCGGTCGAAGCGGCTAACAAGAACATCAAGAAGATCGTTCAAAAGATGGTTGTAACCTATAAAGATTGGCACGAAATGCTACCCTTTGCTCTTTACGGTTATCGAACATCTGTCCGCACTTCAACAGGGGCAACCCCTTTCTCTCTAGTATATGGCATGGAGGCAGTTCTCCCCATAGAAGTAGAGATCCCATCAATCCGGGTATTGATGGAAGCTAAGCTCACCGAAGCTGAATGGTGTCAAAGTCGACACGACGAATTGAATCTGATCGAGGAAACACGAGTCACGGAACTATGCCACGGTCAGTTGTATCAGCAAAGAATGAAGAAGGCGTTTGACAAAAAGGTCTGACCTCGTGTCTTCAGGAAAGGAGACCTTGTGCTCAAGAAGATACAATCATTTCTCACTGATTCTCGGGGCAAATGGACCCCAAATTATGATGGCCCCTATGTGGTCACGAAAGCTTTCTCAGGCGGCGCCTTGAGACTTGCAACCATGGACGAAGAGGAATTTGCCTACCCCACGAATGTTGATGTAGTCAAGAAATACTTCGCCTAAAACTAATAAAAAAAACGTCTCGGTGGATTGAAAACCCAAAATGGCGGTCCAGGCAAAACTTAGAGACATGAAAAGAATCATCCCGATGGATTGGAAATCTCATAGTACAATCCAGGCAAAAGTTAGGGATAATGCCAAGTAACTATGTTCAACAGAGGCAAGTCCCTCAGCAGCAGTTGCATCATCATCCGTCAGGAAAACTCCAGTCAAGGTCATCTTCGACAGAAGCTCAGGATGTCCCGAATTCAAAGTTGGTAGAAGGATAGCGGTCGTTATGTTTCAACGTAGCCCTTTTCCCTGTAAATTACCATTTTCTAACTTTGTATATACTCTTTGGAATCACGCGTTTGGGTGATCTCCATCTTATCAATAAAATTTGAGCCCTTGTGCTTTTGTTTGTAATTCTTTACTTATTTTAGCTTTACAGAACGACGTTGTTTAAACTTAATCAGCGATTCTTGAAATAAAACAAAAATAAATTTACTTGTTAAACTTTTTCTGCTTTTAAATTAAAGATGGCATTTCTTTTGACTGTTGATCATCAGAAGAACATCGATCGCTTCTCCCGAAGTAAGCAAACTTTGAAGTGCAGAATCAAAGTACTCCTTCTAAGCCAGTGCGCCTGAATGAAGGATCAACTGTATCAGATGCGGTTTTCCCGTCTGATACCCTCGGTCGAGTTCTCATCTCCTAAGCCCGATCAACATAGTTCCCCGCGTGGACTATTTCTCCTAAGCAAGGTGGAATTGCTATTTTGAACCAACGGTACTTCTTCGCCCCGCGATGGCCGAGTATCCAATTGTGTTCATCCATTAGTCTGTATGTCGTGTCAGTTTTGTCAGCATATACATACGTACTTCATGCATTTTTTATTTGCATTTACATTTCATATTGCATCGTTATCACTCTAGCCGGTCTTGTCCCCTAGTGACAAACAGTTTTCTCAATCGAGTTTGTCAGTTCTTTCCTCGTCAGGAATTGCTTCGTCTGAACAATCTCGCCACCAGTGTATCTTTAGATCAGAGTCGGCACTTGGCCACTTTGATAACTTGAACCTCTGAAAGATCAGAGAACCTTCAACAGATGTCACTCTTCGCCATTGAAGATGATATCCTTGCTTTCCCGGATTAAGGAAAATCCACAGAGAAAGCCTCGTGATCAGAGATTCGGCAGCACGCCAGTTTTGCTCCGAAAAGTCGCTGATGAGAAGGTCATTGGCACCTCAAAATTGGACCCCATCATATGGCGTTTCTCCGGGAAGATCCCGAGAAAAGTATGATGAAAGATCCCAAACGAAAACAGTCTCTCAAGAGACTCGCTTTCCCTAGTAGAATCGACAAATGGCATCTCCAAAATAGAGAAGTTTGTGTACCTCTACAATTCAGACGAATGGGTTCCCCAGCAAGTCTGACATCAAAACTTTTTCCACTCAAATGGCATCTCCCCAGGAAAATTCGGTGAGAAGTTTGAAGGAAAGCCGCTACGAATAGCGTCCCTTGTCAGTAAATTTTATTGACCAAAAGAAACCGAGACCAGTTCCTTGGTAAGAAACCAGGATCAAGGGGAAGTTCAAATCAGAAATCGAGACCAGTTCCTTGGTAAGAAACCAGGATCGAGGGGAAGTTCAAATCAGAAACTAAGACCAGTTCCTTGGTAAGAAACCAGGATCGAGGGGAAGTTTAAATTAGAAACTAAGACCAGTTCCTTGGTAGGAAACCAAGAACGAGGGGAGGTTTATTTCAAAAGAAAACTGAGACCAGTTCCTTGGCTGAAGACCAGGATCGAGGGGAAGTTTACCTTTTTTAAGCATCATTGCTTAGCTAAAGAAGATGAATGTGTAAGCTACCATTCATAACCACCATCAAAATTTCAGGTATTCCGATATTTAATCCTCTTGTACCCCGAATGCCCGAATCCCTTCGTCATTCACACCTTCGGGTCCAAGAAGATTATATAGGGGCATCTGTAATACCCCAAATTTTGACCACTTAGATTTCCCATCATTGTGAAAATCATCATCACAATATGGATGTACCTTTATGCTTCATTAGTCTCCCCAAAGATGGGTGAGCATCCACTACAATCAAAATTAGGGTTTCAAGCCCTCTCTGAGTGCTTAGACAAAGGATCAATCAAGAAATGACATGATCTTCAACTTGTCTAATCTCTTAAATATCCATAATGGATCAAAAAGGACTCCCACTTCAAGGATTAAGCACAAGGCTGCTCCCTTCTAGGTGGATCAAGTCTCAAGATCGACAGTGTCACCAAATTAGGGTTTTGGTCGACCAGGGCCTCCAGATGGAAATTTTCATCTGGGTACAAGGCAATGATCCAAAACATAACCTAATATACTTCATGGAACCTCATGAACCCATGCATCAAGTCAATTTTGCCTCATGGGATGCATTCATCAAAAATCAGGAATTAAGGTTTCTTGACCTAATTCACCCCTAAGTTGACTTTTGGGACAAACCATGAGCCAAGACCTCAAGAGATGATTTGAGGGTCTCTAATATATCATATTGATCCATTTGGTACAATGGATTAATCCAAGAAGTTTGAGCAACAAGTCTCAATTTCATCTGCACCACAATTAGGGTTTTAAGGGAAAAGTCAACTGTAACTTTGACTTTTGACCTGGACATGCTCCCAAACCCTAATACATGATTTAATATACCCTATGACACCCATGGAACATGTCCATCAAGTTTGATTTAGGTCAAGGACATGATTTCCTAAAGAATTGCACAGTTTGGAATTCATCTGATAAAAAGTCAACTGTGCACAAAAGTCAACTTTGACTTTTTGAGATTTTTCACCAAAATGGATATTTAACCCTAAAATGATGTTAATGTATGATTTGAATCATCATTCATCAAGAAAAATCAAGAAAAGTGAGATAACTTGTAAAAGGGGTAACCATAAAACTTAGAAATTTTTCTAAGTTAAAAATAAAGTGGCAAAGGTACCAACTTTGGAGGACCATAACTCCTAAACCACAAGGCCATTTTTTCTCATCCAAAGATGGATTTGTAGCCCTCATTATCACCTACAAAAACTTCAACTACAAGTCATTCCAATTCATTAAGGATTTTGAGTTATGGAGTGATCAAAGTGGCTGAAAAGTGAAAATGTTACTTTTTCCAACACTTAGTGAAATTTTCACTAAGTCAGATTCTGCCTCACTTTTTGCCAAATGTAGGGGGATTTTTCACTTGGAATCAAAAGAGATCAAAACCAAACTTGTTCAAACAGTTGTTGTATCATGTAAGAGCTTTCCAAAATGGCCAAGAACATTGCCAAATTCAACCTACACCATGAGATACAACATTGCCAAGTTGCCTTGCTGAAATCTGTCAAGGTCAAGGCCATTCGAGAAATGCCTTCTCCGAAAACTGAAAAACAAGTCAGAGGATTCTTGGGACATTTGAACTACATCTCCAGATTCATATTCCTTATGACCGCCACGTGTGCGCCGATTTTCAAATTACTCAAGAAGAACCAGGATTGCATTTAGTCAGAAGACTGCCAAACTTCCTTCGGCAGTATTAAGGAATACCTGTTGAATCCGCCGATTCTATCACCTCCGGTGGAAGGAATACCACTGATCATCTACCTCACAATCCTAGAGGACTCAATGGGATGTGTACTTGGCCAACAGGACAAAACCAAAAGGAAGGAGTATGCCATCTACTATTTGAGCAAGAAATTCACCGACTGCGAGACTCGGTACACGATGCTTGAGAAAACTTGTTGCGCTTTGGCTTAGGCAGCCAAACGTCTTCGCCAATACATGATTCGTCACACTACTTGGTTAATTTCTGAGATGGATCCAATCAAGTATGTCTTCGAAAAGCCTGCTCTCACGGGAAGAATTGCCTGTTGGCAGATGTTGTTATCAGAATATGACAAAGAGTACCGCACTCAGAAAGCCGTTAAGGGGAGTATTTTAGTCGATCATTTGGCTCATCAACCGATTGACGATCAAGAATCAACCGGGTTTGACTTCCCAGACAAAGATGTCATGTATCTAAAAATGAAAGATTGCGATGAACTGTTACCTAGTGAAGGGCCAGAACCAGGTTCCCAGTGGGGACTTATCTTTGACGGAGCAGTTAATCATTATGGAAACGGAATTCGGGCAATCACCGTTACCCCTCAGGGTACCCACATTCCTTTCACTGCCAGACTTACGTTCAAATGTACGAACAACGAGGCCGAATACGAAGCTTGTATTATGGGTCTTGAGGAAGCGATTGATTTAAGGATCAAGAACTTGGACGTATATGGCAATTCAGCCCTGGTTATCAATCAGATAAAAGGAGATTGGAACACATACCAATCAGGGTTGATTCCTTACAAAGACTATGCAAGAAGGTTGTTACCTTTCTTTAACAGAGTCGAGTTTCATCACGTCCCTCGTAATGAGAATCACATGGCTGACGCTTTAGCCACTCTCTCTTCCATGAATAATGTAGGTCAATGGAACAACTTACCTAAGATCGACATAATGCGCCTTGAAAGGCCCGCCTACATCTTCACGATTGAAGTAGTCATAGACGATAAACCTTGGTATCACGATATCAAATGCTTCCTTCAGAAACAAGAGTACCCATCTGGGGCACTCAGAAAAGATAGGAAAACCCTCAGAAGGCTGGCTGGAAGCTTCTTCTTGAGCGGTGACACTCTTTATAAGAGAAACTTTGACATGGTCTTGCTCCGATGCGTCGATAGACCAAAAGCAGATATGCTGATGAAAGAAATTCATGAAGGGTCCTTTGGCACTCATGCCAACGGACACACAATGGCGAGAAAAATTCTAAGAACGGGGTACTATTGGTTGACAATGGAATCCGACTGCTACAAGTACATGAGGAGGTGTCACAAGTGTCAGATATACTCCGACAAAATTCATGTACCGCCATCGCATCTCAAAGTTTTCTCTTCCCCGTGGCCTTTTTCCATATGGGGAATCGACATGATTGGCTTGATCGAACCTAAGGCTTCAAACGGACATCGGTTCATCCTGGTAGCCATTGACTATTTCACCAAGTGGGTCGAAGCAGCGTCGTACGTTAATGTAACCCGACAAGTGGTGGTCCGCTTTATCAAAAACAATTTCATCTGCCGTTACGGTGTTCCGAGCCAGATCATTACAGATAATGGATCTAACTTGAACAACAAGATGATGAAAGAGTTGTGCGCTGAGTTCAAGATCGAACACCATAACTCATCTCCCTACCGACCCAAGATGAACGGGCGGTAGAAGCGGCTAATAAGAACATCAAGAGGATTGTTCAGAAGATGGTTGTAACCTACAAAGATTGGCACGAGATGCTACCCTTTGCTCTTCACGGCTATCGAACATCTGTTCGCACTTCAACAGGGGCAACCCTTTTCTCTCTAGTATATGGCATGGAGGCAGTTCTCCCCATAGAAGTAGAGATCCCATCAATCTGGGTATTGATGGAAGCTAAGCTTACAGAAACTGAATGGTGTCAAAGTCGACACGACGAATTAAACCTGATCGAAGAAAAGAAAATAACGGCACTATGCCACGGTCAATTGTATCAGCAGAGAATGAAGAAGCCGTTCGACAAAAAGGTTCGACCTCGCATCTTCAGGAAAGGAGACCTTGTGCTCAAAAAGATACAATCATTTCTCACTGATTCGCGAGGTAAATGGACTCCGAATTATGATGGCCCCTATGTGGTCACGAAAACTTTCTCAGGCGGCGCCTTGAGACTTGAAACCATGGACGGAGAGGAATTTGCCTACCCCACGAATGTTGATGTAGTCAAGAAATACTTCGCCTAAAAAAACGTCTCGGTGGATTGAAATCCCGAAAGGGCGGTCCAGGCAAAAGTTAGAGACATGGAAAAAAATCATCCCGATGGATTGGAAATCTCAAAGTACAACTCAAGCAAAAATTAGGGATAATGGCAAGTAACTATGTTCAACAGAGGCAAGTCCCTCAACAGCAGCAGTTACACCATCCATCGGAGGAAAACTCCAGTCAAGGTCATCTTCGACAGAAGCTCAGGATGCCCAGAATTCAAAGTTGGTAGAAGGATAGTGGTCGTTATGTTTCAACATAGCCCTTTTCCCTGTAAATTACCATTTTCAAACTTTGTATATACTCTTTGGAATCATGCGTTTGGCTGATCTCCCTCTTATCAATAAAATTTGAGCCCTTGTGCTTTTGTTTGCAATTCTCATTTGTTTTAGCTTTACAGAATGGCGTTTTAACATGATTAGCGATTCTTGAAATGAAACAAAAATGAATTTACTTGTTAAAACTTTTTTTGCTTTTAAATTAAAGATGGCAATTTCTTTTGACTATTAAACATCATAAGAACATCAACCGCTTCTCCAGAAGTAAGCGAACTTCAAATTGCAGAATCAAAGTACTCCTTCTACGCCAGTGTGCCTAAATGAAGGATCAACAGTGTCAGATGCGACTATTCCATCTGACATCTTCGGCCGAGTTCTTATCTCCTAAGCCCGATCAATGGTGTTCCCCACGAGGACTACTTCTCCTAAGCAAGGTGGAATTGCTATTCTGAACCAATGGTACTTCTTCGCCCCGCAATGGTCGAGTATCCAGTCGTGTTCTCCTGTCAGTTTGTATGTCGCGTCAGTTTTGTCAGCGTAAACATACATACATCATGCATTTTACTTGCATTCGTATTCATATTGCGTCACTATCACTCTAGTCGATCTTGTCCCCTAGTGATGACAGTCCTATCAATCGAGTTGTTAGTTCTTGCCTCGTCAGGAAAAGCTGCGTTTGAACAATCTCACCTCTAGTGTATCTCTGGATTAGAGTCAGCACTCGACCACTTTGATAACTTGAACCTCTGAAAAAGACAGAGAAGCTTTCCACAAATGTCACTCTTCGCCATTGAAGATGATATCCTTGCTTTCCCGGATTAAAGAAAAATCCCCAGAGAAAGCCTCCTAAGCAGGGATTTGGCAGTACAGCTGCCTTTCTCTGAAAAACTGCTGATGAAAAGGTCATCGGCACCTCAAAATTGGAGCCCATCATATGGCATTTCTCTGGGAAGATCCCGAGAAAAGTATGATGTAAGATCCCAAGCGGAAGTAGTCTCTCAAGAGACTCATTTTCCCCAGATAGAGTCGACAAATGGCGTCTCCAACAGAGAAGTTTGTGCACCTCTATAACTCAGACGATTGGGCTCCCCAGCAAGTCTGACGTCAAAACTTTTTCCGTCAAATGGCATCTACCCAGGGAAATTCGGCGAGAAGTTTTAGGATAACTGCTACAAATAGTGTCCCTTGTCAATAAAGTTTATTGACAAAAGAAACTAAGACCAGTTCCTTGGTAGGAAACCAGGATCGAGGGGAGGTTTATTTCAAAAGAAAACTAATACCAGTTCCTTAGTAGGAAACCAGGATCGAGGGGAAGTTGACAAAAGAAACTAAGACCAATTCCTTGGTAGGAAACCAGGATCAAGGGGAAGTTGACAAAAGAAACTTAGACCAGTTCCTTGGTAGGAAACCAGGATCGATGGGAGGTTTATTTCAAAAGGAAACTGAGACCAGCTCCTTGGCTGAAGACCAGGATCGAGGGGAAGTTTACCTTTTCTAAGCATCATCGCTTAGCTAAAGAAGATGAATGCGTAAGCTACCATTCATAACCACCATCAACATTTCAGGTATTCTGATATTTAATCCTCTTGCACCTCGAATGCCCGAATACCTTCGTCATTCACACCTTCGGGTCCAAGAAGATTAAATAGGGGGCATCTGTCATACCCCAAATTTTGACCACTAAGATTTCCCATCATTGTGCAAATCATCATCACAATATGGATGAACCACCATGCCTCATCAAATGCCTCAAGGGTTGTTGAGCATTCACTACAATCAAAATTAGGGTTTTAAGCCCTCTCAGAGCCTTAGACAAAGGATCAATCAAGGATTGACATGATATTCAACTTGTCTAACCTCTTAAATATCCCAATGGATCAAAAGGACTCCCACTTCAAGGATTAAGCACAAGGCTGCTCCCTTCTAGGTGGATCAAGTCTCAAGATCGTTAGTGTCACCAAATTAGGGTTTTGGTCGACAAGGGCCTCCAGTTGGGAATTTTCCTCTGGGCATGAGCCAAAGATCCAAAACATAACCTAATATACTCCATGGAACCTCATGGACCCAATCATCAAGTCAATTTTGCCTCAGGGGATGCATACATCAAAAATCAGGAATTAGGGTTTCTTGACCTAATTCACCCCTAAGTTGAATTTTGGGACAAATCATGAACCAAGACCTCAAGAGATGATTTGAGGGTCTCTAATATGCCATATTGATCCATTTGCAACAATGGATTGATCCAAGAAGCTTGAGCAACAAGTCTTAATTTCATCAGTACCACAATTAGAGTTTCGCGAGAAAAGTCAACTGTCACTTTGACTTTTGACCAGGACATGCTCCCAAACCCTAAGACATGATTCAATATACCCTATGACACCCATGGAACATGTCCATCAAGTTTGATTTAGGTCAAGGACATGATTTCCTGAAGAATTGCACAGTTTGGAATTCATCTGATAAAATGTCAACTGTGCACAAAAGTCAACTTTGACTTTTTGAGATTTTTCACAAAAATGGATTTTTAACCCTAAAATGATGTTAATGTATGATTTTAATCATCATTCATCAAGAAAAATCAAATAAAGTGGGATAACTTGTAAAAGGGGTAACCATAAAAACTTAGAAAAATTTCTAAGTTATGGAAAAAGTGACACTAATGTGCCAACTTTGGAGGACCATAACTCCTAAACCACAAGGTCATTGCTCCCCATTCAAAGCTTGATTTGTAGATCACATTTCCCTCTACAAAAGCTTCATACTGACCTATGTCCAAATTCCTCATGGATTTTGAGTTATGGAGTGATCAAAATCAAGAAAAGTCACTTTGTTCCAACACTTAGTGAAAATTTCACTAAGTCAGAATCTGCCATTACTTTTTTCCAAATGTAGGGGGATTTTTCACTTGGATTCAAAAGAGATCAAAACCAAACATGTTCAACCAGTTGTTGTATCATGTAAGGGCTTTCCAAAATGACCAAGAACATTACCAAATTCAACTTGAGCCATGAGATATGACATTGGCAAGTTACCTTGCTGAAATCTGCCAAGGCAAGGCAGATTTTTGCACTTTTGGTCGATTTGCAAAAATCAGCCAAATCCAAATGCTCCTATCCACTTGGACACCTCTGAGGATTGAATCTAAAGGGGACAAACACTGAGCCAAGCCTCCAAAGTCTTTGGACCAAGAAATAGCATGTTGAACCTAGAATTGCCAAAATAGGGACAAGACTCCAATTTTGGATTGGAGCATTCAATGGAAGCATCAAGGTGGCATGGAATGAGCCATTCTCAACTGAATTCAGTCAAGACTTATCCAAGAAAAAGGGGACCAGCAGCCTGTGCCCTAACCTCTAGTCAATGGCTAGAGGAGACTTGGATTTTCATTTGCCAACATTGGCCAAACCTACTCAGCAGTTACCATTCACTATTCTTTGCAAAACAAACTTGCTCTACTATAAATAGAGCTCAATTGTGATCAGTTTGAGTACACCAAAGCCATCAAACAAATGCTTTCCTCAAAATCTCTTCTTTCACTCCAATTTTACCTTCCAAGGCAAGTCACTATCGGGTTTTGAGTTTGAGAGCTTTTCCAATCAAACCAATCACTCACACACCTCACATACATCATATAGAAGTGATCCAAACACTCACATAACATCTGGAACACTGATTTCAGAAAATCACCAGCCAATTGCTCAAGTTCTTGACAGTTTGGCAGTTGAGGTACCATCTTCAGCTCCAAACCATTTCAATCTATTCCAAGCATTCATACACACTCCATGGCACCTAGGGAAGCTATCCAGATCATTGGAACCTAGCTGTAACACCTCCAACACAAAACACGATCACCAGCTGCAAGAGGTAAGCATGAGCTCTTCTAACTCTATGATCCATGCAATTTTTGCTGCACAATAATTTGGCCATATGTTCATAATCATGCATGGAATGTTTCCCCTCAATTAATTGCATTGTTTGAATCGTGTATCAAAAATACCAGCCTTCATGCAGAATCTAGGGTTCTTGAGGATTTTTATTGATTTCTTGTTTTATGCTTAATTTAAATGAAATTAATTATCATAGACATGATCGTGAGGTTAAAATGAGTTTATTAGTATGTGGATTACATGATATGATCAAGTATTCAGTGAGATTGAAGAGAAAATGCAAATCTGGGCAAACCCAGAACACGCGCGTGTTCTTGGTGTGTTCTTGGCGCCATTTTTTGAAAATTCAAATATTTGATTTTTGTGATTTTATTTAATTGATTCAAAAATTAATTTCTCTCTGAGTTTTAATGATTTTGAGTTGATTCTTTTTTTAATAATTCACAAAAATGTTAAAGTATTTTATTTTCCCAAAAAATCCCAAAAATATTGTTTATTTTATATAATTGATATTTTTGCAAAGAATTAATGTTTTAATTGTTTTTGACATTTAAAATATTTTTTCCACCTTGATTTTGCAACTTTTAATGCCTTCTAATTATTTTGTAGGTCAATACTTAATTTTTGAAGCATTAATCCAAGATCACAATTTGTTTTTCATATGTTAAACAATTTTGATCATTTTAATTGAATTTTTATTCAATTAAAACACATTTTGAAAACAAATTAGGGTTTTTGGATTAATTCAACCCTCATAAATCATTTTCAAAACACTTTGGGCCTCTAATAGAGTGTAAGACCCAATCCTTTTTTGGACAAATCATTTTTGGGCCTCAGTGTATTGTATAAGTCCCGATACCGTCAAAAACAAACGGCGCGATCGTCGCCTTTTGAAAAATAAACTTTTGGGCCTACCGTCGAGTAGTAAGACCCATTTCAAAACTTTTGGGCCTCTATTAGAGTGTAAGACCCAACCCACTTGTACAGAAATATTTTGGGCCTCACTTATTGTATAAGTCCCTCTGTACATTTTTAAATTCGGCACGATCGTCGCCAGTTTAAAAATAAACCATCTGGGCCTCTCCTTGAGCTATAAGACCTATTCAAAACATTGGGCCTCTAATAGAGTGTAAGACCCAATCCTTTTTTGACCAAATCATTTTTGGGCCTCAGTGCATTGTATAAGTCCCGATACCGTCAAAAACAAACGGCGCAATCGTCGCTTTTTTGAAAAATAACAATTGGGTTTCTCCTTGAGCTATAAGACCCATTCAAAACTTTTGGGCCTCTATTAGAGTGTAAGACCCAACCCCCTTTTAACCAAAACAATTTTGGGCCTCACTTATTGTATAAGTCCCTTCGCGTTAAAAGAAAATCTCGGCGTGATCGCCATTTCAAACGAAAAAATCATTTGGGCCTACCCTCGTGTTATAAGCCCCACTCTTTTTCTTTAAACTTTTTGGGCCTCTTGAGAGAGTGTAAGACCCATCCCTTGTTACAGAAAACCTTTTTTGGGCCTCAGTCACTTGTATAAGTCCCTCTGTACAAATACAACAGTGCACTCACTGGTAAAACCCTGGGCCTCTCCTTGAGCTGTAAGCCCCAAATCTTTCTTTTTCAAAGCACTTTCTCCTTTGATTTTGAATATACTGTTGTTTTTCAATCTTTCTTTGTTGAACAACTAACCAAACATCATGGAAGCTCTACAACCGAGTAAGTGTTTATACGCTTTCATTTACCGCTTTCATATACATATAACTGTATTGTGGGCTGTTTCGCTGTAAGTCTTCTTTCATAAACTCATATCAACTGTGTAATAATAGTATAGATATTTAGAGTTTCCCCGGGCAACTACGTCTAGCATTAAGCCCATTGATCACTCTTAAATAGTCAAAACTAGATCCCCATAGGATTACCAGACACAGTCTTCCCTCCTCTTGGGGTTAAACAATATGGAGACATAAAAGGCAGCATTCTCGGTGAACCCTTTCATAGACTGTCACTCGTAGAAGTTGTCAAAGAAACTCTATTCCCCAGAGATGATCTCTTCTCCGTGAATTGCATCTCTTGAGTTTCTTCCAAATTCTCGAACTTTCCTGGCTTGATCTATTCTCGGTGAATGGCATGTCTTGAATTTCTCGGGGTTTGGGGACCCGCGGGCTTCTTAAAAGCACTTGTCAAGGAACTCTAACTCCCCAGAGATGATCTTTTCTCCGTGAATGGCATCTCTTGAGTTTCTTCCAAATTCTCGGACTTTCCTGGCTTGATCTATTCTCGGGGAATGCAGTTCTTGAATTTCTTGGGGTTTGGGGACCCATCGGCTTCTTAAAAGCATCGGCCTCCTCTTGGGCATCGTACAAGGACCCACAGGCTTCCTAAAAGCAACCCCCGCCTCCTCTTGGGCTTAGTACAGGACCTCTCGGCTTCTTAGAAGTATTCACAGCCTCCTCTTAGGCTTCGTATAATGATCTCTTCCTCCGGGAATGATAGCCTCCTCTTGGGCTTAGTACAAGGACCCGTCGGCTCTTAAAGCTTCCAGCCTCCTCTTGGGCTTCGTACAAATTGTCCTGACGACCTCCTAGAGGTATAGGAACAGAACCTAGTCATCTTCATAGAACGGTCCTTTCAAAGAGTCTACTACTGTTTCTTTAAGCATAGTACAAAAGATAAAACTCTAGACTTGGACAGTCTAATATCCTTGAGTCTCAAAGACATTCTCAAGTGACCCCTTCGTTAAATAGGAAGGAAACCCGTAGACTCGGACAGCCTCAATACCCTTCGGATTTCCCACTTCCTTAAAGGACAGGAATAACCCGGATCCTCGAATCAAATCCTTGAGTACAGTGTTACTTATATAAGAACTGATTTTCTCTTTAAAATTAGTATATTGGACCTGTCACTCACTGAAACAGTAACCATAGCCTCCTCTTGGGCTTTGTACAATGATTCTCCCCAGCGGAGTCAAACAATGTTTAGCCTCTCTCTCGGGCTTTGTACGAGACACATAAGAGACTCCCTCGTCGAGTCAATCACCCCTTTCGCCTTCATCTCGGGCTTTATACGAGATACAAAAAAAAAGGTTCTTATTGAGCCAAACAAATTTTAGCCTCCATCTCGGGCTTTGTACGAGATACAAAAACTCTCTTGTTGAGTCAAATAGCCTCCATCTCGGGCTTTATACGAGACACCAAAAGGCTCTATCGTCGAGTCAAAAACCTTTTAACCTATCTCTCGGGCTTTGTATGAGACACATAATAGCCTCCTCTTAGGCTTTGTATAAGAAAACCATTGGTTAATCCAATCAACCTTTTAGCCTCAAAGTTGTGCCTCGTTCACAGTACACAAACATCAACAACTTCTTCCCCTTCATCTAACTGCTGTAAGCGGCAAGCCTCTGGATCATCTACATCCACACCACTGTCCATCTTTTAGCATGATAAATTCCTAAGGAAAGATAGCATTGCTCTACACTGAGTTAAAGTCTTCTCCTTCAGGTTAAAAAAACCCATATAAAGGAAATTATGGCATTGCCCCGGATTCACACATCCCCGGTTAAAGTAATCCTCCTTTATAACCAGTCACCCAACAGTTGTGACAAACCGACCCTCTTTAGAGATGACAAATTCTCTCTATTGACAAACCCTTTTAGCTCATATCTTGGGCTTTAAACAAGATACAAACTACCTTTCGCTTCACGTCCTTGGGCTTTGAACAAGACACCAAATACCATTTCCTCCCTTAGAATAGGAGGAACTACGAACGCTCTGATTTCCCTGTTTCGGTAAACGGGAATACGTAGGCATAAGATCGAAAGAAAAAAAACTTAGCGAGCACACTAATCAAAAACCCAAAATCCCATACTTTTATACATCCGTCCTAATATCTAAACCCCCCACCAATTAACCGAACACCGCTTTTTAAAAAATTAACCCAATAGAGACCCCGAATCTTTGTAGCATCTGTAAACCAACAGTTTTGACTGTTTAACCTCAGTATGCAAGCAGGGTTAATTTGAGACATCTATTTCCCTTTCTTCATCGGCTTTAATAGGATAAAAAATGAATCAAGCTGTAGACACCAAAGAGCGATAGCGCTTCGCAACTGCGTCCAAAAATCGCTCGCTACACATGGTTAAGAAGATTTTGAGGGCTGGATACTATTGGTTGACTATGGAGACTGATTGCATCCAGTACGCTAGAAAATGCCATAAATGTCAGATTTATGCGGACAAAATGCACGTTTCTCCTACTCTGTTGAATGTGCTATCGTCGCCCTGGTCGTTCTCTATGTAGGGCATCGATATGAATGGGGCAATTGAGCCTAAAGCGTCTAATAGGCATCGCTTCATTTTGGTGGCTATAGATTACTTTACCAAGTGGGTGGAAGTTGCCTCTTATACGAACGTGACTAAGCAAGTAGTTGCTCGTTTCATTAAGAACAACATCATTTGTCGTTACGGGATTCCGAGCAGAATCATAACTGACAACGGAACCAATTTGAATAACAAAACCAGGAAGGAATTATGTGATAACTTCAAGATTGAACACCATAACTCTTCACCGTATCGTCCGAAGATGAACGGAGCGGTCGAAGCTGCAAACAAGAATATCAAGAAAATTCGTCAGAAAATGGTCAAAACATACAAGGATTGGCATGAGATGTTTCCATATGCACTACATGGATATAGAACGTCAGTCAGAACATCAATGGGGGTAACCCCTTTTTCGTTGGTATATGGAATGGATGTTGTCCTCCCTATAGAAGTCGAGATACCTTCTCTGAGGATATTGATGGAAACAAAGCTTGATGAAGCTGAATGGGTTCAAGAAAGATATGATCAGCTGAATCTAATTGACGAGAAGTGCCTGACAGCCATGTGTCATGGTCATTTGTACCAGAAGAAGATGAAGAGAGCATTTGATAGAAAGGTCCGTATTCGGGAATTCCGAGTAGGCGAGTTGGTACTTAAGAGGATTCCGCCGTCGCAGAGAGACGCCCGTGGGAAATGGGCACCCAATTATGAAGGTCCATTCGTAGTAAAGACAATGTTTTCAGGAGGGTCTCTAATCCTTACAACTATGGACGGTGAACAGCTCGCGCATCCTGTGAACGCTGATTCGGTGCGGAAGTATTATGCTTGAGACAAGGACACCTCACTGGTATCTTGGAATCCCCAAGAAAGCTCAAGTTTTTGCTACAACTAGAGTCCTTAGTCATTAGGGTTATTGGTCATTGAATACAATGTTACCTTTGCCAAATTGTCATTTTGTTGCATTTGTAATATTTCATGGGACTCTGCTATTTGGCAAATCACCATCTTTCAATGAATATCAGCTATTGAACCATCTTCTTGTTTAATACGCTGTCATCTTTATTTTGAAAAACTTTGTCATTTTCACTTGATTTTTGAAAACGGAAACATTGCAAGTTTTAAGAAAACAAAAAGATGAACTAAGTTTTACTCTGAAGTTAAGAAGTTTTGGAATCAAGTTGGTACAGGAAGAGTTAGTAGTACTGTATCTTTGGCTTGGATTTTCCATCTCCAGTGAAAAGAAGATTGTCCCGGTTATCCTTGATGTTGGGTTTCAGGGTGTTGGCTTGTGTTATCCTTTCTTCTTTCCTGTTTTGCGTCGTTCGCGTCGTTTCTAGCATATAGCTAAGCATATGCATCATACCTTAGCATCTTTGCATCTTTGTGCTCTGTTTTGCTTGTGATCTTTTATTGGTGTCTGTCATTATTTCCCCAGTGAAGTAAAGACATTCCCGGTTTGCTTTGTGTCGTGCTTGTTCGGTCTTAACCTTTGCGCGCCAGATTTGAATCTTTAAACCTTTTGCTGTTCCCCAAGAAGTTTCACATTAAAGATTTTGTAAAACTGTTCTTGTTTGAATCGTGTCAAACTTGAACTTGGACTTTGTTTGAATCGTGTCGAGCATTGTCTTCTTGTTTTAAAACTTGTTCTTGTTTGAATCGTGTCAAACCTGAACAGAGTCTTTGTTCGAATCGTGTCGGACACTGCCTCTTGTTTTAAAATTGTTCTTGTTTGAATCGTGTCAAACTTGAACTTGGACTTTGTTTGAATCGTGTCAAGCATTATCTTCTTGTTTTAAAACTTGTTCTTGTTTGAATCGTGTCAAACCTGAACAGAGTCTTTGTTCGAATCGTGTCGGACACTGCCTCTTGTTTTAAAACTGTTCTTATTTGAATCGTGTCAAACTTGAACTTGGACTTTGTTTGAATCGTGTCAAGCATTTTCTTCTTGTTTTAAAACTTGTTCTTGTTTGAATCGTGTCAAACCTGAACAGAGTCTTTGTTCGAATTGTGTCGGACACTGCCTCTTGTTTTAAAACTGTTCTTGTTTGAATCGTGTCAAACTTGAACTTGGACTTTGTTTGAATTGTGTCAAGCATTGTCTTCTTGTTTTAAAACTTGTTCTTGTTTGAATCGTGTCAATCCTGAACAGAGTCTTTGTTCGAATCGTGTCGGACACTGCCTCTTGTTTTAAAACTGTTCTTGTTTGAATCGTGTCAAACTTGAACTTGGACTTTGTTTGAATCGTGTCAAGCATTGTCTTCTTGTTTTAAAACTTGTTCATGTTTGAATCGTGTCAAACCTGAACAGAGTCTTTGTTCGAATCGTGTCGGGCACTACCTCTTGTTTTAAAATTGTTCTCGTTTGAATCGTGTCAAACTTGAACTTGGACTTTGTTTGAATCATATCAAGCATTGTCTTCTTGTTTTAAAACTTGTTCTTGTTTGAATCGTGTCAAACCTGAACAGAGTCTCTGTTCAAATCGTGTCAGACACTGCCTCTTGTTTTAAAACTATTCTCGTTTGAATCGTGTCAAACTTGAACTTGGACTTTGTTTGAATCGTGTCAAGCATTGTCTTCTTGTTTTAAAACTTGTTCTTGTTTGAATCGTGTCAAACCTGAACAGAGTCTCTGTTCGAATCGTGTCAGACACTGCCTCTTGTTTTAAAACTGTTCTCGTTTGAATCGTGTCAAACTTGAACTTGGACTTTGTTTGAATCGTGTCAAGCATTGTCTTCTTATTTTAAAACTTGTTCTTGTTTGAATCATGTCAAACCTGAACAGAGTCTCTGTTCGAACCGTGTCGGACACTGCCTCTTGTTTTAAAACTGTTCTCGTTTGAATCGTGTCAAACTTGAACTTGGACTTTGTTTGAATCGTGTCAAGCACTGTCTTCTTGTTTTAAAATCGTTCTTGTTCGAATCGTGTCGGACATTGAACCCTTACTTTGGATTTTTGAAAACTTACTTCAAGCTAAGCTTCTTGGAACAAATTTCTTCAACCTTATAAGACTCCTAGTTGGTGCGCAGGGTTTGTCTCTGTCTTCCTAGCTTCTCTTGAAGATCCCATTTTGAACTCTTCCGTGTGAGATCCCTAGGAAGTCTTTGCTTGGTTGTCTATCCTTTTGACTAATCCCTAATGATCAGGTTCTTCTTTCTGGTTTCATGCCCAGGAAGAATGTGGGTTTGTTTTGTTCCCAGTAGTCTATCTCTCCGGATCTTTCCCCGGTGAAGATTGTTTGTGGTCTTTTCCCCGGTGTTTCCTCGGGGTCTTCCCGGTTTGTCCCTTTTGTTAGTTAGCCTGCATCCCCAAGGAGTGTTCCCTTGTGGATACTAACTTTCTTCTTGCTTCCCCAGTGAAGCTTCCCCGCGGTTGTTAGCTCTTCTTTGGTGTCCGATTTTGTCTGCATTTTTGCATCTTGCATGGCATCATATCATCATATTAGCAGCATTGCACGTCTTTGTATCTAAGGGAAAAATTGTTGGTTTGCTATATTTAAATACCTTTCACCCGGACATCCCGAGGATCATCGTTTCTCGTGCCATCTGGTGAAGATATTTAAATAGGGGCAACTGTTGTACCCCAAATTTTTCCCTTAGATCCATTGATCTCTTGCATGTCATAATAGGGCAATCATGCTGCATAACTAACTTTTTTTTAGGTATTTGTTCGTGTTTGTTTCTTTTATCAGGTTTATCTTGAGGAGGTTCAAGGAGGAATTGATCAAGGTTTTTGGAGAAGTGAATCAAGCAAGTCCCTAGGAGATGCCTCCATAACCCTAACCCCCGCCATGACCAAATTTCTACCCACTTTATTTACCCTCATTTGTCACCTTCATTTTCTAAACCTATTTCATTAACCATTTCATTTAACCAATTTTGTCCAATTTGTTCAATTCTCCTAAACCACATTTAATCCTAATCAATAGCCAAATTATCCATTTTTATTTAATTTTGCCTAATCACCTTTGTTTACGACAAGAAAAAACCCATTTTATTTCCTAAGCCCATGTTTCTTAAGCCCATCATGACCAAAACAAAGGAAAGGAAAGTGTTACAAATTATTGGATTTATTTTCATTACCAGGTGGCCAATAGAAATCAAGCATGAATATGTTGACTTTTCAACCCAAGCATTAGCCAATGGAAAAGTGACAGATTGGAAAGGAAGAACTCAGCATTATTTGAAATCCATTCGTTCACAAAACCATTCAATCCTTGGCGCGAGTCATATATTAAACTCTCCAAGGATCATTCCCTTTTGAGCTCTCAACGGTTTGCCTCAATAAAAATTGATTCTGAAGATTTACTTATCTTGGCATTCATCTTGACACACCTGCAAGATGTTTTCTCAATCCCAAAAACTTGCCTCATTCGATACCCTCTCAATGACACCAGAGGGAGAGTTCTGAAGACATGCATGAAATGGTGAAGCTGATCCTACAGCATCTGACTTGCTTTGGCACGACATAGGAGCGTCTGTCTCCAAGAGCTGAAGAACGTTTAAATTCAAATTACAAACCCTAGCTCTAACCTTGCCCACCAAGTGTTTTGAAACTCAACCCGGCCTATCAAGCAGCCTATATAAAGGGCTCATCTACAGCTCTCAAAGATGAACATTTTTCACACAAACACTTCTCACAAAATTACAAAAGCTTCTGGTGCACGAGCAAGAGAGGGGATGAGTGATTTCAACATTCTGGTTCAAGTTCAGAAAGCTCATCACAAGGCGAGGAAACAGTGGACTTGCTCCACTAGGTATCACCTTATCTCTTTCTACTCTTACGCATGATGGTTATGTGATACGTTATATGCACCATGCTGTCATCATTTTCATTATTCCATTATTGTCTAATTTTCATGGTTATTTTACTTCATGTTTGATTATCATGCTGATTATATGCATTTTTTATTATCGTTTGTTGCTGTGAAATCATCATGCTAATTTTCATTTTGTGTTGATTTAAACGTGATCGGTGCGTCTGGTTTGTTTTTGTGTTCGTAAAATAAAGTGAGTAAGAACTGGGTGGCGCTCGCCACATTAGGTTTGGTGGCTCCTGCCACATGAAATATTATTAATATAATTGCCACACTCACCAAAAAAAAAAAATAAAAAGGAAATGAACAGCCATGGCGCCGGCCACCCCCCCCCCCCCCCCCCCCCCTCCCCCCCCCCCCCCCCCCCATAACCCTATGTGGCGCACGCCACCACCTTCCAAAGGGAAAGGTGGCGGCAGCCACCCTTTACTGTGTCTCCCCTCTTCTTTTTTATTTTTGATGTTTTTTTTTACTACTTTATTTTCATTTTCTTTTCCATATGTTCTTTAATAACTTCATAATTTCAACAAAATTATTCCGCTTCTGTTTCTTATTTCTTTTTTATCAATTGTGTTCTTAAAAGTTAGAACCTGTTCTTTAAGCATGCTTTAATTTATGATGATATTTGAACATTGCTGCATGAATTTTACCATAAATTCTTGTCTGTACTTTTTTTTAGCTTCTGTTTGTTATTGCATGATTCCATTGTTTTGTTTTTCAAACTGTGAGAATATCTTTGCTGTTATGCTTGACATTTTAATGTGCTGCTGTTTTTAAATGAGTTATTTTGGAAGTATACTGTGGTTCCTGAAACTTTGTTTCCCTGATTCTAACAAACCCTTACCATGAGAATGTTGTTTGCTTTTGTTCTCTGTTGAAATCACATGAGTTAAATTCTTTTGTTTATGTTGCTTTCCATGCCATGATTGCCATGCTTGTGTGACTACTATTTTGGAATTGAGTTTTTCTATGAATGTATTTGATTTGTGAAATTCTATTCCTGACCTCAACATAAGCCTGCCATGCAATATTGTTTGTTTTGCTATCTGTTGATAAGTTACACGTTTTCAAATGCTTTGGTTCAAATTGTGAATGCTTCTCTACCATATATGTCACAGTTACATGACCACTTGCACTCATTGTTTGCTATGTTCCCATTTATGTTCACTTCATGATTAAATGCTCACTGTTTGCTATGTTCACTTTTTAAGTTCATTTCCTGATTATATGCTTACTGTTTGGATTTATTAAGCTCATATATTTCATACGTTTCAACTCTTTGCAACTCTTATTTGTAAGATGTTATGCTCCCCTCATTCCAAAGGAAGGTGATTAATGTTGACTCTTAAAGTCATAGCCCCCATCTTACCTTAGTAGCCTCATAAGAGCTTGCCCTCATTTCTTGGCCTCATGAAAGCCATGGAATTATAACTAGCCTTAGGAGAGAGTTCTTACACTCTTGGTGATATTCATCCTAATGAATACTCACTTTCCCTCTTTAACTCTAAAACATAACATAGGACCATTATAACTAGATTTAGAGAGTTCTTGAACTCTAGAATGAGCTTGTACTCATTCTCCCCTGTGAACTTTGACCATAGTCAAAAGTTCATTACTTAGTAGAACTACGCATACTCTGATTCTACTCCCGAGGATACGTAGGCGCAAGGTGCGATGCCTTGTCGAGTATACTTAGATAATAACCCCTAGGATTTCAACCTTTAGCATAGAACCTTTAGCAAACATAAGATAACATTAGCAAGAGGCTCCCGTAGAGTACTGCGGACGTTTAGGGTGTTAATACCTTCCCTAGGCGTAACCAACCCCTGAACCTTAGATCTCCCCCTTTAGGTTTTTCTAACGATCTTGAACCTTTCCTTTGGATAAATCAAAGTCGGTTATAAAAGAAAACGATGCAAGTTAATTAATAGCTTGTTATCCGATTTTCACCGCAACACTCGCCATCACGAGCGAAGCAGTCAGCGCAGTCCTTATCCAGGAAACCCCCTGACGGGTAGAAGCCGATTTAATTCACCAGCAAGACCCTCCAAGGCCCCGAGCTCACGTATCAGCAGATCGAGAAAATTGCCCTGGCCCTCGTCGTCGCGGCCAGAAGGCTGCGGCACTACTTCTTGGCCCACACGGTCGTGGTAAGGACCGAGCAACCCATAAGACAACTCTTCTACTGACCAGACATGGCGGGGAGGATGCTCAGATGGTCGCTCGAACTTGCCGAGTTCGACATTCAATATAAGGGAAGAAAGGCCCTGAAGGCTCAGGTGTTAGCCGACTTCGTGGCAGAAATGACCCTCCCAGAACCTTCGACCAATAGATCCCAAAAGTGGACGATCTATGTCAACGAGGCATCCAGCTCGAAGTGTAGCGGGGCAGGCATCATCCTTGAAAAGGAGGAAGGCATCCTGATCGAAGTTTCCCTCACATTGTCCTTCTCGACGTCGAACAACCAGGCGGAATACGAGGCTTTCCTCGCAGGACTACGGTTGGCTGAGGACCTCGGCGCCAAAGAAGTCAAAAAATTTCACCGACTCCTAGCTCGTGGCTTCCTAGGTCCGAGGAGAGTACCAAGCCAAGAATGACAACCTCATCGAATACTTGACCTTGGCGAAGGAAAAGATGAAAAACTTCACCGCAGCAGAAGTAACCCACATCCCGCGTGAGCACAACACTCGAGCGAATGTCTTGTCGAAACTAGCAAGCACAAAGAAGAAAGGTGGGAATAAATCTGTCATACAGGAAGTGCTTTCACGCCCAAGCATCGACAAACCCATCCCCGCAACTGATGTGAACGCCATCGGGGACAGCATGCTCTTATACAATTGTCGAAGACAAACTATATCGATGTAGCTTCACGATCCGCTTTCTCAGGTGTGTCGAAGAGTCCAAGGTCCCCCGACATACTCCAGGAAATCCATGAGGGGATCAATGCACAACACCTCGGTGGACGGTCATTAGCCCGTAAGGCGTTACGAGCATGATACTATTGGTCCACCATGCAACAGGACACCAAGGAGCATGTCAAGAAGTGTGACAGATGCCAACGGCACGGGGACATGCACCTGACCCCCACCCAGTGAGCTCAAAACATTGTCGTCCCCGTGGCCGTTTGCATGGTGGGTGATGGATATCCTCGGGCCCTTCGTCGTGGGGTCATACCAAAACAAGTACCTGGTCGTCGGCGTGGATTATTTCATGAAGTGGATCGAGGCAGAAGCCCTGGCCAAAATCACAGCTCACAACATACTACGTTTCTACAAGAGGAACATACTCGCCCGGTTCGGCGTACCCCAAGTAATTGTCACCGACAACGGGACACAGTTCACCGACAAGAACTTCCAAGACTTCGTCACCAAGCTGGGCATAAAGCAACACTTCACGTTGGTTGAGCATCCTCAAACGAACGGGCAAGCTGAAGCGGCGAACAGACTGATCCAGCAAGGACCGAAACGCCGACTAGGCGACGCCAAGAAAAGGTGGGTCGAGGAGCTGCACAACGTCCTCTGGTCCTACCGAACAACCCCACATTCCACGACTGGGGAGACCCCCTTCCGCTTGACTTACAGAATAGAAGCGCTGATCCCCGTGGAAATAAGGGAACCCTCAAGGAGAACAGAATCTCCCCTCGACGAGGAGACGAACGATAAGGCCCTAAGGGAGGAGCTCGACTTTGTCGAGGAGATAAGGTCGGGCGCATCCGTCCGAGAAGCGTCACTTAAGCAGAAAATAACTCTACGTTATAACAACAAAGTTATTAAACGAGATTTTCAAGTAGGCACCCTCGCCCTACGAAGGAACAAGAAAGATTCGCGAGAAGCCAAGCTCGCCGCGAATTGGGAGGGCACCTACCGCGTCCGCGCAAAAATCGGGACAGGAACCTACTACCCTCGAAAATCTACACGGGGAGGAACTTACTCGACCATGGAATGGTGAGAAACTTAAACAATACTACAGTTAAACACTGCCCCGCGACACTGCCACGTCGTGATTACGGGGGCGCACTAAGGTACAAGCGCGACTCCCCTCCACGAGAGAAGAAGATCAAGGGTCGTGTTGTGTGTGCGCGAAGACCCTTGATCCGACGAGGATACCTCGACCGAGCTTCGTCGTCGTCATACCAATCAGGAAAAACACCCAGCTCGCGATGAGAAGTTCACGCCACGAAGTTAAGACCTCGATCGAGCTCTTAGCCTCATTGAAGGTCAGAACACATCTTTGGTCGCTTGACCAGTTCCCCACACAGTCGAGGATCAACAAAGTCGAGCAAACCTCCAGGTTACTTACCCAAATTACTTAGACAAAAAACAACAAATGTATTAAGCATACAAGCATCACACACACGGATAAGCGAAAGACAAAGCATTAAACCGGGCAGAAGCCCATTGTGCAAATAGTACAAGAATGTCATAAGGCCCCTGGCACGCAGGCCGGGCAAAAGTCATTACAAAAAATGGCTCACAGGCCAAACAAAATAAGCAAATGGAAAACTAGACGACTGTGTTTTCCTCAGGCTGCTCGTCTCCCGTAGCCTCGCCGTCATCATCCTCCTCAGACGCCGGCCGAACAATCTGACCTTCGATCACCGCATAGTAAGGATCAGTCCCTTCAGTGATAAGGTCGGGGTTCACAATCCGGAGCTGCTTCACATCATTATTAAAGCCCACCTCGACAGCCACGAGGACATCCTGCTCGGTCTGCCTGAGCTTCACGATCAGTTCTACCCGAGATGTTAATAGCCTGTCGTCCTCAATTTCCTCTTCAACAGGACAGACAACTTGCTCCAACTCAGCAATCCTCGCCAAGAGATCCTTCCTCTTCTTATCGGCCTTCTTCAGCTTCTCTTCCAACTGCCCCTGAAGCTCGACCTGGGCTTCAATCTGCTTTTTGCATTCTAACAGGTCCTTGCCCACCTTCTCCATTTTGGCCGCGACCGACGTGAAGCTCTCCTGCAGCTTGGTCAGCTCCGCTGCCGGGTAGGTTTCATCATTCAGGACCAGGGTAGCCGCGCAAACCCGTATCACCGCGGACATGTCCTCTACCAAGGCTTTTCTCCTCGAAGACCGGTCAGCGCCTAAGATGGCCTGGGCCTCAAGTGCCCCAACACACGGGGAAATCTCATCCCTCTGAACGACGAGCAGATACGGTGGTGCTGTAGAGGCCTATACACCAACCAGTTCTTTGAGGAGCCCTCGAGACGATGCTCGACGGTGGCAAAGATATCATCCTCGTCACCTATGACAAACTAAGACGCGATGCCCAGAGGATCCTCGCTAGCCCAGTCCTCTGGTGGCCGTCCCTCGACACTGGTGATCGGCACCATCGGGGAGTCGGGTTGGTTATCGTTATCTATAAATCCCGCTGCCATGGCCACCATTTTACCTGAAAAGCTGAAGGAACTGGTGAATTTGATAATCCAAATCAAATTCACCCCTCCACCGCTGATCAAGTGAAAGGGCAAAGAAAGGACAAGGGGAACTGCTCGGGCGACGCCCCTCTACACAGGAACGTCGAGGTCGCGCACCTATCCCGTTCACCCAACGTCATCGGGACATCAGTCGAGCGTCCCCGGGACCTTCATCACGTCCCCGACACCTTCGTCCTATGTCCCTGGGGGATTCATCCCACATCCTCGGGGCCTTTCTCAGGTCCCCAGGGTATTCATCCCATCTCCTCGCGAGATTCATCAAAAGCCTAAAGAAGCTCCGCCATTTTTGCAGAAATCTCCGTGACCTCCCCGGGAACTTCATCAGTTCACCAGAGGACCACCGTAGGAAACATAAAATGGAAAGAAAAAGGTCAGAAACTTACTTGAGACAGCGATTATGAAGTTTCGGTATGGCGGCGTGTGGTGGTGAGACGGTGGCGAAAGCAAAGAAAAGAAGAGAGAAACTCTGAGCAAAGGAGAGGGAAACGTGCAAATGGCACTGGCTGGCTACTATTTATAAGACCCTTACGGGACTCGAGGCGCCTCTAAGCACTCGAGTACCCTAGCCCTAGCCTAGCCGCCCTATGTAATAATGGCGAGTGACATGTGGCACACGGATTCCCGCGTGCGTTCTTTCGCTTGCCTTGGTGCCCGAGTCCACGTCTTCTCATCTCCCTGCTTCGTTGCCCAACAACGACGTAGGAAACTCGGGCAGACTTTCATCTCCGAGCTCTTGCCTATCAAGCACTCCTTTGTTTTTGGTCCCCGACATTGTCACCAGCTCGTTATCACGGGAACACTACCCCATGCGACGAATCTCCCCGACAAAGGATGAACTTTACTATGTCCTCGACATCCAGGTTGACCCTTAAGTTATTTACTCCGACACTTCGGGGGCAACGACTTAGGGGGCTCCTGTTCTGGACTGGGCCGACATCTGCACATCTGTCGGGCAGGCCCAACCCAACACTGTTGTGGCCCAATACGACCCAAGTCTACCCAGTGCCGAGCACATGCTATGTCGGGCAGAGGCTGCATACGCCGAGGAGAGGCCACACATTTCCCCACGATCTCCACGTACTCCTCCTCGCGAGGACACGTCACCATGTAACCTCCCACCTCTGAAAGAATCGGTCTGCCCTTCTTCCAGAGGTCTCAGGACCGTTACCCCCAGGGCGAAGACCACGTGCTAGTCTTCCTTACGCAACGTAAGCCCTGGTAGTCACCTAGATTGGCCCTTGCAATCCAGCCCAGTGCAGGTGACTATTTGCCCCATGCTGGGGGCAGCCTATAAATACCCTCTCGCTTAAGAGGGTCAGGTTACGCAATATTTCATAACTCACCCATTACTTTCTGTACTTGCTTACTCCCTTTTCCTGACTTTGGCATCGGAGTACCTTGCAGGTACACCCCCCCCCCCCCCCCCCCCGTCGTTTCATCACCACCGGAGTTGCGGATCTCATGATGTTGCTGGCCACTGGTTCCTTTCTGATCAGGTGAGATCAGTTACATAACAAACTAATGAACGCATCACATTGAATTTTTCTAAGTTGGTCAACCTGCCTAACAACCTTAGTTTAATGTAAGATTACCTTTTAGAACCATCATCTAGCATCATATGTACACCATATAATCCTTGAGTTTCACATGTGGATTGGTGATAGGTTTGGGCTTAGCATTGATTGACCCAACCTCATCAATCTTATTGGGCTCAACACAAGTAGGATCCTCTTTAGTAACCAACGGGGTGTATGTAACAATATCATCCCCATCAAGGTTAATCTTGTCCTCAATGTTGTAAATAGGGGTCAACTTGTCCCAATATTCCCATTAAGTATCATCTGGGGATAGTCTTGTCCACTGAAGAAAAACCTACTGCTTAGAAACCTGCTGAAGTGACAATCTTGGAATCTGAAATAGCCAGTGACAACATTGTCGATACATTCCAACACCACAAAAGGATCATAGAAACGCTTGGACAATTTATAATACTTCTCACTAGCTACTGAAATATGTTTATATGGTTGAATTTTAACATAAACCGAACACCCAACCTCGAAGGATATCTCCCTCTTATGGCTATCAGCATTGGCCTTCATTTGTGATTGCGTCTTGGCTAAATTTTGACGGAGAAGGGCCAAAAACTTTTATCTAGAGCTGAGCATATCATCACATGCGTTAATAGAAAAATTTCTTTCAATATATGACGTAATGGTGGGTGGAATATTGACATACATAGCCTGATATGGTGTAATTCCAGAGGCATAATGAAAGGATGTCTTTTTAGTGAAAAAACTTTAAGTCCCGCGTTGCTTAGATTACTTTCTTTAACTAGTTTACTTTATTATATAAGGAAGTCACTTGTTTCATTTCAAAACACACCAAAAAAATTTATTGAGTTTTTCCTTCCTCGCTCTCATACTTCGCGTCTTTTGAATTGTCAAAGTACAAATTTCTCCCTCTTTCTTTCTACTCGTTGAATTTTCCAAGTATTTTCTTAATTTCTCTTTAGAGAATTATGCTAATTCTTCCCGTTGAGTTGAGAAATTTTCAAGTATTAATTTAGGGATTCTCTTTGGAGAAATATTTGAATCTCTCTTTGGAGAAATTATTTTGAATGGTCAAATAACCATTATTGAATTCTCTTTGGAGAATTATTTGAATTTCTCCTCGTTTGAAAAGTTATTACGACTGGTCTTTATACTAGATAGTACGAGTGGTATTTATACAATATTCAAATGGTTTTTTGTACCATCAGATGGTGTATTTTTGGACCTTTTATCTATCGTGCATGTAGTAATCCTATAATATATAACTATGTTATTTTATCCCGAAGGCGCCAAGGATGAGTGGTTGCTTTGCACAACTTTGAGATGTGACACAAAACATCTTAAAGAGAACAACCTAGTCGCGTCTCAACACGGTAATTTCTTCTGTGGAAATTTTTTAAAACTGTAAAATAACAATTTTAAGACATTTTGAACTGTCGTGGCTACTGAAAAAAATTGTTGGTACTTCTGCGGATGTTGACAATCTATTCAAATTTTTTAAAAACAGGTTCGACAAGATACACCAGAAACACTATAGTAACAATCACTAGAAGATGGGACAGAAAAGCAATAACGAACACAATAAATTATTTACCCAGTTCTGTGAAACTACACCTATGACAATGGGACTGAGTCCACAATCCAAGAAAGGAAAATCACTTATGAGTAGTTTAGTACAATTAGTCTTACAAGCAACAAGAAATCCTATGTTGTCCAATGCCTTTTCCTAAAACTACTCGATGACTTTCTATTTAAAGCCCCCCCCCCCCCCCCCCATAAACATGAGAACCTACTCACTTTCTTCTCTACCACAAAACCAGCGATCGGGGCAAACAACCACTAAACCCTTGTGATCAACTTTAATCTTAAAAAGATGAAAAAATGTTGAATATTACAAATCAACTAGACAAACCTTCTATGCCATGTTACCAAAACATATAGGTGTACATAACAATGTTGAATTTACAACTCAATTAAACAAACCTTCTATGTCAAGTTACAGAAACATAGAGATGTACATAAAGATTCTACACTAATCCTATTAGGTTATTAGCGTGGAATACACGACACAAAACCTATCACTCTAAGACCTTCAATGGGAATGATTACTTTCCCATGTAGGTTTGAGCTCCTTATATTGAAAAATAACTCTGGGCTTTTTTCCTTGGATAATATCTTTAATTTCTTCCAGAACTAATGCAGAATATGTTTGATATTTGATTTTTTAACAAGATATAATTTGTTTTAATTTAAATCTGAATTAATCTTCATCCAGCTTGATGACACCAGATTTCATCGTTTATTTGACTCAGTTTATGCATGTTTTATTGTCATTTTATTTACATTTACACTATTATGTGGGTGTTTTGTTTGTGTTTAAGATATTAAGCCATTTAAGAGGCGTGTATGAAGAAATGAAGCAAAACAGACAAAAAAACTGAAGAAATGGAGCAGTTTGCACTCAAGGCGATCACACGAGGCCCACAAACAAAGGAAGAGGAGCAAACAGGCACGAGTTATCAAGGTGTGGCGTTCGCCACCCCCCCCCCCCCTAGCATTCGCCATGCTCTATTGGGTCAAAACGGTTGGGAACGGGCTTTACTTAGCCCCCAAGAGTCCACAAGGGCTCCTACTTTCTTTCCACGTTTTTGGAGCGATTTTAAGGGATTTTTAGGTTTTTGAGAACCCTATAAATACCCCCTGATGCCTCCACTTTTGGGAATCCAAGTTCTGTGCACACTTAAGCCATACTCTGTCGAATTGTAAGCATAACCTTTCACACTGAAGAGTTATCGCGTCACGAATCGAGTCTGTATCAAGTTTGGATCATCCCTGTACAAGTTTTATTTCCGTCAAGATTACTTCAGCATTTATTGTACCAGTTTCAAGACTCCGTTTGGAGCAGGTTTTTAATTCATTCCGCTTTTTATTTATGTTGTCTTGCCTTTACTTTTCTGCTTTATTTACCTCGCAATTATTCTCTCCATCTTATTTACCTCTATCGTAACTTTATTTCAAAACGGTTTTTACCAGTCATTATGTTTGCACTTAAAACCCTTTATGTTTTGTTTCCAAAAACCATGTTCGGCTAACTTATTAGTGTTGGGATGTGAGGATCGTCAATAGACGGTGCTCTACATTTTGTCTCTTTAGGATTACCTTTGTGGGTTGTTTTAGTTTAAATGTAGTTTTTCTAAATACCAAACACTCTTATTTGTCTTCTTGAATACCAACTTCCCCTGTGTTGGATACAAAGGCTATACCTTTGTTCTTTTTCTCTGACCTACCATTAATGGTCATCTCAAAGGTTTTCAAATAACCAATGAGTTCATCAACCTTATACTACTTAGATATTGAGTTTCTTCAATAGCAGTTACTTTCATTTCTAACCTGGCCTCTTAGGCAATGATCTAAGAATATCACACAATATGATGTGGAACTCACAAATAGTTTCTCCTTCATTCATCCTCAAATTCTCAAACTTGGTGGTAAGGAGTTGCAGCCTTGACATACACACTTTGGATGTGCCTTCATGAGAAGTTTTGAGAATATCCCATGCCTCTTTAGCTTCTAAACATGTGTTGATCAGCCTGAACATGTCATTGTCCACACCATTAAAAATAACATTCAAATACTTGGGTTTTCCAATAGCTTCCTCATCTTTAGCATCATTCCAATATGCTTCTGGTTTCAGACTGGTGGTGCCATCTTCAGCAGTTATTATTGGATGTTTCCATCCTTTTAACACGAATTTCCATGCTTTGCTTCCCAAGGATTTGAGAAAAACTACCACCATAACCTTTAAATAAACATAATTGTAACATCCAAAACAGGTGATATGTTGGCTGATCCTCCATCTTTAATTGTCTCCATTTGAGAAAAACCTAGAGTTCACCCAACAAGCTAGGGTGTCTACTCTGATACCAATTAGAATTATGTTCCTCAGGGGACAGATGTCGAACACGATGCTCCGACAATAGGTTCGACAAGATACACTAGAAACACTATAATAATAATCACTAGATGATGGAGCAAAAAAGTAATAAAGAACATAATCAATTATTTACCTAGTTCGGTGAAACTATACCTACGTTTGGGGGACTGAGTCCACAACCCAAGAAAGGAAAATCACTTATTAGTGATTTAGTACAATTAGTCTTACAAGAAACAATAAACCATATGTTGTCCAATGCCTTTTCTTACACTACCCGATGACATTCTATTTAGAGCCTCCCCAAAAACATGGGAACCTGCTCACTTTTTTCTCTACCACAAAATAAGTGACAGGGCTAGTGGTCAACTTCAATCTTAACAATATGAAAGAATGTTGAATATTGCAACTTAACTAGACAACCCTTCTATGACAATTTACTAAAACTTAGAGGTGTACATAACAATGTTGAATTTATAACTCAACTAGACAAACCTTCTACGCGAAGTTACTGAAACATAGAGGTGTATATAAAGATTCTACATTAATCCTATTAGTGCATTAGTGTATAATACACGAAACAAAACCTAGCACTTTAGAATTTCAACAGGAATGCTTGCTTTCCAATGTAGGTTTGAGGTCCATATATAGCAAAATAACTCTGGGTTTTTCTCCTTGGATAATATCTTTAATCTTGTCTAGAATTAATGCAGAATCTGTTAGATATTTGATTTGTTCTTTGAATATCTCTAACAATATATGATTTGTTTTAATTTAAATTCAAATTTAAATCTTCATTTAAATCTGAATGAATCTTCATCTAGTTGTCAAACAAATCACTTAACTATATTGTTAAATCAGTAACATTAAAATCTTTAACAAATATTCTGCAGAACATACTCTAAAATGCGCTTGTTGAGAAATACCTAAATGCCATACCAACATGTTGGAGCATCGCGTCTAGCATGTGTTTTTTTTGCAGCTTCATACAGCTTCAGCATGCTAGACCAATCTTGAATAGTTAGACACTTCTCCAAGTTCTTATTTTGCTAAAATGCAGGCAATCTAAATGACCAACAAATTGAATGATTATCTCTACAAAAATATATTTTTAATTAACTTGCAGATGATTTCTATGATTATTACAGTAGTTGTGATAGTGCAAAACAGGTTTGGGAGACTCAGAAAAAGAAGTATGAAACCAGAGAAGTTAGAGCAAAGAAGTATGTCATTAGTCGTTATATATCAGATGATATAGATGAAAGGTTTGTGGATGCTCAGTGTTACGAACTTCAAAATATTTTTTTTGAGATCATCACTGAAGGTATGTCTTTAGATGAACAATTACATGTTACTTTTACTATAAACAAGCTGCCCTATTTTGAAAATTTTAAAAATTTGGCTTCACCACAAAACAAAAGAAATTTTAACTGAGAGTCTGATTATTTTCCTTCAAACTGAAGAAGAATATAATAGACAATATTAAAAAGAAAAATTCTTAGTTGTTTCAAACAATAAAAATAAATTTGGTGCAGTTATGAAGCCATTTGGCAAATGATCAAAGAATCAGAATCACAATATTGTGAACTGGATTAAGAATGAGAACCCTTCAAGGGTCCAAATTACTCCAATTGATAGGCAACAATCACCATCACAAAGAAATGACACTGGTGTTTTCTCTTGCTTAAATTATGAAAAACCAAGTCATAGGATTAAGAAATGTAGGATCATGCTTAAACTTTGTGTTGCCCCTGATGAGCAATTAATTGCTTTGATCATTGAAACAAACATGATTGGTGAATCTGATGGTTGGTGGATAGAAAATGGCTTCTCTCCTCATGTTTGTTATGATCATAAAATGTTAAAAACATACATGAAGAATAAAGTGTGGTCGAGAGTTGCCCACACCACAAATTTTGTCGATATCGGAGATGTGGAGTTGATGTCTGCCTCTGAAAAAACTTTAATCTTGAAGGATATCATGCATACTCTTGAGATTATAAATAATCTTGTTTCTGGTTTTCTTCTGAATAAGGCAAGATTTAGTCGGTCTATTGGGATAGATTTGTACACAAACACTAAGAATGATATTTTTATGAAATTGATATGTTTATGACTTTTGTGAATGAAATTGAAAATCAATTTAGTAAGATGATTAAGAGACTTCGTAGTGATAGAGGAACTGAATATGATTCTAATTTATTTAACATATTTTATAAACAACATGTAATTGTACAGGAAACGAGCGCACCATATTCTCCTAAAATGAATGGTAAAGCAGCAAGAAAGAATATAACTCTTACTGAACTAGTTGTTGCTATTATGTTGAATACTAGTGTTGCATCTCACTGGTGGGGGAAATTTTATTGATTGTTTGTTATTTCCTAAATAGAGTTTCTAAGTCTAAAAATAAGATCTCTCCTTATGAGATATTGAAGAAAAGACAACCAAATTGTCTTGCTTTAGAACTTGGGGTTGTTTGGCTTATGTCAGAATTTCGGATCCGAAGCGAGTTAAAATCACTAGTAGAGCCTATGAATGTGTACTCATTGGATATGCAACAAATAATAAGGCATATAGGTATTATGACCTAAATGCAAAATTGATCATAGAATCAACTGATGTTAAATTCTATGAATACGAATTTCCTTTCAAGTCGAGAAATAGTGAGGGCACCGAATTGAATCACATTCATGTGATAAGAAGCAACGAAAGCAACAAAGAAATAGAAACAAAACTTCGACAAAGTAAAAGAGTAACAGTTGCTAAAGACTATGGACCCGATTATGTGGCATATACGGTAGAATAATATCCAACAAATATTCAAGAATCCTTGTAATCTCTGGATGCATATTTGTGGCAAGAAGCTGTTAACGATGAGATCAATTCTCTAGAATCTAGTCGGACCTGAAACTTAGCAGACTTGCCTCCTCGTTGCAAACCACTCGATTATAAATGGTTTTTTTTAAAGGAAACTAAAGCTAGATGAAATTATTGATAAGTATAAGGCTCTCTTTGTAGCTAAAGGTTTTAGGCAATGAAAAAATATAGATTTCTTCAATACTTTTTCTCTAGTCACTAAAAATACATATTCATTGGGGTACTAATTTCAATTGCTTCTATTTATAAATTAATAGTACACCAAATGGATGTTAAAACAACTTTTCTAAACAATGACATATAAGAAGAAATCTATATGAACCAACTGGAAGGGGTTGTGATTGATGGGCAAGAAAACATGGTCTGTAAGTTAGATTAGTCTCTGCATGATCTAAAACAAGCTCCAAAGAAATGGCATGAAAATTTTGATAACTTAATGATATCGAATGATACAAATTGAATGAAAGTGAAAAATGTGTTTGTTATAAATATGAAAATGGAATTTGCAATATCATATGTATTTATGTAAACAACTTACTCATATTTGGATCAAACCTTCATGCCATAAATGATATGAAATTATTATTGTGCAACAACTTTGATATGAAAGATCTCTGAGTATCCCTAATGATTCTTCGAACCAAGATCACTAGATTTAAAAAGGATATATATTTGGATCAATCTCACTACTTGGAGAAGATCTTAAAGAAATATATTTGTTTTGTTTGTAAACCTGCATGCACATAATCCTAGTGTTGAATTATTTAAAAACACTATTGATAGTGTTAGACAAACTGAGTATGAGAGCATCATTGGCAGTCATTGTAACGCCCCGATTTGTTTAATTCTACTTATTTATTTCATTTAATTGAATTTTGTGAAATGTGTGAATTTATTGTATTTTACCTGCTATTTGGTTAATTTCTCAGATAGATAAAATATTTGCATTAAATTATTATTTCTTTTCAACTTTTATTTCCCGAAATATATTTCATCGGTATGTTTATGTTTTATCGCGTTTTGAGAGCGTTTGGGAGATATTTGAGCTGAGGGGTATTTTGGTCTTTTCGGGGGGGAGATATTTGAGCTGAGGGGTATTTTGGTCTTTTCGGGGGGTAGATATTTGCAGAAAAAGAAAGAAAAGAGAGAAATAGAAAGAAAAAGAAAAAGAAGAGAAAGAAAAGAGAAGGGAAGAAAGAAGAGGAGAAAAAGAGGAAAAGAGGAAAATCATCAAAATCAATGCTTGGACTTCGATTAATCGGGTAAGGGTGAGAAGTTTCGATTATATCATGCTTGTATATGTATATGTATGTTTTGTTTGGATGTTTGGGTGAAAAATGTATGTTTTTCTATTTGGTTGAATTTGTGAGCAATTGATGGAAATTGATGTTTTCACTGATGAATTGATGAAATGTATGCCTAAACGTGTTCTAACATGTTGTTTTGGGTCATTGGGGGTAATACTATCATGTGGGTTGAAGATTTGGATCATTTTCGGGTCCCAAATACATTTTGGAGAAATTCTGGTTCGTCCAGATTCGCCAGGCGAGTTGGTGGCGAGTCCGTTTCGCCAGGTATTCGCCAGGCGATTTTGTCTGGGACAGCAAAAACAGTATTTTCGTATTTTAGCCATAACTTTTGAACCGTAAGTCCGTTTTGGTCCCCGTTCGAAGCGTTGGAAAGCTAATGAAATATTCTTTCTATTAAAAATGGGTTGGAGGTCAGTAGATGATTTAGTTAGGTTGTGGTTTTGAAAAAGTGTCGGTTTGTCGGATTTTTACCGTCGTATTGGTGTGTGATCGATGTGTTATCATGCTATCTGTTTTTGGATATGTAACGTATAGCTTGTGTGCTGTTATATGAGGTGAATATATGTGATAAAATGTTGTGAATTGTGGATTATGATGAAATGCATTGCTTATGTGAAATTCAATGTATGTTGTTTGGTGGTCTTTATGGTTTGAAATGCATTGTTTGAATTGTTTTGCAATGCATGAATGTGATGATGTTGAAGCATGTGACCAGTTGTTGTAATTGTTGTGGTTGATGGTTTGTGGCCTAAGGGCAAGTAAATGCATTGTGATGGTAATTATTGATATATGCATGATTATGGATGTGTATATGTGTGCATATTAAATGTCATGAGTCATTGTATGCCAAGCATCATGATATGCATTGTTGTGACGTCCTGAGTGACGGATTGATTCCAGAGGGAATTTGCTATAACATCGTGCGCCTTAAAAATAAGAGGTATGAATCGCCTTAAAAATAAGAGGACCTAAAGCGATGGTTATAGACGATCGTGTGTGAGAGATCGGATTGTGCGCCTTAAAAATAAGAGGACCTAAAGCGATCTGATTGGATCGTGAGCCTTAAAAATAAGAGTACCTAAAGCAATCCATAAACGTCGTGCGCCTTATACCAAGAGGACCTAAAGCGACGGGGAACATCATAGGCCCGACGGGGTGTTACTTGAGAGATCCTCAGTAATGAGCGATGATTCCAGCAGAGTTCCTGAGTGAACTAGTGATGAGATATATTGGAAGTCGGTACCGCATGGCATTTGCATAAAGTCGTTGTGTCGGTCTCTGTGCATTTGCATAAATCATGGATGCGTTATGTGTGGAAAATCATGGTTTGATTGATTATGTGTGAGAATTGTGAATGGGTGCATTATGGGTGGAAAATCATGATTTGATTGATTATGTGTGGAAATTGTGCATTGATTTGTTATGTGTTGAGATTGTGATAGCATTGGTAATTTGATGTGCATATGTGATAAATGCATTGGTTGTGGATAATATGTTTTATGCGTAGACATATGCTATGTGATGTGTGATGTGTTTCTAAATGCTATGACTTGGTATGCCTTATGTGCAAATATGTGAGTATATTGGATACTTGATATATGCTATATTGTTGGATTAATAGATATATGTTATGTATATGTGGTATGTTATATGTATTAGTATGTGGTGTTTGTGGTGAGAATAACTATGCGTGTGAATTGTTATGTATTTGCATATTATTATGCAATCTTGATTTTAGTTGTTATTTCTCACCCTTCTGCTGTTTTATAATACTCTATGAGGCATTGCAGATTAGAGTTGCTGGAGGTCTTTTTGTGAAGATTAGTCCTCCGTTCTGTTGTCGGTCTTGGTGTCTGCTCTGATACGTAGCACGGGAGTCGGGGAATGATTATATATATATATATATATATATATATATATATATATATATATATATATATATATATATATATATATATATATATATATATATATATATATATATATATATATATATATTTGTTGAATGTATTTTGTAGTACTTTTGTGTATATAGTTGACGTTCTAAAATGATTTATTTTGTAAAATAAGTCGGTTATGGATCTTTCTGCTTTATTCCATAATTGACCTTTCCCTTTATATGGAAAAAGTTTCCCCTTTGAGGGTATTCTATTTTATGCTATGTATCAAATTTATGAGCAGGGATGATGTTTTGTTTACTTAAATGTGACATCCTTGTTTCTGTCGGAAAAATAAATTTTTAGTTACTCTGATTTTATTTAGGTATTATTTATTCGCGATGGAAATTGGGGTGTTACAGTTATATGTATGCCACTAATTGTATTAGACTCAACATTGCATATGTCATAAAATTGTTGTACAGGTTTACAAGTAGACTGAGCAATGAGCAATATAAGCATTTGAGAAAGTCATGTGATACCTTAAGAGGACCATGAATCTCGGTTTACACTATCAAAGATTTTCTGTTGTACTTGAAGGATACAATGATGCGGGTTGAAACACCTTATTAGATGTTTCGAAATCAACTAGTGGTTATATATTCAATATAACTTGATGAGTTGAATCCCGAAAGTCAAAGAAACGAACTATCATGGCTCAGTCCATGATGGAGTCTAAAATGATAGCATTAACGACAGCTAGTGAAGAAGTTAGTTGGTTGAGATATTTGATAACTGAAATCCCTTTATGAGAAAAAAAACCTATGACGGTTGCGTTGATCCAATGTGTTACTACTGCGACTATAGCAAAAATTGAGCATCGTTAGTATAATGGTAAGTGGCGTCAAATAAGAACGAAACACAACATTGTTAGAGATTGTAGCTCTAAAAGAGTTGTAAGAGTGGATTATGTACACAATGATAAAAAAAAATTAGCAGATCCTTTGACGAAAAGATTAGCTAGAAAGAAAGTGCATAATACATTCAATAAGATGTGACTAATGCCTAATGTGAGTTACTCATGATGGTAATCCGACCTAATAGACTAGAGACCCCAAGAAATAGGTTTAATGGGTAATAACAAGTTGTGAGTAATATGAGGTGATCATGCTAGTATAATTAAGAGAAGCATGAATCTTAAAGCCAAAAGAGATGATATAATATAAACTCTTAATGAGATCTATACTCTGTATGAGGGAATACCTAGCTACAAGAGTACTCTTGATAGACTCACCTATATGATTGTGGAATTTAGGTCAGTTCCTATGAAATTTCGAGGTAAATTTCCTAGAGCCTTCACTAAACTAGAATACATGTGCAGAGCCATTAAAACATGGGCTTATTAGAATATACCTTAAGAAAAGATTGTGTGCAGGTTTGATGTCTGAGATAGAGTTCAAGACAATTGTGTCACTCTTGTTGAAACATAATCCTACTTGCTACAGAAAGTTTCAAGTAATAGACATCTCTGTTTATGCACAATCTTAAAAACGACTGATGTTACTCCTTAAGCACTTTTTAAAATTCAAGTGGGGAATTGTTGGAACATGTCAATATTCCAATAGGAGATAAATTTGAAAAAATTCTTTAAGTCATTGTTAGAAAAAAAAATAAGTGTATTTGTGTGTCAATTGAAAAAACTCGAAGTCTCACATTGCTTAGATTACTTTTTTTTACTAGCTTACCTAATTATATAAGGAAGTCGCTTGTTTCATCCAAAACACACCAACAACTTTTTTTGAATTTTTTCTTCCCCGCCCTCATAACTCTGTGTCTTTCGAATTATCGAAGCATCAACTTCTACCTCTTTCTTTCTACTTGTTAAATTTTCTGAGTATTTTCTTGAATTCGTTTTAGAGAATTATGTTAATTTCTCTTCGTTTGAGTTGAGCTATTTTCAAGTATTAATTTTTGAATTCTCTTTAGAGAACTATTTCAATTTCTCTTTGTTGGAAAAATTATTTTGAGTGGTCAAATGACCATTATTAAATTCTCTTTGGAGAATTATTTGAATTTTTTCTCGTTTGAGACATTATTACAACTGGTTTTTATACCAGATACTACAAGTGGTATTTATAGCATATTTGATTAGTCTTTGTACCATCAAAGTGTGTATTTTTAGACCAATTATCTATCTTGCAAGTAGTGATCGTACAGGATAGAACTGAGTTGTTTTATTCCAAAGACGTTGTGGTTGAGCGGTTGCTTTGCACAATTTTAAACAATGCCGCAAAACATTTTAAAGAGACGACTAGTCCACGACTCTATCTGATAATTTTTTTTATGCCAATCTTTTGAAAACCGCAAAAGAACAACAGCAAACATGAATAATGAAAAGATGTCTTTCGTGTCTCTCTCGAGTCAAAAGTAACATACTCTCTCTTATGAATACTGCTAAACGAACTCTAACCAAACAGAAAACTCCTAAATGAACCTTTAACATTTGGACTAAACTAAAACATATACTAATTCTAGTTACACGGTTGGTTTGTGAACATTATTAAAGTTCACATAATCTAGGAGGGCGACACAATAATAAAGTACTGATTATGTTTCAGAATTTTAAGGAAACAAGACGAGATTGCACTTGTTGGAAAGACCTATATTCAATTAAAAGACACACAAATGGATTGCTAAAAAAGATTGGAAGAATGAACAAGGGCCACAACAGGTTCAAAACATGAAGGGGCCACATAGCAGAAGGAAAGACAAGATGGCCAGCATTTTCATGCACGAGAAGTTGATCTTATGAAACAAGTATCAAGTTGTTGTTGTTATTTCACGTGCAGTCACTTGTTAGTATCAAAATTTGTGGTTTATAACATCCATGAATTGCTCAAGTGATCCTTATGAGTCCAAGTATATACCTATTTAAGTGTTGGTTATGTGTGCACATTTTGTCCATACTTCTTTCTCCTATCCCACATTTGAATTCACCTCTTTCTGCCCTCATATGTAGTTAAAATAGAAGATTCCCTCAATCCGGTACAAAAAACACTAAATTTATTGAAAGCATGCTTTGAAAATATATTTTGATAAGTTTAAACATATACTCTCTCCTTAATGAAATATAAGAAGAAAAAAAAAAGAATTTTTTTACTGCACTCTATTTATTACTATTACACCACATAAAAATATTAAAATATTCTTAGATTTCGGAGATGCATCTTCGGACGCATTTAATACACACAATTTAGACCATTTTAAGTGACACATTAATAGTTAATAGTTAGGTTTTTTTTTAACTCGAAGATGCATCACTAGAATCTGTTTGTAGATGCATTTCTATAACAAATGCGCACCAGTATCAGAGACAGAAACTAGAAACTTGTATTTTAACAAAATAAAATCATCATTTATAACATAAAATCAGGATTACATAGTTTATTTCAACATAAAATGGAACATTAAATTTCAATATTAAAGTGAACGCTTCAACATCTTTACAATATCTTTGACCGATCTTGAAATTGTCGTTTCCAACTCGAGCGAAACTTTTGTTTCGCAACGGAAAACTGTATTTCACATAGCTCTTACAATTATAAAGCTTAACTTTTAGTAAAATTAATTATGAAAAGAATAATTAAATCTATTCGAAAATAGGAAATACCTACAAAGTAATGCATAAGAAGTAGGAAATGCCTTTGCAATCGAATTCATCAAAGCGGTATCGCGATCGGTAACAATCACTTTAGTCATCTCTTCTTGGGTTTTCAACATAGCCAGACACACCTCTAACGCCCAAATAAAATTCTCCTCTTTTTTCGTTCTCTAGAAATGCAAAACAGACTGAATAGATTTTCTCAATAGAGGTAACACCAACCATCTCCAATAATAAAAGTCTGCACTTCTTAGTCTTGTATGTTGAATCAATTATGAGCACAATAAGAAATGTGTTGAACGACTTGATGGAATCAGGATAAGTCCAAAATATATCTCTAACGGTTACTCAATCCTCGCATGTGTGGTACCTAGACACATAATTGTTATCATCCAACAGTTTCAAGAGTTGTGCATCTCAGTTTTATCCCTCATCAGCTCCTTGTTAATTTGGTACCGAATATTGTACACTTGCTCGATACTTGAGATATTGTCTGGTCTTTTACGTTTCAAAGTTGTAAGTGTATTTTTCGGTTGAACCAAATTCAATGTCATGTCTGCAATGCATTCACTCTCTTCCAGTGTAACACACTATTTTCAATTATTCGTTTTTATCGAATTATTTATGAATCATGTGTGTTTTTGTGTGCTTTGAATTATTGATGGGTTGGGTCAATTAAAATAATTAGGTGGTGTAGAAATTAATGGGATTATTTAGAGTTCTTTTAGTGATTAAATAATAAGAGTATTTATTTAATTAGGAGAATATATTTGAATATTAAAATAATAATGAAAATAAGAAGGTGTGGAGGAATTAAGGGTAAGGTAGTAAATTGGTAGGATAAGTTGAGGGTAACAGAGAGAAAACATAATTAGGAGAAATAAAGTTATTAGAAATAAGAGAGAAGTTGAGAAAAATTCAGTTTGCATATTACGTGAAAACTTGGAAGAGAGAAAAGAAGGGCTATGGCAAGAGGAAGGAGAAGAAGGGCTTAGGAGAAAAAGTTTAAGGATTCTCTCATCTTTGCTGGAATAATCAAGTAAGGGGGATATTATTCATTTATGGCTACTATATCATGAAAAGGGTAGGGAGGTGTCCCTTGGCCTCCATTAGGGATTGTGTGTTATGTGACGTTGACAAATTTGATAAATAATTATGTGTTTTGTAGTTGTATGTGTGATTCAATTGATGTGATGTGTTGGTGAATCTGTCCTTGAATTATACTGATATGTAGTTGTTGTTATGTTGAATTCTTGAGTTTTGTGGTGAATGGAGATGTCTCTAGATGCTGAATCTAATGAGTAATTCATGAAAAACCTAATATGTTTATGATCTATACACTAAAATAGGTGTGATTTTGTTGATAAATCATGAATCGGAGTAAATTAGAAGCTTGTAATTAGGTCTGGTACAGCACTGAGCAATTGGAAAACTGGGCAATGTCACGTAACAACAAAACTGAGATTTTTGGAAAAACACACAGTGACAATCGGTTGTTCCCAAATGACAACTGATTACACTAGTGAAAATTTTGGAAAAATTCTATCATGACAATCGGTTGTGCCAAAGTGATAATTGGTTGTCATGGCTTTCAAAAATGTGATTTTTTGGTCTGGTAGAGGGGGTGACAATCGGTTGTCACCAATGGTCAATCGATTGTCACTTTATCATATTTTGAAAAAAATTCTACATGCTTTGACGTTTTACCTCATAAACGTTTAACTGTGTATCCAGTCGACATGTCGTTTGAGGTGTTAGAAAACTGACTCTCAAAGCTATAACATGATAGAGATAGGTGAATTGGTTAAGTATTATTCTTATTCGTAATGTGTTGGCGAAGTTTTGTTCATATATTCGGTTAATGAATTATTGTAATTATTGTGATGATGTTGATGTAATTATGAGATGAATTGTTATAGAGATATTGATAACATGTTGAGTTGAGATATGTAGTTTTGGTGTGGAAACTACCATGTGGTTGTTGTACAGAAATCATATGGTTCGATGTGATACCGGTAATTTTTGTTGAAATGTTGTGATGATGCATTCATTCATTCATGCATCTTATATTGTTGTTATTGGTGAAAGAGGAGGGGGTCTCGGTTAGGCAACTTGGTACTGTCCTCAGGTTGGTGTGGGGCTTGGAGCTCGGTGTGAGGCTCATGGGTTTGGTAGATGGAACCCAGTTCATGATAAGAATCATTATTGAGATAGGTAACGCATACATATGAGTCATTAATGTCTTGTGAGTTGCATTGCATGGATAAATGCCTATGATGGTGATGTGGGAGATTTATGAATACGTATGGATGTGATGCATGAATGATTTCTATGGGAATCTGAATGTAATGAACTATTCTGATTATGTATGCATCATTAATTATTTGAATGTATTCTCACCTCTGTTTGTGTTGTTGCGTCTGTGATCCTGTGGAGTACAGACAATCAGGTACCTGAGTAAGATCTTAAGGTTGAGGATGGTATTGTGCCTCCTTAATTGCATGTTGATTCGAGTCCTTTAGTGAAGTCGCAATGATATTTAACACCAGGGGAACGGGTTGTTCTTTTTTTTAAGTTATGTTTCATATCTTCCTTTTGTTTTAGAGATGAACCATGTTTACTTTTGAGTTGTTGTTGAGGTTTTTAATTCCATAATACTTTTAAAACAAAATTTACGTTGCATATCGAGTTGTTTAATGATGAAAAAATGTTCTAGTTTGGATTATGGTTTTGATCTGAATAACATCCTAATCGAAGAATTGTGTATTATATATGTTGTATTTGACTTAATTGTCGAGTCGGAGAGTATAGGTGTTACATAGTGGTATCAGAGCAAGTCGGTTCGTCCGGCCAGGTTTTTTAATTTTAATTATTCCTGGTGTACGACATGTGTGTGAACAATGTCGATAGAATGTTCGTTCTGACCGTTGTTCTTATTTGTAGTATATGTACAATGGATGAAAACCATCACAAATTAAGGCACAGTCGTGTATCCTAACATACGGTCATTCGTAGGGAGATAATAGTGCGCTCGAGCCCAAGAGTTGGTGTTAGTTCGTTTGACGCAGAAGGGTCGGCTTCACAAGGCCGCGTGTCTTAGACTTTGACCTCCTAAGGGCACGTAACTCCTGGTGACCCTCCAGCTTATGAAGCCCATCAGGAAGAACCCCATTAGGAGGAACCCGTTGTTCCTGGTAGTCATCTAGGAGGCCTCTATGACACCTCCTTACTTCATCTCTATGCAGAACGTGTTTTTGGGCATGTGTCGGTATGAGAGGTATACCTATTTGCTTTTATGTCACATCTATTTCATACTAATTGAGTTGAGACTGATGTTGATATATTTATTTGTACATGAGTATGAAATTATAAAATATGTAAACCATGCCAGAAATATTTTTAACCTGGAACAAAATGAAGACGTGTGGTTTCAAGATGTAGTTTGTTACTCTAGGTTGGCCGATTTATGCGCCACTTGATACAAGACCATTAACCATGGCATGTTGGTGGCTTTTGTGGAGAGATGGTACAAGGAGACGTCATCTTTCCACATCCCTCATGGTGAGATGCCCATCACCCTTGATGATGTGTCATGCCTTTTGCATCTTCCGATTATGGGAAGATTACTAAACCATTCTCAGATCAAAAAATCTTAGGCACTTGAAATGATGGTGAATTATTTGGGAGTTGACACAGGTGAGACCCAAATAGAGCTGATGCAACGAGATGTGCTCATGCTCGATTTTCATACATGGAGGAAATGTAAAAGGGATTAGTAAACACTTTAAACACCTTAGGGTTTGTGACATTCATATATTGAAAGTTGAAGAGATTGGGAAACACTTGGGAAGAAAATAATTTTTGTTCTTGGAAAGTTGGAAGACTATTTTCTTGTAACTCATTTGTATTATCTGTAATAACTTTTGAAGTATAATGAATTAGAGAGTTTCTCTCTCTCCCAAACATAGACCTGTTTGTTCGAATTAGATGAAAAAAATTCATGTGTCCTCACCAATTATTATTTTTATTGCTTGAGGTCATTTATCTAGTTACCGCTATTTTGTTTTCCCATACATTAAATTTCTTGTGGTGATGGAACTTTGAATAATTCATTATTTGTGGTACAAAGTTATTTTCTTATTTAGAGAGCCGGTAAATGATGAGAAACAACGTACAAGCAGCAATGACTGCTAAAAAAATAAGGGTCTCCCTTGATTTCCTGTCGCTTTGTCCCATGCATCAAGTTCTTAAGTGTGCTTGAACTTTAAATAACTCTTTTGAAGTGGTTTTAATTATTCTATCAATTTAACAACAAGAGTGTACTTTTTTATTTTTAAACAAAAACAATATAATAGAATTTGTTCACAGTTGTCCCATTTTTGTTCTAAGATAATAATAAGAGTAAAACATTTTGTATTTAAGGTCTTTTTCCAATCCTATAATCAAAGACTTGTCCAAAGTTATAAATGTAAGAACAAGATTTGGTTCTACATCAGGGCTTTGAGTTTTGATGATAACTACACAAGTTATCTAAGAGAACAATTTTGTATGATATGGTTTCTGTCTAGTGAGTGGTTGTTGTTAATATGATTCTGACTCTGATAAGAAGACGTGTAATGTCATCAAACTCTGTTATCAATACTTTAGAAAGAAAACATATATGTGTACAAGATAAAGTCAAGATTCATGAATGGTTCTAATACAACGGTTCTAATGAATGTTAGTTCTGGACATTCTAATTGATACTTTATGAGAAAGGCCTATAAGGCTTTCTAATGTGATGAACTTCTAATGTTAGAAGTTTTGAAGATTCTGAAGACGTGATTCAGGTGAACATGGTTCTAAAGATTCTGAAGACACAATATTTGAAAGTCAAGTTCTGAAGAGTTTCTGAAGACAAGCATCTGATTGAAAGAAATGCTGAAGACTCTGAAGACAAAGTATGCGCTTAATGAAATCTGAAGACTCTAAAGACAAGGTTCTGAAGACTCTGAAGATAATGCTTCTAAAAGAAACCAAGTGCTGAAGATTCTCAAGATAGTTCTGCAGAACGAAGATCTGGAATTCTGAAGACTGTGGTTCTGAAAATTACACAAAGAATGACTCTTCTACAACACGCTTCATCAAGTTAATATCTGAAGCCTCTGAAGATGCTAAAAGACTGAAGATCAGAATGGTTTTGAGCTGAATATAATAGTACTAAAACTCTGTGACCTCTACCTCGATAGGGTGGCGCAAGGACAGCTTTTTGTACAGTGATGTTAACCATTCCTTCATGTGAACGTTGGAATATGTTTCCAAGAATACCCTTCAACAGATCTATTCTCTCAAGCTCTATAAATTGAAGATCAAGAAGCTTGAAGAATTGCTGGTTGTTGGCCATTGGTTGTTGTTCATACTAAAGGGTTATTATTCAACACAGCAAACAATCAAGATGTAGCAAGCAAAGTTGAAGCTGCTACAAAGTGTGCAAAAACGATGATTATGCTAACACCATATGAAACTAGTTAAGTGAAACATTAATAAGTGAAGCATAGTAGCTTAGTTGAATTTGATATTTAAATTGGAAGAAGCATTAAATCTCAAGAAAGGAGTACAAAATGCTACAAGTTGAAGCTCAAATGAAGAATTCTCAATGAAGAAGAAGCTGAAGCAAACTGTTGAAGAGTGTACAACGATGCAACATGCTAAAGCCATGTGAAACTAGTCAAGTGAAACATCAATAAGTGAAGCATAGTAAACACACTCTATAGATGTACTTATGCACACACTCTACAAAATTACAGAGATGCATCTCCTGACCAGTTTTTGGAAAATATGGGTGGATTGGTCACTTATGAATCATTGTGTGCATTTAAGGTGCATATGGAGATGCATCTCTGAAATATGAAAATCACAAATTTAGGTCTTCAGTGTGTCCACTCTAACCCCCATAGAATGGATAAATTAATGCTCTTTGAAACCCCGTAGAATGGATAAATTAATGCTCTTTAAAAATAAGATTTCTTATTATACCCTTATATAAGCATATCACACCCTTGGAAATCCAAAACGGCCCTTCATGTATCCGGAAATGCATCTTCGAATGCACCCAAATCACAACCAAGATGCGTTATTCTGAGATCTACCTCATTTTGAGTAAAAATATGATTCAGAGATGCGTCTTCGTGTGGTATTTTATGAATTTGAGGATGCATCTCTGAATTGTCCAGTGAAAGTTGTTCAAAACGTGGGAAATACAAAGGGGTAATTATTTTGGATATGCATATCCGGAATCCTTCCTGAATCATATCCGATCGGCACCAATGTCCAAAGATTCAATTTTTGTGAGGTCAACTTATAGTAACTTATATTAATGTAAAATCAAAGTAAAATGAAGTTATATTAAAGGAAATTGAAAATTCATACATTAATCAAAAACGTCAAGAAAATTCATACATAGCATTTTTCAGAAAATACATCCGAAAATATTAAAAAAAAATACATCCCAATATAAAATATTGGGTATGTCTAACTGCCGGGAGGAAAGGACTCATGAGGAGGTCTAGAATAATCTGCAAGTATCCAAACTGACGCATCATTCGCTCGGGCAGATAAGAATATATAAGAGATGCCCCACATCCAACCCAGCAAGAGTATAAGGAAATGACGTCAAATGGATGTTTCTGGTGGTGAGTCGTATGGGCAGAAGAAAATGTCATCTGGTACCATACGGTCAAGAGAGACACTAAAGGGCTCGACTACACCATTCCCCCTATACAGAAAAAAGTGACTGTACGTGGCCAGTTCTCTGTGTAGTCGAGCGCAACTTCCCACCCAGTAATACGAGGTAAGTAAGGGATGATCCATCCCTAAAAAATGGTTCGGGTACAATATTAATAACAAGTGTAACAAATGAATTATGAAAATATTAGTAATAAGAAATTACCGTAAGCAGCGTGCAACACCCCGTCATCTGCTTTATCTTCCAAAAATAAGCCTCGCCCAGCTTTGAGTACAAGTAGACCAAACAGACGGCCCCTGAGTTGTACTCGTGAATCGCACTCACTTCTGTAAAGTACTTGAAGTAGACCAAATATACATATGTTGCACTTTTGTCCAGAAACATGGACATGCCAACAAAGAACAATAAGTAACACCTCAATACGCAATGGCGATGGTACTCAAACTGCACATTGTAACACCCAAGGCCGAAGAGGGCGAGGAGTGTTTGTAACACCCGAGGCTGAAGAGGGCGGGGAATGGTCACCCGAATTCACATTGGAATGAAAGGATCTTAAGGCTGTGCAAGTATGGAACTGCATGGTTGAAGGAAGGCTTATAAGGATTGATTGGTACTACATATACCAACAAGATGCATCTTCTTTTCTGTAGCCTAACAAATAAGAACTCCATAGTTAAGTGTGCTTTACTTGGAGTAGTATTTGTATGGGTGGCCTTTTGGTAAGTTTCTCGAAAAGCGTGTGAGTGAGGACAAAGCATGTTGAAAAGACTCGTATTGGTTTGTGGGGTTAGTTGGTAATCATGAAAGCAGTTTGGAACGTTACAAATGGTATCATAGCAGACCTCTCCTAGTACGATGTGGTTCAGGGACGAACCAAGCGGGAGTTGGTGGACATGTAACACCTGAGGTCGGGGAGTGGTTGTAACACTCGAGGCCGAAGAGGGCGGGAATGGTCACCCGAATTCACATCGGAATGAGAGGATCTTGAGGTTGTGCATGTATAGGACTACAAGGTTGAAGGAAGGCTTTTAAGGTTTGATTGGCACTACCTATACTGATAGGATGCATCTTCTTTTTGATAGCCTAATAAATGAGAACTCCATAGTTAAGTGTACTTGACTTGGAGTAGTATTTGGATGGATGACCTTTTGGGAAATTTCTCAAAAAGCGTGTGAGTGTGGACAAAGCATGCTAAAAAGACCCATGTTGGTTTGTGGGGTCGGTCGGTAATCTAGAAAGCAATTTGGGGCGTTACTCACATCATCGCCAATGGTATCGAAAGGTTTTCCAAAAACCTAAACTGTGCATGAGCACTTCTAGTGCGAGCTGCCCCCACCGCCTTACCAGGCTCAGCACCCAACTGGGTAACTATCAGATCGACCCCTTCCTCTCACCCGATCCTCTCGTGGTCCAGTAATCTCCCCCTGATGGGAAGATCAGGAAGCATGAAATGTCATCCAAAGTGATAGTCATCTTGTCTAACGTCTCTGAGTGACACCTCTCTGCAAAAATCGTCTACATGTCGTGGTTTATGGTTAGGTACGTAGAAGAACATAAACCGGCAAGACCGAAATGGCGGATAGCATCAACGAACTAAGCAGTAGTGGGTTATGGATACTCCAAAATCTTTTTGTCGTGGTTAATTGATTTCAAACAATCATGCTCCTGTAAAAAGAAAACGTAAGCATCACTATGGATTTAATTATTTAACAACACATATATTGCAAAGGAAAAGAAATATACCTCTCCATGTCAGACATGCCTAGCAGCATGCTCTTCATAATTATAAAGTAAGGAGATGTCAAGTGGAATTCCTGGATTACTCTCTAATGGGGCATCCTCGTGGGCTTCAGATGCTTCAGGGTCAATAGGGGCCTCAGAAACCTCCGGTTCTGGTGCATCATATGCCTGATACGCCTAAGAAAGTCGGGTACGAGAATCATACGATCGTGACTGCGAAGTAAATGCAACATCAAACGATTTATCAAGAACTCGTGGTCTCATGGTCCTCACTACAACCATCTCACGTCGTACCAGCATAGTTTAGGACACATGCCCAAGCCAAACTCGTCCAATGTTGTCTTCATCCATTGTACCTACGTTATAAACAGAGAGATATAAACATCATGTCCGGAGAAAATCACAAATCCCACAAAATAACTCATTTTTTGGCCTGAGTCAAATCTGAAAATACATCTCTGAAAACAATGCAGAGCAAATCCAGAGATGCATCACTAGACAAACTTGTGATTGTCTTAGTCATGGCAGATACGTCATTTATTTCCTAACAGGCCTAAAAAAACCCCAATGTATGTTCTAATAGCCTATCAATTTCGTTTACTACTACCTAATGTACTTAAAACAACTGTGTCCTAAAAAGTAACTAAAAATCAAAACATAAAAGGATAAGAAATTTGGAAAACTTACCCAAAAAAATTGATTGAGGAGGAGTAGTTAGGTGTTATGAGATGCTGGAAAGAGCTCCAATAATATAAGCTTGATTGAATGGATGCAAAGGTAAAATCATTGCAGAGCTCAAATGACTTTTTTTTGAAAACTTTTGAGAAAAATGTAGGAAGATGGAAGGTTCTGGCGCGAGATATTAAAGAAAAACGTTCGGAGATGCATCTCCGGACCACCCACTAATTTTTGAATAAATGATATTTACGGAGATGCATTTTCGAACACACTTTTTCACATACTGAGATGAATTTCTAGATTAAATTTTTACGTAAAAAGGGTGGCTCTTTATTTTGGTTTGATAAATTGCTAAAATAGGTAACCCCAAAGGTTTGCCTAGTGGTGGAGGTCTAGGTCTTGAGAGTGTGCTCCTCTCAAGGTCTCAAGTTCGAATCTTACTAGGTGCAATCAATCCTTGTGTGGGTCAGTCCATACGGAGTTTTGCTCTGCCTTTAAACGGGATCCCCACTAGTAGACGGTAGGATTGGTCCCTCTTGAATTAGTCGGTCGCAAAGTCGGATACTAAAATTTCCTTAAAAGAAAATTGCTAAAATAGGTGCGTCCGAAGATTATGGACTTTTTACGGTGGTGTGGGAGCACCCATAAAAATGAAAAGAGCATCCCCTTTAAGTAAATGTGAAAAAAACTTATGAAATTGTAAGTCCTAGAGCCCACAATCTTTTGACCCCGCCCATAAGCGCGTTAGATATCAAATTGAAGCCCTTATTCAAACTCTAACTAACAAATGAATTTGTATAAAAAAAAAAGTTGTGTTAAGTCAGTTTTGTGCAAGGACTTCAGATGTATGAGCATGAGTTTGAACTTGCGATATCTCATTTGTTCACATTTTAATAATGAACTCCAATCACCAGACAAAAAAAAATGGAATAAAAAAATCTTCTAAGAGAAAATGTTTGCTATGTAGAAGAGAGTTAAGGCTATTTTAAAATGAATATGACATGAAAAATGGTGGTTTCTTAAAACTATCTTACACCAATAATATTAAGTGTTAAACTCATAAGGAGTCAACTTATTCTTTAGCCATACGGGTATATTTTCTCTCTGATGCCACATTGCCTCTTATCTCGATCAAACACATCAAAATACACATAAGTTCACTGATATTAATGGCCACGTCTTAAAAACTTAACTTCATCAAGGGATATCTGCTCTGAAGGTTTGCCATTAGAACACTAATTGAGAAGATAAAATAAAATACCAGCAGTGAATATCCTATAATTTCTCAAGTATTTATTTATGTCATTTAATATTAAAATCAACAAGGTCATATCAAATTAATTATGTATGCTTCAACATGTTTTAAACATTTTTTCCAACTTCAAGAGGCAGCTCAAAAAGTATATTGAATAGAAACAAATAAAGCTCAAATTCCAGCAGGCTTCAAAATTCCAGCCATGAACATCAGTTGATTCAGGAATGAGCATTACATTTTTACATGCTATGGAAACACTTAAAATAAAATCAGAAAAGTGGCATCTACTTGACAAAAACAGGAGAACCAAAGACTATCGATTTTTTTGTAAAAATTCAAGAGTCAAATAAATTATTTTACACAATCAACTAAACACAAATATGAGGCGCCTAGACAAATGTAGATTGAAAAAAAAAAAATCTTAATCTTCTCATTCCTAAATTATATAAAGACAGAGAGAAGCGGAAAAATTCAATGAATTAAAGTACCATAATTCATTATTTGCGGTACAAAATTCTTGTTACTTAGAGAGCCAGTAAATGATGAGAAACAACGTACAAGCAGCAATGACTGCTGAAAGAATAAGGGTATCCCTTGACTTTCGCCTTTTTATCGAACCTGCAAGAGCAATGTTAACAAGAGACAACACATTTAAATTTGAACAGCAATACTATATTAGAAAAGATAAAAACTACTGTCCAACATACCGAGTAAGCTCCGAATAATGGGGAATTTGTCTCCAAGAAGCCTCACTTTTCCTTGAACATCACCAAACAGGGCCCTCTGAGAACCCAAGACAGCTCTTGTGGATTGAGCTTGACTAATCACATCATCTATCTGGAAAAATACAGGAAATGTGAATAGTTCACCATATGACAAATGTTAGCTATATGGCTTCCCCATTTCACCTATATGACATTAATAATGAAAAAAATGGTTCCATGAGTTATGAAAAATGGTTCCATGAGTTATGAAAAATGGTTCCTCTCTGATGCATAACTTACATGGGACTAATCACCATGGACCAATAAAGGAACCAATTAAGAATTTAAGCAGAATACTTACATGAGACGTACTTCCATGGATGGCGGCTCTCTCACGTAATAACTGCATCCTTGGTGACATACTACCAGATGTCTGATAAAAGAAGTTAGCTCTAGTACACCCATAAGAAAATTTCTATATAATTTAACTCAGATCATGCTCAGGATTCACCTTAAATTCGGAAATATCATCCCTAACAGAACCTAGAAGCTCTGCATGTTCCCGCATTGAGTTTATGTTCCCCTTGGTACGTTTAAATTCCTGAAGCAAACAACAAACAAGGTAAACACATTTAAAGTAAACTTACTAGAGCAATAAAAATAAATAAATAAAGTAGATACCAATTCATTACAATAATATAAGGATTTAAAAATAAAAAATATTGTTAATTCCTACATAAGCTTTCTCAATATAACAAAAAATTGACATGATTGGGATAAGGCTCAGCCATAAAGAATCATGCCAAAGTGGCAAGATAAAAAAATCATGGTACAATGGTAGGATATGAAGCACAGATAGTCCAATTTGGCTAAGTGTGCTACACCAGGAATAGAATTCCTCCAATGGGATTTTCCCAGGATTTTTCTTCAGTTTTAATCTCCACCATTAAACCTAAATCTCCACTTTCTTATAAATTTTAAAGTAGCTCTCCTTTATGAATGGTAGGGATTTCACCGATTGGAAATGTGACATCAAGGAATACATTTTCATCCTACCTTTATTTGTGGCCAATATTATATGTATAAGATAAGCCTGATACCAATAGCTACATGGAATATTATTAAAACAGAGCACTGAAAATATAGTATTAGTGGTGGAAAAAAACGTAGCACTGAAAATACAGTATTAGTGGTGAAAATCCAAGCCTGTATCAACGTGAATATTAAGGTGAATATTGAATCTTACTCATCCTTACAAAACCAACGTATAAGGTGATGATTGCTCCCACTTATAAATACATGTTCAAGCTTTATCTCATCCAATATATGACTCTTAACACACACCTCACGTCCAAAACTGAACATCTGGAGCATGAGCTGATAGCGGTGACATGAGAACAGGTGGTACAACAGATCTTGAACCATGCTCTAATACCAAGTTTTTATGTAGTACCTATGTTGTTAATAGCGGCGGTAGCGGCCGCGATCGCGGCGCACCGCGTCAAAATCGGCTTCGCCGCTTCAAGGTGAACCGGTCCGGTGCGAAAGTGGAAAGCGGGTATCGCGGCGGATAACGCGGGTTCGGTGCGGTGCGGAAGCGGCCGGGTTCACAACGGGTCGGGTCAGCAGGTTTTGACCCATTCCTTTAAAAACTTAAAAAAACCCTATTTTTTTTACCGCGGCTTGTTTCTTTTGTTCGTGCGTCAACGGCTCTCTGTTCTCTTCTTCTCCTGCCCTACTACACACTGTTCCTCGTCCACTGTTCTTCTTCCTCGTCTTCTTCTTCCTGCACTGCGCCTACAACAGCCCACGTCCACTGTTCTTCATCTTCTTCCTGCAAAAACGTCAGAGGTTGGATTCCATTGCCTTCCTCTGTTTTTTCTAATATTTTTGTTCTGTTTTTTTTGCACTTTTTTTTTTCTCTGAAAGTTTCATTCCATATATTTTTTATTCTGAGTTGTTGTCTTCATACGGTTCCGTTTTTGTTATGTTTTTTTTTCTGAAAATTGCCTTTATATTTTGTTTCTAATATGTTTTTACATATGTTCCTTACATATTTTTTTTTTTAAGTTATTGTCTTCATATTTTTTTCCTTACGGTATACTATATGTTCTTCTCCAACTCTATTTTTTTTCTAGCAGCCATGACAACTCAAACTCCTCCTACTGGTTCTATTCCATTATCATCATCCAATGATCAATCGGTTGCTTCTTCTGCTAAGAAACACAAACTAACCGGTGATATAGGATGGAAATATAGCCATTTAAAAGACTTGAAAAATAAGAGGAGGGTTACATGTGATTTTTGTAACGAAACGTCTACCGGAGGTATTTCTAGGGCTAAACAACATCAATTAGGAATCAAAGGAAATGTGAAGTCTTGCACTCAAACACCCGAAGAGGTTAAGGCGATTTTGCAAGAGCATGAAGATAAGAAATTGGTCGTAAAGAAATCTATGTCAGATGAAGTGCATGAGTGCAAGACTTCACATTTCCTTTGATTCCTAATTGATGTTGTTTAGCCCTAGAAATACCTCCGGTAGACGTTTCGTTACAAAAATCACATGTAACCCTCCTCTTATTATTCAAGTCTTTCAAATGGTTATATTTCCATCCTATATCACCGGTTAGTTTGTGTTTCTTAGCAGAAGAAGCAACCGATTGATCATTGGATGATGATAATGGAATAGAACCAGTAGGAGGAGTTGGAGTTGTCATGGCTGTTGGAAAAAAATAGAACAAAAACAGAGTTGGAGAAGAACATATAGTATACTGTAAGAAAAAAATATGAAGACAATAACTTTCAGAAAAAAAATATGTAAGGAACATATGTAAAAACATATTAGAAACAAAATATGAAGGCAATTTTCAGAAGAAAAAAAATATAAAAAAAACATAACAAAAACGGAACCGTATGAAGACAACAACTCAGAATAAAAAAATATATGGAATGAAACTTTCAGAGAAAAAAAACAGAACAAAAAAAAACAGAACAAAAATATTAGAAAAAACAGAGGAAGGCAATGGAATCCAACCTGAGGTTTTTGCAGGAAGAAGACGGCAGGAAGAAGATGAAGAACAGTGGACGTGGGCAGTTGTAGGCGCAGTGCAGGAAGAAGAAGACGAGGAAGAAGAACAATGGACGAGGAACAGTGTGTAGTAGGGAAGGAGAAGAAGAGAACAGAGAGCCGTTGACGCACGAACAAAAGAAACAAGCAGCGATAAAAAAAAATTAGGGTTTTTTTTTTAAGTTTTTAAAGGAATGGGTCAAAACCTGCTGACCCGACCCGTTGTGAACCCGGCCGCTTCCGCACCGCACCGAACCCGCGTTATCCGCGGCGATACCCGCTTTCCACTTTCGCGCCGGACCGGTTCACCTTGAAGCGGCGAAGCCGATTTTGACACGGTGCGCCGCGATCGCGGCCGCTACCGCCACTATTAACAACATAGTGAAGAACACTGTAGAAACTTCAGTTGGTCAAACATCCCCAACCAATGAAGTTACAGTACGAAACTCAATTAAAGACTGCGCAATTTATTAGGCACTTATAACTCTTTCTTTTAATAGTGGTATAAATTGGCCAAAATTCACACATTTTTTATTCAAAAAAAAAATACATAGGCTCACAATTGCAACCTAGAAGGAAAAATAACAGGTGTTAGAAGCCTACTGATAGAACAGAGGTAAGATAGAATATGATGGAGAAAATTATTTTATTAATGAATACGAAAACGAAATTAATTCCAGAGCTGCTGCTCCTCAGTCAGAGAAAATTATTCTCTCACTGCCCAACCCTAATATGAAAAAACAGAATAATAATAACCCCCTAGCTACTGCCCCATATACTCCTATTTATAAGAGGAATACTACCTACTTTAACTCCTATTTATTTGGGAAATACTAACTAATTTATTGACTGAATACATTCCTATTTATTTGGGGAGTATTCCTATTCTTTCTCGCATATACCCTCCACTGTTTAGGCCCAAAATTATCTCTGTTAACCAACACATCCCCGTCATCACTTGTGGGGTCTGATCCATTCCTATCATCACCCCCACCTGCAACATTAGCCTTGTCCTCAAGGCGCAAATCAGGGAATTGACTCTTCAACAGCAGTTCCTCTTCCCAGGTAGCATCTCCAACATCCATCCCTTCCCATTGAATCAACCATTCTCTCTTATGCTGTCCACCATCAAACTTGTCCCTCCATGACAAAACCTTAGCCGGAGTAATGTCCCCTTTTTCGGACTCTAAACTGATAGGTAACTGAGTTGTAGCAGTATAGTTGCCCACCGCTTTCTTCAATTGCGACACATGAAAGGTAGGATGTATTTTAGATGTAGGTGGCAACTTCAACTTATAAGCAACCTGCCCTATCTTCTTCATGATTTGATAAGGTCCGAAAAATCTAGGGCCCAATTTTTTATGGATTCTCTGCACAACCGATTGTTGTCGATGAGGACGTAATTTGAGGAAAACCCAATCACCAACCTCAAATTGCACTGCCTTGCGTCTCTTGTCAGCTTGGTATTTCATGTCCTCCTGGGCTTTGAGTAAATTAGTTTTCAATTGACGCAACGCCTCATCTCTGTCCCTTAACTCCTGCGCTACAGCTTCCACTCTGGTTTCACCTTCCAAAAAATGCACCAACACTGGAGGCTTTCGGCCGTACACCACCTCGAAAGGGGTGAACCCTGTTGACACATGGAATGTGGTATTGTACCACAATTCTGCCCACGGAATCCAGTGTGCCCATGTCTTAGGTTGATCTGCAATAAAGCAACGTAGATAGGCCTCTAAACAACGATTAATCACTTCTGTTTGGCCATCCGTTTGGGGATGGTATGCCGAGGACATTTTAAGCACTGTACCTACTAATTTGAACAACTCTTTCCAAAAGATACTCACAAACAAGGGGTCACGATCACTAAGAATAGACTCCGGAATTCCATGTAATCTAACCACTTCCTTAACAAAAATAGCAGCTATTGAGCGAGCGGTAAATGGATGTTTAAGAGGAATGAAATGGCTGTACTTGGAGAGACGGTCAACAACAACCAAGATAGCTTCAAATCCATTATTTTTTGGCAAACAAGTAATGAAATCCATAGATATCTCACTCCACACCAAAACCGGAATAGGAAGAGGTTGTAGTAATCCATTAGGAGTAGTTGCCGCATATTTTTGTCGTTGACAAGTATCACAAGCTTTCACAAAATCTTGCACCCTCCGCATCATCCCTTGCCAATATAAAGTTCCAGCCATTCTCCTATAAGTGCGTAGGTAGCCGGAGTGACCACCACTCGGAGAAGAATGAAAATCTTTGAGTAATTCCTCAATAAGTGGTGAGCTAGCAGGTATAACTAACCTATTTTTGTAGAATAAGATGCCACCTTTTAAAGCAAAACCAGGTTTAGCATTAGGATCCTTTTGAATAGCTTCCACAATCTTTTTAAGCAAAGGATCATTTGATACTTCTTGTTGCAATTGGCTGCTCTGCTGCCAAATAGGGTAGGATTTAATCGCTTGCAACTCAACATCCTCGTGTTGTCTAGATAAAGCATCAGCCACTTTATTTTCCACTCCCACCTTGTACACTACCTCAAAGTCAAAACCCAACAACTTAGCCATCCATTCTTGCTGATTTGCTGTGGTAATACGTTGTTGTAGCAAGTGTTTTAGGCTCTTTTGATCAGAATAAACCACAAACCTTCTTCCTAACAAGTAATGTCGCCAGTGTTGAATAGCTAGCACTAAAGCCATCAACTCTTTATCATAGGCAGATTTGGATAACCTAGATGATTCAAAGGCCTTGCTAAAATATGCAATGGGATGCTTCGATTGCAACAATACTGCACCAACTCCTTTACCTGAGGCATCACATTCAATTTCAAATGGAATCTTGAAATTAGGCAAGGCTAAAACTGGGGCAGTTGTAACAGCTACTTTCAATTTCTCAAAAGCTTCCGCAGCTGCCGCATTCCAGCTAAAACCATCCTTCTTTGTCAATTCTGTCAAGGGTTTAGCAATTTTTCCATAGTTCGCTATAAACTTTCTGTAATAACCGGTCAACCCCAAAAAGCCTCGCACTCCTTTAACATTCTTAGGGATCGGCCATTGTAACACACTGCTAACCTTGGCAGGATCAACAGCAACCCCTGCTTTGGAAATGACATGGCCCAAATATTCCACTTGGTGCTGACCGAAGGTACATTTCTTCCGATTTGCCACAAACTGATGCTGCTTCAGAATATTAAGGACCACCTCTAAGTGCTGCAAATGTTCAGCCCAACTACTACTGTATACTAGGATATCATCAAAAAAAACCAGGACAAACTTCCTTAGAAAGGGCTTGAAAATTGCATTCATCACCGATTGAAAGGTTGCAGGAGCATTGGTGAGGCCAAACGGCATTACCAAAAACTCGTAGTGACCCTCGTGAGTCCGAAAAGCCGTTTTATGAATATCTTCTTCCTTCATACGAATTTGATGATAACCCGATTTAAGATCAAGCTTAGAGAAATAACTACAGCCATGTAACTCATCTAACAATTCATCTACAACCGGAATAGGGTACTTGTCCTGAATTGTTACCTTGTTGAGTGCACGGTAATCTACACACATACGCCAAGATTGATCCTTCTTCTTGACCAAAATGACGGGACTAGAGAAAGCGCTGGTGCTGTTTCGAACCACCCCTTGCTGCAATAGGCTCTGAATCTGTTTTTCAATTTCATCCTTGTGTAAATGAGGATATCTGTAAGGTCGCACACTTACCGGACCAGCACCCTGTAAAAGTTCAATTGAATGACTAGTGTTTCTTGGCGGAGGAAGGCCTTGAATTTCTTTAAACACAATACTAAAACGGTCCAACAATCCTTCCAACTCCTTAGTCTGTTGATCGGAGACATGCGACACCTGTGACCCTAGCACCTCCATCAAGGTAGGCCATTCACAGCCTGCTATCATTCGAGAAGGAGTGATAATGCTTTGGAAAGTAGCCATCTTATCTTCTACAGCCTGACCAAGTAACTTCACCATACTGCCCTTATGGTTGAACACCATAGACATTTCTTTCCAATCCATGGTCACCTTCCCCAAAGTTTCCAGCCACACAACTCCTAAAATCAAATCCACACCTCCTAACTCCAGCACATAAGCATCAAAGCAAATCTGCACCGCTCCCACGTTCAGCTGAACTCCATTGCATCTACCCTTAGTTAGGACACGATGACCATCTCCTAACTTAACACCCAAAGGATTAGAAGGCACCATAGGCAATCCAAGGGCTTCAACCACCTTAGGGGATATAAAATTATGTGTGGCTCCACTGTCAATAAGAACCAAAATAGATGCACCTTGTAAACATCCTTCCAATTTCATCGTCCGGACTTGGTTTGGATTAGTGGATACACCAAACAGTCCCATGGTTTTACATTCTAATTCCTCTTGTGTGAGTTCTTCTTCCGACTCAGCCGCTAACACCACAATCTCTCCTTCATCGTTGACAATTTCATCATCCCCCAAGATAATCAATCGTAACTGTTTTGTTGCACATTGATGGAGAGGATCCCATCGTTCGTTGCAACGAAAACAGAGTCCTTTCGCCCGACGCTCATTAACCTCTGCACTTGGTAGATGGCGAACACCACGAGATTGACGGCGCGAATTGTCACCTAAATTTGGGCGAGAAGATGCTGTAGAATTGGTAGGACGTGTTGACCCGGTTTGAGATCCAGACCCCGAAACAGTACGCGTTTTGCTCACATTGTTATTAGTCTGGGTCTGAATTGCAGATCCGTTCCCTTCCCCTTCGCGAACAGCCCAATTAGGTTTTTGAGATTTTGTCCAAGAGCCATGACCCGGTTTGTAACGTGCTCCAGAATCCTGACCAGAAGCCACTGCAAACTCCCTTTCAACATCACGAGCCAATTGCATTGCTAGGTAACGGTTACGAGGCTTGAAGGTACGCACACGAGAGCGAATATCATGACGTAAACCACCAATGAAATAACCAAGAAACTGTTGCTCTGGCAAACGACCGCACTGTGAAGAATACAGTTCGAATTCGGCAATGTATTCCTCTATTGATCCTGATTGTTTTAGTTCCTTCAGTTCCTCAAACGGGTTCTCCAAACGCCCACCTCCAAATCGAACCATCATCGCTTCACGGAGGTTCTCCCATGACAGTTCCTCTGTTGAATCATGCCATAGGTTAAACCAATGGATAGTAGGGCCTTCCATGCTTAATTTCGTCAACTGAATACGAACATCCTGCGAAATTCGTTGTACCTCAAAGTACGTCTCTGCCCGAGTGATCCATGCAACAGGATCGTCACCGGTAAATGCTGGTAACTCCACCTTCTTCGCAGATAAACGAAACTCATCCAGCGGTGAGGTAACTGTCGCACCGCTTGGCTGCGACACTTCACGATGAGCCATTGCACGTTGAATTTCAGCACCAATGAACTCTCGTAACGCCACAATGCTAGCCTCAACACCTTCCAACCGTTCTTCCACTGCAGAAACACGGTCAGCCATCTTAGGAGCTTTGGGCATCAACAACGGTAGGTCGGACCAATTGATAGAACAGAGGTAAGATAGAATATGATGGAGAAAATTATTTTATTAATGAATACGAAAACGAAATTAATTCCAGAGCTGCTGCTCCTCAGTCAGAGAAAATTATTCTCTCACTGCCCAACCCTAATATGAAAAAACAGAATAATAATAACCCCCTAGCTACTGCCCCATATACTCCTATTTATAAGAGGAATACTACCTACTTTAACTCCTATTTATTTGGGAAATACTAACTAATTTATTGACTGAATACACTCCTATTTATTTGGGGAGTATTCCTATTCTTTCTCACATATACCCTCCACTGTTTAGGCCCAAAATTATCTCTGTTAACCAACACATCCCCATCATCACTTGTGGGGTCTGATCCATTCCTATCACCTACATCCACACTCACAACTCTCACCTGTACCCAAGTTCAAGCATTGCAAGTAAGAAGATGGAAAATTTTAAATGCACCAATTCTTAGAATCAAACCCAATACAATGTTCATGCATCCACTAGACAAAATATATATAGGTTATGGTATCTCATGTTAAATCAAACTAACTGAGCTTCTTGAGCCATATTGGTGCCATAAACTCGCTTTTCTTAACCTGATGATTAGGAGTTGAGAGTTGAAAATTAAAACTACATATGCAAAATAGAAATGTGATATAGACATACCTGGGTAAACTCATGAAGAATATCTCTGTGCCTAGCCAATTTTTGCGTTACAGAAGTAGCTGGTCCAGCAGATGCAGCACATCTACTCATGGAATCATTTATGTCCAATAGTTTCTCGAGCAAAGATTGGATTTCCATTTCCATGGATTTCCAAGACCTACTGGACCCAACAGGTGGTGAGCCAGCATCAACATAACCTAATAACAAGAGGTATGTATATTCTCATGATTCATAAACATAGAGAATTGTACTTCCTAACTAAATGCATTCATCTATGAAGTCACAATGTACTTCTAATCAAAGTGAAAACAAGATAGAATTTTTATCATAATTAATGACATTTTCTCAAACAGAACAGATCCTTAACTTATAAACCTTTTAAGGTGTGGCGTAATATGAAAAGTAAACATCATATGCATATTATCAAAACAAAGTTGTCATAGATAATATGTTATTCCTAGTCACAATGACTTAACATTTGATTCTTCAAAAACTTCCAATCACTTAGAGGTTGGAGAGATATAACGAGGTCATGGGTTCAACTTTGGCCTAACAATAATAAAAACTAACATTTATCATACAAAAATAAATGTTATCGATAACCAGAAAGACTGGGTATAGTAAGAAATAATTACTATCTAAAAACAAAGTTGATGTAAAACTTATAGTAGTTTGTCACTATAACACAAAAGCTACTTCATTACTTGTCGTCAAACTGGTGTTTGGAGACAAACAATAATAAATCAAGTTTGCCTCATAGTAACCAAACACATTTTCGATAGAATCATGTTTGGATGGCAAGAGGAAAAATCAATTTTGACAAACATAAAACCAAGCACACTAAATGCATGTTTGTTTTACTTCCTACGGCCATAAGCTGTATCCCCAACCACTTCAGTTGATTGGAGCCTCCTTATCTACTAATAGGAGCTTCTTAAAATTTACAGTCAGCAATCATTGTAGCACAAGAAATGTTATCTCAATGTGTTCATTACCCATGCATATGCTAAGTGTATGTTTGGTTATCCAATAACAGAATATTGATGTGAATGAATTGGTTTTGTAAAATTCATTTTGTTTAAAGTGAGTTGAAGTAAAGGTATTTTTTCATGTTAGGACATATTCACCTAAAATGAATTGAACACTAAATTTGAATCTAAAAATCAATTCAAGCAAAAGATTCAAATCTTAGTTTCAAAATAAATCAATTTGGAGGGAAAAGCAATTCTACTAGAGAACACCCGAACATATTGTTTCGGACTAGGCCAAAGCTCATCCGAACTAGAACTTCACGAGGAAAGCCCAATCCACTCTAGAGTGATCCATAAACTCTTCAAACCACAACACGATCAATTCAATAGTGATCCCCCTTGTGTGGCACTTTCCTCGCACTTTGTTACAAACGCCAACAAACGTTCCCGCAAAAAGACCTTGACACCTATGTTAAACAAATTTGTATCTCATCTCAAAAATAAGCTCATAAGATAAGAGTGCAAAATCACGCGTAACAACCCGATAACCTATGCAATATAGAACTCCAATACAACTTCAATACTCACCCTCACGCCCAGCACAGGTCCTAAGTACGGTTAGCATCTTGACATCCTTAACCCCACTTTGATCTAATGTTAAAAGGACTTGGATCTCACTCTCAAAATCCAACTTAAAAGACGAGGGTGTTCAACCACATATGTAAATCCAACACCTCGAAAACCTTGGTAATGTAGAACTTCAATACAACTAAATAGCCTAGACTATAAAAGGTACACCATATTTCTCACCTTTCACCTTAACTCAATCAAGAACAATAACAAACCTTATCCCACCAACTGGAGTCGCCTACATGGATCAACTTTCACCGTAATTTTCGAAGTGAGTGCTTTCAAGCACACCATCCTCGGCGGCAAGCTAGCACCACTGACTCGCACCACAGATCAAACACTCCAGCCATCTCTCAGTCAACATCAGATCACACACTAAAATCATTCTTATCTCTCTCAAAACTGAATCCAATCAACCACTAAAAAGAAAAACAATTCAATTCAACACATACACGATTCTGCTACAGATATTCGTTTGGTTTAACACAATGCATTTATGATTCAATGGAAAAGGAATTGTGAAAAATGAATGCCATGAAGAAACGAAAAGGAACGAACCTCCTTGAGTAAATCTAGCACCGAGCTTGCCGTAGGAAGAAAGCTTGACGTCGAGATCGCCTTCGATCTTACGCGCTTCCTTACGAAGTTCCTCCCAACCCGATTCCTGCAAATCCAGATTCGAATCCCTCATTCGGATCTTTTAACGGGTCGATGTTGAAGTTATTGAAGTTGAGGTTTCTGATTTTGCACAGAAATGGCGGAAGAGAAGATGAGAGGAGGGAAGAAAGGGAGGAGGTAGGATCGTCTGCAGCTAGTGCACCAGAGGAGAAATTACAACATGTTCGATTGTGAATTTGGGATTTGGCTGCTATACGATAGTAAAATAAAAAATAATAGTTTAATGCATCACTTATATCTTAAATTAATTTCACATTTGACTTTCTTCATCTAATATAAATATATAAACTCTAAAGTACTTGTTAAATATATAAACTTTAAAGTATTTGGAAATTACGCTGTAAATTCTCTGATTAAATATTAAGTTTGGATTAAATATTAAAATTAAAATTGATTAAGTATAAAATGGAAGCTTTATATTGATTTGACATGTATTATATCTAATGTGGCAAGATCAGATTTTTTTGTTGCATTTTACTATTTTTTTTTAATTTAAAATTTAACAATTACAAATCCTTAAAATCTTATTAATAAATACTGATATCCAAATTGTTACTTCCAAAGCATCGGTTGGCATGCCAAATCGTTTCATTATACGATTTTTATCCTTCCTATTAATTTATATATGTTCCTTATGCATAATTTGCATTTACATCCATCGTATATTCTAGATTCTTAACCATTAAACATTTCAACTTGATTTACCCTGTGTATTCTATCGATTGCAAGATTAAAATCATTCACCACCAGTTTCAAAAAACCCTCCACCACCTGTTTCAAAAAATCATCCACCATCAGTCCAAACGCAAACCCTAAACCTTCATCTTCTAAATCTGAATCTGATCCTTAATCTATATATGACTAGAAAGTCAACGAAAATCAAAATCGAAGCTTCCAAACGTCTTCTTTTGTGAAAAGGTTCTTCCTTCTTTCTATTTCTTTTGTTTATTCATTATGTTTCTGGTATTTCCATTCTTAAATTGTTCACATTTTTTCTTTTTTGGAAATGAAGTATAGCCCATGTATTTTGGAAAGCATACGAGTTTATTATAGAAGACCTAAAGTATTTTTTTCACTCTCTTTCATTTACTTTGTTTATTTTAATATTAAATTTAATTAGTTTAGGTAATCATTTGACAAAATTGTATTTTTGTTTCAATATTTATTTTACTTTTATCTTTTTTTTTATGCTTGAGTTTTTAGGTTCTTGAGATAGTCCTAAAAAAAGTGACAATGATTTAGATGCTACTATTAAGAGCCTAAATGAGTTTTACTTGGGAGCTGTATATGGAAATTTTTGAGCTGCAAACGCAGATAAGGTATTATTTAGATACTGTATGCATTTTTTTTATTTAGAGACCAATTCACAAAGTATGATACCAATGTGTATGAAGTAAGTTACTGAGAAGCCATTTGAATCTTTTTACGGTGCTGCTAATTGATATGATGTTGTCTATTCAAGTCTGGCTGCTAGGTATTTTTTTTCCATTTTTTTCTCAATTTTTTATTTTTCTGATTGAAATATGAGTTTGAGTTTTGATTTTTGTATTTATTTCTTATATTGATAGAGAAAGCAAAAACTATGGTGTTTTGGTGAATACAAAGCTCACACGAATATGTTTACATTGATTTCGAATAGTAGTTTATTTCTTTCCCTTCCTCTTTCAATTCCCCAACCATGTTGTCTTTTATCATTAATTTTGTTCTTTTTTGCTTATATAGTTTTGTTGACTTACTATTTATTAATATCTCAGTATGATTTGTCTTTCTTTACTTGGTTTAATTGGTTTTATCTTATACCAAGTCTTTTTTGTTATGCAGCTTCTGGAAATGTTTTGTCTTTGGCGTAGATTTATATTATTTATAGTGTTTTTTTTTTCATTTTGTAGGCTAAAACTCATGATTTGAGTTGAAATTTTGGTACTGAGTGTTAGGAGATTAATTAGAATAAACCTAAATTTAGTTTTGAATTTGGTTTGGGTTTAAATTTGAGTTTATGTGTTGCAAATTGTTAAAGTTTATTCTGGATTTGGTTTGAATGAAGTTCCTATATTTTTTGTAACATTATTGCTCTGGATCCAACTTGCACATGATTAATTAATGTTAATAGAAAAAAATTAATTAATTATTAATAAAAATATTATTCATATTTGTTATCATTTTTATAATTAATTAATTATAAAATGATAATTCAGAATAATAGTAACTAATTTAGCGAAATTTAGAGTTAAATTTTTCTATTTTTAGCCAATTTTTTAATTAATTATTATTAATAAAAATTAATACAAATATTAATTTCCACTTAATAGTATTAAATAACCGTTGAGATTTCTTCAAGACAATTGCAAGCCAATCATAATCTTAATTTTTATTTTAAAGGTATGGTCAACTATTATTAATTTTTATTTTGTTGTAATTCCTAATATGTCCTCCTTTAATTCCATTTTTATTTTCCAACCAAAGAGTTATTTGGTACTATAAAACGTGATCGTCTTTTTATATTCTAATACTTGGGAAACCTAAATTCATTATAACCCATTTATTTTTATGCCTAACTTAATCTAAAAAAAAAAGAATATTTGACTCTTAACTAGAAGTGGAAATAGACTAGGCCGGGCTAGACTTTGTCAAACTCAAGTCTGACTTGCCATATTGAAATAAGCGATTAAAAGAAGCAATTAAAATAATATTTAATTTAAAATAATATTTAAAAGCATATTATTTTAGATATATTAAAAGAAGCAATTAAAATAATATTTAAATAGACTAACAAACTAAAAATCTAATGAGACTAAAAGTTGCACATATTCATAAATTCATCAAATAAATAGAATACTGGTGTTTTTATTAAAAGTTGCACATATTCATGAATTCATCAAAAAAATAGAAGTTAGTTTTTGTTTTTCATATTTGTTATATTTTAGTTTTTAAACAATATTCTTAAAATAATCTATCAAATAAGTTGTCAGTTTGGGTTTTGGTACGTGGACTTTTTTTAACTGCGGGTTCAAATATGGATACTATGATATCTAAATCATGCCCATTGTCATACCTACGCACAGGTAGATGACTACTTAATTATTTCATTTATTATTTCCACTACATTAAACATTAAACATAATAAACTACATTATATATATTTAAAAATTGACTAATATCTAAAAAGTAATGTTATTTGAATTGAAAAATGATTTTATTCAAATTTGAAGTTTTAAAATTAACTCATCTGAATTCAACTGAGTTTTGTTAACTCATCTGGATTCACGGGTAGATGTAAACGTATCTATGAGAGGCTATGTTGTAGACTGTTCATTTTAATGTCCATCTTTTAAACATTTCTCTTGCTACAGTTAAAAGTTTGTGCATATTATTAGTATATATTTGTAACTATGTCAATGTTAACCAATTGAAGAATGAATTCAAACTTTACAAATAATGGTTTGGTAGACAGAATCAAACAGATTTAATATTATTAAACATATCAATTGACTTTTATTTTCAAGATACCATGGTGTGTAGATATTCATTTATAACTGAAATTTGACGGGGAGCTGTCATATATATTGTAGGTTTGTAAAAATTGTAAATATGATATAATAAGAAGGTTTTAAAACTGATATTTGACGGGAAGCTGTTATAAATTTTAGGTATAGAAAAGTTGACTAATATCTAAAAAGTAATGTTATTTGAATTGGAAAATGATTTTATTCAAATTTGTAACTTTAAAATTAATTCATCTGGATTCAACTGAGTTTTGTTAACTCATCTGGATTCACGGGTATATGTAAATGTACTATGAGAGGCTATGTTGTAGACTGTTCATTTTAATATCCATCTTTTAAACATTTCTTTTGCTGCAGTTAAAAGTTGGCGCATATTATTTGTATATATTTGTAACTATGTTAATGTTAACTAATTGAAGAATGAATTCAAACTTTACAAACGATGGTTTGGTATACATGTGATGTGAATCCAGACGATAGCACGGGTTTCTTACTAGTTTATATAATAAACATTCGTTTTAAGTCTTTTATATTTCGTTAATTATATTAGTCATTTTCTTTAAATTTGATCAAAATCTATTAAGTTTAAGTGATATGGCACTCCAGCTGATTTCAAGTATGGTTGATGTGGAATTATTTTATTAATATTTTATTATTTATAATTCATTAAGCATTAGTCGTCGCCTCTCTTTCTCTCTTCTCATCTCTCCACCTCCACCAAAACTCTTGCAATCTTTCTTCTCCTCTCAAGACAACCTTTTGCTTTATGGATCTAATCTTCCTAACAAAATCACATTGACGAGTCAACTGTGGATTTTCTCTTATCCTCCTTCGTATGTCAACAACGTAGAAACTTTTTTCGTGATGATTTATAAAGACGGTACACGGTGAAGACATGTTACAGAACCAAAAATCAAATGCAATCTTTTTTGCTACCAATCCATTAGGTGGTTCTCAAGGTAGGTGTGTGTGTGTGTTGTTAGATCCGTTCAAAACCTTATGATTTCTACCGATATAGGAATCAATAACGGAACTCTAAAATAATTATTATAAGTCGATATAGCATCAACTTGTATCTCTTAAACTCATATCTGAATACAATTATGAGAATGAAGGCGGAAACATACCTGAATTTTCCATTGAAATCGTTGAAGGTTTCGGGTATGTGTTCTTCCAATTTCTAGAGTTCCTTAGGGTATCTGATCTTCCGATTTGTAGAGTTTCTTAGGGTTCCTTGAATCTCCTCTGATGCGGATGAAGGGAGAAAACCTCATAAACCTTATTTTGTTCGTTCTCTACAAATGGGGACCTTAACCCATTTAAATAACTCTAGGGTTATTTCTTAGTTTTCAATATTCTAATTTGACCTCTCATCAAATTAGATATTAACTTACGGTATCTACACAATAACCTGACCTTTCATGACATTTATGCTTTTAGCCACAAACTTAATATTATATTAATTAGACCCCTTTAAGTCTTGACTAATTAAAATAATGACACTAACACCTTAAATATTACATTTGTGACCCAAAATCCTAACAATCTCTCACTGGTCACATATGTAACTTTACACATGTGTTAGACTTTATGAGCTCAAAATTTGCCATTATATTCTTTAAGCATATCCAAAGTATCACGTCCATTAGTCATGCCAATATACAAAATCAAGGTGATTTTCATTATATCAATCATAACTAAACCCATCAATGATCACCAATAGTGACACAACTAAATGACATAGATCCATCATGAAATGTGTAGCATGAAAATCACATGAAGTTGGCCTTTATATGTCGATTTTCATATGGTCCTACTTTACTATAGTCAGATCCTTCAATAACTTTATTGTACAAAATGTAAACTACTGAATATCAAACTTTATTAATTGGAAAATATCCAAAATCATAGTATGCATACATAATACCAAACACAGAACATAAAATTTATAATCAACTAACTCTCACTAAACCAAAGACTCCTCTAACGATAAAACACACATGCGAGCAGTGTGCTCACGAAAGACCTTGGGTGCAAGACCTTTTGTAAGAGGATCTGCTATCATGGAGTTTGTCCCCAAGTGTTCTATGGAAATCTGTCCACTTTGTATCATTTCCTTAACAACTAGGAACTTGATGTCAATATGTTTTGATTTAGTCGAGCTCCTATTATTGTTGGAATATAGGACAGTTGATTTATTGTCACAGTATAACTTAAGTGGCCTTTCAATTTCTTCCACAATTTGCAGCCCAGTGACAAGATTCCTTAGCCAAATCCCATGGTTGGATGCCTTATAACATGCTATAAACTCAGCTGCCATGGTGGATGAAGCCGTAAGAGTTTGCTTAGCACTGCGCCAAGAAACTGCACCACCAGCCAACATGTAAATATAGCCTGAAGTGGATCTTTTACTGTCTTGGCATCCAGCAAAATCTGAGTCACAGTATCCAGTGATCTCTAACTGGTCTGACCTCCTATATCTGAGCATATAGTCGTTTGTTCTCTTTAAATACCTCATAACCTTTTTGGCTGCTTTCCAATGATCCATTTCTGGATTACTCAAATATCTTTCTAACATCCCAACTATGAACGCAATATCCGGACGCGTGCACACTTGGGCATACATCACATTCCCTACTGTTGGCGCATAAGGAATCTTTTGCAATTCTTGAATTTCTAAGTTTCCTTTTGGGCACTGACTGAGACTGGATTTGTCTCCCTTAGCAATTCGAGTATCTCCTGATTTACATTCCTACATGTCAAACCTTTTAAGCACCTTTTCGATATAGCTCCTTTGTGATAATCCTAAAATACCACGAGATCAGCCTCGATGTATCTGAATTCCTAATACAAAGGAGGCATCACCAAGATCTTTCATTTCAAAATTTCTTGATAGAAATTTCTTAGTTTTGTGCATCATATCTATATCATTTGTGGCAAGCATTATGCCGTCTACATACAAGACCAAGAAAATGTACTTGCTCCCACTAAATTTGTGATACACACAATCTTCAACAACATTCACCTCAAAACCAAATGAGAGAATTACTTCGTGAAACTTGTGATACCACTGACGAGACGCCTGCTTTCGTTTATAACTGGATTTTGTCAATTTGCAAACCATATTCTTTGAGTCTCCTTACACAAAGTTTTATGGTTGCATCATATAGATTTTTTCATCAACGTTGCCATTGAGGAAAGCTGTCTTGACATCCATTTGATGGAGTTCCAAATCATAATGTGCAACAAGAGCTGTTGTGAAAAACGATATCTTTAAGCAAAGTATAAAACGGTTTCTTGATGATCAAGAACCAAAACAAGGGTTAGGGTTTAACGGAAAAAAAAACAAGAAGAAGAAGAATAAGGAACAACAAGGATTGGGAAAATATAAACTATATTTACTATTCACTTTCTCTTTTAAAGTCACAAATAATTACAAGTGAATATCACAATTTGCCACACTCAACAAACTGAGTGTACTAACCTATTTAAAGACTAACTAGATAACTTGCAGCCCAAGAAACCTAAACGATTGGATCCTTAACACAAGGCCTAATTCGACAGTATATATTAGAACAAACTTCGACTATAATATGTAACAATCAGGCATCAGCATGTGAACAAGCTTCGACTACATGCTTGCTTCCTGTCGAACCACATGAAAGCTCTCCTTCGACACAGCATGAGTTCGACCCAAATCTTACAAATCTCCACCTTGGATCTAACTCAGCAACAAGGGAATCAACTAGCTTTCATCATGCAGCTTTATCAACTGCATACAGTGGAAGAACTTGCAACTTGGCAATGTCTTGGTGATCATATCAACAGCATTGTCTTCAGTCGAAACCTTCAGCACCTGGACTTCACTACACTTGATTATCTCTCTGACGAAGTGCAACCTCACATCGATGTGCTTAGTTCACTTATGATAGACTGAATTCTTCGACATGTTTATTGCACTTTGACTATCACATTTAACAGTGATACTTCGACCTTGAAGTTTCAGCTCCTTTGCAAAACCTTCAAGCCACAATGCTTCCTTCACAGCTTCATTGAGGGCAATATATTCAGCTTCAGTGGTTGATAAGGTAATAACCTTCTGAAAGCATCGCTTTCCAACTGATTGTTGTGCCAAACATTGTGAAAACATATCCAGAAATAGACTTTCTGTAATCCATACAACCTGCATAATCAGAGTCAACAAATCCTTTAATTTTGACTATGCTATCACCATTACAAGCTCCACCATAAATCAAGACTCTTTTCAGAGACCCATTTATGTACCTGAGAATCCACTTTACAGCTTGCCAGTGTGCCTTTCCAGGATTGGCCATATACCTGCTCACAAGGCTCACTCTATATGCTATGTTTGGCCTCGTACAGACCATAGCATACATCAAAGAACCCACTACACTAGCATATGGAATGCTATTCATATAGATTCTTTCAGCTTCAGTACTTGAACTTTGAGTAGTACTAAGCTTAAACTAAGGATTTGTAGGTGTCACAACAGACTTTGAATTCAACATACCAAACTTGTCGAGAAGCTTCCGTAGGTATGTCTCCTGAGATAAGTACAACTTCGACTGATTTCTATCTCTCCGGATGTCAATCCTAAGAATCCTGGCTGCAGCTCCTAGATCCTTCATTTCGAACTCCTTACTGAGTTCAGCCTTCACCTTCGTTACATCCTCAATACTGTTGCTAGCTATGAGGATATCATCCACATACAGCAGCAACATAACAAGTGAGTTTCGAGGTCGAAATCTGAAGTAAACACAGTGATCGAACTGACTTCTAGTGAAACCAATGTGTGCCGTGAACTTGTCAAATCTCCTATTCCACTATCGAGGAGATTGTTTCAGGCCATACAAAGACCTATTCAGCTTGCACACATAATCTTCTTTACCCTTTTCTGCATACCCTTTAGGTTGACGCATCAGGATCGTTTCACCTAGATCACCATACAGAAATACTGTCTTCACATCCATTTGCTCAACTTCCAAGTTGAACTTTGCCACCATGGCCAACAGCATTCAAATGGATCTATGCTTTACAACAGGTGAGAACACATCATTGAAGTCGACTCCTTCTTTCTGAGTGAACCCCCTAGCAACCAGCCTCGCCTTAAAGCGCTTTGACATCACTCCTTCGATTCCTTCCTTGACCTTGAAAATCCATTTACAACTGACTAACCTTGCTCCTGCAGGTTTCTCAATCAGCTCCCAAATGTTATTATCATGAAGAGATTTCATCTCGTCATCCATGGCTTTTCGCCATTCAGTCTTGTCTCGACTCCTTATAGCTTCCTTGTAATCTCTAGGTTCTTCGTCAAGTACCTCACTTACAGAGATTAAAGCAAACGTTATAAGATCTGCATAACCAAGTCTCTGAGGTGGCTTGATGACTCTTTTCGACCTATCTCTTGCCAGTAGGTAGTCATCTACAGTTTCCTCAGCCTCTTCAGTATCTTGCTCTTCGACTTCATCAGGGTTATGCACTTCAGCATCACTATGCTCCACCTAAACAGGCATCTCTACCTGTTCCACTCCTCTTCAGAGATTTCTGCACTTTGACAAAAATCACCAGTTTTCTTGAAAGCGATTTCGACCTCATTGAAAACTACATCACGACTTGTGATACATCTTCTGTGACCTGGTTCTAGGCATCACAACCTATAACCCTTGACTCCCTCAAGATATCCAAGGAACATGCATCTCAGAGCTCTAGGTTCGACCTTGTCTTGCCTAATGTGAGCATAGGCTAAACAGCCAAATACTCTCAGTTTGTCGAGATCTGGTGGATGACCCGACCAAACTTCTTCAGGTGTCTTCATTCCCAGCATAGTCGAGGGACATTTATTTATCAGATAAGCTGTTGTTGAAACAGCCTCTGCCCAAAACACCTTCTTCAATCCAGCACTAACCAACATGCATCTAACCCTTTTAAGGATTGTTCGATTGAATCTCTCAGCTAAGCCATTTTGTTGAGGAGTACCTGCTACAGTCTTATGCCTTGCAATCCCAGACTCAACACAGTAACTGTCGAATGCTTCGTTGCAGAACTCAAGGCAATTGTCGGTTCTCAACCTCTTAACCTTTCTGCCAGTTTGAGTTTCGACCAGAACCTTCCAACTTTTGAAATTCTCAAAAGTTTAATCCTTCGTCTTCTGAATAAATACCCATAGCTTTCTGGAATAGTCATCAACGATGGATTAAAAATACCTTGCACCTGAGTGTGAAGGATTCCTTGCAGGCCCTCAAAGATCAGCATGAATGTAATCAAGGGATCCATATGTTCTTTGCTTGCCTTTGTTAAACTTCGCCCTACAGGATTTACCAAATACACAAGATTCACAAAACTCCAGCTTTTCGACTTTGTCACCTCCTAGCAGGTTCTGCTTCCCCAATTCGACCAAGCCTCTTTCGCTGACATGGCCCAATCTCATGTGCCATAATTCTGACTTCGACACAGGTTTCGTGGATACAACATTTGTCGAACCACTTACAACCTCAACCTCAAGGGTATACAAGCCTTGGTTTTTCACGCCTCTCAAGACTTCCTTCGACCCTTTCATGACTTTTAGGATACCTTGCTCTCCTTTGAAAACATATCCCTTTCTGTCGAATTCACCAAGAGAAATTAAATTCCTCTTAAGATCAGGGACATACCTAACCCCAGTCAATAGCTTTATTGACTCATCATGGAGCTTGAATCTAATAGATCTAATACCTGCAATCTTGCAAGCTTTATTGCTCCCCAGCAGCACTAATCCACCATCTTAATCACATAATTCTTCAAACACATTCTTGTTTAGAGTCATATGCCAAGTACATCCAGAATCCATAATCCACTCTTCGCAAGAGTTGCTGCTCGACACCACAAGGACATCAGATGATTCATAACCATCTTGCACAATAGTTGCATTCCCATTGTCCTTACCTCCATGATTATTCAGGCGCTCAGGGCACACCTTTCTTGTGTGACCCTCCTTCTTACAGTGATAACATTTAATACTAGACATATCACCACCATAAGACTTCTGCTGAACCTTACCTTTCTTCTTGTCAAACCTGCCATCTTTCTTTAACGATCTCCCTTTCACGGACAACCCTTCTCCAACTGATGAAGGTTTCTGCTCCTTTCTTTCGTTCAAATCCTTCGAATACAAGGCTGCTTGAACTTCTTCAAAGGTCAGGGACTCTCTTCCATACAAGAGGGTTTCTTTGAAGTGAGTATGCGTTCTTGGCAAAGCACATAACAGCAACAGTGCTTGATCTTCGTCATCGATCTTCACATCAATGTTTTCAAGATCAAGAGTCAGCTTGTTGAACATATCCAACTGCTCAGTCAAAGCTTTGTCTTCACTCATCTTGAATGAATACAGAGCTTGCTTCAGGTACAAACGATTTATCAACGATTTGGTCATGTACAAGCTTTCAAGCTTTACCCATAATCCTGACGCCGTCGTCTCTTTTGATACCTGCCGGAGAACCTTATCATCAAAGCTCAACAATATTACGCCGTATGTTTTCTCGATTATTGTAGTCTTTTCTCTTTCCTTCAACGCAGCATCCGTAGCTGTCTGTCCCTTCAACGCTTCCAGATAACCTGCTGCACCAGTAGGGCTTTCATCTTCAAACACCACAGACCGAAATCGTTCACTCCGGTGAACTTTTCAATCTTATACTTTGTTGAAGACATCTTCTTCATGCTCACTGCACTAATTTGTTGTGAAAAACAATATCTTTAAGCAAAGTATAAAACGGTTTCTTGATGATCAAGAACCAAAAGAAGGGTTAGGGTTTAACGGAAAAGAAAAAAAACAAGAAGAAGAAGAATAAGGAACAACAAGGATTGGGCAAATATAAATTATGTTTACTATTCACTTTCTCTTTTAAAGTCACAAATGATTACAAGTGAATATCACAATTTATCACACTCAACAAACTGAGTGTACTAGCCTATTTATAGACTAACCAGGTAACTTGCAGCCCAATAAACCTAAACAATTGGATCCTTAACACAAGGCCCAATTTGACAGAATAATTCGACAGTACATATTAGAACAAACTTCAACTACAATATGTAACAATCAGGCATCAGCATGTGAACAAGCTTCGACTGCATGCTTGCCTCCTGTCGAACCACATGAAAGCTCCTTCGACACAGCATGAGTTCGACCCAAATCTTACAAGTGCCATGATTTTCCTAAAAGAGTCTTTCGATGAAACCGGAGAGAAAGTCTCTTTAAAGTCAATCCCTTCCTTTTAAGTATAGCCCTTAGCCACAAGACGAGCTTTATATCTCTCCACATTACCGTTAGAATCCATTTTGGTCTTAAAAATCCATTTGCAACCAGTTGGTTTCACACCTTCTGGTAATGGGACAAGTTCCCAAACTTTATTGTCTTGCATGGACTTATACTCATCCTTCATTGCTTCAATCCACTTTTCCGAGTTGGAATCCTGCATGGCTTGACGGAAGTTGATTGGATCATCTTCCAGCATACCATTATTTTCCTCATGTTCTTGGAGAAAGACTATGTAATCATCTGGAATAACATTTCTCCTTTCTCTAGTGGATCTCCGCAAAGGTATTGGTTCTTGTAACACTTGTTCTTGAGGATTTTGAGTTTGTTCTTCATGAATTACCAAATCATCTTGAGTTTTAGGAATTGCAACAATGTCTTGTGCAGGTTCTGTACTTGCTTGATCAAAAGCAACTATAACAATCAGTTCTGGAATTGTTATCGGTTCTTCCTTTAAGACAAAGTCTCTAACCTTATTCTTCCCCCAAACTCAATATCCTCAAAGAATGTGGTTGTTCTTGTCTCAAAAATTGAATTTAATTTGGGATCATAAAATTTGTAGCCCCTAGATCTTGCAGAATAACCAATAAAGTAGCTGCTCATTGTTCGAGAGTCCAATTTCTTTTCATTTGGCCTTAAGGCCTTGCCTCAGTTGAACATCCCCACACATGAAAATGTTTAAAACTAGGTTTTCACCCGGTCCAAAGCTCATAAGGTGTTTTGGCAGCTGCTTTTGTTAGTACTCTATTTAGAATATAAGTTGCAGTATTTAGTGTCTCTCCCTAGAGTGGCTCTGGCAAGGTAGAACGACAAATCATACTCTTTACCATATCTTTAAGAGTCTGATTTCGTCTTTCAGCAACATTGTTCATGCTAGGAGATCCTGACATGGTGTACTGTGGGACGATTCCACATTTCTATAGGTATTTGGCAAAAGGCCCTTGACGTTGTTCACCTGAACCGTCATATCTACCGTAATATTCACCGCCACGATCGGATTTGACTTTCTTAATTCTTTTGTCAAGTTGATTCTCAACTTAAGCCTTAAACGATTTGAACACATCCAATGACTGATACTTTTCATGTATAAGAAATATGTATGCATATCTAGAATAATCGTCTATGAATGATATAAAATATTGTTGATCATTCCAAGAAGGTGTCGGAAATGGTCGACAAATGTTTATATGTATCAATTCTAAGACACTTGTAGCTCTATATGCACCTAATTTCTTTGTTTTGGTATGTTTTCCTTTAACGCATTCAACATAAACATCAAAGTTTGTAAAGTCAATGGAATCCAAAATTCCATCTGACACTAGTCGCCCAACTCTATTTTTAGAGATATGACCTGGGAGTTTATGCCATAATGCTCCTGAATTGTTATCCTTAATTTTACGTTTAGTACCACGTGATTCCACATTCAAGGATTCGCCATAGGTGGCTATTGTGTCAAGCAAATATAGATTATCATGACCTATAAGTGAACCAGTCCCAACAATATTTGAATTGAAAGACAGCTTGAACATATTATTTCCAAATGAACAAAAATAACCTGATTTATCCAAATAAGAAACTGAAATCAAATTTCGTCTAAATGACGAAACCACAAAAATGTCTTTCAAATCCAAATAAAATCCGATACACATTAATAATTTAAAATGCCCTATAGCTTCCACCTCCACCGACTTGCCATCTCCAACATAGATGTATCTTTCAACATGATTTGGCTTCCGGTAGTTTAGGAAACCCCTCATTGAAACACTGATGTTAGTAGTTGCACCAGAGTCTAACCACCAAGTGTTTCCAGGTACTAAAGCTAAATTGACCTCAGAACAAACCAAACCATGACTTATGCGATTGGAGCGATCCCACTTCTTATAAACTTTCCTCTGTTCAGAGGTACCAAATTTCATAGGAGAAGGAGGTTGCCTCATCCTTAATGCAAGATCAAGATCCATGCAGCCAAGAACAATTTCCATGTTCTCATTCCAATCCTTAAAATCTACCACTTTCAAGACCGAAACCTTATTCATATTAGCAAATATTAAGCAATTGTAGCTGAAAAAAGAACAAAAAACAAACATTTTAAATATACTCACATAAATAAAAACCGAATCATCGATGTTGTTCAAATAAAGGCATAACTCATCTCAAGATACCCAGTGTACCACCAATATCAAGTCTTTGGACAGTAATATCGACTGTTAGTGGTACTCTTGTCGCAACGATCAAACATTGATAATAAAAACATGTCGAATAATAAACCCCTCTTTGGATTGATTTATTATTCACATGTAGGACCTCATAATTATCACATGTTTACCATCACATGCGTGTATAAAAACCGGTCAACCACCAATTGTCCTTTGGGTCAATTGATACTCGCATGGACAAACATACACACAAACCATACAAATATTTAACAATTTTCATAAGCAATTGTTATAAACAGTCACTTTGGCGGCTTTTTCATTTCAACTACTTACCTATAAAATGTTAAATTACTGAATAAAAATACATTTCGTAGCCAAAATTGAACAAAATTGTACAAAAGTTAATGGATTTAACAATTAAGGGACACAATCATACAAAACGAAACGACATGCCCATGTTCCAATCAGTGTTCGCTTTGTTATACAAAGCACAACAAAATAATAATAAATAATATATTATATAATAATATATTAATAATAAATAAAAAATTGTTACCAAAATTATTTATTTTTAAAATTACCTTTTATAATAAATAAATAAAATTAGTAATAAACTTGGACAAAAAGAATAGGAACATATGGTTACAGTATGTAAACTAATTTTATAATCACTTCAATCAACCTTATGATTCAAGGTTACAGAATACGACAATCACTAAAAATAATCATATAACAAACGAGATGAAAGGTAAATCATGAATAAGCTTTATAAAAAAGATTGATTTCATATGGTTCCCTAAACATATATTGATTTATACAATTAGAAGATCAAAGGATCCTAAATAACTAAAAAAACAAATTGAATCAAATATAGGTGGCTCTGATACCACTTGTTAGATCCATTCAAAACCTTATAACTTTTACCGATATAGAAATCAAGAACAGAACTCTAAAACAATTCCTATAAGTTGATATAGCATCAACTTGTATCCCTTAAATCCATATCCGAATACAATAATGAGAATGAAGGCAGAAGCGTACCTGAATTTTCCATTGAAATCGTTGAAGGTTCCGAGTATGTGATCTTCCGATTTGTAGAGTTCCTTAGGGTATGTGATCTTCCAATTTGTAGAGTGCCTTAGGGTTACTTGAATCTCCTCTGATGAGGATGAAGAGAGAAAACCTCATAAACCTTATTGATCATGAAGGCTGGATCAGATCCTGTTGAAGTGGGCCACCAAGTACGTCTGAGATGCTGGGCGTATGAAGAGGAGGGGTGTACCTGCAAGGCACTCCGACGCTCAAGTAAGTAAAGGTTAGAGAAAAAGGGGTAAGTACAAAGAGTGAGTTTCAAGGGTGATTTTTGGATACCCGATCCTCTCAAGCGAGAGCGTTTATATAGTGCCCTCAGCGCGTGGCCAACGGTCCTATTTTCGGGGCGAAATAACCGTTTTCCCGAAGAATAGGTAACTGCCCAAACTAGCCGTTATGTCGGGCAGGGTGCCCAAAACTAGCCGTTATGTCGGGCATATGCATGGTTTTGGGCGCATGCCCTTGGCTGTTCGGGGAGTGAAGAAGCCGTACGAAACAGGCAGCTGTTCCGGGGAGGAGCGATGCATTCCATGCCCGGCTGGAGGGGCAAAAAGGTAACTTTTGCCCCTTTGTGGATTGGACTTAGGCAATTGGACCGTTCTGGGAGCAGAAGTGGATTAGGCCATGCCTGGCTAATGGTCTAGTCCAGAACAGGAGCCCCCTAAGTCGTTGCTCCCGAGCATGGGAGTGATGACTTAAGGATAGTTCATGGCTCCGGGGAGCTAGTGTGAAGTCGTTGTTTGTTGACGGAGAAAGTTGTCTCGTGGTGCTCGTGACCCTTGATGTTCGTGATATTTATGTCCGTGTCTGGATTGCCCTTCGTATGGGGAGACTAACGGTTAGGAGGAATGGGAAACGTTAGGGTGCCACGTGCGCCTCGAGCCTAGCGTAGCAGTTACTAGGCAATGATGGCTAGTTAATAGCCATTATGACCTACGAGGCTGTGCCACTACACGCGTCCCTCAGTATAAAAGGGGAAGACTCAGTTCATTTTGAACTTTTTTATTTTTCTTCTCTTCGTCTTCCTCATAGCGTCTGTTCGTCGCCGCCGTTTGTTATTCCGACCACCGTACCAAGTCCCGAGCAATCACTTTTCATCTTTTTCACCAAGTAAGTTTGCTGATTTCGTGATCTTTTGTCCTTTTTAATGGTTATTTGTAAATTGTATGCGATTAGGTTTAGGTTTAGAAGATGAATTGTTCCATTTTCGGCGGTTGTTGGTGGTGGACGCTGGTTAGGCCATTTTTCACCGCTGGCGAGGCCGCTGGTTCTCAGGATATCTCGTGAGTAGGGCGGTTTTCGGCGTCGTCCCGATGACGATGCAAGTGTAGCCATCGTGGTTGCTCAGGTTTCGGCATTACGATGAAGCTTCCGGTTGAGCGCTTGCAGTTTCCGGTGAAGCTTTGCAGTTTTCGGTGAAGCTTCAAACGGAAACTAGGAAGTGACTCGAGGAAGTTCCTCGTACAGAAGCGGTTCATTTTGAGCATCTCCTCGTGGGAGACTCTTAAGTTTTTCATTTGATGTTAGGGCTTAGGTCGGGGACGTCGTCCTCAGCCCTTTGCGCACCCTTTCACTTAACTAGCGGTGGAAGGGTGGATTTGATTCTTCTTCGAATTCACTTTTTTCTCAGCTTTTCAGGTAATTGACATGGCGAAAGGGCCAGACGGGGAAGTTATACTGGATTCGTCCGAGGAGGAAGGGAGTTCCTCGGAAAGCAGCAGTTCGGAGGCCTCGAGTGTCCCTAGTGAAGCCGGGGAGGAGGAGGAAACTGAGGAGGAGGTTTTCGAAGGCTCGACGGAGGAGTGGTCGGTGGCTGAGCCTGCCGAGCACGTGTCCACTTTTGCGACATCTCTGGGGGATGTCTTTACGGTCTTCGGGCCAGAGGGGGAGTGAAATGTGCATTTTTCCTCTGAGGACGATAGGGTCTGCACAAATTTCGGGGAGCGTTTTGCCGTGTACGAGTACATATTCAAAGAGCTGGGACTGAGGCTGTCGTTCACTGATTTCCAGCAGTCAGTGTTCGTGCATCTGGATTTGGCCCCAACGCAGCTGCATCCGAACTCGCTGGCCTTTATCCGGGAATTTGAGCTGACGTGCGAATATTTGGGGATAGGGGCTACTCTCCCTTTGTTTTTCACTATCTTCCATCTTCAACGGCAGTTGATGGGGAAGAAGTATGGCTGGGTTTTGTTAAAACAACCCCGCAAGCTATTCAAGCCCTTTTCAGAGTCGTTTTGGACGTTCAAGAAGAGGTCCTATATTATAGAGCCTGTATCGGGAGCCGCCCAGGATAACACGTATGCCTGGGCGATTGAAGTTAACAAGGAGGGTAACGACATGCGCGATGAGGTTGGGAGGTTTATCAGAGAGAGAGTATTCAAGTTCCTTTTTCACTAGGGACCTGGCCATTTTACCAAAGAGCCCAATGAGTATGTTCTCCAGCCGCACAATCTGGACGGGCAGGACGCGGTTGGCTATGACAGGTTGGTGAAATACGTTAACTCCTTCCGGCTTGCTGAATGCTGGACGAAGAAGGGTGACCCTATCTTCGAGGAGGATGGTAGCCAGAGGGTAGAGTATCGTTTCATTAACACAAAGGCGCTTTTGGAATGCAAGACTCCCGCGGAAGCTTACAAATTGCTCGGTAGTTTTACTCATTTGACTTGTCCGACATATTTTTTCTTCGTCGTCTAACGCTCTTATTTTGTTTGTGCAGGTGAGATGCCTCTTGCTCACGAAAGGATGGTAAAGAATGCTCTCGCGAGGAGCAAGCTCGGGGCGGCTGCTCCCAAGTCTCAATTTTCCCAGCGTGCTCCTACTCCTCCTCAGCCTGCTACGGGGACCTCTTTTCCTACTCCTGCCCCCCAGGGATCTCCCTTGCCTCTGGCCTCACGACCCAAGCGGTTCAGGACCACTAAAGGGGTAGATCTTACCCGGGCGCCGAAAAAGGGGAAGTTCGAACTTCCTCCGTGTATTCTTGACAGAAGATTCTTCGAAGGGACGTCGTTGGTCGAGCCGCGGGCAGAGTCCCTCCAGCTGGAGGGCATGGACCGCCCGAGCTAGAGGGCGCTGGTGGCCCAAGACGCCTTTGCACTGGTCAGAGTTTTGGAGATGACGGTCATCTATGCTGAAGGGGACTCTGCAACTGAATCTGAACTTAGAGCTGCTCGGGCTACCATGGCATCTCTTGAAGAGATGGCGAGAAAAGCCAAGGAGGAGGCCAGGAGTGCTGAGGATGCCCGAAAGAAGGCGGACGAGGAGGTGACCAAGCTGAAAGGGGAGAATTCTACGCTGGCTGTGGAGAAGAAAGTGGCTGAGGAGCTGGTCGAGTAGCTGAGGGCGGCCAATGCTCGGGGCGAAGATGAACCCGAGGACGTGAAGGAGCTAAAGACAAGGTCTGAGCTGGTTGCCCGTCTGTTGGCTACCGAGGATGACAACATCGTCCTTGCGGACGAATCCTTCAAGAATGTCGTGTCTCAACTGCGGGTGGTGAACCCCGAACTTGACATTTCCACCGAGGGTACCCACTATCTGGCGCGCGTCGAAGCCGGTTGGATAATTAGACCGGACTCCCTCCTCGAAGAGCATGCCGAGAATCAGACCGTGGAGAGCTAGGAGCCTCAGCCTAACGCTGAGCAGACTGACCAAATGGATGAGTGAAGGTTTTTGTTGTTATTGTTGTAATTTTGCCCGGCCTGCGTGTCGTGTAATTTGTTGTAATTTATTTTGAATGGGGGCATGGCCCCCGGTTTATGTAACAAGCACAATTATGGTCCTTGCGGCCACTCATTACTTTTAATTATGTATGTGTTTGGCCCTCGTGGCTGGTTTTGTGATGTGCATGGCTTTATCTGCTTTAAATTCTGCTAAGTGTTGTACTTTTGCTCGATATGCATGTGTGCCCGTAATAGGGATTATTTTGATTTACGTTAAGTTTCAGGGAATTGCTCGTTGTAGATGTGTTCGGCAGTGAGGGGTACAGGTCGAACGACTGGGGAATATCCGGGCTAGGATGTGGAGCTCAGGTCGCGTTTGAGGCCTGAGTTCGCGGCGTGAACCTTCTATCACGAGCTGGGTGTTATGCCTGTCGTGGTACTTTAATGACGGCGGTGCTGATTGAGGGACCGCTGTCGAGCAGAGACCCGACTCATTCCTAAACAAAGTTCTACTTCACTGGCATGCGACGCTTGTACCTAGGCGTGCATCATGGTCGGTAGGCGATGCTCGTGGTCGTGACGGATCAAACCGATAGTTAAGGCCTTAGCTGTAGTATTGTTTTAGCTTTTCGGCGTTCCATGGTCGAGCAAGTTCTTCCCCGTTGAGACATTGTAGATAATAGGCCCCATTCTCCGTTTTTGCCTGGACACGATAGGGTCCTTCCCAGTTGGTGGCTAGTTTGTCTTCACGAGAGTCTTTATGGTTTCTCCTTAGGACGAGGCTGCCCACGTCGAACTCTCGTCGTATGACTTTGGCGTTGTGCCTGATGGCAATTTTTTGTTTTAACGAGGCTTCGCGGAGGGTTGCCCATGTTCGGATTTCCTCAACGAGATCAAGTTCCTCCCTTAGTGCCTCATCATTCATTTCTTCGTCGAGGGGTGATTCTGTCCGCCTGGAGGGTACGTAAACTTCGATGGGGATCACGACTTCGGTTCCATAGACCAGACGAAAGGGTGTTTCCCCGGTTGAAGAGTGTGGAGCTGTGCGGTATGCCCATAAGACGATGTGCAGTTCCTCGACCCAAGCTTTCTTCGTTTCGTCTAGCCTTCGTTTTAGGCCTCGAAGGATGACTCGGTTCACCGCTTCAGCTTACCCGTTTGTCTGAGGATGTTCGGCGGATGCGAAGTGTTGCTTCGTGCCGAGCTGGGCGACGAAGTCCTGGAACTTCCTGTCCGTGAACTGTGTCCCATTGTCCGTGACTATAGCCTGGGGGATGCCAAAACGTACAAGGATGTTTCGTTTGTAGAAACGCAGTATATTAAAGGCTAGAGCCTCCGCTTCTATCCATTTTATGAAGTAGTCACGCCTACTATTAAGTATTTGTTCTAATTTGATCCTACCATAAATGGTCCTAGGATGTCCAGGCCCCACCAGGCAAATGGCCACGGGAGGACATTGCCTTGAGCTCGTTAGGAGGAGCTAGGTGCATGTCCCCGTGTCATTGGCACTTATCGCATTTATTCACGTGCTCTTTAGCATAATGCTGCATGGTTGACTAGTAGTACCCTGCTCGGAGGGCCTTTCGAGCAAGGGACATTCCTCCGAGATGTTGGGCGTTGATTTCTTCGTGAATTTCGTGCAAGATATGGGCGACCATTTCTTCCTCGACACACTTAAGTAGCGGGATGGAGAACCCTCGCCTGTAGAGTTTATCTTCGACCAGGACGTGGGAGCAAGCTCTTCGCCTAACTATGCTGGCCTCTTTGGGGTCGGACGGAAGTTCGTCTTTAACGAGGTAGTTGTAAACAGGGATCATCCAGCAATTACTGTCGCCGATCATCTGTACGTCGAGGGTCAGGGAAGCCTTCTCGATACTGGGTCGAGGAAGTACCTCCTGTATGACGGACTTGTTTCCGCCTTTCTTCTTCGTACTGGCTAGTTTGGACAAAATGTCTGCCCGGACATTGTGTTTGCGGGGAACATGTTTTTCCTCTACCGCTGCAGACTTCGTCATCTTCTTCTTGACCAGGGCTAAGTATTTGGTCAGGTTGCCGCTTTTGGCTTAATATTCCCCTCGGACTTGAAGGGCCACGAGTTGTGAATCTGTGCAAATGATGACTTCTTCCGTGCCCAGGTCTTCGGCCAAGCGTAACCCGACGAGGAATACTTCATACTCAGCCTGGGTGTTAGAGGTGGGGAAGGACAGGATGCGTGAAACTTCAACGATGATTCCCTCGTCGCTTTTTAGTATGATGCCTGCCCCGCTTCCCGCCGAACTGGAGGCCCCGTCTACAAAAATGGTCCATTTGCATGCTCCGCAAGTGGGGGAGTCTGCGAACGCCATTTTTGTGACAAAGTCGGCCAGGGCCTGGGCTTTGAGGGCTTTCCTGCTCTCATAGCGGATGTCGAATTCGGACAGCCAGAGTGACAATTTGAGCATTCTACCTGCCATGTCTGGTCGTCCTAGTAGCTGCTTTACGTGTTGATCCGTTCGAATCACGATTGTGTGGGCGAGAAAGTAGTGTCTCAGTCTTCTAGCTACGTTGATGAGGGCCAGCGCCACTTTTTCTATCTGTTGGCATCTTAGCTCCGGTCCCTGCAGTGCTTTGCTCGATAAATATATGGGCTTCTGCCCGTCGGGTGTCTCGCGGATAAGAGCGGCGCTCACTACCTCGGTTGCTACGGTGAGGTACAGGTACAAAGTTTCGCCGTTGTCCGAGCGAGAGAGGACTGGTGGTTCTGAGAGTGCTCGTTTCAGATGGAGGAGAGCCTGGTCACATTCCTCAGTCTATTCGAATGCTGCCTCCTTACGGAGGAGTTTAAAGAATGGTAGGGCGTACTGGGCAGATTTGGCCACGAAACGGGACAACGACGCGAGCATCCCGTTGAGGGACTGGATGGATTTCTTTGACTTAGGTGTTGGAAATTTGGAGAATGCTCGACACTTATCGGGGTTGGTTTCGATTCCTCGTTCTGTTAAGTAAAAACCGAGGAATTTGCCTGCCCGAACACCAAACGTGCACTTCTCCGGGTTGAAATGCATCTGGTACTTTCTGGCCTGTTCGAAGACCTTCCTCATATGGGCAGTATGATCGGTTTCCTCGTGGGATTTAACGATCATGTCGTCCATATAGACTTCGAGCATGTCGCCTATCTCCCCCCGGAAGACCTTGTTCATCATCGTTTGATAGGTTGCGACGACGTTCTTCAGGCCGAAATGCATTACGTTGTAGTAATAGTTGCCCGATTCAGTCATGAATGCCGTGTATTTTTTATCGCTCATTGCCATTAGAATTTGATTGTAGCCCGAGTAGGCGTCCATGAATGATAAAAGTTTAAAATCGGCAGAATTATCAACAAGTTTATCAATATTGGGGAGGGGGTAGGCATCCTTCGGGCATGCCTTATTAAGATCGGTGTAGTCAATGCACATTCTCCATTTGGCATTAGATTTCTTTACAAGCACAACATTGGACAGCCAAGTGGTGTACTTGGCTTCCGAGATAAATTTTGCCTTGAGGAGGTCTTTTACAGCTTTTTCTGCAGCCTCCATTTTCTCCGGGGACTGCTTTCTCCTACGTTGTGCTACTGCTTTGACGGCTGGGTTAATCGTAAGTTGATGGCAGGCGACGGACGGGTCCAAGCCGGGCATCTCGGCGGCGCTCCAGGCGAATAGATCAGCGTTCTCACGGAGGCAGGCTTTGAGTTGCTTCCTCACGATGTCGGGGAGATCCGCTCCAATCTTCACTCCCCGCTGGGGGTCGTCGCTGAACAAAACGAGCTCGAAGTTGTGATCCGAGATTGGGCACATCGGATGGGAGCTGCTGTTGGACGGGGCGGGTGAGCTAGTTGAATTTGCTTGGTCCTCCTGCTGGTCCTCTTCGGGGAAGCGGCTGTCGAGGTCAATGGAGTCGACCTGAGGCAGAGGCATGGCCTCCTCGGAACTGCTGGGCAAGGCCGGCTTGTTCGATACCTTTGGCTTAGCTGCGATGGCGTTGAGTCCCTTTGTGGCTGCTTCGAAACATCGTCGTGCGACTTCGATGTCACCGTGGAGGGTGGCGACCATCCCCTTTGAAGTGTAATACTTCATCTTGAGGTGGACGGTTAAAGCACAGCTACCAACTCGGCCAATGTTGGTCTTCCGAAGATACACTGGTACAGTGACGGGCAATCGATCACCAAAAACTGCACTTTGATGGACCTGGCCGTCTCTGCTGATCGAAAGGTTACAATCAGTTCGACGTACCCCCAGGGTTTGGTCACTGATTCGTTGAATCCTTGCAAATCAGACCCCACATAAGGGGTGAGGTGTGATTCGTCCAACTGAAATGTTGAAAACAGCTGGGAGTACATAATGTCGACTGAGCTTCCTTGGTCAATGAGGATTCTGCAAACATCGAAGTTTTCCATTCGAGCTCTGACGAGCAGGGGTATTCTCGAGTTTGGAGATCCTTCAAGGAGTTCTTCCCGATAGAAGGAGATGGGGACAGAGCCCTTCTGGGCTTGGTCGAGTGTGGTCACCTTATTGGAGCTCGTGCTGATTAGGTGCTCAAATTTTCTTTTCACGGAGCCCACCGTGACTTTATTGAAGCCTCCGTCCGAGATGACCATGGCGGAGGGGAATGTTTCCCATGGGTTATGGGCCGCGAAATAGGCAGGAGCGCTGAGTTCGTCTGGGACGTAGAAGTCTTCTGGTCGCGATACGGACATGGCGACCTGGCTGTTGGCCTCTTCCGAGAAAGGTACTTCTTCCTCTATCTTCTTGGACTCCTGGACGTCTTGCTGGGGAGCGTCTTTTTTCGTGAACTGTTTCAGGTGGCCATCCCTGATCAGTTTCTCGATAGCATCCTTCAAATGGATGCAATCTTCGGTAGTGTGGTCGTGACTCTTATGGAAACGGCAGTACTTCGATTTGTCGGCGTTGGTTTTGGCCGGTATTTGTTTGGGGAAGTGGACCCCTGCTTGCTTGAATTCCAAATTCGTGCATTCGGACAATATCTTCTCCCTGGAGACGGTCACGGGGGTGTAGTCATGGAATTGTCCGGAGGGTCCCTTGCTGTCGCGGGAGTCCCGAGGACAGTCTTCACGCTTCCTTTCTCCTCGACGGGATGTCGAGGCCTCTTCGCCTCTGGAGGCCCGAGCGTTCTCCTGGTGGCGGGAGGCTCGGACGGAGTTGGTCGCTTCCTTCTCCTCGTACTGAATGTGCGACTGTGCCTTGAGGAGGAGGGCATCCAGGTTCCTCGGAGGTGCGAGGCCGACGACTTTGGAAAATTGTGAGCCCGGGCGGAGTCCTTGCTCGAGAAGAAATTTTTTCATCTCGTCCATTGTAGGGACCTGTACCGCTTCTTTGTTGAACCTCTCGATGTATGCCCGGAGAGGTTCGTCCTTCCCTTAGATTATGGCCCTAAGGGAGGCTTCAGTCTTGGGGGTGGCGGCGCGACGCTGTGAAATGCCGGGAGAACATTCTGCCCAGTTGCTTACACGAAGTAATGGACTCTTCGGGCAGCTGCTTGTACCAAGTCATTGCTCCTTTTCGGAGCGTGGTTGGAAATAGCCAACACTTGATGGCGCCCCGGACGCCACGGTAATCCAACAGCGCATCGAAGTTTTCGATGTGCTCGTCGAGATCAATCGTATCGTCGTGCGTGCCCAGTGCTGGGGGCTTCTCCAGGCCCTTGGGGAGGCGTGTTGCCAAGATTTCTTGGGATAACGGGCCGTGAGGCTCATCATCACTGCTGGAATTGGATGGTGACAGGGACCGAACAACTCGCTCGTGTTGACGACTTATTCGGGGGGAAGGTGAATGGGCCCGGCCCTTTGACCTGACCGGAGGTGACTGCTCGTCTCTTCGGGTCCTCTTGTAGTCGGGCGAATGCTGGTTCTGCGGGGAAACTTGATCATGTTTCCGGGAAGCGCGAGATTCTAGCTCTTGGTGCGACCTTCGGTCGGCTTCTCGCCGAGGTTGCGGGCTCTTGGATCGTCGATGGCTCTTCCTCGGAGGAGGGGATCTTGGATGGGCGGATTCCTCCAATGCCCCGATCCTTTCGTTCTGCTAAAGGATCAGGAGGTTGGTGTCGCTCCCAGGATTTTCATCCAGGTACAAACGCGAGAGTGGCGCGGAAAAACAGAGTCGCCAGCCTTGTAAATTTATCCCAAGAGAGGGAAAGGGAACACCGCATAAACCTTAGGAAGAGGGAAAGGAATGGTCATCGCAACCATAACCTGGGTTCGGGAGTCGGTTACGCGAGGGGAAGGTGCTAGCACCCCACGCGTCCATCGTACTCGATGGGATCCACGCTTGTTGTCTAATCTGAGGGTGAGTTATACTATCATCTAGGGATGTACTAAAACGGAGAGGGAAAGACAAAGACCGACTCGGTAGGACGTCGACGTCCTAGGCCTACGTACCCCTCTTGTGCAATGGGGAATTCAGAGTCAACGTAGTTCGGACCAAGTTCTTTTTGTGTTTTTTATGAGCGACGTTAAGTCCGCGTCCGGCAGTTAGGGTCGATGCCTGTTTGCGACTCAGACGGAAAATAACGTGCCCTTTTTGAAAATAGCCTTTAAGTTGAAGGTCCCGAAGGACAAAAGGTTTGAGGTTGGTTGGTGTTTTTTAGGACAGAAGTGGCTTAAGTTAGTTCCTAAGCTGCATTGCACCAAAGTCTAGGGCACAGGGGCGAATACTTAACGCATCGTCCCAAGACAGGACGCTCGCTAAGCACTCTAGAAAGATGAGAGGAAGCCCCTCATTTCTCATTCCCCACGCTTAAGGCTCGTGCGCAATACACCTTATTCTTATTAAGTGTTTTAAAGAAATTTGAGATGAGAAGAGAGAAGACACAAGGGTAACTCTAAAGGGGACTATGAATCCTAAAGTTATCATGCATGGGTAACCTACGGTTAGTGAGGTTTGAAGGCAACCTAAACCCTAAGGAAGAAGATGAGAGAGAAAAAGGTAAGGGTGACCATGGATAGTTATCCATACCCTTAAAGAACTTACCTTAGTCCCTGCATAAAAGATTAGTACAGAACAGATATAAATAAGAGAAACGAGGTGAATGGAAATCAAGTAGTGGCAAACAATAATGAGAACCATTCAATCATGAACTTAGAAACAAAGAACAGCCCCAAAAGCAAATGGCACAAGTGCCTATTCAAACAGATAATCATATAAGGTCAAAGATGCACCTGCAAGAAAATCTCAAGTGAAAATAACTCCGATAATTAGAAAAATGGTTCCTTAAATTCCCAAATTAATCATTAAGGTTCCTCAACCAGAGGCAAACAACATATAAAAAGTCCCTGCAAAAATCCCAAAAGTTAGCCATTCAAATAATCATACAAATTCAAGTAAGGGATAGGTTTCAATTATGCTAAAGAGAAGGACCTAAACGCAATGTGAAAAATATTTAAAAATGAAAGAAAAATATTTTTATGCAATTTAAAATATTAATGAATGAATTTAAGAAGAACGAGTGAAAAATGTTTTGTAGATGAGGAGAATGAAAATAAAGAAATTTATGCATGCATGAGATGTGTAATTAAAAAGAAGTTCAATGAAACAATTAATTTTAAATGATAAAATAAAATAAAAACAAAAAATAAAATTTGTAAAAATTTCATAATATAATAAAGATGATATATTAATTTTTTTAGGATTTTTAAATGCTATTTACTATTTTAAAAGATTAAATATGAAGATTGTAATTGAAAATAAAAATAAAATAGAAAACGGGCTGGGGGGTGTGTTAAGTAGGAAAACATGGAGGAAAAGGGAATTGGGCTGGAGATGGGGGTGCGTATAGTAAGCCCACATATAAATCCGTCAGCCAAAAATGAAAAATAAAAAAACTGGGGGGTGCAGAGAGTATAGAAACGCGTTGAAAATGGCATTGGGCTGAAGGGGTGGGGGTTGCGTATAGCACCCCAGCCCATTAAACCAATCAGAAAACCAAAATAAAAAAAAGACTACCGTGTGCCTCCCCACGTGCAAGGCGTGTGGATTTTTAATGTGCTGTCGTGTTGAGGACCGTCTGATCCATCAGACGGCTCATGGCATGGTCAACAAAGCAAAAGTAATCAGAATAAAAAAAAACAATTGGAGGAGTATGGTAGCAACGGTGGGGTGATATCCATGGAATCCTTAATTAAATTTCAGAAAAAAAATAAAAAGTAAAAATAGGTGGCACGCTGGTAGCCCTTGGATCGTGACCATGGACGGTCACGATTATCTCTCCTTCCTCCAGCCACCTTGCCGGACTGATCTTGTCGCCGCCGCCGGAGTTAGGGTTCCGGCACCCTACTCCGGCCACCTCCACTCAAAACTATACCAAAACGTGCGTACGAATACACCATTCCAACCAGAAAAATGTCAGGAGTCCAAATATTCAATCAAAAAACACAAACTACACATGGATAAAGAGATTCGAAGAAAATACACTTAGGGTCCAAGACTTTAAATCAATGTTCCAAACAAACCACACGTCCAAATTCAAAACCAAATATATCAGCGTGATCAGCACTCATCACACATTAATATTCATACAAAAAAAAATGGAGTTTTAGGAGCACAAAAAAAATCACCCACCTGAGATGGCACGGTCTCAATTCTCGCTTTTGGCTGCAAATGGAGGTTGATATGCACTCTATAGATTACCAAGAGAAGCTTTGTGGAAGAAGTTTGAAGAATCTCCTTGTGGATCGTGAGTTTTGGTGAGGAATCCTCTTTTAGGGTTTTGTGAGAATTCTTCCAATTGCACGTGTCTCCCCTCTCAACCCTAGTATGAATTGGCTTATAAAGACTAGGGTTTTCTTCTGACAATGACTTGGGCTTGGGTAATTCCAAGTTTAATGATTTTTTGCATTATTTCATTTAATATTGAATTTTAACTAATTAAATCCAATAAAAATAAAATAAAATGAGGAAAAATCAAATATATGCTCTTTGGGTCGTGCATGGCTTTATGTTTGAGTTTGGTTTAAGAAACTTATGGCCCATTTGTCAAAATTTGGATTTTAGGCATAGTTTGCTTTGTACACCTCCTCAAAATTGCCCAACTTTGACTAAGCATAACTCCTTCAATTTTTAGCTCCTTAATGCAAACTAATACTTTTTAGAAACCTCAAGATGTCATCTAACTAAACCTTTTGGTCCCATGTCAATTTGATCTTCCATATTCAAGTTATGAGCTTTTGAAAAAGGTTGACTTTTGTTGACTTTCAAAATGACCTATAATGTCTTGGTTCATATCTCCCAAATGAAGCATTTCTGGACTTGGCTTGTGAGACACAAAGTTGTAGGGAATTAAATTTCCTTCAAGATGGGCTTTGGTTGAGGAATTTTTGATGAAGTATGTGGAAGTTAGGCCTAGTCAAAGTACAATTGACTTTTCCTACAAAAACCCTAATTTAGTAACTCCTGATTCTTGATGATTCTGAGGTTTCCTTGATGAATCATGATCAAACCTTGATCAAATGATGAATTTCACCCCATGATCTTGATGTTGACCAAAAATCTTGAGGTTTGACTTTGTGTTGACCACAATTGACTTTCTGACCAAGTTAACTGATTTTCAACCCATTGACCAATTGAACCTCTCCCGAATCAAACCGATGGACAATATTCCACTCCTAGATACTCAGGGACCCAAGGAATACCATGGAATCAAGTCTTGCCCAAAAAATCAGAAATAAACTGACTTTATAGCAAACCCTAGTTTTGGTACCCTCAGTCTAGGAGGAAATAACACAGTCTTCAAATTCAAATTCCTCTGAATATGATGTGTATCCTCTCCAACAAAAATAATATATGCCATTTGTTGATGATAAGAAACCCAAAGAGCTTGCCCATTGGAGCAATAAACCCAAGAATTTCAAAACCCTAATTCATGCACTGGTTAAGAGGGAGTAATCCACTTGAGATCCCTTGCCACCTGTGAACCCTTGATGATGTGATGGACCAGATATGACCTTCCTGGATTGCCTCAGGCACCTTGAACCTATGCTAATGATATGTATACATGATAATGAAATGAAACATAAGCCAGTTAGTAAAAAGTAAGGAGGGCAAATTTGGGGGTGCAACAGTTGGTATTGTTGAGCGCCTCCAAAAGGGCCACCACGGTGGGGTCGGCGTTGGGTGGAGCAGGAACGGGCTGGATGGCCAATGAGGGCTGGTCATCTTCGCGATCAGTAGGAGTAGGGGAAGGAGAGGTTGTGGCCCCGTCTCTCAGAAAATGGGGATCTCCGAGGAGAGAAGATGGACCGTCAACGCCAGTCTTGTTGACGGGGAGGACAGCGGATTGGAGAACACCTTTGGTGTGATCTTGAGAGGCCATGATGATGATCTTGGGAAGTTGCTTTGATCTTTGGTTTCTGGGGAAAGAAAGACGGGAAGAACAAGATTTTCCACAGACGGCGCCACTGATCGTGAAGGCTGGATCAGATCCTGTTGAAGTGGGCCACCAAGTACGTCTGAGATGCTGGGCGTATGAAGAGGAGGGGGTGTACCTGCAAGGCACTCCGACGCTCAAGTAAGTAAAGGTCAGAGAAAAAGGGGAAAGTACGAAGAGTGAGTTTCAAGGGTGATTTTTGGATACCTGACCCTCTCAAGCAAGAGGGTTTATATAGTGCCCCCAGTACGTGGCCAACGGTCCTATTTTTGGGGCGAAATAATTATTTTCCCGAAGAATAGGTAACTGCCCAAACTAGTCGTTATGTCGGGCAGGGTGCTCAAAACTAGCCGTTATGTCGGGCATAGGCATGGTTTTGGGCGCATGTCCTTGGTTGTTCGGGGAGTGAAGAAGCCGTGCGGAACGGGCAGCTGTTCCGGGGAGGAGCGATGCATTCCATGCCCGACTGGAGGGGTAGAAAGGTAACTTTTGCCCCTTTGTGGATTGGACTTAGGCAATTGGGCCGTTTTAGGAGCAGAAGTGGATTGGGCCATGCCTGGCCAATGGTCCAGTCCAGAACACTTATTTTATTCGTTCTCTATAAATGGGGACCATAACCCATTTAAATAACCCTAGGGTTATTTCTTAGTTTTCAATATTCTAATTTGGCCCCTCATCAAATTAGATATTGACTTACGGTATCTACACAATAACTTGACATTTTATGACATTTATGCTTTTAGCCACAAACTTAATATTATATTAATTAGACCTCTTTAAGTATTGACAAATTAAAATAATGACACTAACACCTTAAATGTTACATTTGTGACTCAAAATTCTAACATGTGTGTGTGTTGTTTCTTGATTTTTTCTACACTGATGTTTCTTTTTTGGGTTTTTTCTATTTTGGGTTTTATAGAAAAATTCATGAAGAACTGTTCTGAAAGATTGTTCACAAAGGACATATTTTTGTGCTAAGCAATTAACTAGTTATTACTTCCTTTTTGGAGTTTTATATATTTACGATGGCACTTGAACTTAAATATTATTGTTGGGGACTGATGAACCTATGTTTCTATTGTTTTAGGCAGCACTAACCCAACATTAGTGAATCCAACTTTGGATCATCTGATTAAAATTTTACTTATTGTTGTCTCTGTATTTTTTACCATGTACATATGACCCGATAAAGAGATAGAATGATATGAGTTGAGATTTGATTTGAGTGACATATTTAGTTGGGTTAGTGATCCATTTGTTATATTCTAACTTATTTATATCGAAGTATAGTTTAACTGAAAAGCCATTTCTCTAGGTTTTTAATCTAAATATGCTCCTTCAGAACCTTGAATATAATTAATCTTCTAAACTAAGAACAACAAAATGACTTAATAAAGTTATACTTTTAATGCTTAGTGATGTTACGATCTTGAGAGTGTGCACATGTAAACCACCATGTTCAAATATGATACAGGCCATAAATTGTAACACCCGCAAAAAACACATACAAAAGACATAAATTGTAAAGGCCAAACTATGTTTAACAAAGATCCTTGTTCAAATATTGGGGATTTCCATGTTTGAATAAAACTCTAAGAATTCCAAGTCTCAAAGTTAAAGTGTGAACCAAATTCTCGCTGAAAAACATGTAGGTTTACATTAGACTCTTCTTCGTATGAATGAGTAATGTTATAGAAAATAATTCTATTAGACATTTGGTTAGAAAATAATTTTTGTTACATTGCTTATTAAAAAATTGTATGTTTAACTAATTGTTGGTTTCATCATTCTCAATTGATCCTTCGTTAGAGTTCACCAACCTAAGTATATATTAGACACCTTTTCACACGAAAAGCTAAACATACATAAAGAGAGATAGTCATCATTCACCATATTATATTTGGCATGTTTAACCTGGTGTATCTTATTCTATTTGCAGATCTGAGACCTGTTATCAAATTGCTTTGGTTATCAAGGATGAAGTGGAAGACCTTAAAAAGAGTGGTATTTGTGTTATCCAAATTGATAAGGCTGCCTTGAGAGAGGGACATGTTTGATGTCATTATAGTTTAATGATTTTGGTTTGAATCAAATGAATGTAATAAAATTCTAATTTAATGCTATTAAATTCAAGATTATGTTCATATGAAATTATGGTAGGATAAATAACAGATTATGGTCTGATAAAATGTTATGAAATTTTATTATAGTCACTTTAATCAAAATTTGGGTATTGTTAAAGTTTAGTCTCTTAACTAACTATAAGGTTTCAATTTAGTCTCTTAACGAAATTGGTGACTCATTCTTTTGATTTTTGCCATGCTGTCATGCCACATCATCCAAACATAACGTTTTTTTATCAACATTTAATAGAAAGAATTAATTTGGCTAACGGAATGGTTTTTAAGGGACTAAAATGTAACGTTTATTAAATAAGAGACTAAACTAAAATTTAAAATTAAATTAAGGGATTTTAGGTCTAATTAAGCAAAAAATAATTGATAATGTAACCATCAATAATTTATTATTTATGTGTTTATAAACTACAATTTATTTTTGGGAAAATTACACCCACCTTAAAATCTATCAAAATGAAATTGATATTATCCTCTAGTCTCTCATGAGATTTATTAAAGTGACATCTAAAAAATTATAGGTGTATATGACATTTATTTATGGATTTTTTTATGTCATTTATACATAATTTAAAATAGAGGAGGTGTATGGGCTTAGACTCTCTTTCTTACAAAAAAAAAAAGGATTTTTTAATGCACTTCATAGGCTTCTTACAGACTAGGCAATAATGCATGAATGCCCCCAGATTTCAGAGATGCATCTCCGCCCACACCCAAAAGTCAGTTAACGTTAAAATATTCCAGAGAGGCATCTCCGAAATATTTCGGAGGTTAAATCGTGTCTGACCCTTCTCCTTCCTCATTTCTCACTTTCCTCAAAACCATTCTTCAAGCTCTCTCAAAATTTTCACTGCACCAACCCAAAACTCAATCATCAAGGCTTAACGAAACTTCAATCATCATCTTTAACATCAGAAACAACATCTTTGTAACATCAATTTCTTCTAAGCTTTATGATTTTTTGATAAATTTTTGAGTTTTTGTGTAAATGAGTAGAAATCAATTATTAGAGTTAGAAATGAGTAGAAATAGCATTTAAGATAGTTTAGACATAGTGTATTAGATGTTTGTTGGCTGAAAATGATGATTAAGACAAGTTTTTTTTAGATTACATGGGGATACATTAGCACCATTGAATCAACTTATGAGTTGCATGAAATTTTAGAGATGCATCTCCAGAATTTCTCAACGTTTTAGTTTCCCAGATTCCGGAGATGCATCTCTGGAATTTTCTGCAGTTTTTTTAATTTTTAATTTTTTTGCTTGTTTGTTGTTTGCCTGCACTAATGGTTTATTTTACTTTAACTTACAAGCATAATGGCTGATAAACATGATAGATTGAGGCACGGGATGGTTGCTCAGTAAGCATCAGTGCGGAGGGAGAAGAGTCAGCAAGTTCCAGAGGCTCCTGGTCCTTTTGCACTGGAGGGTTACTCAGCACGCTCGTGCTTCTCCTCATGCCACTCCATATTCTCCTTCCCGTAGGATACGAGATTCAACATCTAATGCATCACTCCCACCATCCTCCCGCAAGCATCAAGTTTCACCAGTGCCACCTCCTATTATGGATGTTGATGATCCAGTCCCACTTCCTACTACTGATGTTGCTGATCTAGAGCCATCTCCGGAGGGTGAGGTCGTTGCATATGTTGAGCCATAGGAATTTGGACGAGGTCCAGTTGATTTGTCGTTACTGCCTCTGTATCCAAACCATACTCCCAGACATATTTGGGATGGAGAGGTAGCATTAGTTGGATTCATTTTTTTACGTTAATTTTAATTGACAAATTTCAGACATTGATTATTTTTTCAGGAGCGTGATCTGCAAAAGTTTCTTAACTATGGAAGCAATATTTTTGCCTTGCCTAATTTGAATGACGATTGGTTTCAGTTAGTTTTATCCTTATCTAGCCTGAAGGACTTGTGTATGACCGGTTATACTACGGTCAACCACGAGATGCTTAATGCATTCTTGGAGAGATGTCACTCGGAGACCTCGTCATTTCATCTACCGCATGGCGAGATGTCTATCACACTTGACGATGTCTCGTGTTTGCTACATCTACCGATTAGGGGGAGATTTCTAGATCTTGAGAGGATGACCAAAATGAGGTAGTCGAGATGATGGTAGAGTATCTAAGGGCTGATCAAGGGGAGGCGATGGAGGAGTTGGATAAGACCATGGGTGCTCATGCTAGATTTGAATACCTGAAAAAGGTTATGAGGATGAGATCCTGAGAGTACATCTGGCTGATGGTGATGATGAGCAGGTGGCGCTCCATAGATTGCATGCATTGAGAGCATACATGCTTTATTTGGTCGGCACTGCGATTTTTGTGGACATGAGTGCCACTTATACAGACATCGTCTACCTATGGTACTTAGTGGATTTCAAGCGGATCTATGAGTACAACTAGGGGGCGGCTTGTTTGGTTTACCTGTATTTAAAGGTGAGATAGGGTTGTATGTGGAAGACGAAGCAGGTCACAGGCAGCGTGACACTACTAACAGTAATAATTATTAGTCTTTGAATGTTTTTGTCATTTTCATTTCAGCTTTGCAAAGCCATTACTGATAATTCGTGTGTTCCAAATTTTTCATTTCAGGCTTGGATCCTCCAGCACTTCCCATGCATCTCCGGCTGGGCGAGTATACTGACTTACATTGAGGATATGTCGCGTGCTACTGCTTTTATCTCGCTTAGAGGGAACTAGGCGACCGAGTCTTACAGAGCCGATCTTGACCGTTTGCTTGCTGAGGACATGCACTTCAACATCTATGTTGATCATTGTGAGATGCGGCCATTTGACGATATAATGATATACTTTGGATGGTTGGCCTGTGGATCACATCTCACTGCTCCTCATCTGCCCGAGCGCGTCATGCGGCAGTTCAGCTACACTCAAACCATTCCCAAGCACCCTGTTGTCTCTGTTCCTCCTGCCTTGACACATAGACAGATAAATGACATGTTTGATGATTATGAGAGTCATCTGGTACCGAATGAGGCACGAGCTACCATAGCTGAGAGCGATTGGAGCTACGTCTTAGGGTACATTAGATGGTTCTTCAGGGTTTCACATTTGCATATGGTGCATGTTGCTCCAGAAGTTCCGCCGAAACCAGCTCATCATAAGATACTAGAGAATAAGCAAGCACAACTAGATCATGCTGAGGATGTTTTGCCTAGGTTTCGTCACACAGTGGAGATTGTGCGGGCAGGCATTGACAGAGGTATCTTCCCTGATGGGTTTGATGTGAGGCAGGTCTTAGATGCCATCATGATTGAGGCATATGAGTCATTGTTGTGTCGGAGACATTGCCAAAGGATAAAGGGATTGATGGACAAAGAGGTAGATGAGGCAGATGAGGCAGAGGAGAGGTAGTCAGACATACACAGTACTGTCTTAGTATATAGTAGTAATATGATGCTCTATATTTTATTTTGACAATCTTGCTACTGTATTGATCTCGATTGTATGACATTTTTTACATTTATTGGTATTTTATTTATGTATGGAATTTTCTAATCATCTGGATATATGTAAGTAGATTTTTTTATTTATTTTTGATTGTATGATATAGTTTAAATCTTCATCTGAATACAAATAAACAAAATATAACATGAAAGACCAAGTTTTGATACGTTATGGAGATGTATCTCCGAAATATTCACGGAGATGCATCTCCGGCCCAATTCAAATGTATAATGGCTTCTGAGTGGGATGTATTAAATGTTTTAAACTATTACGAAAATGTATCTACGGAATATTTCAACATTCATTCAAAATTTGGTGCGTCCGGAGATGCACCTCTAAAAACTAGGGGCATTTAAATAATTTCACGTGGTGGCCAAGAAGTATTAAAGGTGCATTAAGAAATACTAAAAAAAATTGATTTGGCCCTCTTTCTTACAAAAAAAAAAGATGAGGTGTTAGCCTCATTTTCATTAAGGAGGTAGTATATTTTTGGCTAAAATACAGTTTTGGTCCCCCTGTTTAGCAAAATTCACGGTTTTGGTCCCCCTGTTTTTTTTTTAACAGTTTTGGTCCCCCACTCCAATTTTGGCCCAGAAAAAGTGATGAACAGTAACTTGTCCGTACATGTCCGTACATGAACAGTGTACGTCCGTACAGGAACAGTGAGGGGTGAGGGACCAAAACTGTTAAAAAAAAAAACAGGGGGACCAAAACCGTGAATTTTGCTAAATAGGGGGACCAAAACTGTATTTTAGCCTATATTTTTAATTAAAATTTTTATTTTAATAAATAATGATAGTAATTGTGTTCTCCTATTTTACTTGATTTACAAAACTAAGCATCTCTTTTAAATTCAAATCATTTTAATAGTTCTTTCATATTTTTACATTTAAAATTGATAATATTTTCATTTCTTTTAAATATCATGTCAATTGTGAAACGTAACAAATCATCTTATAGAAAAAAATTATTTGTGAAACTTTAAACATAATAAGATCAGACTGGTGTAAAATCTCACCCGGTTTCTGAATTCATTCTGGTTAAAAGTTCAATAGGTTTAACATAGTAAAAATCTCAGTTCGGTTCGTGGTCAGCCTGTGTAAAATCACGGTTTGGTTCAGAGGATAGCCAATTCAAAATTCCATCTTGGTTTGAGATCAATATGTGTAAAATCTGTGTTTAGCGTGAAGACTAATCGCTTCAAGCTTGTTTGTTATTTGGTTTGGAGAATAATTGCTTCAAGCCTCAATTCGTTGTTTGGTTGGAAGTTAGCTTGGAATTTCATTTCCTTATATAAGGGGTTCGCTGGATTAACCTTCTAAAAGCTCTAAAGCAATAGTAGATACTCTCAAGATAAATTCTTGAGAAGATGAGTAGGTCATTTCTTTAAGACCAAACCATTATATATTTCTAGTGTTATTCTCTCTTCCCTTATCTCTTGTATTTTCCACTTAACTTCTTTTTTTCGAATTTCCACTCCTTTTTAAAATGTTTTATAGAAAAAAAATCAAATTAATGATTTTGTTTTAAATCAACGATTTTCAAACCTCCACAATTCACCATCCCCCTCATTGTGTATGGAGTTACATGTTCAACACCAATCACCTATTGAAATGTCAGAATGAAAAACCGAGGAAAAAGAAAAACTCATAACTCTAACCGTCCATGATTTTTGCTAGCAAGTCGTAAGGAGAAACCACAATCCTAAAGAGTGACTCACGACGTCTTACTCAAACCTAAGAATAAAATTCAATCTTCAATAACTATTGAGACAGTTCTAGTCCTAACAAAGAATCTCCACTACCACTTGAGGGAAACACACCTTCACATCAGGAGAGGAAAACAATGCACCTTATATTTTTACTTCAGAGAACCTAAGGACAAACTCTGAAATAAACAAGAGACCATATTATGGCATAAATAAATAGTCTACAACCTTGGAGCTTTGAAATAAGAAACTCTGAGGGGCCGAAACTTCAAGTACTGACCAATCCTACCGCCCATATTACATAATGACATAGTAACAAATCACAATGACAACTCTTCCAAATATCGATGACCTTGAGGTCAGCAGAGACATAAACCACGTTCTCCGCTCCCAAGAAGGCATTCTCTTTCGGAGTCGGAATGCAAAGGTAAGTGACTAAGACATCATAACTACCATCGACAATGTACCTTACGTTTCTTATCCTCTAACAGTATAAAAAGGATGAAGGCATCTCGTTCCAAAACATTTTTAGCAAAAGAATCAACGAGTACTTCATAAGGAGGGAACTTCTAAAACCCTAGGAAATGGGAACCTATGACAGGACGATCGACCTCGACAAATACATGGAATTGATTGAGGTTCTCTTGAATTATATGGGAGTAAGAGGCCCCGAGATGTGAAAATCATTTTTCCTCGCTCAAAATGTAGGGATTATGACTTCGTTTAAGGGACTAAGGAACGAGTAAATCAATTCTTGGGGATAACTTCACATATGTTTCTTTGTACACTTCACAGAGTCTCAAAGGCATCTCAAGTCATTGAAAAACCTAGGATCCATCAAGTATGTAAAGGATGAACCAATGTGATCATGCATTGAAAGGTTCAATGAAGAAGCAATATTGGTTAAAAAATGTTGATGATGAGACAAAAAAATATGTGTTAAGTCTTAGAATCAAATTAGGATTTAAATTCACCTAAATCATCACGATTAGGACCCAAAAAAATTCAACAAACTACTTTTAATGGTAGAGAATGATATATAATACGAAGAAAAATAAGTTGCGAAAGGTGATATATGGTGGAGGGTTCGAGAAGGCAGAAACAAGCAGAAGATGAGCCGAGGAGACCAAACAAAGAAATGAGAAAATGGGTGAAGCTAAAAAGGATTCCTAGATAGGTCGAGAAGGAAAGGGGCACCACCATCCAGATAATATGATCATACCCTTCTAAATGCATCAAAAGAATGCATCAATGCAGAATTCCAAGAAGAGTAAGTTCAAGCAGAAAGCCACATCGGGAACATCCTGAACTTGACAAATTTATTTATTGTCATTTCCATCGATATAATATCCATAACACGAGGAGTGTGTACATTTGAAAGAAGTCATTGAAAACTTAAGCATAAAAGGAATGTTGTCCAGATTCTCCCACCAAGAAAATAACATGTCCAAAGAAAAAGACTAGATCCGTAAAGCCCATAAAAAAGAAGGAATGAAGTGACCCAAGTGGCTAAAAGGAAAGAAAAAAAATCTAACAATGAAGAGGAGTATGAGCTACCAATCAAAAACACCATCGTCTGATAAACGTTTAGTGAGTGGGAAAGATTACTCATTTTGTAGTGGTGTAATTGGAAGGAGTCATGGGGGTGTGGTGAAGGCATATTCTTTGCCAATCGTTTTTTCCATATCACCCCTCTATTAGTTTGAGCACCCCTGTTTTGGACAAGGAGTTTTTTCTTTTGATATGTCATATGGATCCTTCATGTCTCCGTCCATAGCGTGTGATCATGCGAGTAATGTATATTGGGTCAATAATGACATGTATTGAGTCGTGGCAATTAATTGCGGTTCCTAAATTTCATGGAATCAACTGCTAATTCTCGGGGTTGTTGTTATATCCCAATAAGTCTTGGATTCAGGCCTAGATAGGCTATAAAATACCTTAATATTGCATAAGAGATAAGCAACATCAATTGATAAATACATGCAGACATTGCTTCTCACCCTACGTGGGCTAGATCTCGATCTTATAACAACCTTAAAGCCTCTGATAGCCCTTAACCACTATGGGGTTGTCACACATTTGAACTTTTTAGCAAGTACAATTGGCGTCCACCGTGGTCACCTATAAAAGAAACCCGGGCCACACTCATTATTTACTCACTATTAATTTCACTATCTTCTCACGAGGATGTTCGAACAAAGTTTCAAGAAGACCGCCAACACCATTAGAGGTTTTGTCGGGGGAGAATATAACTCTTCCCAGATAAAGTATGCTTGACAAGAATTAGTAGCAAACACCGCACCCTCTAAAGCTCTCAAAACCTCAAGTAGGTACCAAGAACCCAAAATCACATTTTCAAGAGAATACACATTTGGTGTCCCCCCCCCTAATAATGATTTCAAGGGTAATTATTATTCAGTATGCTAATTGGGATGTTAAGCGAGTGTTGATTAACCTTGGCAGTTCAATAAACATCCTGTTCAAGAGCACCTTCTAGGGGCTCTTTCTTGATCCCAATAGCAATGGAGCTTTCCAAGGATCCCTAGTTGGCCTTTCAGGCGAGCAGGTGCAGGTCAAGGGCCACATCACACTCGAAACAACATTCGACTCAAAGGGTGAGCGCCAAAACCATTGAAGTGAAATATCTTGTGATAAATGCCGCATCCCCTTACAACACCATCCTAGGAAATCCCTCTCTCAACTTGTTGGGAGAGGTCTTGTCCACTATTCATTTAAGCCTCAAATATCCACTACTTGACGGACATATGAGTACGGTTAGAGAGGATCAAGTGATCGTCAAAAAATGTTACCATAGTATTTTAGAAATAACGAGGAAACCCCTCACCCTGGGTGACATCCCTTGCCCAGAAACAGATGACGCCAATACAGCATGTTGCACTACAAAAACTGTGTAAATTATTGTGGTTTAAATATGGTGTTTAATAAAAACCGCCACAATTAACAGTAAATTATGGCAGTTTTATCAACCGACGTAATATTAGTGATAAAACCCACTATTATTTTTATAATTTATCTTTAAAAAATTGAAAAACATGCTATATGTTTTAAGAATTCCCTCCTTTAATAGTAAATATTTAATATTGAATTAAAAAATTATGTAAATGAATTTAAAATAAAATACCCTAATTTACAATGCACCAAATCCCTTTTTTAGGGGTGTAGATGGGTTGGGTCAACCCACAAAATCCGGTCAAATCCATCCAAAAAAATTCAAAAAAGTGTGTTGGATCGGGTTATTGGGTGAATATGAGTTTAAAAACTAAAAAAATCTATTAAAAATCGGGTTTCAGGTAAACCCATACCCAAAAAAACCCACTGACCTATTAATCAAACATTTATTATTATAATTTTTATGATTTTGATGAGTATTAACTTAGTTGTTTCATTTTTAGTCTCTTAACATTTACTATTTTAGTGAACCATGACTTTAACTAATTTTGAATGTTTCACCCTTTAGTTATTTTGATGCTAATACAATTTTATGTCATGGAACTTTTGTTTATTGCTAGTGTTTTATAATAAATTTACTAGTTGATGTTATCTTTTATTATTTTATGATGCTAAAAGATAGTAAAAAGATATTACCTAATTTGTTTTAAGAAAATAAAATTGTTGAGTAATTTTTATGAAAAAATATGATGACTCGTCATTTAGTCATTCAATATTAATAAAAAAAGCAAAATTATTTGGGCAACCCACTTCCTAACCAAACCTAAAAATTACTGGGTTTGACTAAATTGACCCATTGGTGTAACGAATAAATATTTTACCTCACCTAAACCCGAAAATTTTACCTCATACCCCTACTTTTATTCTTATACCCCTACATTTTATAAAAAATACCAATTTTGCCCTTATATATTTTGAAGTAATTTATTATTTTATTTTTTTAAATATTTTTTTGTACCAGAAGACTTTGCAAAAGAGTTCCGGTAGTCATTTTTTAACCTATTTTTTGTGTACCGGAAGACTTTGCAAAAGAGTTCCGGCAGTCAATTTTTGTGTACCAGAAGACTTTACAAAAGAGTTCCGGTAGTCATTTTTAAATTTTTTTGTGTACCGGAAGACTTTGCAAAAGAGTTCCGATAGTCAATTTTTGTGTATCGAAAGACTTTGCAAAAGAGTTCCGGTAGTCATTTTTTGGAATATTTTTTTTAAATTTTACTTTGTGTACCAGAAGACTTTGCAAAAGAGTTCAGGTAGTCAATTTTTGTGTACCGGAAGACTTTACAAAAGAGTTCCTGTAGTCATTTTTTAAACTTTTTTTGTGTACCGGAAGACTTTGCAAAAGAGTTCCGGTAGTCAATTTTTGTATACCGGAAGACTTTGCAAAAGAGTTCTGGTAGTCATTTTTTGGAATATTTTTTTAAATTTTATTTTGTATACCGGAATACTTTGCAAAAGAGTTCCAATAATCAATTTTTGTGTACCGGAAGACTTTACAAAAGAGTTCCGGTAGTCATTTTTTAAAATATTTTTTAACTTTTATTTTGTGTACCGGAACTCTTTTGCAAAGTCTTCCGGTATGCAAAATAAAATTAAAAAAATATTTAAAAAATAGAATAATAAATTAGTTAAGAATATATAATGGTACAATTGATATTTTTTATAAAGTATAAGGGTATAAAAATAAAAGTAGGGGTATGAGATAAAATTTTCCCTAAACGGAAATGTTTTATGTATATTAGGTATAAAATTTTCCAGAGAGATGCTTGCGCCAATATGGCTACATCCAGAGGAGACCACCACCAGTTCCAGATACACCTTCTGAAGGTATTGATCGGTGGTTTCAGACGCACTTCCTCAGCTCCGATCGTGCCATTGTAGCCCGATCTGCACCAGTTCAGTATCCCTCGCAGTGTGAGGATGGCTACATGGAGTGGTTTCTCACCGTATCACATCCACGCATTACTCCACCGCTGGCTGAGGAAGCACCTTCTGAGGATGCACTTTCTGGGGGTGTACCTTCTCATGACGCAGCTCCTCCTCCTCCTCCTCCAGCACATCACCATGATGACACACAACGCTTTCAGATGATTGCAGTCATGGCGGATGAGCTCATGGGCTTGGTAAACCCAGATGGCAGTGTTTCTGCTGGATTAGTTAGGATTGCACACCTAACCCGTGGGGGTCCTATTTAGTATTGTATATGTATTTTATATGTATATTTTGTCAGAACAATATATTGTATCATATGTATATTATTGTGTTGTATGTATATTATGTCAGAACAATATATTATTATTATACCTACGATTAAACTCTTACATCGCAGTGATATGAAAAAACAACTTAAACAAATTGTTAGTTTCTTGGATTGGCTAGAATTTTGGTAAAACAAAGTATGTTCAATGTTTGATGTCAAGGTGGTGATGTCACAACATTGAGTCTTAACACTGGGCTGTGTTAAGTGTTTAAGTTACTGAAGTTTGGATGTCTGATGTCACAAGTGATGTTGTGGCATTAGATCTGCAGAATTAACAACATCAGGTTATGATGTTGTTAGGGTTTGCGTGTTAGCTGGAATTGTGGAGAGCAAGCTGTCTCATTGGATGCGAATATCTTGGGATAGATATTCTCTGCTGCATAGGAGATCTGGTGCAGATTTGTAGGAGATTTAAAAGGTTGAAGATTTGAAAAGATTTTAGGAGAAAATCTGTTTTGAATATTCAGTTTTAAATAACAAATCAGGTCAGATATTGTAGCAGGTCCAAGTCCAATTCAAGGAGCTATATAAAGCGCACCAGTACTGAAGAAAAAGTAACGAAGAAAGAGAGCTAAAGACTGAGTGTCGATTGTGTCTTCGTGTATGTTTTGTAAACCATTCGAGTGTGAATTGGTATTGTTATTTTGAGTTGTTCTTGATCAAAGCTGTGAAGCAGAATCAAGTAGTGCTATTCAAAGTGTGTGATCTTTGAATTATATCACTGAAGTGTTTTAGGGATTGAGTAGTGTTCTCATATCTAAGTGGTTTCTTAGGTAGAAAGTCACTAGTAGGAATTAAGATTAGGAGATTGTCAACTGGGTTGTTGAGTCTGTAATTTAATTCTACAAGTAGTGAATTTCATCCCTGGCTTGGTAGCCCCCAGACGTAGGTAGTTAGACCGAACTGGGTGAACAATTTTGTGTGTTATTCTGCTGTTTATTTTGTCCATTGTGCAGAGTGTGTTGTTGTGACATCGCACTTAACATCACACGTCTGATACCAGAATTTCAATTGGTATCAGAGCAGGCATCCTGTCTGTCTCTGGGTGAGATCTAGGGAAGTTACTTTCTGGTGTAAAGATGGACAAAGAAGTTGGAGGATTTGTCAACAAACCCCCTATTTTGGATGGCTCGAATTATGATTATTGGAAGCCAAGGATGATCACGTTTTTGAAATCCTTGGACAGCAGGGCTTGGAAGGCTATAATTAAAGAATGGAAAGCATCTGTTGTGTTTGAAAAAGATGATGCTGGGAAAGATAAAGAAGGCACCTCAAAGCCGAAGCCTAAAGAAGAATGGACCAAGGAAGAAGATGAACTTGCCCTTAGTAACTCGAAAGCCCTAAATGCAATTTTCAATGGAGTGGATAAGAATATATTCAGGTTGATCAATACCTGTGAAGTTGCTAAGGAGGCGTGGGATATTTTGAAGGCTACACATAAAGGAACATTTAGAGTTAAGATGTCAAGACTTCAGCTTCTAACATCTAAGTTTGAAAGCCTGAAGATGAAGGAAGATGAGACTATTCACGACTTCCACATGAGTGTTCTTGAGCTGGCCAATGCATCTAGTGCTCTTGGAGAGAAGATGTCCGATGAAAAGCTTGTAAGGAAGATCCTTAGGTCCCTCCCTAAGAAGTACAAGATAAAGGTTACTGCCATTGAAGAATCACATGACATATGCCAAATGAGGGTAGATGAGCTCATTGGATCTCTTCAAACTTTTGAGCTTGGTTTGAATGAGGAAGAACCAGAAAAGAAGCCAAAGAGTATAGCCTTGGTGTTAAATGATCAAGAAGAGAAAGGGAATAGCTCTGAATCCCAGGAAGATCTATCTCAGGCCATTGTTATGTTGGGAAGGCAGTTCAACAAAGTAATCAAGAGGATGAACAATAAGCCTAATATCAAGAACATCCCTTATGATATCAGCAAGTCAAAAGAGAAAGATGAAGAAAAGACTGCTCAGGATAAAGGTGTTCAGTGCTTTTGAATGTGAAGGGTATGGACATGTCAAGAAAGAATATCCCACATTCTTGAAGAAGCAGAAGAAGGGCATGTCAGTTTCCTGGTCTGAATCTGATAGTGAAAGTGAAGGTGAGTCAGCAAAGCGTGTTAGAGCATTAACAGGAATTGTTGTTTCTGATGATGATAGTGATGGAGAAATAACTTATGAGGAGTTAGCATCTACTTATCAAGAGCTGTGTTTAAAAAGTGCTGAGATTTGTCAAGAAAACAAGTGTCACAAGCAACAGATTGCTCAGCTTGAGAATGAAAAAGCTGATCTGGAAAATGAAGTTGTACTAGTTAAATCTCAACTTGATCAGATGACAAAATCTGTCAGGATGATGAACAGTGGTACAGTCACTCTTGATAAGATTCTTCAGTTAGAGAAAGTTGCTGGAGATAAATCAGGTATAGGATATGTGGTTGAGGAAAAGGGTTCTACAAAAGCAAGCACTTCAGGAACAAAGAAGGAGGTGTCCCAACCAATGTCTCAACATCAAACAAAGAGACAGGATCCTACACCTAGGAAGGGTGCTCATTCACAGCCTCAGAATGTTGAGAAGAAGAATGGTCCTCATCAGAGGAAGATGCAGCCCCAAGGAGCTAGTCAGTATATGCCTCCCCAATATCACAAGAGCATGCAAGCTGCCAGGTTCAAACAGAAGATGTCTCATCAGATGTCTCAACATCAGGGAGACTGGTATGGATATGGATATGGATACAATAATGTTGTGCCTCATCACTATGGAAGAAGGAAGCCTCATCACCATAGGAGACAACCTAGGAGACAGCATCCTCAGTACAGAAGAAGACAATCCAACTATGGAAGAATGAGACAACATTATGGGTGGCAGCAACAGCATTATCATCAAAGTGGCAGAAGATTTAACCACTCCAGAGATGACAGAGTCAGATGTTTCTATTGTGGCAGGTTTGGACATATGCAGTCCTCGTGCTTCAAGATTCATGGTTATCCAAATTCTGCTCCTCAACCCAGACAGAAGGAGGTCAGGCCCAAGGTGGTGAAACAATGGGTTCTTAAAGCTCAGGTCACATGTCTATTGGCTCATACCTCAGATGGACATTTTGCCTTGGAAGCATGGTACTTTGATAGTGGATGTTCAAAGCACATGACTGGATCCAAGGAGTAGTTGGTGGAGTTCAATCCTTGCCATGAAAATAAGGTTGTGTTTGGCAATGGAGAAAAAGGAGTAGTAGAAGGAGTTGGAAGAGTGAAGAATCATGATGGTCTTACTCTTGATAGTGTGATCCTTGTCCAAGGTTTGAAGGCTAATCTGATTAGCATAAATCAGCTATGTGATGAAGGTTACAAAGTTAACTACACCAAAGATGAGTGTGTGGTTTCTGATGAGCATAATTAGGTTGTGATGAAGGGTATAAGATTCAAAGATAATTGCTATCAATGAATACCGAAAGAGGTCAGCTTATATGATAATGTTATGATTGATGTTGTAACATCAGATGGTAACATCAAGCATGAAAGAATACTGAAAGGGCAATCAGAATTAATGAATTTTGACATAAATCCTTTTAAAAATTTAAAAGAAAAGTGTGTATGGAGGGAGAAAGTCATTGATACTCAAAATCAAGCTCCTTGCCTCAGACCCTCATTTCCTAGTGTTGCAACATCACGCTTCTTCAAAGCCCTGTTCTCACAACTGTTCATCTTCTTCGCCTTCAAGAATCAACCCTCACTAAATCTCGCCTATCTCGAAGGATTCATGGCTTCTCCATCAAAGAAATCTGCGAAAGGAATAGCTAGGGTTTCCACTGACGAAGGTTCAGCATACGATCCTATGAACATTAAGCCCATCTCAACAATTCTTCCTGAATCAGGTACTTCGAGACCCACAAAACTAACTCCTAAGAGATCTGCTACTGTCTTTAAAAATCCAGAAACAAAGAAAGTTGTTACTAGTGTGTTATTTGCGACAAAACTGTGCCAAAATCATCTACTTCTCAGTTTGTTGAAGAGAAGTTTGATGTAGACAAAAGGATGGGTAATCTTGCCTCAAAATTTCTGGACAAAGGCATCCCTGTTAAAGGAATTTCAATTCCTCTGAATCATATGCCAGCTGAGAAAGATAACATGCAAGGAGGTAAGTCAAGTCTTCAACAACTTGCAATAACAGCTATTGAAGATGCTGATCAGAGTGAAGACATACATGAAGAAACAAGTGTTGAGGAGAATGTCAGAACATCACCTGAACATCTTTCTGGTAGTAAAGATAATGCTGATGTAATCAATGTAGTTGATTTATCAGATGATGCGGTGATAGCTAGAGCAGTTCCTAGTATTGCAAAGAGGTTGAAAATAAGGAAGGGAAAGAAGGCTGAACCCTCTCCTAAGAAGTCATCTGATAATAAGAAGAAGACCATTGTTGTTGGACCAGCAAAAGCCTGGAGTAAAGTGGAAGTAAATCCTAGAAAGAGGAAGGCTGTGGAGCATTCAGAGTCTGACTATGATGTCGAAGAAGATGTTCAGGACATCACGCCTATCAGGAAAACTATTCTAAAGAGAATATCTGATAAGGTCCCTGAAGTTCCAATTGATAACATTTCTTTCCATTATGCCAGTAGTGCATCTATGTGGAAGTTTGTCTGTCAGAGAAGGCTAGCCCTGGAAAGGGAACTAGGTAAAGAAGCTTTGTAAATGGTGGAAATTATGGAATTAATTAAGACTGCTGGACTGGAGAAGACTGTGACAAAACTTCCTAGATGTTACAAAGGGCTTGTCAAAGAGTTTATAGTAAACATCCCTATCAACATTACTGATAAGAGAATCACAGACTTCATGAAAGTCTTTGTTAGAGGGAAGTGTATAAATTTTTCTCCTAACATCATCAACAAATATCTAGGTAGACATGATGGAGAGTGCAGTGATCTTGAGTCTATTGATAATGATATCTGCAAGGAGATTACTGCTGGCCAAGTGAAGGTTTGGCCATTGAAAGGGAAGCTGAAGACTAGCAAACTCAGTATAAAGTATGTCGTGCTTCACAGGATTGGTGCAACTAACTGGGTGCCAACCAACCATAAAACAACAATTGCTGTTGGTCTTGGGAAGTTTATCTATGCTGTTGGAAAGAAAATGAAATTTGACTTTGGAAGCTATATTTTTAACCAGGTGGTAAAACATGCTGAAACCAATGCTGTCAAGATACCTATAGCATTCCCCTCTTTGGTTTATGGAATCATTTTAGATCAGCAACCTGAGTCTTTAACAAGCTCAGATATAGCTTGCCAGAGGAAGACAGTCTTGTCCCTACACCCTAAGCTGTTTACTGGACGTCATGTTCCAGACATTGTTGTAACATCAACTGCTGAAGACAAGAAGAAGACTACAAAGGTTGAACTGAGTGAAGAATTGAAGACCATGTGCAAAGACCTTGATGCGGTCATCAGTACCAGTCTGGTTAGAAAAGAGAAACTTGAAAAGCTGATCCAGCAGTTAGAACAAGACAATGGTGATGATGTTCCTGTTGAAAGTGGCAAAGAAGAAAATGATGAATCTGATAAGGACAATGCTGATTGCTCAGAAGAAGATGATGAGGAGGTTGATCATGGAGTTGGATCTAGTTCAAATAAAGACTAGCTTATGTGCATTTGCTACTAGTAGTTTTAGTTTTATGTTTCTGCAATGTTTTTTGGTTCAACACTTAATGTGCTTGGTTTGTAATCTGGATATTGTGCTGTTATATGCACCCTTTATGCTTTTGTTCTATGATTTGTTATGCTAACTGTGAGGCTAACAATGAGAGCTAGGGTAGTACTAACTGTAGAGGTTGGCAAATTGTGGCTAAAAAGGGGGAGAAGTAACCAAGAAGTTAAAGGCCAAGGAGTTAAAGTTGTCAAATATTCTCTGCTGTCAAAGGAGTTGATGGGTGTTGCTGCTGAGGATGTAGCTGATTGCTGAAGTTATAGTTCAGAAGTGCAGATATTAAGGGGGAGTAATTAATGAATTGCTGAACAGCTGCTATGCTGGTTGTTGCATTGAGGGGGAGTGCTCATTGCTGGTAATGATGAAATATGGGCAGCTATTTGAAAATTTGTAGCTGTTGAAAGTGGTGCTGCAACAGAGTTTTGTGAAGTGAAGTCTTTTTGTATTGAAGATACTGCTGCGTAAAGTTTTTAGAAAATATTGAAGTTTATTCCCCTGCTGAAGTCTCTAAAGGTGCAGAGATTGTTTTAGCCAAAATTAGCCAAAGGGGGAGATTGTTAGTTTCTTGGATTGACTAGAATTTTGGTAAAACAAAGTATGTTCAATGTTTGATGTCAAGGTGGTGATGTCACAACATTGAGTCTTAACACTGGGCTGTGTTAAGTGTTTAAGTTACTGAAGTTTGGATGTCTGATGTCACAAGCGATGTTGTGACATTAGATCTGCAGAATTAATAACATCAGGTTGTGATGTTGTTAGGGTTTGCGTGTTAGCTGGAATTGTGGAGAGCAAGCTGTCTCATTGGATGCGAATATCTTGGGATAGATATTCTCTGCTGCATAGGAGATCTGGTGCAGATTTGTAGGAGATTTAAAAGGTTGAAGATTTGAAAAGATTTTAGGAGAAAATCTGTTTTGAATATTCAGTTTTAAATAACAAATCAGGTCAGATATTGTAGCAGGTCCAAGTCCAATTCAAGGAGCTATATAAAGCGCACCAGTACTGAAGAAAAAGTAACGAAGAAAGAGAGCTAAAGACTGAGTGTCGATTGTGTCTTCGTGTATGTTTTGTAAACCATTCGAGTGTGAATTGGTATTGTTATTTTGAGTTGTTCTTGATCAAAGCTGTGAAGCAGAATCAAGTAGTGTTATTCAAAGTGTGTGATCTTTGAATTATATCACTGAAGTGTTTTAGGGATTGAGTAATGTTCTCATATCTAAGTGGTTTCTTAGGTAGAAAGTCACTAGTAGGAATTAAGATTAGGAGATTGTCAACTGGGTTGTTGAGTCTGTAATTTAATTCTACAAGTAGTAAATTTCATCCCTGGCTTGGTAGCCCCCAGACGTAGGTAGTTAGACCGAACTGGGTGAACAATTTTGTGTGTTATTCTGCTGTTTATTTTGTCCATTGTGCAGAGTGTGTTGTTGTGACATCGTACTTAACATCACACGTCTGATACCAGAATTTCACAAATCAACACTTAACATTACATAAACAACTTAATTAAGCAACATTAAAAACCTAAACACTACCAGATGCTTCAGGGCGTTTCAGCATCTCCATTATTTCATCAATTGATCTTGGAAGCTGCACATCAAACTCCATCGGACCCCTTGTTAGCCTACGGCGAAATGATTTCCACATTTTGATGACATCTTCATCGTCCTTCAGCTCAATTAGGTTGTATTTCAGACTACCATCCACCCAATCCTCCCGAAACTCGATCTTCGACACCTTTCTATTGTCACCTTCAGGCAAAATCCCTTCAACTTTGAAGTTAGGCCGACAAAGGAGGTTGTGTCATCGGGAAGCATGAATTCGACAGGACAAGAACCTCTCTGGAAGTAAACTTCTGACTTAATAAAAAATGCGAGAGAAGCCATTTTTTCAGATATGTTTTACCACAAGACATAACCCCTATTTATACAAACGTTCATCCATTCTGGACCGCACAAAGTGTCGGTGCAATCACAACCATACAAAACTGTCGGCAAAATCTCGACCGTTTAAAAATAAAACCCTAAAATTATAACTACCGGGAATTTCAAATGGGGTGAAATTCCCGGTATCAAACTGTACTTTTCAGGGCATTACCAGATTTTTACCACTTACCGGGAAATTTGAAATTACCGGTATACCGGGAATTTCAAATACACTACCGGAAATTTTGGACAATACCGAATTTTTTTTAACATTACCGGGAATTTCGTCCGGAGATTGTTTGAAAAAATTTAAGGGACATTTTCGCTATTTAAAAAATATGAGAGGTGTCAGGTTTAATTGGGGGGTGGCAGGTAAAATTCTCTAAGTTTGGCCAACCCAACTCAAACTGTCCCACGTATACCCTTACCATTTGCCTCCAACCGTAACTTTCGTCTTCTTCATTCTCCCAAGCCAAATCCCTTTTCCATTTCTTCTCTTTTCGATATTTTCCCAATCTAAATGGAACGCTAAAATTATTGACCTTAACAATCATCCACCTAACAATCATTCAAACGCATTCGATATTGATTACGAAAACCTAATAATCCTTCAAAGTTCAAACCCTAACAATTCGAATTTCGGGTTATTGTGATTCCTTTCTATAATTTCTAATTTCATGTTTCGCTGCTCTTCTGCTCCGTTTCTTTTCTTTTCAAGCCAACTTCAAGGTAAAATTTGAGTTTCTCTTTGTTATATAATTATTTGTTAAGTTAGGTTGTTTATTTGTTGCTTAAATTAGTTTAAGGGTCTGGTTTATGAATATGTCATTTGTATCATGATTAATTCCATGGTTAAGAAAGTCATGTAGACATGGTGCCATGATGACATGTTGCGGGTTTTTCTTGAGACATGACATAACATAAAAATAAGATTCCGCATCTTATATGTTTTTCTCAAGATTGAGTTCGTTGGATATCCTTCAAACCTACTTCTCTCATGTTTTACATATTTGTTCCACTTTTTTATGGATCCTTATTAGTTAAGTTCATTGTTTGCTTCATATTTGGAAATTGGTAATGTTGATAGTAATGATTTTGGTGACTTAGGGTTTTACTTGGAAAACCATGCTCTATAATTATATACAAGACACATGGCATACTTGGAAAACCAGGTTTAGCAATGTATAAACGGAATCATTTAGTTAGACGTATGATTGAGGAATCTGGTGTACCATATACCTACATCTTTGCCTTACTATAACAATTGTCATCCATAAAAACTTCCTCCACTGTTGGATAAATTGAACGTCTATGTTAACAACAATTGAAAAGGTATATAACAAAACAACCACACTCATAATTCCTTATAACATTAACTGTAATTCTCATATTAGTAATGTGATTAACTCTGCAGCTTACTTTGTTGCTGCCTTTGTTATTGGAAAGTTCACTATGAAGTTAGTTGATGATCATAGAACAATCAACAAAATTATTCATTTTTGTCCTTTTGTCAACTATTATAGCATGAATGAACTTGCTTCTTTGTACGAATTGCTTGAAAATTCCTAGAGTCGTCGTCTCTAAAAACAATATTCTAATGTGACAAATAATATGAAACAATGAAGTATTTCATACAAAAAATTTGTTTACTTGGAAATGCAGAAAATTGCATACCAGAGAGTATTGTGGCATCACATACTCATGCTATATTCATCAATGGATGTTATTTTAGTTATAAGATGAATGAAATCCATGATGTTGATATTATCACTATGTTTGGAGAATCATTCAGGAGCATGGAGGATTGTTTTGAGAGCTTAGTTGTCATGGCAGCCAACAAGATTCCTAAAGGGAATACTAGAGTTGTCGAAGGATTTTCCTGTCAATAAAGGGCTCAGACAATGTGATTCGTTGTCACCCTTTCTCTTCATCCTTGTGATGGAAGGTCTGAATGGCATTATAAAGAAAGCTGGAGCTACATCTCTTTTTAAAGGTTTCAAGGTCTCGGAGGATGTCTCTTATAGTGTTGTGCAATTTGCCGATGACACTGTTTTTGTTGGTGAAGCTTGTTGGGATAATCTTTGGCGTTTGAAAGCGGTGCTAAGAGGGTTTGAGCTTGCTTCTGACCTCAAAGTTAATTTTTACAAAAGCAGGATATATGGAATCAATTTGAGATAGGGTTTCTTGGATGCTGCAACACTGTTCTTGCATTGTGAGGATAACAACTTACCTTTTAAATTTTTAGGTATCCTTGTTGTAACACCCACATATAACAACATACATCAAAGCATATATATTATACGTGAATCCAAGTTTTGTATTGAAAAACCATAAGTTCCTAGTTAACACATTGTATACATTACATGCCCAAAACACAAAATACTAAAAATCTATGGCATAATATATACAAGATGTTCCAAAGTACTAAGAACTAGATTAACAAGGTGATCTCAAAATAAATTTCCACAACGGAAGTTATGCCATCCCCAAAAGCCAAGACACGTAAGGATAATCAAACGGCTTTATCCTTACCCTTCGCGGAACCTGAAGTACCTGTAATATAATCAACAACATGGGGTGAGATATTAAATCCCAGTGAGTTCCCTATCTTATGGATTCTCTCAGCTTTACAAGGTTCTATCAATCCTAACTCAAGTCAAAGGGAAGGGAAGTGACCTTGGGTTCACAATCTCACACTATATTGAAACATGTTCACGAGTCCGTTAACTCAAAATATCACTAATCGATAACCTCATTAAGGCACCCTTTTTTCCTGTCCTCTTCTACGTCTAGAAGTCGGCACGAGTCATGGATTCTCGTAGATTACTTGGCATATACGAAATGAATTCGGAAACCGAGGGACACATTATCACCTTACGAATCGTCACTTCGCACGGTCCATACACCGTCACAAGTCTCTTTACCTTATAGGCTCCATTCGTACTATAAACGGGAATCAAACTTACCAAGTAATCGTGCATACATTCCAGAGGAGCCCGTTACTCATGGAACGACAAATATCAGGGAAACGGTTACGATTACATGATCTCACATACAACTGTGATTGTATTCAACAATTACTAGGTCACATTTGCCTTAAGGCCACATTTGCCTTTTTCCCACAATTACAAGGGTTCACACATGTTCCATACTAGTGTCTTATTCTCTTCTAGACCATTACTCGTCGAGGATACACGCCTAGGCATCGAACGCACGAGCATCACCATCTAGATTATCTATCAATTCCTAGTCACATTACTAGGTTCTACTATAGATTTATGGTAAGGTTTCTTCACTCTTCCTATTCCATATTTTAAACATGTATTCCCTCAATTACAATTCACAATAAGAAGTTTAGATATAGCACATCACAATAGTATAATAAAATACATGTAATACTTCAACTCATAATTTATCACATTTCTTGAGTTCCCTCCGATTCATTTAATCGGGTAACAAAATTAATATTTTTCACTTTCATTGCATAAAATACTTTCATAGCTTTCCAACGATACCAAGAACACTTCGATCGGACACACGGATCAAAAGTTATGGATTTTAAAAGATTTTCAAAAATCAACACAGTGTTAACCGGTTAACAGGATATGATTAACCAGTTAACGAAAAACTTACAGTAGCTAACCAAGAATTTAACTCAATTGGTTAACCGGTTAACCAAATTACGTTAATCGGTTAACTAGTTCCTTTTTCACGCAGACAGTCAATTTTACACACGTTAACCGATTAACCCCATTTGGTTAATCGGTTAATACTGTAACAGAATCCTAAAACCTACATTTTCAGCATAAAACTCAATGGAAAATCATATAAACTCATAGGAACATCAAATCAAGCATATTAGGTTCAATACACACATAACCCAACTATACTATTCGACTATTTCCACATTTTAACCGTTAGAAACATTGATTTATCAAATTTATAATTTTCTCTCGACATTCTAACCTAAGTTCAAGTCATGAAATTTCTAGAACTTAAGGTGTCTATCTAGAACCCACCTCTAAACAAGACGATGGTGAAGATTGTGAGATGATTTGATGAAGAATGGAGAAGATCCAAGCTTTCCTCTTCTTCTTCTAGGTTTCTCCTCTTTCTCCCTTTTGCTCTTCCTTCTCTCTACTTCTTTCCAACTTTCTTTCTATTTTTGGCACAAGCGAGGAAATGAAATGATATAGATAAATATCAATTAGCTAGTAACACTACTAAATGTCCAAAACATCTCTATAGCACCAATTGATAAAACCTCAGAGTCAGATAATATTAATTTGATCTGGTCTGAGCTTATCAGTTGCTCAAATTATCTTTGCAGATAATTTCTCAGAGTACACCGGAACCCAGTTGATCAAAACTAATATTATCCAGAGCAAAATAAAATATGGGGTATTACACTTGTAGTTGAAAATCCTAGGAGAGTTAAACATTGCCACCATGTGTTAGATAGCCTGAGGAATAAGTTATCTGTCTGGAAGGGTAAAAATTTGTCCATCGGGGGGAGAGTTGCGCTTATCAACTCTTTTATGAATGCTTTACCTATTTTTTCGATGTCGTTTTATAAAGCCCCAGCTTTTATTCTTAAGGAGATTGTTAAATTGCAATCTAATTTTCTGTGGGGAGGTTCGGCGGATAAGAAGAATGTCCTCTGGATTAGTTGGAAGAAGGTTTGTATGCCTAATATTGAAGGTGGTTTAGGGATCAAGGATATTGGCTTTTTCAATAAATCTCTTTTGCTTAAGTGGAAGTGGAGGTTTCTTTTTGAAGAGGAAGCACTTTGGTTTGATATTCTTCAGTTCAGGTATGGGCGGCGTGATGGTAATTTAAGAAAGGTTGTTTTGTATTTTAATGGAAACAGAGGGTGAAATTCTAATTCGATCTGGTGGCATGATCTTATGTCGACTGGTTTTAGTAAAGAGCTTTCATTTGATTTATTTTCAAATGCTATCAGTGGACACTTGGGGAATGGCAACTAATTGCCCTTTTGGTTATATTGTTTGATAGGGAATGTTGCTCTTTATGAAGCTTTACCTTTGTTATTTAGCTTGTCTAATGTTAAGAAAGTTGTAGTAGAAGACATGGGATTTTTTAGTGCAGCAGGTTGGGTTTGGAATTCTTTGCAGCTTGAAGTGTACCAAGGTCCAGTATTAGGTAGTGAAGTGGAGCGTTTGAGGCAGTTGCTAGTTAGAGTGGCTTGTGTAGTTGGTGTAGAGGACTCATTGTCTTGGTCTTATAATGATGGTGGAGCTTTTTCTATTAGCTCATGTTATGTTCTGTTTGTAAAGGAGGGATTGCCAATCGTTGGGAGCAGAGGTATGGTAGCAGCTATGCAGAATTTGTGGAACGTGGCTTTGCTGTCGAAAATCCAGGTTTTCTTATGGAGGCTGTTTTGGAAAAGTATTGCAACAAAAGAGCAGTTGTCGAAGCGGAGAATAATTGCAGGTGATTCTAATGTGGATTACGCCTTATGCGAGACAATGAGTTTTTTTATTTATGGGTTTTTTAACATGTGCCCTAAGGGCCCAAGTTAGCATTACCCATGTTTTTATAAGAATACTTTCAAAAAATTTGGTAAAAAAATCAATAAAAATAAATAATATTTAAATTATTTTTTAACTATTGCTGGTAGAAATTTTGGTGGCATTAGAGGGCATATTTTTAAGTATATTATGGTGGTTACAAATGACGTACTCCCTCCGTCCCATATTATAAGAGAAATTTACTTTTTAGATTCATTGAATAATTAATGTATCTGGTTTATATATAGACCAGATACATTAATTATTCAATGAATCTAAAAAGTAAATTTCTCTTATAATATGGACAGAGGGAGTATAAGTTATTGATTTTTGTTTTTCAATGACTAATGTGGCGTTCAAAACCGCCTTTATTTTCATTCAAATACCACCATTTTAAACCATGTTAAAAATGGCGGTTCAAGCGCGATTTATCTTAAGGCATCTGCATATATCAATTCAATATGTTAAAAATGGCCGTTCACGCGGCGTTTATCATAGATTTAACATGTTATCACATCCACATCACATGTTCAATCATTTTAGGATTAAACATTCTAACTCTCACCTTATCATAAGGCATCCACTTATATCAATTCAACATTCGTCGTATCACAAGGCGTCAAAATAATATATCATCAATTAAAAGCTACAATCAACTGGATATAAAGAAAAATCAAATTATATTAATCACCTTAGAAAGATTTTGCTCAAACCTTCATCGGCCTCAAATATCATCAGAGAGGAAAAAAGGGGGAAGGAGGGTAAGGAACTTTCGTTATCCATCTGCTTAACCACTCATACATGAATAATTCTCCTACCTCGAAATTGAAGCAACAATGAAGCTTTGACTATGGGGTTTTCTCTTTATCCCTTCCAAAAGCTTCTTCTAAGTTTTCTCTCTTCTGCCTCTTTTCCACCTAAAACATGTACTGACTCAATTCTCTCCCAACTCGCCCACTTAAATGAAAACCTAATTTTATTTTATTAATTCTTTTTAATCACTTATCTCTCACCATTCCCACCTTCATTCTCAATTTTTATTATATTTCTATTTTACTCCCCAAAACCAATTATCTCATATTTTTCTATTAATTTTATTATTTAAAAAATAATTAAAATTAGTGATAACTCTACAAAAACTCTACCCATCCTTAAAATACCACTAAATTAATTAGAGCACTCCAATAAATAATATAAAGAAATTAGCAGAGGAAATCAGAAAAACTATGGTTTAAAAAACTTTTGTGATTATTTTCAGAGTTTAAAACCATTTTGAAAACGTTCAAGAAATTAGCAGAGGAAATCAAATGTGCAGAAAATAAAAACTTAAGGGAAAGAGAAAAACCTTCTAGAATTTAACAGGTTCAGTCAAGAAGACTTATTCATATCCCCAAGATTTGATATTGAGAGTATCTAGTAATTCTTAAGAGTTTTTAATAGGTTAAACTTTCAAACCCACTTATACAAGGAAATATGAAGTTTTGGGCTAACTTCCAACCAAATAACGAACAATAGAGAAAAGCAGTTAGTCGTCATTCCAATTGTATGAGTGTGTGTGTGCGTGCGCGCGCGTGTGTGTGTATGTGTGTGTGTGTGTGCGCGAGCATTCGTGTGCATGTGGGGGGGTGCGCGTGTGGGTGCGTGTGATTTAACCGTATAACTTCACAAAAAATCCATGGTGTTTTTACAAAACACGGTTCACTCAGATGCGACGGGACAAACTTTCACACTTCCTCTCTTTCACATTTTAAAACTTCAAGACTTATAAAGCAAACCAATCATATAGTCACTTTCTTGAATCTTGTTGGAGATGAGGCTTGAGATTTATTCCAATTTAGTACCATCATCAAAGGATGTTTGCAATGATCATCAAACTCTAACTTGTCTGCTTGTTACTTTAACCACTTTGCATTCTTGAATCTTCATAGGTTGCAAGTTTCCATATCGGTAGATTGCATCATCAAACACTCATTTTTAGTTGTCATTATTAATAGCACGTCATCAAGAGCTTTTTTGATTACCTGCAAAGCATGGTTCAACAAGCGCAACTGTTTTGTTCAAGAATCAAAATTAAAGTGTTTCAATGATGGATGACCTTGAGTTCATGGTGCTGATCTCCGATAAGGTAGCACGCGGTGGACGTACAAGATTAACACTCCAACACTCAAGTCAATTAAGAATTCAAGATAAGTGTAATAAAAATGGATATCAAAATAGTGTAGCTTGAGTATCCAATATAAAAAAATTTATATGTTGGATTATTTAAAATGAATTGATCCTTAATATTAATTGATCCTTAATATTTTAGGGCTTTGATCGGTCCAAAACAATACATTTCATTAATATTATGTAAGATTGAATAACTAAAAAGAAAAGAACACATCGAAAATTGCACCAACATAACTAGAATGTGGATCAATGGCATACCCATCAAATTATCTTGACAAATTGAATCTCTATTAATAAATTTGGATAAATAAAAAATTTATAAATTGTAAATAAAAAAACACTACTATGCTTGATAATTCACATAATTCAATATCATGTCTAGCAAACAAAATACATATCATTATTGGAGACTTAATTTTTCTTTAGAATTCATTAATTATTAGAGACTATGCAAAATTGCAACGCTAAATATTAACTTTAAATTAGTGTTAGAATTGACAATTTACTCACTGTACAAGGTTCAAAAGATGTATAAGATCTGCATTATTTATTTTCATAATCTGATTAAATTAATTAAATAAAATATGAAACAATCAAACAGTTAAATATATCATACTAATTCATATTTCAGTAAGAATAAACAAAATGTATAAGCCCTGCATTATTTATTTTCAATTACTTAAGTATGTAGACTCTATGATATTTAGCATTATAGTATAATCTTTGAAAGCTTAAAATGCATAAAAATTATGAAATCAAATAAGCAAGTCCCTAACATACTAAAATGTATGTATGAGATTTCACTGAAACAAATTAAATTAAAAAAAAAAAACTTTTTAATTTAATTGTGAAACACAAAATAAAGAACTAGAACAATAACAATAAAATTACAAGAACATCATTCTTATTTAACTAATAGCAGGAACGAGATCACTAGGAAAACATAAATTCTTTTTTCATTGATTCATTCTTTCTCTCAACAACATTCTTATTTCAACTAATAGAAGGAACTACATCACATTCTTATTTCAACTAATAGAAGGAACTAGATCACTAAAAAATAGCCCAACTCAAACACATTCTATCACAATTTTCAGTAATTTGTTTTTATCTTTTTACCAGACTAAAGACTAATATTTAGAGTTGAAGTAAATGTTATATAAACCCCAAAAATTCATTAATCATTAATAATAATAATAATAATAATAATAATAATAATAATAATAATAATAATAATAATAATAATAATAATAATAATAATGCAAAACTATTCCTTTAGTCTTTTAAGTTATTTTAAAATATCAAATTAGTTTATTACGTTTTTTTTTAACACTTTGATCTCTTTTTAAAAATCTCCGTTACAATAAATTGTAAATGCATATACCATTTGAATTGGTTTTTCTCGTTGATCACGAATATGCAATTAAATTTATGAAACAAGTTACGGTTCGTGAGAATCAGGTAAAGATGGACGAAATACATAATGAAAAATCATCGATCCGATCAAAATACACAATCAAATGCAAAACTAATTAAATATGTGTGATCAGCGCGAAAAATCAGTTCAAATGATATATGAGTTTGTAATTTATTGTAACGAAGATTTAAAAAAAAAAGATAAAAGCGTTACAAAAAAAATTTAATGAATTAACTTGATATTTTAAAATAACTTAAAAGATCTATACAGTAGTTTTGCCTAATAATGATAATAATAATAATAAAAATAATAATTATAAGGAGGAGGAGGTAGGTGATACACGTTAGTTTATATTGCTACTTCTTATATTCTTGAATTATAATATATTTCAAATTATTAAAGTTTTGAACTTCATTGTAAAGTATATATATATATATATATATATATATATATATATATATATATATATATATATATATATATATATATATATATAGCTAAGTTAAGCCTAATAGTAGAATCTACTGAATGTCTAGCACTAGCAGCTTGACTAATACTAGGGGAGTTATGGTACCTATAGGATTGACTTCTATTCATTCTAATGGCTATAGTTCCATCAGTACTTTGTATAACATTTCTAATCGATCTAGACTCTATTTTCTCAGGTTTTATTACATCTTTTAATATCCATTCTTCTGGAATTTTATCCATAATTTCAGATGCAGTTAGTATTTTGGGAGTGATTACATTTGAACGTCTTAAGTTAGCTTCTAAAAGGCAAACTTGGTTTTTAGGAGTACTTCTTATGGATTTAAAATCATAATTAACCGTTGAAACCTTATAGGTTACTCTACTAATCATACTTAGGTTCGAAGCACCTTGGACGAAGGTATCTCCTAACCCAGCAATCATAACGACTAAAGAGCTTTTGGTAAATTCATCAGCTAAACTCATATAATAGTTAGGATGGCAGTTAAAGTAAACTGGCCCATCATTTAGATTAGATTCTATCACCGCAATTGTTGAATTATGAAAATCTTTCATTCTTGTATCCCTTAAAACTTTTATGAAGAAAGGACTTCAAGGTCCCCTTCTCCAACTGAATCCCAAATAGTTAGCACTATTATTAGGGAAGAACCCTTTACCATAGATAAAGCCTGGATTAGAGAAGACTTTGAAGCAGAGTATAATAAAGACAAAAGAAAGTGGTATTTGGCAACTTTCTCTAAAAATCAAACACAAGATTATTTGAAACAATTTTACCAATTCTTGGAAGCCCAAGAAATTAATACTTATTTTTTCGTTTGGTTTGAATTACTATGTTTACAAGAAAATATTGAAAATCCGTTTGCCATGGACTTATTAATAGAAGTTAATAAAAGAATTAGTGTTAGATGGAAAACACTAAAAAGAGAGATAATAGAATCCGTTCATCCCCCTTTAAAATCCATAAAACTTTCCCCAGAAAAGAATTTAGAAATAGAGGCTACACCCTTTAAAGCCATTATTGCCCCTACACCAGAGAGAAGAGATTTAAATAATATACATAGTCAACTTAATTACTCAAATCAAATATTACACACCATGGCACATCAACTTGAAAGGATGGAAACTTCTGGGTTTAAATTTACAAAAACAGAAGAAAAACCAGATCCTACTAGACCCATATATCATTATGACATTCCCTCATCCTCAGAATTACAAAAAATAAAACTAGGAAATTCTACGCATGATAAAATAGAAGAATTAGTGGAAAGATTAAAAATTTTAGATTTAAAACCTGACCCCCAGGTTAACACTCTATCAAGAGAAGAGGAATTCGATAATATGATTAATAAACTAGGAAGACCTCCTAGAAACCCCACTAGAAATTACTACCCTAGACATTCCTTTGCTGACGTCCAGTTTTAAGAAAGGTTTAATTTTGTGGAAAATAGCTATTCGGGAGAATCCATTGTAGAATGGAACATAGATGGAGCCTCTGAACAACAAATATTAGATACAATTCAAAATATGACCATGGCAGCTACTGCCTTTATGCTAAGGAAAAACTCAGACAAAAAATCTAGAGAAATGTTAATTATGGGTTTTACCGGCCAGCTGAAAGGTTGGTGGGATAACCTTCTTAGTCCTGAAGATAAAAATCTTATAACCATAGTAGTTAAGTCTGAAACTAATGAACCAACCAGTATTACGGCGTTGCTCTACGCCATCACAAAATTTTTTGTAGGAGAACCTTTGAAGCTCCAAAAAAGAGCTTCAGATCAATTAATGAATCTTTATTGTCCAACTATGTCTGATTATAGATGGTACAGAGATATGTTTCTCTCTAAGTTATGTTTAAGAACCGATGGCTCTGCAGCCTTTTGGAAAGAGAGATTTATTAGTGGTTTACCCAGACTTTTTTCTGAGAAAGTCAAAATCAACGTACAACAAAATTACAAAGGAGAGATTCCTTATGATAGTTTAACTATAGGTGAACTTTCTAATTACATCGTAGAAACTGGAATTCAAATCTGTACTGATTATAAAATTAAAAACAAAATTAAGAATGAACAAGCTAATAGTAAACGTGAGATGTGAACATTTTGTGAACAATATGGAGCTACTCCGTTAAGGGCTCCTAGTAACCCTAAACATAAAAAGAATATTAGTAAAGGAAGAAGGAGCTATAAGAATTATGAAAAACAAAAATATTCTAAACCAGATTATTACCAAAAAGGTAAGAGGCCGTATAGAAAACCTTTTTCCCAGAAAGAAAAGAAATTTGATAAGAACAAAAATAAAGATATAAAATGTTATAAGTGTGGAAGATTCGGTCACTATGCTAGTAACTGTAAAGTTAAAGATAAATAAAACAATTAAGTAATTTAAATATATCTGACGAATTAAAAGATACTTTAGTTAATGCATTAAATAAAATTATGTTAAATTCAGATTACGAAGAACCCACCTCATCAGAAGAATCTTCTTATGAAGATCTAAATCAAATTAACAGCTCGGAAGATTCTGAGTCTGAACATGAAGAATGCTTAGGAATTGATTTTTGTGATTGCAGAAATTGTAATATAAAAATTGTCAATGTTATATCCAATAGCCAAGCCAACACATTAATAACTATTCTAGATAAAATGGAACCATCTGAAACTAGGGATGCCTTTATGAGGCAAATAAAAGATATAATTGATGATAACGATCTTACTAAACATCACGTTAGCAAAATTGAATTTAAAGATGTTATGAGTATGTTCAAAAAACCCCTAGATAAACCCTTATCCATAAATGATCTGTATGAAGAAGTCAGATTATTAAAAAGAGAGATACAAACTTTAAAAACCCAGGAGGATGAATTAGAAGTTAAATATTTAGAATTACAAGGAACAATGATAATACAAAATCAGAATTTTGAAGATAAGCTAAGAATAAGAAATACCCAACAACAATTAAGAGATAATGCCGCCAACCCAGAAAGTGAGGCAAAAGAGGAAAACAAAGAAGAACCCTATATTTTTAATATGGGAAAATTAATCTCTCACAAATGGTATACCATGATAGACTTAGTTATTCAAGATAAAGAATTCAAATTAGTCGCCCTAATAGACTCAGGAGCCGACCTTAATTGTGTTCAAGAAGGATTAATACCAACCCAATATTACAAAAAGACAAAAGAAAGAATTAGAGGAGCTAATGGAAGTAGACTGGAAGTGACATACAAGCTACCAAATGTAAAAATCTGCAAAGGAAAAGTTTGCTACAAAACCTCATTTCTTTTAGTAAAAAACCTTCAAGAAATCATTATCCTAGGAACCCCATTCTTATCGCTACTTTACTCTTTTAGTGTTAATGATCAAGCCCTTACTACTGAAGCCCTGGGACATTCAGTTAGTTTTGACTTTTTAGACAAACCTAAAATAAGAGATCTTAATTCAGTTCAGAGTAAAAATGTTACCATAGTAAATCTCATAACAAATAAGAAAAAACAGATTAATTTTATTAATAAAGAAATACATTACAAAAGAATAATTGAACAAATACAAACCCCTATTATTAAAGAGAAAATTAATACCCTCCAAAATAAATTTATTAAAGATTTATGTTCGGAACAACCTAATGCGTTTTGGACTAGAAAAACGCATGAGATCTCATTACCCTATAATCCTGAATTCAAAGAAATTAATATACCCACTAAAGCTCGCCCTATCCAAATGAATAAAGAAAATTTAGAATATTGTAAGCAAGAAATTCAAGGATTTTTAGACAAATGATTAATTAGGCCTAGTAAATCTCCATGGAGTTGTTCAGCCTTCTACGTAGTTAATGCCTCTGAATTAGAAAGAGGAAGTCCTCGTTTAGTAATTAACTACAAACCTTTAAATACAACATTACAATGGGTTAGATACCCTATACCTAATAAAAAAGATCTAATTAATAGATTACATAATAAAAGTATTTTTTCTAAGTTCGATTTAAAATCCGGATATTATCAAATACAAGTTAAAGAAGAAGATAAGTATAAAACAGCTTTCACGGTACCCTTTGGTCATTACGAATGGAACGTTATGCCCTTAGGATTGAAAAATGCCCCATCAGAATTCCAAAACATAATGAACGATATATTCTATCAATACTCAAACTTTACCATAGTCTATCTAGACGACATCCTAGTCTATTCAGACTCTATTAATCAACACTTCCATCACTTAGAGCAGTTCTACAAAATAATTAAAGAAAACGGTCTTGTGTTATCTGAGAGTAAATTAAAATTATTTCAGCCCAAAGTCAGATTCTTAGGATTTGACATTAGTCAAGGTGAGTACACCCCAATTACTAGATCCTTAGAGTTTGTCAGCAAATTTCCTAATGAAATCAAGGATAAAACTCAATTACAAAGATTTTTAGGTTGCCTAAATTACGTGTCGGATTTTATTCCTAATCTTAGAACTATATGCGTACCTTTGTTTAAAAGATTAAGGAAAAATCCCCCACCTTGGGATGAGTCTATGACCCAAAGTGTTATCCAGTTAAAACAAGTTGTTAAAAAGCTACCATGTCTAGGAATCCCAGACCCAGAGGCCAGTCTTATTGTCGAAACTGATGCTTCTGATCTAGGTTTTGGAGGCATTTTAAAACAAATATTATCGGGTACTGATAAGGAGCAAGTAGTCAGATTTTATTCTGGAACTTGGTCTTCAGCCCAATTGAATTATAGTACTATCAAAAAAGAAATTTTATCTATTGTACTTTGCATTACCAAATTTCAAGATGACTTATTTTCAAAAACATTTTTACTCAAAACTGATTGCAAATCAGCTAAAAGTGTTTTACAAAAGGATGTTAAAAATTTAGTGTCAAAACACATATTTGCCAGATGGCAGTCATTACTTGCATGTTTTGATTTTGAAATCATGCATATCGAAGGTATTAAAAATGCATTACCAGATTTTTTAACTAGAGAATGTTTACAGGGCAAAACATGAGTAGCAAGTCCACTTCCAAAGATTCTTATGGACCTCCACTACAAAAGCCTATTAACCAGAAACAATTGATATTAGGATCCCCCTCCTACATATCAAAATTACTTCTCCCGTTTCTTCTAAAAAAGGAACAGGAGCCAACCCTGCGTTGGTCTCACCTTCGCAGTTTGTTCAGGATATTACGTCATCTTCCAAGATGACCCCCATTAAGAGTAAATTGGCTTATTACACTCCTCCGCAAGGAGCCAAGTCAAAATTTGTTACCAAGAAATTAACCGTCCCAATTATTACTCTTGAAGATTATTACTGTCCAAAAGAAGGATCTTTACTTCAGACTGTTAGCAAGATTTTCCCTCTGGGAACTCATTTTATAAATAATGATGTTACTAAAACCAGATCATTCTACGAATTTATTCTGGTTGACACTGATTCTATTACCTTGACCCATGTCCACGACGAGGCTACGGGAAATATTAAGTTCTCTAAATTTAAAATCAATAAGGTACTTTCCCCTTCAGACTGAGGCTCTCATCCCTATCATACCGAAAGTTTTACCAAAATTTTCCAGCCCCAACACTACTCTTATCTAGATTACATGGATGCCTGGACTTACTTTCTTACTGTTAGGCCTTATGACCATACCTGGTTCATTTGGTTTAATAAAAACATATCATTAAAATTTCCTAACTGGTTTATTAAGTGGTTTGAAATTTACGGTTTAGATACCAGCATCTTCCCCGATCTGGCATCCAAAGCCTATCAAGAATTCTGTGATCTTACCACTTGTCCCCAGCATAAAAGTTTGTTATCTTTCACTGCTACCTTTGGCATTACTTGGATTATGTCTTGGTCCTTCTCTACCGACCAAGTTTGGCCGGAATCCACGGCAGCACAATTAATTAGAAAAGTATATATTAAATGGTGGGATGCCTTCAATCGAGCCCTACTATCTGTAGATACTAGGAATGCTTGGTATGCCAAGAACCCTCATCTTTGCAAGCAAGCTAACACTACCTCGGATGCTAGTTTTCTTACCGACAAAAGTAAATTACTTGCCTCTCTAGCAGCAATCTCCGATCCTAAGAAATTTCAAGAAAAATTACAAGAAGTTATGGGTGCTATGTCAGAAGATGCTAGTTCTTCAAACTCGTTGGATGCTACGCCAGAGAATGAAGATGACTGTTACGGAATCTTTGATTAAAGATATTCAGATGTTACTTTTAAAAAGAAGTCAAATTACCCTGATTAAAGAAATGATGAATCTTATCTCTTTGGATTCGTATCTCTTTTCACCCATAATTAGGTCAAGTCTGGCCCCAATTACTTTTGTTATTTGCAGAATTATTAGGCCATGTGGGCCATGTTATCATGAAAATTAGATTCCTTTAACTTTACTTTTTAGCCCATAAGGGTTTGTCGGCCACTATTTGTTTGTCAGGCCTTTTGCTTTTACTTTATGGTTTGTCTGGCCATTTAGGCTTGTCGGCCACGTTTGTAAATTATGTTGTAATTTTATTTCTTTGACGTCCGGATGCTATAAAAGCACTCCTTTGTGGTTTGTGTAAGCATGCTCATTTCTTCTCACACTTGAGAAACCTGAACACTGCTATATCTGTAAGTCTTTGTAATTCTCTTAAATATAATAAAATCATGACTATGTTTGTCACTATTTATGTTAATTATTCCGCTGTTTTACGTTTTAGAAACTCTGAAATTTTACCCAACTTTAATTTGCATATTCAAGCTTATGTTAATATTAATTCTACTATTCCTTCAACTATTTATATTACTTTTACTCAAGCTGGTCTTTCACGATCCTTTAACTCTTTACTGGTATATATATATATATATTTGTTCTTTTTGGATTGGTTGTATTATATAAAATAACATGGAACGTTTAAGTTGTTTTGGGTAGAAAAGATACATGTGGGACACGATGTTCCAGCATGTATACAACATCTTCCCCATGTTCAGCAAGCCAATGTTGTTTCGTTTTTGGAGCGAAATTCTAGTCGGGATCCAATCAAATTTGTTGCTATTGTTTGTCGATGCGTTTGTGTGATTTGTTTGACAGCTGTTTAAAGATCAAATCAATTTAAATGGAAATTTAGATTTGAATTTGAATTAAAAACAAATCATATATTTTTGTTGGAGACTTTTGTGGAGCAAATCAAGTGCAACTGTATTAGTTATAATTATGGACGAAATCATATCAAATGCCCAATAAAGCTCAGAAGAAGCATTGCTATTTAAGAAGACTCGAACCTCACATGTAAGGTGTGCATGTAGTGAAGACTCTTTGTGTTAGTGTTTTTATCTGAGTCTTTGTTTGAGTTGTTGTTCTGCATCACTCTAGCGTCTGAACTCATATCTTAAGGCATAGAGTTTGGTTTGTTGGTTGAGTTGTAAAACTTTGTTCAAAGATACTAATTTTATAAGTTTGAGAACAAAGTATTTGTATTAATGGTAGGCCGCACCATTGCTTCATTCATAAGGCATAGTAGTTGGTTTATTTAGTTGAGCTGTAATTCAACATTCATCATTGTGTTTATTGATGTTAATCCCTTGAGATTAGTTATTAAAAAAAAGTGAGAGAATTTCACATATGTAAGGGAAATCCTAAATAGAAAGATACTAGGGTAGAATTAAGATGAGGGACATTGAACAACATGTTTGTTCATCTAAGACACTTTGTACTAATTCTATAGAAGAGTGAATTTCCTTTCTTGGCACTACAACAAATAACACTTTTTATGTTGAAGCTAACACCTCGAACAACAAAAAAATGGGGGTACAGATACTGGGAGCACCATGTTTCATTTTTTTAAAAATAAACAACCATTTACCTCAGTTTTTAAGAAAAGCGAGGTAATATAGCTATAAGGGAGATTGCTTTGACACCCAGTCATTGGATTTTATGTTTTTTTTCCAGTTGTTTAGTTAATATTTCTCACCTGACGCCTTTCCAAGTTCCATTTTTATCATTGTTACCTTTTTTTTATTAGTATTTACCTCAGCTAAATGATCCAATTGAGAGGTAATATATTTTGCATAATCAATTTCAAAATATTATTTTCAAAATCTTATTTTAATTTTTTATTTGATATGTTCAAACCCCTCGGTTATACAAAAAAAAAACGACATTATATATATTTTAATTGAATTTTCAGAATATGACGCTATTGTGTTTTTTATATGTTATATTTTTAATTAATAATGTCATGTCGAACTTTATATAAAACCAACGTGACACATATATTGCATGAAATACTTCAAAGTACAATCTAACTAGTTTTAACTTTTCATTTACCCGTCAACGATCAAACGTCATTTCGTCACTCTCATTTCGCAAAAAACCATAGGCGATTTTCAAGCTTATATTCATTAAAACTCTTGCAACAGATATTCATTAAACGTCATTTTCATAACATGTTTGTTCTTCACTGAAACGAGTTATATATCATTTTGTTTTTCACTGATCATGTTGTCTAGGATTTTACGTTAGTTTGTCTTTTGATCATTTTGTTTCTACGATTTTCCATTTGTTTTTATCAAAACGTTAGTTAGTATAGTTTCTCTTGATCATTTTGAGGTTTATTTAGATTGTCATTTCGTCAACAGATGTAATTTTCGCAACAAGTTTGTTCTTCACTGAAATGAGTTATATATCACTTAAACGAGTTATATATCACCGAAATGAGTTTATATCATTTTGTTTTTCATTGTTTGTCTCTTAATCATTTTGTTTCTACGTATTTATTTCTTGATTGTCATGGCTGATTTGACAACCACCTCCCATACAATATCTGTTAATATAAATCGTAAAAGAAAAACTAGAGGTGTTATGATGTATACCAAGGTGAAAAAAGCCCACAAAAATGGTGTTTGCTACCTAGTTACAGTTGATGCTGCAACCGGTAGGGCTTATGGTGAACACGTTGACGATTTTATGGGTTACATTGTGTTACAAGGTAGAAGTAAAGTGAACATTTTGATATATAGTTGGCACGATGTTGAAGAGGACTTAAAAGACGCCATATGGGAAGATGTTAAGGTATTTAATGATTTGTTTGCAAGTATATATGATCATTTATTTTTTGTTTAATATTAATAACATCTCTATTGTGTAAACATAGGAAGTGTTCATTGTTAGTCCAGATGATAATAATGTGAAAAAGAAGATGCTTACCTATTGTGGTGAGCGTTTGAGGGCCTTTAAGACACAACTCACCCATGATTATATTAAACATGATAAAGATAAAGAAAAACCTCCATACGACGTGTATTCATTTATTGATCAAGATGTTTGGGAGAAATTTGTTGTCTCGCACCACTCCTGCCTTCTTGGCAAAGAGCCAAAAAGGAAAGTAAAATTGAGGTAGAAATATCTATCTACATAGATTGTCTTAAAAGAAGACAATGGAAGAAAAAAGAAAACAAAGGGAGGGAGAGCTGTGAGGTTCAATGAGTCTTAATCGCACTCCATCTCCACCACCACGCCACGAGAAATCGAAGAGGGAATTTAAAGGAAAAGATGGCGAGTTCACATCAGATGCTACACGCGAAGTGGCTCAAGGATTGTAAGTAGATACTTTTTCCAACAATATTTATTTTAGTTAAATCAATTTGTTAAAGATGAAATTTCATATGTGTTATAAGATGATCTGGTTGAACAAACCAAAGCCGGTCTCTTCACTTCACAAGTTCGTCATGACATCTTAGTCTCCTAATTATTTAGTGTATGTTTTAAGTTTAAAAGGATGGAAAGTCACATTTTTCACAATTTTTACATCAAATGTGCCCTTGAATATGATAATAATGTTCCAAAGTCATTAGCAAACGTATACTTACACTATTTAACTAAATCTCTAATAATAAAGTTTAAACTTGCATTCTCCTTACGTGGCCGAGATGCAAACCACGACTATCAAACGTTGGTACTTATCGATCATATGCTATAACTTGTCTTTGCAACCTAACCCACAATATAAAATGTTAATTTTTGTATTTTTTTTTTTGGCCTATCTATCCTATTTTGAACTAACATAATGAAAATTAATTAATTGACAAGTTACTATTTTTTATCTCAAGAAAATAAAAGTCGTGCATCATATACAATTGTGCACGCTTGGAGTACGGATCCGTATAACCACTACCACCACCCCACTTGGAAGATAGATACTAAAAATAAACATTAATCAATAATCACCATTATTATAAAATTTAAATTAACATTAGTCAATATGTCTCCATGTGAATAATTTCATGTAAAGACTAAAGCAAGTAATTTTAACTAATGTTGCTTTTACGTTTCACACATCTAAATTTTTTATGTTAAAACCTAAGTCCCAATTGATGTGAACAAGAGGTCTAATTATATGTATTAACAACAAATAAATAATTTTAAACAGACAAGTGGAAACTGGAGTTGGTCCCTTCCCTTGAATTAATCATTCCCGTGATCAAATATAAAATAAAAAAAACAAACAATAAATGAATAATTAATATGTTCTTTTACATTAACTTGTGTGAGAATGGTTACAATTACGTTTATTTATAGATCATAAATTATCCGATTAAAAATTATTTATTTTCATAAAAATATTAATTGAATGAATATCATATTAATTTTTTTGTTTAGATTGGCCAACGACCAATTAAAGCCGATCAAATATATAAAGCTCAGTTCAATAAGAATGTCAATTAATAACACACACATGGACCTTATTTTTGGGCATCACACAAAAGCACGGCCTCGGTGTCCATGAGTCACACCCAAGTGCTTTTATCTCCCACAGTTGTAAAGTTTTGTCTCACTTTCACACTAGAGCATTAGAGAGCTAACTTTTTGCAAGTATTTCTCTTTGGTCACCTAAGAACCTTTACCACCGCACCAAAAGCCTCGTTGTAATGGTCATTATTAATCTATCATTTGTTCTTTGTTCCAATACGGAATAGTGGTTATGTGTGTGAGAATCGTCTATTGATTTTCTCGATTTCTCCATTGATTTCCTCAAGCTTCCTCAGTTACACCATCACACCCATTTTTTTGTCTAATGGCGGGTTCAAAGTCAGTTCACACTCGTACCACAACTAACGATGTGTGATAAAATGTCCAAATTCTTTAAGACGATGCTTCACCCGTTCTCTCTCGTGTAGAAGAAAAACATCCCCAATAATATAATCTCTAAGCTTCAACAATAACTCATCAATAAATAGTTCAAGAAACTCATCGAAATCTTTTGTTCCAGCATCATCTTCCTTCTTCATTATTTCTCATAAAATAATGCCTAGTTATGGCAGAATGCCTTCAATGTCAACTTTCAATAAAATAAAATAATAGCAAATAAGAAAACTTAACATCCGTCCGCCCAATATTATAGATTAGAGCAACAAAATATAAATATCGCATAATAACAGGAAAAGAAGAACAACCTCAACGCCATCCTTCAGCTTCTAAGAAGTTACTCATTTACCTGCTCGTCTGTACCCCAAGAAGGAACACAAAACCATGCAAACAACAAAGGGGTAAGAATACACTCATAATATATAATGGTGCAAAAGTATGCAAGGGTAGCCTAAATAAACATCAACAATTTTTCAACACAATTCATTCACATAAACTACACAAGTATTCTCAATCTCCTATATCAACATAATCAAATAATTACATATGAAACAATGAATGCAATGTACTCAACACCAAGACTCTACATGCATGCAGTACCAATATGGACGACACAGGTCCATCTCACTCCTGAATTCCCTCAATAGAACTAAAGCACACCAATTTGCTACTATCACCATAATTAAAGTTTCACCGATTCCCATTTGGAACCACCTACTCGCTCATGAATCGACACCATCGGACCAGACAACGCCAAAACTGGACCGAAGTCCGTACACCATGATGCATGATTTCAAAAACATGCAATATCAAAAAAGTATCACCATGCACTTATCACCATTATGCACAACATCATTCTCCATACAAAACAAGTGAATTAATTCAACAATAACATAATGAACAAAATCAAATACCTCCAAACAATGGCCAAACAATAGCTCAACTGCAACACATCGTCAAAAGTTAGAACCGACAACTTAATTCAACATAACTGAGAAAACGACGCCCATTATGGCAGTATGACGAATTACCCATCACCAAGTTGATGCCCGTCACCGCCCACGTCACTTCATGTGTCATCCCTATGACGGTCGTCCCATAAAATTGTGCTTGGGGACCATGACAGTCTACCAATCAGGCAGCTCATGCCCATCAGCTCATCAAAGTCCATGACGATATGGTCGTCACGAGGGTGAAACCCGTCACCTTGAAGCATAACACATAATCAGTGTTTCAGAACTTCGATTATCCTTTCCCAACCTGATGTGTATCCCGTAAGTGCACAAAAATGCCAGTTATAGTATTAAAAATGTCGAACTCATAAAGACCAATGTCAACCTACCGTTATCTATTGTCGCATTGTAAATCTAAGACTATCAATAAAAGTTTTGCTTAAAAATGGATTAAAATGATTGAGTTTAGAATTTTAAACGGAGATCGGAATGTAATTTTTGAGTACCTTTGGGACTCAGATAAAATTCAGCACTTTACTTTGTTTTAAAAATCATTTTTGGAAGAGTTATTAATTTAAAAATACTACTCACTTTCGCGCAACCCATATTGGATTCCGGAAACGTAGTTGCCTGCTGTCGCATGTACAAGTTACAATTTCGAAACACTTTTTGAAAACCAGTACGTCTTAATCAATTAATAAAGCGTTATCGCTATTTTTAGAAATTAAAAATCGGAATTTTAACAATCGGGTATCGTTTTCACACTTTCGCGTTGAAACCGGTATATGAATATTTTTTGCTTTCAGGCAAAAAAATCCTAACTTTTCTAAAACTAAATTAAAAAATAGAAAACATTTTTAATATAAAAATTTAGTGTTGTTTTATTTTATCGAGTCTTGTCGAAACGACAATCCTCATTTTTCGGATTCTAAGAGCTTAGTCTGACATATCTATTTTAATTAAACTCAAGTAATTTTTCTGCATAACTAAACTATATATATATATATATATATATATATATATATATATATATATATATATATATATATATAGCAGCAATCCATACTATGAAACAATAACAATAATAAAGTAAAAGCGACAGAAATTAAACGTACAGGAAGTGAATAACTGCAAAATCTATTGATACGAAATAATTGAAATAAATTCTAGAAAAAATTACTCTGGCAAGATTACATTACGAACAATCCAAATCTCTCTGGCGAAAGTTCTGATTCTAACTTTAAAGTGCAGCAATTCCTCATTGTGAGAAATAGCTGTTTTACAAAAGTGGATTTTCCGCTTACAATTACTCCAGAAAAACTTGGATGATGAAAAAATTAAACCTAAGCCCATATATAGAGCTTAAAACTTGTAAAAACGTCTGGAAATAGTGTTGGAGGAGTGAGAGTATTATTAGCTGAAGTGGGAGATAAATGGGTCTGCAATTTGCTATTTTTTCAGGCCTCAAAGCCCATGCGGGCCTCATGTAGAACGCTATGAGTGCAATTTGTGTAGAACATGCTCTTTAAGGTCCATGACGAACGCCATGGCCTCATGGCGAATGCCACGAGTTCATAAATCAGCCCTTTGACTTTTCTTTGATGCTAGTTGGTGCCCATGACTGCCACGCCATGACAAACACCATTCCTATTTCATCCTCTTTTATTCTAGCGCAATCACATTAAGCATGCTATACTCTCACACACATGGTAGGGAAATCTGTAAGTGACTTTAATATGGTTTTGTTAATTTGCATTTGGCTTTATTCACCATTATGCAGAATAAGCTACCGTTGGGCTAAATGACCGGGTGAGGGTCACCTAACTTAGAAGGAACATTCCAATTTTTTTTTCATTTATTCTTAAAGCTAATGATTATTCACTTATTTGCATCAACTCCCCTACTTAGTGTGTGTTTTAAGATGGTGTTGGCTGCTCAAATAAAGTACTTAAGGATTATTAAAAAACAAGCACTCAAGCTTATGGCATAATAGGTATTCAAATTAATCTCCATATTTGGGAGGCTTGAGGTGTTGGGACGATACCGATTTTACAACAATTTTCCCAAGTCCCCTCAAGCTTGCCTCTCTTTTATTTGTAGCCTATATAATTTCTAAACATGCTATCAATCTAGTCTTATTAAGTTTTTTTTTTGGTATTTCTCAAGAAACTAGGAAATTCAATTAAACATCAAGAAACTACGCATAAAGACTCGACAACACATGCATTGACTCAGCAAACATAACAATTAAACTAAAAAGTAGTAAAATCCTAATTAAAGTAATGACTAGAAAACAGAAGAATCTAACTAGAAAGTAATAAAAGTAAAACTAGAAAGTTCCTCCCTCACACTCGAACATTGTCCTCAATGTTTTGATAAAAGCGGGAAAAGGAAAATTCGTGGGTTGCCTCCCACGTAATGCTTTTATTAACGTCGTTAGCTCGACGTGTTTTAATTTCATTCTTCGGGTTGACTAGCAGGTGGCTCATCTAGTTTCAAAGTAGCATAGTAATCTATCACTTCTTTATTGTTGTGGTGTTTAAGCCTCTGCACGTTCACTATGAGCGGCCCGGTTGATTTACTCTATATTTCAATTGCACTAGATTACAATACTTTTGTTACTTCAAATGGTCCCGACCATCAGGAATGGAGCTTCCCTGGGAAGAGTCTCAATCTTGAGTTAAAAAGAAGCACCAGTTCCACTATTTAAAATTCTCTCATACTAATTCGCTTGTCATGCCATTTCTTGGGTTTTTCTTTATAGATACGGGCTTTCTCATAAGCATCTAGCCTTAACTCCTCTAACTCATGTAGGTCTAAGATTCGTTTTCCACCAGCATCTGTGTAATCTGTAATACCTCAAAATTTGCCCTCTTATTTTTCTCAATAATTGGCTTATGTTTCACTCATTTGCATTTCATAGTAGGTCATGCTAAATCATACACATCATTGGTTGCAAGGCATGAGATCAGGTGTTTCAAGGCATAAACAGTTCAAGGTCAAAGGACAAGAGAAAAGCTTTTCCAAACAAGTCACAAGGGCTTTTCATATCTCAATTCATCTCATTTGAGCCCTCAAGGTATCACAAGATGAGAATTCAATAGAAGATTGAAAGAAGTCATATTCTCCTAACCAGTGCAAATTAGGGTTTTGGAATTCTAAAGCATAATACCCCAATGGGTAAGATCTTTGAGCTTTTATCATCTCCAAATGGCATATCTCATCTTTGTTAGAGAGGATACACATCATACTCAGAGGAATTTGAATTTGGAGGATTTGCTGATTTCTCCTAGACTGAGGGGTCAAAATTAGGGTTTACCATAAGATTAGTTTATTTCTGATTTTTAGGGCAAAACTTGATTCTATGGTATTCTACATGTCCTCAAGGGTCTAAGGATGAAGAATTGTCCATTAATTTGATTTGGAAGAGGTTCAATTGATTCATTGATTGAGAATCAGGAGAATTGGGGAAAAGTCAACTGTTCAGAGGAAAAAGTCAACTCTTGACTTTTTGAGGTCAAATCCATGTTCCCCATGTCAAACATGATCATTGGTGGGGGTTTGGTCAAGAAATAATGAAAGGTTCATCAAAAATCAAGAAATGTGCAAAGTTGCCAAAAATAAAAATTAGGGTTTCTATTTATGGCAAGTTTTGGCAAGGTGAGAGGTCAACTTTGGGGCTTTGTTTCTCCATGCTTCAAGAACCAAATTGAGGGGCTAGGGAGGCCTATTAAAAGTTCACATTTCAAGCTTCAAATCCATACCAAGAACATCTCCATTGGATCAAAATTGAAGGAGTTATGATTGATTAAAGTTGGAGGTTTGTAGGGCATTTTTGACCAGCAAGGCAAGTCATGGGCGAGCCAGCACGCAGTCATTTCATCAAACATCTTGTGTGCATGTTTTGTCCAACTTCCAAGCCAAATTTATCATTTATGCAAGCTTCAAATGGAAAATTGTTCAACATCAATCTTGTTCATTTCCATCTCCTCTTCAACTTTCATGTTGGACAATTTTTCATTTGTTCAATGTATGAGGAGTTATGATGAGTCAAAGTGGGTAACCTCTCACTAATTTTCACACACGCATGAGAGTTGGCCAGGCCAGGTCAAGCTGACTTGCTACACCAGTTATGAATACCTATCTTCATGGCCATTTTTTAGTGTCTTAAAGGTTTCATTTGCATTTGGTTTCCACATCAACTTTGGTCTCCTTCCTTTACTCTTTCCAAAAAACCAAGAATCATGTCATGTCATTCATTGATCATCAAGATGTACATACCTAAAGTTGTCATCATGCTAGCTGATTTTCTTACATGCCAAGTAACTAAATTCAAGGCAAAAATCAAATTGCATTGTAATTGTCAGCCTCCTATGCGCATGCCATCATGTATCATACCTCTAAAACATTGCCATTTTGAGACCAACACATTCTTACCTCACATGCCATGCTCATGTACATATTACTATCTATGTGTAAACCAAAGGGAAAGAGGAGAGAAACTTGTGAAGCAAGCTCTGTCAAGCTCAGAACAACATCACCACCACTCATTTCATGCTAACCCTCACCATAACTCCAAGATCTGTTCCACACTTAAACAAAACCATGCAACTCGTGCCAATAACCAACTTGACTCACTATGAACTCAGTTAACTTGAGTTCTAACTGTTAACCAAGGTAGTTAATAGTTAAATCACCTTATAAATTCAATCTCCAACAAAATTTGGGAAACTCTTGGCTCATTCTTCATTTTCTCTCAACATTTCACTCTCTCTTTCTCTGAGTATCTCTCTCTCTCACGAAGCTTGTTTCTCTTCAATCTCTGAAGATTTCTCTTGAATTCTCTTCAAACAAAGCATCAATGGAATAAAAGGATTGAAGCTTAGCATTGTATTCCAATTTTCTCCACTTCTCTGCAACTGAATTTCTTGTCAACAACAAACATTTTCATAGCTTTTATTTGGCTAAAAGCAAGTTCAATCAAGAAGGAATCTCACCTCTGGTCTTCTCTTGCTCAAATCTCCATTTACAACAGGTTTTATTTCAATCTCTTTCTTGCCATTTCTACTGATTTAAGCTTGTTTTTGCATGATTGAAGCTCAGTAGGAGCAATGTGAGTATCCGACTAGTTGATAGGCATTATAGATGCTTAGTTGAAATTTCTAGGGCAATTTGTTTTGCTTCAGTTTGCATTGTGTGTACATTATTTGTGAATTTTAATGGTGGATCTATGTTCTACGTGTTGAGACGTAGAGAATGAGGTATAACTTGCTAATTTCTATGATGATTGATGATTGAGCACGGTGGAGAAGTCACCGGAGAAGGTGACCAGAAAGACCAGTCCGGCCACCAGCCATAAACTCTAGTTCATCACCAGTTTAAGTCTCAACCGTTGGATGATTTGGATCTAGCGTCCACAAGCGTGCCAGCACATTAAAAAAACCACCTCCCTCTCACGTGCCATTTTCTTTCTGATTTTAATTTCAATTCTTAATCCCACGTGGCTGATATGTGGTTGCTTATCATGTTCGTGCATCTTGATACGTTTGATTGTTTGATTTTGTTTGATCATCACACTTGACTTCATCCAATGGTTCAGGATGAGTCAAAGAAGTTGACTAACATCCATGTGATGCACCCTATCTGACTTACGTATTTTGGACTGGGCTGAATGCTATGCGCACCCCCCATGTTTTGAGCCCAAGCGCTTTTCAACTGAGTTTTTACTAATGTTGCACCTCCCTGCACTATTTTCTTGTTTTTTAAACTTTTTTCACATACATGTTTGTTTTTATTTTTTTAAATTGTTTCTAAGCATCAGAAAATTACACAAAAATTCATGAGACATCACAACACATTTAAATAATTTTTGATAATTTTATTTTCTGATTTTATGACATTTCACCATATTTTCATGAATTTTCTTTCATTTTCTTTTGTTTATGCTTCTAATCATGACTTTGTTTCATTCTGATTTTATTTGACATAGTTGTGCATTGAATTGTTGCCTAATATTTGGTACATGTAGTCATGATATGTTGAGGCATATTAGGCATTTTTTTTGTGAATTTTATAAACCATTTCTTGATGACTTTTGAGTGATATTTTTGAGCCATTTGTGTGCATGCTTTGTATGATAGTGTGAGACCTCTTTGAGCATGTTTCTCAATGATTTTTGAGCCATCTTCTTGTGACATGTTTACCCACTGGTTTCATTTCAAATAACTTGAATCTCCCAATTTTTTTGAGCCTTTAAATTCCATTTTGATCCATTAATTAAAAGGCATGTGTGTTTGTGTAAGCATTAGATGATTTGTGCTTAGGTTTTGATTTGTATTATGTGCCAATCTTCTTTGACTACTTATTGAGGTCTTTTTAATTCATGTTGTATGAATATTATAGGTCATTTTTACCATGTCATAAGTAATTCAAAGTTCATTCTTATATGGTTTTTGTGCACATGTTCTAAAGTGAAATATCTTGTGTAATTGTGTTTTCTTCTCTAATCTTCTTTGAATACATGTTTGCCCCAATACATGAGTGATCCCAAATCATCCCTTGACCATGATTCACTTCTGTTTTTAACCATTTTCAATCATATTCCATGACCTTTAATTTCATGTTACATGTTTCTAAAGCTCACAAACTTTTGCATACTTTGTTTGAACTTGTTTGACCTAACTTGAACTTGTTTGCTCTTAATCTCCTAAATGCTTCAACATGACAATTGTATGAATTTTGTGCTTACATTCTTAACCTCTACATGTAATTTCAAATGTCCTAAGCTACTGACTTGCATCCATTTTGTTTGGTTATTCAATTTGCATATTCATTTCTTACTTGCATGTCTTGTATGATGCATTGTTGGAACTTTAATGATGTTTGCTCCCATCTTTTGCTTGCTTGATCAATGCTTGCTCTTGTGAATCATATGCCATTTGAATAACATCTTCACTCATTCTTAAATGACATTTACTTCTGACTTTGATGTTTACATACGCATTTATTCATGTTTACTTTCCAATTATATACATCTTGTGTAGTTAATGTTCAACTCACATTTGCATGATTGTTTGGTGTATAGTTTGACTTTGTGTGATATCATATGACATGTTTACATTAGCATGGTACCTTAGCATATACCTACTGACTTGGTATGTCCCTTAACCATTAGGACCCTTCCTTTTTGGTGTGAATTTCATTTTCTTATTAACTTGTCTTCTTGAATCAAATAGTTTTATTTGGTTTAAGTTTCTTGTACTAGTTTTCAACACTTGTGATAATAATGCACTAACCTTTTGTGTAGGGGCAGAGGTAGGTCACTTGAGTAAGTGGATGATAATCCATACTCATCTCTTCTTTTATCTCTTCTTTCATCTCTCGTCTCTTTTACTTATCATTCTCTTTTGTGAATAGCATGATATAATGCTTGATTGTGTAGAACTTTCTCACATCCCTTAGGGATCCTAGCTCATCCTTAATTTTTGATTAAGGTGAGGTAGGATAAGCATTAGGTAGTGCTATCCCTTTCTCTTCTTTAGACTTAGGTGGTTTTTATGCCTCACATAACCATAGGATCTCCATGCATGATAACTTTAGGGTTGTTAGTCTCCCCGATTAGACTTTTTCCTTTCTTAAAACCTTTGAGTCTCTTTCTCATCTCAAAACAAAAAGCAAAAACATCTAACAAAGGATTAACATGTATTGTACATGAGCCTTGCATGTGGGAAATGGAAGAAGGAGGGTTTCCCTTCGTCTTTTTAGAGTGTTTAGCATATGTCCTGTTAGGACGACCATGCGATGCAGTCGATCCTATGTCATAGACTTAAATGCAATATGTGTTATAAACACAAAAATAATCAAAACACTTCTTAAAAGACAAAAACCAACAATTCTCTTCTCATCTTCCTCACTCCAGTCATAAAGGATGTGTCACTTCCGTTCTACCGCAAACAGGTAAATGCCTAAGACTCCGTACAACGAGCTGTGACACCTAAACTGCTGGAACGTGAGCCTGGACGTCTTCCGTTAAAAAACAGAAACAAAGCGAAGTCATCCCTAGTGAGGGGAACTACGTCGCTCTGATTCTTCATTGGTTAATGGAGATACATAGGCAGGAGATCGTGTGAGATCTCTCCGAGCACAATCCCTTCTCTTTTCCCCCAAACCGTAGTCCGAACTACGTTGACTCTGACTTTCCCATTGCACGAGGGAATACGTAGGCCTAGGACGTGACGTCCTATCGAGTCACTTCTTTTTCTTTTCTTTTCTTCTCTTCCTCGTTTCTTCGTTCTTTTCCGTTCTCGTTCCTTCTCCTTTCCAGTAGCAGTTGAGTTTCAGATACCCTACACCCTTTGATCGATAACAGCAAGCATGGATCCCATCGAGTAAGATGGATGCGAGGGGGTGCTAATACCTTCCCCTCGCGTAACCGACTCCCTTACCCGTTTCTCTTGGTTGCGAGACCATGCTTTTCCTTTCCCTCAGGTTTACACAGTGTTTCCTCTCCCTCTCTTGGGATAAATACACATTGCTGGCGACTCTGTTTCCGCACTACTTTCGCGTTTGTACTTGGATGAAAATCCCAGGAGCGACATAATCCATATTCAGGTTCTTGACAGCCCAATAGGCTTTATGCTCAAGTTCAACTGGAAGATGACAGGATTTTCTATACACAAGTTTGAAAGGTGTAGTTCCAATTTGTGTTTTGTAGGCTGTTATATAAGCCTATAGCACTTCTGGAAGCTTTGCTGACCAGTATTTCCTATATGTAGCAATTTTTTTCTCTAATATCTATTTAATCTTTCTGTTGTAGATTTCTACTTAGCCACTAGTTTGTGGATGGTAAGGGGTAGTTATTCGGTGTCACACTCCATACTTTTGTAAAAGTTTTCAAATATTTTAGATATTAAGTGAGATCCTCTGTCACGTATGACTAGTCTAGGAACACCGAATATGGGAAAGATATTGTTTTAAAACTTTTTAATCACTACTCGTGCATCATTGGTGGGAGAGGCGATGACCTTTATCCATTTAGATATGTTCTCTACTGCAATGAGTATGTACTTGTTTCTGTAAGGGCAAGGTGTTTTAATACTTAGTCTTTATTTTAATGATGTCAAAACGTGTACTAGCTCGTATTTTGTAATTTGGACGGTATCATTGCGTCATAGCCTGCATTCATACTTCACAATGCACAAATATCTCAAAATTATGTGTCTATACATATAGGAAGAGTCTCATATATTTCTTGTGTGTGTTTGATCATGTTGGGAGTCTTAGGAATGCATAAACATAGCCTAGGTAGAACAACCTATGATCAAAAATTCGTTTTTGGGAGTCTAAGGTGTTTGAGTCGACTCAAACCTAGTTCTGGTTGACTCATGAAAACTAATTTTCAATCATTTGCTCTCGGATGTGCTCGCGTCGATCCTTGGGTCGACTCACATTGTTGGCCTTTGTATCTGCATTTTTTCAGCAAGCTTGCGTCTACGCATGGACCCTGTTCCGGTCGACGTATAACTTCAATATTTGCACAGTTTTGCTCTCGGGTCTTCTCAGGTCGACCCCCTTTATTTTTTGGTCAACCGTTCACTAAATTCCTGTCATTTTTCTGATCTTTCTCATTTCAAATTGCTGTTATTTTTTGTTAGTTGGTCATGGGATCATATATATATATATATATATATTGTACCTCATCATTTTTAGACTAACAAGAAAAAGTGAAAGATATACACTGAATTTTCTCTCATCATCTTCATCCTCATTCTTGCATTCTCTCAACAATTATACATAACAAATTTTGTTGATCTTTTGCATCATTGAGGTGATAACGTCCAAACGTAGGATTGTGTATCTAGTTTGGGGTGAGTTTTCAGTGCATTTTTTCTTGAATAAAACCGTTAGAGTTTTGTCCTCCAAGATCGTGTGGATTTGGGAGTTTTTGGACAAATCTTTGCTTCATAGATTCAGCCGAGTGAAGGTGATTGAAGAATGGTGGGTTCGTTCAATCTAGTAGCAATAATCAGAGGATTGTGCAAGAAAGATTTGGGTTCGAATTGTGTGCGATTGAAATCAGCCGAGCAAAGGTGATTGAAAACCGGAGGGTTCGTTCAATCTAGTAGCGATAAATGAAGGTTTATTCAACACATTCGAGGCACTTGATTCGACTTGAATCAAGAGGAGAGAAGGCATAGTATCAATATCAACAAGTATTCTTGAGTGTGTGGCGACTAGGGCTTCTCTTATAAAAAAGCATTTGCAACAAGATAATAGATATCTCAATTCTAGTTTTAGAATTGGGGGCAGACGTACCCGAAGCGAGGACGAAGGGGGAACTGCCTAAACAAATTCGATGTTTTTCTCTCTTTCCCTATCTCTTTAATTTTGAATTGTTTATGTTTATACAAAATCAATTGATCGATAAAATCCTGTTATAGTGTAGTGCTAAAAATCTGGTTTGAAAACTCATTACAATCACTTTGATTGTAATTGGAAAAATTTTGCACTACATTTACATAGAAATTAACACTTGGGGTGTTTTGCACACCAAGTGTTTGATAAATTGATCACTCACAAACTGTTTGTGAAATTGTCAATTTTGGTTTACTTTTTATAAGTCATTGGAAGTTGCACAAACTAAAGTGAATTTAAGTGTATTGATTAATACTCAAATTAGTGATTTGAATTCTCATTGGACTTGTTATTCCATTTAGCTTATCGCATATCCGATCTTTTCGATAACGGTTCATTTAGACGACGTAGTTCCTCGACCGCTTCCGCAAACATTTTAAAAACAAATTTTTAAGCACCGACTCTGTTTAAAAAGCAGTGATCTATTCAACCCCCCTTCTAGATCAATTGCCACCATCTAACAGTTTCCTATAGATGATGGAAAAGAACCCATAAAGTCAATCCCCTGACATCAAATACTTCTACTTCTAAAATATTTTACAAAGGCATCTCATCTCGTCGGGAAATGTTTTAGGTGCGCTGACACCAATCACATCTGATAACCATAGCGTGGACATCATGCCATATGTTGGGCCAATAAAGGACTGCTTCAAGAATTTTTGTGCATGTCTTTGATGTGCTTGCATGGCTTTCATAGGGAGTGACATGGCAGTGGGTCACGATATTTTCAATCACCTCTTCAAGAACACAATGGCGAAAAAAACCATTGGCTCCTCTTTTGAAAAGGAGAGGTTCGTCCCAATATAATTGTTTTAGATCTTGGAAGAATTTCTTTTTCTGTTGATAAGTCATATCTGGAGGCAGGACTCCAGATGTTAGGTAGTTAACAAAGTCAGCGTACCATGGAACACTAGTTTGTGCTAACACAACTTCCTCCTCTGTTTCATTCTCAACGTTGGAGCTATTTCCCTTAAAATAATTAGCATAATGAGCATAGCTAAATCCTTATATTTCAGCTGACGCAACTAGTCTATCATAGGTAAAATCATCGTTAATGGGTATGTTTTCATTCTTAATGTTATCTAGTCTTGACAAGTGTTCATCTACTACGTTTTTGGTTCCTTTTTTGTCTCAGATTTCTAATTTGAATTCCTGTAGCAGTAAAACCCACCGTAGTAACCTTGGTTTTGCATATTTTTTACTCAATAGATATCCTATAGCTGCATGGCCCGTGTAGATAATAATTTTAGCTCCCACTATGTAAGAATGAAACTTATCAATTACAAATACTACAACTAGGAGTTCCTTTTCAGTAGTGGAATAATTCATTTGAGCTCCATCTAGGGTTCTGCTCGCATAATAAATGACATGTATTTTTTATCTTTCTGTTGTCCTAAGACATAGCCTACACCATAATCACTTGTGTCGCACATGATCTCGAATGGTTGACTCCAATTAGGAGGTTTCATAATAGGAGCAGAGATCAAGTCGGGTTTAAGGAGTTTAAATGATTCAAGGAATTTTTCATCGAAAATAAACTCAACATCTTTCATCAAGAGACCAGTTAAGGATTTAGTGATTTTAGAAAAATTCTTAATAAAATGTCGATAGAAACTAGCGTGTTCTAGAAAAATTCTCACTTCTCTGACCATCTTGGGTGGTTAGAGGTTCTCAATGACCTCTATCTTAGCTTTGTCAACCTCAATTCCCTTTTCAGACACTATGTGTCCTAGAACTATGCCCTCCTTTTACCATGAAGTGGCATTTTTCCCAATTCAATACTAGGTTGACTTTCACGCACCTTTCTTGTACCTTCTCTAAATTGGAAAGGCATCATTCGATACTTGATCCGCATACGGAAAAAGAATCCATAAATACTTCCATGATATCATCTAGGAAGTCTGCAAATATTATCATAGTACATCTCTGGATGGTTGTGAGTGCATTACATAGTCCCAATGGCATTCGGCGGTAAGCAAATGTGCAATAGGGGCATATGAATGTAGTCTTCTTATGGTCATCGAGATGGATTGGTATTTGAAAAAATCCTGAGTATCTGTCTAAATAATATAAATACGAGTGTCGAATCAAATGTTCAAGCATCTAATCAATGAAGGAGAAAAGAAAATGGTCTTTTCGGGTTGCTTTATTTAGCTTTCTATAATCAATACACATTTAACATCCGATCTCCACGCGCTTAGCCACAGATTCACCTTTTGTATTTTGAACTAATGTTACACCTCTTTTATTTGGTCCCATGTGTATTGGACTAACCCATTGACTATTTGAGATCAGATAAGTTATTCCAGCTTCAAGCAGTTTCAGCATTTCCTTTCTTACTACCTCACTCATGATTAGATTGATCCTCCTATGATGTTCTCTAGAGGCTTTAGAGTCCTCTTCTAGCATAATTTTATGCATGTACATAGATGGGCTTAACCCTTTTAGATCAAATATGTTGTAGCCTAAAGCAGTAGCATACTTTCTTAATACAACCAAGAGATTCGCAGTCTCATATTTACCAAGACCAACATTAACTATAATGGGACGGTCAAGTTGTTCATATAGAAACTCATATCTTAGATTTTTGGGTAGTACCTTAAGTTTTACTAAGGGTTGCTTAGAGCTTGGCATGGGATCAAGTGTAAGTTCTAGACATTCCCTTAGGCTATCATTAGCATATGAGTGATAGTATTCAGCCTCATCTTCTTTTAGCATTGCTTCGGCTGGAAGTTTGACCAGTTGTGTAGTTAGTGGTGGTTCAGATTCCAACTCTTTTATGCATTCATCAAAGATGTCTATGAAATAGTATGTATCATCAATAGCTAGATCTTTCAGAAATCAGGAAAGAATAAACTCGATTTTCTGCTCGCCAACTTCAAATGTCAGTTTCTCGTTTCACATTTATGATTGCACTGACAGTGGCTAAGAAAGATTTCTGTATTATGATAGGGATGTTAGAGTCTTCCTTTATCTCCTTCACTATAAAATTCGTAGGAATATAGAATTGGCTAATTCGTACTGGAATATTTTCCAGCATACCTAGAGGGTGCTTAGTGGAACGATCGACTAATTGGAGAGACATCCTTGTTTGTCTCAAGTCTCCTAATTTCATATTTTCACATATAGATAAAGGCACTAAACTAACACCAGCTCCTAGATCGCAAAGTGCCTTGTCGATGACGAACTTTCCTATTACACATGGAATGGAAAAACTACCTGGGTCTTTCACCTTTTGTTGCCATATTATTTTGGATAATGGTGCTACACTCTGTAATGAATTCCATTGTCTCGTCATATTCAAGACTTTTATAGTTTGATATGATCTCTTTGAGGAACTTAGCATATGAGGGCATTTGAGTAATGACCTAAGTAAAAGGGATAGTAATATGAAGTTACTTTAAGAGCTTGATGAATTTATTAAATTGACCTCGTTCTTAGTTTTGGCAAGTCTTTGAGGGTATGGTATATGTGGCTTGTAAATTAGTAGAGGTACACATGACTTCTCTTTCTCAATAACTTCTTTGGTAGTGGTTGTTTCCTCATTGTCAGCTATTGGTTATCCTATTTAGCTCTTATCAGTCACTTTCTCTGGTTCCTTCTCAACTCTCCTATACATCGCAGGATCTGTAACTCTAGGATCATTGGGCCCATCTAACTATGTCCTACTTTGTAGTGTGATGGTGTTGGCATGGCCCTTCGGATTGGGTTGGGGTTGGCCTAGAAATGTGCCAGCAGGAGCCGCTTGTTGCTGGGCTACTTGAGAGATTTAGGTCTCAAGCATCTTGTTGTGAGTAAACATGGATTCAACCTTATTTACCAATTGTGTCACCAGCAATTACTTTCAGGCCTTATCTCGAACCTTATAATTTTTCAGGCCTCAAAGCAAATTGCGAACGTCATGGCCTCATGGTGAACGCCATGAGTACAATTTGTGCAGAAGGTTCATGGCGAATTCCATGGCCTCATGGAAAACACCATGAATTCAGATATCAACATCTTTGACTTTTCTTTGATGCTAGGTGGCACTCATGACTGCCACGCCATGGCAAACGCCATGAGTGCAGATCTTGGTATTTTCTCTGTTTGTTCACTATTTTTGTCCCGATTTCTCGTACAGATGCTTCTACTTGGCAAATACTTGAAACAAACACATTATACCATCATAACGCCGTAAAAAGGAGATAAAATAAGCTAAAATATCATGTGCATCGAGTTAGAAATGTGACGTGTTTCGTGGTTATCACAGCCCTCAAATCGAACAACAATAATCGACAAAACATTATCTAACATCAATACATCATTTATCTATCGATTAACATGAATTCCCTTCAATTAATCATGGATTTAACATGTTTTATTAATTAAAATCACAACAACATAGAAGCACCAATTCATACCAACATCATTAACAAGAACACACAATATCAATGGTAAAATAGTTCACGAATTTCATATAATACATCATATAATTCATGATATCACAAAATATAAATCATATTCAACAATCATTCATCAAAAGGGAAAAATTAGGGAAACACTTAATGGGATTAAGGACTTTCCTCTACCTAATCATGCATTCTACAACATATTAGGAGTAATCCCCTTTACCTTGGATTTTCCAGCAAAAGTACCTTCAAGCTTCAACAATGGAGGTTTTCCTAAGCCCTAGCCTTGCCTCTTTTCTCCTAATTTTGTTTTACGCACTCTCTTTCTCTCCAAAATTCTTTACTAATTTCATTTTGTTAGAAACCTGATTTTCCTTAATTTATAATTCCCACAATGCCCTCACTTATTCTCTTATTTATCAACATACCCCTTTTTGACTCTCATTTTATTTTAATAATAATTCTCATCATTTTCTAATTTTTTTTGTTGCTATTATTTAATTAGATAATTAGAATCATGCTCTACAAATACTTACCATTTAAACACCACCCAAACACATGTAGAAATTAATTTAAATAATTAAATATGTGAAAATTTGATTAATCAAATAATTTAGAAAAAAGGGTGTTACAATAAACAGTGAGTGATATCTAGCAACACATCACTGCTACCAAAGTCAAGAAAATGTCACGTGTTATGAAAAAACCTTTCATGATAAGTTTATTGTGTACAATTACCCTTTTTTTCTCATGTCTATATTAAACACAAGGCATAGATCGTGTCACCTTTGTCCAATTCAGTATTGAATCCTTAGAAATTGATTCGGTTATGCATGATGAGAAAATTTTATCTAAGTCACCCATATCCCTCAACAAGATTTATGGAGTACCCATCAATTATCTTTATGGTCATTCAGTTATGAAAAATGTTTTATCAACAATAAAGTACTCGACTCCACATCTAGGGACCATGGTGGTTTCAGGTAGACAGGTGGTATACACAATTATCACCCTGAGAATAACTTATGAAACTTTCACATAACATTCTATGTAGTATTCTCAAAATGGGTCAATCCGGTATAAATATTACTCCTAATATTCATACCTATGTTATGACTTGATAACTCTTTATTCATGATCCAAGAGATGTGATTAATCATCTATCCACATAATAGTCTCAATGCTTTAATGTCATTCCATTTCCTAATAAAACTCGACTATGAATACTTTAAGAATAATGTCCATATGTTTAATGGGATCTCATGATTAAGTCACACTTAACATTTCATTAAACGGACTAGCTATTATAGGGCTTTATTATTTTAGAAAAACAAACATAATAAAGAAACGCTTTATATTATTAATAAATAATTCGATTCAAGTGCTAAAACTATTGACCTCTAGGGCTTACAACAATAGGATTGACAAGTATTTTCTAATTTGAGCAATTGATAATGCAATGAATATTATTATTATTAATATTTGTCATTGTTACTTTATATGACAATTATTAATATTGAGACTTAGTGACATTGAGACCATCGTGCCTGTGATCGACACTAGTTTGGAGTTCGAGGCATGGTTATAATTTTGACTCGATATCTTCGGAACCACTATACCGGTGCTCAATGTCATATTAAGGTTGAGGTATAATTTTGAGCTCGGCGTTGTCAGGACCACTGTGCCGGTGGTCGACGTCATATTGGAGCTGAGGCATCATGATTTTTAAAATAATGCAATTTCTTTGGCTTTAAGGCATTTTAGAGAAATTGTTAAGGATTGACAAAGAAAATAATAGTTTGACTGTTGGATTACGTTGGCATGCTATTTTCTTGTCACACTCCACATTAATAACTAGTTGACGAAGTCTGTAGTATTTGTAACCATCGAAGGTTATATGTCAATGAAAAATATAATGATCGCCATGATTCGATATTATTGTGTTTTCGTTGGACGGAGTCATATTTAGATATTACACTTGGAATCATGCATTTTCTTAAAATGCGGCCATATTTTAAGAAACTCGTCATTAATCCGATACTCGTTTTCAAATATAAGTTTTTAAAAATTAAAATCACACAATTGATTTCACCCAAGTGGGAGAATGTTGGATTTATCTAATATTTTGTGAGCTGCGAACAATTGTTATTTTGGTTTGTGAAAAACGGGTTGATCATGATTCTGATGGGGGTGCATAAGTAGGCTCCTTTATTGGTTAAATGATTTTTTTAATTAAAATATGAGTATTTGAAACCTGATTGATGTGAGTAAAAGTGTGGATATTAACCATTGACCCATAATAGGTATAGACAATGGTTTATATATCTGTGGCTAGGTCTCATATGTAATCACTGAATCAGAAACAGAACTGACGGCTCTACAACTTACCACATGGAGAGTTGTGAATGAGAGTGTGAGATATAGAAGAATATTCAATCACTCATCTTTTCAAAATTTCGAATCAAAGTGACAAGAACGACAACCCTTATTCCTAAATTATGTTTTCAACAAGTAAATAGTGTTGATGTTCTAATTTCATATAATTGATCAATGAATTTTTTTTCCTTACAAATTTTAGTAAAAAACTATAGAATATTTTTTTAAATAAAATATTAAATTGTTATACAATTATATATTTAAATATATTAGAGTATTTATTTATTGTTTTAAAATTCCCCCCTTCAAAATTTTCCTTTCTAAATAAACCTCAGTTTTTTTTAAGATTATTTTTGTTCATTCCTATTGTTAACGTTATGGGTTTAATAGTTACTTGTAGAATTTACTTTAGTCGAATGTTATTTTATTTTCTTAAATTACAATTGGTCTTTAAAAAAAGCAAACGATATCAAGTTAAGGTGGAAGTTTTCTTCTATACCTTACAAAATTAAATTAAATTTTCCATTTAACACTTTTATAAGTTGTAATTTTATTTTTTGAGTATAATAAACAATCTAAAATTCTACTTTTGGACGCAAGTAATCCCCAGATAAGACCTGACATTATATGTCGGCCACATGAATTGACTAAAGGTGGCATGATGTAAATGGGTCACATATCTATCGTTATTTTATTAATTTTTTCTTATAAAATTATAAAATTTCAGTTATTTTTGTTCTCAATTTCTCATTAAAACATTTTTTTTTTCATTTATTTTGAAATTAAGTTGATGCATGTAGTAAAATTTGACTATGATATGATCACCAAAATAAATTATGGTTTATAAATTATATGGTATATGAAATATTATGTGGTAATGTGGCAATAAACATAAAATTGATTATCAAAAAATAAAACTATATTGCTTAAAATATCTTTAAGTAATATCGTGTACGAATAATAAACTTAGAGCATGATTATTGGTTATATTTAACCGTGTCTACACATATTTTAAAGCTACCTTGTCAGTAGCACTTGAATATTTCACATGCAAAAGCGTTCTTCAATACATAAACGTTAATGCAGTATAGAACGTTTCTACTAACTCACTAGTAGAAAAAAACACTTGTTAAGTCGGTTAAAAACGACTTCTTAAGACGGTTCCGAACCTGACCTAAGAGTCGCCGACATAAGAAGTTTTGACTTCTTAAGTCGGTTTTGGACTTGACTTAAGAAACTGTTATTAGATCTGTTAAATAAAAACCGACTTAATAAGGCTAGACTTTCAGAAAACACTAATTCCATTTCTACCAGGCTTAAGAATTTCTTTCTTAAATCGAATATATTTAACCGACCTAAGAAGTTGGATTTTTTTTAATGCACATTTTACTGCTGGCTGTTCTAAGGAGCCTTTACACAGCGAATTTGCAGAGAAATTCCAATAACATACTACAAAAGTATCTAAGGGGCAAACTAACAATCTCAACAATTAAAAGGAGCAAGTACAACAAATATCATGAAATCCTATGAAGCAATATTCAATTCATAACTAAATTAATTCTTATGAGCACAATAGTCACTTGTTAAAGAAACAAAATTTAAACATGGTTTCTCTCAGTTTTAAGGAGCAAAACAACAATAATTACATCATGTTAAATGAGCAGGCCCATCAACATTCAAGGAGACCTAATGAGCAGAATTTAAATCATAAACCTAACAGTTTGAAGGAGCAAAATCTGGGACATGTTTCTCACAGTTTTAAGGAGCAAATCATACACTACTCACTGCAAATCAACCTCTACTGCAGTCCAAATTTGACGAGTTTGAATGTTGCTGCAAATAATAACTCACGTGTTTGAATGCTACTGCATATAACCAATCACTAATTTATCGCAATCCTTGAGTTCATTAGTGCTATAGTGTAGTATATCCCATAGGTTAGGAAAATTGTATCAGCAATCAAATCACACAAAAAATATGGTGACTTACATCAAACATCATACCAGATTTGATGGTTCCTGAGAACCATTCAATGCACTTTTGACAGGAGTGTTCATAGACGAGTTTGATGAAGGATATGTAGAAGGGGTTCTTTCCAACTATAATCCAAAAAATAAAAGAAAAATATTACGATAAATTACATGTCTGTCAATTTAAGCAAAGCCCAATACTTTTTTAACACATGTTAACATGAAAGTAGTTAATACTTACAATGTTCTTACAAATGGTCGATAGCCTAAAACCCACCACTGATATCCAATGACTATATCAAGATTGACAGTAGCTTCTTTATGTATACCTTCATGTAGACATCAATATCGGGGTCAGACTTGATGTCTCAAGATTGACAGTAACTTCTTTATGCACCTCCAAAGTAATGTGTTCATCATTGTTAGCCAAAGATGCCTCAAAATTTTTCTTTTCGTCAGTAGAATTCATCTCTTAAATGGGAGGAGGGTTTACAATGGTCATTTCAGAAAACTATTGTCCGAGAGCCTTCCCTTCACCTCCCTGTGCTCCTGACACAAGGCGCACCAGTGCACACAACATGCATTACAGGGTGATTTCTGCAATCATAAGGATCATGTATAAAAATCACAGGAAAAAGTTAGCAAACTCGTCTATAAGTATTATGGATATATTCTACAATCCTAATATTCATGTGATAGGTGCAAAGTATACTATAAACACATCCATCACAAATGTTCCTACCCATCTTCCAACAAATTTGGGAGGTTGTTCTACAGCATTCTACTTCACAAAAAATAAATAAAGTATGATATTAATATCACATAATTTCTCGGGTTTGGTCTGGTATCTACTAGACGGTGACAATACACTATCTCAATTTTCTTTTACTATCTCAATATTAATATCGCATTGTTGGTAGTTGGTTAGTTGATAGTTGATAAAAGATAGTTTTAGAAAATTGTTTAGAAGAAGGCTATGTCATTGATTTCTTGGATGATCAATTACATGATACCAATGGCCTATTTATAGGCTCAAGTCACTACCTTCTACATTACATTAGTTCTTTCTAGAGTTTTCATGATAGATGAGTATCATGATAGTTCTAGGTTCTTCTATCATTTTAATATACTTATAGTTCTAGATTGTTCTACCATATTCATAACTATTATAATTCTAGGATCTTCTACCATTTTCCTACATATTATATTTAAGAATATTCTAGAAATTTGTAGCAATTTCAACACTCCTCCTTGATGCAAATTTCTGTGACTCCAAGCATAGCTCGTAGCTCTTCGAATCTTGGTCTCGGCAACGCCTTCGTGAATATGTCTGCAATTTGATCTTCTGTTCTGCAGTAGTCGAGTTTGATCTCTTTAGTTGCTTCAGCTTCTCTGATAAAGTGATACTTGATTGCTATGTGTTTTGTTCTGTTGTGATGTACTGGATTTTTCGCTATTGCAATTGCTGATTTGTTGTCGCAATTGATTTTAGTAGGCCCGTCCAGTTTTTCTCCCATGTCTTCAAGTATCCTTCGAAGCCATATAGCTTGACTCGTTGCTTCAGCAGCTGCCACATACTCTGCTTCTGCTGTAGATTGTGCAACCGTAGCTTGCTTCTTCGACGCCCAAGAGAAAATTCCTGATCCTAGTGAGAAAACATAGCCAGAGGTGCTTTTCATGTCATCTACCGAACCTGCCCAATCACTGTCGGTGTAGCCAAGTAATCCTGAGTTGCTTTCGGTAGTGTACCATATACCTAATTCTTTTGTTCCTTGTAGATACCTCAAAATTCTTTTTCCTGCTCCAAAGTGTATTTGACTTGGGCTTTGCATGAATCTTGATAGAAGACTTGTAGCATACATTATGTCTGGCCGTGTAGCTGTCAAATATAGGAGGCTTCCAACTAGACTTCTGTATATGGAAGCATCAGCTTCTGGTGCTCCATCATTCTTCTGTAGTTTCTCATTTGTTATGAGTGGAGTAGCGACAGGTTTGCAACCATACATCTTGAATTTCTTAAGTAAGCCTTCTGTGTATTTCTTTTGCGAGATGAATATTCCTTCTTTTCTCTGACTTACCTCTATACCGAGGAAGTAACTCATCAAACCAAGGTCAGTCATCTCAAAGGTCTTCATCATGTCTTCTTTAAACTCCATCATCATCTTAGTATTACTTCCCGTGTAGATAAGATCGTCCACATATAGAGAGAGTAAGAGAGTATGCTGACCTTGAGACTTGATGTAAAGTGTAGGCTCACTTTTGCTCCTCCTGAATCCTCGACCCATGAAATACTGATCGATTCTGCTATACCATGCTCGAGGTGCTTGCTTCAAACCGTAGAGTGCCTTTCTTAGTCTTAACACTTTGCTTTCGTCTCCTTCAGACATGAATCCTTGTGGCTGCTCCACATAGATCTCTTCTTCAAGTACTCCGTTGAGGAAGGCAGATTTGACATCTAGTTGATGTATACTCCATCCTTTTTGTGCCGCAAGAGCTATTAGAGCTCTAATGGTATCAAGACGAGCTACTGGTGCAAATGTCTCATTGTAGTCAATCCCAGGTTGTTGTGAGTAACCCTTAGCTACTAGTCTCGCCTTGTGTTTTTGTATGGTGCCATCAGGGTTGAGCTTTGTCTTATAGACCCACTTAACCCCAATGATATCTTTTCCAAGAGGACGATTTACTAACTCCCATGTGTTGTTTTTTTCGATCATCTTTATCTCTTCTTCCATTGCCTTGACCCATACTTCCTGCTTTGACGCTTCTTCAAAGCTTCCAGGTTCAAGAATGGCCAAGTTACATGTTTCATATATATCCACCAAGGATCTTACTCGTCTTGGATTAGACTCTGGTGATGATAGTTCTTGATCTTCTTGTTGTGGTGGAGGTGAAGCAGATTCACCTGAGTCTTCTTCCTCAGCTTCTTCTTGAGGTAGTTGGACTGGTATAAGGATGTTCTTCTCCACTTTTTCTTCATCCCAATTCCAAGAAGCATTCTCATCAACTTCAACATCTCGACTGATGATGAGTTTTTTTGTTTGCAAGTTGTAGACACGGTAGCCTTTAGAGATAGTGCTATACCCCAGAAAGATACCTCGTATAGTCTTATCTTCAAGCTTGTGCCTCTTCACGTCTGGAATATGAATGTAGCATATAGATCCAAAGACCCTTAGGTGTTTTGCTGATGGCTTCTTTCCATTCCAAGCTTCAATTGGAGTCTTATCTTGTACTGCCTTAGTTGGACATCTGTTGAGTATGTAAACAGCAGTGTATACTGCTTCAGCCCAGAATGTGTTAGGAAGTCCCTTCTCCTTGAGCATCGATCTAGCCATTTCCATAACTGTGCGATTCTTTCTCTCTGACACACCATTTTGTTGAGGAGAATATGCGACCGTAAGTTGACGCTCAATGCCTTCATCCTCACAAAATTTGTCAAACTCGCGGGACGTGTATTCCTTGCCTCGATCACTTCTTAGTACTTTTATCCGTTTTCCACTTTGATTTTCAGCAAGGGCCTTGAACTTTTTGAAAACTCCAAAAACTTCTGATTTTTCTTTTAGGAAATAGACCCATGTCATTCTAGAGAAGTCATCAATGAATAGTATGAAGTACCTGTTGTTCTCGTGTGATGGCGTTCTCATTGGTCCACAGACGTCCGTATGTATCAGCTCCAATAGATCTTTCGCTCTCCATGCTCCGCTTGTTGAGAACGGAAATCGGTGTTGCTTACCAACGAGACATCCTTCACACACTTCATTATTCTCCTTTATGCTTGGAAGATCTCTCATCATATTCTTCTCATGTAACAACTTCAAGGCATGTGTGTTGAAGTGGCCAAATCTTCGATGCCAGAGCCATGAATCATCAACTTGCACCTTCATGGAAATGTTAGTTACATATTTTAAATTTAGCGGGAAGCTTCTATTGCTCTTATTCATCTTCACTTGGGCTATCTCAGACCTTTTATTTTTGTTGTCTAAGATTTTGCATACACCTCCTTCAAAGTGAAGTGTGTAGCCTCTCTCCATCATTTGGCCAATGCTTAGAAGATTTTCTTTTAGGCTGGGAACTAGTAAAACATCATGGATGAGTCGTGTACCTTTATTTGTCTCCACCATGACAGTGCCTTTGCCTTTTGATTCAACCACACTTCCATTTCCCAGTCGAACTTTGACTTTGACAGACTCGTCAATGCTTTTGAAAATAGTCTCATCCTTAGCCATGTGGTTGCTACATCCACTATCCAAATACCAACTTCCACCTTTTTCTTTGATTGAGTCTTGAGTGGCATAGAACATACATTGTTCTTGATCATGCTCCTCTGCGATATTAGCTTGATGCCTATTTTTGTTGCGACAATTTTTCTCTACGTGCCCGAACTTCTTGCAGTGGTTGCATTGTGGCATATTACGGTACCAACAATTTTTCTCTGCGTGGCCTAGTCTTTTGCATATATTGCATTGAGAGTTTTTGTCTAGCTTGTTCTTAAGGAAATTTCTAGAAACTTCTCTTCTTCTGGAAGTTTCTCCATAATTTTTCTTTCCTTCACTTTCTTTATTTTGGGGCTGAAATTTTAGCTTTGACTGGAAGGCATTTTCTAGTGTATCTTCTTTATGCCTATACAGTCTTTGCTCATATGCTTCAAGAGAGCCCACAAGTTCTGTCACTGATAGAGTGGATAGATCTTTGGTTTCTTCAATCGTTGTCACGATTGGGTCAAACTTTGGGGGCATAGTAATTAGAATTTTTTCAACGATTTTCTTGTCAAGAATTTCTTCCCCAAAAGCTCTCATTTGATTAACTATTTCTTTAACTTTAGAATAGTAATCTTTAACTGTCTCACACTCCTTCATCTTCAATAGTTCAAAATCTCTTCTTAGAGATTGAAGTTTAACGGCACGTACCTTATCGCTTCCTTGAAACTCCTCCTGCAGCGTGTTCCATCCTTCTTTGGCAGTCTTAGCTCCCATAATTCTTGGAAAAATTGCATCAGTCACCGCTTGTTGCAAGGTGAACAACGCCTTTGAATTTTTCTGTTTGTTTTGCTTCAACTCTTTTTCTTGAGCTGCATTAAGAGCCGAAGTATCCGCGGGAACGGTGAAGCCTTTTTCAACTATGTCCCATAAATCTTGAGATGAAAAAAAATGTTTCCATTTTAACACGCCAGAAATCATAATTTTCACCATTGAAAATAGGGACAGAAATAGATGATGATTGAGTGGTGTTATCCATAGTTTAGAAAAAATTTCGGAGTGGGTTTATAGTACAAAGAAAATTTTTGTAGTAGTTTGGAGGATTTTAGAATGTTAGGTAGGTAATATAACTACGCCCAATATATGACCGAACGTAGCTCTGATGCCACTGTTGGTAGTTGGTTAGTTGATAGTTGATAAAAGATAGTTTTAGAAAATTGTTTAGAAGAAGGCTATGTCATTGATTTCTTGGATGATCAATTACATGATACCAATGGCCTATTTATAGGCTCAAGTCACTACCTTCTACATTACATTAGTTCTTTCTAGAGTTTTCATGATAGATGAGTATCATGATAGTTCTAGGTTCTTCTATCATTTTAATATACTTATAGTTCTAGATTGTTCTACCATATTCATAACTATTATAATTCTAGGATCTTCTACCATTTTCCTACATATTATATTTAAGAATATTCTAGAAATTTGTAGCAATTTCAACACGCATAAACTCTAAAACTGCATGTTATACTATGCATGTACAGTTCTGACCAGTCAAACTATTGTGTTGCCACAATTAATTAAAGCTTCAAATATTGTTACACTCGCGAAATAATTAATGTCATAAGAATTATATATATATATATATGTTTGACAATAATATCTTATGCATATTTTATGTCTGTAGACAAAATGACAATAACAATCAGAAACTCACAAATTGACTTCTGTTAAGATATCATACGTAAATGAGAAATGTTATACCTGTCAGGCTGAGGATGATTTGAAGGTGAAGATGTATGCGAGGGCAAGGTATAAATAGTGAAACTGGCAAGGAGAGATCCAAAGGTGGAATTGATAGGGGCAAAGAAAGGGAATATAATAATCCAAGAACCAAATTGGAATCACCACTGGTAATATTACCAATGCACGTTTGCACAAACTTTTGCACTCATGCATTCCTATTTCTTTCTCCCAAACAAAGTATAATGAATGTGTTCATACTTGGTGAATAAGCATTAAAATGACAGCCATGTCACGTAAGGGTGATTTTGGAAGAAAAGTAAAAGCATTAGAGTGATTTAGAATCATGTCACCAAATTCCCAATAAACTGCTGCTGCTGGAAGGGTCAGTGTCAGAACATAAAGGGAACCCATTAAATATATGGATTTGAACTTTTATAGCTTCCACATAGCGTGCATTATTTCCCTGTACCAATCAATAGTATTTATTAGCATTAAATAATATTGTTCATTTTTGTATACTATAACTGGAATAAATAATGGATCTCGTGAAAATAAATATCATTATTCTTCGGGTCTAAATAAAAGAAGAAAATGTGAGTGTTATTTACCGTAAAAAGGTGGATGCATGAATCTAAGAGGGTTTTCCTCATGATAAAAAGCATAAAATCATGATAAAGCCATTTGAAAGAAAGAACCTTGCCTTTTCTAGATAAATGCTAAAAGAAAACTCATGGATTCTCTAGAAAAGTGACACTTTTTGCCTCCTATGCCTAACAAGGGTATTTTGCGGTTAAAAAGTTATATTTTTCAGTAAATATTTTCTCACTGTTTTATTCATCACTGATGTTATGGGAAACATATTCTATGTTAGTATTTTTCAAAAAAAGAAAGTGATATAATTAAAGTGAAGTAGAAGTTGAAAATTATACAGGACTCAAAATCAGATATACTTGAAGATATGTGTGATGTGATTAGATCCATTTTCAAATTATGTCTATAGAAGTTAAGGCCAAGTCACAACCAAAATGACTTTTAAGTCCAAATTGTTAGTAGATGGATATTTTAATTAACAAATTACTTAATTAATCAATTAAGCTCTACCAACTATAGTAGCTATAAGGGGGTGAAAAAGTAAAGGACTAGAATCTAAATAAACGTCTGAGATTGTCTTACACAATAACGACAAGTCCCCCATATCTGTAGAGAATATTTGTGGCCTCGGTAAAATATAGAAGCATTTTGTTTGGAATTGGGAGTTTAACTCCTTCCATCTAAATAATAAGAACAACATATAATCCAAAATATATCATTAGTTAAGTAATATTGATTAAGATAATAGTAAATAATTAAGATTAAGATTATTATTAATTAGTTAATTACCTGACTTTAAAGGATTGGAGCAATTGTTAGATACCATGAAGTGTAAGTGGTCATAACAAGACCCAAAAAGAACCAGATTATGTAGTTGTGAAATGAGTGAATAAAGATAGTGGTTGGACTCTGAAGATGTATGTCCAAGTCCTCTTGTCCAAATTATCATTTATATAATATATAATGTTGAGGGATATAGACAAGATTAATTTATTAAGATAATATTAATATTCATGCAAACCCAATGAATCACAAAGATGCATGTGATGTTGTTTACTTCCTACATACGTACACATGTACGAAACCGATACTAACACGTTGATATATCATTACTAATTTCAAAAATTAAATAAATTGAATGTAATCACATGTATCCAACACATACACATGACAAATACATGACGAACACTAGACACACATTTGTCAAGAGGTTTCGGTGCTACATTGATAATAAATAATAAAGACAGATAGACACCTTGCACAAGCTATTAGTTGGATAACAGATCCAAACAGAAGAAATGTGCAAGTAAGGGCCAAGCCCCCTTTTCTCCGGTGTTTCCCAAGGAGTCCATCAAGAACTTCAAACCACTGCATGTACAATATATAATTAAGTTCTCTAAACCTTCATTGAAATTAAATGGACTTACTTAAGTACTATAAGATGAGTATTACTACGTGAATATTACATGGCTTATGAAATTAACTTTTTCTTGATCTTTTCTTGTTCTGTATTCATAGAGTAGGATAATGAGGTAAGCAGTCCAGCTACCAAGTAGACCATAGAAGAGTTGAAAAAGTATGCCAGAAAGCATTTCCAGCTTATAGTAATACTCTATGAATACAGAACAAGAAAAGAGCAAGAAAAAGTTAATTTCATAAGCCATGTAATATTCAGGTAGTAATACTCATCTTATAGTACTTAAGTAAGTCCATTTAATTTCAGTGAAGGTTTAGAGAACTTAATTATATATTGTACATGCAGTGGTTGGAAGTTCTTGATGGACTCCTTGGGAAACACCGGAGGAAAGGGGGCTTGGCCCTTACTTGCACATTTCTTCTGTTTGGATCTGTTATCCAACTAATAGCGTGTGCAAGGTGTCTATCTCTCTTTATTACTTATTATCAATGTAGCACTGAAACCTCTTGAAAAATGTGTGTCTAGTGTTCGTCATGTATTTGTCATGTGTATGTGTTGGATACATGTGATTACATTCAATTTATTTAATTTTTGAAATTAGTAATGACATGTCAACATGTTAGTGTCGGTGTCGTGCATGTGTACATATGTAGAAAGTAAACAACATCACATGCATCTTTGTGATTCATTGGGTTTACATGAATATTAATATTATCTTAATGAATTAATCTTCTCTATATCCCTCAGCAATATATATTATATAAATGATAATTTGGACAAGAGGACTTTCACATACATCTTCGGAGCCCAACCACTGTCTTTATTCCCTCATTTCACAACTACAGAATCTGGTTCTTTTTTGGTCTTGTTATGACCACTTACACTTCTTGGTATCTAAAAATTGCTTCAATCCTTTACAGTCAGGTAGTTAACTAATTAATAATAATCTTAATCTTAATTATTTACTATTATCTTAATCAATATTACTTAACTAATGATATATTTTGGATTATATGTTGTTCTTATTATTTAGATGGAAGGAGTTAAACTCCTAGGTCCAAACAAAATGCTTCTATATTTTACCGGGGCCACAAATATTCTCTACAAATTTGGGGGACTTGCCGTTATTGTGTAAGACAATCTCAGACGTTTATTTAGATTCTAGTCCTTTACATTTTCACCCCCTTATAGCTACTATAGTTGGTAGAGCTTAATTGATTAATTAAGTAATTTGTTAATTAAAATATCCATCTACTAACAATTTGGACTTAAAATTTATTTTGGGTTTGACTTGGCCTTAACTTCTATAGACATAATTTGAAAATGGATCTAATTACATCGCACATGTCTTCAAGTATATCTGATTTTGAGTCCTGCATAATTTTCAACTTCTACTTCACTTTAATTATATCACTTTCTTTTTTTGAAAAATACTAATGTAGAATCTATTTCCCACAACATCAGTGATGAATAAAACAGTGAGAAAATATTTACTGAAAAATATAACTTTTTCACCCCAAAATACACTTGTTAGGCATGGGAGGCAAAAAGTGCCACTTTTCTAGAGAATCCATGAGTTTTCTTTTAGCATTTATCTAGAAAAGGCAAGGTTCTTTCTTTCAAATGGCTCTATCATGATTTTATGCTTTTTATCATGAGGAAAACCCTCTTAGATTCATGCATCCACCTTTTTACGGTAAATAACACTCACATTTTATTCTTTTATTTAGACCCGAAGAATAATGATATTTATTTTCACGAGGTCCATTATTTATTCCAGTTATAGTATACAAAAATGAACAAGATTATTTAATGCTAATAAATACTATTGATTGGTACAGGGAAATAATGCACGCTATGTGGGAGCTACAAAAGTTCAAAGCCATATATTTAATGGCTTCAATTTATGTTCTGACACCGGCCCTTCTAACAGCAGCAGTTTATTGGGAATTTGGTGACATGCTTCTAAATCACTCTAATGCTTTTACTTTTCTTCCAAAATCACCCTTACGTGACATGGCTGTCATTTTAATGCTCATTCACCAAGTATGAACACATTCATTATACTTTGTTTGGGAGAAAGAAATAGGAATGCATGAGTGCAAAAGTTTGTGCAAACGTGCATTGGTAATATTACCAGTGGTGATTCCAACTTGGTTATTGGATTATTATATTCCCTTTCTTTGCCCCTATCAATTCCACCTTTGGATCTCTCTTTGCCAGTTTCACTATTTATATCATCCATGCCCTCACATACATCTTCACCTTCAAATCATCCTCGGTCTGACAGGTATAACATTTTTCATTTACGTATGATATCTTGACAGAAGTCAATTTGTGAGTTTCTGATTGTTATTGACATTTTGTCTACAGACATAAAATATGCATAAGATATTGTTGTCAAACATATATATATAATTCTTATGACATTAATTATTTCGCGAGTGTAGCAATATTTGAAGCTTTAATTAATTGTGGCAACACAATAGTTTGACTGATCAGAATTGTACATGCATAGTATAACATGCAGTTTTAAAGTTTATTTCATTTATTATTCTAAGTAAAGTTAGTGATTTGGCAAAAGAAAGAATAGGTGTTGCGGTGAGAATCAGATATCAAGCTATTAATTAATTTGAATCACAAATCATGAAATTCACCACCGAGATTTGATTTATCCAAAGGAAAGGGTAAAGATCGGAAAAACCCTAAGTGCGCTATATGAAGACACAACTAATAGATCCAAGGTTCGGAGGTTGGTTATACCTAAGGAAGGTGTAAAGTGAGGGTGCTCGTCCTTATGATGTTAAAAAATGGTCTTTTATGTTTTCAATCAAACATGATAGAGTGAAGCGTGATGGAGCATTTGTAATATATGTTTATGCTATAGGTTTCTATGTTGAAGCTAAAAAAAGAAGTGTGTAGTAGCTTTTAGAGATACAGCCGGATTTGAGAAGATTTTGTAGACTTTTGTACCATTTTCAGCAGGTTTTCGGCGATAGCCTGTAAAAGCAGGATCTTGGGAGGATTTTGTCTTCCTTTTTGGGCTATGATAATACTAAAATAATAGTAATGAAATAAAAATCATAAAATACCTAATAATAATAAAAATAAATAATAAATAATAAATAAAAATAAAATAATGACTTAACAGTAGAAAATAAACTTGAATTATAATTGAATTTAAATCACCTAAAAACTAAATTAATAAATTAAACTGATTAGATTGAATTTAGACTAACATTAAAAGGGAACTACCGTCAAATTAAAACTTAATTAAAACATAATTTAAACTAAAAACAAAATTAATTGAAATAACTCTAAATGATTCAAGATAAATATCAAGAAAGACATGGAACAAAAGAGAATGCATGATTAATAATAATTAAAGGACTACACGACGACAATTGCGAACATGGTTGACCTAAAATGATATGACGAAAATCAGAGTATCTGAGGTTAAAATTTGGGGTATGACAGTTGCCCCTATTTAAATAGCTTTACCGGATGGCACGAGGAATAGAAATCCTCGGGACATCAAGGTGAAGGGTGTTTAAATATAGTAAACCAAAACTTTTGCCCTTAGATGGAATGCAGATGCTGAGGACAAGCAGCAGACATGCAAATGCTGGCATGCCACAAACTTCTAGCATGATGATATGATGTCATGATAGATGCAAAGGTGCAGACAAACTGGACACCAGAGATAAAGAGTAAACCACCACAGAGAGCCTACTAAGGAAGGATAAAGACTGACCCACAAAAGGGACTCACTGGGGGAAATAAAAGCACACTCTTTACTGGGCATGAAACCAGAAAGAAGACATGATCTCTACTGGGTACCGGTTTGAAATAAAAGGATAGACATCAGCAAAAGATTTTATGGGATTTTCTTATACTGAAGAGTTCAAACGGGATCTTCAAGAAAAGCCAAAAAAGACAGAGAAAGGCACATCCGGAAAAAAATCAGATGGCAAAGGAAACCAGACATCTAATAATGGCTTTGAATGAAAGGTACAAATCACAATATCAAATAATGGCTTTAGATAAAAGTGAACAAAGCAGGGATCCAAGAAAGCATTGGATGCAAAGAAAACAGTCATCCAATAATGGCTTTGAATGAAGGGTACAGATTATAATATATAAGAAAGCATCAGATAAGAATGAGATAAAATGTTAAATCTGAGAAGGCATCAGATGAAAGTGACCAAACAAGGGTAATCCAAGAAGGCATTGGATGAAAAGAAACCAGTCATCCAATAATGGCTTTGAATGAAAGGTATAATTCACAATATCTGAGAAGGCATCAGATGAAAGTGAACAAAACAGGGATCCAAGAAGGCATTGGATAAAAGGAAACCAGTCATCCAATAATGGCTTTGAACGAAAGGTATAAATCACAATATCTGAGAAGGCATTAGATAAGCGTGAGAAAGGTAGAGGTCCAAGAAAGCATTGGATGCAAGGACACCAGACATTCAATAATGGCTTTGAACGAAAGGTATAAATCACAATATCTGAGAAGGCATCAGATAAACGTGAGAAAGGTAGAGATCCAAGAAAGCATTGGATGCAAGGACACCAGACATTCAATAATGGCTTTGAATGAAGAGTACAAGTCACAATATCTAATAATGGCTTTAGATAAAAGTGAATAAACCGGGGTCCAAGACATCATTGGATGCAAAGAAACCGATCATCCAATAATGTCTTTGAATGAAAAGTAAACTCATAATATCTGAGAAGACATCAGATGCAAATGAGACAAAAGGTGAAATCCAAGAAGGCATTGGATAAAAAGAAACCACAACGTCCAAGAAAGTATTGAACGAATATGAACAAGGAGATATCCAAGAAGACATTGGATAAACCACAATGTCCAAGAAAGCATTGAACGAATATGAACAAGGAGATATCCAAGAAAGCATTGGATAAAAGGAATCACAATATCCAAGAAAGCATTGGATGAATGTGAACTAAGGTGAAATCCAAGAAAGTATTGGACAAAATGAATCACAATATCCAAGACAACATTGAATGACTGTGAACTTTCAGGAATGACACTGAAAGTAAAGGCAAATCACTATATTCAGGAATGGTATTGAATGATAGTGAGAGAGACATCCAGGAATAGCACTGAATACAAAAGAGGAAACTCATCCAGGAATGAAACTGAATGAACAGATAAGACTTTCAGGAATGATACTGAAAGATATCCAAGAAAATTTGATGGGGATTACAGAAGAGAGGCAAAACTTCCAAGAATAGCACTGGGAGAAACAAAAGGAATAAGATATCCAGGAATGGCACTGGAGATCAAAAGAGACAGGCACCCAGGAATGACACTGGAGTGAAAGAATATAAAGATCCAGAAATAGCACTGGAATGAAAGAACATAAACATCTTACAACAGGACTAGCTGCACAAGGAGACAACATCATTCAGGAATGACACTAAATGAAAGGGTGGGTAACATTTTGGTAGGCGCCAAGTAAGTCGGACTTTGACCAGAAGGTAAGACGCGGATAACAACACGACCTCGAGATAAATACAAATGAGGATGAAACACTCATGACATGCATATGGTATGAATTATGCAGATGACATATGATCAAGTGCAGATGCAGATGCTGACGACACAGCTCGACTCTTGGGAGAAGACATGACTGGAAGACTGATTCCTCAACACGGATATCACAGCTAGTCCACTTTGGGACTAGAGATGCTACTGAACACAACTCTGCCACACAGGTGAACTGTACTAAGTTGATGATCCTTGTACGAAGGATGAAGAGCTGCTTGGGGATTCTTCAAATTAATTGCCCCAGATTAGCTGACTGTTGTAGATGAGCTGATCATTGCTTCCACCGGATTGATGCTGGAAATGACTAAATTACTGTATACTCTGAAAGCTTGCCCCAGACTGGGTCTTGAAAATGATTGTTTTACTGTACACTAGAAAAGCTTGCCCCAGTATGAGTCTTGAAAAATCTTCTGGATGAACCAATTCTGAGAAGGACTTGCCCCTGAACAACGACCCTTAAACTGATTCTCAACAGGATATGGAAGGAACTACTCCTGATAGGATCACCGACCAAATTTCTTAATTGTTTGAAAATTCCTTGAGAGGAAAGCTAGATTGCAAACAAAAGTATTTGTACAAACATAGTAATTTTAGAGTTCATGCAACTTTTGAAATCAAATCATTTTTTTTAAGATGCAAAACAAAATGAGTCATTGGTCTGAACACAGCGATTCAAGACATTTAAAAGTGAAAGGTGAAGCACAAGTGTAGTGACCTGCAAAGATCTTTGGGAGTCAGTTTACGCAACCTTGCTGTGGTATGCTTTCAAATCAAAACTTTGCTGACGATGTAAGGCATTGTTTCACATTCCCCTAAACACTGGAGAAATAAGGAAGATAGTCCCTCGTTAACTCCTTTGAGCATAGAAGTAGGAGTTTTTTCTTTCCTTACAAAAAACCCGCAATATTAACCTGGGGCAGGGTAGTTCTCAGTTAACTTAGTTATGCGTCCATACAAAATACCTTTCATATAATGGTTGCACTCATAAGTTTTCCTTCGCACATAGCAAGCAAGTTTCGAAGACGTCCCTCAAGTCAAATTACAATGACGGTTCACCAAAATCATTAAGTTGTTTAGTCACTTTCCTTACCCAAAGAATGAGCCGAGTCCCTTTCAAGGCAAAAGCTAAGAAAGATGGGAAGCTCATGACCTTGCCTTATAAAAAAACGAGCTTTGAATCACAAAACATGAAATTCACCACCGAGCTTTGATTTATACAAAGGACAGGGTAAAGAATGAAAACCCTAATAAGAGAATCTAGGTTCGGGGGTTGGTTATACTAAGGGAAGGTGTTAGCATCCTAAGTATCTGTAGTTAGCTCTAGTCCGATATTTGTGTTGAGGAATCAGCTTGACGACTCACAGGTGACACTAGAAGATGGAGACAGCTGGAATGAGCCACTGGACAAACAGACATATGCAATAAAACATGCAAAGCTGTAAATGATATGAAATGCAATGCAAACAGGATGCAAAACACATGCAACAGGTTTAAGGGTTCGAGATCACAGCATGGAGTCTGGGTAAAGAACCAACCACAGGTGTGTACTAGGGTTCTTGTATCCATAGAACAGGGTTCTAAGAACTTCCCAGAGTCTATGTAAATCCTTCGGATATTATCGGCCTACGCGACTACTCAGGCGGGTTAATAATATTCTCATCATAAACACGTCTGAGTGTAGTATCGCGTAACAACTACTTGGGACTACTCCCTCATAGCCACCGCACTACATCCTAAAAGGCCAAGTGGGGTGAAGGTAACTACGGTCCTCAGAATCACTGGCTCTCAAATTGAGAAGAGTGACATCAATGTGACTACTCATATCAGACCTCAACAATCCCAAAGGGCCTCAACTGAGCGTGGTCATCATATGCCATAAATTGTTAGGACTACTCCCAACAACCGACTATTGCTTACACCACAATCCTATCATAAGTGATCTCAAGTCCGGGTTTGGACTTATCTCACCATTCAAAGTAACCCTGTATACAGAAAAACCCAAGCACAACAGGTATATATACAGATATAAATATGTACCTGTATACAAGCAAGCAAACATGAAAATAACACAAATGCAAACAAGGTGGGCTTAACCCTCTTAGGGGAGACTGGTCCCCAGTGAAGTCGACATTTCTGTTGCGGTGAGAATCAGATATCAAGCTATTGATTAACTTGAATCACAAAACATGAAATTCACCACCGAGCTTTGATTTATCCAAAGGAAAGGGTAAAGAACGAAAACCCTAATAAGAGAATCTAGGTTCGGGGGTTGGTTATACTAAGGGAAGATGTTAGCATCCTAAGTATCTATAGTTAGCTCTAGTCCGGTATTTGTGTCGAGGAATCAGCTTGACGACTCATAGGTGACACTGGAAGATAGAGACAGCTGGAGATGAGCCACTGGACAAACAGACATATGCAATGAAACATGCAAAGTTGCAAATGATATGCAATGCAATGCAAACAGGATGCAAAACACATGCAACAAGATCAAGGGTTCGAGATCACAGCATGGAGTCTGGGTAAAGAACCAACCACAGGGTGTGTACTAGGGTTCTTGTATCCATAGAATAGGGTTCTAAGAAGTTCCCAGAGTCTACGTAATCCTTCGGATATTATCGGCCTACGTGACTACTCACGCGGGTTAATAATATTCTCAAGATAAACTCGTCTGAGTGTAGTATCGCGTAACAACTACTTGGGACTACTCCCTCATAGCCACCGCATTATATCCTAAAAGGCCAAGTGGGGTGAAGGTAACTACGGTCCTCAGAATCACTGGCTCTCAAATCGAGAAGAGTGACATCAATGTGACTACTCACATCAGTCCTCAACAATCCCAAAGAACCTCAACTGAGCGTGGTCATCATATGCCATAAATTGTTAGGGCTAATCCCAACAACCGACTATAGATTACACCACAATCCTATCATAAGTGCTCTCAAGTTCGGGTTAAGACTTATCTCAGCATTCAAAGTAACCCTGCATACAGAAAAACCCAAGCACAACAGGTATATATATAGATATAAATATGTACAGATATACAAGCAAGCAAACATGTAAATAACACAAATGTAAACAAGGTGGGCTTAACCCTCTTAGGGGAGGCTGGTCCCCAGTGAAGTCGCCATTTCTGTTGCGGTGAGAATCGGATATCAAGCTATTGATTAACTTGAATCACAAAACATGAAATTCACCACCGAGCATTGATTTATCCAAAGGAAAGGGTAAAGAACAAAAACCCTAATAAGAGAATCTAGGTTCGGGGGTTGGTTATACTAAGGGAAGGTGTTAGCATCCTAAGTATCTGTAGTTAGCTCTAGTCTGGTATCTGTGTCGAGGAATCATCTTGACGACTCACAGGTGACACTGGAAGATAGAGACAGCTGGAGATGAGTCACTGGACAAACAGACATATGCAATGAAACATGCAAAGCTGCAAATGATATGCAATGCAATGCAAACAGGATGTAAAACACATGCAACAGGATCAAGGGTTCGAGATCACAACATGGAGTAAGGGTAAAGAACCAACCACAGGGTGTGTACTAAGGTTCTTGTATCCATAGAACAGGGTTCTAAGAAGTTACCAGAGTCTATGTAAATCCTTCGGATATTATCAGCCTACGTGACTACTCATGCGAGTTAATAATATTCTCAAGATAAACTCGTCTGAGTGTAGTATCGCGTAACAACTACTTGGGACTACTCCCTCATAGCCACCGCACTACATCCTAAAAGGCCAAGTGGGGTGAAGGTAACTACGGTCCTCAGAATTACTGGCTCTCAAATCCCAGGACATATCCTCACCACTCAAAGTAACCACCCTACACACAGAAAAACCCAAGCACAACAGGTATATACAGATATATAAATATGTATAGATATACAAGCAAGCAAACATGTAAATAACACAAATGCAAACAAGGTGGGCTTAACCCTCTTAGGGGAGACTGGTCCAAAGTGAAGTCGACATTTCTATTGCGGTGAGAATCGGATATCAAGCTATTGATTAACTTGAATCACAAAACATGAAATTCACCACCGAGCTTTGATTTATCCAAAGGAAAGGGTAAAGAACAAAAACCCTAATAAGAGAATCTAGGTTCGGGGGTTGGTTATACTAAGGGAATGTGTTAGCATCCTAAGTATCTGTAGTTAGCTCTAGTCTGGTATTTGTGTTGAGGAATCATCTTGACGACTCACAGGTGACACTGGAAGATAGAGACAGATAGAGATGAGTCACTAGGGATACATACAGATGCAATATGTCAGAGCAAGAGGCACGCAATGTTGAGGTCCGAATGGAAATCGATGACCTTAAGTCAAGCATGACTAGACTCACTGAGATGCTTCAAGTTTTGATTGCTAGAGGAGAACCTCCCCAAAGGACTGTCATCCAGGAAGTTTCAAGTGCTGATCCCCCACCGGTTCAAATGCCGCCTTCAACTTGGCCCGAGTTTGGTTTGCAACACAACTATTCTCCACCGATTGCATCTACTACTATGGTTGGTCAGACTACTATGCCTGTATTTCAAGCTCCTGTTTTCATCGAGCCCAGACCTGTGGTCCATGCTGTTCCACAGACTGTTCGAGCTTCTTTTGAGAACCCCCTCTTTGAGTACAATGCTGTCAGTGCTTAGGGTGAAGAGCCTGAAGACTTTGTTGAACCTGAGGTTGTCCGTGAGCAATTTCAGATCACAGACAAAATACTTAAAGTTGTGGATGGTATTGACTTCTTTAATGTGGATGCAGACAACATGTGCTTAGTATCTGATCTTGCTATGCCTGCTAAGTTCAAAACTCCAGAATTTGTGAAATATAAGGGGCACTCTTGCCTAAGGGCTCATTTGGTCATGTATCTTCGCAAGATGGCTGCTTATACCAAAAATTAGAAGCTGCTTATCCACTGTTTCCAGGATAGCTTGAGTGAGGAATCACTCAAATGGTATATGGGTCTCGAGCAAAACTCCATTCACTGCTTCCAAGATCTCGTGAATGCCTTCATGAAGCAGTATAAGTATAACCTTGACATGGCCCCTGATCACCGCCAACTGAAAAACATGACTCAACATGAGAAAGAATCTTTTAAGGAGTATGCTCAGTGCTGGAGAGAGTTAGCTTCCCAAGTTGAACCTCCTTTGGCTGAGAAAGAATTGACTGGAATGTTCATGGATACCCTGTTCCCATTCTATTGGGAAAAGATGATTGGAAGTGTTTCCTCCAACTTCACTGATTTGTTTACTATTAGCCAAAGACTCGAGGAAGGTCTTAAGAAAGGAAAAGTGTTAAAAGCTGCTGAATCTTCCAATGCTGTGAAGAAATCCTATGGGAACTTTCAGAGGAAAAGGGAAGATCAGACTAACGCTGTAATGTTTGAAGTGAGAAGGCCTCGACCCCAACCTCAGTATGTTATTCACCCTACTGTTGCTGCTGTCACTCCCGTGGTTACTACTCCACGACCAGCTCAAGCTTCCCAACGTCCGACTGCAGGAAAAAACCAGTACCGTAATAGGAATCAATTTGATCATATTCCCATGACATACACCGAGCTTTATCCTGGTATGGTTCAACAAGGTTTGATTACCACAAGGCCTTTACCTCCTCCTCCAAATCCTCTTCCATCCGGCTATAGGGCTGATCTTCATTATGAATACCATCAAGGTGGCGCAGGCCATAACTTGGAAAGTTGCTTTGCTTTGAAGGCTAGAGTACAAGAGTTGATGAGAAACAAAATCCTCTCCTTTAAGGACAATCCCAATGTTCAGAGCAATCCTCTGCCAGGGCATGCCAAGTGAAGCTTCAGTCGACCTCAGCTCAGCTACTTCTTAAAGACAGGACATCTCATCCTTGTGTTTAACTAGTCACTGGGCCTTGTTTCTTGCTGTTTGCATTTTCCTTATTTTGTACTAGCTGTTTGCCTTCAAATTATGTTTGTACTTTCATGATTAATGAAATGAGCATTGCAACTTTTGATTCAATTTATTCTGTCCACTATTTACATCTTTATGCTTTCTTTTACAAAATATTTTTTTGATTATGCAAAGATTGGAGGGGGGATGATGAAAACATTATATCCATAATTGTTGTGGTATACTTTCAAATCAAAACTTTGTTGACGATGTAAGGCATTGTTTCACATTCCCCTAAACACTGGAGAAATAAGGAAGATAGTCACTCGTTAACCCCTTTGAGCCTAGAAGTAGGAGTTTTTTCTTTCCTTACAAAAACCCGCAATCTTAACCTGGGGCAGGGTAGTTCTCAGTTAACTTGGTTATGCGTCCATACAAAATACCTTTCATTTGCACTCATAATTTTCCTTCACACACAGCAAGCAAGTGTCGAAGATGTCCCTCAAGTCAAATTACAATGATGGTTCACCGAAATCATTAAGTTGTTTAGTCACTTTCCTTACCCAAAGAATGAGCCGAGTCCCTTTCAAGGCAAAAGCTAAGAAAGATGGGAAGCTCATGACCTTGCCTTATAAAAAAAAAGTTTGTATGACAACCCAAAAAGAGGAAACCTTTAAATTTTCATCCCGAAAGTCCTCAATGACAAACATTGGTGAGGAAGCAGTGACTACCAAGGTGTCTGAATCATCATCAACTATCATCAGATTAACTCCTAGCCTATGGGAATCTGAATGTATATCCTGTGTTAACTGAGCTTAGGATTGAAGTTTATCACGAAGATTGGGTGGGTACAAATAAACTTTGAGCATTTATCCTTTGTTTCTTAAATCGTGAACCATGCCACATTACAACCCTCAAAAGACATAACTGAAGCAAGATTATTTTGAAAGCATACTACAACAAGGTTGCGTAAACTGACTCCCATATATCTTTTCAGATCATTCATTTTTGGCATCATACCTTTTCGCTAAAACTTTTCATTTTGGTGTTTTGAACCGCCGGGTTCTGACCAATGACTCATATACTTTGCACCTTTCAAAAATGATTGATTTCAAAAGTTGCATGAACTTTGCATTTACCATGTTTGTACAAATACTTTTGTTTGCAAACTAGCTTTCCTCTCAAGGAATTTTCAAACAACCGACAAACTTGGTCGGTGAGCCTATCAGGGGCAAGTTCCTTCCTTATCCTGTTGAGAATCAGTTCAAGATTTGTGGTTTAGTGCAAGTCCTCCCTAGAATTAGTTTATACAGAAGGTTTTTTCAAGACTCATGCTGGGGCAAGCTTTCTAATAGCACAGTGAAACAGTTATTTCAGAATCAATCAAGCTGAAGCAATGATCAGTTCATCTACAACAGTAAGCTAGTCTGGGGAAATTTACTTGGAGAATCCCCATACAGCTTTCCATCCTTCCTAGTGTCATACCCCAAATTTTAACCACTAAGATTACCCCATCATTGTGCAAATCATCATCACAATATGGATGGACCATCATACCTCATCAATCTCCCCAAAGATGGGTGAGCATCTACTACAATCAAACTTAGGGTTTCAAGCCCTCTCAGAGCTCTTTAACAAAGGATCAATCAAGGAATAACATGATCTTCAACTTGTCTAAACCTCTCAAATATCCACAATGGATCAAGAGGACTCCCACATCAAGGATCAAGCACAAGGTTGCAACATTCCAAGTGGATCAAGCCTCAAGATCGTCAGTGTCACCAAATTAGGGTTTTGGTCGACTGAGGCCTCCAGATGGAAATTTTCCTCTGGGCATGAGCCAAAGGCTTCAAAGCACAACCTAAGATATTCTAAGGGACCTCATGGACTCAATCATCAATTCAATTTAGCCTCAGGGGATGCATTCATAAAAAAATTAGGAATTAGGGTTTCTTGACCTAATTCACCCCTAAGTTGACTTTTGGGACAAAACCTGAGCTAAGACCTCAAGAGAGGATTTGACGGTCTATAACAAACTACATTGATCCATTTGTAACAATGGATTTATCCAAGAAGCTTGATCAACACGTTTCAAATTCATCAAAACCACAATTAGGGTTTCGCGGGAAAAGTCAACTGTGCATTTGACTTTTGACCCAGGCATGCTCCCAAACCTTGGGAAATGATTCAATACACCCTATAACACCCATGTAACGTGTCCTTCAAGTTTGATTTAGGTCAAGGACTTGATTTCATAGAGGAGCGCACAGTTTGGAGTTCATCTGACAAAAAGTCAACTGTGCACAAAAGTCAACTTTGACTTTTTGAGATTTTTCACAATTATGGTTCCCTAGCCCTAAAATGATGTTAATGTGTGATTGGAATCATCATTCATCAAGAAAAAACCAAGAAAAGTGAGATAACTTGTAAAAGGGGTAACCATAAAAAACTTAGAAATTTTCTAAGTTATGGAACAAAGTGGCTAGGGTACCAACTTCCAAGGATCATAACTTGTGATCCAAGCAACCATTTTGGCTGATCCAAAGATGGATATGCAGTTCTCATGGCATACTTTAAAAGTGTCAACTGCACCTCATTCCAATTCATCATGGATTTTGAGTTATGGTTGGATCAAAATGGCTGAAAACATGAGATGTCACTTTTTCCAACACTTAGTGAAATATTCACTAAGTCAGAATCTGTTTCACTTTTTCCAAAATGTAGGGGCATTTTTCACTTGGATCCAAAAAGTTTCAAAATAAACTATGATCACACATATGTTGTATCATATGAGAGCTTTCCAAAATGGTCAAGAACCCCACGAAACTCCACCTGAGCTAGAAGTTATGACAGTGGCAACATGCCTTGCTGCAACCGTCATAACAAGGCAGATTTGTGCATTTTGCTCAATTTGGGAAATTTGTGCAAATGAAAAACAAGTTTATCCATCTGAACACCTCAGGGGGAGACCAAGAAGGGACAAACATTGATCGATCAGCCTCCCAAGTCCTTGGAACTAAAAGTAGCATGCCAAACCTAGAAATGCCTAAAAGAGGGACAAGACTTCAATTTTGGTTTGGAGCATTTAATGGATGCACCAAGGTGGCATGGACTGAGCCCTTTCCAACTGAATTCAGTCAAGACTTATTCAAGAACTAGGGAACCAGCAGCCTGTGCTCTAACCTCTAGCCGGAGACTTGGATTCTTATTGATCAACATTTGCCAAACTTCTACAGCAGTTGCCATTCACTATTACTTGCAAAACAAACTTGCTCTACTATAAATAGAGCTCATTTGTGCTCAATTTGAGTACACCAAAGCCATCAAATAGATGCTTTCCTCTAAATCACCTTCTCACTTCCAAATTTGCCTTCCAAAGCAAGTCACTATCGGGTTTTGAGTTTGAGAGCAATTCCAACCAAACTAATCACACACACACCTCACATATATCATATAGAAGTGATCCAAACACTCACATAACATCTGTAACACTAAAATCACAAAATCACTTGCCAACAGCTCAAGTTCTTGACAGAGGTGCAGTTGAGGTACCATCTCAAGTTTCAGCTTGTTTCAAACCACTCCAAGCATTCAGACACATCACTTGGCACCCAAGGAAGCTGTGCAAATCATTGGACACCTCCAACACAAAACACGATCACCAGCTGCAAGAGGTAAGCATGAGCTCTTTTAATTCAATGATCCATGCATATTTTGCTGCACAATAATTTGGCCATATGTTCATAACCATGCATAGAGTGTTTACCCTCAATCAATTGCTTTGTTTGAATCGTGTATGGAATTTCTGAGCCTTCATGCAAATTTTAGGGTTCTTGAGGTTTCTCTTTGATTTCTTATTCCATGCTTAAAATAAATTAAATTAAAGACCATAGACATGATCGTGAGGTGAAAACGAGCATATTGATATGTAGATTGCATGATATCATCAAGTATTCAGTGAGATTGGATAGAAAATGCAAATCTGCAGAAACAGAGGGTGACGCGTGTTCTTGCCATGTTCTTGGCGCCTTTTTTGAAAATTCAAATATTTGAATTTTGTGATTTTATTTAATTGATTCAAAAATTAATTTCTCTCTGAATTTTAATGCTTTTGAGTTGATTCTTTTTTTAATAATTCACAAAAATGTTAAAATATTTTATTTTACCAAAATTCCCAAAAATATTAATTATTTCATATACTTGATATTTTAACAAATAATTAATATTTTATTTATTTTTCAACATTTAAAATAATTTTTCTCCCTTGATTTTCCAAACTTAATTGATTTCCAATCATTTTGTGGATAGAAGCATGGTTTTTGAAACATTGATCCAAGATCCCAATTTGTTTTCACACATGTTTAACAATTTTGATCATTTTAATTGAATTTTTATTCAATTAAAATATATTTTGAAAACAAACTAGGGTTTTGATTAATTCAACCCTCATCAAACCTTTTCAAACTCTTTGGGCCTCTAATAGAGTGTAAGATCCAATCCCTCTTAAAAAACCAAAATATTTTGGGCCTCAGTGTATTATATAAATCCCGATACCGTCAAAAAGTTCGGCGCGATCGTCGCCTTTCTAACAAAAATCATTTGGGCCTCTCCTTGAGCTGTAAGCCCAACCACTTGTACAAAAATAAATTATTGGGCCTCTAATAGAGTATAAGACCCAATCCCCTTTTAACCAAAACCATTTTTGGGCCTCAGATATTGTATAAGTACCTATGCGTTAAAAGAAAAATCTCGGTGCAATCGCTAGTTCAAAACAAATCATTTGGGCCTACCCTCGTGTTATAAGCCCAATTTCTTTTCTTTAAATTTCTTTGGGCCTCTAATAGAGTGTAAGACCCAACCCCTTGTACACAAACTTTTTGGGCCTCGCGTATTGTATAAGTCCCTTTGTACAGTTTTTAAAATAACGGTGCGATCATCGTTAAAACTTGGGCCTCTCCTCGAGCTGTAAGCCCCAACAATCTTTTCAAAACACTTTCTCCTTTGATTTTGAAATCAAATATATGTTGTTATCAAAACTTTCTTTATTGAACAACTAAACAAACAACATGGAAGCTCTATAACGGGTAAGTGGTTATCCGCTTTCATTTACTACTTTCATATGTATATAACTGTATTGTGGGGCTGCTTCACTGTAAGTCTTCTTTCACATCCTTTTATATACTTGTCACATATCCACTGTGTAATACTAGTATAGTCATTTAGAGTTTTCCCCGACAACTACCTCTAGCACTAGGTAAAGCCTGATGGTCACTCTTAAATACAAACAAAACTAGATCCCCCGTAGGATTCCAGATACAGTCTTCCCTCCTCTTGGGGTTAAACAATATGGAGACGTGAAAGGAAGCATTCTCGGTGAACCCTTTCTCAGACTATCACCCTTAGAAATTTTCAAAGGAACTCTAACTCCCCTGAGATGATCTTTTCTCCGTGAATGACATCTCTTGAGTTTCTTTCAAATTCTCGAACTTTCCTGGAATGATCTCTTCTCGATGAATTGCATTTCTTGAACCTCCCTTGGTTTGGGAACCCACAGGCTTTCTAAAAGCATCCCCGCCTCCTCTTGGGTGTTGTACAAGGACCCTTAGGCTTCTTAGAAGTTATCATGCCTTCTCTTGGGCTTAATACAAGGACCTTAACGACCTCTTAAAGGTATAAGACAGAACTTAGTCATCCTTTGCTAGAGCAGTCTTTCCAGCGTCAAAACTTCGGCCATTCCAGGGTTGATACTCATCCCTTAATGCCCGTGCCTCCTCTGGGTCATTGTACAAAAGATAAAACTCTAGACTTGGACAGTCTAAGCCTATTGAGTCTCAAAGACATTCTCAAGTTCCTTTCAAACATAGGAAGAAACACCAATCACTCTGAAACCCGGTCTCTCTCATGAGAGTTCCCCAACCTTGGACCTGCCTATGGATCTAATCCTCAGCAGTAAGGCAGCCTCCTCTTGGGCTTTGTACAAATGATTCTCCCCAGCGGAGCTAACCTTTTCAGACTCTCTTGTTGAGTCAACCCCTTTTAGCCTCCGTCTTGGGCTTTGTACCAGACACCTAAATCACTCTCTTATTGAGTATAAAAGACTCTCTTATTGAGTCAACCACTTTTAGCCTCAATCTCGGGCTTTGTACCAGATAGAAAATCACTCTCTTGTTGAGTATAAAAGACTCTCTTGTTGAGTCAATCTCCTTTTAGCCTCAATCTCGGGCTTTGTACGAGATAGAAAAACACTCTCTTGTTGAGTATAAAAGACTCTATTGTTGAGTCAATCTCCTTTTAGCCTCAATCTCGGGCTTCGTACGAGACAACAAATCACTCTCTTGTTGAGTATAAAGGACTCTCTTGTTGAGTCAATCAACCTTCAGACTCTCTTGTTGAGTCAATCACACGTTCAAGGCTCTCTTGTTGAGTTAACCTTTCTTAGCCCCTGTCTTGGGCTTTATATAGGACAGATAAAAGTACTCTCTTGTTGAGTCAAACCATTTTAGCTTCCATCTTGGGCTTTATACAAGATACATTCTCCCTAACGGAGTCAAAAATTCCTTTTAGCCTCAATCTTGGGCTTTGTACAAGACAGAAAAAACTCTTTTCGCCGGAAAGGTCAAACTTCTAGCCTCCTCTTAGGCTTTGTATAAAGAAAACCCTCTTAGCATCAAAGTTGTGCCTTGTACACAACATACAAACATCAATAACTCCTCTTTAGAGATGATAAATTCTCTCTCAGCCAAAACCCTTTAACTTCACATCTTGGGCTTTGAACAAGATACAAATCACCTTTAGCTTCATGTCTTGGGCTTGAACAAGACACCAAAACACCTTTTTCCTCCCATAGAATAGGAGGAAATACGATCGCTCTGATTTCCCTGTTTCGGGAATACGTAGGCATAAGATTGCAAATCTTAGCGAGCATACTAATCCAAAATCCAAAATCTCGTACCTTCATATATCCATCCAAGGCATTAGACCAAAAGCCTCACCGATGATCCAGACACTTGTTTTTTTAAGCAAATAACCCTAAAAGAGAACCCCCTTCTTGATAGCATTTGTAAACCAACAGTTTTGACTGTTTAATCTCAGTTTGCAAGCAGGGTTAATTGGAGACATCTATTTCCCTTCCTTAATCAACTTAACAGGATAAAAAATGAATCGAACTATAGTTCCAAAGCGATAGTGATTCGACACCACAAAAATCGCGCTACAGAAAGGTGGCGACCAAAGTGGGAAGCATTCTTTCTAGCCTCTTTTAAGGTAGAAAACCTTAAGTTCTCAAGGTGTCACAGAAATGGCGACTCTGCTGGGGAGTCATTGTCTGTGTAGGATCATAAGACTAGAGGTCTAGGATGATTAAGACAAATATATATACTGCTTTTCCTAATTGATATATGTGTTTATTTTTCTGCTAATGGGAATGCGTGTGATGCCGCATGTGGAAAGATTGAGTATACACCTAAGATAAGTGATGGCATTATACAGGTAATCTTACGGGGAGTGAATCCCAGTTAAGAGTCCCCGATCGACCATCAAACTCAGTGGAGACTCCCTTTGCAGATGCATTGCCTATACGACTTCGGTTGTTGAAAGTAGTGTGGTCGATTGGGTTATTTGAGAAGCTGAGGTTTTTAGTAGACTGAAACCATTTTGTAGTGCGGAAGCTATCGGGAATAGTTGTCACGCGATACTACCCTCATTTGAGATCACTCTAAGATACATCAGCTCGCTGGCGATCCACTTCCTGTTGTTATCCCAAGATGGGTCAATGATTTTACGGACAGGTACAAAAAATCACCAGTATAAACCTTTGGGGATGGGTAGAGCCTTGACTTCATGACACCGAGCCTTTGACCCCATGTTTTTTATATGTTTTTGTGTGCTGCATTCATGCATTCATCTAAAAAACATTAAAACAAAGAAAAATCTTCTCTTCTAGTCTCTCTTTTTCAAATTAAACTAAGACAATGATTGCAAATGTCAGATAAAGAGATTACGCTAATGGATTTCAGTAGAAGAAAAACTCACAAGTACACCTTTAAGGTTCCAAAACTAGAGGATTTGAGAGGTTTGGCGAGGATGATAACCAACCCTGAGGCTTTCAGAGCCAAGTATGGAGGACTGTTGTCTTTGTTAAGGGTCCATGTAATCGAAGGAATCCTGTCCACACTAATCCAGTTCTACGATCTGGTTTATCACTGTTTCACATTCTCGGATTATCAACTAGCACCAACATTGGAGGAGTACTCTCATCTGACTGATTTACATATCACTGACCAAGCTCCCTTTTCTGGACAGGAAGAAATTCCAAAGGATCAAACCATTGCCAGAGCAATTTATTTGGATGAGTCAGAGGTCAGGACTCACATGACCACTAAGGGTGGAATCCAGGGTTTGCCAGCCCAGTTCTTGACAAAGAAGGCTCTATACTTTGCTAGTATAGGGAAGGTGGCCGCTTTCGAAAGCATCTTTGTTTTGCTTACCTACGGGTTATTTTTTTTCCCAACATTGATAATTTCGTAGATATCAACCCCATTAAGATTTTTCTAATTAGAAACCCTGTTCCGACCTTGCTCGCAGATGCTTATCATTTGGTACACTTAAGGAATTTGTACAACGGAGGAATGATCACATGCTGTGTACCCCTTCTGTACAAATGGTTCACTTCCTATTTGCCAAAGTCTGCTGCATTTTGGGATCAAAAGAATACTTTACGTTAGTCGCAGAGGATCATGTGCCTTACCAACTCTGACATCGATTGGTACAATTGAATCTATGACGGGATCAGAATCATTGACCGTTGTGGAAATTTCCCAAATGTACCCCTTATAGTAACTAAGGGGGGAATCAACTATCATCCAGTTTTAGTTCGTCGTCAATTTGGATACCCGATGAGGCATGTCCCGCGTAATGCTCATCTGGAAGGTATTTTCTTCAAGGAAGGAGAAAATGACAGGGCACTAAAGACGGAAATAGTGCATGCCTGGAAACACGTTCATAGGAAAGGAAGAGAGACTCTAGGAAAACCAGAATGTGTCTCGGTGGAGCCTTATCTCCACTGGGTACAAACTAGAGCTCTCAAGCTGAGGATGCCTTACGCTCGTCAGGAAGTTCTTCCATTAAGGGACTCTGTCCTTTATTTTATGTCTGAGACGGAAAAAATTCAGGTTACTCTCAACAAAGTTCAGCAGGAGAAGAGGTCTTGGAGGAACAAGTACCGTATTCTCAATGTGGAGTGCAAGAAAATACAACAACTATTGAAAGATAAAGATGCTCTGATTGAGATTTTAGAGCAACATGCTGTAGAAAATCAAGATGACCAAAGGAATTTGCTCGCTGCTTTCATGTGGCAAAGGAATGACAACTCGACAACGGCTCAAGTGCCCCGGTCAAAGAAAAGGAAAGTACCAGAACCCGCACCTGAGCTTGCTTCAGAGAGGACTCAGGACCCATAAGTTTAGATTTCCTTTTGCAGCACTTTGTAAATTACTGTATTTCCATTTCGCAATCTTTGAATTCAATAAAATAGGGTTTCCCCACTGTTTGATATTTGCAATCCAATTGTCGAAGTTTATTTTGATTAATTTTTTTTTTATTAAAATATAATCATTGCATATCATTCATCATTCTCGTGTAATGCATTCTTCTTACCTACGAATCTCACGTTTGCGTCTCGATTTTAGAGTCAAACTTTCTCATTCGTACAATACTCGGGCCAATCGTCAGAAAAAGATGGACGATCTCGAGGAAGAGAACAGAGAGTTGAGGGAAGAGATCGACACTCTGAAAGAGGATTTGAGAAAGCTTCATAACGACATGCAAGCTCTAGCAGAAGCTCAGATTCAACAACAAAGGACTGTGATCTCAGAGATCATATGAACGCCCATAGTGGAAAAGTATGATCCTAGGTACAAAATGCCGAAAGATCGTCCCTGGGGCATGCCTATTAACTATATCCCGGAAGGATATATTCCGACGATCACTGAAGATCCAGAAACTTCAGCAGGAGGCGCTGGGCCTGAAGGTTACAAACTTCGGGAAAGCGAAGATGCCAGGGGCATGACAGCAACTCCTGAAGGTTACAAACTTCGGGAGGCACCGAGAGTCTCGGCCATAATGACTATACCACCACCCGTGGTACACACTGTCTCAGAAGGACAGATTCCACTGATGCCTTCTGGTGGAAACGAAAGTATGTTCGACAGAATGAATGAGTTCCAGGAACAATTCTGGAAGATGCAAAAAGAACTGCAAGCCCTTCGTGGTCAGGATTTATTTGGAAAGGACGTCGCGGATCTTTGTTTGGTCCCCAATTTGAAAGTTCCGCACAAGTTCCAGGTACCCGATTTTGAAAAGTACAAGGGTAACTCTTGCCCTCAGAGCCATCTGGTGATGTACGCTCGACGAATGTCAGCTCAGACAAAGAACCAAGAGCTACTGATCCACTATTTTCAGGATAGTTTAACCGGTGCCGCATTAAAATGGTACATGGGTTTAAACCGCACTAAGATCGCCACTTTCAGAGCTCTTGGCGCTGCCTTCTTTCAACAATATAAGTATAACCTGGACATGGCACCAGACAGAGATCAACTCAGATCGATGTCATAGAAGGATAAAGAAGCCTTTAAGGAGTACGCTCAGAGATGGCGTGAAATTTCCGCTCAGATTTGTCCACCTCTTGAGGAAAAAGAGATGACAAAGACCTTCTTGAAAACCTTAAGCTCATTTTACTATGACAGAATGGTTGCCAATGCGCCCAGTGACTTCACCGAGATGGTGGGCATGGGAGTTCGTCTTGAGGAAGCAGTCCGAGAAGGACGGTTAGTTAAAGACGTTGGATCATCAAGTAATACAAAACGATACGGTAGTGCTCTCCCTAAGAAAAAAGAGAAAGATATTGGGAATATCTCTCTCGGAAAGGAAAGGCGACGATACCAACCAGTGGCAGCTGTAAGTCCTGCTATCAACCCTGCGCCTATTCCTACGTATCAACCTCAGGTTGCTTAAAGCCAACCGATTCAACAGCAATATCAGCAAAGGACACAATAGCCTCTTCAGCTGGCTCGTCCTCAATACAACAACAACCGTACAATGCGACCACCAGGGTTCGACCCTATACCGGTGTTGTACGCAGAACTATTTCCACTACTACTGGTTGAGGGGCATGTCCAAACCAGGTCTCCTCTTACAATACCGGAGAATTCGCCTTTTTGGTTTAAAGCGGATCAGACTTGCCCTTATCATCAAGGATCAGGGCATAACATAGAAAACTATCTCAGTTTCAAATCCGATGTGCAAAAGCTTGTTAGGAGCGGGGTCTTATCTTTCAAAAATACGAATCCAAATGTTCTCACGAACCCACTGCCTCAACACGAGAAAGCTGCAGTAAATTTGATAGAGGGAGAATCTAACAACAGCTATCAAATTCATGATGTACTCTTATTAAGGGCCAACCTGGTCAAGATGCATTGTAGACAGAGTGGATACGGCCATGTGCCACCTCATAATTATCACCAGTGTGATATCTGCTCTAAAAACAATCAAGGATGTTATGTGGTGCAATCAGCTCTATAGGAACAATTGGATCTCGGGTGGATCCAAGAGCATCGAGTTCGTGGAGTTAACATGACTTATACAAATTCTAACGTCATTTAGAACCACGTCATCCGTGCAATGAATATCAACTTAGTGGCAATGCACTCAAGGCAAAGCCAGTATCATAATCTGCCACTGCACGATTACAATTCCTGTCTGACTTGCTCGGTAAACAAACAGGGATGCTCTTTTGTACAAGAGGCCCTCCAGCGTCAGATGGATCTAGGGTGGATCCAAGACTCCCATGATAGAAATCCCTATCAGATCAACATGGTTCAAATCTTCGATATTCGTTTGATGAATACCAGCTTGGTGGAGTTACACGCTACACAAGTCCAACTCGGTTTTCTCACTTCACATGATTATCTGAACTGTACAGTATGTCGTGAAAGTAACCAAGGGTGCGCTCTCGTTCAAAGAACTTGGCAACACTTGTTGAACCACTGGTGGCTTCCGATCTATATGGATGAAGACACGCCATAAATCAGTGTGGTTAACAGGAACCCTACTCGGCATCAAAGTCAGGATGTCCGATCTCTGGAAACATATCTAGTGAGGTTACACTGCATTCAAAGCGGACGTGGCCACGTGCCGCCATATAACTATGAGCGCTGTAGAGTCTTCTCGGGAAATAATCAAGGATGTTACCTCGTATGAGCGGCCCTTCAAAGTCAGTTGGCTCCTAAGGAGATTCAACTGTGTCCAGGTTCTGGATCAATCAACTAGATGCCAGACTATTTCGCTGATCAGATTAAGGATGTTGTCGTGATCTCTGATCGTAAAAGGACCAAAGATGTTTGTACCATCATCCCTTTACTTGACAAATCGAAGGTTCTTAACCAAAAGCTGATTGAAGTTACTTACAACAGTCAGAAAAATCAGAAGGCTCCTGTAGTTATCTATCTACCAGGACCACTACCGTATGAATTAACTAAGGCTATCCCTTACAAATACGGTGTAACAACAATTGATAATGGAAAGGAAATTCCAGTACCCTCCGTCGTGAATATTGCAGACATCAGTCGAGTAACACAGAGCGGCCAAATCTTCAACAGAGGAGTTGGAGAACCTAACAGAGAAAAGAAACCTTAAACAGAAGTTCCCAATCCACCAGTCGGTCAATCCAGTGATCCCGAACTTTCAAAGAACGATGATGAGATGCTGAAGCTCATCCAAAGGAGTGAATACAACATTGTTGATCAACTGTTACAAACTTCTTCAAGGATCTCTGTGTTATCTCTTTTACTCAGTTTCGAAGCCCACAGAGAGGCTCTACAGAAAGTCTTAGAGCAGGCCTTTGTGGAACAGGATGTGTCAATGCGACAGTTCGACAGTATCATCTCTAACATCACTTCCTGCAACAACTTGGGGTTTAGCGATGAGGAATTGCCAGAAGAAGGCAAAAGCCACAACATGACGCTCAATATCACAGTCAACTGCCAGGACTATGCTTTAGCCAGCGTACTGGTAAACACCGGATCGGCTCTCAACTTCATGCCAAAGTCCACTCTAATGCAACTTTCATTTAAAGGATCTCTAGTGAGAGGCAATGAGGTCATCGTCAAAGTATTTGACAGATCCTGAAAAACAGTTATCGGCGAAGTCGACCTTCCCATAACTATCGGTCCTCACACTTTCCTAGTCACTTTCCAGGTCATGGACATCCGAGAAACATACAGTTGCTTATTAGGAAGACCTTAGATACACCAGGATGGGGCAGTCACTTCGACACTTCACCAGAAGCTGAAGTTCGTCAAGAACGACCAACTGGTCACAGTCTGTGGAGAGCAAGCCTTGATCGTGAATAACCTATCAACGACCACTTGTGTAGAACCAGAGGAGGTCGTTGGAACCCAGTTTCAAGCGCTTTTGGTGAACAATAAGAATCAATCAGAAAAAGGAACATCGATTTCCTCATACAAAGATGCTCTCAAAGTAATCGAGAGTAACAATGCAAAGGGATGGGGACAGCTTGTCATTCCTACTGATAATAATAAAAAAGAAGGGCCTTGGTTTTTCTGCAACCTGTACCCAGACAACTGCTAGCAATGAAAGTCTTCATCCTATTTCAAATTTCTTCCAAAGTGGAGGTTTCCTTCACGCAGTGTCTCAAGAAGTACATACCATCAATGAGGGAGATTCCTCTGATACAGATGAAGAATGGAAATCCTATCTTAACGAGGACGGTTATATGTCTCAGGAAGAGGTGCTTATGCCATTTTGCTATCTGGCACAGAGTCTGAGATTCATACCAAGGTCAGATGTCAAAATGATATACGGATATTGTGATCCGGAAGGATGTCGTGCTCCACCAAACTCATTAGAGGAAGACACTCAGATGAAATACAACTTTGACCACGACTACTATGGACCGATGGATGGTCTGCCTATCTGGCAGCCGTACCCAAGAGACTTGGGGCAAGAAAATCAGCCGAACAATGAAAATCAGCTGAGCATCATTGAAAAGAATACCTGTGTCCCTACCATGACATGGGATCAACACTCAGGTCATTTAGAAAGTATCCAACACGACGATGAATTCACAAAGTTTACAGGACTAGAATTCATTAACTATGCTTTTCCAGAGGTCAACGTCATCGAAAGAGATGACTCCTCCAGTTCCAAAGAAGTGTGGGACACCCTAGGACAACCAAGTGGAAAATATGACTTCACGGTCAAGTACACTGCTCCTAAAAGCTCTCGTATCAGGCTCAAAGACATCCAGCCAACTGGATGGGGAGATTTTCCTGAGAGCACAAATACTATGCAAAATACAACTGATGAATCCTCCTACGGCAACTCTTCCTGGGAGACAAATTCCAACGATCCTGCTCCACCAGGAATTAGCGTTATTTTTAAAGAAAAATCAAGGAAAGTACCAGACTTTGTGATTCACTGAGGAGTTCGCCGCCAATGGGTTGCAGTCAATGTTCCGAAGATTGTTCATAAGTCAAAGTAATTGTCGTCTTTATTTTAACCTTTCACCCTGCCCAGGTGAAACAGATGTTTTGATAGGGCTCACTTTCTGTAAAAGTCCCTTTTCGCTTCGCCCAAAGCTACAGAATTTTGTTTTATAGGGTTGTAGTTTCAAGAATTGACAAAATCATAAATAAATAAACGTCGTTCTGTAATTTCCGCATTAATTGTTGTTTTCTCTTTTCGCTTTTTCAGAAAATGGTAATCCTAAAAAACAATTCAAATAATAAAAACAAGTAGTAAAAAAAATACACTGCACATACTCTTGCATTTTCTCTATTTTTCTAAACACAAATCATCACGTCATGCAGATTGCTTGTTTTAAACCCCATTAAAACGTACGATCCAATGCATTCTCCCAACTTTGAATTCCCGGTATTTGGGGCTGAAGAAGAAAATGACGAAGAAATTCCAGAGGAGATCTCCCAATTACTCAGACAAGAGGAAAGGTGTAACGACCCAAAAATCTAAATTTATTTATTTATTTAATTTGGAAGGAATTAAGAGGTTTTTGGTAATTTTGGAGAATTTTGGATTAAAGGAGTAATTTTAATAATTTTAATAAGATGAATAATCATGTATTATTTAGATTATTATTATTATTAATAAATAAGAAAAAGGGCAAGGTGGTCTTATTGGAAATTGAGTAAGGATAGGATGGGAAGTTTATAAGTTGGGATTTTTCACTAAAGGAGAAAAGAAGCGATCATTTTCTAACGGATCGTGTTTTTGGTGAAGAACACTGAAGAAGAGAAGAGGAGGAGAAAACCTAGGATTCTGAAGGATTTCGAGGAAAATCTTGGAGAAAGAAGGAGAAAGCCGCAAATTTCTCTAAGGTGTGGGGAGTTTTTCATGGTTTATTATCGTTATATAGGAATTGGTTGTGAATAGATTAGGTATTCATGAGTTTATATAATTTTGGTGTTTGATTGATGAAGATTACATTATGCATGAACGATATGATGATATACGATGTAAATGTTGATGTAAGTGTATCGTGTAAGCATTTTTGATCAATTTTCGTTTTGGGAAAAATTGAGTTTTGGGGGTATTTCGAGTCGAAAACGCAGGAAAACACTTTTCGGGGAAATTTGGGTTTTGTCGCATCCTGACACGGCCGTGTCACACAACACGGGCACCCGTGTCAGCCTACTGGTTGAGAAAAATAAAATTGTTTGTTGCAGAGCTCCTGACACGGGCAGTGTCACAGGACACGGGCGGCCGTGTCAGCTTGCTGGTCGTGAATGAAAAATTGATTTTTTGGAAATTGGCCCCATGGCTTCTGACACGGGCAGTGTCACAGGACACGGGTGGCCGTGTCAGGCTGCTGACTTGCTACTTTTTTTGATGTTAGGAATCGTGTCTCAGGTTTCCTGACACGGGCCGTGTCACAGGACACGGACGGCCGTGTCAGACAACTGTCTTGATGAATTTTTGCTGTTTTGATGTTCTTTTGCTGATTTTTGGTGGTTTAGTACTTGATATTATATTAATGATAAAACATGATTATATGATGATTTCTTGTTGAAATGATATGATGCTAAACATGATTATATAGTGAATTCTTGTTGAAATGATGTGATGATGAATATAATTACATGATGAATTATTGTTGAATATGATATGACGATAAACATGATTGTATAACGAATTCTTGTTGAAATGATATGATGATAAACATGATTATATGATGAATTCTTGTTGAATGTGATATGGCGATAAATATGATTATATGGTGATTTTCTTGTTGATTATATGGTGATTTTTGGTGAAATATGAAATGCATGATGCACATGTGGATTTTTGATGATTTGAGGAGTTTGGCATCATTGCATTTTCATATCATTTTTATGTTGGGGGCTTCGGCCTATTGGTAGCTCCAATCCCATTGTGTGTATTGGAGTGATATGGTGATTATGTTGTGCTCCCTTGGGGAGGGTTGATGGCCAGTGTCCATCACATGGAGAAATTGGTACCACATGCATTTGTTGCATCACATTATAGTTGACGTTGCATTTACATGAAGTATCGGTGATGGTGTTTTGAAGATTTTGGTGATAATGCCATGTTGTCGTTGTTGCTTATTCTATTTATTTTCCATGTCCTTATATTTCTATAATTAACTGTGATTACTCACCCTGCCTGTGTACGGTGATGGTGTTTTGAAGATTTTGGTGATAATGCCATGTTGTCGTTGTTGCTTATTCTATTTATTTTGCATGTCCTTATATTTCTATAATGAACTGTGATTACTCACCCTGCCTGTGTATGGTGATGGTTTATACGCCATCCTGCAGATATTCAGGAGTAGCTTATCGGTGCGTGAAGTTTTAGCTTGGAGCTTTTTAGCTTATTCCTGAAGCGTTAGATGGTGTCTTGCTCTGGTAGATGTAACGTCGTGGGGGAAATGCTTAAGTGCATATTATGTTGTTTGTTAGGATAATTTTTATGAATTACTATATGTTAAATGTTAGTTGATAATGATTGTTAACAATGACCATAGGTCTTGATGGTTTGATGAAATATATGAAGTTAATTTGAGGTTATGATTCCGCTGCAAGGTTAAATTGTGAAATTGTTTTGAATTATTAAATAAGTGGATATTTTAAATGTTTTGAAAACCCGTGTTACGGAGCAAGATTTGTTGTTAAGATGTTTAATAAAGAAAATGTGACACCTTTCCTGTTGATTTCTACTCTGATAATATGAAATATTTTCTAAAAAATCGTGTGTGGGTAGAAGGGTGTTACATTAGTGGTATCAAAGCAGGTCGGTCTGTCCGGCCAAGTTGTCTATGTTGTTTACCCCTTAGTACGTGACATGTGTGCGAACACTGTCGGTACTTGTTTGTTTTCTAATTGTTGGCTTCCGGTGTTGACTTGAATCAAGTAGGGGGAAGCTATTGCTTCTCGGGAATGTTTGGTGGCGAAGTGTTGGCTCAGTGTGTCTAGGATTGCAAGAGTGCAAATGTTGTTAGGAAGGTGTTGTTTTCGATCCCAGAGGGAATGCGGAGATAAGCGTGAGTCAACAAAGGAATGGTGCATGAGGTAACTATGTGCACAAGATGCAAGGAACGCTATTGGAGTTGGTAGGCATGGTTTATGCCCCATCATGATTGTCGGCTATCTATTAACAAATTGAGGAACTGATCACCCTTAATCTCTTGTTAATAGTAGACGGAATCGTGTTGGATGGAATAGATGTGTCTTACCATCTTAGATGGTGTGTCCGGTGAAGTAAGACGAAGTTAAGTTGAGTGCTTACAGGGGGTTTTATGAGCCGAATGCAGGTTATTACATTTGAAGGTAAATAGAGTTCGAGTTTCTTGTTTGCCTGTCAAGTTTGAGATTCCTGGAGGGAGAACAAGCCGGTATGGTTAATGTTGTTTCTCGGAGGATAGAGGGTATTGTGATGACTAGTGATATGCAAGAGGAGTATAATTACGATTTGCCTCTGGGGTATAGATTAGAGTTGGAGATAGTGAAGAAATAGTGTTTTACCGGATAAACGAGGAAGATGACTCTTAGAGAGTGAAGCTTATGTGAGTGTATGTGTATGATGACGACTTTATGGGATGTGAGGAGATTAATGACGACACGTTAAAGAGATGATTGAAAATAAAGATCTACTCCGGAAAAAGAAAATTGACGATTTGATGGGTCAACCGATAGGCCAGTATGTCTTCAGTATAATTGGATTGATGTTGGATTATTTTTGGAATTGGACGAAAAACAAGAATAGTTGGAAGACATTAGAAGCAAGAGAGAGGTAGAACTCATGTTTATCGATTTTGGTTTCTATTTTTTCGCAGTTATGGAACAGCCTTCAGAAAAAGGGGCATAACTTTTCATTCGTAAATTCGATGGAAGCGATTCTGGAATTTTTGGAAAGCTTGCGAAATTCCCTACAATTTGCACATAAATTTTGTCCTCGGCGTGTTTTTGAAGAGAGAGAAAAACGAGTTTGAATATTTGGGTCTGGTACTGATTTTGGTGGAAAATTGTATATGGGATTTCTTGACCAGCCTCCATTACAAGGACGATAACTTTTTACTCGTAACTCGGATTTAAGCGATTATTGAATTTCTGGAATCCACATGAAATTTTCTTCATTCTGGAATATGATTTTATACCAGGGAGGTCTGTATTGAGGGAGATAATCATGTTTGAATTTGAACGATTTTTACTAGAAATGAGTAAGATGAGAACAAGTGTAAGATGTTGTTAAGGGGTGAAATGTTGGTATTAGAAAGAATGCGACGGTATTGGAGAAATGCAGGGAAATGTATACTTATGTTGAATGAGGATGATTAGAGTGGAGATAATGTTAAGAGGGAAACAAATTCAAGAGAGAAAATTGGTATCATGCTTGTAAAGAAAACAACTTGGGTCAAGGAGAATTAAAAAGGGTTTCTATGGAAACCGAATATGAAAATGATATTATTGAGATTTACAATTCGGAATGAGATTCAAAAGTTAAGATATATGGATCCTTGATGTAGAGAGATTTGGACGAAAAACCAAATATTTATGGATGTCGTTAAAGTTTCCTATGTGGATAGAGACTTCAAATGGAATGGGATAAATTGTGATGTATTTGGTATTATGGCATGTCCTAAGTTGGAGATACCTAACAATTATGTGATGTCAAGCAAGTGTGAGAGAGACTTGTCTTGCTAGTTTGGCAGTGTGTGAAGTAAATAGGCCTCCTATCGGGAAGCTAGTCGTTTCCCATCGATTTAAAAGAGTCAGAGGCTAAATGTGAAGCTTGCGAGGATGATGCACACCATTGGACATCCTAGAATGAAGGTGATATGGGAAAAGTTTCCATTTCGATAGAAGTGTTGAGTATATATTCGTTTGAAGAATATCAATATTATGGAATTAATGTGGCATGACAGAACTATCGGTGTTATAAGTTATGTTGATGTTCTTATGACGGTGTTTATGGCAATGGTAACGACACGATTGTGTTCCGGCCTAAGATTGAATGAGATTCTAAAGTGATGAGACAGGGAGTGAAATGAATTTGTACGTTCATAACTCAAGAGTATTACATCTTGTGGGTCGTTATGGTTAACGATGTGGAATTTGGATTAGTGGAATGCGAGTGGTTGTTGAATGAGGGCTCTAATTGAAAGGAGTAATTTTCTTGGACTGTAATTTCTAGTGTTGAAATTGTTGTGAATTTTTCTAAGGATAGTATGGTGTTGCAATAAGGAATTCTGAAGTCCGTGGTTGAGATTCGAAGTTTCGTGGTTTAGATGGTTACTATCAAAGAATCATTGTGGATTTTCCTAAGTGCGGTTACCATTAACTTGGTGAACACGCAAAGGCCAAGCTTATGTGTAAGAGGTGGCATGTGGAGAGAATTCGGGTGATTAAAGAAGTCGACTACTGCTTCGGTATTGATTTTGATTAATTAGAATGTGTTTTATCTGGTGCATTGTGATACGTTTAAGATGGGTCTTAAGAGTGTTATTACTCATGGGTCAAAACTACTGGAAACCAATAGGGGAAATAATCCTACGCATGATTAGGAACCAACAACTGTAATGTTAGTGATGAGATTTGTAGGTATAAATTGTTTGACTTGAGTTATTAAAGGCTATGTTTCAGATTTAAATTGAGATTGATTGATCAAATGACGTTGGTTAACCAAGGAATTAGTAGTGAAATCTCGAGTTGATGAGAAAGGTGCATGATATTCGGAAACAAAAACGTGTGTTTCAGAGCCTAAGGAGAATATTTTAGTAAAAGAGATATTGGATTTGGTTATGCTTGTTCGATTCAATGGAAATGGGATAGAATTTCCATGCATTTTTGTGATTGGGTTACTGAAGATTGCAAGAGATAATGACTAGATTTGGGTGATTGTGGATAGGTTAGCTAAATCGGTGCATTTCTTGCCGATAAAGATTAATCGTTCTATGCAGAAGTTAGCTGAGTTGTATTTTGATGTGATTATGAAGTTTCATGGGATGCCTTCGATTGTTGTGTCAGATAAAGACCCGCGGCTTACGTCAAGGTTTGGTAAGAGTTTACAAGATGCTTTGGGTACTGAGTTAAGGATGAGTTCTATTTATCATTCGCTGACGGAATGGTCAGACGGAAAGAGCAACCTAATCTTCAGAAGATTCACTAAGGACTTATGTGCTGGCCCAAAGAGGATCTTGGGATAGTCACTTGTGAACTTACACGATGAGTTTCATGTGACACAGTTGAGGAAAATATATTTCGGATCCGTCACATGTGATTCAAATGGATGATGTTTAGGTGAGGGATAACTTGACAAGTGAAAGCTTTGCCTGTGAGGATTGATAGCCAAGAATTGAAGCGACTGTGAAGTCAAGAGATTGCTTTAGTAAAGGTGTTGAGGGGCGGACCAGCTGGTGAGAGTTGGACTTGGGAGTGTGAGGACCAGAAGAAGGAGTCGTATCCGACTCTGTTTACTTCAGGTAATTTTCGAGGACGAAAATTCTTAAAGTAGGGGAGAGTTGTAACGACCCAAAAATCTAAATTTATTTATTTATTTAATTTGGAAGGAATTAAGAGGTTTTTGGTAATTTTGGAGAATTTTGGATTAAAGGAGTAATTTTAATAATTTTAATAAGATGAATAATCATGTATTATTTAGATTATTATTATTATTAATAAATAAGAAAAAGGGCAAGGTGGTCTTATTGGAAATTGAGTAAGGATAGGATGGGAAGTTTATAAGTTGGGATTTTTCACTAAAGGAGAAAAGAAGCGATCATTTTCTAACGGATCGTGTTTTTGGTGAAGAACACTGAAGAAGAGAAGAGGAGGAGAAAACCTAGGATTCTGAAGGATTTCGAGGAGAATCTTGGAGAAAGAAGGAGAAAGCCGCAAATTTCTCTAAGGTATGGGGAGTTTTTCATGGTTTATTATCGTTATATAGGAATTGGTTGTGAATAGATTAGGTATTCATGAGTTTATATAATTTTGGTGTTTGATTGATGAAGATTACATTATGCATGAATGATATGATGATATACGATGTAAATGTTGATGTAAGTGTATCGTGTAAGCATTTTTGATCAATTTTTGTTTTGGGAAAAATCGAGTTTTGGGGGTATTTCGAGTCGAAAACGCAGGAAAACACTTTTCGGGGAAATTTGGGTTTTGTCGCATCCTGACACGGCCGTGTCACACAACACGGGCACCCGTGTCAGCCTACTGGTTGAGAAAAATAAAATTGTTTGTTGCAGAGCTCCTGACACGGGAAGTGTCACAGGACACGGGCGGCCGTGTCAGCTTGCTGGTCGTGAATGAAAAATTGATTTTTTGGAAATTGGCCCCATGGCTTCTGACACGGGCAGTGTCACAGGACACGGGTGGCCGTGTCAGGCTGCTGACTTGCTACTTTTTTTGATGTTAGGAATCGTGTCTCAGGTTTCCTGACACGGACCGTGTCACAGGACACGGGCGGCCGTGTCAGACAACTGTCTTGATGAATTTTTGCTATTTTGATGTTCTTTTGCTGATTTTTGGTGGTTTAGTACTTGATATTATATTAATGATAAAACATGATTATATGATGATTTCTTGTTGAAATGATATGATGCTAAACATGATTATATAGTGAATTCTTGTTGAAATGATGTGATGATGAACATAATTACATGATGAATTATTGTTGAATATGATATGACGATAAACATGATTGTATGACGAATTCTTGTTGAAATGATATGATGATAAACATGATTATATGATGAATTCTTGTTGAATGTGATATGGCGATAAATATGATTATATGGTGATTTTCTTGTTGATTATATGGTGATTTTTGGTGAAATGTGAAATACATGATGCACATGTGGAGTTTTGATGATTTGAGGAGTTTGGCATCATTGCATTTTCATATCATTTTTATGTTGGGGCTTCGGCCTATTGGTAGCTCCAATCCCATTGTGTGGATTGGAGTGATATGGTGATTATGTTGTGCTCCCTTGGGGAGGGTTGATGGCCAGTGTCCATCACATGGAGAAATTGGTACCACATGCATTTGTTGCATCACATTATAGTTGACGTTGCATTTACATGAAGTATCGGTGATGGTGTTTTGAAGATTTTGGTGATAATGCCATGTTGTCGTTGTTGCTTATTCTATTTATTTTCCATGTCCTTATATTTCTATAATGAACTGTGATTACTCACCCTGCCTGTGTACGGTGATGGTGTTTTGAAGATTTTGGTGATAATGCCATGTTGTCGTTGTTGCTTATTCTATTTATTTTCCATGTCCTTATATTTCTATAATGAACTGTGATTACTCACCCTGCCTGTGTATGGTGATGGTTTATACGCCATCCTGCAGATATTCAGGAGTAGCTTATCGGTGCGTGAAGTTTTAGCTTGGAGCTTTTTAGCTTATTCCTGTAGCGTTAGATGGTGTCTTGCTCTGGTAGATGTAACATCGTGGGGGAAATGCTTAAGTGCATATTATGTTGTTTGTTAGGATAATTTTTATGAATTACTATGTGTAAAATGTTAGTTGATAATGATTGTTAACAATGACCATAGGTCTTGATGGTTTGATGAAATATATGAAGTTAATTTGAGGTTATGATTCCGCTGCAAGGTTAAATTGTGAAATTGTTTTGAATTATTAAATAAGTGGATATTTTAAATGTTTTGAAAACCCGTGTTACGGAGCAAGATTTGTTGTTAAGATGTTTAATAAAGAAAATGTGACACCTTTCCTGTTGATTTCTACTCTGATAATATGAAATATTTTCTAAAAAATCGTGTGTGGGTAGAAGGGTGTTACAAAAGGTTCATCAAACCTCACAAAGAGCCGTTGGAAACAGTCAACTTGGGTTCAGAGGAAGAGAGAAAAGAGATCAGGATTGGGGCACTGCTCAGTCCAGCTGTCAAAGAAAGTTTGATAAAGCTTCTCAAAAAGTTTCCCGATGTATTCGCTTGGTCCTATCAAGATATGTCAGGGTTGGATACCAGAATCGTGGAACATCACTTACCGTTAAGACCAGAATGTCCACCAGTAAAACAGAGGTTGAGACAAACTCATCCAGACATGGCCATCAAAATCAAAGAGGAAGTATAGAAACAGATTGACGCGGGTTTCCTCGCCACATCAGAATATCCTCAATGGTTAGCCAACATAGTACCAGTTCTGAAAAAGGACGGAAAGATCAGAATGTGTGTAGATTACAGAGATCTAAACAAGGCTAGTCTAAAGGACGACTTTCCTTTACCACACATTGACATGCTGGTTGACAGTACAGCAAAGTTCAAAGTCTTCTCCTTCATGGATGGATTCTCGGGCTATAATCAGATAAAAATGGCGCCGAAAGACATGGAGAAAACTTCCTTCATCACCCCATGGGGTACTTTTTGTTACTAGGTAATGTCGTTTGGATTGAAGAACGCTGGGGCAACCTATCAACGGGCCATGACTACTCTGTTTCATGACATGATACACCAGGAAATCGAGGTATATGTCGATGACATGATTGCAAAATCTAAGATAGAAGAGGTGCATGTGAGCCACCTGTCAAAACTATTTGAGTGGTTGAGAAAGTACAAACTCCGCTTGAATCCCAACAAGTGCACATTCGGTGTCCGTTCAGGGAAACTTTTAGGGTTCATCGTCAGCCAGAAAGGAATTGAGGTCGATCCTAACAAGGTCCAGGCCATTCAAGAAATGCCTTCTCCAAAGACTGAAAAACAAGTCAGGGGATTCCTGGGACGTTTGAATTACATTTCCAAGTTTATATTCCTCATGACTGCGACATGCGCGCCAATTTTCAAATTACTAAAAAAGAATCAGGACTGCGTTTGGACAAATAACTGCCAAACCGCCTTCGACAGTATCAAGGAATATCTATTGAACCCACCAATTATATCACCTCCAGTGGAAGGAAGACCACTGATCATCTACTTAACAGTCTTGGAAGACTCAATGGGTTGTGTACTTGGCCAACAAGACGAAACCAAAAGGAAAGAGTCTGCCATTTACTATTAGAGTAAGAAATTCACCGACTACGAGACTCGGTATACTATGCTCGAGAAAACTTGCTGTGCTCTGGCTTGGGCAGCCAAACGTCTTCACCAGTATATGATTCGTCACACTACTTGGTTAATCTCCGAAATGGATCCAATCAAGTACGTCTTTGAAAAACCTGCTCTTATGGGAAGGATTGCCCGTTGGCAGATGTTGTTATCGGAATACGACATTGAGTACCATGCTAAAAAAGCCGTTAAGGGAAGTGTTTTAGCCAATCATTTGGCTCATCAACTGATTGACGATCAGGAATCAGTCGAATTTGACTTCCCAGACGAGGATGTCATGTATCTAAAAATGAAAGACTGCGACGAACCGCTACCCAGTGAAGGGCCAGAACCAGGTTCCCAATGGGGACTAATCTTTGATGGAGCTATTAATCATTATGGAAACTGAATTGGGGCAATCATCATAACACCTCAGGGTACCCACATTCCTTTCACTGCTAGACTTACGTTCAAGTGCACAAACAACGAGGCCGAATACGAAGCTTATATCATGGGTCTCGAAGAAGCGATCGACTTAAGGATCAAGAACTTGGACATATACGGCGACTCAACTCTGGTTATCAATCAGATCAAAGGAGATTGGAACACATACCAATCAGGATTGATTCCTTATAAAGATTACGCGAGAAGGTTGTTACCCTTCTTCAACAGAATCGAGTTTCATCATATCCCTCGTGAAGAGAATCACATGGCTGATGCATTGGCCACCCTCTCTTCCATGATTAGTGCAGGTCAATGGAACGACTTACCTAAGATTGACATAATGCGCCTTGAATGACCCGCTTACATCTTCACGATTGAAGCAGTCATAGACGATAAACCTTGGTATCACGATATCAAATGCTTCCTTCAGAAACAAGAGTATCCTCCTAGGGCATCTAGAAAGGACCGAAAGACCCTCAAAAGACTGGCAAGCAACTTCTTCCTGAGCGATGATACACTCTATAAGAGAAACTTCGACATGGTCTTGCTCTGATGTGAAGACAGACCAGAAGCAAATATGCTGATAAAAGAAATTCATGAAGGATCCTTTGGCACTCAAGCCAATGGACACACAACGGTGAGAAAAATTCTAAGAGCAGGGTACTACTGGTTGACCATGGAATCTGACTGCTACAAGTACATGAGGAAGTGTCACAAGTGTCAGATATACTCAGACAAAATCCATGTACCGCCAACGCATCTCAAAGTTCTTTCTTCCCCGTGGCCTTTTTCCATATGGGGAATCGACATGATTGGCATGATTGAGCCCAAAGCTTCAAACGGACATTAGTTCATCCTTGTAGCCATTGACTACTTCACCAAGTAGGTCGAAGCAGCGTCATTCGCTAATGTAACCCGGCAAGTGGTGGTCCGATTTATCAAAAACAATATCATTTGTTGTTATGGTGTTCGAAGCCAGATCATTACTGACAATGAATCCAAATTGAACAACAAGATGATGAAGGAGTTGTGCGCTGAGTTTAAGATTGAACACCATAACTCATCTCCCTACTGACCCAAGATGAACGGAGCGGTAGAAGCGGCTAACAAGAACATCAAGAAGATTGTTCAAAAGATGGTTGTAACCTACAAAGACTAGCATGAAATGCTACCCTTTGCCCTTCACGGCTATCGCACATCTGTCCGCACTTCAACAGGGACAACCCTTTTCTCTTTAGTATATGGCATGGAAGCAGTGCTCCCCATAGAAGTAGAGATCCCATCAATCTGGGTATTGATGGAAGCTAAGCTAACAGAGACTGAATGGTGTCAAAGTCGACACGATGAACTGAATATGATCGAAGAAAAATGAATAACGACACTATGCCATGGTTAGTTGTATCAGCAAAGAATGAATAAGGCGTTCGACAAAAAGGTCCGACCTCGCGTCTTCAGGAAAGGAGACCTCGTGCTCAAAAAGATACAATCATTCCTCACTGATTCTCGGGGAAAATGGACTCCAAATTATGACGGCCCCTATGTGGTCAAGAAAACCTTCTCAGGCGGCGCCTTGAGACTCGCAACCATGGATGGAGAGGAATTTGCCTACCCCACAAATGTTGATGTAGTCAAGAAATACTTTGCCAAAATTAAAAAAAAAGAAAAAGAAAACGTCTCGGTGGATTGAAAACCCGAAAGGGCTGTCTAGGCAAAAATTAAAGACACAGTCAAAAATCATCCCGGTGGATTGGAAATCTCCAAGTATAATCCAGGCAAAAGTTAGGGATAATGGAAAGTAACAATGGGGCAAATCCCTCAGCAGCAGTTACACCATCCATCAGGAAAAATCCAGTCAAGGTCATCTTCGACTGAAGATCAGGATGTCCAGAATTCAAAGTTGGTAGAAGGATAATGGTCGTTATGTTTCAATGTAGCCCTTTTCCCTTAAATTACCATTTTCTAAACTTTGCAAATACTCTGTGGAATCACGCGTCTGACTGATTTCCATCCTATCAATAAAATTTAAGCCCTAGTGCTTTGTTTATAATTCTCATTTATTTTAGCTTTATAGAACAACGTTTTAACATGATCCATGATTCTTGAAATAAAACAAAAATGAATTTACTTGTTAAAACCTTTTCTGCTTTAAAATAAAGATGGCAATTCTTTTGACTGTTGAACGTCAAAAGAACATCGATCGCTTATCCAGAAGTAATCGAACTTCAAAGTGCAGAATCAAAGTACTCCTTCTAAGCCATTGCACCTGAATGAAGGATCAACTGTGTCAGATACCATGTTTCATCTGACACCCCCGACAGAGTTCTTACCTCCTAAGCCCGACCAACGGTTGTTCCCCACGGGGACTATCTCTCCTAAGCAAGGAAGAATTGCTATCGTGAACCGTGATACTTTTCATCTCCCACTGTGGCCGATTATCCCATCATGTTCATCTATTAGTCTGTATGTCGCGTCAGTTTTATCAGCATAAACATGCATACATCATGCATTATTGATTTACATTCATATTCATATTGCATCACTATCACTCTAGGCGGTCTTATTCCCTAGTGATAAACGTCTTTTCAACCGAGTTATCAGTTCTTTCCTCGTCAGGAAGTGAATCATATAAACAATTACTCCTCCAGTTTATTTCTGGATTGAAGTGAGTCCCTTGACCACTTTGATAACTTGAACCTCTGAAAAGACAAGAAGACCTTCGACAAGTGTCACTCTTCACCATTGAAGATGATATCTTCGCTTTCCCGGATTAAGGAAAATCCCCAGAGAAAGCCTCTTAATCAAAGATTCGACAATAGAACAGTTCTTCTTCAAAAAATTTCGCTGACAAAAAGGTCATCAGCATCTCAAGATTGGATCACATCATATGGCATTTCTCCGAGAAGATCCCGAGAAAAGTATGATGTAATACCCCAAGCGAAAGCAGTCTCTCAAGAGACTCGTTTTCCCCCAGGTAGAGTCAACGAATGGCATCTCCAACGGAGAAGTTTGTACATGTCTACAACTCAGACGACTGGGTTCCCCAGCAACTCTGACATCAAATCTTTTTCCATCAAATGGCATCTCCCCAGGAAAATTCGGCGAGAAGTTTAAGGAAAACCGCTATGAACAGCGTTCCTTGTCAAGAAAGTTTATTGACAAAAGAAACTTAGACCAGTTCCTTGGCTAAAGACCAGGATCGCGGGGAAGTTTATTTCAGAAACCTAGACCTTTTCTAAGCATCATCTCTTAGCAAAAGAAGATGAATGTGTAAGCTACCATTCATAATCACTGTCAACATTTTGGGTATTCCGATATTTAATCCTCTTGCACCCTGAATGCCCGAATACCTTCGCCACTCACACCTTCAGGTCCAAGAAGATTAAATAGGGGCATCTGTCATACCCCAAATTTTGACCACTAAGATTTCCCCATCATTGTGCAAATCATCATCACAATATGGATGGACCATCATACCTCATCAGTCTCCCCAAAGATGGGTGAGCATCTACTACAATCAAACTTAGGGTTTCAAGCCCTCTCAGAGCTCTTAGACAAAGGATCAATCAAGTAATGACATGATCTTCAACTTGTCTAAACCTCCCAAATATCCATAATGGATCAAGAGGACTTCCACATCAAGGATCAAGCACAAGGTTGCAACATTCCAAGTGGATCAAGCCTCAAGATCGTCAATGTCACCAAATTAGGGTTTTGGTCGACTGAGCCAAAGGCTTCAAAGCATAACCTAAGATGCTCTAAGGGACCTCATGGACCCAATCATCAAGTCAATTTAGCCTCAGGGGATACATTCATAAAAAAAAAATCAGGAATTAGGGTTTCTTGACCTAATTCACCCCTAAGTTGACTTTTGGGACAAAACCTGAGCCAAAACCTCAAGAGAGGATTTGAGGGTCTCTAACATACTACATTGATCCATTTGCAACAATGGATTGATCCAAGAAGCTTGATCAACAAGTTTCAAATTCATCAGAACCACAATTAGGGTTTCGCGGGAAAAGTCAACTGTGCCTTTGACTTTTGACCCATGCATGCTCCCAAACCTTGGGAAATGATTCAATACACCCTATAACACCCATGGAACAAGTCCATCAAGTTTGATTTAGGTCAAGGACTTGATTTCATAGAGGAACGCATATTTTGGAGTTCATCTGATAAAAAGTCAACTGTGCACAAAAGTCAACTTTGACTTTTTGAGATTTTTCACAATTATGGTTCCCTAGCCCTAAAATGATGTTAATGTGTGATTGGAATTATCATTCATCAAGAAAAAACCAAGAAAAGTCAGATAACTTGTAAAAGGGGTAACCATAAAAAAACTTAGAAAATTTCTAAGTTATGGAACAAAGTGGCTAGGGTACCAACTTCCAAGGATCATAACTTGTGATCCAAGCAACCATTTTGGCTGATCCAAAGATGGATCTGCAGCTCTCATGGCATATTTTAAAAGTGTCAACTACACCTCATTCCAATTCATCATGGATTTTGAGTTATTGTTGGATCAAAATGGCTGAAAACATGAAATGTCACTTTTTCCAACACTTAGTGAAATTTTCACTAAGTCAGAATCTGTTTCACTTTTTCAAAAATGTAGGGGCATTTTTCACTTGGATCCAAAAAGTTTCAAAACAAACTATGATCACACATATGTTGTATCATATGAGAGCTTTTCAAAATAGCCAAGAACCCCAAGAAACTCCACCTGAGCTAGAAGTTATGACAGTGGCAACATGCCTTGCTGCAACTGTCATAACAAGGCAGATTTGTGCATTTTTCTCGATTTGGGCAATTTGTGCAAATGAAAAACAAGTTTATCCATCTGAACACCTCAGGGGGAGACCAAGGAGGGACAAACACTGATCCATCAGCCTCCCAAGTCCTTGGAACCAAAAGTAGCATGCCAAACCTAGAAATGCCTAAAAGAGGGACAAGACTTCAATTTTGGTTTGGAGCATTTAATGGATGCACCAAGGTGGCATGAACTGAGCCCTTTCCAACTGAATTTAGTAAAGACTTATCCAAGAATTAGGGAACCAGCAGCCTGTGCTCTAACCTCTAGTTAATGGCTAGAGGAGACTTGGATTCCTATTGATCAACATTTGCCAAACTTCTGCAGCAGTTGCCATTCACTATTGCTTGCAAAACAAACTTGCTCTACTATAAATAGAGCTCATTTGTGCTCAGTTTGAGTACACCAAAGCCATCAAACAAATTCTTTCCTCTAAATCACCTTCTCACTTCCAAATTTGCCTTCCAAAGCAAGTCATTACCGGGTTTTGAGTTTGAGAGCAATTCCAACCAAACCAATCACACACACACCTCACATATATCATATAGAAGTGATCCAAACACTCACATAACATCGGTAACACTAAAATCCCAAAATCACTTGCCAACAGCTCAAGTTCTTGATAGAGGTGCAGTTGAGGTACCATCTCAAGTTTCAGCTTGTTTCAAACCACTCCAAGCATTCAGACACATCACTTGGCACCCAAGGAAGCTGTGCAAATCATTGGAACCTGATTGCAACACCTCCAACACAAAACACGATCACCAGCTGCAAGAGGTAAGCATGAGCTCTTCTAACTCTATGATCCATGCATATTTTGCTGCACAATAATTTGGCCATATGTTCATAACCATGCATAGAGTGTTTACCATCAATCAATTGTTTTGTTTGAATCGTGTATGGAATTTCTGAGCCTTCATGCAAATTTTAGGGAGGTTTCTCTTTGATTTCTTATTCCTTGCTTAAAATAAATGAAATTAAAGACCATAGACATGATCGTGAGGTGAAAACGAGCAGATTGATATGTAGATTGCATGATATCATCAAGTATTCAGTGAGATTGGATAGAAAATGCAAATCTGCAGAAACAGAGGGTGGCGCGTGTTCTTGCCATGTTCTTGGCGCCTTTTTTGAAAATTTAAATATTTGAATTTTGTGATTTTATTTAATTGATTCAAAAATTAATTTCTCTCTTAATTTTAATGCTTTTGAGTTGATTCTTTTTTTAATAATTCACAAAAATGTTAAAATATTTTATTTTACCAAAAATCCCAAAAATATTAATTATTTCATATACTTGATATTTTTACAAAGAATTAATATTTTATTTGTTTTTCAACATTTAAAATGTTTTTTCTCCCTTGATTTTCCAAACTTAATTGATTTCCAATCATTTTGTGGATAGAAACATGATTTTTGAAACATTGATCCAAGATCCCAATTTGTTTTCACACATGTTTAACAATTTTGATCATTTTAATTGAATTTTTATTCAATTAAAATATATTTTTAAAACAGCCTAGGATTTTGATTAATTCAACCCTCATCAAACTTTTTCAAACTCTTTGGGCCTCTAATAGAGTGTAAGACCCAATACCTCTTAAAAAACCAAAATATTTTGGGCCTCAGTGTATTGTATAAGTCCTGATACCGTCAAAAAGTTCGGCGCGATCGTCGCCTTTCTAACAAAAATCATTTGGGCCTCTCCTTGAGCTGTAAGCCCCACCACTTGTACAAAAATAAATTATTGGGCCTCTAATAGAGTATAAGACCCAATCCCCTTTTAACCAAAACCATTTTTGGGCCTCATACATTGTATAAGTACCTCTGCGTTAAAAGAAAACTCTCGGCGCAATCGCCAGTTCAAAACAAATCATTTGGGCCTATCCTCGTGTTATAAGCCCCATTTCTTTTCTTTAAATTTCTTTGGGCCTCTAATAGAGTGCAAGACCCAACCCCTTGTACACAAAAACTTTTTGGGTCTCACCTATTGTATAAGTCCCTCTGTACAGTTTTTAAAACAACGGTGCGATCATCGTTAAAACTTGGGCCTCTCCTCGAGCTGTAAGATCCAACAATCTTTTCAAAACACTTTCTCCTTTGAATTTGAATTCAAATATATGTTGTTATCAGAACTTTCTTTGTTGAACAACTAAACAAACAGCATGGAAGCTCTACAACAGGTAAGTGGTTATCCGCTTTCATTTACTACTTTTATATGTATATAACTGTATTGTGGGGCTACTTCACTGTAAGTCTTTTTTCGCATCCTTTTATATACTTGTCACATATCCACTGTGTAATACTAGTATAGTTATTTAGAGTTTTCCCCGGCAACTACGTCTAGCACTAGGTAAAGCCTGATGGTCACTCTTAAATACAAACAAAACTAGATCCCCCGTAGGATTCCAGATACAATCTTCCCTCCTCTTGGGGTTAAATAATATGGAGACGTGAAAGGCAGCATTCTCGGTGAACCCTTTCTCAGACTGTCACCCTTAGAAATTGTCAAAGAAACTCTAACTCCCTTGAGATGATCTTTTCTCTGTGAATGGCAACTCTTGAGTTTCTTCCAAATCCTCAAACTTTCCTGGAATGATCTCTTCTCGGTGAATTACATTTCTTGAACTTCTCTTGGTTTGGGGACCCACAGGCTTTCTAAAAGCATCCCCGCCTCCTCTTGGGCGTTGTACAAGGACCCTTCGGCTTCTTAGAAGTTCTCGTGCCTTCTCTTGGGCTTAATACAAGGACCCTGGCGACCTCTTAAAGGTATAAGACAGAACTTAGTCATCCTTTGCTAGAGCAGTCTTTCTAGCGTCAAAACTCCGGCCATTCCAGGGTTGATACTCATCCCTTAATGCCCGTGCCTCCTCTTGGGCATTGTACAAAAGATAAAACTCTAGACTTGGGTATAAAAGACTCACTTGTTGAGTATAAAAGACTCTCTTGTTGAGTCAATCTCCTTTTAGCCTCAATCTCGGGCTTTGTACGAGATAGAAAAACACTCTCTTGTTGAGTATAAAAGACTCTCTTGTTGAGTCAATCTCCTTTTAGCCTCAATCCCGGGCTTCGTACGAGACAACAAATCACTCTCTTGTTGAGTATAAAGGACTCTCTTGTTGAGTTAATCAACCTTCAGACTCTCTTGTTGAGTCAATCACATGTTCAAGGCTCTCTTGTTGAGTCAACCTTTCTTAGCCTCCATCTTAGGCTTTATACAGGACAGATAAAAGTACTCTCTTGTTGAGTCAAACCATTTCAGCCTCCATCTTGGGCTTTATACAAGATACATTCTCCCTAACGGAGTCAAAAATTCCTTTTAGCCTTAATCTTGGGCTTTGTACAAGACAGAAAAAACCCTTTTCCCCGGAAAGGTCAAACTTCCAGCCTCCTCTTAGGCTTTGTATAAAGAAAACCCCAGTTAAGTCAGTCAACCTTTTAGCATCAAAGTTGTGCCTTGTGCACAGCATACAAACATCAATAACTCCTCTTTAGAGATGACAAATTCTCTCTCAGTCAGAACCCTTTAGCTTCACATCTTGGGCTTTGAACAAGATACAAATCACCTTTAGCTTCATGTCTTGGGCTTTGAACAAGACACCAAAACACCTTTTTCCTCCCATAGAATAGGAGGAACTACGATCGCTCTGATTTTCCTGTTTCGGGAATACGTAGGCATAAGATTGCAAATCTTAGCGAGCATACTAATCAAAAATCCAAAATCCCATACCTTCATATATCCATCCAAAGCATTAGACCAAAAGCCTCACCGATGATCCAGACACTTATTTTTTTAAGCAAATAACCCTAAAAGAGAACCCCCCCTCTTGATAGCATCTGTAAACCAACTGTTTTGACTGTTTAATCTCAGTTTGCAAGCAGGGTTAATTGGAGACATCTATTTCCCTTCCTTAATCAGCTCAACAGGATAAAAAATGAATCGAACTGTAGTTCCAAAGCGATAGTGATTCGAAACCACAAAAATCTCGCTACACCTACAAGGATCATCAACTTGGTACGGTTTACCAGTGTGACAGAGATGTGTTCAGCAGTTGCATCTCTAGTCCCCAAGCAGAATGGAAGTGATCTCCGTGTTGAGGAATTAGTCTTCCAGTCTTGTCTTCTCACCAAAAGAGTCGAGCGGTGTCCTCAGCATCTTCATTTGCATTTGATCATATATCATCTGCATAATTCATATACATATGCATATCATGAGTGTTTCATCCTCATTTGCATTTTTCCCGAGATTTATTTTCAATTTAATTCTTATTGTATTCACTGTATATATGTTGTTGTTCATTCTATTCTCGATACCGGAGTTTTCCTCCTTATTTCCCTGTTTCTGTCTCTCACGTTCCAAAGGAAAAGGTCGTTCCCATTGACTGCCATGTCATTTAGGATAGCCTTTTCCATTATTCCCTTATCTCACACCGTCGTGCGATCAAGAATTACCTTCCCTTTTTACCCAGCCTTAGGTTTGGAGTCGCCGCACTCCACGTAGGTGTCTTGCTGTCAGACCCTACTTTCCCGTGGATACTTCTTCCCTGTTTTACCTAGCCATAGATTTGGAGTTGCCGCACTCCACGTAGGTGTCTTGCCGTCAGACCCTACTTTCCCTTGGAACCTTGACCACAGTCAAGAGTTCTTCACCCCCATTGAGGTGAACTACGGTTTCTCTGATTCTTTAGTCAGATACGTAGGCACAAAATGCGACGTCTTGGCGAGCAAACTTAGTGTACATACCCTTAGGTTTTTACCTTTACCCTTAGCAGATCACTTTAGTAAGCAAACACACCATAACACAAATATAAACAAGAGGTTCCTGTAGAGTACCACAGATACTTAGGGTGCTAATACCTTCCCTTAGTATAACCAACCCCTGAACCTAGATTCTTTTATTAGGGTTTTCGTTCTTTACCCTTTCCTTTGGATAAATCAAATCTCGGTGGAGAATTTCATGTTTTGTGATTCAAGTTAATTCAATAGCTTGATATCCGATTTTCAATAGCTTGTATTTGCATTATAGTGTATTCATATTATAAAAAATGCTTGGTATTTTGATGAGTTTCCTTATGTATGTATGTGTGCACTACTGTGTGTTTGTATTGTGTAGTTGCAGGTGTGTATGTGTTTTCGCCTACATGCGTGTTTATGTAACGCAAGAGTTTGATGTTGCATTTTCATACTGCCAGCTTATATTACGTTGGAATACACGATGCTTGTTAGTTTGAATGCATAGTTTGTGTTGAGTTAAAGCTGCCAGTCGTGTGAGTTTTCTCCATGTCTTTGTCTTGAGTAGCACAAGCTTTGCATGACCTGTGTTTGAGATGGGAGGGTGTTGGTTACAATTTATGTGCCATTTTTCATGATAAAGTTCTATCCATGGTCCAGTTCATACCATGATGTTTGTGACCACTTGGTTCCCATCTCAATGAGTGTTATGTGTTGGTAAGGGTTCCCCAGTGGAGTCGCCATTTTCTGTTGCGGTGAGAATCGGATATCAAGCTATTAATTAACTTGAATTACAAATCATGAAATTCACCACCGAGCTTTGATTTATCCAAAGGAAAGGGTAAAGATCGCAAAAACCCTAAGTGAGCTATGTGAAGACACAACTAAGAGATCCAAGGTTCGGGGGGTTGGTTATACCTAGGGAAGGTGTAAAGTGAGGGTGCTCATCCTTATGATGTTAAAAAATGGTCTTTTATGTTTTCAATCAAACATGATAGAGTGAAGCGTGAGGGAGCATTTGTAATATATGTTTATGCTACAGGTTTCTATGTTGAAGCTAAAAAACAGAAGTGTGTAGTAGCTTTTAGAGATACAGCCAGATTTGAGAAGATTTTGTGGACTTTTATACCATTTGCAGCAGGTTTTCGGCGATAGCCTGTAAAAGCAGGATCTTGGGAGGATTTTGTCTTCCTTTTTGGGCTATGATAATACTAAAATAATAGTAATGAAATAAAAATCATGAAATACCTAATAATAATAAAAATAAATAATAAATAATAAATAAAAATAAAATAATGACTTAACAGTAGAAAATAAACTTGAATTATAATTGAATTTAAATCACCTAAAAACTAAATTAATAAATTAAACTGATTAGATTGAATTTAGACTAACATCAAAAGTGAACTACCTTAAAATTAAAACTTAATTAAAACATAATTTAAACTAAAAACAAAATTAACTGAAATAACTCTAAATGATTCAAGATAAATATCAAGAAAGACACAGAACAAAAAAGAATGCATGATTAATAATAATTAAAGGACTACACGATGACAATTGCGAACATGGTTGACCTAAAATGATATGACGAAAATCGGAGTATCTGAGGGTAAATTTTGGGGTATGACAATAGGGATATGTAAAAAAAAATTGAGATAGTGTATTGTCATCGTCTAGTAGATACCAGACCAAACCCGAGAAATTCTGCGATATTAATATCATACTTTATTTATTTTTTGTGAAGTAGAATGCTGTAGAACAACATCCCAAATTTGTTGGAAGATGGGTAGGAACATTTGTGATCGATGTGTTTATAATATACTTTGCACCTATCACATGAATATTAGGATTGCAGAATACATCCATAATACTTATAGACGAGTTTGCTAACTTTTTCCTGTGATTTTTATACATGATCCTTATGATTGCAGAAATCACCCTGTACCGCATGTTGTGTGCATTGCTGCTTGCACTGGTGCGCCTTGTGTCAGGAGCACAGGGAGGTGAAGGGAAGGCTCTCGGACAATAGTTTTCTGAAATGACCATTGTAAACCCTCCTCCCATTCATGGGATGAATTCTACTGACGAAAAGGAAAATTTTGAGGCATCTTTGGCTAACAATGATGAACACATTACTTTGGAGGTGCAAAAAGAAGCTACTGTCAATCTTGAGACATCAAGTCTGACCCTGATATTGATGTCTACATGAAGGTATACATAAAGAAACTACTGTCAATCTTGATATAGTCATTGGATATCAGTGGTGGGTTTTAGGCTATCGACCATTTGTAAGAACATTGTAAGTATTAACTATTTTCATGTTAACATGTGTTAAAAAAAGTATTGGACCTTGCTTAAGTTGACAAACATGTAATTTATCATAATATTTTTCTTTTATTTTTTGGATTATAGTTGGAAGGAACCTCTTTTACACATCCTCCATCAAACTCGTCTATGAACACTCATGTCGAAAGTGCATTGAATCGTTCTCAGGAAGCATCAAATCTGGTATGATGTTGGATGTAAGTCACCATATTTTTTGTGTGATTTGATTGCTGATACAATTTTCCTAACCTTAGGGATATACTACACTATAGCACTGATGGACTCAAGGATTGAGATAAATTAGTGATTGGCTATATGCAGTAGCATTCAAACACGTGAGTTATTATTTGCAGCAACATTCAAACTCGTCAAATTTGGACTGCAGTAGAGGTTGATTTGCAGTGAGTAGTGTATGATTTGCTCCTTAAAACTGTAAGAAACATGTCCCAATTTTTGCTCTTTCAAACTGTTAGGTTTATGATTTAAATTCTGCTCATTAGGTCTCCTTGAATGTTGATGGGCCTGCTCATTTAACATGATGTAATTATTGTTGTTTTGCTCCTTAAAACTGAGAGAAACTATGTGTAAATTTTGTTTCTTTAACAAGTGACTATTGTACTCATAAGAATTAATTTAGTTATGAATTGAATATTGCTTCATAGGATTTCATGATATTTGTTGTACTTGCTTCTCTTAATTGTTGAGATTGTTAGATTGCCCCTTAGATACTTTTGTAGTATGTTATTGGATTTTCTCTGCAAATTCAATGTGTAAAGGCTCCTTAGAACAGCCTGCAGTAAAATGTGCTTTAAAAAAAATCCAACTTCTTAGGTCGGTTAAATATATTCGATTTAAGAAAGAAATTCTTAAGTCAGGTAGAAATGGAATTAGTGTTTTCTGAAAGTCTAGACTTATTAAGTCGGTTTTTATTTAACAGATCTAATAACAGTTTCTTAAGTCAGGTCCAAAACCGACTTAAGAAGTCAAAACTTCTTATGTCGGTGACTCTTAGGTCAGGTTCGGAACCGTCTTAAGAAGTTGTTTTTAACCAACTTAACAAGTGTTTTTTCTACTAGTTTTTTAAATTTTAACATGTTCTGATGTGAAATTTAACGATTCTCTATCTATTTCATTTTGATAAACTTTCTTTTTGACATTTAAATGAACCTTGATTTAGTGTTATAATATATGAGAAGATGTTTTCAAAATGTTGAGATTTTTACCATCAAACGTTGGATCTCTTAGTAAAACTTTTGTCATCTTCAAAGAGGATTAAAATGTTGAATTTTTAAGTGAAAATTTTGTCGTTCTCAGAGGCTATCAAAATGTTGAATCTTTAAGTAGGATTCTTGCCACACTATGAGGCGATAAAAAAAATGGATCTTCAAGTAGGACTCTTGCTTCCCCTAGAAGCGATCAAAATGACGAGTCTCCAAGAAGAATCCTTGCAATCCTTAGAAGCAATCAAATCATTGAACTCTAAGAAGTGATCCTTACTATTCCCGTTACAAGGATAGCGATAGACATAAGTTACGCCTTGTAAGAGTATGATACTAACAAATACCCCAAACCAATATAATCATACATAAATGGCAATGGAAGAAAATAATAGGAATGTCAATTAATATAAAAGACACCCGAAGCGGCTTTGTTATGTTAACAATTACAAAAAGTCCCAAAAGGGGAAAAGTATAACGAAAGACCACCAAACACTATAATAAATAAGATATTTCATGACGAAACTTTCACCTCGAACATCTAAAAACCGAAGGGATATATCTTGGGAGCGCCATGTTCTAATATGTATATATATATATATATATATATATATATATATATATAACCTATTCTCTCAGTTTTAAAAACCTAGGAAATATAGCTATAAGGGAGCTCGCTTCGAATCTCTGGTATTGCGTTTTATGTTATTTTATGTTTAATATTTTTTTAGTTGGTGTATTTGCAACTTCCCTTTTTTTCTTTGCTAATCTTTTTTTTTCATTTTTTTATTAGTATTAACCTCGGTTACAAAATCCGATTGAGAGGTAATATATTTTTGCATTAATATTTTTAAATCAATTTTTTGAAAAACCCATTTTAATTTTTTTTATTTTATATAATCAGATTCCTCGATTATTAAAAAAACTAACGTGATAGATATTTTTAATGTATTCCAAAAATACCTATGGTTTTCTTAATCAAAACATACACGTCAGTTTTTTTATGAAAAAACCGTGTGATTTCTCTTTTGCATGAAATACTTCAAAGAACTAGACCCTAACTTTTTATTACATATCAACTCCTAACTTCATATTGCCATTCTCTTTGCAAAAACCTAGGCGCTTTTCATCGTAACTCTCATCAAAACTCTTCCCACAGTTGGCATTTATCAACACTTGAACATCAAAAGTCATCACATTTGAGGTACGTTTGTTCTTCTTTTTCACATTTGTTCTTCTTCCAACAGTAGGTTTATATTACTGAAATAGTTTCTCTTGATAATTTGTTTTTCCATTTTGATCACTAAAATTATTTATATCACTGAAATGGCTTTCATGTTCTAAGAGTTATTTTTCACTTGTATTTGTTTCACTGAAATGGATTTAGGATCTCTTGATCATTTGTTTTTTCCATTTTGATCACTGAAATGTTGTTAGTCAGTTTGTTTCTACGTGTTATTTATCACTGAAATGATGTTAGTTAGTAAGTTTTTATTTAGATAATCATGGCCGATTCGACAAGTACCTCTCATACAACATCTGATGTAACCTCTGTTAATATAAAACGTAAAAGAAAAATTAGAGGTTCCACAATGTATACTAAGGTGAAAAAACCCACAAAAAGGGTATTCACTACCCGGTTATAGTTTATGTTGACACCGGCCGGGCTTATGGTGAAAATGCTGAGGACTTTATGGGTTACATTGCGTTACAAGGTAGAAGTAAAGTGAGTATTTTGATAGATAGTTAGCACAACGTTGAGGATGATTTGAAAAACAACATATGGACCGATATTACACTATTTATTTTAAATTTTATGATTTGTTTTACAAGTATATATGGTCATTTATTTTTTTGTTTAATACTAATAACAACTGTATTATGTAAACATATGAGGTGTTTAATATTAATCCAAATGATGGTATGGTGAAAAAGAATTGCTTACATATGCTATGATTATCCTAATTATCCAAGAGATAAAGATGACTCTGGTGAGCCTTGGAGCGTTGATGTATTCATTTCTTGATCAGGATGTTTGGGAGAAATTTGTAAAGTCTCGCACCACTCCTGAATTCTTAGCTAAGAGCCAAAAAGGAAAGTATAATAGATCTAAAAATATCTATCCACATAGGTTATCTCATGGAGGATATGAAAAACTTGAAAATAAGATGATTGAAGAAAAAAACAAAGGGAACTGGAGCTAGGAGATTTTATAAGCCTTGATCGCACTCCATCTCTACCATCATGCCATTAGAAATGGAAGACGGGCATTAAAGAAAAGGCAGGGGGTTTACATTAGAGGATACATGCAACGTGGCTAAAAAGATTGTAAGTAGATACTCTTTTCAACAATATTTTTTTAGTTAAATCAATTTGGTAAATATGAAATTTTATATGTGTTGTAGGAGGTACTTGTTGAACAATTCAAAGTCGGCCTCTTCGTTTAACAAGATCGTCATGATATTTTGGTAGGAGCGATTGGAAACGATGAGCATCATGGGTGTGTCTGTGGTCTTAGAAGAGGCATTGGCTTCAAATCACAATTTGGACCATCTAAATCATGTAGACAAGTAACCCGTAAGATAGAGATTGAAGAGATATTTGATGTACAGGTGGAGGAGGTAAGGGAGAAGTAGATTCATGAGGAGAGGGAGAGTTTGTTGGAGCAGGTGAGGGAGACTGTCCATAAGGAGCAAGAAGAGCGAGATAGGTTGGTCGAGGAGGAGCAAAAGAAGTTGAAGGAGGAAGAGCTTGAGAGGATGTCCAAGAAGTGTACCTATGATGTGATTGAGGTATAAGTATAAGTTTAAAAAATTGTGTTGTCTGTTGTTGTTTTTATTGTTTGCGTATTTTAATTTTTGTATTGTATTTCTGTTGTTTTTATGATGCACAAATTGAACTCATTGGGTTTACTCAACCAATCAATTTTAGATGCTCCATCGTGCATTCATGATAAAGTTATGGGTGGTACAAGCAAGAAAGAAAGTTGTTCAACCCACCAGGACAATATTGAAACCACACCACCACAACTAGATAACACTAAGAGACTTTCAATGACATTAGATAGTATTTCAGACATCTTCCAGGATATTAAATTAAGTCATGATCCATATCAGTTTTTCGTACTTTCTAAGACTTATGCTATGGAATTTTTGAAAGGGGGTGAATGGCTAGACAATACCATATTACAATTGTGATACTCGTAAGTATAATTTTTACGTTGATTTCTATTTATATTCACATGCTCTCATACTTTAACATAAATGTTCGACCCCATTTTTCTGTTGGTATATAAGTATTCATTTGCGTTTTCATTTATAAATCAATTTTATACATATTATTAATTATTCTGAATGTTTATGCAGTAATCATTGACAACTAATAATTATATGTCCGAAGCAAAATGTTGTAGTTATGTTTTGCTCGTTGCACAAGGAACTTGAAGAAATTATGATTAAAACTTTGAGTGGGTAAGTGGTATTGTTTTTAATACTCAAATGTTACCTTTAGTTTTGAATAGCTTTTATTCATGTTTAATTTTAACCGACATGTGAAGAGTGATGGAGAGACAAGGTTCTATTACCTAAAAGTAAGTATATTACTTGTGCTTTTTGACATTCTTTTATTTGTGTGTATTAGTGATATAAATATATGAAAATTATTTGTAGTGGCGAAAACAATCTGACAGCTATTCTAGTGGATACTATGTTATGAGACAAATGTTTTATATTGCCTTCGAAGACATTACAAATGGATGGACTAAGCATAAGGTACTAGCTTAATACATATACATGTAATATATGTATATTTCTTAAGTTAATGTTGTTGTTAGCTTATCATAATTCAAAATTTGTTCTAATTATAGGGGTTTAGCGACAGATAACCATATTCACAAGAAGATATAGATGCAATATGATCATGTTGGGCTGGTGTCTTCTTATCTTGTTATGAACCTCAACAAAGATAGTTTTTTTTGGTTGTGCAATTATGTAAATTTTGTACTCTGTGTTGATGAGAACAATATAAATTTGTACATTTGATTTTTAACACAATGTAAATCTTGTATAGTGTGTTGATGAGAACAATGTAAATTTGTAAATTTTGAAAACAATGTAAGTCTTGTATCCTATGTTGATGAGAACAATATAAATTTGTGCATTTAAAATTATCTGATTTTGGTTCTGTCAATATTTTATTTCTGTGTAAAAAATGATACAGTTAAATCAAAATGAGCTTTAAACAAATCCTATATGGCAATAAATAAGATTTAACCCCTCGGTTATTAACTAAAACTGACGTACCAAAATAACTTATTACCTCAGATTTTAAATAAAACCGACAGGTAAAGTGGCGTGTGCTTCATAGTTTTGAAAATAAAAATATGTTGTTTCTAGGAATCATACCAATGACCTTTTCCATTATAACCCCGATTTTATTATAACCGAGGGGTAATGTGGTTAGTTTTCATGTCGCCCTTCATTGCCTCGGCTGTGTAACCGAGGGAAAATCCATTTCACGTTCGAGGTGAGATGTGTTATTTGTAGTAGTGAAAGGCCAATAAACATTACAAAGAAAACCAAAGCCATGAACTCTCCTCCTTAATTTCCTAATCTCTAATGGTTTACTTCAACTGAGAGCTCTAGATTTGCCTTCTTTCGTCGCTCTGCCCTTGTCCTAGGTTTCCTTGGCAGGAGCAGATCCTTTAGGCTTTAAGGGGGCCACCGCCTCTTCATCCACTAGCTAGCCATCAGAGACAACTTGAAGGAAATCCAATTTACTGAGATCCAGCTTTGGATAAAAGAAGGAAACCAGGTTTTTTCCCAGCTCAAAGTATACTCCACCTGTCGACACCAACTCATCAATAAGCTTGGACACTTCCTCCTCGAACTCTTTTATGGAAAGGAAGGCGGCATCCAAAGACTCCTGCAGAGATTTCTCCTTAGTGGTGATCTTTGCAACCTTGGCTTTCACGCCTGCTAGCTTCTCCTCTCATGTCTCCTTGTCTTTCTGTAAGGCCTTTAGCAACCTCTAGTTTTCATTATAAACATCCATATATTTCTGGAGCTTTGCCTCCATCTCCTTTTCAGTCTGATCTCGCCTCTTCCAGTCAACATCCTCCAGAATTAACGTCCTCGGCAGAAGCTTATCTATCATGTTTATGATTGCAAGAGTTGCTTATATTCAAGGGCCTAGAATTCACGGGGAAACTCCTTGGACAAAGGGATATGAGAAATCGTGAATCAAAGAGTGGTAAAACAAGAATCACTACACAAAGTAGTAGTAGGAAAATGCGTCTCACTTTTAGGCAGAGTCTAAATGCTCGCCTTCCCCAAAACAAGAGGGATGGTACCAACAGCAGGAGAGGAGCCCTCTTCTAGCCTCTGGGCCTTCACACTAGGCGAATTGAGAGCTGGTTCATCATGTTGCCTTTTTCCTCCCTTAATGATGAGTCCCTCTAGGTGACTCTAGGGGCTATCAGTTTCCCCACGAGCATCCTGGATTTTCTCCCATCTTCTTCTATTTTCCTCAATATAAATCTTCGCCATCTAATCTACAAAACAATTCACACAGGTCACATGTGCTATCTCAAAATACCTACAAAAGAAAACAGTGGGATGATCATCGCCCTCCAGCCATAATTTAATCACTAAGTGATTCCATGACTTCAAACTTCCCTAAGAGGAGAACAATCCTCACCTCCTTAAAGGTAAGGTATTTCTTGTCACATCCTGTGATTGCCACAAGATCAATCGTCGAGGCTAAGTGAAAGAGGGGTGCCATCAGCCCATAACACTCCGGGAGAGCCCTCTCTCCCCCTCGTATGGGCGAACCTTTTTGGGCAAGTGACTTCAAGCACAAAGGGGGGTGTATTGTGGTATTTAAAATCCGTGATTGATTTTATACTTTTCTTGATTAAGACCGTGTTAGTAATTTTATTTGAGTAAATTGTAGCAGATAGGGTTAGAAAGATTGCCCCTGAGAGTTATCCAGGTTCGGTCAAACGTTGTCCTAGTACTGTCCCCAAGAGGTCTTCTTGAGATTTTAACTATAAACTTTGAGAGCTTTTATTGGTTATGCCCATAAACATTTATACAAGTTGATCTTGAGATTTTTACAGTCTTATCCCTTACAACAAATAGCTTTTACCACATGCTAAGCTAGAACCTTCTTAGAGATTTTTAGTTTTATCTTAATAATCGAAGAAGAACTTTTTCCGATAAAGCTCAATAAACCACAATAAAAATTTTATGATTGGTTTATTTAAGTGTAAGAAATATTTTTGAGAGAGAGAGAGAGAGAGAGAGAGAGAGATTGCAAAGAAAGTGTAAATCATTGGAAAGTGGCATGAAAAGAAGTGGAGTCGAGTCTCCTTTACATAGGAGTTAGAAACACCGAAAAAGCAAATAATCCGTGAGCTAATTTAATGAGTCAATCGATTGGCACAAAGCTTCAATCGATTGGCTAGCTCATTTTTAATGGATTAACAAACCCAAATAGGAAATATTAGATATATAGTCGTTGCAAGTCATTAATGTGCTATCATAATTCTTTGGTTAATCAATTAGCTTTTCTCCAATTGATTGGCTTAATGCTCAAATCATTTGGTTGGTCATAAATTTTTCCAATCGATTGGCATAACTCACCAATCAATTAGTTAGTTAAAAAATAGTTTGGATAAGATAAAAAAATTTGAAAAGACATTTTTGTGTATGTGTGTGCATGTGTCTGGGTGTGTTTGGGTGGGTGTACGCGCGCATACGTGTCTGTTTATGTGTGTGTGTGTGTGTATGTGTGTGTGTGTGCGAGCGCATGTGTGAGTTTCATTGGTACTTTTAAGCTACTTCCTTACTTTTGTAATACTCTGGTCACTTAGGCGGACAAAAAAACATGACCTAGCGAGTTTTCATACTTAGTTCGAGGCTTCAAGATTTTCTTATAGATTGTTTATGGTCATATAAGCATTTTGATCTTGAGCATCTTTTTAGTTATGAGGCATGAGATTTTCCTTTGGTTAGATCACCATCATCAAGATTTAAAGTTATTGCAACCAAATTTAATCATCGTTGTCGTCATCAAAACTTGAGATGGATCTTTTGCGGTATTTTCAATTTTATAACTGCAAGCACATAGATCCAACAACATGTCTCTCAAATTTTTCAAAATGGTTGGAGTGAGAAGTGAAATGGGCCTTCCCCCAACAGACGGCCTAAAGACACCCAACTGCATTTTGCAAGTCTGGTAGTCTAAAAAAGGAGAAAAAAACTCCAACATTAGAAGTAATATCTAGGTCTTCACATGCCATCTCAAAATCCCAACTAAAACTCCAACGGTTAGGGAACAGTTGGGAGGATGTGACATTGAGAACCCTCAAAGGAGAAAGGGGGAATAACCCCCATATCCTTGATAAGGGGAGGTAGAAGTGAAAATATAGGGAGGGATTATCAGAGGAGACATGTTAGACGAAGGCAGCTGATCTAGAAGGGGGATTGAATAGATGACTTCTTTTCAAATGCGAGTCGGCGCTAAAATTTGTTTTTAAAAATATTTTGCGGAAGCGGCGGAGGATAATTCGTCTACACGAACCTAGTTACTGATAGGATCGGATATACGTAAGCCAAATGGAACGAAAGGCTCGAAGATAAAAATTAGAATCGCAACTTGACAATTAATCAATTTTCCAAAAGGACTTAATAAGGTGCAATCTCCAATGAGCAGTAAAAAATTAAACCAAACTTGACAATATATCAAACACCTTGTATGCGTTCAATGTATCGAGCACTTGGAGTGCATAAAACTCCAAGCTAAACCTTCTATGATAGTTGATGCAGAATTTTTCACTAAGCACAATCCAAAATGATTGTGCAATGGTTTTCAAATTAATTTTCTGCACAAAACTATACCAGAATTTTTATCGATCGGTTGAACGATTACTAGCGTAAATAATTTGAAATATAAATGAGATAAGGAAAAGGAAATGACACCAGGTTTGTTTAGGCAGTTCCCATTTCGTCCTCGCTTCGAGTACGTCTGCCCCCAATTCTAAAACTAGAATTGACATATCTATAACTTGTTTGCAAATGTTTTTACAAGAAGAAACTTAGCTATCCCACACTCAAGAAACTTCTTTGATGTAGATACTTTGTATTCTCTTCCCTTGATTCGAGTCGAATCAAGTGCCCCGAACTTGTTGGAAGAACCTCCGTTTATCGTTACTAGATTGCAAGAACACACTGGTCTTCAATCACCTTCACTCGGCTGATTCTGATTCACACACAGTTCGATCCTCAAACCTTGTTGCACAATCCTCCGGTTAACGCTACTAGATCAACAAAACCTTCTGTTCTTCGATCACCTTCGCTCGGCTGAATTCAATACACATAAGATCTAATCCAAAAACCCCCAAATCCAATTGATCTTGGAGGACAAAACCCTAGAGGTTTTATTCAAGAACAAACCCACTGAAACACTCTCCCCAAACCAAGATACAACTCTATGCTTTGGACGTTATCACTTCATGTTGCAGAAAATCAACAAAAATGATTATGTGTATTTGTTGAAAAGGTGCAAGATGAAGATGAAAGTGATGAGAGAAAACGTTTCAATAAATTTCTTTCACTTGTCCTTGTTTTTCATTGTATGTAAAATATGAGGAACCATCTATATATATGATGCAAGGACCAACAGAAAATAATAACAGCATTTTGAACAAGAGAAAAACAGAAAAATTAACTACTTACAGCGAGCGGTCGACCGCTCCTTGAAGAGGGTCAGCCTGCGTTGACCTGTGGAGGAATCAGCGCATGTTCGGAGACCATGCGTCGATGCATGGCTGTGAAAAATGCACAATCAGAAATCCAAAAGTGTGCGTCGACCGCAGGGTAAGCGTGCGCTTACCCGAGCGAGACACACACATTGTTAACATGTTGTGAGTCGACCGAACCTTAGCTTTGGTCGACTCAAGCTTCCAAAACACCCAAAAATTGATTTTTCGACACAGTTTTATCTATATAGGCACAGTTTATGCATTCCTAATACTAATATCATGATCACTCATATTTAATGGATATGCAAGACTCCACCATGTATTTAGACTCATGATTATGCAATGCAAAAATTGGAATGCCGACACCAATGAGATGACACCGTCCAAATTACAAACTACTAGCCCTCACATACATTTTAACATCATTAAAATAAAGATCAACTAAGAGGCACCTTGCCCTCACATACTCCCCCTTTTTTATGATGGCAAAATCTTCAGCTTGTTTTGTAATTTGAATCTCATCCTCCCCCTAACTGTGTGAATTCCTCTAAGATTCAATCTTTTGCTGCTTGTAGTGTCCTTCTCCCCCTTTGACAACATCAAAAAGAGAACAAGACGATGGTCAAAGAAACATATCATATACTTATGGATACGCTCAACATCTTGCAAACAAGATACATTAACAAACATTCACATAGAATGATGATAATGCGAAAAAATAGATGGATGAATAAGGCACGAGAAATGCATACATATAGATTCAACATACATTCCAAAAGCAAACCAAGTACATAATCAAAATGCAAGCAAATAAAAAGTCATACAAGCAAAAAACTAGATATAACATGCATCAAACAATGATCATATCTCTCAGGGTTTCCTCCCCCTAAAGTGGTGACCTCGTCCTCTAAAATAGGGGTCTTGAGGTGGAGGAAGAGGCTGTTCTTCCAACCGTTCATTCAGTTCCAGTACAGCCATGTTGAGTGTGTTGATACCATTCGTCACACAACATGTCTGACCTCCGGCAGCAGTATCCAAATTATCAAAACGAGTCATGACAGCAGTGGCAAACCTGTTAAAGGTTTGATTTTCCTCCTCCATCTAGTTTGAGAGAGCTGTATACCTCTTTTCTTGTGTGGTCATGAACGTTTCTTGCTGCAGCTGTATAGATCTTAACATGTCGAGGATTTCCTTGTCGCTCTGTTGTGGTGGCTGTGTAGGTGTATGAATCGAATATTCGGGCTAGTGCCATTCATATTCTTCATGTTGTTGCCAGCCATAATTTGGAGGAACATAGGATGACCCAAGTGTGGTCCATCCCATGTGTTGCCATTCACCCCAACCCTGATTTTCATATGGATCTTGAGGTGGAGAGTATCCCATCCATTCAATATTGTCATCTTCCACTGTATTTACCTCAGTTTGCATGTTGTTACCTGTTTGTCCTTCTTGCAAATTCTCTTCTGCATCCTCTTGTTCAATTGAAACATCATACTGAAGATCTTGTTATGTTGCTCAGTGCTTGAATTTGAATTCCTCGTGTTCATAGTCCCAAAAGTAACCCATCATAGTCAGAGTCTTCTAAGTAAATTCTTGATCAGTGGTAAAGGTCACATAAGAAATACTCGGGACCGTTACCTCAACCTTTTTCAAGAGACACTCAATAAAAGAGGCATAACACAAAGTCGTACCTCTAGTAGAATCGCGAAGTGCAAACATCTGATATGTGCAGTAATGCGGCCCATTAATCCGCTTTTTGTTTTTTAGCAAATAAATCAAATGGACTTCTACTTGATCGACCCGAGAGTAACCTCATTTCTTAGGCAGTAAGATGTGAGCGACAATCCATTGAAGAATACGATCAACTGGTTTCAACAATCCCGTTGTGACAGTTTTAGGAAATAGGTTGCTATTCACAATGTTCTTCGAGAAAGGGTCTCGTAGCATTGAGTTCAAGGCAGCCTTAAACTCATAGTCATCAACAAATACAGTGTCCGTTACCTTAGGAAGACCTGCAATTTCTAGTTTAACCAGACTGTTCCAAACAGAAGCATTCACCGAGTAGTTCTTACCACCAATCGTATATTGAAAGTCCGTACCTTCAAATTTGCCCAAAATTCCAGTATAAAACAGCTTCACCAAGTCTTCATTATACTTGGTATCACATTCTAGAAATTTGTCAAACTTTTGAACATTTAGGATTTCAATGATTTCAGATAGGTGATAATCTTCAGCTCTCAATAGATAGTACACAAACTGCTTAATCACATAGCGGTTTCGAAAATCTTTGTTGAATGTTTCAGATAAATTATCAGACAGTAATGAAAGAGCATTTACTGATGTTGTTGATGAACCAGCCCTTGATGTTGAAGCTCTGGAGGTCCTCTTTCCTGTAACTCTTTGTGAAGCCATTGATGAGCAATCTGTGAACTCGGATGAACAGTACTTACTTTGTAGATAAAGATGAACAGTACGAAACCTTTATGATCAAGATGACTAGACTGAAAACCTTGGTTATTATGTAGATAAAACCTTTGAACACCTCTTGGATTGTAAGATTTGTTGGATTTGAAGATAGTTGTGGCACTGGGTTTTTAGGTTTTGAGATTTTAAGGAGAGGAGAAGAGAGAGATGAGGAGACAATAGAATCACAATGTTATGACATGCACTTGGAAAAAAATATTGATGTAGTCAATTTGGCCAACAAATGAAACGACACATATCTTTCTGAGGAAAAGAGAGTCAGAATTCGTCAACGATGCGTTGACCGAAACAGGTCATGTGTCGGCGCACACTGAGCGAATTTTGACAATTTCAAAATTTTAATGGGATGCGTCGACCATAGGTCGGCGTGCGCTGACCCGCGCCCACATTTGAGAAAATGACATTTCTTGAGTCGACCCATGCCATGTTTTGGTCGACTCAAACCAGCATAACATGGAAAAATGCATATTTTGATCTACTTATGCAACAAGTAATGATAAATAACACACCATACATATGCCAATACTAAAAAATGGATCAAAAATACATTTAAGCATGAATAAAACATCAATTTCAACTACATTTTGGCCATAATAATTCACAAACATAATTGATCAAGAATAGAATTTTTAAGAGGGAACGATATTACCTCCGACGATTGATGATGGATACCCTCACAATTGCTTAATCTTTTCACTTATTGTTAGTTAAAAGAAATAAAGACAAACAAAGAATAGAGCATGCAATCATATAATCAAACTCAATCCGAGATATCGAGAACACCAAGTTCCTTACGGATATTAAAGAAAGGCTCTGTCGCAAGAGGTTTAGTGAAAATGTCCGCAGGTTGATTCTTAGAGTCAACATGCTCAAATACCACATCACCTTTCTCTACATGATCCCTAAGAAAATGTTGCCTTACTTCTATATGTTTTGTGCGAGAATGTAATACCGGATTTTTGGTTAGCTTAATGGTACTTGTATTATCACACAAAATAGGAATATGTTCAAGTTGAACATTGTAGTCGAGTAATTGTTGCTTAAGCCATAAGACTTGAGCGCAACAACTACCAGCCGCAACGTATTCCGCTCGGCTGTTAACAAAGCAACGAAAACTTACTTTTTGCTATGCCAACTCACTAAGGAATTCCAGAAAAAATGACAAGTACCACTAGTAGTTTTCCTATCCGATTTGCAACCGGCAAAGTTGGAATCGGAATAGCCAACCAAAGAGCAATCGCTTCCTTTGGAGTACCAAAGCCCATACTTTGGAGTACCACATAGATACCTAAGTATGCGCTTTACAGCTTTTAAATGAGACTCCTTAGGACACGATTGGTACCTAGCACACATGCAGACACTAAACATGATATCTGGTCGTGATGCGGTAAGGTAAAGTAGAGAGCCAATCATACCTCGATATCTCTTGACATCTACATCCTTACCCGTTTCATCTCGACTCAAGTTGACACACGTAGGCGGAGTGTCAATTGCCTTTGAGTTAGCCATGCGAAGCGCTTGAGTAATTCAAGACAATACTTCGTCTGGCTCACAAACGTCCCTTCATCAAGTTGCTTAATTTGCAATCTGAGGAAATAGTTAAGGTCCCCCATTATGCTCATCTCGAACTCTCCCTGCATTAACTTAGAAAACTCCTTGACCATATTTGTGTTAGTAGAACCAAATATAATATTGTCTCGCAGAGGAGGGACAAGGTCCCAAACCTCATTTCTTTTAAATTGATTAAACTCTTCTTGCACTGTCAAAAGCCAATGTTCATCGAGTAAGGCCTTTTTTGAGTTCTTAGGCTCAACTTGCAAAACGAAAACAGAGTAATAACATAAGTTACTTAGCTTGGAACGAGTTGTTACTCCCTTTGAGATGTCACCGAGAATGTTGTCGATGGGATGGTCTTTGGAAGACTTCCAAGCTGGAGGAAGGTCATCTTTTTTAGACGGATGATCCTCCTCACTGTAGCACGTAATTTTTGTCAGTGACGCGACCACCTTATCGCGGAATTTGGGGTTTTCTCCTCAATGAAGAGGAGGGGGTGCTACTTTATGATTTTTTATTTATCTCGTGAAGCTGGAAGGGAAAGGGAAGCTATCTAAAACTAACCTTACTCACGAATGTTTAACTGAACAAATGCTAAGAGAGATTGGGGGGTCCGGGGTCAGGTTATACAATGAGGAGTTGTCAATTACCCATCCTATATGTGGTTATCCGCAGGTTGTTAGTTTTAGGTTTCACTTTGTACTTGATGGTGTTTATCCGTTTATGGGTTAGGAAAGTTTCTTGGGAAATATGAGAGAGTGAGTGAATTTTTGTTGATGTTCGGGTTTTCCCGATGTTTTTGGTAAAGTACTGGACCTAAGTTATGATTGATATGAAGGTGTTGGACCTAGAGTTTTTTATTAGTATGCTCGCTAAGATTTCACAATCTTATGCCTACGTATTCCCGTTTAAACGAAACAGTGAAATCAGAGCAATCGTAGTTCCTCCTATTCTAAGGAAGGAAAAAGATATTTGGTGTCTTGTTCAAAGCCCAAGATTGAAGCTAAAAGGTTTATTTGTGTCTTGTTTAAAGCCCATGATTGAAGCTAAAAGGTTTGACTGAGAGAGAGTTTTTCATCTCTAAAGGGAAACATCTCGTCTATTTATCACAACTGTTGGGTGACTGTTTATAAAGAAGGATTACTTTAACTGGGATATATGAATCCAGCAATGCCATAATTTCCTTTATAGGGGATGTTGATTTTTGTGTGCCTTGATCAAAGCCCAAGGTTGAAGCTAAGAGGTTGATTGACTCCACTGGGGAAATCCTTATACAAAGCCTAAAAGGAGGTTGGGAATGACCGACTCAACAATAGAGTGTTTATATGTCTTGTACAAAGCCCAAGATTGAGGCAAAAAAAGAGGCTGACTCTTTGGGGATATCATTATACAAAGCCTAAGAGGAGGCTAAAAGTTTGACTTTTCTGGGGAAAATGTTCTATCAGTCTCGTACAAAGCCCAAGATTGAGGCTAAAAGGGTACTGACTCTAGGGGAGAGAAGTCTTTATCTGTCTTGTACAAAGCCCAAGATTGGGGCTAAAATGAGACTGACTCGACTGAGGATATTTTAAGTGTCTTGTACAAAGCCCAAGATTGAGGCTAAAATGAGTTTGACTCTACTGGGGAGTATTATCTGTCTTGTACAAAGCCCAAGTTTGAGGCGAAAAAGAGGATTGACTCTGCTTAGGGTATTATTTCTCATAGCCTAAAAGAAGGCTGGGAGGAATTGACTCCGTTGGGGAAGATATTTGTCCCAAGCTTAATAAAAGGTTATGAAGATTTATGTCTTGTACAAAGCTCAAGATTGAGGCTAAAAAAGGATTTGACTCAACAAGAGAGTGCTTTTATCTGTCTAGTACAAAGCCCAAGATTGTGGTTGAACAAGCTGGAGAAATCATTATACAAAGCCTAAGAGGAGGATGACTTCTGCTAGGGAAAATATTTATACCAAGCCTAAGAGGAGGCTAGAAAAGATCGACTCAACAAGAGAGTGGTTTTATCTATCTCGTACAAAGCTCGAGATTGAGGCTAAAAGGTTGACTCAACAAGAGAGTGTTGAAAGGTGATTGGCTCAACAAGAGAGTCTGAAAAGTTGATTGACTCAACAAGAGAGTCTAAAAAGGTGATTGACTCAACAAGAGAGTCTAAAAAGGTTATTGAGTCAACAAGAGCATCTGAAAAGGTGATTGAACCAACAAGAGAGTCTGAAAAGTTGATTGACTCAACAAGAGAGTCTGAAAAGGTGATTGACTCAACAAGAGAGTCGAAAAAGGTTAGCTCCGCTGGGGAGAGTCATTGTACAAAGCCCAAGAGGAGGCTGGCTATGCTGAGGGAAGATCATTATACAAAGCCTAAGAGGAGGCTATCTTCTGCTAGGGATTGTTGAGATCCCGAAGCAGGTCCAAACGGGGAATCAACTCTTGCTGAGGGTTACAGAAGAGTTGAGGTATCAGATACCTTATGATTCTAATAGTGTTATACTGATGATAAACTGATCCTGGTTGGGGAATTTTTAGGAGAGAAACTGGGTTTTAGAACCCATGGGTTCTAACTCTGCTGGAGATTTATCAAAATGACCAGGGTTCCTTTTATGTTTGTAGGGAACTTGAGAATGTCTTTGAGACTTAAGAGGAGGTTTAGACTGTCCAAGTCTACTAGTGAGGAAGAGTTTATCCTTTTATGATGCCCAAGAGGAGGCTGGTGTTTTAAGGGATGAGAATGAACCCTAAATTGGTCTGAGGTTTTGACTCAAGAAAGACTGCTCTAGCAAAGGATGACTAAGTTCTGTCTTAAACCTTTAAGATATCTTCGGGGTCATTGTATTAAGCCCAAGAGAAGGCATGAGAACTTCTAAGAAGCCTGAGGGTCCTTGTACAAAGCCCAAGAGGAGGCAGGGATGCTTTTAGGAAGCCTGTGGGTCCAAACTTAAGAAGAGTTCAAGAAAAGTTTCACCGAGAATAATCTTTTCTTTAGTGAACAGTTCTAGGGTTTGAAGAAATTCAAGAGAAGTTTCACCGGGAATTAATCCTCTCTGGGGAAACTGAATTTCTTTGACAAGTTCTAATAGTGACAGTCTGAGAAAAGGTTCACCAAGAATACTGCCTTTATCTTTGTTCCATATTATTTAAGCCTAAGAGGAGGCAAGACTGTATCTGGAAATCCTATGGGGATCTAGTTTTGACAGTATTTAAAGAGTGACCAACTGGCTTTACCTGGTTCTAGACCTAGTTACCGGGGAAAACTCTAAATAAATATACTATTATATATACAGTTGATATATTACAAGTATCTAAAAGGATATGAAAGACAGACTTACAGGGGAGCAGCTTCCCACAATACAGTTATATATATTAAAGCATGTAAATGAAAGTTGTTAAAAACTTACAGGTGAGCAAGCTTCCATGTTGTATTGTTAGTTGTTCAAAGAAATTAAAGAAAGTTTTGATAACAACTGTATATTTGAATCTTAAATCAAAAGAGAAGTTGTTTTTGATTTAAAAATATTGGGGCTTATACTCAAGGAGAGGCCCAAGGTTTAGCAGTGATTGCACCATTGTTTTGTAGACTGTACTGGGACTTATACAATGACTGAGGCCCAAAAAGGTTTTCTGTATAGAGGGATGGGTCTTAAAACTCAAGGAGAGCCCCAAGGTGTTTAAAAAAAAAGAAATATGGGACTTACAATACGAGGGGAGGCCCAGATGATTTGATCTTGAACTGGCGATCGCGCCGAGATTTTTGAAATTCAGTGGGACTTATACAATGTCTGAGGCCCAAAAAGGTTTTGGTTAAAAAGGGATTGGGTCTTACACTCTATTAGAAGCTCAAAAGTGTTTGATAAAGAAATATTGGACTTACAACACGAGGGGAGGCCCAGATGATTTTGTTTTAAAAGGCGACGACCGCGCCGTAATTTTGAAAATACAGTGGGACTTATACAACATCTGAGGCCCAAAATGGTTAGTATTTACAAAGGATTGGGTCTTACACTCTATCAGAGGCCCAGAAGTGTTTGAAAATTTAAAATCAATAGAAAACCCTAATTTTAAATAAAATGTTATTTTTCAAAGGAGATTAAATGAAAAAATGATATAAAATACCAAATATATTCAAAAATAAGTTGTACACTTTGAAAATTATTTTGAAAAATCATGTTCAATTACATGAGAGTTTGAAATTCAATTGGTTTTGAAAAATCAAAGTGGGAATTCAATTTAAAAATGTTTAAAAATAATAAAAATGAAATTAATTACAAAAATTCTAACTATATTAAATAAATAATATAAATTGGATTTTTTTGTAAAATAAAATATTTAAACATTTTAGTGAATTTTGAGAAAAAGAATCAATTCAAAAACATAAATATTCAGAGAGAAATTAATTTTTGAATCAATTAACAAAAATATCAAAATATTCAAATATTCAAAAATTTGAAAAAGGGCGCCAACAACACCAGGTTCTTGCCCGCGTGCCCTGTTTCTGCAGATTTACATTTTATCACTTTTCTCCATGATTCCTCAATAGTTTTGCACGATTCAAGTACCAATCTTGTTCGTTTTTGAACAAGGATCACAACCATATCGATTAATTGCATTTATTTTGAGTATTGAGTGAGAAATCAGAAGAAAACCTCAAGAACCCTAATTTCAGCATGAACACGATGAAATTCCATACACGATTGATTCATGGCAATTGATTGAGGTTTATCACTCCATACATGATCATGAACATGTGGCAAAATTATTGTGCATTAAAATATGCATGCATCATGGAGTTTGAAGAGTTCATGCATACCTCTTGCAACTGGTGATCGAGTTTGGTGATGGAGGTGTTGTAAGTTGGTTCTAATGATCTGGACAACTTCCTTAGGTGCCAAGGAGTGTGTTTGAATGCTTGGAATGGATGGAAATGATCTGGAACTGGTTGTGGTACCTCAACTGCAAATCTGTCAAGAACTTGAGCAATTGGCTGGTGATTTTGAGAACCTGATGTTACAGATGTTATGCAAGAGTTTGGATCACTTCTGTATGTTATATGTGAGGTGTGTGTGTGATTGGTTTGGTTGGAATTGCTCTCAAACTCAAAATTCAATAGTGACTTGAGTTAGAAGGCAAAATTGGAGTGAAAGTGGTGATTTTGAGGAAAACATCAGTTTGGGTTCTTTGGTGTACTCAAACTGATCATAAATAAGGCCTATTTATAGTGGAGCAAGTTTTTTTTGCAAGCAATAGTGAATGGCAACTGCAGCAGGCCTTTGGCCAATGTTATGCAAAAGGAATCTCAAGTCTCCTCTAGCCATTGACTTGAGGTTAGAGCACAGGATTTGTAGCTTTGGTTCAGAGATAAGTCTTGACTAAATTCAGTTGGAATAGGCTCAGTTCATGCCACCTTGGTGGATCTATTAAAGGCTTGGAAACAAAATTGGAGTCTTGGCACTTTTTAGCCTTTTTAGGTTTGTTAGGGCTACTTGTAGATTCTTAGACTTGGGAGGCTTGGAGATCAGATCACCCCCCTTGGATTTGATCCTCTGATGTGTCCAAATTGATGACAAGGCTTGGAGTTATCAGATTTGGACAAATTGAGCAAATGTGCACAATTCTACCTTGTAAAACTAGTCCATGATGCCATGTTTCAAGGGTTGTATCTCCATGCTAAAATTGAATTTGGAGATGATCTGGTACTTGTTGGAAAACCCTTATGGCATACTTTAACTTTGATGTTCACCCCTAGACCTGGTTTGACTTGGATCAAGGTGAAAAATGTCCATACATTTTGGAAAAAGTAAGGCAGATTCTGACTTAGTGAAAATTTCACTAAGTGTGGAAAAATGTCATTTTCATGTTTTTTGTGATTTTGCTCAAATAATAACTCAAAATCCATGATGAATTGGAATGAGGTCTAGTTGACATATTTGAAGTATGTAACATGAACTTCAATCTGAGCTTTGAATGGGAGAAAAAGGCCTTAGGGTTTGGGAGATATGGCCTTGCAAAGTTGGTACCCTAGCCACTTTGTTCCATAACTTAGAGAAATTCTAAGGTTTTTATGGTTACCTTTTTTACAAGTTAACTCACTATCTTTGATTTTTCTTGATGAATGATGATTCAAATCACATATTAACATTGTTTTAGGGTTAAAGAACCTTGATTGACCGAAAATTCAAAAAGTCAAACTTGGATTTTTGTACAGTTGACTTTTTTAGCAGATGAAATTTTGACTTTGCGATCCTTTTGTGAAATAAATACTTGGGTTCAATTAAACTTCATGGATGGCCTCCAAGGGTATTTAGGAATTTCTTGGACCCCTACCCAAGGTTTTAGATCAAGGGTAGGTCAACAGTCAAGGATAGGGTTGACTTTTTCCATCAGAAACCCTAATTTGTGATCAGATGGTTTTGAGTTTTTGTGGCTCATGACTTGAGCTCTTTGAGCCAATCAAATCTTGTAGACATGTCAATATGAGGTATTTGAGGTCCTTGAAGTTCATTTTGAAGCTTCAAGCCATGCCTCACTTCACAAGTTAACTCAAGGGTTGAATTAGGTCAAAACCCTAATTCCTGATTTTTTGATAGATGGACCTTCAAGGTGATTTTGCCATTGTGGATGGGCTCTTGAGATCCTTTTGAGCTTATAGGACCATACATTGAGGCATTGGCTCATGCCTAGAAGAAAATTTTTATCTGGAGGCCTCAGTCGACCAAAACCCTAGTTTGGTGACACATGCGCTCTTGAGGCTTGATCCACTTGGAATGTTGCAACCTTGTGCTTAATTCTTGATGTGGGAGTCCTCTTGATCCTTTGTGGGTGTTTGAGAGGTTAGACGAGTTGAGGATCATGTCATTTCTTGATTGATCCTTTGTCTAAGTGCTCTAAGAGGGCTTGAAACCCTAATTCTTGATTGTAAGAAATGCTCAATCCTCTTTGAGGAGATTGATGAGGCATAAGAGTACATCCATATTGTGGTGATGATTTGCACAATGATGGGAAATCTTGGTGGTCAAAATTTGGGGTATGACACTCACTCTTCACTGGTTGGTGATCTTTTTCCTCCTCAACATGCACTGCTTCAGGTTGATCAGTCCCTTTATCAGTGTCCTTGAGTATGTCTTCAGAAGATACACCTGCACCATGAAAAGAACTACCTTTTGCGACATTTTTCCGATAAGACTCATCAAAAGTAACATGAACCGACTCCTCAACAGTAAGTAACCTCTTATTATAAACTCTATATGCCTTACTAGACTAAGAATATCCAAGAAAAATACCCTCGTCGGCCTTAGCATCAAACTTAAAAAGCGTATCTTTACCATTATTCAACACGAAACACTTACAAAAAAAAACATGAAGGTGAGATACATTGGGCTTTCTCACTTTTAAAAAAGCTCATATGGTGTCTTGTTTAGAATAGGACGGATGAGCACCCTATTCAAAACGTAACAAGCCGTACTTATGGCGTCGGCCCAAAAGTATTTTGGAAGTCCACTCTCATTGATCATAGTCCTTCCTAATTCTTCCAAAATTCTGTTTTTACGTTCCACAACCCAGTTTTGTTGAGGGGTAAGTGGTGCGGAAAAATTATGATCAATCTCATGGCTTTCACAAAATGCTTCAAAAAGATGATTTTCGAACTCACCCCCATAATCACTTCTAATTGATATAATGTTTGTGTTTAATTTGTTTTGGGATAACTTGTCAAATCCTTCAAAGGCCGAAAAAGTATCGCTCTTGTTTGCTAAGAAAATAGTCCAGCAAAACTGAGAAAAGTCATCGACTATCACAAAACCATAATAGTTACCACATAGGCTTTTAATCCTAGATGGTCCAAAGAGGTCCATATGGGGAGCTCAAGGGGTCTCGTAGTTGAAACAATGTTTTTAGATTTAAACGAGATCCTTGTTTGCTTCCCCATTTGACACGCATCACATAAGTGATCCTTTGTGAATTTGATTTTGGGCAAGCCGATCACTAGGTCTTTAGAAACTATTTTATTAAGCAAATCAAAATTGACATGCGCCAACCGTCTATGCCATAACCATGAATCTTCACTCATGGTGACTAGACACTTGTCTCTACTCAACGACACCTCATTCAAGTCTAGCATATAGACGTTATTCACCCTCAAGCCTTTAAACACATTTTTTTTATCACTATTCTAAATTATGCAACAATCCTTTGAAAAAGATACTTTATAGTCCTTGTCACATAATTGACTAATGCTTAAAAGGTTATGTTTAAGGCCCTCAACAAGAAGCACATCAGAGATAGTAGTAGATGAAGGGTTACCTACACTACCTTTACCAAGTATTTGTCCCTTGTTGTTGTCTCCGTAAGTAACAAACCCCTTTTTCTTTGCCACAAAGTCGATGAAAAGAGATATGTCTCCTGTCATATGTCTTGAGCAGCCACTATCTAGAACCCATCTTCTTTCCGTGGTCTCAAGACGTTGTACCTACATAGTCAATCAATTGAAATATGTACCCAATTCTTATTGGGTCCTTGGTTGTGAATGAAAACAGGATTGCATTTGGGCAACCATTAATAAATGCCTTTAGGAACCAAAAACCTCCTAAAGCGACACTTAGCAATAGTATGACCCCTTTTGCAACAATATAAGCAAGTGAGGTTAACATGAGAATCACTTTTGCTAGGTTTATTTCTAATCACATAGGTATATTTTTGATATGGATTAATGATGCTTTTCTTAAAGTGTGATTTATCAATAGCAAAAGTGATTTTTGGTTCTAGAGCCTTGTCAAGCTTGGCCTTAAGAGTTCTAACCTCTTTTTGCCAAATGTGACAAGTATCGCAACCAAAATTTAACCACTTACTTTTATCTTCCACAACATCTACCTTTGTTACTTCCACCATGGACTTTTTGAGAGCCTCTAATTCCTTTTTGGAATCAGAGATCTTTTGCTCCAAATGAGAAAATATTTATTTATTTGAATCTAACAGTTTAAAGGCTTCCTTGGCCTCATGGTGTAGAGTATCAAACGCACGTTGTAGTTCAAAATAAGACATTGAATTAGAGTTATCGTACTTAGAGTGTCTTACCTTTTTGTTTTTTTATTTTGGTGAGCGGAAAGGCAAAGATTGATGGATTCTCCTTCATCACTTGAACTTTCAGCACTAGATGATTCACTATCGCTTTCCTAAGCGATATAGGCTCTTCTAGGTTTTGATTGTTTCTTCCCGTGACGACTTTTGTCCTTACCTTTGTCCTTCTTCAACAATGGACAGTCCGACTTATAGTGGCCGACTTTCCCACAGTTATAGCAAGAACCCTTAGTTTTTCCACTCTTTTTGTCTTCATTCTTGGAAGGCTTTGATTGTTTACGAAAGTTGACAAGGTTTTTCTCCGAATGTTGGATACTATTTTTCTTGATATAGTGATTGTATCGATTCACAAATAATCCCATGTCTTCATTCGAACCCTCTTCCTCGTCATCATTGGATTCACTCTCGCTCAGCTCGTATGCGTAGGACTTTGAACTAGAAGTCTTTAGAGCTATCGACTTTTTTCCGCTTCTTTGGTCTTGCCCTTTTCCTTCTTCTCTCTTTTCTCAAATTGGTATAAGCTTATGAACATTTGCTCAAGTTCCTCGAGCTTCCCAAACAACGTTGTGATGTCTAACGCCATTAGGTCGTTGGCTTCTTTGATGGCGGTCACCTTCGGTTGCCAATCCCTAGTCAAACACCTCAAGATTTTGTTAGTAGCAACCTCATTGGAAATTGGCCTACCAAGTGAATAAAGTCTATTGATTAAATGAGTAAACCTCTTTTGCATGTCGGCAATGGTTTCCCCTTCCTTCATCTGAAAGAGGTCAAACTCTTGAGTCAATATATTGATTCTAGCTAGCTTGACGTCGTTAGTACCCTCATGGGAAACTTGTAACGCGTCCCACATAGCTTTAGCACTCGTACAATGTGAAACTCGATAATATTTATCAACTCCCAATGAGGAGATCAAAATATTTCTCGCCTTCCATTCATAGTTGTACTTTTTCTCGTCTTCTTCATTCCATTGTGCTTCAGGCTTGGGTACTACCACGTTATTCGCATCGGTCATGGTTATTTCCATTGGACCATTTTGGATAACGCTCCATACCTTCCTATCAATAAAATTGATATGAACACGCATACAATCCATCCAGTAACTATAATTCTCACCATTAAAAATAGGTGCTCTATTATAAGCCCCTTTCGGTTCGTTTTTCATTTTCTAAAAAGTTATCCTTGAAGCACTAGAATTAACCGGTGCTCCTGATACCACTTGTTAGACGAAGGCAATTGATCTAGAAGAAGGGGGGGGGTTGAATAGATCACTTCTTTTCAAATGCGAGTCGGTGCTAAAATTTGTTTTTAAAAATATTTTGCGGAAGCGGGTGAGGATAATTCGTCTACAAGAACCTAGTTACTGATAGGATTGGATATACGTACGCCAAATGGAACGAAAGGCTCGAAGATAAAAATTAGAATCGCAACTTAACAATTAATCAATTTTCCAAAAGGACGTAATAAGGTGCAATCTCCAATGAGCAGTCAAAACTTAAACCAAACTTGACAATATATCAAACACCTTGTATGCATTCAATGTATCGAGCACTTGGAATGCATAAAACTCAAAGCTAAACCTTCTATGATAGTTGATGCAGAATTTTTCACTAAGCACAATCCAAAATGATTGTGCAATGGTTTTCAAATAAAATTTCTGCACAAAACTATACTAGAATTTTTATCGATCGATTGAATGATTACAAGCGTAAACAGTTTGAAATATAAATGAGATAAGGAAAAGTAAACGACATCAGGTTTGTTTAGGCAGTTCCCCTTTCGTCTTCGCTTCGAATACGTCTGCCCTCAATTCTAAAACTAGAATTGAGATATCTATAACTTGTTTGCAAATGTTTTTACAAGAGAAAACTTAGTTATCCCACACTCAAGAAACTTCATTGATGCAGATACTTTGTCTTCACTTCCCTTGATTCGAGTTGAATCAAGTGCCTCGAACTTGTTGGAAGAACCTCCGTTTACCGTTACTAGATTGCAAGAACACATCGGTCTTCAATCTCCTTCACTCGGCTGATTCGGATCCACACACAGTTTGATCCTCAAACCTTGTTGCACAATCCTCCGGTTAAGGCTACTAGATCGACAAAACCTTTCGTTCTTCGATCACCTTCGCTCGGCTGAATTCAATGCATACAAGATCTGATCCAAAAACCCCCAAATCCAATTGATCTTGGAGGATAAAAGCCTAGAGGTTTTATTCAAGAACAAATCCACTAAAACACTCACCCCAAACCAAGATACAACTCTATGCTTTAGACGTTATCACTTCATGATGCAGAAAATCAACAAAAATGATTATGTGTATTTGTTGAAAAGGTGCAAGATGAAGATGAAAGTGATGAGAGAAAAAGTTTCAATGTATTTTTTTCACTTGTCCTTGTTTTTCATTGTATGTAAAAAAATGAGAAACCATATATATATATGATGCAAGGACCAACAGAAAATAATAACAGCATTTTGAACAAAGAGAAAACAGAAAAATTGACTACTTACAGCGAGCGGTCGACCGCTCCTTGAAGAGGGTCAGCCTACGCTGACCCGTGGACAAATCAACGCATGTTGGGAGACCATGCGTCGACCGCTACAGGGACCATGCGTCGACGCATGGCTGTGAAAAATGCAAAATCAGAAATTCAGAAGTATGCGTCGACCGCAGGGTAAGCGTGCACTTACCCAAGTAAGACACACACATTGTTAACATGTTGTGAGTCGACCGGACCTTAGCTTAGGTCGACTCAAGCTTCCAAAACACCCAAAAATTGATTTTTCGGCACAGTTTTATCTATATAGGCACAATTTATGCATTCCTAATACTAATATCATGATCACTCATACTTAATGGATATGCAAGACTCCAACATGTATTTAGACTCATGATTATGCAATGCAAAAATTGGAATGCCGACACCAATGAGATGACACCGTCCAAATTACAAACTACTAGCCCTCACATACATTTTGACATCATTAAAATAAAGCTCAACTAAGAGGAACCTTGCCCTCACAAGACATGCATGGTCACCTTCTCCGATGACAAACAAGCCTCCAGGGTAACCATCTCCTCGTCTTCTGAAGAGGAAACCCCCACTTTTGTTTGAAATGAAGGATCTATTTGTCAAAAGTGTAATAAGTTCAAATGTCATCGGCATCCTTGAGCATGACTGAAGGGCTTCCATTGTCTTTTTTGTTCATAGGAAAAGAGTATAATAAAAAGAAATCACCATCACCGTTGCAATCATCTAAGGGAGTGACTATAACCCTTAAAACCTACAACTTTACACTAACCTAAATTCTATTTCAAATATTTCTTTATAATCCTTACTCATCACAGAAGAAGAGGAGAGAAAAGGAAATCCATACCTAAAAAAGGTTAAACGGATAATCATGGGTGTGTAGAGAAGATGTGAAGTTCAAAGGATCTTGCATAAGTCATAGGAGTATAATAGTACAGGGAAGTTGAAGGTGAAAATTTTATAAGTGAGCTAAAACCACAAGGAACCTTTTAGGCTCCAACCTAATTTTGAAAAGATCAACACGCTTTTGTCTCGTGGCAATATCGTTTAAGGTCTTGAAAAATAGATCATCATTACTTACATTGAATGGAAGTAAGCATGTCCGTCTGAATGATTGATTGCCATTCCTAACTGACATCCTGGTTAATCAGGAGACACTTAGAATATAGAAGGTGACTCATCCCCAATTAGGGGACTCTCCTACAATCAACAAAGTCACCTTCAATTGAGGGTTTCTCCCTAAGCTGCGAGATTCACCTCCATTAACAAGGATGCCTTCAACTGAGGGACTCGCTCAAAGATGATGGACTTGCCTCTCATCAAAAATTTCATTTGAACCAAAAGGATTCACCCCAAGATGATAGCCTTATCTCTCATCTGTCTCTTATTGAAGGACTCACCCTCGACTATAGGACAAATTCGGAAGAAGCCTTAAATCATTCGCCTTTTGCAAGCCCTCTTGCTGGAGGGACTGTGTAGTGTTATATTTGTGAGAGACCCAAACATGGGAAACTCCAGGGTCTCCACCTAGCATGAAGTCGCCTAGGCGAAACCTTCAAAAAACATGTGGGTTCTCCCTTGGGCTAGAGGACGTGGATATTAGTGTTACCCTCATATTAGTCATTTGAGAATGTAACAAAGGGTCACGCCACGACTTCCTAAAGAATATGTAGTCAACAACCTCCCTCAGTCAAGGGGGATTAGTTACCACCTCATAGGGTTTCCTAAGTATTAGGCGCAAAGGCCTCTATAAATATTTCTCCTCCTAATGGAAGATGAGGGCTTAAAATGTACACACGGTACCTAAAGCAACACGCTTGTATACAGAGTCTCTCACCTCACGAGAGTTGGCCTCTCGTATAAGTGTAAACACAATAACACCACAATACAGTGCTTCTTGTCGGTGCAGGCAAGTCCTTACCATGCTAAACTGTTATAAATCTACTAAGACCTTTGAGTATCCTCTACCCTTGTAGGGATACCATTCACACCTGTACTTTTTTACTAGTACATAAATAAACAGAACATGATTGTAGTCAGTACTAGTGTCCATATTATTCGAATCATCCCATAATTTGTAATCGGAAAAAATCCAAACTCAAACTCTGTCAAAGCGTGTTTTGCCTGTCAAACTTGAGACGAGTTCAGGTCGGTTTTATGGGTCTGAGTTATGTTGTCATGCTTATTGAGCAAATCCAACTTGTAAAAGAAAAGTTAATACATATTTTACCTCTTGTCATATGAGCGATTTTTGGAAGAAAAAAAAACCTCTAAACATATGTTTGGATTCCCTCATTACCTTGTGAAGATTCTCCTATTTTGACCTCTTCAAGTCATCTTAATCAATGATTTGGCATTCTTTATTATATATTTTTATATTTCTAAATATTTATTTATGTATTATTTGAAATAAGTAAATAGTTATTTATGTCTTATTAAATAATAAATAAATTTCAAATATAATAAATTTCATATTAAAATAAATATTTGTATAATAAATTAATATTATTAAATATGAAATATAAAATAATTAAAATAAAAGTATAAGTGATAGAGGAAGAGGGACAATTGAAATAAAAGTTATTATTTAATGTGCTATGCTGTTGTTCTGATTTCTTTAAATATAAAGACTACACTTTTATGGTTTGGTTTAAAGAGAAATGAACAATAATTTCAATCTTTCAACTAAATTTTTTTTAAGCAAGGAATTAATTGAAGCGAGTACAAATGGTGCTCAAACCTGATTACAAAAGTCGAAACAGGCCTCGACTAGGCAAAGAGATTACCTACCAAATGCGACTTAAGATAAGAATAACAACAGATCCTTGTTAAATTCATAAAGGTTACATTTGGAATGAGTAATATCTCCTATGTAAGGCCATCTCCAAATTGTGTACTTTATCGACCACACGATGTCAACAATATTTCAAGGAGAGTTTCGAAAAATGATTCCATTCCTTGTAGTCCAGATGGTCCAAATAACCGCTAACCAGATGCTACCTTCTCTGCCCGGATGCAAATTCTTAGATTTGCAGAAATCGAACCAATCTATAAAACTCCCCTTTAATTCAAAACTTCCCGGAACCAAAACCCCAATCCACTCGAACACCTCTTTCCAAACCAAAACAGCCACCGGACAAGTCACCAGCACATGATGTAAGGATTGCGTGGGAGAGGAACAAAACACGCAAGTAGAAGCTCCAGAAGAAGGGATGATACCTCTAGCAATAAGAAGGTCCCTTGTCGGTAATCTATTTAAAAAACTCCTCCAACCGAAAGCTTTGATTTTTTGAGGAACCGACACTTTCCAAACCAGACCCAAGGCTTTATCATTCCTCAAAGACGGACCAGAAGGGATCCGAAAATCATCTGTCATTTGATAGAAAGATCTAACCGAAAAGGAATTATCAACAGTGGGCAACCAAACCAAACCGTCCTTTTCTAAAGGCTTTGGTCTGCGATTGGCGATACGCGAAAGCAAATCAACAACGTCAACTGTAATATCAGAGGCTGATATAGCAGACACGAAAACTGGAGCAGAGGCCGCAATAAAATGAAGGCTCCCATTGATAGCAACCGCAGAACCAGAACCGACAGCTACCACGCCTGCTGCTGAAGCTAAAACAGATGCTCCAGCCTGAGAATCAGTACCCGCTGCATTGACTGTAACAGGAGTAAAAACAAATCGACCCAAGGTGTCCACCTGTGACCTGTTGCTGGGCGAATAAGTACCTACAGAAAAAACATTAGAAAATCCAGAAACATTGATACCAAAATCCCCCCATTTCCACTCTCCATTAGACCATCCGCCCATTCCCACCACCGCTGCGTCCTTCAAACGAGAAATGGAAAATAATTGCGGGTAAAGAGACTTCAAGCTACCGAACCCCGTCCAATTAACGTGCCAAAAAGGAGTCACAAAACCATTTCCATAATCAAAGGAACAATTATTAAGGAAGATGTCCTCCGGATATTGCCTCGAGATAGAAAGAATGTCCTTCCACCAAGTCGAATAGGAACTCCAAATGGAAAAGGAGCAACCATCACAGCAAAGGTGCGAATTGATATCCCCATAACGAGCTTGCAAAACTTTAAACCAAAGATCCTCCGAACCATTTAAAATTCTCCATCTCCACTTATGAAGGAAAGCTAAATTAAAATCATGTATTCTCTTCAAATTGAGACCTCCCTTATCAAAAGGCAAACAAAGAGAATCCCAACTAATCCAATGAGTTCTTCTACTCTCCTCCGAGCTACCCCACAAAAAACCGCTTTGGATTTTGACTAACTCATTACGAATCTTCACCGAAATCTTGTAAAACGAAAGATAAAAAATAGAGAGACTACTAAGCACCGACTTGAGAAGAGTGATTCTTCCCCCAAAACTCAAGAACCTACCTTGCCAACAAAGTAACCTCTTTTCCAACTTCTTCCCCAAAAAAAGACCAAGTAGCAATCCTCCTAGGATTGAAACCAATGGGGATACCGAGGAAGGTGAACTCCTTTCTCTCTGTACGACACGAAAGGAACAAAGCACCGGCTTCAAGAAAATTAGGAGGAACATTAATTCCAATAAGTTTACTCTTATGAAAATTAATTCCGAGACCCGACACCATCTCGAAACCTCTAAGAACTGCTTTTATAGCCCACAAATGTCTCCAACTACCGTCTCCTATCAAAAGAGTGTTGTCTGCAAATTGAAGAACATCAACAAAACATTTACCTTTCACATTCAACCCCTAAAACTCTCCTAATGACACTGAATTCTTCACTAAAGCCGTTAAACCCTCCGCAACCAAGACAAAAAGAAATGGAGAGAGAGGGTCTCCTTATCTAAGGCCTCTTTCCACCAAAAACTCCTTAGTAGGGCTACCGTTAACCAAGACGGACATCTTACTAGAAAATATAGTAACTTCCATCCATCTCAACCAAAGCTCCCCAAATCCCATTCTTCTCAACATTAATGATAGTATGTATGAGAGTGGTCATTTATCCAAGTATATTTAGTACAATCAATTTTTTTTCTCTACTGTAGATTTTTTGTTTAATTATTGGTTTTATTTAACTAAAGGCATAATTTGTATTTTAAAATCATAGATTGTTTGTTTAATGAGTTAGTGTTAATATAAATTGTATTTCATTGGTTTTGTAATATGAATAGAAAAATTTGAGGAAACAGCTATGCAATTGTGAATTCCTTGCACTAAAACTTTAAGTTTTGTGCAACTAAATAGAACTCCACTTATAAAATGCTTGACATTGCCATTCTGTATGAGGATGTATTTAGTCACGGTTAAGGCTACTTAGCACTCGATACACTTGTGTTCCAACTAATTCACAGTGGAAATTTGCAAAAACTGTTTGTGAAAGATTGAAGTTGTTCAATAAAATCACTGAAATAATTTCTGCTACTAAGTATCCCACAACCAACATGTAGTTTTTGAGATTTGTAACATTAAATTGGCAATATCTGATTGGATTAACTCTTCCAATTTATCGATCAAAGAAATGGCTAACAAGATGTTGCAAAAATTTGATAAATATTGGAGTGTCAACCATGATACAATGGGAATTGCTAGTGTTTTAAATCCCAAATACAAAATGTAGTTACTTGAACACTATTATGAAAAACTGTATGAACAAGACTCTTTTGAACAAGACTCTTTTGAGCAAGTTAAGAGGATACAACAGCTATGTTATGACTTAATTCTTGATTATCAGTTGAAGTTGAACCAAGAGAATTATGGTGACTCACCAATGTTGGAATCTAGTCGTGTGGCTAATGATGGTTTAGATGATTATGACGCATATGTTCGGAAGAAAAGAAAAAAAAGTTAGAACTTCATTTGTTAAAACATAATTGAATCATTGTTTGGAAGAGGAAGTTTTACTAAGAAGTCTTAATTTTGATATTCTATTGTGGTAAAAGTTAAATTGCATCAAATATCCAACACTCCAAGTAATTACAAAAGATATTTTAGAAATTCCCATTTCTACAATATCTTCAGAATCCACATTCAGTACTAGCGGTCATATTTTAAGCCCGCATGTAGTCGACTTCATTGGACAACTTTAAAGACTTTGATGTATGCTAGAAGCGGGTTATGTAGTACTGAAAATAGTGGTATGCTTTATATTATTATGTCAATTTTTATATATTATGAAATGACATATAATTTTGTATTTGTTAATTGATTACTATTTATATTGTATTAGATTTCATATTTTTAGGTGGTATGAGTTCTAATTTAAGCAATGACTATACTACTTTACTCGATGAAATAGAGTCCGATGAAGAAGGTAAAATTTTCATTTGATTTATTTATTATTAATTTCTAATATGGAGTGTGAAGTGACTTATGTATTACGAGTTTCTTCTGGAATCTATTTCTCAAATTTTATTATGAAGTATGAAGCGAATTATTTATTACTAATTTCTAGTATGGAGTGTGAAGTATTCATCCAACCAATTGAGTAGCTAGTAACTAATTTGTTATTAGAATACAAGAGTAACCAAGTTTTAACTTCTATTCTTATATATTATTAATGTTTGTATTTTAATTTATATTTTTTATATAGGTGAAATATTGGCTGGTGTTATTTCCCTCTTTGAAGATGGAGAATGGCATTTAGAGAAAGAAAAAAGACAATATTGGTGTTGGCCACTTATCTATTTTTGTGAGCAATTTCCATAGGCAATGATATTGAATATTTTTAGTTATGTGATTGTTTATTGGTATTTTGGAATGTAGAATATTTTTTTTAATATGCATTTGTTTAGATGGTAGTTTAGAATATCAATTTGTATTTTATTATTTAGTTTTTATATTATGGATTATTTGGTATTGTTAATTTGAAATATTAATGGTATGGTTAATGAATTAATACTTTCATTTGTATTTTATTATAAGAAATATATGTTTGAAATTTTTTGAGATTGTAATTTTTTTGTAATATACTTTAATATTTGTTAAGATTGGGGCAGGTTTTGGGTTCGGGGAAGCTTTTGGGTTTGTTAGGATCCTCGAACCCGTTTAAAACAGAGTTAAGGTTCAATTATTCATTCCAGTCGAGGATTGGGGGGGGGGGCACAAGGATTTATCAGGGATTCGGGTTTAAGGTAGGAGAATACAAAAATCACCTCCGCCATGCCCCGTTTCCATGCTTAAAAATGTGTCCTTTTTGGCATTAAATCAATAACAATTAATCACATATACATGTTCTACATATTATGTCATATACTTTAGTGCAGAATACAATAGATAATATGAACATGTATATAATTACAGGATCTAAGACATGTTAGTATATGAGAGAAAAGATTGCAGGAATACCTGGATCTATTAAGAAAGTTTTGTTGGCGGTAATCCTGAAAGGTAAAAGACGAACAACGGACACCTAGTGGCTTGTATGGTTCTTTCTCAACCGGTACTCCTAATGCATTGAATACTCTTCAGGTGGGGAAAAGAGATAAATTGTTTGTGTACGGTATATTAGGAACCATAGCCTATATATAGTGTGATGACCAATTAGGGTTTCCATTATTCGCAAATGGACCATCATGACATTCACTCATATTTGAGCCTACACCCAATTATTTAATTAATTAAATAATTTTTAAATGAAATCTAATGAGCCTTTTAACTTTATTTGATCACTTAATTATTTAAGGCACTTAATTGATAAAATAGCTAATATAATTAAATAAATATATTTGGCCACATAATTATTAGAATACTAATATAATACTAAATTATTAAAATATTCCAACAATCTCCCACTTGGCCAATATATCTTAATAATTATATCATAATTCTTTAGGCGCGCGTCTGAATGCTATTTATCTTTAGATTTCAACTTTACAATTTGGTTCACCTCATACATCAATAATGGGACCACCGCGACTGTTGTCACTAACGCATAACGTGGCAGAACCCCGACGACCACCACATCGATGTACTTGATGACATAGATCGATATGGATGAGTGACATAGAAATTTCATGTAATGTGATATGTGAATCATGCCTATTTCCAACTGGTCCAACTCAATTCTTTATTGAGATCAAATTGAAGTTTGCAAATTCAATATTTGCACAAACGATACAGAAATGGTTATAACAATAATAACCTCATTAACTTTATTTTTGCAGATAATCTTAACATAAAGTCTATATCGATATCAAAACAATATTATAAAACATAAAGAAGAAGTAACTATCATTAATCTAGGACATCCTTAGTCACAACAATCATATAAAATACCTTATATGTCAAGTCTTTGATTAGTAAGTCAGTTAGCATAAAATTTCTATCTATATGTTCTATCCTTATACTACAATAACTTATAAGTCAATGAACTTTATAAAGAAGTTGTTTAAAGATTATCCGACTGACTTATGTCATAATATAACTCGAGTTGTCTTTCAAAACCTTTTACTATATGCAACCAAGTGACATAAATATTTATAGTCATTTCTTGAATTAGGGTACCCATTATATATAGACATCCAAAAGGATCAGAGCCGAACATCCTAATGATCTCCAAATTATTCAATCCCTAATATGTGAGCACAAATTCTTTTGTTCCCTATAACAATCCTTATGGTTGCCTCATTTTAACAATTCAATTTTTGAATTTTCTTATCTACCAAATGATCTCGTTATGTATACACTTATTCCGGATGCATATACATAATCAAGTTTTATGTTTAAAAGAAGGTGTTAGGAGACTTAATCGTTTGTTGAGTTACTTTGTTTGATTTATTATCCGCTGCGATGAGCTTATGTAAAAGAGAGCATGTGATTACAGATGCTTAAGTTATTACATGTTTTATCTAACTCGTGTTACGAAGCAGGTTTATGTTGCATTACGTGACATCTCATGCGCATAATTGTTTTAATTTTGTATTATTTCACGTTGAGGTTTTTAGGGTGTTACATTAGTCACTTGTCTCTACACTTATACTTTTCAAAAATACCGTTTTTAATGCCTAAAAAGCTTTCTCCTTGTATGCATCTAGATATTATTTTTAGAAAATTAATTTAAATCGAATGGAACGAGGCTAGAATAGTGAATGGTTTCACTTTTCTTAAAAGTATTTTAAGCACTCTCTTATAGTCTTAATGTTGGAGCGCAATAATACCCATGATAATTCAGCCTTCTAATTGAATCTGCATAAGACCGGTGAAGATTCGAATGCAGGGAAGAGTGTGTGGAATTATGTGAAAAGGATGCATGATTTTTTTTCTATTTTTCTGAATCCGGAATCCTCAATTTATAGGCTAAACTGGTGTTGTTTCATAAGGTTGCGACCCTTGATAAAACACACACTTTCAGCAACGCGTTCGCTAAATATTATAATGTTTCGCCTATAGCAGCACTTTTCAAACGTTGCACTATTTCACCTACAACAACATTTTTACCAAGTGTTGCACTGTTTTGCCTACATCAACAATTTTCAAAGGTTGTATTGTTTCACATTCTACAACACTTCACGAAGTGTTGCCTATTTCCGAATTCAAACCTAATGCAACACTTCACAAGTGTTTCCTATTTCTGAATTCAAAATTAATCTTCACTTGAATATTTTCTTGTCATATTAGAACACTCCCATGGGCATTGATTGTCCATGATTTCCAAAAATCTCCAACTTGTTCTAATAATGACAAGTCTAATTCTAGAAAATGAGGTATAAAGAATGTTAATACATTTAGGTATCTTTCGATTTAAAACTTAACCTTAGTGAAAACAATACAAAGTCTAATCGAATTGTTAGGTAGCAATGCTTTTAAACCATTAATTCATATGATTAAACCAGGTGTTATCTTACACGCATTCTTTAAGGGTTCTTCCCCTACATATCTCTCCTAGCACTTATTTATGGTCATATGCTTTCTTGTTTCATGAATTTTTCATGAAAGAAACACCAACTCTCACTTTGAGACGGTACCATCTCAAAATTCACATAGATAAAGTTCATATTGTATCCTTTACCATGAGACACATACCCTCGGTATTGAACTTCATTAAGAGTTTAAATAAAAACTCAACCCTCATTTTAAAGGTCAACATTATCATAAAATGTTCGAAAAACATCCAAATCAATTATTTATTGTTATCCGTTGAATCTTGAGGTTAATGTTCTGTTAACGTAAGATTGGGTTGTCGCCGCTGTCGGAACTCTTACTAAAGGAGTTTCAACCACATGCCTCTCGAGGTGGTTTTTACTAAGTCTCTAGCCAGTGCCTTAGTAAATGGATCAGCCAAATTATAGCTTGTTCGTATATAGGTGAATGAAATAATTCCATTTTTAATCAATTTTATTTCAAAGAAATGTCTAAGTCCTATGTGTTTAGATTTTTGATCTGTTGTCGCGCACGGATCAAAATGAGTAATTTTAAAAGCGGTAGTTAGCGACAATGACTCGAGTCGTATCGCAAGGATTCTTGTACTATTATTAACCAACAATTGGAACAATTCAGGGGGGGTTGAATTTCGATTGAAATAAAAATAATGAAAATGAGTGATTATAAAAAAAAAGTGATTATTAAATAAGCTGAAAAGTTAATCTGCTGATTTGGTTCCTACCTATCATCGGTTATTATAATTCCAATCTCCAAACAGATTATCTATTCCTATTCGATTACAAACTCATTGACAAGCGCAATTTGTATTGTGTGATGTAGGTTCCTATTATCCAAATTAAGCAAATAGAATTAAGCCCTCGTGAATTAAGCAAACACGATTTGATCAATCATGATAACAAATTAAGTAAACGCTAACGTGATTACGGTTAAGGATCATAGAACAATCGAATTAAATTAACTTACTCTATGAAAATTAGATTAAGCAAGCAAGAATCATAGAATAAGATTGAAAGAAATAAAAACAGAATTGAAATTATTATAACCTCAAGGTGTCGGAACCGAATACAATAAATCAACAATTGAAATTAGTTCTCCATGAATTTCCCGTACAAAACTTCCGAGAAAATTCGTGATTAGTGTGAAAAAACGTTATGAACAGTAGCACGACTGCTACTAGGTATAGGGAAGCACAAAAAATTCGGTTCTAACCCAACTGGGTCGAAAAACATAAAAAAAAACCAGGCCCAAAACTAAATATTCCTAAAGGCAGAATTTGGGTCCTGACTTCAACGAGTTATTCGAGCCTTTTGCACTCCGAATCAGGTTCTACATAAAACATGAAAGTTGTAGCTATTTTCCTCGGCTTTCCAACAATTAGTAGAACGTGCAAATCCGATCCTCAAAACTCCAATTATGATCCGAACAATGGACAAGTATCAAAAAACCGCTAAAGCTGAAAATAAGTTGCGAAAATAGATTAACGACAAACAAATGCTTAATTATAAAAACATAATAAAACACTAAAATAAACGAAACAAACTAAGGAAATGCCTAAGTACAAACATAAAAGAATGTGCATTAAAATGCACTGATCAAATTCCCCCACACTTGAACTTTTGCACTCCGAGCAAAATAGTATCAAGACTCTAGGAAAAAAATAGCATCCGGAAACTCATTCTAGGCCACAAACTCTTCTTTGGTCAAGATTGTATCGATAGGTACTAATTTTGCACACTAAGGATATCGTAAGAACACAAATCCGCAATTGTGCGGTCATAAACCTCCCTCCTATACAAACCAATATGAATCATGTTATTATGTTTAAGCCTAACTTACTCATCCTTCTTTTTGCTCTCTTTCATTCTAATGCAATCACATTAAACCCGTTATCTATTAACACACATGGTAAATAAGCTTGTTAGTGACTATGATCCATATCTTTTCAACAATTCAAAATTAACCACTTTTTTCTTTTTTGAAGGTTTCACAACCGTTAGCCTAAGTGACCAGGTGAGGGTCACCTAACTTAAAAGACAGATTCCTATTTAGATTTCTTATTAAGCACGAGATTATTCACTTATTTGCAACAGCTTAATTATTTAGTGTGTACTTTTTAGATGGTGTTGACTGCTAAATAAACTACTTAAGAGCTATTAAAGGATGAGAACTCAAAGCTATGTCATAACAAGTATTTAAATCGGTTTTCATATTCGGGAGACTTAAGGTGTTAAAACGGTACCGATCTTATAAACTTTTCCCAAGTCTCCACAATCTCACCTCAAACTAGTCTATAGCCTAAAAATTTCAAAAGATGCATTGCTTCTAAGTCTAACTTTTTTTTCACTTAAAAACAAACAAATAGAAAAATGAAGAAAACTAAAAGAAAACAAAACAAAGAAAGGACATAACTAAAACTAAAAGGTTCCCTCCCCCACACTTAAAACATGCATTATCCTCAATGAAGGACATAACTATTAAATAAGAGTGAGAGAAAGGAAAGAATACACCCGAGTAGTCAAGGTTGATAGGTGATCACATAACCAGCCTTTCCTAAAGAGAGATCTTTTACGCTTTCCTCTTCCATCAATGTGGGGCTCTCTTTATGCGGTGAAATTTGAAGTTATTATCAGAGCTCTCGCTTTCGCTTTGTATTCTGGGATCAAAAAATTATCCTAGAAAAGTGGAAGTGTGGTCCATCCAATTAAATCGCTTTTGGGGTTGCTTAAACTCAAGAATGCTAACCAAGGTCCATCCAATGCCCTTCTTATGTTCCTGCAATGATTTCTCTTCCTGCACAAATTCAAATAAATTATTAGGAAGTGGTTTCAGCTCTAAGGAAGGTGGTTTCTTGATGGATGGTTTGTTCCAGGCAGCCGGGGTGTCGAGAGCTTCATCTACATGAACAAATTCATTTGCAACCTCATATGCAGTAAGAATATCAACTTACAAGGCAACCTCAATTTTAGCACAAACAGAGCAAATTTTAGTGTCAATACAAACATCACAAGAGTAAACATCATCAAAATCAGACAATGATGGAAAATCAGCTGCAAACAAATCAGTACAAGTATCATCAACAGTTTCAGAAGACAACTCTTTGAAAAACAGAATGCTCTTCCAAGGGCTGTTGGTTTGATCCTTGAGCTTGCTGCATGGCATTCATTGAAGTGGTATGTTGTCCAATATGTATTTCCAAAGTCTGAAAATTAGAATCTATTTGTTGTTGAAACTTGATATTATTTGTAGTCATTTGGTTGACAAGGTCCTCTAGTGAAGGTTCGGAAGGTGCAGAGCACACAAATTTTAATTCCTTCATATGCTTATGTGGAACCTCACCTGCAAAACCATTAAACCTTGGCAACAAGTGTATTAAACCATATTTGAATTAAAAAGGTACAACAACATCAGGATATTCAATACATAAAGCATTATAATTCACAAGTGCAGCCACTTCTCTCAGAGTTCTTTGATCAGCCATGATAAACTCAAAATAAGAATCACCCAAAGAATGAGAAAACACAAGATTAAGATTAAGATCAAAATCAAACAAGCAATGCAGTAACAACTAAGAAAATACCAATAATGTCCCTATTAAGCAGAAACAAAATGAACAAAGAAATATGATTAAAATAAGATAAAAAAATACAAAAACACAAAATTTAATCTAATTAATTCAATTAAAAATTTTGAGATTTTTTTCGGATTTTTATGAAACTATGAAAACAGTAAAAAAATTCATAAAAAATAGAAAAATGATGAATTTTAGATTTTTAGGTTGGCGTCCACTATTTAGGAATGTTCCTAAATAGTGGCTTTCGATCCCTAATTTTTTTTCTAATGAATTGACCAAGAATCGGACAAATCTGAGACGATTCTCCTAAAAATCAGTTTTTTTTACTAGATCGGACGCAAGACGGGGCGTTCAGACGCGAAAATAGCAAAACAGCAAAACAGCAAAACCAAAGTTCAAAAAGTACTAATCGACACCTATGACTCAACTAACGGTTAAAAATGACAAGAATCCCCGGCAACGACACCAATTTGATCCGCTGTCGCGCACGGATCAAAACGAGTAATTTTAAAAGCGGTAGTTAGCGACAATGACTAGAGTCGTATCGCAAGGATTTTTGTACTATTATTAACCAACAATTGGAACAATGGGGGGTTTTAATTTCGATTGAAAGAAAAATAATAAAAATAAGTGATTATAAAAAAAAGTGATTATCAAATAAGCTGAAAAGTTAATCTGCTGATTTGGTTCCTACTTTTCATCGGTTATTATAATTCCAATCTCCGAACGGATTATCTATTCCTATTCGATTACAAACTCGTTGAAAAACGCAATTTGTATTGTGTGATGTAGGTTCCTATTATCCGAATTAAGCAAACGGAATTAAGCTCTCGTGAATTAAGCAAACACGATTTGATCAATCATGATAACGAATTAAGCAAACGCTAACGTGATTACGGTTAAGGATCATACAACAATCGAATTAAATCAACTTACTCTATGAAAATTAGATTAAGCAAGCAAGAATCATAGAATAAGATTGAAAGAAATAAAAACTGAATTGAAATTATTATAACCTCAAGGTGTCAGAACCGAATACAATAAATCAGTAATTGAAATTAGTTCTCCATGAATTTCCCGTACAAAGCTTCCAAGAAAATTTGTGATTAGTGTGAAAAAACGTTATGAACAGTAGCACGGTTGCTACTAGGTATAGGGAAGCACACAAAATATGGTTTTAACCCAACTGGGTCGAAAAACATTAAAAGAAAACCCAGCCCGAAACTAAATATTCCTAAAGGCAGAATTCGGGTCCTGACTTCAACGAGTTATTCGAGCCTTTTACACTCCGAATCAGCTTCTGCGTAAAACATGAAAGTTGTAGCTCTTTGTCTCAGATTTCCAACGATTGGTAGAACGCACAAATCCGATTCTCGAAGCTCCAGTTATGATCCGAACAGTAAACAGGTATCAAAAAACCGTTAAAGCTGAAAATAAGCTGCGAAAATAGATTAACGACAAACAAAGACTTAATCATAAAAACATAATAAAACACTAAAATAAACGAAACAAACTAAGGAAATGCCTAAGTACAAACATAAGAGAATGTGCATTAAAATGCACTAATCAACTTTTCATTATACACTTAGTTGAATGCTCTAACTAAAGTGGCTTGGCTATCGCAATGTATCAACACTTTTGAAACATTGTCTTTTGCCAATTGAACTTCTAACAGAAGGTCCCTCAACCATTCCCCTTCATGACTAGCGGAAGAAAGAGCCACAAACTCTAATTAGGTGGTTGAGAGAGTGATCCACATTTATTTCTTGCTCTTCTAAGAAATTGTACCCCCGACTAGTGTAAATATCAACCCAAATGCATATTTATGATATTCAACACTCAGATATCCAACTCGTATCGGTATATCATTCTAATATGGCAGAAAACTACCATAACAGAGACCAAGATTTTTGGTTTTCATAATAGCTAAAAATCGTAATAATGGCCTTCCAGTGCTCACCATTTGCTTTGCTAGTAAGATCTACTCATTTTACTTATTGCAAATGCTATGTCAGATCTAGTACATTGCATGCACTTGCATATTCTAATTGAGACACAACTCTTCCGTCATTCTTTTGAAGTTTGACACTAGGATCAAATGGAGTACTCACTTTCTTGAAGAAGGTTTTTAGATAATCATGCATGATGATGCAAGAAAGTTTTTAGATGAAGTGAGAAATAAAACTATGAACAATTTAAAGTAATATAGTATAAATTTCAATGAGCACCATATTTATGTTCACTTGTCTCAAATCTTCACTTGAATTTCTATGTTAAACCTTTTTTATCAACTTCATCATTGATGTGCATGACACTTTTGAACATTTTCTCCTTTGATAATCTTTGTCTTCATCAAAATTAAGTTATATATAAGATGTATTCCATGAAATCTCCTCCTTTTAATGATGACAAACTCTTTGAATTCGTGTTTTAATAATGATTGAAAAGTCTCCCCTAAGTTGTGTGTCTCCCCTTAATAGGTGAATCTTACAATGACAGAATCAAACTTTTGATGTCATTGATTTGGTGCTTGTTTTAATCCATAAAAGGATTTGTCAAACTTGCACACCTTTTGTTCATTTCCACGTAACCTTCTAGCTCCTCCATGTAAATCTCCTCATCGAGATCTTTATTTAGGAATGTTATTATGACATCTGTTTGATGAACTATAAGGTCATGCAAAGAAGTTATTGCAAACGATACTCTAATTTTCATTGTGCTTGCTACTAGCACGTATATGTCAAAATAATCAACACCTTTTTTTTTGTTTAAAACTCTAGGTTACTAATCTATCCTTGTAAGTGTTTAGTGTACCATCATTATGATACTTCCTTCTAAACACTCACTTTTATAAAATGGGTCTTGATCTTTTAATTAGATCGAGAAGTTTCCAAATGTGGTTTGACATTATTGAATCCATTTTGTTTTAGATAACACCCTTATAAAATGAGGAGTCCCTTTAAGCCACTACTTCCTTGATTTCACAAATACACCAACAACTAAAGTGGACTTTGAATCAAATCAATTTAAAGGACCTTTCTCCAACAAATAGAAAATATACCACTTTCTATTTGCAAATAATTTTAAAAAGTACACACATTTTCTTTACAAATTTAGTCACCACACACTTGGTCATCAATTACAATACCTGAACAAACTTGAACATATAAAGTTGTTTTTGAATCAATTTCAATAGACAGTTGATCTTCTCTTTCAATTTACAACTAGCGGGATACCCGTGCCTTCGCACGGGTACCCGTCGGGGACGCACATTTATTTGAATAAAAAATTTGTTTTAACATATGTATTTTTGAAATATATGATATGAAAAATGTATTTGAAAATAAAATTAAATAATTTTTTTTGAGTTATAATAGTAAAAGTTAAATTAAAATCAATAATATATAAATGTAGAATAATAAGTTATTTTAAATATATTTATCTTTATTTTCTTTAATTGTAATAATCTATGTGTTTACACTTATTATGGTCTGGATATCCGTGCGTTCGCACAGGTACCAGTAAGTTATGCGCAATTATTTTTAAAATATAATAAGAACGAATTGTGTTTTGACATTATTTATAAAAAAAATTTGATGATTAAAAAAGTTGTTCTCATTTATAAAAGTATTTGGATCAGCAATACACTTTTTCTCATATATAAAAATAAAGTTCAATATAAAGTATTTAAATTTTTTTCGTGTATAAAAATATTTGTCTCATATACTTTATTATATTATTAATGACTTTATTTTCTCCATTTCAGTAATTCACTTATTCGCATATATTCTTAATCAAATTTATTAATTAAATTGTTTATTACCTAATTAAATATCATTGTTTAATTTTTATAAATATAAAAAAATGAAAATTAAATAACATATCGTTTCAAATTTGTTTATAGTCAGATTGTTTGTTTTATCTTCATAACTTTTTCTCTTAATTTTTTTATTTTAATTTTGTACTTTTTTTCACTAATATTTTTTCAAAATTTTTACCTATCTTAATTTGTGCAAGCATGGTAGCACCGATAAAAAATATGAATTAAAAATTAGAGTAACAACAGCAACATCAATATATTATTAAAATATGTATTTAATATTAATATTTTTTTATAAGTAGAAATTTTCGTGTACCCGTATATAAAATAATTTAATCAACTATATTTTTTCTCGTATATAAATATTATTTTTAATGTGACATTGTTTATAAAAATATTTGAATAAATATAAAACTTATTCCCGTATATATGTTATTCAGAAAAAAAGAATAAAGTTATCCAAATGATTGATTAAATATTTGTGCTCAACTACAACCCCACTTCATCAATGAAAACAAATAAGATTAAATTAAATTAAAAAAAAAAAAAAAACAGGTTCATAAAATAAAACTTAAAAAATTCTGAAAAAAGCGTTGAATAATATTTAATATAAAATATGGAAAAATATAGAACTTGAAGTTTTAAAACACATATTATATATCATCAATTGGCTCTATATAAATACCATTTAAGATAATTAAATAAAATAAATAATATAATATTAAAAATAATTCTGGTTGGCAATACATAAGATCATAAACCTCTAACATGCATGCATAGTACAACTTTATTCTATAGTTCATTTTAGGACATTCATTCCACTAATACATTTACATTTCAAAGGACCAAGTAAAATGATGCCAATCTTATTTCTATTAATTTCATTGGTCATAGCAGCTACAGCGCTTTAGCATGACAAATTTGAAATATATCTAATCTTAAACATTAACTTTAGTATAATTTGAAAACAGTATTTAAAAGTGGAGACAAGACATTTTGAAATTCGGTGGATTAGAAAGAAATTGGAAAAAGTTGCGTAAAATAGGTAATATTTATATGATTAAAACAAAAACAAATTAAATAATAGTTTTTTAAGTATAGATATTAAATTGGGAAATTGAAACAACAATAAGCTTTTTTTTTTTAAGGGCAAAAAGAGAATTCTATTAGAAACTCATTCCAAGCATAAGAAATGTTGTAGAATGAAATCAAGATACAACCAATCCAAAAACCGAGGCAAAACAATAAGAAGTAAAAGCACCTGATAACAACAGCTACAAGAATAACAACCGCTACAACACCAGCTAAGAGACATAATTCATTAGAAACAACAATAAGCATTAAGTTGTTGTTGCAAAACGTGTTAGGTGAATGCAATATGTAACGTGTGATTTTGGAAAAAGGAAAAGCTGTGGATAGTGTCATTGGAATCCGCATGCAACAGTGTGCACTAAGTGCTGAATAAATACTTGGGGCCTAGAGCTTTATATTTTCATTAGCACCATTCAATCTGAGAAGACGAAGAGTAATGGAGTGTTATTCATCTGAAGAATCGAGAAATGGAACATAAAAGAGGATCGAAATGTGGAACTGGGTATGGATAATCGTTTGCATGTATATGTTAATGTGTAGATTTAGAAATTTTTTATTAAAAATAGTATTATGTTTTTCCAGATCGTGTGAAGCATGGCTGAAAGAGAAACAGCTCATTGATGAGAAGCCTCAACTTTTTTACGCCAAAGCATCTAGTAGCAAGGAAGATATTCCCAAAGGCAAAGGAGTCGTTAGCAAGATGGAAGTTGTTGATCTGACGGTTGAAAAGGCGGGTGAATAAGTTAACGCCGCAGAGAATGTTGGGAAGTTAAGAGTAAGGTACAGAAATCATATTTAAAAGACATGCATGTTAAAAAAAACCTTTAATAGAACATGTAGAAATATTTATGTTGTGTAAATGAGTAGTAAAGTATGATACTTGGATGTTTTTGGTGTATATAGTTGTGAGTTAATTGTGTTGTTAATATTTTTTATGTTTTTGGTATATAAAGTTTTGAGTTAATTATACTGTTAATCTATTTACAGAACATGTGAGGCCTGACTGGAGGAAAAAGAGGCTATTGATGAGAAGCTTCATCGGCTTAATGCAGAAGCATCAGATGAAGTGTTCGAAAGTAAGTAAGGTAAAGCAATACGTAAAGTTTCATTTTGTGTAGAATTTGTTGAACTGAGTGGAGGCAAGATTCGTGTAGGTTCTGAAGTTGATAATATGGCTCTCCGAAAAACAGTAAGGTAATTAAGAATGTAATTTCAATTAAATCAGAAAGCATGCCATGGTAAAGTAGGTTAAAATTTAGCATAAAGTATATTATACATCAAGTAGTGTGTTTTATATTCTTAAATATACATTAACACTTAAAAAATGTTTGTTGGTTATTGTTAGATCATGGTTGTAATGTGCTACGAAAATTAAGTATAACTTATGTGTAAAAATTTGTGTTATGTAACGTAGTTCCGTAAGTGTAATGATGTTTGAATTACTGAATTCGATATGGTGTTGTGTAAATATATGTTTTGCTGCAAAAGTAGGTCCACTGGTTTGACAGAAATAGAAGGAGGAAAGAATAAAGAGTCTGATGGAAGGAAAATGACATATCTTGAAGTTTCGCCGGTGAATGTCGAAGGAATTATTCATTTAACTAACGACGATGGTGATGAGGATGAAAAGGACTCTGAGGATGAAGAATCTGAGGATGAATTCTCTTGGGAAAGGCACATATGGATACAAAGTTATGAAAAATGTCATGGTACGTTTCAATTTTGATAGTAATTCTAATAGTTGTAGTTAAGGCATATAAACTGGTAACGTAACTATTCTGATTACAATGTTACATCATTTTCTGAAGGAAGTTAAGAAGAATATCTTAGGATGGAACCAGAAGGCAATAAAGTTGGTTGACTCGGACACAGGGAGGCTATACCGTGAAAAGGTTCCTTCTGCCAGGCGTAACAAAAGGATCGTCAAGAGCGAAAAGTTCATAGGTCGTGGGTGGTATCAGTTCGCAAAGCATATGAGGCTTAAGAGGGGTGATAAGCTTCGCTTCAGCATAACGATTCCACCATATCAGCTTTACGTGCCCGTTTGGAACAAATGAATGTAGTCAATTTGGTTTTGGCTTGATGATGGTTGTTGGTTAAGTATGACTATTATTTTGTCCTATGGTTTTTGTGGTATTGTTGAATAGTTAATGTCTTTGTCTTGAAATTTCAAAAGTGGGTTGTATAATTATGTTTAAGTACTTTGACTGAGTAATGTAACTCAGAACAACAATGTGTTTTAGTTGCTATTTCATATGATAGTTGGTTATTAAAAAATAGTTGGGTTTGCATTTAATTAGGAAATTTTCGTATTATATATAATGACCAGGTTTATAAAAGATAGTACCTGATATTGAAAACATGGAAAGCTATTTTAAGACTTTGTTATTCTGTTGTCAAAACTCACAAAGGATATAGGGAACATGAACTTAATTGTAATGTTATAGTGTTAGTTTAATTTATGTAAGTTGTGTTGCTACCAGAACAAAATTCGATTGTTCTTTGACGCATTTACGAAAAAGTTGCCAATTAAAAAAGTGATGTGGACTCATTAACAAAAGTCATTATAAAGAAGAAGGATAGTAGTGAGTAATCTATATTACAACAGATGGTTATCCAATGTTTAGATACAAAACTTCCAGCCAAAGAGGAAAAATGGACAACAAAGTAGGTGTTATACAAAATAAAAGTGGACAACAAAGCAGGTGTTATACAAAATAATGTCCCTATTGTATTATCATGAGTAGCAGTAATTGGTTATTGAGGTCACCCTTAAAATGAGCCTGTAATTGAAGCAAAGTAGTGTCAATATAATATGAACTTATAAAAAACGTATGTAATTGAAGCAAAGTAGTGCCAATACAATATAAAATTATAAAAAACGTATTTGCGGTAATATGCGGTATGTAAAAAAAAATAAAGATGTCAGTTATAATTGAATTAACATTAATAAGTTTGCATCATTACTATCATGCAAATAAGTAAAGTAAAATAGAGATGGAGCAAGAATTGTATTATATTGCATGAAACAAAAATTGTATGATGTTGAAAAGGCAAATAGAAGTACTGGCTATACGTTGCTGAAAACTTCCTTGTAGACGACCTTATATGAGGTGTGGAACCAACATTAACAGGATTACCAGAAGGAAGTACAGGGCCTATAGCAGTAACCAGCACCAAAGATAGTTAAGTGTTAATGATGTAAAACCAGTATGTTGTAAAACCAGTATGCTATAAAGCTGGAGTTTAAAGTCAATATGTAAAACCAGAAAATTATAGTTCCAAACAAACCTCAAATAACAAACAAACCTTAATATTTAGAGATATTCATATGCCAACATCTATTGTCCTTGACAGTACAAAGATAATGTATATTTTCTTTCAACAGTTTTTCAAACTTCTATTATTCACCATGTTTTTATAAGAAAATTGGCCCAGTGTTATAACAACAGTGCACCACCATCTAATATTTATTAGAATTTGTCCAAAAAATAATAGTTTACCTATAGTTCCACCAAATTTGATGAAGTTTTCCTATAGTGCAGTTTATGATATGCTAGTTACAAATACCCAGCTTATGATATTCAAAATTGTAGTTGACGCTTTAGACGATATTTGTTGACATGGAAGAGATTCCTGAACCCAGCATATTTAATTTTATTTTATTAGTATTTCATAGAAAATAGTGTATCTATGCTCATTAACTTATCCCAACATTTTCTTGGAAAATAATTGTTGACATAATTGTGTATTTATACAAATACAAATTACAAAACTTAGAGAGTGTTCATTGTATAATCACCGACCATTACTTAGAAATAAACTTTTTTGAAAATGCATAAACAGAAATACAAATTACACAACTTAGACGATAAAAATATAACATAATAATAAATAAAAGAGAGTATCTTCTTCAACCTCCGAAGTCGTATAGAGTTTTTCCTTATCTCTTAAAAGCATACACAACATCCATGACAGTCACAGTCTTCTTCTCCTCGCCAATCTACGAATTACTGGCTTTATAATTCCCCAAATGTTGTCGCGCATAATAATCCCGTGCCTCTTTGCTCCTCCATTTCCGAGCCTCTTAATACCCTTTCCACGACCTGACATTTTTGCAAGAAATTTTGAGAAACTGTTTATTCTTTTGAATTTTGAATGTGAAAAAGTAGAAGATAAATGGGGTATTTATATATCATTCTGAGCGGGAAATAAAGAAACCGCTTATTCTCTATCGTTGGATTTAAAGTAATAGACGGTTTAGATTTGGCTGAGATTTTTCAAAATTTTAAAACTATTTTATAATTTAATTTAAAAAAACTGTTTTAAAAATAAAATAAAATATTGGTTAATCGTATTTTCAAAAACAGTATTTTAAGAACTCCAATGAAATTTTTTAGGCAATTATAATACACTTATCCATACAATTCATTAAATTGTATCAGAAAAATTATTGATGATAATGATCATAATTACTTTAATTTTTAAAAGATAGTATGGAATTGTGATTATTTTAAGTATGTAATTTTGCAAAACTTAGAGTATACGAACTTTATAATCATTATCATTTAGTTTTATTAAGAAAAAGCTTTGGATAAATTTAATCATAAATAAAATGCATTATAAATCTTCAAAATTAAAACAATTAAATATATAATTAAATATAGTAACATTAATTGGATAGAAAGTTGTTATATGCTTCTATTTCATTCAGTAATGGGATTTGTGGGTTATAGAGCAGTTAACTATTTTTGGAAGTTACTACTACTTTTTTATTATCATTTCTTATTTAATTAATTTAATTAATTAATAATTTCTTATTGCTAAACATAGCCACGTGGTAAATTATGGAATAAGAAGGGTAATTAGGGGTTTTTAAGACCACCTAATTTTCTTATATGATAGATTCAATAATATATGAACCTTAAATGTTCAAAAAATATTATGAAACTTTTATGAATGATTTTAAAGTTATACACAAAGTTTCAACATTTTTTAAAAATAATGAACACTTAGAAAATAATTTGAATTGATGTGAAAAATTAATAATAAAAGAGGTGATTTGAAAACTAATGTATTTTGCCTTAAATACATCCTAAGAAATTTCTAGGAATTTATGCAAACGTTTGAGACATTTTCATGAAAGTTTGCAATAGTTTAGAATGACAATGGTTCATGAAAAGACATGATTTTGAATTTTGTTTGTGACTTGTTAAGTTGTTTAAACATAAACCTGACTTAACAAGTGCATAACGAATTTTGAATATCAAACAATTTTTTAAATTTCATACAACAACAGATTTTGTTAAATTGGTTAACAAAATCTGACATAAAAGTACAACGGACTTGACTTAAAAAGTGTTGACGGCTTTTTAAAAATAAGTTTTTTATACCTTTTGTTTTTCTTTCTCTTGAATTTATTCTTCTTTTAAAGTGTAAGGCATTCATTTTTAACATGTCATATTTCTCCACATTCAAAGCAAGTAATCTTACTTTATGGTATTTCTTGAATTTATTCTTCTTTTGTCCATTCCTTTCTCAAGATTTTTTTTAAATTTCTTGATTAGTGCATCATCTCAAAATATACGATTTGTGGAAGTCATGTTTCCATTAAATTAATTTTCTAACAATTATTACAATCTTTAATAATATCTCATAAACTAACATGTTATAGATCTTATAATCATGTACATGCTCATTTATTTATTCTATTCGCACTAAAATATATATCATATAAAACATGTATATGTGATTAATTGTTATTGAATCATTTCAAACATTTTGATATTATTTTTTCACTATTAATATAAACAAAAATAATTTAATATTAATTATTGAATGAATTTTTCATTTAATTTAAAAATAAATGAAAATTAAGTAATTTTCACGTATATTTTCTATCATTATCCCTTATTTTTATAAAACTATACTTTACCGATATTGAGAAAGTGATTATAACAATTAATTTATAAAAAAATAGTTATATTTTAAATATATATATATATATATATAGTTGATAATATAGTAGAAAATAAATCTGTATATCTCAATTTATATTTAATATAATTAATTTTTAAAATACTAAAAAAATAAATAAATTTTATAATTAAAAGTATAGATAAAAAATGAAATCTGGAAGGAAAAAAAATCACTTGACTAAAATTTTTAAATCACGTTTATTTTGTTTTTTAGGTAAATTATTGAAAATTCAATTCGTTGATTTCCTACACATGCAGTAGAAAGAGTGAATAAGAAAGTACACCAACATATACAAGTCATTCACTACCACTTTTAATTTTCAATTCAATGTATTGAACAAAGCTACGCCGTACGTGTACTCTGTAGTACTTTCTAAGAAAGCAGCAACTACGTACTTAGGATATTGAAGGTTGGTTTGACTTAGCTCGTTTCATAAAAAAAAGTCAAGTTTATTTTTATTTTAAAAGTCTTTTTTTTTTTTTTTTTGTAAGCAAGGATTGATTATAAGAGTAATAGGGGTACTCTAACCCGATTACAAATTACGAAATACAACAGAGAATTAGAAGATATTAAAAACCAATTAAAATTTACATAAGAAAATGCACGGGATCTATACAAAATTCATAAAAGTTACAATTAGATTTACTAATATCTCCTAATAATGACCATTTCCAAACCAATTCTTTGATATTTCACAAAACGTCGGAAACATTGCATTTTTCGTTTTTGAAATGGATACCATTTATCATCATCCAAATGCTCCAACAAGTTGTTAACCAAATACTACCTACCTTTCCTTGATTCATTTTATCTTTTCCAAACAAATCCTTCCACTGTTTGAAATGAGAACTAGCATTATCAAACAAATTAATTTCCTTTTTACCCAACCAGTATGCTATTCCCTTCCATATTCTTCTCGCAATAGTACAAGAGAAAAAAAGATGAATAGAAGATTCGCCGAGATTCGAGCAAGACAAACAAATGTCATCAACAGGAGGTATTATTCCTCTAATAACCAGCAAGTTTTTTGACGGAAGCCTATCTATAAGTAAACGCCAACCGAAGGCTTTGACGCGAAATGGGACCGAGAAATTCCAGAAGCTTTTAAAATCCACAAGAGACACTCTAGAAGGAGTGGCGGAATTGATAGAGGAACAAAGAATTTCATACCCGGATTTTGCAGAATAACCGCCACCGTTGTCTAGTTTCCATTGAATACTATCCAAAACTCCCTCTCTAGGAGACCAATGATCAATAATAGCATGAAGAGCAGCAATGTCCATTAAAACCGAAAGAACAGAACTCGGGTAGATACCGAAATCCCCCCACCTCCAGCCTTCCGACGAATAAGTTCCCATTTCCGCAATTTTCGCCATCTTACAAGAAGATAACCGAAACAGTCCCGGGAAAAGAGATGCCAAGCTAACATCCGCTATCCACACAGTAGTCCAAAACAAATTATTTCCCTCACCAACTCTGAAATTACAGTTCCCTTGAAACAGCTTCACTTCAAGACAGTTTTTCAGGTTCATAATGTCTTTCCACCACGTAGAGCTAGAAAGATAACCTTACTTTTTACACTTCAGATCAGCATGGAAGATGCTGTCACCCTACCTCACTTTTATGATGTTAGAACAAATTATTTTAGGCTTTAAACTCATGTTATTTATTATCTTATTAGCCTTCTTATTGTTATAGAGGGTAGAAGATTTTTCAAAAAGTTGAACAAATAAAGCAACTTTAAGAATTGATTTTAAGAGAGAGGTAGAAGAAAAAGATAGCATAAAGATAAAATAATAAGATAAAGAGATAAATATACAAAAGATAAATGATAAGAAAGAAACACATGAATTATCTTGATTCGACCTAAAATTATGATACATATGTCTAGTTCTTAAGGACCGCATTTTAGGTTTTTCATTAGTGCTGAGTTTTTAATAGGATTAACACACAATTTTTTTATATCAAACTTTTATTTTAGATTCAACTTGCAACTTTTATATTTTATTAAAGTTTAAAAAAACAACTATTTCTTGATTTTATAAATTTTAACAATGGTTGCACAAAATTTTCTACTAAGTAGTTACTTTTTCAAATCTAAAAATATATATTTAGTGAGTATGAAACTATTAAGAGCAATGTGAGAGTAAAGTGAAGAGATTATCCATAATTCTTGTATTTTTTTAAAAATGAAAACAAGACCGCTTTTTAGTAACTTTTTTTAGAGATTTAAAAACATTGAAAAAGTATTATCCAATGTATAATCTATTATACTGCGATCATAATTGATTATGCATTTGCAAATAAGGAAAATTTTTGTAAGTTCTATTCCCTCGGTCTCAAATTATAAGACGTTTTAGACATTTTACATAATTTAAAAAAAGTAATCAATGTTGTATAGGAAAAAGAAATTATGTATAATTTTACACTATTGTCTTTCATTGATTAGAGAGGAAAGAAAAATTAATAGAATCAAAAGAAAAAAGATAAATAAATAGTTAAGGGTATATTAGGAAAAATGTTATTAATGTTGTATTGGAATTGTAAAGTGACTTGTAATTTGAGACAAATATTTTTTGCAAAGTGACTTATAATTTGGGACAGAGGTAGTAGTTCATAATCGATTATTAGGTCTTCACAATCGATTACTTAGCGAAATTGTCCTTATACTTGATTACACGACTACTATAATCAATTACGCCAAATTTCACTTCATAATCGATTACAAGTAGTTCCTAATCGATTAGGCTTATTTTTAAAAGGAGTTTGGCTATTTCCAAAGGATTTTTGAGAGGAAGTTAAAAAGTGACGAAGATTTTGAAAAATATAATGAGTGTTTGATATGTTTTCAATACAGGATGTGTAACACACACTACTACGTAAATATCAATTAACAACAGTTGGGAAAGGTATATAATGACGTTGGCGCAGACGTTGTTATGTAGAGTGTCGTTGTAAAATGATACTTATAATCATGGCCCATTAACCGTTGTAATAACCTGGAAACAGTGCGCCTTATCACAACGGTTATTCAAACGAACCGTTGTAATAAATATAATGGTCCTTGGTTCGATTCCCAGCTGCGACGTTTTGATATTTATTTTTTATGTGCAACGCGCGAAATATTATGATAGTTATGTCATATAACCATAGTTATATATTCTACAGACACAAATATACAACCACAGCTAGTTTTTATAACCGCTGTCAAAACTTCCTATGTTTTAAATATGCATTTCTCAACAATTCAAATTCATCCTATTTTTGAACTTGTAACCATTTTAACCATAACAGATAAGGTATACATGCATAAAGAGCATAAAATACTTCCTATGTTTTAAATATGCATTTCTCAGCAATTCAAATTCATCTCATTTTTTAACATGTAACCATTTTAACCATAACAGATAATGTATACATGCATAAAGAGCATAAAATACAGCTAACATTGTTCATGTGTAAGTATTGTAACTATTATAACTATATTTACACAGTTATTATAACCATAAAATACAGCTAACAGATAAGGTATACATTCTGTAAGTATTGTAACTATTATAACCATATTTACACCAAACAATATATTCATGTCATCAATACAGAAAAGTGTTATTCACATCATCTCTACAGAAAAGTGTTATTCACATCATCAATCAGCAGGGCCCTTAAGAACATTGTGGATATATGCCCAACATTTACGAAGATCTACGAAGTCCTCAACGGGGAATGGGGTTTCGTCGTTAAACATCTACATAAGAAAGAGGCAATAACATGTATGATAACAATTCAATAGTCAACTTATATATTAATATATGTAAACATTTTATGACATGTATACTTTATCCCATGAATCAACAATGCCGGCAAGGACAATGTTTAACAAGTGTTTCATGACATAATAACCATACTCGTAAGTCCCGAGTTGTTTCCTTGTCTACAAATTTAAGTAAAAATGACATGAATACAACCACACATGAATGTAAATGAAAGAAACATGTAATCGGGCCACTTAATTTAGGACAAATCCATGTGGGCTTTCTTCTAACATTGTTCATCATATTCACTTGCTCCACAACACTGTACATTGAATTTGAATTAAACATATTACATGATAAACTAATTACAATGTCAAAGAAAATGAATTAAGCATACACTTACGAATTAATAATATATTTCATTTTCTTTTCCAGTGGATCATGCAAGGAACACAAAAAAGTTATCGTATTCGTCCTAAATGATATGATGATCAATTGCCAATGACCACTGAATAAACAAGAGCATATATAGGTTAATGGTATTTGCTAAAACAAAACTAAATATAGAATTCATAAACATCAATTCCAAAAATACTTACAAACAGAGGAATGATGCTAAGTAACATTCTTTTCCTCTCTCATTTAACTGTGTTTTCAAGTACTCTCGGATATCTTTTGGTTCATTAAAAGCCCAATGAATAAAAAGTGGATCCAAGATTCCGTAAGTACTCGATTTATTCAACTCTATACAAAGACGGTGAATGTACCTAAATGGTTAAAGAAAATGAATAAATTAGGGGTGATGTTCTATAAATGATAATGTTCTATAATGACATATATATTCAACTATATACTTACGTGCACCAAACTTGCAATATCCCGATGTCCAGCCACTTATACCCACCAAGAAATCCCTTACATCTTCAGGACTATAATTGAATAAATCCAAACATGGACAATGTTCTTGCGGGAGAAGTTGCGTTTCATTTATCACCGCAACTTTCAAGTATAACATTGTGATTTAATTTGGATTAGGGTCCATTATATCATTGCGGTTATCCGCAGAGGGGGATGGGCTGAACAATTACTTCCTTTTGTAGAAGCATGACGTACAACACTTCTACTAGGAGTTTGATCATCATCATCACCATCAACATTACGTTGATCTTCATTTGTCCGTTGTTCAAGGTTTTCACTTAATCTCTACATCATAATATTCATTTAAAACATAAAACAAAAATAAGCACAATATATATCATACATTTCCGATAAAACACTAACATCTCAAGTAAAGTACATACCGAATATAACTCTTGAAACCTTTCTATATCTTTCTCCCTTTTTTCCTTCTCCTCTTCTAACATTCTCCGTTGTTCTTCTATTTGTTTCTCAAAATTTTCAATCTTTTGTCTTTGTCCAATAATTTTCGGGCTTTCGGTACTTTTTCTTTGAGACCCAAAGAATGACCTCAAGCCAACACCTTCTCCTACAGCACGGACACGCCCACCATGCTCATCTGACCCGATGGCTTATACTAATATGTCATATCGTGCTTGCGGAACAAATGTGCCTTCACGGGCTGCCTCAACCAACTTATCCTACACAACATGAGAAACTTACATATATTGTTACCAGCGCATTTAAATAAAAAATAACATAAGCAAAACAAATCATACTTATAATTTTTCGGCAACTACTCTTGAAGCCTCAGAGGTGTACTCTTCATCTGGTCTTAATCGAGCCCTCTTCCATTTCTCATGTCTTGAAAGTGGAGATGGGATGCAATCATTTCCTGTTTCTAATTGTTTTTCAAGCATGATTTTTTTCTCAAGTTTCCTATAACCCCCACAAGACAATCTATGGGGGGTACATGTTCTTGGTCTTATTGAGTATCCCGACTTCGCTTTTAACCTGTTATGAACACAGTGAAAAAAAATATATGATTAGTATCTATAACTCATTAACATAACATTATCGGTTACATGAGAATAGTACTAACCTTGAATTCCTCATAACGACGTATCTTTGTAAACTTTTTCCATTGCTTCTTTGATATAAAACTATATCAAATCCATGGATAAGCAAGACCGCTCTTAGGCCTCCTAATGTAGTCAGTCGTGAGTTATGCCTTAAATCCCCTCCAACGAGTACCAGCATATGATATCCACTTTTATTTTTTTAATTTGAGTCATCGGTAAACTCAAAATTCAACTACATTTAAATCAATATATAAGTATGTATTAGAAATTATAGATATTAATATCGGCGATATATGAAAATTATAGTATGTAATACCTTAACGTCAGTCCATATGCTTTCTTTGACGTTATCATTAACTTGTTTCCAATCATCAATCAATATACTGACTTTTCTACGTGCAAGGAACGAAACATAACTCTTAAAAGTAGAGTAATATTCACAATCCACTACTCTATACAACGAATCAAACTAGATAGGAATTTATTCACCTGTTGAGTTTCGGACTGATGTGAATTGGGGCATCATTGTGACACCTCTTTGTGATCTTTTCGTTTGACTTTCATTTGTTTGAGTTTCATTGGCTAGCCTCTCATTTGTTTGAGTTTCTTCGATGGTTTCTGATGTAGAACTCGACAAGGTCGACATCTAAGTTCAAAAACAACAACAACAACATGAACAACAAGAGCATAAACATCAACCACAAAATAAAACAACAACAACCACAACAATGGCAAATGAAGTCTATTACAGATGCATGGGGAAAAATATTTTACGTGCCCTAAACGCGATGACTAAGTAAATGATGTTGGTGTTGGTGATTGTGTTTTCTTCCTTCCTTGTGGTGACGATGGTGTTGTTGTTGTTTTCCTTCTAGACGGTAACAACTTGGTTGATCGTGATGGTTTTGTCAACTTGGTTGACGATGATGACGACAATGACAAATACACAGTGAAGAATGAACGATGGTGTTTTGGATGAAATCGTGTAATGTTTCACAGTATTGACCGTTAGGGTTTGGGTTGAAATCGTGTATTGTTTCGTCTAGTTTCTATTTGTAATGGAAAAAAGGATACTGGAGAGAAAAGCTAACTAGTTTCGTCTAGTTTCACATAAAATTTTAAGTTTTTTATTTAAAAATAATTAAAAAATAAAAGGCGCCACTTAACATTAAAGGAATAACATATATGAGGGCCCTGAGGTTCGAACTCATGAAAGCTTGAAGTTATCACAACGGTTGGCTCCTTAACCGTTGTTATATACAAATAATTTTCAATAAAAAAATAATAATATTATGATAGCGCCTTAGTTTAGAGATGTCACAATGGTGTAGGGAAGAAGCGTGGTGACCATGGTGTTGTTGTTTACGCGTTTTGTAATAGTGACACTTTTACATTTTTTATCCTAGAAAGATAAAAAAAACTCGAACTCTAGATCATATGGAGCGCTTTTAGCACATGATTCCTTTTCTTGATGTTCTTCACATGCATTTGATCTTTTAATCCAATTATCCAAAACTTCTCACTTTTTTATTTAAATATTTATTCTTCATTCATTTATGATGTTTATGATATTTACTTTGTTCCTCTTTAGCATTATCAAAATATTTTAAACACATAGAATTATATTCTCCCCTTTTTTATGATGACAAAACATCTCTCAGATAGATGACTTGAAAGAGAATTTGAAAAGAAGAGAAGATGAGGTTTTAACTCCCCGACAAATGTAGCGGGTATAATTACCCTAAGAGTATACTTCTCTGTATTTCGTATCATCAAAAATCAGGAAACTGATAAACAAAAAGTCAAGTAGAATATGCACATAGAACATATTAATAAAAAAATGAGAAAAAACTAAACTAAAGATTACTCATATAAATGAAAAAAAGGTTACAAATAATATGGAAAAGAGACAAAGAGACATAAGGAAGAAGCAAAACAAGAATAAAATAAAGGAAACTATATAACACGACTATTCTGCACCATCATCATCAACACGGTGCTTTTTGCAAATTTAGAACCCGATTGGAGTCCAAGACCCAAACAATATTTTTTTTCATCCCATCGTCAGCACTTTGACCAGGATTGTTACTCAATTGAACCTTTCAATGTATGATTAAAATAATCCAATGTAGGGAGTAGTACTTGCAAGCACTACAATGTCCAAGTTAGTTTTTATCGGATGAAAGAGACATTTTTATGAAAAAATTGTGTGTTCCTTGATCTGACATTTATTATTCCTTTTATATAAGTTTTCTAAGGTTTATTGGAGCCTATAATCTTCTAGTGTAGGATCACTTTCCAAGTGAAAATGTGTCACAGTATAGTTCTTTTTGTTATTAGATTGTCATCCTTCAATAATTTGCCTTGATCTAGTGTTTTCCTAAGAAAAGTTCATGCTTCTTCCCGATGTCCTAGAACCTTATTTGTGTCCATAGCTGGTGGTAGGGATTCTTTGTCTAATGCCACTTGTCTAACATCATTGTGATGTCTCAATCTAGCGACCTCCCAACTTTGTTGATTTGTTAATGGAACAAAGTGTGTAAACCAAATATATTATTGAGCCATGAAATATCGTCTCATACCAGGCAGAAACATAAACCATTTACAAATTTCATATGCATTAATGATTTATTTAAAATAAATATCTCTATTTTAATTTACCATTGAAAAAAATACTCTCTCTCTTTCTCTCTCTCTCTCTCTCTCTCTCTCTCTCTCTCTCTCTCTCTTTCACACACACACACAAATGTTTATCATTGTGATTGATTTTTGCCTCAACATCTGGCATCAAGATCCTGGTTCTTTGATCAAATAATTGTGCAAAAATGCTTTTCATCTCCAATGAATGTATCCCTACAAACCTCTCAATTATCGATGTGAATAATTATGATAAGTGGTGCAAACATATGAAGGTGTTTTTTAGTTATCAATATGTTCTTTAAGTAGTCAAGAACAATGTTAATCCACTTGTAGAAGGTGCAACGGTTGCACAAAGAACTGCGCATAAGGAAGTGAAAACAAAAGATTTCAAATCTTTGTGTCTAGTTCATCAATGTGTTGATGCTAATAACTTTGAGAAGTTTGGTAATTGACATTCTCAAAGGATGCTTGGGTAATTCTAGAGAAAAGTTATGCAGGAGCTAATAAGGCAAGAGTCACAGTTACAAACTCATAAGAGGCATCTAGAATTAATTTAGATGGAAGAAAAGGAATCCATTAGTGAATTTACTACAAGAATCGCAGGATTGGTGAATCAAGTGAATACATATAAAAAGGCAACCACGGAGCAGTATATGGTTGGTAAAATATTGAAATTTTGAACATCAAGATTCGATAACGTAGTTGTTGTAATTGAAGAGTCCAAAAATATTTAAACCATGATCAAATAAGAGTTGTAAAGATCTCTCTCTCTCTCTCTCTCTCCCTCTCTCTCTCTCTCTTATGATATTACTATGTATGTCCCTTTTTATTATAAAGCTTATATATCCCACACCAAATAATAGTTAAGTTACACTTTATAGATTTTATATAATTGTAGTGGATTTATTTTGAAATGCAATAAGGTGTTTGTATTCACTTTCATTTCTCGTGTTTGAATAAAGACCAATATTAGTGAAGAACTAATAAAGGTATAAGATCTTATTTGATTCTGCACTGATAAAAAATGATTATGAAGGAATTGATTTTACTTAAAAGTGACCTAAGTGAAAACAAGTTTAAGTTAGACATATTTATGTAAAAATTTAATTTAATAATTAATTTATGTATACAAATCACATTGAACTCATAAAAGTACACCAATTATAACTCTACTAGCGAGAACCAGTAAACTCACAATTGAATTCTCTTGTGAATTATCTATATATGTGTTCTCCTTGTGCTTTTCCCAAATTCGGTTAATGATTATTCAACGTGCCTCCATGGATGCCTATTTTTGGGAAAGCTTGCTCTAATTTGCTAGATGTACAACCTCAGATTATGGTCAAGCAATGTTCGTTGGTTTCTTGACAGTTCCACTTTTCCTAGATGTGATGATGGTCAAACGTCTTAGAAATATGAGCCACCCATGACATATCCCTACTTCTCCCAACCCTAATAAGGTAGCCTTAAATGTTGTCGTCATTTTGTTTACAACTGAAATCCTATAAACTGATGTCATTGTTTCTTACTTTTCTCATTTCTTCATTTTACATTACAAATTTCACAAAGTACATATGCATCATCCTCCCCCTTCATTCCTTAATCTTTAGAATATGCTCATGACACCAAGTAACACCCTATTTATTACGTGTTTTCCTTTTCTACTTTCATGGTGTTTATTTGAGAGTGTGACTCGTTTGGGAGGATTATAAATCACCTAAATGACGCTGAAATGTAAGATTTGTGGACTAAATGCCTACAAAGTATAAAGATATGTGTTAGCAAGTACAATTATCTGAAGATGATCTTGGTGGCAGATGATCTGGTGGTTTTGATGATGACAACACCTAATGTCAATAGGTGTTTAGTGGAGTCCTAAAGGATCTCTAGTCAACTAACCTCTAAATGATGGTGTCTATTGAAGAAGTTATATCAAGCCTCATCAGCTAGAAGAATTTAAGTCCCAGATGAAGTGTTGAATCAATGATGAATTAATTAAGTGATCTTGAAGCTTCAAGGTTGTGAAAGAGAGGAAATGTGAAAGTTTTCCTGGTCATGTGTCTAAGTGATTATTTTATTGTAAAAGTATAAGAGTATCTATTAAGATATTAAGGTACATCTCTCTCTCTCTCACTATATATATATATATATATATATATATATATATATATATATATATATATATCACACAAATATTTTTGAAGCCTGTTTCTCTTTTATAAAATCACAAAAAAAAAATGTTTTATACTTGTACATGATTGGTTACTAGATTGGTTAAACCTTTAGGAGTGATTTTTTCACTAGATAATCGATTAACACCTTAGGGTTAATCGATTAGCTCCTTTGTGACATATCCTAATCGTTTAAATAATCTTCTAATCGATTAGTGATGGAGGATTTGAAAACCTTCCATATTTGGCATATCTAATATATTAACCTTAAGGGTCATGATCGGTTAGATGTATTAAAAATATTTTGGATCGTTTCCTTTTTTAAGTCATATTTTCTCCTATAAATAAAGGGCTTTTACTCATTCCAAAAAACACAAGAATTTGTTTTGAATCTCTTATTTCTCACTTTGTACTTATTTTATATTTCTTCACTAAAGGTGGCTTCATGCCTTGTGAGTGAAAAAAATAATACTTGTGAGAGTTTTGGTTGTAGTGGCGTTTGTACTTAAGTGTTCTTCATCGAGAGTGAGACTCTCTTGTTTGATTTATCATTTTGGTTCATGAGATTATCCTGATAAAATATCTGGTTTTTTCGGGAGATTATCCTGGTAAAATCTATAGTGGTTCTTGAGATCATTGTAAAATATTTGTTTGATTCTTGAGATTATCTTTGTAAAATCTTTATTTGTTTCTAGAAATTATTGATCAAAATATCTATTTAGTTTATGAGTTCAACTTTCAAAAGCTCTGTTTGGTTAGGGTGATCTTTCTTTGTTAAATCTCTCATCTGTTGTAATAAGGTTTTTGGACATATCCTTAAAAGCTTAAGACATTTTATTAGTGGATCTCTCAAGAATAAAGTCTTGGAAACAAGATTATGTTAAGTGGTTAGGTCAAACCTGTATGAATCCATGTGCAATCTCTCTAATCTATCTCTTTATTACTTGTTATTTATTTTCTCTTTTGTCAAATTCTTTCTTTCCAATTTATCTGCTGCTTAATCTCTGTTGAAATTTTTGAACTAACATAAATTTTTTTTCCAAAAAATATTTTTTTAAAATTAATCACGATTTCTAGATATCACATTTCACTCCCTTGTATTTGGAGTCACTTATTCAACAAGTGGCATCATGGCCTAACTCTTGTTTAAGACTAACCGTCCCAAGAGGAAGAAAATGACTTCAAACGGTTCACTTAACAAACCATAATCCTTCAATGGAGAAGGGTATGCTTTATGGAAAGAGAATATGAGAATCCTAATAGAAGGAATGAACTTTGATGTATGAGTTTTTTACAATATCAAACGTTAAATGTTACCTTGACTGTGGTTGTTCAAAACACATGACTGAAGATAAATCTATGTTATCTTCATTCACTCACATAAAAGGAGGTTTTGTCTCCTATGGTGAGAATGCCAAGGTAAAAGACATTGGTATTGGTAGCGTCGGTAAGTTCCCAAATCCAACGATTGGAGAGGTTATTTTAATTGATGTCTTAAAGCATAATTTACTAAGCATTAGTAAATTTTGTGAAAAATGTAATACTATAACCTTTGATTCATCTGGATGCAAGGTTATCAAATCAAAGTCTGATCAAACCATATTTACCAGCTCTAGAAGTGGAAACTCCTACGTCGTGAATTTAAACAACATTCCTTCAAATGATGTTTATCTTCTGAGTAACAAGGATGAATCGTGACTATGGCATACGAGATTAACCCATATCCACACGGACCACTTAAATAAGTTGGTCTACATGGATATAGAGATTGGCTTGCCAAACTTACATTTTGAGAAAAATCGATTATGTGGTGTGTGCCAAAAAGGTAAGCAAGTAAGGGCCTCTTTTAAAGCTAAAAATGTTGTTTATACAAACCATCCCTTACAACTTTTTAACATGGATCTTTTAGACCATCCAAAACCAAATTTTTTAAGGAAAATCTATATACCCTTGTAGTTGTAGATGATTAATCTCTCTTTATTTGAACATTATTCGTATCTCAGAAAAAAGATGTATTTCTTGTGTTTCAAAAAAAATCCAGGCTTATCTAGAGCAGAAAAGGATTAAGCATTGCATTGATATGAAGCGATCATGGTGGAGAATTCCAGAATAAGGAATTCAAAAAGTTTTTTTATTGTGAACAGAATCAACATACCTTTTCCATTCCACGAACTCACCAACAAAATGGGGGTAGTGGAGAGGAAAAATAGATCTCTAAAAGAGTTAGCGAAGACGGTGCTCAATGAGACTAACTGTAACGCCCCCGTTTTTGTTAGATTTATTTAATCGAGTCGATTTAATTATTTTTATTTTTATATTATTTTATTCTTGACTTTTATTTGGTAATATATTATTTTTCATCGTTGTTATGTTTTATCGCGTTTTGGGAGCGTTTGCGAGATATTTGAGTGTAGGGGTATTTTGGTCATTTTACTTATTTTTCTTAAAATAGAACTTAGAGGTTAGAAAGAGAGAAAAATAGAGAAGTGAAGAGAAATAGGAAGAGAAAGAAAAGAAGAAAAGGGGAAAAACTTGGAGAGTAAGGAATCGATTCAACCGACTTTTGAAAACACGATTAATTGGGTAAGGGTGTGAAACTCGATTATCCTATACTTGTGTATGATTATGTGTGTATGTATTTGTGTGATATTTGGTTGAAATTGGATATGGAACCAAAACCATTAATATGTTGAGATTGTTAGAATTTGATTCAAATTGTGTCTGAAATCATGTTTTAATGTTCCTAATTGCTGAGACATGTTAGATAGATGTTGTTTGCATTCAATTGATAATTTGCTGGTGTTTAGATGAGATTTGGAGATGATTTTGGGTGAATCCGTAGCAGAAAATTCTGCAGGAAAAATTCTGGGTTTCGCTACCCATACGCGTAACAGGCAAGGCAATACGCATATTGGTTTGGACAATACGCGTATGGCAAGGGGGAAATGAGGGCAATACGCGTATGGAACACATTTTTCATGGCCTTCTGCTGATTTGCATAATGGTACGCGTACTTGGCAAGGCATTACGCGTATCAAGTGAGGCATTACACGTATGGAGTTTTTTGTGGAAGTTTTGGGGAGAATTAGTCTCTGCCCATACGCGTAGCACTTTGGGCAATACGCATATGGAATGGGCGAGCGGGCTGGGCATTACGCGTATGGCCCAAGGCAATACGCGTATGACCAGAGAGGGTGTAGAATTGTATCCGATTTCGCGTCCGATGCCGTAACTTTTGATCCATAACCCGGATCGAGGCGTTCTTGGTACCGTTAGAAAGCTATTGAGATGTTCTTTCTTATAAATATGGTTTTGAGATTGGTGGCCGATTTAATTATGTCAAGAATTTGGAAATGTGTCATTTTGCCAACTTTTACCGTCTTAACTGTATGTGATTGTTGTGTTATCATGCAATATGCTTCATATATATATCGTAGGACTTGTGTGATGTTATATGATGTGAATGCATGTGATGAAATGTTGTGATGATGGTTTGTGGCTTAAGGGAAAGAAAATGCATTGTGTTGTGTTTGATTGTATATGCATGATTAAGGATGTTGGAGTGGTTCACATGGATGTGTATATGTATGCATTTGATTGTCATGAGTCATTGTATGCCAAGCATCATGATAAGCATTCTTGTGATGTCGTGTGCCCTAGTGGGTGTGAGCGACGAAACGATTCCAGAGGGAATCTGCTATAACGGTCGTGAGCCTTATACCGAGAGGACCTAAAGCGACGTTATAGACGATCGTGAGCCTTATACAAAGAGGACCTAAAGCGATCAGATCGTGAGCCTTATACCAAGAGGACCTAAAGCAATCCATAAACGTCGTGAGCCTTATACCAAGAGGACCTAAAGCGACGGGGAACATCGTTTGCCCGACGGGGAGTTACACTAAGTAACAAGCGATGATTCCAATAGTTCCTGAGTGAACTAATGATGAGAATGATGGATGGAATGGTACCGCATTGCATTGCATTGCATAGAGTCGTTGTGTCGGTCTCTGTGCATTTGTATAAATCATGAATGGATTGATTTTGTGTGAAATTGTGAATGGAATTGATGATATATATATATATATATATATATATGTGTGGGTGATAAATGCATTGAGCATGATTGATATGTCTTTGTGATGGATGTATGAGATATGAATTATGTTGTTTTGTATTGGAATTCTGGTGTAAGTTGTGGTGAGAATATTTTACATGTGTATTTTTTTGTTATTATATAATTGTATGCAATTATATTATAATTGTGTTTCTCACCCTTCTGCTGTTTTGAATGCTCTATGAGGCATTGCAAATTAGTAGTCTTTGAGGCTTTTGTGAAGATTAGCTCTCCATCCTTTTGTCAGTCTGTCTGCTCTGATACGTAACACGGGAGTCGGGGGAACGCTTTTGTTATATATGTATACATTTGTTGGATCTATGTTGTATTACCTTTGTATGAATATTTTGATGTTATAAAATAATTTATTTTGTAAAACAAGTCAGTTATGGATCTTTCCACTTTATTCCATAATTGAACTTCCTTTTGTTGGAAAAAGTTTCCCTTTTAGGTTTGTTCCATTTTGTGTTATGTATCAAATTTATGAGCAGGGATTGAGTTTTCTTTCTTTAAATGTGGCATCCTTGTTTCTGTCTAAGAATAATAAATTTTTATCTACTCTGATTTATTTATGTATTATTTATTCGCGATGATAATTTGGGTGTTACATTAAGTGGTATCAGAGCAGGTCGGTCCGTCCGGCCAAGTTGTTGAGTCCGTTGGTGTGACAGTTGAATATTGTCGATGTTGTTTGTCCCTTAGTATGTGATATGTGTGTGAAACACTGTCAGTGCTTTATGGTTTTCTAATCTTTTGTCTTCAGGTTTGAGAATGAGATAAGTGGGGGAAAAGCTTGTGCTTCTCCATGTTGCTTCAGGTGTGGAGCGTTGGCTCAGTGTGTTGTAAATTGCAAGAGTGTAAGTGTTGTTTGAACAGTGTTGTTCCCGATTCCAGAGGGAATGCGGAGGTAAGGTTTATGTCGACAAAGGATTTGTGCCTTAGGTAGTTTTGTGCACAGGATGTAAGGAATGCTATTATAGTTTGGTAAAGATGGTTTATGCCCCATCATGATTGTCGGCTGTCTATTGACAAATTGAGGAACTGATCACCCTTAATCTCTTGTTGATAATAGACGGGAATTATGTTGGAGGGAATAGACGTGTCTTTCCGGCTTTGATAGTGTGTGCAATGAATTGTTTGGAATTTAAGAAAATGATTACGGATTGTTTTGATGAGTCGATGAAGATTCTAATATCGGAAGATGAGGCAGATTCAAGGTTTTTGTATGTTGGTCAAGTTGGGAAGTCATTGAGAAAGAATGTTTGGGTTTTATTTAAGGGCTGCTTCTCAGAGAGTAGAGACTGAACTCAAAATTGGATGAAGGTGAGGATTTGAGGTTTATATCTGCTAAGTGAGTAGGAAACTCTTAGGGGATGAGACTAAGATCTTTGTTATGTTTGTGATAATAGTGTTCTGGAATTGGCAGAAAGGCCACAGTGATGGGCTGCCAGTTGTGCGTGATTCCATATGTGTTTCCGGATGGAAAATTGGATGTTAGCGTTAGAATTACTCAGATTGAAAGAGCGGTTGGAAGATTTACTGGAAATGGGATTTGTGAGACCAAGTGTGTCGCTTAGGAAAGCTCCAGTGTTGTTAGTAACAAAAAGGATGGATGACTGAAGGGAATAACAAGCATGAGGTGTATAATGGTATTGAGACTACAAGAAGCCAAACTTAGACTTCTGGTGAGGTTTGGAATCTTTGGAGTTTTAGAGCATTAATGGAAATCTTGAGAAAACCCTTATGTGTGGACGTAATATTGGTATTAAGAGTTCCTTTGGGTTGGTTGTTGCTAAATGTTGGGATTTATAGAATTTGGATTATTAAGAGAAGAAATTGTATATGGACTACTAACAGTTGAATAAGGTAACGATTGAGAATAAGTGTCCACTTTCATGAATAGATAACTGGATTGGTTTGGTTTAGTTTGAGTGAAATTGCAATTGTTTGGAATGTTTGATAAGAGTGGTGAATTGTGTGAGTTGAGGCTTTGATCGATTTAATGTGACTGGTTATGTTTGTTATCATCGGGATAGGCTGTTATTTACTCGGTTAAGCTTGTATGTGAGTAACCAGTTACCCAGTGAAAAGTTTTGCAAAAGCTTTAAGAATTTATATCTTTTGGAATTTGGTTGGGCATTACAACGTACAGTGATGTTATTTGGTGTTAGTAATGCGTCTGTAATGTTTATGGAGTAGATGAATCGTATCTCCCATATTTATTTGGATAAGTTCGTAATGGCTTTGATTGAGGATATTCGAATCTGTTATAAACTCAGAGGAAGAACAGGTAGAGTGTTTGAGATTTGAATTACAAGTGTTGAAAAGAGACAAAGTTTTATGCTAAGTTATTCAAGTGAGAATTTGAGTTGAAAAAGGTTAGTTTTCTTGGATATGTTATTTCAGATGAGAGTATGGTTATGGATCCATCGGAAGTACATGCAGTTCTACAATGAGAGGCTCCGAAGTTGGTTAAGGAGATTAGAATCTTTTTGGACTTTAGTTGGTTATTACCGGAGGTTATGAAAGGTTTTTCCAAGTTAGCATTTTCGTTATGACAGATGACTTGTAAAAGGTAAGTTGTTTGCTTTGGATGTTCATTGCGAGGAAAGTTTGAGAGGGTTAAAGTAGAGTTTGTCCACGGCTTCAGTTTTGATTCTGTATGATCCTAATAAACCGTTCGCGAGGTATTGTGATGTGTCGTTGATGAGTTAGTCAGTGTGTTAATGCAAGAGGGTAAAGTCGTGGCTCATGCTTTACGACAATTGAGGATTCATAAAAGGGTCTATACTATTCCGGATTTGGAATTGGTTACGGTTGTATTGTGTTGGAATATTTGGAGGTATTATCTTTATGGTTCTCGGTTTGAAGTGTTTAGTAATCACAAGACTATTGAGTACTTGTTTGGTCTGAAGGGATAGAGTATGAGACAACGAGGATGGTTAGAATTCGTGACGAGTTATGAAGTTGGCTTGGATTATCCTTCGGGAAAAGCTGATGTTGTGCCTGAAGAGTTAAGTCGATAGTCTTTGCGTATGGTTGTTTTGATGGTCAGAGAATTAAAATTATTTGAGCATTTCAGAGACTTGTGTCGGGGGTGTGAGATAACACAGTAGAGTGTGAGGTGGGGTATATTAAAAGTGAACAGTGATTTTTGGTGAATATAAGAAAGAGTTAGACTTTGGACATGAGATTGATAATTTTGATGGTTTCGAGTAATCAGAGTGCTCATCGGAAGTGTGATGTGGCACAATTCGTATAGGCGTGTGTGACTTGTAAGAGTTCATAGGTTGAACATTGTAAACATGTAGGAATGATGAGACCATTGGACGTTTCAGAATGGAAGTGTTAGGTGAAAGGTTTAAATATTATTCATGGGCTACTATGTAGATGGATGTTTTGGTTATATGTTCAATTGGGGAATCGTAGCATTGTTGTAATATTGTTGTGTGACAAGGATGTTTGGTATTCTGGTTTTGACGAGGTTGTTGAAACGATGTTGGGTTGTGGAACTTTATGTTCTTGTTTGTGTTGTTGCCTCGTTTCCATCGTGATGGTTCGAGTGCGAGTAGCTAATTCTTGTGTGTGTTCGTAGCTTGGGTATTCTTCGAGTCGCGAGTTAGTCGTCAAGTGCATTGTATGGGCTTTGCATCTTGTCGTTGTAGTTGTCGTCGTTGTCGTGTCGTTGTTGTAGCTGTTGTTAGCAAGGTGGTTTGTCAGTTGTGTTATTCGTGGTGTGCCTTTTGTTGGCATGATAGTTTGTTGGTCGGATGCGAGAGTCGTATCCGGAGTTGTTCGTATCAATTATATTTTCGAGGACGAAAATTTCTAAGTGGGGGAGAGTTGTAACGCCCCAGTTTTTGTTAGATTTATTTAATCGAGTCGATTTAATTATTTTTATTTTTATATTATTTTATTCTTGACTTTTATTTATTAATATATTATTTTTCATCGTTGTTATGTTTTATCGCGTTTTTGGAGCGTTTGCGAGATATTTGAGTGTAGGGGTATTTTGGTCATTTTACTTATTTTTCTTAAAATAGAACTTAGAGGTTAGAAAGAGAGAAAAATAGAGAAGTGAAGAGAAATAGGAAGAGAAAGAAAAGAAGAAAAGGGGAAAAACTTGGAGAGTAAGGAATCGATTCAACCGACTTTTGAAAACACGATTAATCGGGTAAGGGTGTGAAACTTGATTATCCTATACTTGTGTATGATTATGTATGTATGTATTTGTGTGATATTTGGTGGAAATTGGATATGGAACCAAAACCATTAATATGTTGAGATTGTTAGAATTTGATTCAAATTGTGTCTGAAATCATGTTTTAATGTTCCTAATTGCTGAGACATGTTAGATAGATGTTGTTGTGCATTCAATTGGTAATTTGCTGGTGTTTAGATGAGATTTGGAGATGATTTTGGGTGAATCCGTAGCAGAAAATTCTGTAGGAAAAATTCTGGGTTTCGCTGCCCATACGCGTAACAGGCAAGGCAATACACGTATTGGTTTGGGCAATACGCGTATTGGTTTGGGCAATACGCGTATGGCAAGGGGGAAATGAGGGCAATACGTGTATGGAACACATTTTTCACGGCCTTCTACTAATTTGTGTAATGGTACGTGTACTTGGCAAGGCATTACGCGTATCAAGTGAGGCATTACGCGTATGGAGTTTTTAGTGGAAGTTTTGGGGAGAATTAGTCTCTGCCCATACGCGTAGCACTTTGGGCAATACGCGTATGGAATGGGCGAGCGAGCTGGGCATTACGCGTATGGCCCAAGGCAATACGCGTATGACCAGAGAGGGTGTAGAATTGTATCTGATTTCGCGTCCGATGCCGTAACTTTTGATCCGTAACTCGGATCGAGGCGTTCTTGGTACCGTTATAAAGCTATTGAGATGTTCTTTCTTATACATATGGTTTTGATATTGGTGGCCGATTTAATTATGTCGGGAATTTGGAAATGTGTCATTTTGCCGACTTTTACCGTCTTAACTATATGTGATTGTTGTGTTATCATGCAATATGCTTCATATATATATCGTAGAACTTGTGTGATGTTATATGATGTGAATGCATGTGATGAAATGTTGTGATGATGGTTTGTGACCTAAGGGCAAGAAAATGCATTGTGTTGTGTTTGATTGTATATGCATGATTAAGGATGTTGGAGTGGTTCACATGGATGTGTATATGTATGCATTTGATTGTCATGAGTCATTGTATGTCAAGCATCATGATATGCATCCTTGTGATGTCGTGTGCCCTAGTGGGTGTGAGCGACGAAACGATTCCAGAGGGAATCTGCTATAACGGTCGTGAGCCTTATACCGAGAGGACCTAAAGCGACGTTATAGACGATCGTGAGCCTTATACAAAGAGGACCTAAAGCGATCGGATCGTGAGCCTTATACCAAGAGGACCTAAAGCGATCCATAAACATCATGAGCCTTATACCAAGAGGACCTAAAGCGACGGGGAACATCGTTTGCCTGACAGGGAGTTACACTAAGTAACAAGCGATGATTCCAATAGTTCCTGAGTGAACTAATGATGAGAATGATGGATGGAACGGTACCGCATTGCATTGCATAGAGTCGTTGTGTCGGTCTCTGTGCATTTGCATAAATCATGAATGGATTGATTTTGTGTGAAATTTTGAATGGAATTGATGATATATATATATATATATATATATATATATATATGGGTGATAAATGCATTGAGCATGATTGATATTCTTTGTGATGGATGTATGAGATATGAATTGTGTTGTTTTGTATTGGAATTCTGGTGTAAGTTGTGGTGAGAATATTTTACTTGTGTATTTTTGTGTTATTATATAATTGTATGCAATTATATTATAATTGTGTTTCTCACCCTTCTGCTGTTTTGAATGCTCTATGAGGCATTGCAGATTAGTAGTCTTAGAGGCTTTTGTGAAGATTAGTTCTCCATCCTTTTGTCAGTCTGTCTGCTCTGATACGTAACACGGGAGTCGGGGGAACGCTTTTGTTATATACGTATACATTCGTTGGATCTATGTTGTATTACTTTGTATGAATATTTTGATGTTATAAAATAATTTATTTTGTAAAACAAGTCAGTTATGGATCTTTCCGCTTTATTCCATAATTGAACTTCCTTTTGTTGGAAAAAGTTTCCCTTTTAGGTTTGTTCCATTTTGTGTTATGTATCAAATTTATGAGCAGGGATTGAGTTTTCTTTCTTTAAATGTGGCATCCTTGTTTCTGTCTAAGAATAATAAATTTTTATCTACTCTGATTTATTTATGTATTATTTATTCGCGATGGGAATTGGGGTGTTACACTAACCATCCTGAATACTTTTGGGATGACACAATAAAAACAACTGGCTATGTAATGAATGATGTCTTGATAATACTGCTGGACATGTGACTTCACACACAAGATGGGGGTGAATTGTGTGTTTCAGAAAAACTTGGTTTTAAAAAAATTGGAATTGAAATCATAGTTTGAAAATATTTTGAAAATTATTTTAAGATTATGCAGCGGAAAAATAAAATTGCAGAATGTAAAGTGTGGAAAATAAAGAGTTAAGGGGAAAGAGAGAATACCAGAAGTTATAGAGGTTAAGTTAAACAAAGAAAAAGACCAACTCTTCTCCCAAAGAATTGATCTGGAGAGTATCCTATAAACTTGAGAGCTTTTAGTAGGTTATACTCATGAACCCCCTTATACAAATAAAAATTACTTTTATTGCTAACTTCTAACCAAACAACAAACTATGGAATGAAGCGATGAATCTTCTTTCCAAACGGCGGATCAGGGCGGTTAGTCTCCTTTCCATAAGAATATTCTAGCAGCGAGTTTTTAAGCTTCTAAGAAAACATTGGGAGCTTTTAATAGCGGGTTGAGCTCACAAACCTAAACCTTGGTTTTATACCGAGCTAACCAATAACTTGTGAGATTTTACCACTGGGCTAATCTCAAATCGAAACAAGCTTTTATCACATGCTAAGATTTAACCTAAACACGCTTTTGATACCTCGCTAAACTTTAACCAAAACTTAGTTTTACCATGGGCTAACCAAGGACCTATGAAAGCTTTTATCACGGAATAAACTTTCGAACCTAAACAATGGCTTGATCACATAATCCCCAAACCAAAGATTTTTATGGGTTTAGCTTCAAACCCAAATAAATAATCCATAATTAGATAAAATGATTGACCAAGGTATTAAAAAAATTTACTTGGTGAACTTACAAATCCACCATTCCAAAATTACAGCTTCCTCACTTGCAAGAAAACTTTCTCAAAAAGTACTTCGGTTAAATTCTTAGTGAGAGAAAGTAAACAAAATAAAAGTTTAGAGAGAGAGAGGGAGAGTGAGAAGTGTGAAATGAAACAAAATTCTGGATGATTTAAAATGAGGGAATGGACTTTTATTTATATGTTAGAGGTTGACTAAAAAAGGAAATAGTTTTAAAGGAATTTTATGACTTGCCAATCGATTGGCACTATATACCAATCGATTGGTTGCCTCCATTTTAATCGATTACCAAGTCAAAAATAGAAAGAAAATATATTTAGTCGTTACACATCATTAAGACGTTTTCCTAATCGCTTGGGACACATTTTTGAACCGAACCAATCAATTGGTTTATTGTGTTAATCGATTGGCAAAGACAAAAATTTGCCTAGAGCTTTTTAGACGGCTTCCAACTCATATGCCACAACTTCAAGACATTTTTGAAAATGTTTTCTTGAGAAAAATTAGTTTAAAAACTATTTTCGTGTGTGTGTGATATTTAGCCATGCACTTTTACGAGAATGGTCTTATGCTTTACAAAGTATTCACTCAGACTAATCGAGGTCTGGCTTTCTTGTTCTTCAAGACTTGTCGGGTGCTTTCTTTCTTATAGACACTTGCTTGAGTTCACTTAAGATGAGGCTTGATTTTTATATCATTTGGTTTCCATCATCGAATAATCAAGTCCATTAAAACCTAATATCCCAGTTTGTGTCTTTAACCCCTTAACCGCTTATGCTTGACTAGTTGACATCATTAACCATTAGTTGTCATCATCAAAATTTATTGTCCTCATCAAAGGCATATCACCTACAAAATAAGGTTCCACAAAGACAAATTCTAAAGTGTGCTCCCTATGAGTTTTATAAAGGAAGGAAGTCAAATATTTCTCCCTTCCATGTTTTTGGATGTAAATGCTTCATCCTTAACAAAGAAAATGATAATCATGGTAAATTTGGCGCAAAATACGTTGAAATGTTTCTTCCTAAGATATTCCATTTCTAGAAAAACTTTTAGATTTTTTAATAAAAGAACCCCGGTGATAGAATAATCAGTCCATGTTACCTCTGAAGAGTCTAACCCCTTGTTTATAGAGGTAGAAGTTGTTGATTGTGCAAGTATATTGGAGAAAACATCTCTAGAAGAAAAAGATCATGATAAAAATCAAAATCAAGAGGAAGATCAAAGTAAAACTAAAGAAGAAAACATGGATATTCAAAATATTCACAAAGAATGAAGGACCGCTAAAGACCATCCAATTTAGAATGTCATTAGACATATTTCTAAGGGAGTTACAACTTAACACTCCCTTATAAAGGTATGTAACCATATGGATTTTTTTTTCGAAATTGATCTAAATTACATTAATAAGCCCCTAGTCGATGAACATTCGTCTCTTTCTATGCAAGAAAAGTTAATTCAACTTGAGAGAAAAAACCTTTGAGAACTTGTTCCCAAAACTTCAACTAATAAGTAATTGAAACTTGTTGGATCTTTTACAAAAAGCTTGAAGAGGATAGAAACGTTTTGATAAATAAAGCGATACTTGTTGCGAAAGGATACAATCCATAGGAAGACATATATTTTGATGAAACTTATGTCTATAAAGCTCAATTAGAAGCCATAAAGACGATTCTAGCTTTCTAATGCATCACAGATTTTAAACTCTTCAAAATGAATGTAAAGAGAGTGTTATTGAACGTTTCCATCCAGGAGGAAGTATTTGTTGATCAAACTCTGGGTTTTGTAAACTCTATTTTTCTTGATCATGTTTCAAACTGACAAAAGACTATGTATGTTCTGAAACCAACTTCTAGAGCTCAGTATGGTTGTCTGAGCAAGTTCTTGCTTGAAAAAAGTATTCAAAGAGGGAAGGTTGATAAAACCTTTATATTAAAAAAATCTTAGCATGACATCTTGTTAGTTCAAATTTATGTCAATGACATCATATTCAGTGATACTAATGAATCCTTGTGTAAGGAATTTTATAAGATGATGCAGAATGAGTTTGAGATGTCAATTATCGAGGATCTTCATACTTCCTCGGCCTTCAAATTCATAAATCTAAAAAAGTTACACTCATTAATCAAGTAAAGTAATGCAAAGAACTACTTAAAAGATTCAACATGGACAAAGCAAAAGCTATCTCCACTCTGATGAGTACTTCATGTAACTTGGATAAAGACGAGGGAGGAAAACTAGTCGAAGAAAGTAGGTACCGAGGTATGATCAGTTCTATATTTTATCTCACAACATCTTGTCCTGATATCATGTTTAATGTGTTTCTTTATTCCCCTTTTTCAAGTAAACCCCAAAAAATCATATCTCATTGCGGTAAAATGCATCACGAGACATCTCACTAACACACCATTGATGGGTTTATGGTACCCCAGAGGGACATATCATGTCTTAGTTAGGTACTATGGCTCTGATTTTGTTGGGTATAAGGTGGATCAATAAAGGACCCGTAGTACGTGTCACTTACTCGGTAACTCGCTTGTCTCCTGGTATAGCAAGAAACAAGCAAGTGTAGCATTATCCATAACTGAGGTAAAATATGTTGCCACAAGTAGTTATTGTGTGTAAATTATCTATATTAAACATCAACTAAGTGAATACAAAGTTGATCGTGGATTTGTTCTGATGAAATGCGACAATACTAGCACCATAAACCTCAACAAAAATCCTATACTTCACTTTTAGACTAAATACATTGAGGTTAGACACCATTTAATTAGAGATCATTTCAAAAAAGAGGATTGCGTAATTGATCATATGTCTTCATCTAATCAAGTGCTAGATGATTTCAAAAAAGAGAATTTATTTTTCATAAGAAATGAATTAGGAATATTAAATAAATCATGCATGGAATAAAAATGCTAGATGATTCTTCTCCTTCTTATTCTTCCATTTATCTATGTGTTTTACATTATCTATGCTCTTTCTTTATATTATCTTTCACCTATTTGATTATTCCAAAGGGGGAGAAGTACACTTTTAATGGAAATAGTCTATACTCTCTATATGTGTAAAAGGGATGCGTTTTCACTCCAATATTTCATATATGCTTGTTTGTTTGTCTACCTCCCTAAGAGATGCATTTTCATCATAAAAAGGGGAGAATGTTGAACTATGTGCTTGCAGGTACAATTATCTGCAGATGATTGTGGTGGTTTTAATGATGATAACACCTAATGTCAATCAAATTTCGGTGGAGCTCTTGAGGATCTCTGATAAATCAACCTCTAATGATGGTGTCTATCAAATAAGCTATATCAAGCCTTATAAGTTAAAAAAAGTAAAGTCCTTTATGAAGTTCTAAATTAATGTTGAATTAAGCAATGGATCTTGATGCCTAAAGGTTGTGACAGAGAGGAAGTGTGAAAGCTCGCTTAGTCATGTGTCTGAGTGATAAATGTATTGTAAAAGTATAAAAGTATCTCCTAAGATACTAAGAAAAATCTCGCTCTCTCTCTCTCTCTCTCTATCTATCTATCTATCTATCTCCCTCACTCTCTCACACACACCCACACACCCACAAATATTTTTGAAGCCTCTCTCTTTTTATAAAATCACCGAAAAACTTTTTATGCGCGTACAACAACTTTGGGTTCATTGATTATCTCTTTGTAGCACCTTCTAATCGTTTTAGTAAGCTTCTAATCAAATATTGATGAAGGATTTGAAGACCTTCCATATTTTTCATATCTAGTCTATTAACTCCAGGCCATAATCGACTCGATGCATTAAAAAACTCATGGACCGTTTTCATTTTTCAGACTTATATTCTACTATAAATAGAGGGCTTCTCCTCATTCCAAAAAACACTAGAATTTGTTTTGAATCTCTTATTTATCACTTTTTACTTCTTTTCTATTTTTTCACTAAAGTTGCCTTAGTGCCTTGTGAATGAAAAATAATTGTGAGAGTTTTGGTTGTAATGGTGTTCATTATCTTATTTGTTTGTCTTTTTGGTTCTTAAGATTACCATATAAAATCATTGGTTAGTTCTTGAGATTATTTTGGTAAAATCTATGGTTGGTTCTTGAGATTATAAAATCTTTATTTGATTCTAGAGATTACTTTGGTAAAGTCTTTATTTGGTTCTTGATATTTGATCAGTGGTTTTCATACGTTATTTTGCTATTTGTTTTAGTTACTATTTTGTTATTGTTTAATTGTTTTATATCTCTTTTACCACATTTTATGCCTTGGTTTTGTTCTTTAGTGTTTTCAGGTTCACATAAACATTCAGGAAGAATCGGAGCGAAAAATCGAGAAAATTTTCAAAATGCGGAATGAAATTGGATTGAAGACAGTGGGTTGACACAGGTGCCCGTGTCGCCTGACACGGCCCGTGTCAGCAGGTCTGGAGTAGCACATATTTGAAATTGAAGAGTTGGGCTGAAGTCAGAGAGCTGACACGGGTACCCGTGTCAGCTGACACGGCCCGTGTCAGCACACCTATAGGGGAGAAATATTTGCGCAGAGAGTCAGAAGGCTGACACGGCTCGTGTCAGCAGGTCTGGGAGAGATAATTTTGTGATTTTTCTTATTTTCAGAGTTAAGTGTCCTGAGGGGTATTCTGGGTATTGCATACTGTTATGTTTGATCTGGAACTACTTAGGCTAGGTTTTGAGGAAAAAGGAGGGGACTTTTTACTTTAGCGAATAATTAACGATAGTTGATGCGATCAAGGAGATTGGGAGAAGACGATCGTTCATGAGTGGAAGCGATTGAAGAATCATTTTTACTCCGATCAAATTGTAATGTCTACCTTTAATTTTCTTATTGTTTTTGTTTTGAATATTGAAATTATGAGAGGCTAAACCCCCCAATGCTAGGGGGTGTCCCTGAATTGTTATGTAATAAACATCTTTTAAATTATTCGTTGAGACTATGCTTTTTTACCTTAATCTTTTGTTATGCAAATTATTTAACACTTTTTCGATCGGATAAATTGGGAACGATTTACGATTAGGGATTTGGCCTGAAAAACCAATCTATTGCTTTTGCGTAATATCATTACGGTGGATATTGCCTAGGAATGGGGATATCCTGTAGTGACTGATAAAACCTTGTTAGAACTATTGCTTGATGTTCTTCCTTGACTGCTGAGGAATTAGGGTCAAGGGAGAATCTCAAAGGTTTTCGGTTAAGGAATTTAAGAAAAATATTATTGAGGTTCAGTAAAATTAAGGTTTTCAAGCATGTCTCTTTGATAATAATTTAAGGTTCTTACTGAGCAATTCATACACCTTTCCCTAGCATATTTTATCATAGTTGTTAAAGTCATTTTTATTATTCTGCTTATTTTATATTGTCATTATAGCTATTGTCAAACCAAACAAAACCCCAAAAGTCATTTTTGTTTAATTGAAATAACATCTACACTTACACATTATACGCAGTCCTCGAGAGATCGATTCTGGGGATAACCCCACTTATTACTACATCGGTAAAAATAGTATACTTGCTATTTTTCCGATCAAGTTTTTGGCGCCGTTGCCGGGGACTGCCAAATTATAAGTTCATGTGTTAATTCAATTGAAATTTTGTCACTCTGTGGCTAAAATTTTATTTTTCTGTTATTTTTATTTTATAACTTTTAGATTATTACTGTTTCTGCTAATCTGCGTCTAACATTTTTATGCGAGGAGACCCCTCAGCAGCTTTTAATTTTGACGCAGAAATCGAAAGAACCTTACACGCTCGGCGTAGACGAGCAAGACTGGTAGCTTCAGAAGCAGAACCGTCAGTCCAAACACCAAAAGAATAAAAATTTCTGTTCACTCAGAATAATCAGATTCAGGTTCAGAAACAGGTTCAGAGGTGGACAGAGATACTGTGATTATGGCTAGAAATCAACCAACGGAGATACTTCTGGGCGATTATGGTGGGGGAAATGCATCGGCTGGTAGGTTGACCATTGTGAACCAACCGGTGAATGTGCCGAATTTCCAGCTGCATCCTAGCACCATCACTCAACTTGAGAGGAGACCTTTCACCGGAAAGGTTAATGAAGATGCCAACAAACATCTGCAAAGATTTCTGACTATGAGCACCACTCTCAAGATTGAGGGGCACACGGAGGAAGCAAAGAAGTTAAGAATGTTTCCTTTCACTCTGGCGGAAGAGGCTGAAGAGTGGTTCTACTCATTACCTGCTGGGAGTATTACCACTTGGGAAAAGATGGAGAAGGCATTTCTGAATGAGTATTTTCCGGCCTCTGTTTATATTCGAAAAAGATATGATATTGTGAACTTTAAACAGAAGGACGGAGAATCTCTCAGAGACGCATACAAGAGGTTCAAGAAGGTTTTGGTAGCCTGTCCGACTCACAACTTGGATCAAACTGAGCAGATGCGGGTGTTCGTCAATGGCCTCCGGATGAAAACAAAGCAACTTATTGATACAGCTGCTGGTGGATCATCCAACTTCACCACCGCGACTGGTATTAATAAAATTATTGAAGTTATTGCAGCCAACGAACATTTGGAGTTATATGATCTAAGTGTGAGTAAATCTGAGGGTGTGATTGATTTGAAGTTGAATAATCAGGTTGTGAAGGTAGAAGATCAGATTGCTACGGAAGTTGAAAGAAGGTTAAATGCTATGAAAGTAAGTACTCAAAGTGTGGCACAAGTTCAAATTGGTCAACCCATGAGTTGTGAGATCTGTAGTGGACCCCATTACACTGCACATTATGTTGCGACTCCGCAACAAATTAAAGAGATAAAATTATTGAAGCAGAATAATCCCTATGCTCAAACTTATAATCCATGGTGGAAGAATCATCCTAGCCTCTCCTGGAAAGATCAGAATCAACAACAATACCCACAGCAGCAACAAGCTCCCCAAAAAGCACAATGGGAGATTGCCATTGAGAAGATGGCCGCTCAAAGCTTCCAATTTCAAGAAGAGACAAGAAGTAATCTAAGGAACACAGGTGCTTCCATTAAAAATCTTGAAGTTCAGATGAGCCAGATAGCACAACAATTAGCAAGTTCTCAGACACCAGGCACCCTCCCAAGTGCCACGATCCCCAATCTGAAGAATCATGAGAATGTCAATGTTGTTACCACAAAAAGCCAGGAAGCTGCAGAAGAAGAAGCCAGGCCAACCGAAGAGAAAATAAAAGAAGCAGTTAAGCCTAAGTTCAAGTTACCGTACCCCTCAAGAGTGACAAAGAAGGAGACACAAGAAAAAGACTTTGAGAAATTTAGCTCATTGTTCAAAAAGTTAGAAATTAATATGCCCTTCTTTGAAGCACTTGAACAAATACCTCTATACAAGAAATTCATGAAGGTGGTCATTGGAAAAAAGAAACCTAGTGGAGAGGAGGTAAAGAGTCTAATTAAGGAGAGTAGTGGGGAATCACAAGGTAGGAGAATTCCAATCAAAAGGAAATATTCGGGTTCTGTATCAATCCCCTGTACCATAAAGGACAGGACTTTTAAGAGAGTCTTAATTAATTCGGGTGCTAGCGTGAGTCTCATGCCCCTCTCAATTTTCAAAAAGCTGGGTATAAAGAAAATAAGTGAAACGGGAACAAATTTGAAGTTTGCCGACCTCACAACCAAGCGGTCATACGGGATAGCAGAAGATGTGCTTGTGACCGTTGATAACTTCACCTATCCAGTAGACTTTGAGATCATTGATCTACCTGAGGATGAGGAGTCGACCATTATACTGGGTCGACCATTCTTGATGACTACTCGGTGCAGTGTGGATATTGAAGCTGGTACTCTAACCTTGAAATATTTTAAGGAGGAAAGAACCTTAAAAGTGTTGGAGCTCGAGAAGCAAGGTCAAGAGGATAATAATAACCCCTCAATTGGAATGATCCAAACAGTGGGAAAGAGCAAAAGCTCAATACCACTTCTTGAAAAAGTCTCTGGAATAATCCATCAGGTTGCAGCATCTGAGTCATCTTTTGCACCTAGCAAGACTCCAACATCCAGTCAAGAAGTCAATAAGAGGAAGAAGCATCAAAGAAAGAAGAGAAAAAAACATCAAAGGAAGAATGTGGAAGTTGGATATGAGTTGAATCATAATGTAGCTCTTAGTCCTGAATCTGACCGGTGCTCTGTTGCGGAAGGTTCAAGCAACAAAAGTAACAAAACGTGTAAGCTGAAGTACCCCCCATAGCATTGGGGAGTAACCCGTCGAGCCATGCGACGTTAAACGAAGCGCTACGTGGGAGGCAACCCACATTTGTCTGATTAATTATTTTCTATTTGCTGTTTGTTTTTGTTTTGGTTGCAGGAAATAATTCGGATCCTACATGTGCAAACGATGATGTAGCAGTGGTGTGGCATTACCGTCAGCATCCTAAATCAGGATCTATGTGAGTGACCTCTCTCGCTCTTGTTCTAACACATTGGGGTCAATGAGTAGTTCAAGTTTGGGGGAGGATTTACTGCATTTAGTTTTTCCTCTTTGTACGGGTCATATGTGTTGTTTTATGAAAACCTCTCTGAATTCTCCTCGAATTAGAACCGTCAAAATTTTTCTTGTGAATACTGTGATTTTGAGATGGTCAAGAAAGTATATTGAGTTTGAGGGAAGAGGAGTTAGAACTAGGAACATTGGGAAAGTTTGAAAACTTAGGAATGACCCGAACACCCTAGATTCCCCGGAGTAAGAAAACGAGTCCAACGTGTAGATTTGTGCCATAGTACTTGGATTTGAGAAGTATTCCCCGATTAGTTCATAGTGATAGTCCGACATGACTAGAAAGAATTGCATGTATAAGGTTGATTGATAGAATGACTTAAGGCACTGAAAAAGTGAATAATGCCAATAAAGATAACTAGTCCTTCTAAGTTGGGTAACCCTCACCCGGTTACTTAGCCTAACGGCGGTTGAGTCTCAATTGTCGTCCCAAAGTGGACTAATAAATGCCAAGGAGTGAGAAAAAAAGAGATCATGGTGCCTAGAAAAACTTTCGATCAATCTTGTACATGTGAGGGAAAACGAAAAAATGCCTTAATCTGATTATTCGAATGAAAGGGGTAGAAAATCGAAGAAAAGACTTAAGCCCAAAGCATAGTTGGAGAGGTAACCGAAAAGAGGGATGTAGGTCCATGGTTTTACCGCGATTTGTGTTTGTGTAATACCTTCGTTAACGGACGATTACCAAGAGAACTAGTTTTCGCCGATCGGAACAAAGGCTCACGAATGAGTACAGACACACCTTACCTTCACAAGTCTTTCATTTGATATGTACCGTTTGATCTGAAATTTTTATGCAAGCTTGTTGCTTGAGGTCAAGCAACGGTTTAAGTTTAGGGGAGTTTGGTCAGTGATTTTCATACGTTATTTCGCTATTTGTTTTAGTTACTATTTTGTTATTGTTTAATTGTTTTATATCTCTTTTACCACATTTTATGCCTTGGTTGTGTTCTTTAGTGTTTTCAGGTTCACATAAACATTCAGGAAGAATCGGAGCGAAAAATCGAGAAAAATTGCAAAATGCGGAATGAAATTGGATTGAAGACAGTGGGCTGACACCGGTGCCTGTGTCGCTTGACACGACCCGTGTCAGCAGGTCTGGAGTAGCACATATTTGAAATTGAAGAGTTGGACTGAAGTCAGAGAGCTGACACGGGTGCCCGTGTCAGCTGACACGGCCCGTGTTAGCACACCTGTAGGAGAGAAATATTTGCGCAGAGTCAGAGGGCTGACACGCGTGCCCGTGTCAGCAGGACTGGGAGAGACAATTTTGTGATTTTTCTTATTTTCTGAGTTAAGTGTCCTGAGGGGTATTCTGGGTATTGCACACTGTTATGTTTGATCTGGAACTACTTAGGCAAGGTTTTGAGGAAAAAGGATGATACTTTTTACTTTCTCGAATAATTAACGATAGTTGATGTGATCAAGGAGATAGGGAGAAGACGATCGTTCATGAGCGGAAGCGATTGAAGAATCATTTTTACTTCGATCAAATTGTAATGTCTACCTTTAATTTTCTTATTGTTTTTGTTTTGAATATTGATATTATGAGAGGCTAAACCCCCCAATGCTAGGGGGTGTCCCTGAATTGTTATGTAATGAACATCTTTTGAATTATTCGTCGAGACTATGCTTTTTTACCTTAATCTTTTGTTATGCAAATTATTTAACACTTTTTCGATCGGATAAATTGGGAACGATTTACGATTAGGGATTTGGCCTGAAAAACCAATCTACTGCTTTTGCGTAATATCATTACGGTAGATATTGCCTAGGAATGGGGATATCCTGTAGTGACTGATAAAACCTTGTTAGAACTATTGCTTGATGTTCTTCCTTGACTGCTGAGGAATTAGGGTCAAGGGAGAATCTCAAAGGTTTTTCGGTTAAGGAATTTAAGAAAAATATTATTGAGGTTCAGTAAAATTAAGGTTTTGAGGCATGTCTCTTTGATAATAATTTAGGGTTCTTACTGAGCAATTCATACACCTTTCCCTAGCATATTTTATCACAGTTGTTAAAGTCATTTTTATTATTCTGCTTATTTTATATTGTCATTATAGCCATTTTCAAACCAAACAAAACCCCAAAAGTCATTTTTGTTTAATTGAAATAACATCTACACTTACACATTATACGCAGTCCTCGAGAGATCGATTCTGGGGATAACCCCACTTATTATTACATCGGTAAAAATAGTACACTTGCTATTTTTCCGATCAATGTTAGCCTGCAAAAATCTTTGTTTGCTTTGTGAGATCAGTCGTCAAAAGTTCCGTTTGGTTTAGGGGATCAACTTGTATAAAAACTCTCATATACTGAAATAAGGTTTGTGGGCATATTCTTAAAAGCTCAAGACATTTTATTAGTGGAACTCTCAAGAAGAAATTCTTGGAGAGAGGAGTAGACTAAGAGGTTCAACTAAACCTGTATAAATCATGGTGCAATCTCTCATACCTATCTCTTATTATTTACTATTTATTTTTTCTTATCTTAGATTTTTTCTTTCCCATTTCTCAACTGCTTGATCTACGTTTAAATTGTTGAACTAACATAAAAAAATTCAATAAAAGATTTTTTAAAATCAATCACGATTTCAGGATATCACAATTCAACCCCTATTATATTTAGAGTCACTTGTTCAACACAAAGATTAGGGATCATTGAAATGGATCTCTTCGGTAGTTACGAGAGTTCATCTAGTGATAGTTCAAGGAACAAATCGCTTATTGATAATAACACTGACTTATTGTCTTCTTTCTCATGTCCAACTAAATCTCCCATGGCGTTTTCAATCTCAAATTAGAGCTCTTTTAATGAAGACGTCATGAATATTAATTCGATTTATCGTGAAGATGATTTGATTTTAGCTTTCTGGATAGATCTAAAGTTTTCCAATACTAGCAATGAGGCTAATGTGATATTTGAACCGTGTTTGACAGGTGAGAAGATCTACATGCCACGTTCTAGGGGGAGGAGGACGAATACATTTATTTTTATATTGGGGTGATCGAGGATTTCGGAGTTGGTATCCCCTTTACAATTATGTAGTCTGAGATTCTTAAGACTATGAATGTCACCCCTTCCTAACTGTACCTAAACAATTGGGCATTTATCTAAGGTTTTGAGATACTACGCAAGGGTCTCTATTCGAGGCACTCACCCATGGAATTACTCGAAAAGCTCTTTGGGGGTTAGTTCAAATATGAAAACTAGAAGCGATCAGACTAAATCACTTATGCCTTTATAAATCCTTATGACCGATGGGATGTGTACCATTATAATTGTATTAGGCCTCAAGGAGGAATAACCCACCTAAGGAAGGCAAAGCACAGTGCCAAGGGAGAGTTACGTTAGAAAGCCACGAGCTGCCTGAATTGGGCCATGAGGTCGCCTGGATTTTAGTGTCCGCCCACCAATTGGTTTTAATCTAGTTGAACTCTCTGCCCCTACTCACTTGCCCAATGAATATGGGATGTGACATGTCACATCATAACAGATTGGAAGAAATGGTCAAAGAGGATAACTGTTGTCTCCATGATCTAAGGAAGAACAACTCTCTTACCCTCTACCTTTCTGTGGGATGAGCGGAGGGAAGCACTTTTTGACTCAAGCCCAATGAGTCTCTATAAATACCTTAGTCTTATGGTTGACGGGGATGGAATTATTTACGTGAGCTAACTCTAAAACACCCTCAACAATCCCTGAATGCCATAAACAATTCTCTAAATACAAGACTACTCTCGTTGTAATATTTTTATCTACTAAATCAATTGATATTTTTAATCAATAATATTTATTAATTTATTATAATTCAAATCTAAATCTATTCCATCGATTCATTTTACTTCCCCAAACTTTTATTAAGGTTTTATTTGAGTGTTTTGAAGAAAAATGAGGGGAGAACTTTGAAAAATAGAAAAGATTAAGTAAAAAAATATTAAGATTTTGGTTGAGAGAGTTTTGGAGGATTTGTATTTATTCATAACATCAAAAACTCTAATTTGTGATAACTCAAAATTTTTATTAAAGAAGAATTTTGAAGGATTTAAACAAATTATTTAAATATAATATTTTTTATTATAACATTTCAAAAATTAAAAATATATTTCTGAAAAGTATTATTTTATCATTCTAAAACAACAAAAATTCAAAAAAAAATTAAATGTTTTCTATATTTTTGTAAATAAAATCTCTTTTTATACCTCAATTCCCTTTCTCTCCGATGAAATCATCTCCTCTATTTCATGCTCATCTAATTCTCCCAAAAGAAATTTGATGAAACACAAAGATATTCACACAAGTCAATACAAACATTTTCTAATTTGTCTATCATAATGTTTGACCGTTACACATCTTCACCTTGAAAATTCCACATCATAAATTTCCTTTCCTCCCCTCATATAAATACAACCTCAAATCTCGTGCCACTTCATTTCCGTACCAGGTACACATTTACTCCTCTTTACTCCCATCTCCCTCCCTCTCTTTCATTCCAATTCCATTTTCATTTCTACCATCTCTTTTCTTCACTGCAGGATCTATGAACCTTCTCATACACCCACCCACACACTAACAAAACCAATACACTAATTTCTCAAAAAAACACAAATTGTGTTCTTGAAAACAAAACATGCGATTTAAATTAGGTAAGCGAGTAGTTCGCTTCACACGATGTTTCTTCCGGAGATTCCGGACCCGACCCGTTTACGTTCGACTCGGTTCCTCACCGGAGAAGAGTAGCACCAACATGAAGAAGCTTCTAACATGGGGTCGGAAGTTAACCACAAAAGCGAAGTCTCTATGTACGAAGAAAAACTCCGGTTATTTACCGGTTGGGTCCGACCCGGTTCATGGAAGCGGGGCAACCGTTCCGAAGGGCTATTTAGCGGTTTATGTCGGTCAGAAAGACGGCGAGTTTCGCCGGGTTTTGGTTCCGGTGGTTTATTTCAACCACCCTTTGTTCAGTGACTTGTTGAAAGAAGCTGAGAAGGAGTATGGGTTTTATCACCAAGGTGGGATAACGATTCCGTGCCGGGTTAACGAGTTTGAACGAGTTAAGACCCGGATAGAATCCGGGTCGGGTGTACGGAAATTCACTCGGAGGAGGCTTCGTTGAAAGCGGTGATGGTTGTCTTTTTGCTGAGGTGGTGGGTAAAAAGGTCTTTTTATATTTTTTTATTTTAATTTAAAATAGGTTTTAGTTTTTTTTTAATGGTGTGTTTGAAATTTTTCAAATAGTTTTGGTCTTAGCTAGCTATTTGCATATTTGTGGAATACCGTGTGTAAATGACATGACATTTATTGATAAAAAAATGATACATTTAGAGTGGGAAAAGTTAATTATTTTAAACTATGGTTATCTAATACGTAACATTTTTAATTTTTATTTTTAATTTTTACATATTATTTATATGATTGGATTGGGATTTGATTATGAATTTTATTTTTATTAGTGATGGAGAAAATGTGGAAGTTAGCTATATATAGAATACATTTGAGAATGATGAAACATAAAATTTACAAAATTTTAAATTTTTTCTAAAAATCTTCAATCAATTTTTGATATGAAATTTCAAACATTCTTTTTATAAGAAAAATTTAAAATATTTCTATAATGTTTTTTTTTGAATTTTCACTTTGTATTTGGATGATTGGAATGAGATTTGATTATGAATTTTATTTTTTATTTGTGATGGAGAAAATGTGGAAGTTAGCTATATATAGAATACATTTGAGAATGATGAAACATGAAATTTACAAAATTTTAAATTTTTTCTAAAAGTCTTCAATCTTTTTTGAAATGAAACATTCTTTTTATAAGAAAAATTTCAAATATTTCTATAATGTTTTCTATAAATATTATTTTATGAATGGAAATAAAAATAGGGAAGTTAAAATAAATGAATATAAGTCATTAATTTAATTTCTACATTTTTAAAGTACAAATTTGAAAGTACTACGAATTATCATTAATTCCATTGAATTGGGCACTAAGCATTCATGATAGTTAGAATGAAGTCAAACTGTTGATATTTCAAATTTATTATTTTGAATTTAATAAAAAACTAAAACCAACATTAAAATCTCTTGTGCATGATATACTCAAATAATTATCAATGTATTGACTGTATAAATGTGTCAAAATCTAAATTTCTAAACTCTTTTTATTTTATTCTCTAAATGAGTCAAGAAAATCTTAGGTTATAAAATATTTAATTCTTTAAAGTAGTAAAAGATATAAATTAAAAAATTAGGCGTTAAAATATATAAAACATGTTAATTTATTATTTGCTATTAAGATTTAATGTCTAAATTAACCGATTTTTAAATATTTTCCTCATTAAATTGTCAGATATTATATTGTCAAATTTCATATATTTTGAATACAAAATTATTTGTTTTATATATTTTAACATTATTTATTATTTTTATAAATTTAATAATTAAGCTAAAGAAATGAAAATATTTTAAAGACTAAATCAACATTTTATTTAAAAAATTAGATTCATCATACTCTCTCCGCAAGAGTTTTGTGGACAAGGTAAAGGTTATGGGAATAATGATAGCGCTACATTGTCATATTCAATGTGGACAAATATAATGCATATTATCTCAAAATATATGCCATACATAATCAAAAATAAGGAAACATTTATATGGCCAATTTTCTTTGATGATATAAAACGATAAGGATTTCAAAAATCAATAATGTCGACATAAATTGGAAATACAAGTTGTCTTAATTATACAAGAAAATGACTTAATTTAAAGTTTGATGGAAAACTAAGTACAATGTGTAAATGATTATTTCAACAAGGGATCAAACTAATTGAAAACTATTTAATATGCTTTATTATTTTCAAAATAAACACTGTTCAAGAACAAAATAATCTCACATTAGGGTTAAAGATAATTTATATATAACATTCATGCACTTCAATTTAACGAGATTGTTTCTTTTAAAGGACAAAGCAGTGACTGTTCTTCCACACAAAGTAGACAATATCTCGTATGCATAGTGACGTATATTTGAGATCGACCAGAACATTTGTGCCATTTTTGGAAACTCAAAGTTTACACTGTGCCTCTTATCCTTTGGCGCCGTTTGTGAAAACTCATAGTTCGCACCATACTCTTTAACCTTAACTGAGGGCAACTGTTCTGGATTGATCGAAAGAGTCATATATTGCTTGAGAATCGAGACTAAGAGTAGTTTATATACTACACTCATACATCTTAACCAAACGAGACACCTTTTCTAAATCTCAAAGATGTGATGGTTCTCACAACCAAAGCGGATAATACATCGTTGTCGCAGTGACGGGAATGAAATTCTGGTGCATGTGCAGAATTCAGATGTCCTAGAATATGCCGTTCGACGTCTGGTCTGACATGATCATAAATGGCAAGGTATAATCCAATAAACATGGTACTGAAAAGAAATAAGAGCAAGACACACAGAATTGTTAACCCAGTTCGGATCTAACTATCCTACATCTGGGGGCTACCAAGTCAGGGATGAAGTCCACTATTAGCAGTATCAATTCAAAGATAAACAACCCGTTTACAACTTATCACTTAATCACTACCCAATGACCCTTCTACCTAGATCCTCTATAGATATGAGAAACCCTTCTCACTCCCAATCATCGCAATGATGTCTAGCAGATGACATCTCAGCCACTGCATCAACGGCTCTTTACCTATACACTAATTCAGCAAGGAAATCATCCTTTCAAGATACAACTTAGAGTTACTTAAAAGCTTCCTCCAAGAACAATACTCCTCTTACTTAACAGTTTCGAGGATCACACTAACAAACTGTCCAACTCACAGGTCGAGTGGTACAGGAACCAACCCTAATAATAGAACTTTACATCTTTGGTTGCGTTGCCAAACTAGGTTACAAAACATCTATATATATAACCTATTCCCAACTGGATTTGGGCCTAGCAAATGAGCTGGCTACAAATCAGCAGAAACTTCTGCTACATAATAAGACTTCAATCTTTAACTTCCTAAAATATCTCCATATTTAGAAAGTGAATATTTTCCACTTCTCAGTTTCAGACTTGAATCTTCAGACCTATAAATCAGCGTCTCATGATTGCATAATATTCCAGAATATTCTGCATCAGTTAAAACCTAACAGAATTAACAAACCACTTCAGTTCTGGCGCGATGTCGAATGAACCTGCATGGGACATCTCGATAGGACATGTTGTTCCAGATGTTAACACTACTTCAGCTCAACATGTTCCAATGCACACTAGGACTTCTTGCTCAACCTGTTCTTCTTTAGCAAGATAAACAGAACTATCTAACATATTGTTGTTATTATTTGTTTTACAAAATTAATGCCAACCCTTAAAATTAAAGAACTAACATTCTCCCCCTTTGGAAAATTTTGGCTAAAACAAATACACAACCATATTACAACTCAGATTTCAACAGCAATTACAATTCTATATTACTGTCAGTAGTCATCAGCAACTACTGAACTTACACAGAACCCATAAGTACAGCAACAAGGAAATGATCTCAAGTTGTCATAACATCTTGCTTGACATCTACATTTCAGTTTTCTGATCATTCCTTTTGCGGCAGGTCTTGATTGATACCTTCCGAAACTCACTTGGTGTACATGAGAAAGAAGATATCCAATACTCCCCCTCAAATCAGGAATCTGAGGAACTTCCTTCTACACATTTATTTTTCCTTTCAAGAAGGATCCAGCTACATAGAAGGACCAATGGTGGCATGAGAGATCTGCCCACCTTGATTGATTAGTCACCCCTAGTCGACAGAAGCGCCAATTTGCCAACCTGGGTAACTCAGAACACAACTCACAACTGTGTTCATAACTCAGGACACAAGTCACAAAAACACTCCATCCATTACGATGGTTATGACTTCCTTCTCGTTATTTTTGATGCACCTGTACTGCAGACCCCATACACCATTTCTCAGCATCTGCGCAAAACTCCCTTTTATCTCCCCCTTTTTAGCCACAATTTGGAAAATAATGCCAACCCAAAACCAACTCCAGGAAATGCTTACCCACATACGAACAAAACCCATTAGAGATAGGAAAGGAAAACACTCACAGTTCTGAAGAGGAGAAACGACTGCTCCCTACAAATAACTGACCAGTAACTTAGGAATTAACGACCCTTGAATATGACTAGGTTCTTGGTCAAAGACCCGCTATTTTAGGTAACAAAAAAAAACTCCATTCAACATTCAATCCCTACCTTCCAAAAACTGCCTTGACTGCCTTAAATGTTTCTCAACTGAATCTTACCATTAATTAGGCCAATAACGTTCCATGCATAGGCAGGAACACGTGTTTTGTCTTATCCTCATACCACCGTCCAGAGTAATTCCTTGTTTGGCTCAAGAAAAACATGTCCTGTACCATGTTCTGACATCTTATCAGACAATGTCTGCTTTTCAGATCACACTGCAGACTTAACCAGCGCACATGCTACAAGAAATCTGCACCCTTGCAGTAACACACCATAGACAACAGCTTCAACTCCCCCTGACATGAACAACCAAAGCTCCTTATGAAGATGAACACTTGACACCAGATGATAGCCCAATGATATTGCCACATTCTCAACATCAAGAACTGCCACTTCTAGTATTTGTTGAGCATAATCTCACCAGGTTTATACCAAGTCCAAAATAAAAGCCCACTTGATTTGGAATTTCACACATATTCCATAACAAATGTCTTTAGATTTCTTGCAACACAAGATAAGGATTGCCACCACCTTTCACTTGTATTGGAAGAACCTTCAGCCATTCACCACTAACAATACCCTTCTGTCCAAGCACCTAATGAAGTCTTCATCATGAAAGTAGTCATGCATTGCCAGAACAAACTACTTATCATCAAGATCAGAATCTGCCCATTCTAATCCACATTATGTCAGAACTGCCACTTCAGACAATAATGCTGCTTCTTCCAACTCCACAAGTACAGTCCCAGACCTTTATCCAGGATACACAAAGAACAATGATGTTGTAACATTATGTAGGACATCAACACTGGATAGAAGATCACACCTTTTGATTCAGTCAGCTGATAAGGCTACCTAAGTTTGTCATCAACCACAAACACTCAGAAAGAATAAATTCCTGAACCATAATATCCAGACTGCAGACTTGCATAATTCTCTGGACAAATACTTAGTCTCCCGTCCAAGTATTTACCCTTATGCATAACATCAATAATAGACAAATACTAAGTCTCCCGTCAAAGTATCTACTATTAGTTAGAATAAGGTCATCTTCTGCATACGTCTGACAACTTCTGATTCATATATTCACAAGTTACTTAAACTTGGATCAGTGACTTGATCTTGGACTTCTTTCTGTGCAAAACAGCCTTGGCTGAACAAGCAACCACCTGAATTGATGTTCCAACATCAATCTCAGTCACACATCTTTACAGAGCTCTTCTGAGGATATCATCTAGTAAAGCTTTGGCACACGAGGATCAAACATCAGTAGCTGATCAAGCTCCCAGGTCACATCACAAACACATTCAGCAGCACACTTAATCCCAAAAGAAACATAATTATCAATCTCCCTCTTAACATCACACGTCCAGCTACATAAAATTGTAACTTACTTCTCCTATCATGTGCTTCTTAGTACCTTGAAGAATGGAAAACATAAGACGCATCTTCATGTTTTCAAGAGCTCACTCTTTGTTCAACTCATAAGTTGAACACAATCATTACTTGTACCAATACTCACATGATCTCAATTTGATCAACTTTTCTCTATTTAAGACTACCAGTACTCCTTTGCAAGAAGAATGCCTTAAATGAATGGAGAACATGAGACTCATCTTCATGTCTTCAAGAGCGCACTCTCTGTTCAACACACCTGCTGAACACATTCACCCACTGCTTGACCCTCACAACAGTACTTGAATCAAGTAGAGACTTGTGATCTCAGGAGACAAACACCATAACATTCTGAACAGAATGTTCTGTCAACAGATCTTAAGACATCAGTCTTGACATTATGAAAAGTATCCAGCTGAACTAAGAAAACAGACACCCCATTTCAAAACAAGTTCTCCAAACTTCCCTTTTTAAGCCTTGGGAACATAACTTATCACATCACAGAAGCATGAGAGTGGTATTCTCTCATCCAACTCTCATCACTCAGACGGCTTGAGACATGTCTTCAAGGTCTTTCAAAACATCATGTATTCTTCCTTAGAATCTGCCAAGAGCACTTTAGAGAATCATACATTCTCCCCTTCAATATCAGCACAGACTGTGATTAGATCATATCAATCCTAAGCACACACAGTCAATACATATCTAGCTTCACAAGATCATTCAGAACATGCCTCCAAAAAGAACATGACCTTGATCTTTGACCTTCATGTCCAAGAAGTCTGCTAGAGATATTACTTCTTGAATCTCAGGATCTCCACTCCTGCAACAAGGACCAGAAATAAACTGACCTCAGGAGTAAATAACATGTTGATCACACCTTGATCAACTCACACATCTAAGATAAGTTTCAAGGCCAGAAACTTCTTAGACATACCACCCAGATGCCTCATCTTCCAGATCAGGAGTAGGTTCCAAACTCATGTGATCAAACCACATTAGTTTAGCACCCAGAGCATCTGTTATGCCATTCCTATAGACATCAGAATTCTGCACAATTCTGACGTGATGTTCTAACACAAGATAGGACATCATTCCAAGGAACACATCAAGAGATCAAGGACTGGAGATTAGTCCTCTTAGGAGTAGAAGCAAAAGTAAATTACTTCTCTTCCTCACACCTTCACTTATCAATGCCTTTATGAGTGGACTTGAACAATAATCTTCAAGTATCGTTGACACTGTAAGTTGAAGCAGTCTTGCATAAATCCCATCACCATAGGATATACATTCAGCGAGGAACAACCTTCTCAGTTACAACCTTAGGAGTTTTCAGATAGATTCGCAGCGGATCAAGATACAAACTCCTCAAGGCCTTCAGGTGTCACATATCAGTCCTAGCAATATAATTCAGGTGACATCACTATACCACAAGTTTGAAAAAAAATCAAACCCCAACACAACAGCTTTTCAATCATTCCTCCAATCCTTCAGTACATGCCACGAACAATCCATCCTCCACTTCTAGGGACCATTCTCACACCTATATGAACTACTCCAAGTTCAAACATCTTTTCAGTAGAAAGCTTCTACCTTGACCATGAACCAGAAAGTATCTTCCCTGGGATCTCATCCAGATACAGAACAGAATGATCTGCTCTGATACCAATTGAAATTCTGGTGCATGTGCAGAATTCAGATGTCCTAGAATATGCCGTTCGACGTCTGGTCTGACATGATCATAAATGGCAAGGTATAATCCAATAAACATGGTACTGAAAAGAAATAAGAGCAAGACACAGAGAATTGTTAACCCAGTTCGGATCTAACTATCCTACATCTGGGAGCTACCAAGCCAGGGATGAAGTCCACTATTAGTAGTATCAATTCAAAGCTAAACAACCCGTTTACAACTTATCACTTAATCACTACCCAATGACCCTTCTACCTAGATCCTCTCTAGATATGAGAAACCCTTCTCACTCCCAATCATCGCAATGATGTCTAGCAGATGACATCTCAGCCACTGCATCAACGGCTCTTTACCTATACACTAATTCAGCAAGGAAATCATCCTTTCAAGATACAACTTAGAGTTACTTAAAAGCTTCCTCCAAGAACAATACTCCTCTTACTTAACAGTTTCAAGGATCACACTAACAAACTGTCCAACTCACAGGTCGAGTGGTACAGGAACTAACCCTAATAATAGAACTTTACATCTTTGGTTGCGTTGCTAAACTAGGTTACAAAACATCTATATATATAACCTATTCCCAACTGGATTTGGGCCTAGCAAATGAGCTGCTACAAATCAACAGAAACTTCTGCTACATAATAGGACTTCAATCTTTAACTTCCTAAAATATCTCCATATTTAGAAAGTGAATATTTTCCACTTCTCAGTTTCAGACTTGAATCTTCAGACCTATAAATCAGCGTCTCATGATTGCATAATATTCCAGAATATTCTGCATCAGTTAAAACCTAACAGAATTAACAAACCACTTCAGTTCTGGCGCGATGTCGAATGAACCTGCATGGGACATCTCGATAGGACATGTTGTTCCAGATGTTAACACTACTTCAGCTCAACATGTTCCAATGCACACTAGGACTTCTTGCTCAACCTGTTCTTCTTTAGCAAGATAAACAGAACTATCTAACATATTGTTGTTATTATTTGTTTTACAAAATTAATGCCAGCCCTTAAAATTAAAGAACTAACAGGGAACTTGAGGTCGACTGGAACATTGATGCCGTTTGTGAGAACTCAAAGTTTGCACTGTGCCCCCTTGCCTATTATATAGTATGCGGGAACTCAAAGTTTGTACATGCCCCTTAGCCTCTGGCGCTGTATATGGAAACTCAAAGTTCACATCTGTGTGTTCTTAGCCTTGATTGGCCAAAACTGTTTCGCGCTAGCCAAAGTCATGAAGGTTTTCACACTCAATGTTGTATGTAGAAACTCAAAGTTCGCATATGAGTTTCTTAGCCTATAGAACTATTTTACTTTGCCCAAAGTCGTGAAAATTTCTACACTTAAAATGGACAATGCCTCGTAGCCACAATGACACAAACTTGAGGTTGTTCGAAAGAAAAACTAACTTTTTTTTTTAAATTATAAAAGTTATTTTAAAAAAGTTAATAATGAAAGACACGCATAATTATGCGATCAATTTTAAATTTAAATCCTTACTCCAACATGTCTTTTATGTATTCAAGGCTAATATTATTGATCTTTATTATGAGCAACAGAGTTTACAACTACTTATCTAAGGGGCGGTGATGACCTAGAAACTCTAATAGTCAAGGCCGGTCCAATCAATTCGGAGGCCCAACTTTACTTTAAAAAATAGGTCTAAAAAATATAAATTTATACCAATTTTTTTTTATTAAAAAAAGTATAAAATAGTTTTTAAAAAATAAATTATAATTTTACATCTATTTTTAAAAATGGGTGTAAAATAGATTTCTACAACAAATAGATTTTACACCTATTTTTAAATAATAGGTGTAAAATGTATTGTTTAAATAATTAAAAAAAAGCCCCCCCCCCCCCCCCAAAAAAAAAATTTGGGCCATTGTTATTCGGCACTTGTTGCACCGACAAATGGTCGGCGTTGCCGATAACCATGGAAGATATTTTCCTTGAAAATGGGAAAACATTTCATCTTCAATCATCATATTCAGCTATCCTAAACATTTCGAATCATGCGCAACCATTCAAATTGAATGTTTTACTAAAGCAACCCAAGTCTTTTGTAGAGGCGGTTAATAACGTCTGTGACATACCACTTAGTCAACTTTTAACTCCTTTTGTCAAAGGGGATAGGTTGGCCATTGCCATTTCAGAGGATGAATATCAAAAGGGATGGAAGCATGTAAGCACAACTTGCACGACATGGTTTTCTCGACAAAAGGCTATAATCCTTTAATGGTCAAGAACTTGAAGATGAAGCTGCTAGGGCTATGAAAATTGATTGGGAAATTGGGGTATCACCTCTCTAGGTAAGAGGATATTATGAATTCTCGTTTTCTTTCTTGGAGGATGTGCGTAGAGTTAGGTTCATATCTTCGTGGAATCTGAAACCAGGTATCTTAAATATGTTCACATGGAGCAAAGATTTTAATCGAACTCTTCTCAAACAGACATCAGCTCAGGTTTGGGTTAGAATCTATGGCTTGGCACCTGAGTGCTGGAGGCCAAAAATTTTTTTCGCTATAGCCAGTAGTGTCGGAACACTGTTATGCACAGACTCAACTTTAAATAGTAGTTATTTTGAGAGACCTTTTGGACATTTAGACAGGTGTAACACCTCAAAATTTTCCTTTTACCTTTAGCACTAACTGGCTTATGTTTCATTTCATTTTGCATTATCATTTGTGCATATCATTAGTTCTTAGCATAGGATCAAGGTGTCTGAGTTAGCTCAAAGGGAAGAAGATGTTTTCCAGAGCTTCAAGCAAAAGTTCATGTGCATTGTCCAGGAGATTAAAAGGAGAGATAGTTCTTGTTTCCATCCATACTCAAGCCACAATGGAGCCTTGGACCTCAAGGCATATTAATGAGGCCATCACCTCATCATATGATCAAGCTTGACAAGAGATTTCAAGGGAATCACCCTCTCCTAACCAGTGCAAAATTAGGGTTTTGGGATCCTTGAGTTTAACACCCCAATGGGCAAGATCTTTGAGCTTTTATCATCTCCAAATGGTGCATCTCATCTTTGTTTGAGAGGATACACTTCATATTCAGAGGAATTTGGATTTTGAAGATGTGTTGATTCCTTATAGACTGAGGGTCCCAAAACTAGGGTTTGCCATAAAATCAGTTTATTTCTGATTTTTTGGGCAAGACTTGATTCTATGGTATTCCTCATGTCCCCAAGTGTTTAAGGTTGGAGGATGGTCCATCAATTTGGTTTGGAAGAGTTTCAATTGATCAATTGATTGAAAATCAGGAGAATTGGGGGAAAAGTCAACTGTGCAGAGGAAAAAGTCAACTCTTGACTTTTTGAGGTCATATTCATGTTCCTCATCTCAAATATGTCCATTGATGAAGATTTGGTCAAGATATATCAAGTGATTCACCAAAAATCAAAAAATGTGAAAAGTTTCCAAAAATAGAAATTAGGGTTTCCTAATTTGGTAAGTTTTGGCAAGTTGAAGGATCATCTTTGGAGCTCTTTTTCTCTATGTTCCAAGCTCCAAACTCAAAGTTTATGGAGGCCTATCAAAATTTCACATTCCAAACTTCAAAACCATACCAAGAACATGTCCATTGGATCAAAATTGAGAGAGATATGATCAGTTCAAGTTGGGAGAAATCAAGGCATTTTGGGCCTGCCAACCAAGTCATGACCAGCCAGCTCGGAGTAAATTAATCAAACACCTTATGTGCATAAAGGGTCCATATTCATGGCCAACTCTCCCCATGCTAGAGGCTTCAAATGAAAAAGTGTCCAACATGAAAGTTGTTCCCCTTGCATCCCTCTACAATTTTGATGTTGAGACTTTCTCCATTTGATCAACATATCTTAAGATATTTGAGGCTAAAATTGTGACAATCAAGAGATGAAGTTTTGCCCACCACGACCAAGTCATAGGCAGGCCAGCCTGGGCAAAAAAAAAAATCAATGCAATTGCATGGATTCCACACCACTTTCCTTCATGATTTAGACCATGATTTAAGTTGCTTTCAACATCCATGTTGTTCTACCCCATACCCTCTTTCCATAGAGACCAAAATATTGCATTTTCATTCATCAACCCTTGAGATATTTGCCTTCAAGTTTAGCATCATGAGCATGTCCCTTATCCTAGCAAGTAATGGAATATTGTTGCATTTGCTGGTGTGTAAACATGCTGCATTGTTGGTAGTACATTTCACGCGCATCACACATCATCCTTATCACCTTTACCATATTTTACCATGCAAAGATCTTACATCATGCATACCACATGACACTTACCACATATAAAAGAAAGAGTAAAACTTAGACTACAAGTTTAATCGTACCAGCTCATGCTCACTAAACCATCACCATTATCATTATAGTACACCATAAAGCCATGACCATGCATATGGAATAACAACCTGTGTTGCTCACTAATCTCTCTCTCATGTTCAACTTTTTAAACCAAGCTCTAACTACACTTTAACCATGATTAAACCCACATCTAAACCATAGTTAGCAGCTTAACCACTCTTAAACTCAGCATATAAAGCCCATAACCATCATGATAACAAAATTCAGTGAGGGTCATAACAGAATTTCTCACTCTCAAATTCTCACTCTTTCTCTCTCTTCGAAGCGATTGATCAATAGGGTTTCTCTCTGTAAATTCAGCATGATCCTCTTCATTACCATGATTTCTTCTCTCTCTATGCCTTGAATCATCACTGAAGCTACATAGAAGCAAGTTACATTTTCTCCATTTTCAACAAATTTGTATCAAAGCAAGATTTCAAGGATTCTATTGCCTTTATTTGGCCAGTTTTGAGGCTACAACCATCAAGGACTCCTCTGGTCTTCTTGCACTGAATATTTTTAACAAAGCTCAGGTTTTAGATTCAAACCTTTCTTGCAGTTTCCATGTCTTGTAAGCTTGCTTTCTGGTGTTTCGAAGTCCCATAGGGTGAATCTCTGGCTAGTTGATAGGCACATTAGGTGTTTAGTTCAATTTTTAGGGCTCAACTGTTTGCCTTCGATTTGAATTATTCATGCTTGATTTGTGAAAACAAATGGCATATTTGGAATCCTCATGGAATTCTGAGTGAAATAGTGTGCTCATGTGTCTTTTCTGGGCGTGGAAACCGCCGTGGCCGGCGGAGCTATCACCGGAGAAGGTGACCGGAATAACCAGTCCGGTCGTCCCTCCCTGAACCCTAGCGAAGCTACCTTTTAATCTCAGCCATCCTTGTGTTCTAATCCAATGCACGAAATTGCGCCAACACATTAATGACACCATCCCTAGCACGTGCTCCTTTTTTGCTGAGTTATTTTGAAATAATTGTTCACATGTGGCAGTTTCATGTTAATGTATCATGCGCGTGCATTGTGGACCCTTAGATGTGCGTATTTTCTTGATCATCATGTGTTTGACTAAATCAATGGCCATGATTAAGTCAATTTGTTGACTGAGCAACACCACATGCATTGCAGGCTAGTTAGTATATTGGGCCTAACTCTTTTGATATGCACACCCCCTCCTTTTGAGCCCAGCGTGTATTATAACTGCTTATATGCTTTCGTTGCACCCCATGGCATTTTCTCATTTTTTCTATTTTTTTATACACGTTTGAAAACGTTTTTGTAAAAATAGTTCATTTTCACTAAAAATTCCAAGAAAAATCATGATTGGTCCTAACCCTCTCTTTTAATTTTTGGTATTTTTTTATTTTCATTTTTGATTAATTTTGATGCCTGTTTTGGAATTCTCTTTGTGTTGTACCTTAATGAGCATAGTTTGTGAGACTTGGTGCACAAATCATTTTCTAAAAAAAGTTTGGTATTGATTTTTTACATGGAACTTAACATGAGATATTAGGACATATTGAGCACTACTGTACCATTTTATGGGATTTCTAGGGGATACTTGATTGGCTTTTGAGTGTCATCTTGTATGTGTTTGTTCAATGACTATAGTGCATGCTATAGGTCTTGTTTAAACATGATAACAAGTGAATTTTTGCTCATTATTTTGTATATTGTTTAGCCTCTGATTACACTCCATCTCACTTATTTCCTTTGAATTTTTACAACATTTAATCATGCTTTTGTTAATTGTTAAAGTACACCTTGATTGTGTAGATGTTTAGAGTCCAAGTATTAAGGCTTTATGTTCATTGTGTAACCATTCAACATGATACTTGTGCATTCATTTGTGTACATGTTTAGGCATCCTTATAGGTCTTCTAAAGCCAAATTATAGGTCCCTAAATCCTAACTTTGATTGATTTGTATAGACTTAATTGAACATGGATTGGCATTTGATATTTGACTCTTCTTTGTCTACTTTGTCTTATGTGTTGCATACCATATCTTCATGAAGACTTATATGACTTAAAATCTATCCTAACTTGACTTACTTTCTATTTTAGATCATCTCTAACCATCCATTTGTGACTCATAACTCCATTTTTACTTGTTTGAAAACCCATGACTTGTAAACATTGTTTGTGTGATCCAACTGGTCCTAACTTGAGTTGTTTGTGTGATATGATCAAAGTGATGCATGTAATTCACATCCCATCTCATTGCACATGACCTATAATATTCCAAAACATACACATTCACTTGCCTATACCATATGGCATATAATTTCTTTGCACACTTCACAAAACTTGAACTTGATTTGTCTTTTCCAAAGTGAACTTTGTTTGTTAAGATTGTTTGAACCTTGTGTGATCTACTTCTTCCCTTTCTTTTAGGACTTGTATGAGACCTATTAGAGTTCAATAGCCTATGAACTTGACATGTCTAATATGCCTTTGATCCATTTGAACTTCATCTTTCATTTACTTCTAAAGTACATTAATGATTGAGTACTTCTTTGAACTAGTTTTGCACTTACTTCTCTTCTAGCTTCTAAATGACATGGGTTGTGTATGAACATTATAGGTCTTTTATTTTAATTCCAACTTCATTTAAAGTGTGATATGCTACTGACTTGGGTACTCATGCATGATTCATTTCACTTACATGACTTCTTTTGGTTTGTTGTATCTAATGTGTGCATAGTTTGAACTTGTATGAATTTCTAAGACCTAGATTGACTTAGTTTAGTTTCATTTGACATCTTAACCTAAGTAGAGACTGTTAAGACATACCTACTGACCTTGGATGATCCTTAAATCTTAGGACCTTTCCCTTTTTGTTTAACATTTGTTTGCTTCTTAAGTTGTCTTCTTAAGACAACTAGTCTTGTTTGGTTTACTTTTTGACACTTGTATTCATTACTTGTGATCGTTTGGTACTAACCTTTTGTGTAGGGACAGAGGTAAGTCACTTGAACATGTGGATGGTTATCCATGCTCATTCCTTCTTTCATCTCTCTTTTATTTCTCTTTCATTTCTATGTGTGGATTACATGATATGATGCTTGATTGTGTAGAACTCTCTCACACCCCTTTGGGATCCTAGCTCATCCTTAATTTTTTATTAAGGTGAGGTAGGATAAGCATTAGATAGTTCTATCCCTATCTTTTCTTTAGACTTAGGTTGTTCTTAAACCTCCCCTTAGGGCCACCTTTGCATGATAGCATTAGGAACAATTAGATCCCCTTAGTGTTTTCTTTTCGACTTGAGTCTTCTCCTCTCATCTCAAAACATTAATAAAAAATGTGTAATAAAGGCAACAAGTATTGTATGCCATGAGCCTTAAGTACATGGGAAATGGAAGGAGGAGGGTTTCCCTCCGCCTTTCTAGAGTGTTAGCATACGTCCTGTTAGGACGACCATGCGACGCATTCGTTCCTATATCATAGACTTTAGTGCAATACATGTTACAAACACCAATCAATCAAAACACTGTTGTCTAAAAAACAAAAACAAAATTCAAATCATTTTCATCCTTCCGGATTAATAGGATTTCAACTATTTTCAGAAAGGGCACGTTAATTTCGTCTCGTCGCAAACAGGCATCGACCCTAACTTCCGGACGCGAACTTAACGTCGCTTATAAAAAACACGCGGACCTTGTTAGGTCGAACTACGACTGCTCTGATTTCCTCTCTCTAGTTAGATTGAGGATACTTAGGCACAAGACGGCGATGTCTTGGCGAGCAACCTCCCCCCTTAGTTCGTGTCCGAACTACTTTGACTCTGACTTTCCCATTGCACGAGGGAATACGTAGGCATAGGACGAGCGATGTCCTATCGAGTCACTTCTTTTTTCTTTTCTTCTTCGTCTCTTCGTTCTTTTCCGTTCTCCTTCCCTTCTCCTTTCCAGTAGCAGTGGAGTTCCAGACGATGACACCCTTGGATCGAGACAGCAAGCGTGGATCCTATCGAGTACGATGGATGTGTGGGGGTGTTAATACCTTCCTCTCGCGTAACCGAATCCCTTACCCGTTTCTCTTGGTCGCGAGACCATGTTCTTTTCCTTCCCTCGGGTTTACGCAGTGTTTTCTTTCCCTCTCTTGGGATAAATACACATTGCTGGCGACTCTGTTTCTGCGCCACTTTCGCGTTTGTACTTGGATGAAAATCCCGGGAGCGACAACAGGGTCCTGGTAGACATGAAGTTTTCCAAGGAACTACGGTATAAGGTGTGGATGGAAAGGAAATGTTATGACTTTTTTGTGGAGTTAGAGTATGAGAACCTTCTAGAGTACTGCTCCATGTGTAATATTATTGGTCATAATTTAAACAGTTGTAAAAGGAAGAGGGGAAGCTGAAGTTGGTAGAGACATGGGACATCAAAGAAAGACTAACAAGAAGGTTTATGTGAAAGTGAGCAATAAGGTGCAAAGAGCGGAAGATGTTAATCCTAGTGAATACCTGAATATAGAGGCCATGATTCAAAATGGACTGTAAGTTACAAAAGCCATAGAGGTAGATAAGGTAGCTGATCCAAATTTAGTTTGTCAAGCACAGATGGAAGTAGATCCTATAATAGTTTTAGAATGGAGAAGGGATAATGACAAGGAACCTCAACCGAATTTCATAGAGACAGGTGAGGCTGATATTTTAGAAGAGGATTCTAGTTTTATTGATGCTACACAAGACATAAATGAGGAGAAAGTCCGTTATACAAACTTCAAACAGGTTACAGATGATTTGGAGTTCTTGAACTCGTCCAGGCCAATATGGTGGAAATTGAGCAAGTTAAGCAAAAGATGGGAGTCAGTATGCATGATGATAGGAACCTGAATGCTGATGGGTTTTAGAAAGTCAAATCTAGATCGAGGAAAAAATATCAACAGAAGCAAGCATCTAGGAGAAACTATACAACAAGCTCAAGGCACGGCAGTGCTCGAAATTCTCCATGAATTGCATTTATTGGAATGTGAGAGGTATATCCAGCTCTCCTACAAAATTGGCTTTAAAAAGGTTAATCCAGTCTAATCATTCTCAATTTGTTTTTCATTAAGGAGTCTTGTATGGAGGAAAATTCTTTTCCCCATTCCTGACATAATAGGCTTAATCTCAAATTTTTTGCTATTAATAATAAAGTTCATAATTATCCCAACTTGTGGTGTTTATGTGACAATATCATTAATCCTGACATAGTGGACATATGTGATCAACATATTTCTTTTTCTTTTAAGTCTAATGGTAAGACTCTTGGCATTTTTGTGGTGTATGCTTCAACTTGCTATTTGGCTAGGAGGAAATTATGGAGTAGGTTGCAGAGTGTGTTAAATCAGGTTAGTCTTCCCTGGTATATTATTGGTGATTTCAACACCATAATCGCTGCTCATGAATATAGTGGATCCTTTACACCTTCTAGAGGCCCCATGGAGGAGTTTGCTAACTGGATAAATATTAATCATTTAGTGCATATTCTTACTATTGGTGCTAAATTTACCTAGTCTAATGGGAGGAGTGGAGTCAGTCATACTAAAAAAAGATTAGACAGGGTTATTTGAAATCAGAAGTGGATTGATGTTTGCATGAAAACTTCTTGTTCCTTTTGTTAGAAATAAATCAGATCATTATCCTCTCCTTATTTACTTTGATTTCCAGGAAGCCAAAGTTAGGTCTTAACTTAGATTTATTCACACCTAAACCCTTCATCAAGATCGCCAACGAGTGGTGGAAGACTCTTGAAAAGTTAAAGTGGTTGGATATCCTATGTTTATTCTTTCAAAGAAGCTTCAAATTCTTAAATCAAGCTCAAAGCTTGGAACATAAATATCTTTGGGACTATGCATGATCAAGGCAAGAAAGTAGAAAAGGATATTGGTTGCATCCAGTCGAAAATTGAGCAATATGGTTACAATGATGAGCTAGTTGTCTTAGAAAGGGAAGCTTAAGTTAAGTTGGATTTGGCACTCAACATTGAGAAGCTAATTTGGAAAGAAAAGGATATAGTGCAATTGCATGCAGAGTGTAACAGCCCGATTTAGAATTATAGATTATTCTATTTATTTATTTAATTTAATTGGTGTGAAATTAATTAAATAATTATTTTGTGTGAATTATGTGAATTAATTAGTTGGTTGGGTAGAATTAATTAATTAAAATAATATAAATAGGGAATTAGTAAGAATAGGGTTGAAAGAGTGAATTAATAGAAATAAAGGGGAACAAGGAGTAAGAGATTTAGTTAGTAGGGCCAAAGATGTAATTAGAAAGAGATAATTAATTATTTATAAAAATAGAAAATTAGAGAGAGATAGCTCTCATTGTAAGAGTGCGTGAAATAGAAAAGGGTTTTGGAGAGAAAGCTTGAAGAAGAGTGCTAAGGCTTGAGGGAAGAACATCAATTCACCTTACTTTTGCTGAAAATTAGGAAAATCTAAGGTTAGGGGGGATTATTACTCTATGGGTGCTAAATCATGAAGGATAAAGGGGTTTCCTTAACCTCAAATAGTGACTGGTCATCTATGAATATGTGATGTGAATTTATGAACAATTGAATGATGAATATGTTTGTATGTTGAGCTTGATTATGTCTACCATAATTAATTTGAATTGTAATGATAGATGGTTGTTGTATGGCGTGTTCTTGGGTTTGATGAAAATTTGGTGTTTTAGGGAATGATTATTGAGTGATGAAATCGTGAGGAAAAACTGTAGTTGTGTCGATTTAATTAGTTTCGATCCATTGATGATGTTAGAATGTGATTTTGAGAGTTTTAAATCGATTAATTTGGGACTGTTATGAGATTTGATGGTCTAGAAATTGATGTTGTCACATAACAGAGGAAACTAGAATTTTTGGGAAAACACACAGTGACAATCGGTTGTTCCTACATGACAACCGATTGCACTAGTGTAAATTTTTAGAAATTACACTTATTCAATTGGTTGTAGCATGAGGACAATCGATTGTCATGCTTTGCAAAAACATGATTTTTAGGGGTCTGGCACTTGGTGACAGTCAGTTTTCACCTATTGACAATCGGTTGTCACTGTATTTAATACTATGATATGTTTTAACGTTTTACCTCATAACTTTTTAACCGTATATCCAATCGACGTGCCGCTTGAGGTTGAAATTCTAGCATAGCAGATTGCAGATTTTATAACACATGTCCCGACATTGTTCTCTGTATAACTTTAAAACAAGGGCAGAACAAATAAGCTGATACACTGAATATCAGCAACAGATTCACCATAGATGTTTCAACATCTGTTACGACATGTTAATTAATACTGAACTATAAATTGCAGAATGATAAACAACGCAGAATATGATGACCAAGTTCGGTGCATATCACCTACATCTGGGGGCTACCAAGCGAGGAAGAAGAATCCATTATCAGTAGTATAGTTTTATGTAAACAACCTCTGGTTTATAGTAAACAACCCGTGGTTTACCTATCACTACCCAATGAAAAATTTATCATTAGAAGTAACATCTAATTGATAAGAGAAACCCATCTCACTCCCTAAATCATAACATGTGATATCTAACAGTTACAATCGACAGCAACTGCATCATCCTACTTGAAAGAATCCTCTTTCCATGCAAAGTTCAGCCAAGCATTCTCGACTAACCACACAACTTGGATTTACTTCAAAGCTTCATCCAAGAACAATATACAATTCATTATCTCAAGGTTTCTGAATCTGTATAAATATTTATGTCTACCACAGTGTATCAAACCGATACAAAGGGAGACTTACAACACAAGAAAGCCCGCGACTTTCAAAACCCTAAACCCTATTTTCTACTTTACAAGTATTACAGAATAAGATTCTCAAGTCCCTTACTATCCTAGGTATTGGTCTTCTGAAATTCTGGCCTATGCAGATAGCAGATGTCCTAACACATGTTAAGACATTGTGCTACATAATCATTTAAACATAGAGGCGCAACAACAGACTGATACTTTAAATATCAAAACTGCAGGATCATAGATGTTACGACATCTGATCCAACATGGTAATCAAGACTGAACTGAAAATTGCAGAAAGATAAACAACACAAAAATTGTTAACCCATTTCGGTGCAAATCATCTACATCTGGGAGATACCAATCCAGGAAGAAGACTCAACTATCTATAGTAAACTTATAAAGTTAAACTCCCCCGTTTACAACTTTATCTCATAAATACCACCCAATGAAATCTTTATCAAAGAACACCCTCTTTGATATGAGAATCACCACTCATTTCCCCTGATCATAATCTGTGATATCTAACAGTTACAATCTCCAGCAACTGCATCAATCTGTTCAATTGAAAGACATTCCTTCCAATAACAATATTCAGCCAAGACTCTTGATTAACAACCATACTCGGTTTTGCTTAAAAGCTTCAACCAAGAATAATACTCAACTCTTGCTTCAAAGCTTCGAGTGAGAATAATTTACAATAACCTATGTCGACCACATAGTATCAAAAGATACATGGGTGACTTACAAACTACACAAGAGACTCTCAAAACCCTAAGCCCTTATGTTGCACCGACGGCTTGTCGTTGTTGTATATGCTTGCTATTTTAGGTCTAGGAAGTCCTTATTTATAGACTCTTCCAGAATGGGCTTGGACTCTTTAATTAGGTCCAATCTTCACATTGTAAATCTTCTGCAGGATCTTCACATAAAAATAGGAACAAATCTTTTATAGTTTCCTAAAAACTCTCAAAGATCCTTTTATGAAATCCAATTAAATCTGGACTTGCTCCTAATAAATCTTCTTGACCTGCATATAATGATGATGTATATCTAAAAGATCCTCATCAAATAAAATCAAATCTGTCAAGAGATATAAAATAGCAGCTCCTGCTGTACCAGATAAAGATGTCGTGACATCTCTTTCGACATCTTGATTAAAAGTCACATGATAGAAAAACAGCAACACCTGCTATACCAGACTAAGATGTCATGACATATGTCTTCGATATCTGTTTGAAACACATAACAGCAGTACTTGTTGTACCAGACCAAGATGTCATGACATCTGTCATGACAGTTGATGAAGATGCTTCAACATCTTACTCGACATCTTGCCAAGTATTATAACCACATATGTACTGATGTCTGATCAACCATGTCAGGACATCTTACCCAACATCTTGCTGTAAACTTGTTTTAGCCAAAATGTAGCTAATCAAAGACCTAACAATCTCCCCCTTTGGCAAATTTTGGCTAAAACAACCTTTGGATGACACATCCAGCTCCCCCTTATGGAAACAACAAAAGAACACTACTACTACTTACTTCTCCCCCTTTTTAGCCATAATATACCAAACCAAGCAACTATGCATTAAAGGAAATCAACCTAAAGCAAGCAAGTCAGTAGCAGAACACATCCAACTCAGAAGCTTGTACAATCTGACAGGTTACAATACTCCCCCTGTCATAGATACTCAGTGCTCCTTTGCAAGAAGAACACCCTAAATGAATGGAAAACATAAGACGCATCTTCATGTCTTCAAGAGCGCACCCTTTATTCAACACACCCGCTGAACGCATTCACCTAATGCTTGACCCTCAAGCAAACCATGTACCACACCTGTACAAAAATCAGATATAAGTTCTCCCCCTATCTTTCTCAACAGATGTTTCTTCATCAAGAACCACCCAAAACCACTACATGATATCCCATGACAACTTCATGATCATATAGTTCGTGAATACCCAGAATGCATCGGTGTACCATAGCCAACAAACTCTTGGATTGAGACCAAAGCTCCATTGATCCCTCTCGTCCAGAAACCATCCATACACCACACGAACTCCTCCTTAATTCTTATGTATGAATCTCTTTGTTCCCTGATATACAACCCAATTGAATCAAAATGCTTCACATTCCTCAAAGAGACACACAGAGCCCCTTAGTTTGATAGCTCACCAAGATATTCTTCGCACTTGAAGAACGTCAAACACATGCTCCAGAAATCTTCAGCCCATTTGCTCCACAAGCACCAAATGATTTACTTCTAGCATGTCCCATTTACATCAGACTTCCGAGACAGTCCTTTACCCATCATTCTCCCGTATTATAAGATAAATACCTCTTGAACAAAATGTGAGTGTCAAGTTCTACACTCAGAACTTAGTACCCTACTCCAAGGATAACGAACCCAAACAAAATATTCTAACATCAGTTAGGACATCTTCCACACATCATAGACACCACACACCATGGTTCTTGATATGCTCCACCACTGGACTTACTATCAGCATAGTAATCCAAAGTGAAGATCTTCACACAACACTGCGCCACTAGTTTGAACAAAGAAAGCAGAGAGAGAAAAACTCTCATCCACCAAAAGAAGGTATACTTCCATCCTCAACCCAGAACTTCTGCCACAAGCTCCAAGAGAACCAGATCCTCCTTACGTTTTCAACTAATTACTCTTCTGCACAAGAGCAATCAGTTTCAAGCATCCTGCTTGAATGCACACAATGAAACCAACCAAATGCCACCTTTTGATTGATATCACTCTCCTTCAGAACTCCCACAAGATACACTGATCCACCAATGAAAACAGATCTTCAAGTCACATAAACTACTTGCACCATAGCAAAACATCTTGGATTCACCAAGCCTCTTAGTCATGTAACATCTTCCCATCCATAGCTCCCGCAAACTGCATGAGATAGACCTTTTTGAAGCATCCATAACTTCCATTCTCCTGTAGATCACCTTATCTTAAGTTGATGTGCCACATCACTAGCTGAGACTTCTGATGTTAAGCTAGATGTCAGAACATTCTGATACAACATCCAACTGTTGAATTTAGCTCCTCCTTCTACCACTTAGAAGAACCTCATCCCTTTGTAGAACAAGAGTTCCATGCTCTCATAGACTTGATTCAACACCAAGTTTGAGTAGACAACCTCCATCCTGCTTTAAAACTCCAAAGACTTCACACCTGCCACGTCTGAATCTTCAGAAAATAAGTAGTCCAAGACTACACCATAGCCATACCAAAGAATGCCACTTTCTTTAGTATAGCAGACTGTAGAAAGTCAGAGATAACTGCCACTTAACTTTGACTTCCAAGAAGAGCAAGATCTATGCTCCAAAGTACCTAGATCATAAATAAACTGATCCAAGCTATAACCATCAAGATTATGATGTCTTCATCTTCATCTTCAACAACATCAACGTCCAGACCAGTTTCTTGCCAGGAAACTCTCTAGAGAACACATGCTTCTGTCACACCCGACTGAAGCCACTTCTTAGGTCACCACCTAAGACAAAAACAGATGCTAAAGCGTATGCAGTACCCCTTCCATGATTCTGCACAAACTCTGATGATGAGATGTTCCAACATCTTGTTGAACATCAGCAATCTGACTTTCAAGGATAATCAATTAAATACTTGCGGACTCCACAAATAGCAATTGATCTTAAATCCTTGTGCAATAACCCTTCTTCACTGTTGTAGCTAAGCTCCACCAGATCACTTCATGAACTCTTATCAAGTATTCAATCTTTTGCAAGTATCTTCTTTGAAGAACAATGTGAAGATACCAAGGCTGCCACCCTTGACTCAACTAACTAAGATTCTCTCTGAACAAATCTTATTTACCTCAACAATTCTGAACGCTCCAATCAGATTAGATCCACTCTTAGGGTCAAGAGAGATGAATCCCTCCTTGCTGTTTTTAGATGGTGAAAATAAATCACCTCCACTTTCTTTAGATTTTGTTTCAAAGAAACACCTTCTAGTCAGAACAATAACTAGAAGACTCCAGATACACGACTTAGATGCCTTTATGAGTGGACTTGAGAGAATTCTCAAGTATCTTCGACATTCTAGCCGATCAATAATTTATCAAACTCCCAGAGCTAAAACTTGATAAACTTAACTCAACTCCTCTCCTCTTCAATCTGACTCCAAACTGCACCAGGAAACCAAGCTTCCAAGTACCAAGTCATTATAGCAGATATCTACCAATAGCTTCCTTCACTCCATCGCTCCCGACTTTGGAATAAAAGAATGCAGATATCTTCACATATAGAGGCCGACGATTGAGATCTTCCACCAACTGTCTTCAGTAACAACTCCAAAATCCCATAATTCTAGAGCTCTTCCATCAGAAACAGATGCAGCGGAACCACCAAGGAATAGATCCTGCTTTCCCTAATAAGATGTCAGAACATCTTATAAGACACACCAACAAGAGAACTAGCCACTTCTCCTGTAGTTGTTATAGAACCTCCTCAGCAACATGAATAACCTCCAGGTTGCTCCCTACGATCCAGAACATCCATCTCATTAATTAATACCCTTGAGTATGTCTGAGTTGATTGATCTGATCCTCAAAAATCCTCTTTGTTTAAAGCCAGAAAGTATCTCCCAAAGATCTCATCCAGAACCAAACAGAATGTCTGCCCTGATACCAATTGAAATTCTGGCTTATGCAGATAACATATGTCCTAACACATGTCAAGACATTGTGCTACATAATCATTTAAACACAGAGGTGCAACAACAGACTGGTACCTTGAATATCAGAATTGCAGGATCATAGATGTTACGACATCTGATCCAACATGTTAATCAAGACTGAACTGAAAATTGCAGAAAGATAAACAACACATAAATTGTTAACCCCGTTCGGTGCAAATCACCTACATCTGGGGGATACCAATCTAGGAAGAAGACTCCACTATCTATAGTAAACTTATAAAGTTAAACTCCCCCGTTTACAACTTTATCTCATAAATACTACCCAATGAAATCTTTATCAAAGAACACCATCTTTGATATGAGAATCACCACTCACTTCCCCTAATCACAATATGTGATATCTAACAGTTACAATCTCCAGCAACTGCATCAATCTATTTAATTGAAAGACATTCCTTCCAATAACAATATTCAGCCAAGACTCTTGACTAACAACCATACTCGGCTTTGCTTAAAAGCTTCAACCAAGAATAATACTCAACTCTTGCTTCAAAGCTTCGAGTGAGAATAATTTACAACAACCTATGTCGACCACATAGTATCAAAAGATACATGGGTGACTTACAAACTACACAAGAGACTCTCAAAACTCTAAGCCCTTATGTTGCACCGACGACTTGTCGTTGTTGTATATGCTTGCTATTTTAGGTCTAACGAGTCCTTATTTATAGACTCTTCCAGAATGGGCTTGGACTCTTCAATTAGGTCCAATCTTCACGTTGTAAATCTTCTGCAGAATCTTCACATAAAAATAGGAACAAATATTTTATAGTTTCCTAAAAACTTTCAAAGATCCTTTTATGAAATCCTATTAAATCTGGACTTGCTCCTAATAAATCTTCTTGACCTGCGTATAATGATGATGTATATCTAAAAGATCCTTATCAAATAAAGTCAAATCTGTCAAGAGATATAAAATAATAGCTCCTGCTGTACCCGATAAAGATGTCGTGGCATCTCTTTCGATGTCTTGATTAAAATTCACATGACAGTAAAACAACAACACCTGCTATACCAGATTAAGATGTCATGACATCTGTCTGAAACACATAACAGCAGTACCTGCTATACCAGACCAAGATGTCATGACAGTTGATGAAGATGCTTCAACATCTTACTCGACATCTTGCCAAGTATTATAACCACATCTGTACTGATGTCTGATCAACCATGTCAGGACATCTTACCCAACATCTTGCTGTAAACTTGTTTTAGCCAAAATGTAGCCAATCAAAGACCTAACATCTTCCTTTTATAGTCTTTTGTCTTGGGCTTCAGATTTTTAGCCTAATGATTCCTTGATCCACTGCTGTGATTTCTCCTAGAATCTTGAAATAGATTTGCAACAGATTTAAAACCTGCTATATCAGTCCAGGATGTCAAATTTGGATGTTGGGACATTTTATTCGACATCTTTGTCTTCTGTAGCATTCTTCGTGTTGTTCATCTTGTTCTCTAGGATAATTCTTCAAGTTGGAACATTGTGTTTGACATCAAGTTTTACCAAAATTTAAGTCAAATCTTTTAGAGTCTTCAATCTCCCCCTTTTGAAATTTTTTAGCTAAAACTCCTTTTGTACAATAAAGCCAGGATGCTCCTGACGTCTCTTCACCCTGAGTGGTGGTTATGATTGGAATACTGATGTGAATCCACTCATATTGGTGTACATGAGGAAGAGAATGACTAACATTCCCCCTTACCCCATGAATCTATACTTCCTCACCTAGGGGAAGAATTTTGCTACTGAAGCAACCAAACACCAACGCGGGTAACTCAAAACACAGGACATGACTGTGTTCATAACTCAGAGCACAAGACACAAAGGAAGGACTCAAAACATAATGGAAACCTGAGACTCAGACAGTATGTCAGAACATCCTGTCCAACATCCTTGCAAAACAGCTGCAAGAACAGACTCAACCCCTGTATCTTTCTCCCCCTTTTTAGCCAAAAATTGACAAAAGCATCCAAGATAGCCCTAAACCCAAACATTACTTATCCAGACACGAACAAATGTCATTAGAACAAAACTCAACATGAGGCAGAAGAAGACAAGGACCCTCTTTAAATACCCGAGCCATTACCGTAGGATGTAACGAACCATTGAAAATAACGAAGGTCAATTCAATAAGAACATTAAATGAGGAATAAAACTTCCAAAAAAAACAATGCACCGGCCAAAACACTTTTGATTATTTTTTCTTTTAAGGGGAACCATCCAAAGAATACACACATCTCAAGACACATATTTAACACGCCTTTTCTAAGACATAATCTACCCCGTCCAAGACAATCAGCTTGGAAACAGCCACATGTCCTAAACAATGTTCTAACACCTTGTCACACTTTGTTTAGTCCCCCTTGTAACCTCTGATGCATAGTCACAATTCTATTCAATGAGCTCCAAGACTAATCCTTTCAACCAGGAGAAAGAGAATAACTGACCAAGATGTTAAGACATTTCTTCAAGTATCTCTCAGTTAGCAACAAAGACTCCCAAGAAGCTTTATCTACTTCTGCAGAGAAAAATAAATTCTCCCAGAAACAAGCAATGACTCTCAAGACACTCCCAAGAAGCTTGTACAACTCTGATTTAATCCATTGACACCCAATGACATAACCAAAAACAACCTGTCAAGTTCAACCAGAACTATAACAGTATCACAATGTCACGACTCTTGTCTGACATTATACCCTCACCAGAGGTATTCTATCATAGACTGCTTGAAACAACAGACAATCTTGATAAAAAACTGTAATACTACAGCAACAGATAGAAGTCCAACTCCCCCTATCAAGAATAACCAGTGCTCATTTGCAAGAAGAACACTTCAAAATTGTTAATTCTTGGAGTTGGCTAGAATTTTGGTAAAACAATGTTGATGTCATGGTTGATGTTTCAACATGAGTTTTTAACATCCTTGTTATGTTTAGTTAACATTCTGGTTATGTTAAGTGTTTAAGGGTTGCAGTTTTGTGCTGATGTCAAACCCGATGTCATAACATCAGTTGACAGAACATCAGAAAACCATTTGTTGTGGTTTTTGTATTGCAGAATGTTAAGGTGTTGAAGAGTTAAAGTGCTGAAGAGTGATGTCACATGCGATGTCTTGACATCACTATACCAGAAACTTAAAACATCAGGTTGTGATGTTTTTAGGGCTGCACGCATTAGTTTGATTTGAGGAGATCTGTTAGTTAGATTGGATGCGAATTTATTGGAGAAGATTTATTCTGATACAATTAATTCTGCATATCTTGTGGAGAATAGTTGGTTACTATTTTTGTGCAAATAGACATGGAGAATTGTTCCTATTTGTGTGGAGAAGATTGTTCCTATTTGTGTGGAGAAGATCTTGCAGCTGATTTAAAGAGAAGATTTAAAAGATACATAATATCCTGGAAATATTATGTGGAGCTGAATTTAATGCATAAAGATATGGAGAATATTTAGAGTTAATTATTGAAGATTTAAATTGAAGATTTGATTGAAGATCCAATTAATAGCAGAATCTGTTGGAGATTTGGAACAGAAGATTTGATATGATTTGAAGGCCCAAATCCAGTTGGGAAATAGGTTATAAATAGAAGCATTGTAACCTAGTTTTGGTAAGCCAGCCATCATGTAGATTATAAGGGCTGTGTTGGTTGATGAACCACCCGGTTTGTGGGATGGTCATCGTGTTTATCTCGAAGCCTGTAGGTAAGAGATGTATTATTCTTGGAGGAAGCTGTTAAGCAACTCTAAGTATAGGTCTTAGTCATGAAGGTCATGTCTAGGTATTGTCATGGAAGTGTGGAAAACAAGTTGTTGATGCAGTGACGGTGTAGTTGACTGCTAGACATCATTGCGATGATTGGGAGTGAGATGGAGTCTCTTATCTAAGGAGGACTTAGATAGAAGGGTCATTGGGTAGTGATTAAATTAGGTAGATTGTCAACTGGTGTGTTGAGTCTGTAATTTGATACTACTAATAGTGGACTTCCTTCCTGGCTTGGTATGCCCCCAGATGTAGGTTGGTTGAACCGAACTGGGTGAACAATTGATTGTGTTTATTTACTGCTTTTAATTATTACCTTGTTCAGCAGATTGCGATGTTGTGACATTGCACAAAGACATCACACATCTGTACCAGAATTTCAATTGGTATCAGAGCAGGCATCCTGTCTGTTTCTGGATGAGATCTTGGGAAGATACTTTCTGGTTCATGAGCAAGGAAGATAGTGTTGCTGAGATGGTCACATGGTGTTTGAATAGTCCCTTGAAGTGGAGGATGGACTATTGGACCTATCAGTTGTGTAGCTTTGGTGGAGAACTGCTGTTGTGTGTTTTCAAACCTTGTTGTTGGCACTTGGTCTAAGGTGATGGTGTGCAAGGATTATTGAGTAGTGCCTGAAGGTTGTTGAGGAGTTGTTGTGAGTTCCGCTGCATGGTATCTGATGTAACCCTGGTGGTGAGATTCTAGGAAGGTATGCTCTTGGAAAGACATTAGGGTTTGGTCTCCTCAGCAGGATATTCTATGATGTTGCAGTTTGTATGAGGATTATCTCTTATCTGTGTTTTGGGAAAGAAGTGATCAAAAGGCATTGAAGACCAATATGTCCAGAACATTGAAAGAAGAGGGTGGAGACAAAGCAAAAGAGTATCACTGTCAAATCTTTCATGCGGGAGTGAAGATCTTGATAAGTTATCTCTTAAGCTTAGTTGTGATGACCGAATGAGGAGGAAATTTCATCAAGAAAGAAGTTGAGCTTAATATGTCAATTCTAATGTCTCGACATCGCGCTACACATAAGCAGTTTATGAAGGATGGCAATTATCACTCTTAAGTTAGACAAGAGGTCTGAACCTTGTGCTTATAAGAAGAAGCTTCTGGAAGAGTGTGTATACAAGTTACTGCAGCTTTGTTAGTCTGATCTTGGAAGTTGATCAGATGTTGATAGGTTCTCGTGTGTTCCCTACAAGAGATATGTGTGGTTGTAGTCTCCAAATCTATAGGAGATGGTTGATGTTAGAACTGATGTTGAAACATCATTTCAGTTCTTTGCTCAGGGTGGAGTAAAAGATCAAGACACTGACCTAACTTGGAAGGCTTTTGTGGTATGAATGGTTGTCATAATGGTATGTCATGAAGAAGATTCAGAAGATGCTGGAATCTGAAGAAGGGTTAAACCACAGGGATTTAAGATCAATTGCTATTTGGGATATTCACAAGTATTTAATTGATTATCCTTGAAAGACAAGTTTAAGGATGTTCTGTCAATTATTTTAACATCTTTTCATCAGAGGTTTGGAGAATCATGGGAGGGGTTATACATTCGCTCACAAGTCGCCTAGGTGTTGACCTGGGATTGTTGCTTAGCATCTGTTTCTAGAAAGTATTATGAATGACTTGTCCAGATGGTGGTGCTGTTGAAGATAAAGATGGAAGACTATGAAGACATCATAATCTTGATGGTTACAGCTTGGATCAGTTTATTTCTGATCTAAGTGGTTTGGAGCATGGTGTTTGCTCTGGTTATGAAGGTCGAGGATAAGTGGCAGTTATCTCTGGCTTTCTACTAACGGCTCTACTAAGGGAAGTGACTTTCTTTAGTATTGCTATGGGGTAGTCTTGGACTACTTATTTTCTGAAGATTCAGATGTGGTAGGTTTGAAGTCTTTGGAGTTTCTAAGCAGGATGGAGGTTGTCTACTCAAACTTGATTGTTGAATCAAGTCTATGAGAGCATGGAAATCTGTTTCTGCAAAGGGAGGAGGTTATTCTGAGTGGCAGAAGGAAGAGCTGAATTCAACAGTTGGATGTCATAATGTTCTGACATCTAGCTTAGCATCAGAAGTCTCAGCTGTTTGCGGGAGCTGCAGGAAGGAGAAGATGTTACATGACCATGGCTTAGGGAGTCTAAGTGTGTTTGCTTTTGAGCAAGTGGAACATGTGACTTGAAGATCAAGTTTCCTTGGTGGATCAGGATATCTTTGTGAGAGTTCTGACAAACGTGAAAAAGGTCAAAATGTGGCATTTGGCTGTTTTCATTTGAGGATTCGTGCTTGAGGTGATCAAACTGTGGCATTGGTTGTTCTCAGAAGTGAATTCGAAGAATCAAGATAATCAGAGTGTGGCAGCTGGTTATTATTGAGGATTGTCTTGGAACAAGTTACTCTTGGGCAGAAGGGTGATGAGTTGAAGACTCAATAAGATTATTCTTCTTGAAGGTGGATGAGAGGTTATTCCCTGATGCTTTGGATTACTGTGCAATAGTAAGTCCAGTTGGTGAAGCATATCAAGAATCAAGGTGATGATGTCTTGGTGTGTGGCAAATGTTCTAACTTGTGTTGGGACATTATCTGGTTGGATATCCTTGGTGAAGGATGATTATGCTCTGGTTCAGGAGCTTGGTGCCTACATTTTGCCTAAGGAGTGTCTACATAGTCATACGGGAGGATGATGAAGTAGAAGGTCTGTCTTGGATGGAGAATGTAGAGAAGACTGAAGAAGTCCAAAGTAACTTGTGAATGTGTCATAAGGAAGAATCAGAAGTTGTCAGACGTGTGCAGAAGAAGAGGTCATACAAATTGTCATGCCTTGTGTGAGAAGTCTGGATATTGTTGTTTGTGGCCATGATGAAGTAGCTTGATGTTTAAAGATGACACCCTGAGGGAACCTTATCAGCTGACTGTATAAGAAGTGTGTGAATTAGTAAGCATCATCTGCGGGTTATTTGTGAACAAAGACCTTTTTGGGAGCTTGGTAGTTATCTGATGGACTGGGCTTGTGGAATTGGAAGAAGCAACATTAGTGTCTGAAGTGGCAGTTTAGTCATTATGGACAGGTTCTGATCTTGAGGTGAAGTAGGTTGAAGACTTCTTTAGGTGGGTATAAGGACAGAAGGTTGTTGTCAGTGGTGTGATCTGATCAGAATGGCTGAAGATAAGGAGGTTTCTTCTAATACAAGTAAAAGGTGGTGGCAGTCCTTATCTTGTGTTGCAAGTGATCTGAAGACATTTGTTATGGAATATGTGAAATTCCAAATCAAGTGTTTTTTTTTTGGACTTGACAGATCATGTATCGGAAATAATCATGATGAGATTTTGCTCAACAAACACAAGAAGTGGCAGTTCTTAATGTTGAGAATGTGGCAATTTCATTGTGTTTCTATCTGGTGTCAAGTGTTCATCTTCATAAGGAGCATGGGTTGTTCATGGCAGGGGGAGTTAAGGCTGTTGTCTATGGTCTTTTACTGCAAGGATGCAGATTTTTGTGAAGATTGCGTGCTGATCAAGATTGTGAAGATTGGATATAATGTCAGATAACATGTTATGACATTAGGTTGCTGGATGACATGTTGGTGTTCTAGCCATGTGAAGCTAATTGTTTGAATCATATGTACACATGCTTCTAAGGAGGAGTCTGAAGGACAACTTTGTGTGTATCTGGGAGATGTCACACTTGTCTTGGTGTGTTTTTAAGAAAGAGGAGTTTACTTAGAGTTCAGTGGAAGGCATTGTGAGTGTGCTTCAGAACTTGTGGATGATTGTGTGAAGCATTCCTGTCTGGATGAATGAAGACTATGTCTGGAGTTTCCAAATGTTATGGTATACTGGTCAAGAAGCACTAGATAGGGGGAGTTGATATTTTCTCTGCTGATCATTGAAAGTAGTAGCTGCTGAGTCTGGGTTTTGTTCTGAGTATATTGGTTGGATGATTCAGAGTTTACCTTTGGAAATTTTTTTGTGCTTGCTGCTATGTTCAGAGTTTGTCCAATTATGGCTAAAAAAGGGGAGAGTTAGCCTAGTGGTTGCCAAGGTGTGGTTGTGAAGCCTTTTCTGATATGGTGCAGCAGTTGAGGGGGAGAGTGTTTGAACAGCTGTGAGCTGGTTCAGAGTGTTTGAACAGTTGTGAGCTGGTTCTTAGTTTGAGGGGGAGTTTGCCCTATGCTGATGTGAAAGTGTTCGGTTCTGCTGCAAGCTGGTCCAAGTTGGTCTGATGTAGGCTGAAATTATTTTAGCCAAAATTAGCCAAAGGGGGAGATTGTTAATTCTTGGAGTTGGCTAGAATTTTGGTAAAACAATGTTGATGTCATGGTTGATGTTTCAACATGAGTTTTTAACAGCCTTGTTATGTTTAGTTAACATTCTGGTTATGTTAAGTGTTTAAGGGTTGCAGTTTTGTGCTGATGTCAAACCCGATGTCATAACATCAGTTGACAGAACATCAGAAAACCATTTGTTGTGGTTTTTGTATTGCAGAATGTTAAGGTGTTGAAGAGTTAAAGTGCTGAAGAGTGATGTCACATGCGATGTCTTGACATCGCTATACCAGAAACTTAAAACATCAGGTTGTGATGTTTTTAGGGCTGCACGCATTAGTTTGATTTGAGGAGATCTGTTAGTTAGATTGGATGCGAATTTATTGGAGAAGATTTATTCTGATACAATTAATTCTGCATATCTTGTGGAGAATAGTTGGTTACTATTTTTGTGCAAATAGACATGGAGAATTGTTCCTATTTGTGTGGAGAAGATTGTTCCTATTTGTGTGGAGAAGATTGTTCCTATTTGTGTGGAGAAGATCTTGCAGCTGATTTAAAGAGAAGATTTAAAAGATACATAATATCCTGGAAATATTATGTGGAGCTGAATTTAATGCATAAAGATATGGAGAATATTTAGAGTTAATTATTGAAGATTTAAATTGAAGATTTGATTGAAGATCCAATTAATAGCAGAATCTGTTGGAGATTTGGAACAGAAGATTTGATATGATTTGAAGGCCCAAATCCAGTTGGGAAATAGGTTATAAATAGAAGCATTGTAACCTAGTTTTGGTAAGCCAGCCATCATGTAGATTATAAGGGCTGTGTTGGTTGATGAACCACCCGGTTTGTGGGATGGTCATCGTGTTTATCTCGAAGCCTGTAGGTAAGAGATGTATTATTCTTGGAGGAAGCTGTTAAGCAACTCTAAGTATAGGTCTTAGTCATGAAGGTCATGTCTAGGTATTGTCATGGAAGTGTGGAAAACAAGTTGTTGATGCAGTGACGGTGTAGTTGACTGCTAGACATCATTGCGATGATTGGGAGTGAGATGGAGTCTCTTATCTAAGGAGGACTTAGATAGAAGGGTCATTGGGTAGTGATTAAATTAGGTAGATTGTCAACTGGTGTGTTGAGTCTGTAATTTGATACTACTAATAGTGGACTTCCTTCCTGGCTTGGTATGCCCCCAGATGTAGGTTGGTTGAACCGAACTGGGTGAACAATTGATTGTGTTTATTTACTGCTTTTAATTATTACCTTGTTCAGCAGATTGCGATGTTGTGACATTGCACAAAGACATCACACATCTGTACCAGAATTTCAAAAATGAATGGAAAACATAAGACTCATCTGCATGTCTTCAAAAGCGCACTCCTTGTTCAACACACCTGCTAAACGCATTCACTTACTGCTTGTTCCATAAGAAATCTATGTACCACACTAGTACACCCAACAGACAGAAGTTCTCCCTATATCTTTTATAAAAGATGCTCCTTTCAACAAGAAACACCCAAAATCACCACATGATATCACATGAAAAACTTCATGATCATATAGTAAGAGAGTACCAGGATCACATCCTTGTACCATAACCAACAAACTCTTGAATTGAGACCAAAATCACCATTGATCCCCCTCATCTAGAAACCATCCATACCTTGTACAAATCCACCTTGAATTTTACAGCCATAGATATCCTTGTTCCTTGAGATTAAATCCAATTGAATATGGAATGCTTCACATTCCTCAAAGAGACATAAAAAATATTTTAGTTTGTTAGCTAGCCTAGATGTTCTTCACACTTGAAGCACATCAAATACATGCTCTAGAAATCCTCAGCTTGCTTGCTTCATAAGCACCAAACTGATCCATTTCTTTCTAGAGTTACTTGTGTAACACCTCAAAATTTGCCCTCATGTTTCTAACACTAACTGGCTTATGCTTCATTTCATTCTTGCATTTTCATTTGTGCATATCATTGTTTCTTAGCATGGGATCAAGGTATCTAGGTTAATTCAAGGGAAGAAGTTGTTTTTTTCAGAAATTCAAGCAAGAGATCATGTGTACTGTCCAAGAGACCAAAGGAGAGAAAGGTTCTTGATGGCACTATTGCTCAAGCCACAATGAGTTCTTATGTCACGAGGCATTTTGATGAAGCCATCACCTCATCATATGCTCAAGTTTGGTGAGAGATTTCAGGTGAATCACATCCTCCTAGCCTGATTTCTCAAACTAGGGTTTTTGAGATTCTTGAGTCCAACCCTCCAATGGGCAAGACTTTTGAGTTTTTATCATCATAAAGTGGTATATCTCATCATTGTTTAAGAATATGCACATCACATTCAGAGGAATTTGGATTTTGAGCATGGGTCGATTTCTCATAAACCAGGGGTGCCAAAATTAGGGTTTGCCATAAAATCAGTTTATTTCTGATTTTTTTGGGCAAGACTTGATTCCATGGTATTCCTCATGTCCCCAAGTGTCTAGGAATGGAGGATTGTCCGTTAATTTGGTTCAGAAGGGTTTCAATTGTTCAAAAGATTCAAAATCAAGAGAATTGGGGATAAAGTCAACTGTGCAGTGAAAAGTCAACTCCTGACTTTTTGAGGTCAACATGATGATTTTCAAGTCAAATGTGATCAATGGGCAAGGTTTGATCAAGAAATATCAAGAGAATTGTCAAAAATCATGAATGTGAAAAAGTTACTAAAAATGGAAATTAGAGTTTTAGAAACTTACTATTTTTGGTAAGTTTTTAACCACTTTCAAAGCCAATTTTCACCATGATCAAGGCTTCATTTGCAAATCTTTTCCACATGAAATTTTTAGTATGAAACTTTCCCTTTAAAATGAGCACAAGAACCATGTCATTTGAGTCATTTTTGAATGAGTTATGATACTCCAAAGTTGGATATTTTCACCTTGCAAAGTTCTAAAACTTAGAATTTTTTAAAGTTGTTTAGGCAGATTTGGTGAACACATATTCATGGAAATTTTTCACATACTTCCAAGCATCATTTCCATTCTTTTTCAACAAGAATTTGGTTCTCCACACTTCATACTCTTCATTGAATCTTTGGTTGTCTCAAATGGAGCTATGTGCACTACGTTATGGCCATGAAAAGTGATGGGTCCAAGTTATGATAAAAGTCTTATTTGGTGAGTATTTCTCATAGCATGATGATGTACATATTTTACACGACTTGTAGTACATTATTTTGTGTCAAATTCATTACCAATATAAGCAAAACAAGGCCATGCACATTCATGCATCATGTGTGCTCTTTTTGGCAAAATTTGGAAAAGTAAAATTGGACAACTCTGACCACTCTTTCCTCTCACGTGCTGACTACACCACCCCTCATTCCATGCCTCATTCTCACTCATTTTAAGCTCACAAAACCACTCACATGTACCCTCCACCATCACTACCCGTACCTCACTCTCAACTTAGCATTTGTGGCCAAATTCCCAAACAAGTGTTCCATTTCATTTTAGGCCCAAAAGGTAACCTATACCCATCATATTTAAGACTGAAAAACCCTAAGAGTGAGCTACCTTCTTCATTCTACACGTTTTCAGATCTTAAAATTCATTTGCTCTCCATTTCTTCTCATCCACGAAACTTGTTGATCAAGAGATTCTGGTTTGGTCTAGCTCTTAATTCACCATTACTGAAGGCTGTTGAGTAGATTTATTGAAGTTTTCCTCAAGATCTTGACAAGGAATCAAGGTGAAGTGGACATAACTCTACTAGGTAATGATTCTAAAATTTCTCTTGGTTGAATCTATGAGTTTCAAAAATCATTTTATGTGTGGCTGAAGTCCTACTTAGGGTAGGCATGTTGTGTTCAATGAGCATCGTTTAAATCTGAACATGTTGTTTTGCTTGAATATATGACTATGACTTGGACCCACATCTTTGAGCTCATTTTTACCTATGTTAGAGTGTGTATCTTAAGAAATGAATGGCATCATGTTGATCTACATTTTTTGTACTTTAATTTGCTGTTTTATTTTGCCCGATTTGGTTGAAAATTGAGGGAGAAATTTGATGGAGAAATAGATCATTTCACGCTGTCCCTGGTCTGTTCTTCACGATGCATGGAGGCTGGTTAGGGTTATTTCATGAAGAAGATGACTAGGTGTTGGCGCGTGAGTGGCTGGATTTATTTTTGTCTTTTTCTGTTTAAAGTAGAAGTGTCCGATTGATAAAAGTAGCACATGATTTTGTAACGCGTTGTGTTATTTTTTCTTTTTCATTGGTTTTTTTATTTTATTTTTTAAATGATAAATTCTGGTGATGTGTTTGGGAGATTGGGCTTGCGCCCTTAGTGTTTCTTGCACCCCTAGTCTGGGGCCCAACACGGAGGTGCACATGATTCCTTTAGAGCAATATTGCTACTGCACCTCCCATATTTCACCATTTTTTTATTTCTTTTTTCCATTTCATTTTAGTTTTTATTATTTTTTTAAGTGATAAATTCTTGATAAAAATACCAAAAAATGTTTTTTTCATCAATTTGTGAGTTGACTTATTTTTCATATTTTTTATTTTATTTTTATTTTCTTTTTCTTATTTTATTTTGAATTAATTTGTGGATGTGTTTCCAAGGATACCCTTCATCTAGGGTTTGGAATTTTTATGACATTGGTTTATCTTTTGAGGCTAATTTTTTAGCCACATTAAGGCCTTGATATAAGGATGTTTTGATGCTGTTTTTAGCTTAGTTTGAGTTGCTTTAGTTGACTTTCCATTCAAGTTTTATTGGCTCTCAATTCTTGCTCGATTGTTTGCATACCTTGGCTAGTTGGTCCATTTTGAACATGTTCTTGATCTTGATTTGATCCCATCTTTTTCACATGCTTAATTGGATGGTTGAACATACCTTTGGAAGTTTTTTGGAATTTTATTGGACCACATTACTATTTTTAGTTGGTGATTTCATTTGATGATGTTTTGAGCATGCTAGTGCACACTTCTTGACCTAATTTTGTACCTTTGAATGACATGAACTTCCTTGATGCTTTGTGATCTTTCTTTGATTGATAAGACATGTTTGAGATTCTGATTTACCTTGGTCCTTAGTGCATGACCTAGCTTTGGTATGGCTTTACTTGTGTGAAAGTATGTGAATTATTTTGAATCTTATTTTGTGGCATACTTGCATAGTTTTGACACATGCTTTGAGTATGATGCTTGATGATTCTTCTTGATTGATTTGAGCTTGGTTGTGATTCATGGATGATGCACTTGCTACTAGCCACTTGGATTCACATCATGTTTTCATTTCATTTGATCATTGTGGATTGATTTTTATGATGCATTTCATTAGCATTTGATTTTGTTGCTTCTTTGGCTCATAATGCATCATGATGTGAGGCCTTCTTACATGCTTGAATTGGGTGACTATAGCATGACTTGAGTTCTAACTTGGTTTCATATTCATCTTACTTTGCTCACATAACCTTGGTGTGATGTTTAATGATGTTCATTTGTGCTTATAATGCAAGTTTGCTTGCATTCTTTCATGCTTACTTCTACTTGTTTGCTTGAACTTCCTTGTGTGTTGTTTTGAAGAATGATTAATGCTATGAGTTGGATATAATATGCATGATGTGCTTACTGCCCTCTTTGGTTTCTCATCTCTTATTTCATCTTCTTCTTCATCTCTTTCACTCTTTTCCCTCCCTTGCATCTCAAGACTTGTTTAAGTATTGGATTTTCCTTTTCCCCTTAGGATTCCCTAGTCCAACTTAATCTTTGATTAAGCTTGGGGTAGGATAGACATTAGGATTCAAACCATGCATGCTAACATTAGGTAGAATCTTCCCCTCTTACCTCAACCTTAGGGCTATCTTTGCATGACAACATTAAGATAGAATTCCCGTAGCGTTTTCTTTTCGATTTGAGTCTTCTCTTCTCATCTCATAACAGCTATAAGACACTTAATAAAGGTAAGGCGTATTGCGCCTGAGCCTTGTATGTGGGAAATGAGAAATGAGGGGTTTCCTCTCATTTTTCTAGAGTGTTTAGTGGATGTCCCATCTTGGGACGATTTGCTATGCATTCGTTCCTACGTCATAGACTTCGGTGCAATGCAAGTTACGAACTAACTTCAATTCACTTCTGTCTAAAAAACAAAAACCAAATTTAAATATTTTTCATCCTTCGGGATTGTTGAGTTTCAAACCATTTTAAGAAAAGAGCACGTTATTTCTGTTCAAGTCGCAAACAGGTGTCGACCCTAACTGCCGGACGCGAACTTAACGTCGCTCATAAAAAACACTAAGACCTTGTTAGGTCGAACTACGACTGCTCTGATTTCCTCTCTCTCATCCGATTGAGGATACGTAGGCACGAGATACGATATCTCGGCGAGCAACCTCCCCCCTTTAGTGCATAGTCCGTCAAACTACGTCGACTCTGATTCTTCGTTTGTCCACGAAGATACGTAGGCATTGGATTGCGATAATCCTTGTGAGTCCGTCTTTGCTTCCCCCTCCCCCGTTTCTGTTTAGCCGTAGACTTAAGGATAACTCACCCTTTGATTAGACAACAAGCGTGGATCCCATAGAGTACGATGGATGCGTGGGGGTGCTAATACCTTCCCCTCGCGTAACCGACTCCCGAACCCGGACTATGGTTATGATGACCATGTCTTTCCCTTTCTTCAGGTTTTCTTCGATCGTTTCCTTTCCCTGTGTCAGGATAAATAACGTTCGATGGCGACTCTTCTATTCTAGTTTCCTCGCCGATTGTTTTTTCGCGGTTGCGATAACTTGCAGCAGAAGAAACCACATCTCCATAAGCGTTCTGGCCTCAACAAGAATCAGACTTCCAAATAAACACCCCATGATCTAAGACAGTCTTCAATTTATCATTCTCCCATATGATAAGTTGGAACACTTCTGATTCAACTGGCCAATATCAACTTCCACAATCTGAACTCCAAGTCCATACAACATGATGATGTTTTAACATCAGTTAGGACGTCCTGATCACATCACAAACACCATACACTATGGTTCTTGACACAACAACAGTTGGACTTACCATCTGTATAGTAACCCATCTGAAGATCTTCAGAGAACACAACTCCACCAGCTTGATCAATAAGAACTCCAGACAACCAAAGAGAGAAATAAACTCTCATACATCTCCCAAAAGAAGGTAATCTTCCATAAGCAACTTAGGGTTTCTACCACAAGCTCCAAGATATGAACAAAACCATAACCTCCTTTGATTTTCAACCAACTACCCTTCTGCACAAGAGTAATTAGTTCCAAGCACACTGCTTGAATTCACATTAGAGATCAACCAAATTCCACTGCTCGGTTAATCTCAACTTTCTTCAGGGCTCCAAAAGATCCACTGATCCACCAATGAAACCTGATCTTCAAGTTACATATTCCACCTACTCCATAGCAAGCCATATTAGATACACCAAGACTCGAACATGTAACATCTACTCCTTCTTGCAGCTCCCGAAAACTGCATGAGATAGACCTTTTTGAACATCAACACCTTTCATACTGAGAGGATTAATTTATCTTAAGATTATTTGCCATAACATCAACTAAGACACTGAAGTTCAGCTTGATGTCAGAACATCTGATAAGACATCCAACTAGGGAGTTCAGTCCTTCATTCTGCCACTTAGAAGAACCTCCTCCATCTAACAGAACATGACTTCCATGTTCTCATAGACTTGATAAATGATATCAAGTTTGAGTAGACAACCTCCATCCTACTTTACTGTACTACAGCAACCACCAAACATGCCAAAGCTTGATTCTTCAGAAGAGATTAGTCACACAAGATCTTTACAAAAGGAATCTCGCTTTTCTTAAGTAGAGACTTCTTCAGAAGATCAAAGGTAACTTCCACTTATCCTTGACTTTCATGATGAGCAAGATCACATGCTCCTAGAGTAGAGACAGGAACACACCTGCTGCACTCCTAGATCAGAAATAAACTTATCTAAGCAATCTCCATCAAGATGTCTTCATCTTCACTATCATCAGTACCATATTCTAGAAAAGCTTCCTGCCACGAAACTTCCTAGTCAGATTATGTGCGATTGCAGATTCAACCAGAAGAAGGTTCCCAACACTTTATGTCAACACACAAAAGTTTGGTTCCCAGAGCATAAGCTACTCCCCTTCCTTGTTCTAAAGATTCACTCCCTGAATCAACAAGATTCTGCACAATCTCTATTATCAAGATGTTTCAACTTCTGATAGAACATCAGTTCCTTATCTTGATTGTATCCATTCTACAAAGAACAGATCCTTGAGCAGATGCAACTAGAGATGTTGCACTTCCTGATGTACCAACTTGTCACCAGTAATCTTGTACTTTAAAATACAAGGATAATCAATTAAATATTTGCGAATTCCACAAATAGAAATTGATCTTAAATCCTTGTCCACAAAATATACATCCTGTAGGATATATAATCTACCAGATATCAACACAAATCAAGAATTTTGGTATCAACATCTTTCTAGTCAAACAACAAGTTGAGACATCAAGTCTGTCACCGTTGACTCAACCTGCCTATGACTTTCCTTTGCTAATAGAATTCTTGCAAATCATGAATGGTGAAAATAAATCACCTCCCATTATCTCCTAGTTGAATAACATTCATCAGTGCCAGAGATCTTCAGAAATCCATCTTCTGCATGAGAACCAGATTATCCCTCTGAAAGAGCTCTTAAACACGACCAGAGATGCCTTTATGAGTGGACTTGAGTGAAATCTCAAGTATCTTTGGCAACTTTGTCAAAAAAAATATTTACAAAATTCATAGATCATGAATTTGATAAACACGATCTCAACTCACCTTCTCTTCAAACTGACTTCAAGATACAAGATGGAACCAAACTTCTAAGTACCAAGTCAACATGACAGACATCAACCAACAACTCTCTCCATTCCATTGCTCCCGACTTTGGAACGACTAGAGCTTTCACAGATGCTGATATCTTCAAGAATAGAAGCCAACAATCAAGATCTTCCACCGTCTTTCTTCTATCACAACTCCAGAATCACATAAATACCAGAGTTCTTCCATCAAAAACTTATGCAGCAGAACCACCAAAGAACCTTTTCAACATGCCCAACAAGATGTCAAAACATCTTATACGACACCATACATGAGAACTATCCATTCCTCATACAGTTGCTGTAGAAACTCCTCAAAAAAGTTGAACAACCATCAGTAGTTGTTACCTTTGATCCAGAACATCCATCCCATCCATTAATACCCTTGAGTATGTTAGAGTGAATGATCTGATCTCACCAAACTCTTCCTTGTTTAAATCACCATAAAGTATCTCCCAAGATCTCATCCAAAAACAGACAAGATGCCTGCTCTGATACCAATTGAAATTCTGGCATAGCAGATTGTAGATGTCCTAACACATGTCACGACATTATTCTCTACATAACTTTAAAACAAGGGCAGGACAAACAAGCTGATACACTGAATATCAGCAACAGATTCACAACAGACGTTTCAACATCTGTTGCGACATGTTAATCAATACTGAACTGTAAATTGTATAATGATAAACAACACAGAATATGATGACCCAATTCGGTGTAAATCACCTGCATCTCGGGGCTACTAAGCTAGGAAGAAGAATCCACTATCAGTAGTATAGTTTTATGTAAACAACCTCTGGTTTACAGTAAATAACCTCTAGTTTACCTATCACTACCCAATGAAAACTTTATCATTAGAAGTCACATCTAATTGATAAGAGAAACCCATCTCACTTCCTAAATCACAACCTGTGATATCTAACAGTTACAATCGACAGCAACTACATCATCCTACTTGAAAGAATCATCTTACAATGCAAAGTTTAGCCATGCATTCTCGACTAACAACACAACTTGGATTTGTTTCAAAGCTTCATCCAAGAACAATATATAATTCATTAACTCAAAGTTTCTGAATCTGTATAAACATTTATGTCTACCACAGTGTATCAAACCGATACAAAGGGAGACTTACAACACAAGAAAGCCAACGACTTTCAAAACCCTAAACCCTATTTTCTACTTTACAAGTATTACAAAATAGGATTCCTAAGTCCCTTACTATCCTAGGTCTTGGTCTTCCTTTTATAGTCTTCTATCTTGGACTTCAGATCTTTAGTTCAATGATTCCTTGATCCACTGTTGTGATTTCTCCTAGAATCTTGAAACAGATTTGCAACAGATTTAAAACCTGTTATATCAGTCCAGGATGTCGAATCTAGATGTTGGGACATTTTATTCGACATCTTTGTCTTCTGCAGCATTCTTCATGTTGTTCATATTGTTCTCTAGCAAAATTCTTCAAGTTGGAACATTGTGTTTGACATCAAGTTTTACCAAAATTTAAGTCAAATCTTTTAGAGTCTTCAGAGGTGTTAGGAAGTTCATACTCAGAGCTATAACAAGGTAGAGATATGTTAATTATTTAAGTATTATTCCTATACCTACTGTGTTGGTGAAGTTTTGTCATATTTTTGGTTATTGAATTATTGTGGTAAATTGCTAATATAATTGTAGGTTATTTGATTGTCATATTTTGATGACATGTGAGTTGAGTTAAGATGTGTAGTTTTGATGTGAAACTATCGCGTTGATGTTACACAAGAAGTTATGTGGCTCAATGTGATTCGATGTTGGTGACCAGTAATTGTCCCAAGCTTGATGTTGAGGCTTAGAGCTTGTTGTGGGGCTCATGAGCTCAATAAATGGAACCCGGTTCATAATGATAACCATTGTTGAGATTGGTACCACATGTATATGAGTCTATAATGTTGTTGAGAGTTACATTGCATACTGATTGTGTATTATGGTGAAGACGGTGAAATTTGAATACACGTATTGTGGTACATAGTTGATTATGTTGAACTATATTGTATTTAATCTGATCTGATTATTTATGTGTCGTTTATTGTTTGAATTTTGAAGATCCTAAATATTTGAACAAATTTTGGTGAAACAGGTTGCTGCACAAGATGTTCCAACAACACAGAAAAATCCTGCTAAAAGAAGACATGTCAGATAAGATGTCCCAACACGATGATATGACATCATGTCTGCTACTAACAGCAGGATGTTTACAGATCAATTGCAAGATTTAAGGAGCAATCAGAACATGGATCAAGGAATCAGCCAAAAGAAAGTTGAAAGCCCAACTCAGCAAAAGGCTATAAAAGAAGATCAAAACATAATGCAAGAGGGGAGAGAGGACGACATAGACTTCAAAATCCTATTTTGTAAAGTATGGTTTAGGTTTTGAGAGTCGTAGGTTTCTCTTGTAAGTCTCCCTTTTTATCGATTGGATGCAGTGTGGTAAACATAGGTACTTGTACAGATTCAGAAGCCCGTAGGCAATGAATCGTGTATTGTTCTTGGATGAAGCTTTGAAGCAAATACAAGTTAACTTGTTAGTCAAGGATGCTTGACTGAACTTTGTATTGGAAGAGGTGCCTTTCAATAGGGATGATACAGTTATGAGGTATTAACTATTAGATAATCACAGGTTGTGATTTAAGGAGTGAGATGGGTTTCTCTTATCAATTAGATGTGACTTCTAATGATAAAGTCTTCATTGGGTAGTGATAGGTTAGCGTGGGTGCTTTCTGTAAACCAGAGGTTGTTTACATAAAACTATACTAGTGATAGTGAATTCTTCTTCCTGGATTGGTACCCCCCAGATGTAGGTGAGTTGCACCGAACTGGGTCATCATATTCTGTGTTGTTTTTCATTCTACAATTTACAGTTCAGTTTTGAGTAACATGTTGGATCAGATGTCGTAACATCTGTGTTGCTGCAGTTCTGGTATTCAAGGTATCAGTCTGCTATTATGCTTCTGTGTTTAAATGTTTATGCAAAATAATGTCTTGACATGTGTTAGGACATCTGCTGTCTGCAATGCCAGAATTTCAATTGGTATCAGAGCAGGCATCCTGTCTATTTCTGGATGAGATCTTTGGGAGATACTTTCTTGCGTTTAAACAAGGAGGAGTTTTGAAGATCAGATCATCAACTCAGACATACTCAAGGGTATTAATGGATGGGATGGATGTTCTGGATCGAAGGTAACAACCCGGTGGTTGTTCATGTTGCTGAGGTGGTTCTACAACAACTGCAGGAGAAATGGCTAGTTCTCTTGTTGGGGTGTCTTATAAGATGTTCTGACATCTTAGTAGGGCAAGCAAAATTTGTTCCTTGGTGGTTCCGCTGCATATGTTCCTGATGGAAGACCTCTGGAATTATGGGATTCTGGAGTTTTTGCTGAAGACAGATGGTGGAAGAGCTCAATCATCGACTTCTATATTTGAAGATATCTGCATCTTTTATTCCAAATTCGGGAGCGATGGAATGGAAAGATTGGTTGGAAGATGTCTGTTATGGTGACTTGGTACTTGGAAGCTTGGTTTCATAGTGCAGTTTGAAGTTAGTTGAAGAGGAGAGTAGTTGAGTTTAGGTTTATCAAGTTCTTGCTCTGGGAGTTTGATAAATTATTGATCAGTTAAGTTGTCAAAGATACTTGAGAATTTTCTCAAGTCCACTCATAAAGGCGTCTCATTCGTGCATCTGGAGTCTTCTAGTTATTCTTCTGACTAGAAGGTGTTTCTGTGAAACACAAACCTAAAGACAGTGGAGGTGATTTATTTTCACCATCCAAAAACAACAAGAAGGATTCATCTTTCTTAACCCTAAGGGTGGATTCAATCTAAATGTAGATTTCAGAACTGTTGAGGTAAATAGGGTTCGTTCAGAGAGAATCCTAGTTACTTGAGTCAAGGGTGGCAGCCTTGGTATCTCAACAATTTGTTTGTCAAAGAAGATACTTGCAGAAGATTGAACACTTGATAAATGTTCATGAAGTGATCTGGTAGAGCATAGCTACAACAGTGAAGAAGGGTTATTGGACAAGGATTTAAGATCAATTGTTATTTGTGGAATTCACAAGTATTTAATTGATTATCCTTGAAAGTCAAGATTGTTGATGTTCAACAAGATGTTGGAAAATCTCATCATCAGAGTTTGTGCAGAATCATGGGAGGGTTACTGCATACTCTTTAGCATCTGTTTTAGTCTTGGGTGTTGACCTAAGAATCTGCTTTAGTCTGGTGTGACAGAAGCATGTGATCTCTGGAGAGTTTCCTGGCAAGAAATTGGTCTAGACAATGGTGCTATTGAAGATGAAGATGAAGACATCATAATCTTGATGGTTATTTCTTAGATCAGTTTATTTCTGATCTAGGAAGAATTGAGTGCTGGTGGTAGCACAACTTGGATCAGTTTATTTCTGATCTAGGTACTTAGGAGCATGGGATCTTGCTTATTTTGGAAGTAAAAGTTAAGTGGCAGTTATCTCTGACCTTCTACAGACTGCTCTACTCAAGGAAAGTGGCATTCTTTGGTATGACTATGGTGTAGTCTAGGACTACTTTATCTTCTAAAGATTCAGACGTGGCAGGTGTGAAGTCTTTGAAGTTTCAAAGCAGTTATTCATCAAGGTGTGAGCTTGTATGGAATATCTGTGATAAGTTTAAGCAGGATGAAGGTTGTTTACTCAAAATTGGTTGTTGAATCAAGTATATGAGAGCATGGAACTTTTGTTCTGTTAAAGGGATGAGGTTTTTCTAAGTGGCAGAAGGAGGAGCTGAATTCAGCAGCTAGATGTCATATCAGAATGTTCTGACATCTAGCTTAACATCAGAGTCTCAGCTGGTGATGTGGCACATCAGCTTAAGATTAGGTGATCTACAGGAGAATGAAAGTTATGGATGCTTCAAAAAGGTCTATCTCATGCAGTTTGCGGGACTTGTGGATTGAGAAGATGTTACATGTCTAGAGGCTTGGTGGATCCAAGATGTCTTGCTATGGAGCAAGTAGTTCATATAACTTGAAGATCAGATTTCATTGGTGGATCAGTGTATCTTGTGGGAGTTCTGAAGAAGAGTGAGATCAATCAAAAGGTGGAATTTGGTTGGTTTCATAGTGTGCATTCAAGCAGGGTGCTTGGAACTAATTACTCTTGGGCAGAAGGGTAGTTGGTTGAAAACGTAAGGAGGATCTGGTTCAACTTGGTGCTTGTGGTAGAAGTTCTAGATTAAGGATGGAAGTATGCCTTCTTTTGGTGGATGGGAGTTTATTTCTCTCTTTGGTTTTTGGAGTTCTTGTTGATCAAGCTGGTGGCGCAGTGTTGTTTGAAGATCTTCAGTTGGATTACTATGCAGATAGTAAGTCCAGTGGTGGAGCATATCAAGAACCGTGGTGTGTGGTATCTGTGATGTGTGAAGAATGTCCTAACTGATGTTAGAACATTTTCTGGGTTGGTTATCCTTGGAGTAGGATGCTAAGTTCTGAGTGTGGTACTTGACACTCACATCTTGTCTAAGAGGTATTTATCTTATCATACGGGAGAATTATGGGTAAAGGATTGCCTTAAAAGTCTGATGTGAATGGGACATGCTAGAAGTGGATCAGTTTGGTGCTTGTGGAGCAAATAAGCTGAAGGTTTCTGGAGCATGTGTTGAATGTTCTTCGAGTGTGAAGAATATCTGGGCGAGCTAGCAAACAAAGGGGCCCCGTGTGTCTCTTTGAGGAATGTGAAGCATTTAGATTCAATTAGGTTGTATCTTAGGGAACAAGGAGATCTATACATGAGAATTTGTGTGGTGCGTAGATGGTTTCCGGACGAGAGGGATCAATGTAGCTTTGGTCTCAATCCAAGAGTTTGTTAGTTATGGTACAAGGATGCGTTCCTGGTACTCTCACTATATGATCATGAAGCTGTCATGGGATATCATGTGGTGATTTTAGGTGGTTCTTGCTGAAGAAGCATCTGTTGAGAAAGATAGGGGAAAGCTTCTATCTGCTTTATGTACTGGTGGGGTACATGGTTTGCTTGAGGGTCAAGCATTGGGTGAATGTGTTCAGCAGGTGTGTTGAACTGAGGGTGCACTCTTGAAGACATGAAGATGTGTCTTATGTTTTTCATTTATTTAGGGTGTTCTTCTGGCAAAGAAGCACTGGTTGTCTACGACAGGGGGAGTTAGACTTCGGTTCTGGATACATAGCTGCAGTGGTGCAGAGTGTTTATCAAGATTGTTTGTGGTTACAAGCAGTTTGTGATAGATTGCCTTTGAAGAGGATGTCAGAAGAGATGTCGTGACATTGCTCTAATGGTACAAGTGTCTGGGAGTTTATACTGTTAACTGAGAGATGTTTGAAGAAATGTCTGAACATCTTCACCAGTTATTCTTGGTCTTCTAATTATTCTTGGGGTCTGTTAAAAGGAAAGGTGACTAGGTGTCAGGTAGACTAAACAAAGTCTGATAAGGCGTCAAAATTTTTTTAGGACATGTGGGTGCACCTTAATTAGTTGATTTGGACGGTTCCCCTTGAAAGAAGAAATAGTCAAAAGAGTTTTGGGCGGTGCACATTTTTCTTTGGAAGTTTCATTCCTCTTTTAATGTTCATCTTGAATTGACCTGCGTTATTTTCAGTGGTTCATTACAACCTATGGAAGTGGCTCGGATATATAAAGGGGGTTTCGACTTCTTCGTTTCTTAGATTGTTCTTTTGTTGTACTGAATCTTCATGAGTTTTATCTGTTTGTCAATTTTTGGCTAAAAACGGGGAGAAAAAGTCAGAAGTTAAGTCTGTCCCTGCAGATGGTTTGCAAGGATGTTGTAAATTTCCAGTTCCATATATGTTCTAAATTCTTCCTTGTGTCCTATGGTCTAAGTTATGAACACAGTCGTGTCTTGTGTTCTGAGTTACCCGAAGTAGTAATCTGCTTCCTCATGAGAAGAGTGTAAGTTGTCGGCTGAAATGACTTCAGGACTTTCTACTCTATAAGGAGCATCCTGGGTTTATTGTGCAAAAGGGGTTTTAGCCAAAATTTGTCAAAAGGGGGAGATTGAAGATCCTAAATATTTGAACAAATTTTGGTAAAACAGGTTGCTGCACAAGATGTTCCAACAACACAGAAGAATCCTGCTAAAAGAAGACATGTCAGATAAGATGTCCCAACATAATGATAGGACATCATGTCTGTTACAAACAGCAGGATGTTTACATATCAGTTACAAGATTTAAGGATCAATCAGAACATGGATCAAGGAATCAGCCAAAAGAAAGTTGAAAGCCCAACTCAGCAAAAGGCTATAAAAGAAGATTAAGACCTAATGCAAGAGGGGAGAAAGGACGACATAGACTTAGGAATCCTATTTTGTAAAGTAGGGTTTAGGTTTTGAGAGCCGTAGGTTTCTCTTGTAAGTCTCCCTCTGTATCGATTTGATGCAGTGTGGTAGATATAGGTACTTGTACAGATTCAGAAGCCCGTAGGCAACGAATCGTGTATTGTTCTTGGATGAAGCTTTGAAGCAAATACAAGTTAACTTGTTAGTCAAGGATGTTTGACTTAACTTTGTATTGGAAGGGGGACCTTTCAATAGGGATGATACAGTTATGAGGTATTAACTGTTAGATAATCACATATTGCGATTTAGGGAGTGAGATGGATTTCTCTTATCAATTAGATGTGACTTCTAATGATAAAGTCTTCATTGGGTAGTGATAGGTTATCGTGGGTGCTTTCTGTAAACCAGAGGTTGTTTACATAAAACTATACTAGTGATAGTGAATTCTTCTTCCAGGATTGGTATCCCCTAGATGTAGGTGAGTTGCACCGAACTGGGTCATCATATTCTGTGTTGTTTATCATTCTGTAATTTACAGTTCAGTTTTGAGTAACATGTTGGATCAGATGTCGTAACATCTGTGTTGCTGCAGTTCTGATATTCAAGGTATCAGTCTGCTATTATGCCTATGTATTTAAATGTTTATGCAGAACAATGTCTTGACATGTGTTAAGACATCTGCTATCTGCAATGCCAGAATTTCAAATTTATTTCTCACTCCTTTTACTTGAATGTTGTCCACCATGAATATCTTGCAGATACTCAAGAGTGATTGCTACAGTAAGTGAAGTTATCTCAAGGAGTTACTTCTTTAGTTTTGTCGTTTTAGAAGTCTTGCTCTGATCTTGTAACATCGGGGTATGAGACATTTTATTTGATTATTTTGTTGAAGTTTAATAGTTCAATGGCTTATGTTGAAGCATTTAAGAGTTGAGTTTAATAACCTTGTTTTTGGAGAAGTTTTATTTAAATGAGTTTTAAAGACCAAAGGCTGAGTTTATCTTTATTTATCCGATTAGGATCGATATCACCGCAATGATACCCTAAGTGAAGGTGAGCGTGCAAAGACAGGTGTTGTGTGACGTTAGTATATTCCGCTGCTTATTTATTAATCATTGATTGATTTCAGAGGTTTTCCGATGGTGACACCTTAAATTGTCGTATAATTCTTATTACATGAGTTTCGGGGTTTAGGGTGTTACATAGTGATATTGTAGTAGGTCGGTCGGTCCGTCCAGGTTTTTGTGATTTTAAATATTCTTGGTGTATGACATGTGTGTGAACGTTGTCGATACAATCTTTGTTGTTAGTTCCTGGATTGGCTGGAATTTTGGTAAAATAAAGTATGTTCAATGTTGATGTCAAGGTGCTGATGTTGCAACATTGAAGTCTTAACACTGGGCTGTGTTAAGTAATTAATTGCTGAAGTTGGATGTCTGATGTCACATAGGTGATATTGTAACATCAGATCTGCAGAATTAACAACAACAGGCTGTGATGTTGTTAGGGTTGCGTATTAGCTGGAATTGTGGAGAGCAAGCTGTCTCATTGGATGCGAATATCTTGGGATAGATATTTGCTGCTGCATAGGAGATCTGTTGCAGATTTGTAGGAGATTTAAAAGGTTGAAGATTTAAAAAGATTTTAGGAGAAAATCTGTTTTAAATATTCAGTTTTAAATAACAAATCTGGGAGATATTGTAGCAAGTCCAAGACCAATTCAAGGAGCTATATAAAGCGCACAAGACCAAAGGAAAAAGCGACAGAAAACATTCAGAAGATCAGGAGCTGAGGCTTAGTGTCTAGAGTTTGTTTAGAGTGCTTGTATTTACACTATTCTAGGGTTTGAATAGGTGTTGAGTTTCTGTCCTCTCTAGAAGCTGTGAAGCAATAGAAAGTGGTTGCTTGATCAAAGCTATGAAGTAAGATCAAGGTTACTCAAAGTGGTTTCTTTGAGTGTTTGTAAGGGATTGAGTGGTGTTCTCATACCTAAGTGGTTTCTTAGGTAGGAAGTCATTAGTAGAGTATAAGTTTAGGAGATTGTCAACGGGTTGTTGAGTCTATAAATTATATTTACAAGTAGTGAATTCCATCCCCTGCTTGGTAGCCCCGAGAGTAGGTTGGTTGTAACCGAACTAGGTCAACAATTCTTGGTGTTATTTTACTGTTATTGCTGTCCATTGTGCAGAGTGTGTTGTTATGACATCACACCTTAACATCACACGTCTGATACCAGAATTTCAATTGGTATCAGAGCAGGCATCCTGTCTGTCTCTGGGTGAGATCTAGGGAAGTTACTTTCTGGTGTAAAGATGGACAAAGAAGTTGGAGGATTCGTCAACAGACCACTATTTTGGATGGATCCAATTATGACTATTGGAAGCCAAGGATGACCACTTTCTTAAAATCTTTGGACAGTAGGGCTTGGAAGGTTGTTATTAAAGAATGGAAAGCTTCTGTCGTGTGTGAGAAGGATGATGCTGGCAAAGATAAAGAAGGCAACTCTAAGCTAAAGCCTGAAGAAGAGTGGACCAAGGAGGAAGATGAGCCTGCCCTTGGAAATTCCAAAGCTCTGAATGCAATCTTCAATGGAGTGGATAAGAATATCTTCAGGTTAATCAATACCTGTGAAGTTGCTAAGGAAGCGTGGGATATTTTGCAGGCTACACATGAAGGAACATCTAGAGTCAAGATGTCAAGACTTCAGATTTTAACATCAAAATTTGAAAGCCTGAAGATGAAGGAAGATGAGAGTATTCATGATTTCCACATGAGTGTTCTTGAGCTGGCAAATGCATCTAGTGCTCTTGGAGAGAAAATGTCTGAAGAAAAGCTTGTAAGGAAGATTCTTAGGTCCCTTCCTAAGAGGTACAAGATGAAAGTGACTGCTATTGAAGAAGCTCAAGACATCAGCAAGATGAGAGTAGATGAGCTCATTGGATCTCTTCAGACTTTTGAACTTGGTTTAAATGAAGAAGAACTAGAAAAGAAGCCCAAGGGTGTTGCTTTGATCTCCACTCCTGCAGAAGATAAGGTAGTCAAAGATTCTCAGGAAGATGTGTCACAAGCCATTGCAATGTTGGGAAGGCAGTTCAACAAAGTGTTAAAAAGATGGAACAATAACTACAAGCCTATTGTCAAGAACAGTTCTTCTGACATCAGCAAGCCAAAAGAGAAAGGTGAAGAGAAGACGGCCCAGGATAGAGGTGTTCAGTGCTTTGAATGTGAAGGGTATGGACATGTCAAGAAAGAATGTCCCACAATCTTGAAGAAGCAGAAGAAGGGCATGTCAGTTTCCTGGTCTGAATCTGATAGTGAAAGTGATGGTGAGTCAGCAAGGCATGCTAGAGCCTTAACAGGAACTGTTGCATCTGATGATGATAGTGATGAAGAAATAACTTATGAGGAGCTAGCTTCTACTTATCGAGAGCTGTATTTGAAAAGTGCTGAGATTTGTCAAGAAAACAAGTATCATAAGCAACAGATTGCTCAGCTAGAGAATGAAAAAGCTGATCGGGAAAACGAAGTTGTACTAGTTAAGTCCCAACTAGATCAGATGACAAAATTCGTTAGGATGATGAACAGTGGTACTGCTGATCTTGATAAGATTCTTCAGTTAGAGAAAGCTGCTGGAGATAAATCAGGCATAGGATATGTGGCCAGCACTTCAGGAACAAAAAGGGAGATGTCTCAACATCAACCTACGAAACAGGGCCCTACCCCAAAGAAGGTTGTTCAGCCCCAGAATGCTGAGAAGAAGAAGGGTCCTCATCAGAGGAAGATACAGCCTCAAGGAGCTAGTCAGTATATGCCTCCCCAATATCACCAGAGTATGCAAGCTGCCAGGTTCAAGCAGAACATGTCTCATCAGAGGTTTCAACATCAGGAAAACTGGTATGGTTATGCATACAACAATGCTGTGCCTTATTACTATGGCAGAAGAAAGCCTCATCACCATAGAAGACAGCCTAAGAGACAACATCATCAGTACAGGAGAAGACAATTCAACTATGGAATAAGGAGACAACATTATGAGGGGCAGCCACAACATTATCAAAGTGGGAGAAGATTTAACCACTTTAGAAACGACAAAGTGAGATGCTTCTATTGTGGCAGGATTGGTCATATGCAGTCCTCGTGCTTCAAGCTTCACAGATATCTGAATTCTGCTCCTCAACCCAAACAGCAAGAGGTAAGGCCTAAGGTGATAAAGCAATGGATACCTAAAGTTACCAGCTTTATAGCTCACACTTCCTTGAGGCTTTCTACCAAAGATGACTGGTATTTTGACAGTGGGTGTTCAAGACACATGACTGGAGTAAAGAATCTGCTTGTTGATGTGAAACCTCAGTCCTCTGGCTATGTTACATTTGGTGATGGGATCAAAGGAGAGATAAAGGGGATCGGAAAACTAAACTGTGCTAGTACTCCCAAGCTAGAGAATGTTCTTCTTGTTAAAGGTCTAACAGCTAATTTGATTAGTATTAGTCAACTTTGTGATCAATGATTCAAAGTAGACTTCACAAAGTCCGAATGTATGGTGAAAGATGACAAAGGAGAAGTAATTATGAAGGGAGCCAGATCTAAGGACAATTGTTATCTTTGGGTGCCGCAAAATTCAAATTCCTCCACGTGTGTGCTTGCTAAAGAAGATGATGTCAAAATCTGGCATCAGAAGTTGGGACATCTTCACCTAAAGGGAATTAAGAGAATTATCTCCTCAGAAGCAGTCAGAGGGATTCCCAAACTTAGTATTGAGGAAGGAAAGGTGTGTGGAGACTGTCAAAAAGAAAAGCAGACAAAAATGTCTCATCCAAAGTTTCAAAATGACACCACCTCCAAGGTATTGGAACTCCTTCATATGGATTTGATGGGACCTATGCAGGTTGAAAGTCTGGGTGGAAAGAAATATGCTTATGTAGTTGTGGATGACTACTCAAGATTCACCTGGGTGAATTTCATCAAAGACAAATCTGAGGTTTTTGATGTCTTTAAAGAGCTCTGTCAAAAACTCCAAAGAGAAAAGGAGAGTAAGGTCATCAGAATAAGAAGTGATCATGGAAGAGAGTTTGAGAATAGCAAGTTTGAAGAATTTTGCTCGTCTGAAGGTATAAGTCATGAGTTTTCATTGCCTATCACCCCTCAGCAAAATGGAGTTGTTGAGAGGAAGAACAGAACTATACAAGAGTCGGCTAGAGCAATGATTCATGCCAAGAAACTACCTTATCACTTCTGGGCTGAAGCCATGAACACTGCCTGCTACATTCACAACAGAGTTACCCTGAGAAGAGGCACTTCATCCACTCTATATGAACTATGGAAGGGAAGAAAACCTAATGTCAAGTACTTCCACGTGTTTGGTAGTAGATGTTACATCCTGGAAGATAGAGAGCAGAGAAGGAAATTAGATTCCAAAAGTGATGAAGGGGTATTTTTGGGGTACTCCATCAATAGCAGAGCATATCGGGTCTTCAACTCCAGGACCAAAGTAATGATGGAGTCAATCAATGTTGTGATTGATGATGAAGATAAGCATGAAGTTGAGGATGTCATAAAAGATGTTGGAACATCAGCTGATGAGGTAGCTGTTGAAGTTGAAGAAAGAAATCCATCCCCAGGCGCTGCTGATACTGAGTCTGAGCAACCTCAGAAGGATCCTTCTATCAGAATTCAAAAAGATCATCCTAAGGAGCTAATCATAGGTGATCCAAATTCTGGAGTAAGAACTAGGTCCAGAGAAATCATAGCTAGCTCGTGCTTCGTATCCAAAATTGAGCCAAAAAATGTCAAGGAAGCTCTGACAGATGAGTTTTGGATAAATGCTATGCAAGAAGAACTGGAGCAGTTCAGAAGAAATGAAGTCTGGGATCTTGTGCCAAGACCAGAAGGGGTGAATGTTATTGGAACAAAGTGGATCTACAAAAACAAGTCACACGAGCTTGGAGTGGTTACAAGAAACAAAGCAAGACTTGTTGCACAAGGCTATACTCAAGTTGAGGGAGTTGACTTTGATGAGACGTTTGCTCTAGTGGCGAGATTAGAATCCATCAGACTACTCTTGGGTATGGCTTGTAACCTAAGATTCAAGCTGTTCCAAATGGATGTGAAGAGTGCTTTTCTAAATGGCTATCTGAATGAAGAAGTCTATGTAGATCAACCTAAAGGATTCACTGATCCAAACTTCCCCAATCATGTGTTCAAACTGAGGAAAGCACTGTATGGCTTAAAACAAGCTCCAAGGGCCTGATATGAGAGGTTGACAGAATTCTTAGTAGCAAATGGGTATAGAAAAGGAGGCATTGACAAAACATTGTTTGTCAAGGAAGAAGGCAGAAAATTAATGGTAGCCCAAATTTATGTGGATGACATTGTATTTGGGGGGATGACAGATGCTATGGTAAAACAGTTTGTCCAACAAATGCAATCAGAATTTGAAATGAGTTTGGTTGGAGAACTTAGCTACTTCCTTGGATTACAAGTCAGACAAATGGAGGATTCTATCTTTATTTCTCAAAGCAAATATGCTAAGAGCATAGTAAAGAAATTTGGCCTGGATAAAGCCAATCACAAAAGGACATCTGCCCCCACCCATTTGAAGCTATCCAAGGATGAGAATGGAGTGAGTGTGGATCACAGCTTGTACAGAAGTATGATTGGGAGTTTACTGTATCTCACAGCAAGCAGACCTGATATTTCCTTTGCTGTTGGAGTGTGTGCTAGATATCAGTCTGATCCTAAGGTGAGTCACTTGAATCAAGTGAAGAGGATTCTGAAATATGTGAATGGCACAAGTGACTATGGAATGTTATATAGCCATGATTCTGGGACTGATTTAAAAGGATACTGTGATGCTGATTGGGCTGGAAGTGCAGATGATAGAAAAAGCACTTCAGGAGGGTGTTTCTTTCTAGGGAACAATCTGATTTCCTGGTTCAGCAAGAAGCAGAATTGTGTATCTCTCTCAATTGCTGAAGCAGAGTATATAGCAGCAGGAAGTAGTTGTTCTCAGCTGGTCTGGATGAAGCATATGTTGAGTGAATACAATGTTAAACAAGATGTTATGACACTATACTGCAATAATCTTAGTGCAATTAATATATCTAAAAATCCTATACAGCATAGTAGGACAAAGCACATAGACATAAGGCATCACTTCATAAGGGATCTGGTTGAAGAAAAAATGGTTACCTTGGAACATGTAGCCATAGAGAACCAGCTGGCTGACATATTCACTAAAGCCTTAGATGCAAACCAATTTGAAAGGTTAAGAAGCAAATTGGGAATTTGCATTTATGAAGAATAAATCTGCTAGAGGGGTTGTGGGCAGTTGGAGTATTTCTGAAATTGTGTAGTCAACTGCCAGGTGAAGTGTGCCTAATTGTGGCTAAAAAGGGGGAGAAAATAGCCAAGGCAGTCAAGAGTATCAAAGAGTGTTACTGCCAAATGCTGCTAATGTGATGCAGATATTAAGGGGGAGATAAATTGATGCTGCTAAAAGAAAAACGTGTTTAGACTGAGCTAGTGATGCAGAAGAGTGCAGACATCAAGGGGGAGAAAAGTGCTGCACATTGTGAGCTACTGAACAGCTGTGATGCTGGTTCATATTCTTGAGGGGGAGCACCAATTGGCTGTTGTCAAGAATGAAGATGGTGCTGCAGCAGATCAAGTGATGAAGACTATGAGTATTGTCAAACTGCTGCTAATGGAGTTTCAAATTTTTGAAGTTTTTCCGCTGCTGAAGTCTCTGAAGATGCAGAGTGCAGAGATTGTTTTAGCCAAAATTAGCCAAAGGGGGAGATTGTTAGTGCCTGGATTGGCTGGAATTTTTGTAAAACAAAGTATGTTCAATGTTGATGTCAAGGTGCTGATGTTGCAACATTGAAGTCTTAACACTGGGCTGTGTTAAGTAATTAATTGCTGAAGTTGGATGTCTGATGTCACATAGGTGATGTTGTAACATCAGATCTGCAGAATTAACAACAGCAGGCTGTGATGTTGTTAGGGTTGCGTATTAGCTGGAATTGTGGAGAGCAAGTTATCTCATTGGATGCGAATATCTTGGGATAGATATTTGCTGCTGCATAGGAGATCTGTTGCAGATTTGTAGGAGATTTAAAAGGTTGAAGATTTAAAAAGATTTTAGGAGAAAATCTGTTTTAAATATTCAGTTTTAAATAACAAATCTGGGAGATATTGTAGCAAGTCCAAGACCAATTCAAGGAGCTATATAAAGCACACAAGACCAAAGGAAAAAGCGACAGAAAACATTCAGAAGATCAGGAGTTGAAGGCTTAGTGTCTAGAGTTTGTTTAGAGTGCTTGTATTTACACTATTCTAGGGTTTGAATAGGTGTTAAGTTTCTGTCCTCTCTAGAAGTTGTGAAGCAATAGAGAGTGGTTGCTTGATCAAAGCTGTGAAGTAAGATCAAGGTTACTCAAAGTGGTTTATTTGAGTGTTTGTAAGGGATTGAGTGGTGTTCTCATACCTAAGTGGTTTCTTAGGTAGGAAGTCATTAGTAGAGTATAAGTTTAGGAGATTGTCAACGGGTTGTTGAGTCTGTAAATTATATCTACAAGTAGTGAATTCCATCCCTGGCTTGGTAGCCCCCGGAGTAGGTTGGTTGTAACCGAACTGGGTCAACAATTCTTGGTGTTATTTTACTGTTATTGCTGTCCATTGTGTAGAGTGTGTTGTTGTGACATCACACCTTAACATCACACGTCTGATACCAGAATTTCATTTGTTATAACTGTTGTTTATTGGTAATTAGGGGAATGGATGTGAGAAATGATCATGCTATTGCTGATGCCTTGAGAGCTATGGCTCAAGAATTGCAAGCTCATTAGAACCACAGGTTGAAGATGATGAATCCCATGGACTGGACAGGTTTCTGAGGAACAGACCACCAACCTTCAAAGGAAGGCATGATCTGGAGGGCGCACAGGTGAGGTTATAGGAGATCGAGAAAATATTTCGAGTGATGGCATGTGCAGATGCTCAGAAGATTCTTTATGGTGCTTATATTTTGTCTAAAGAAGTAGAGTATTTGTGGGATAGTTCTAGACAGAGGTTTGATATTAATGGTACAATGATTACTTGGACAGTTTTCAAGAGAGAATTCTTGGAAAAATATTTTTTGGCTAATGTGCATGGCAGGAAAAATGTGGAATTCCTTGAACTTAAGCAAGGTAATATGTCTGTTGCAGATTATGCCGCCAAATTTGAAGAGGCTGAGATGACTAAGTGTATCAATTTTGAGAATGGATTGTGCCCAAAGATTAAGCAATTTATTTGGTATCAAGAAATTCGCCAGTTCTCCGTGCTGGTTAACAAATGTCATATCTATGATGAAGACAGTCGTGCTAGATCCTCCCATTACAAGAGTGTCAGTGACAAGAGGACTAGTAACATGAATCGTGGAAAACCATATGGTGTTCCATCTGTTAAGGGGAAGCAAATGACTTCTTATGAGAAAAATCCAAGTGGGGGAGGAACTCCAAATTTTGTAAGGTGTTACAAATGTGATGAGTTTGGGCATTGCATTTCTGAGTGAAAGAGTACGATTGTGAACTGCTTCAAGTATGGAAAGCCAAGACATTAAGCTGTAGATTGTAAGAGTAATGTTGTCACTTGCTATCAATTGTCAAAAGCATGCAAATAATCACTAAGGAGGAAAGCTATTTGCACTGTCTGGTACTGAGACTACTAGTACATACAAGTTGATTCAAGGTATGTGTTATATTAATAATATTTCTCTAATTTCTATTATTGACACTGGTGCAACACATTCTTTCATTTCTTTTAATTGTGCTAAGAGGTTGGGTTTAAAATTATCGTCCATGGTCGGGAGTATGATTGTTGACACTCTGGCTCTGAGTCCAATTATTACTTATATAGTTTGTTTAAATAATCCATTAACTATATATGGTAAGAATTTTGGGATGGATTTAGTTTGTCTACCATTGAATAAACTTGATGTTATCTTTGGGATGAACTGGTTGGAGTTCAACCATGTGCACATCAACTGTTACAACAAATTTGTGTTGTTCCTTGAAATCAATGAAGATGAGGGAGTGTTTGTGTCGGATAAGTAAACAAAGCTATGAATGAGGGGGCCCAGGTGTTCGTGATGTTGGCATCTATGAGTGCAGAAATCAGAGAGGTGATTAATGAGTTACTAGTGGTGTGTGAATTTCCAGAAGGATTCCCAAATGATATCACTGATTTGCCACTAGAGTGAGAGAATGAGTTTGCTATTGACTTAGTACCTAGTACCAATTATGTTTCAATGGCTCCGTATAGAATGTCTGCTTCAGAGTTGAGAGAGCTGAAGAAATAGTTAGAAGAGTTACTTGAGAAGAAATTTGTTCGACCCAATCTTTCTTCTTGAGGTGAGCCAGTATTGTTAGTGAAGAAGAAGGATGGTGGCATGAGGTTGTGTGTTGACTATTGACATCTGAACAAGGTGACGATTAAGAATAAATATCCTCTTTTGAGAATTGATGATTTGATGGATCAATTAGTGAGTGTTCGTGTTTTCAGTAAAATTGATTTGAGGTCGGGTCACCATCAGATTAGAGTGTAACAAGAAGATATTCCGAAGACTGCATTCAAAATGAGATATGGCCATTATGAATATTTTGTAATGTCGTTTGGAGTGTCTAATGTACATGGGGTTTTCATGGAGTACATGAACTGAATTTTACATCCGTACTTAGATCAGCTTGTTGTGGTGTTTATCAATGATATCCTTAGATATTCGAAATCCGATGAAGAGCATAAGGAACATCTTAAGGTGGTTCTGTAGACGTTGAAAGATAACAATTTATATGCTAAGTTATCCAAGTGTGAATTCTGGTTGGAGAAAGTGAGTTTTCTCGGGCACGTTATTTCTGGTGGTGGTATTGTTGTTGATTCGTCGAAGGTTGATGTTGTGTTGCAGTGGGAGACTCCGAAGTCTGTTACTGAGATCAGAAGTTTCCTTGGACTAGCTGGTTATTATTGCAGGTTCATAGTAGGTTTTTCGAAGTTGGAAATGCCTTTGACTCAGTTGACCCAGAAGGGTCAAGCTTATGTGTGGGATGTTTCTTGTGAAGAGAGTTTTGTAGAGCTCAAGAAGAAATTGACGTCTGCTTTAGTTTTGATTATACCAAATTCGGTTGAAGCTTTTTGTAGTATATTGTGATGCTTAGAAGATGGATCTAGGAGGTATACTGATGTAGAATGGCTAGGTGGTTGCTTACACTTCTAGATAATTGAAAGTTCATGAAAGGAGTTACCCTACACATGACTTATAGTTAACAGGTGTTGTGTTTGTACTTAAAATTTGGAGACATTACCTTTTTGGTTCCAGGTTTGAAGTGTGCAATGATCACAAGAGTTTGAAATATTTATTCGATCAGAAAGAATTGAATATGAGGTAGAGTAGATGACATGAGTTTCTGAAAGACTATGATTTTGGTATAAATTGCCATCCAGGTAAAGTGAATGTGGTAGCTGATGGGTTGAGCAGGAAGTCCTTATGCATGTCGATGCTTATGGTATGGGAATTAGAGTTGATCAAGCAATTTAGAGATATGCTTTTGGTGTGTGAAGGAACTCCTAACAGTGTTAAGTTGGGTATGTTAAAGTTGACTAGTGGCATTCTTGAAGAAATGAGAGAAGGCCAGATGACCGACTTAAGATTGATTGACCGATTAATGTTGATTAACCGAGGTAAGGGTGGTGAGTTCAGAGTCGATGAGAACAGTGTGATCAGATTCAAAAACTGAATTTGCATTCCAGATGTACTAAAACTTAAAAAGTGTATTCTTAAAGAAGGTCATAGGAGTGGGTTAAGTATTCATCCCAGTGCTACTAAGATGTATCAAGACTTGAAGAAATTATTTTTGTGACCTAGTATAAAGAAAGAGGTAGTCGATTTTGTCAATGCTTATTCCTTCCAGAGTGGAAATGGGATAGTATTTCTATGGATTTTGTGACGAGTTTTCTTAAGACAATGAAAGGATGTGACTCCATATGGGTGATTATGGATAGGCTGACTAAATTGACACATTTTATTGCGATTAAAATTAGATGCCCTTTGCAGAAGTTGGCCGAGTTGTATATTGAGAAGGTTGTCAGTTTGCATGGTATTCCCTTAAGTATTGTGTTAGGTCGAAATAAGAGATTCACTTTGAGGTTTTGGGAGAGTTTACAGAAGGCGTCGGGTACCAAGTTGAGGTTGAGTTCTACTTATCATCCACATATAGATGGTCAAACAGAGAGGACCTATTCAATCTTTAAAGGTTTTTTTGAGAGCTTATATGCTAGAACAAGGAGGTGCTTGGGATAGCTACTTTCCTTTAATTGAGTTCACTTATAATAATAGCTTTCATTCTAGTATTGGAATGACAGCGTTTGAGGCTTTATTTCGAAGGAGATGTAGGACTCCTTTGTGTTGGTACGAATCGGGTGAGAGTATTATGCTCGAGCCAAATACTTTTCAATAGACGACTGAAAAGATTAAGTTGTTTCATGAGAAAATGAGAGCTTCTCAGAGTCGACAGAAGAGCTACCATGATAAGAGGAGGAAATCACTTGAGTTTTAAAAGGGGGACCATGTATTTTTGAGAATTACCCCACTAACCGGTGTTGGTTGAGTCTTGAAGTCTTAAAAGCTCACACCATGTTTTGTTGGTCCATACTAGATCTTGCAGAAGATAGGAGAGGTGGCCTGTTGGATTGCCTTGTCAGCGCCGCTTCTAAATCTTCATGATGTGTTTTATGTGTCTCAGTTGGGGACATACATTCCGGATCTGTCTCATGTGATCCAAGTGATTAATATACAGAGAGAGAGAGATAGAGAGAGAGAGAGAGAGATTGTGTGTGTGTGTGTGAGAGAGAACCTAACTGTTGAGACATCGCCCATGCATATAAAGGATTGGGAAGTGAAGCAATTGCGTGGTAAGGAGATTGCCTTGGTGAATATAGGATGGGGAGGACCAGCTGGTGGAAGCATGACTTGGGAGCGTCAGGAGCAGATGAGAGAGTCATATCCGACTCTGTTTTACTCAAGTAATGTTCGAGGGTGAAAATTCTGTAAGTTGGGGAGAGTTGTAACACCCCGATTTAGAATTATCGATTATTCTATTTATTTATTTAATTTAATTGGTGTGAAATTAATTAAATAATTATCTTTTGTGAATTATGGGAATTAGGTAGTTGGTTGGGTAAAATTAATTAATTAAAATAGTAGAAATAGAAAATTAGTAAGAATGAGGTGGAAAAAGTGAATTGATATAAATAAAGGGGAACAAGGAGTGAGAGATTTAATTAGTTGGGCCAAAGATGTAATTAGAGAGAGATAATTAAATATTTATAAAAACAGAAAATTAGAGAGAGATAGCTCTCATTGTAAGAGTATGTGAAATAGAAAAGGGTTTTGGAGAGAAAGCTTGAAGAGGAGTGCTAGGGTTTGAGGGAAGAACACCAATTCACCTTGATTTTTATGAAAATTCTAAAAATATAAGGTAGGGGGAACTATTCATCTGTGGGTGGTAAATCATGAAAGGGTAGAGGGGTTTCCTTAACCTCAAATAGTGTTTGATCATCTATGAATATGTGATGTGAATTGATGAACAATAGAGTGATGAATATGTTTGTATGTTGAACTTGATTATGTTTTCCATAAATTAATTTGAATTGCAATGATAGATGGTTGTTGTATGGCGTATTCTTGAGTTTAATGAAAATCTGGTGTTTTAGGGCTTGATTTTTGAGTGATGAAATCATGAGAAAAAACTGTAGTTGTATCAATTTAATTATGTTTGATACATTGTTCATGTTAGAATGTGATTTTGAGAGTTTTAAATCTATTAATTTGGGACTGGTATGAGGTTTGAAGGTCTGAAAATTGATGCTGTGGCGTAGCAGAGGAAACTAGGAATTTTGGGAAAACACATAGTGACAACCAGTTGTTCCCACATGACAACTGATTGCACTAGTGTAAAATTTTAGAAATTATACTCTTGACAATCGGTTGTAGCATGAGGAAAATCGATTGTCATGCTTTGCAAAAACATGATTTTTGGGGGTCTGGCACTTAGTGACAATTGGTTGTCACCTATTGACAATCGGTTGTCACTGTATTTTAAACTATGATATATTTTGATGTTTTACCTCATAACTTTTTAACTGTATATCCAATCGACGTGTCGTTTAAGGTGTTAGGAAGCTAATACTCAGAGCTATAAAATGGTAGACATAGGTGAATTGTTTAAGTATTATTCATATACCTACTGTGTTGGTGAAGTTTTGTCATATGTTTGGTTACTGAATTGTTATGGTAAATTGCTAATATAATTGCAGACTGTTTGATTATCATGTTTTGATGACATGTGAGTTGAGTTAAGATGTGTAGTTTCGATATGGAACTATCCAGTTGATGTTGCACATGAATATGTTTTATTTTAGAAGTTTTGCTCTGATCTTGTAGCATCGGGGTAGGGGACGTTTTATTTGATTATTCTGTTGAAGTTTAATAGTTCATTGGCTTATGTTGAAGCATTTAAGAGTTGAGTTTAATAACTCTTGTTTTTGGACCAGTTTTATTTAAATGAGTTTAAAAGACAAAAGATTGAGTTTATGTTTATTTATCCGATTAGGATCGATACTGCAACAATGATACCCTAAGTGAAGGTGAGTATGCAAAGACAGGTGTTGTGTGACGGTGGTATATTTCGCTGCAATTTTATTAATCGTTGATTGGTTTTAGAGGTTTGTCGTTGGTGACACCTTAAATTATTGTATAATTCTTATAACATGAGTTTCGGGGTTTAGGGTGTTACCCAAGAGGGATAGAAATAATTTTTTTCAACAGAGTCACTAAGATAAAAAATTCCACTAAGATTATTCATTCTTTGAAGATTGGTGGAGTTAGTTACAACAATCAAGATCAAATTGCATAAAATGAAGTGAAAAACTTTAGGGATTTATTTGATAATGTTTCTGTTTTGCAGGAAAACCCTCTTGTAGAAAATGTCATTCCTAAGTTAGTGATCGAGAAAACTAATAATCTGCTTACAATGTTGCCTTATGAGCAAGAAATTTATAGTGCCATTTTCAATCCTAAGAAGATATAGTGTTGCTGGTGCGGATTGGTTTGGACATATCTTTTATCAAACTTTCTGGAACTTCATCAAAGATGATGTTATAAATTCCACTTCACAATTTTTCAAAGAAGGATGTCTTTCTCCATGTTATAATTCTAACACCTTAGTTCTTATTCCCAAGGTCAAGGAAGCTGACACTATTAATCCTTACAGGCCCATTACCTTAGCAAATTTTAATTTCAAATTATAACCAAGGTCCTTACAGATAGGTTAGCTTAGGTCTTGCCTCATATTATTTTCAAGGAGAAGAAGGGTTTCATAGGAGGCAGAAGAATCAGGGACTTCATAAGTCTCACTTCAGAAGTGGCTAATTTGTTACATAGGAAGACTCTTGGTGGAAATAACATGTTGAAAGTTGATATTTCTAAAGCGTTTGATGCCTTGGGTTGGACTTTTATTATGAAGTTCCTTCACCACTTTGGGTTTAGTGAGATGTTTAGTTTGTGGATTAATAGCATTTTGTCTTCAAGCATGGTTTTTTTAAGTGTCAAAGGGGAGTCAAACAAGGAGATCCGTTATTCCCTTTATTGTTATGTATTTCAGAAGATGTCCTCTGTAGGGGGCTATCTAAATTGGTTTCTGAAAACAAAATCAAACTCATGAAAGCTTCTAGGAACTTAAAGGCCCCCTCTCATACTTTTTATGCAGGTGATATCTTTCTTTTTTTACCACAACTAACTGCTAGTGTGTCAATTAACTCTTACAGACACGTATAATTTCCGTAGTAGGTCTGTCAATCGTGCTTGGGGAAGTAATATTTGGAACAATGCCATTCCTCCTTCTACACCTTTGCTCTTCTAGAGATTGATTCATGGGAAGCTGCCTATTGATATGTAAAATATATTTGGAACTGGTTATGCAACTTGTTGGATATTGGTTCAGTCTTTTCTAGCTTGGCAGATTGTATGAGGTTTATTGATGATGTTCATTCTACTCACTGTCACGTGGTTTTTAAAGTTGTTGTCTTGAATTTAGTAGCTTGCATTTGGAGTGCTAGAAATCAGGCTAGGTTTCAGAACAATAGGGTACATTGGAAGTCTAATTGTGCCATCATCCTTTCTCTAACCTCCTTGTCGGGTAATCTCGACTGGAGCAGGGCTAATTCTTTCATTAGAGACTTTGTTTTGTTAAATAATTTTATGGTTCATCTTCATCCTCTTGTCCTCAAATAGTATTTGAGATTTTATGGTCGCCTCCCCAACATGGTTGGATTAAGGTAAACGTTGATTGAGCCTCTAGTGGTATGCTCTTGTTGGCTATGTGTGGAGAAATTTTTGGTAATGATTTAGGTGATCATCTTGGCAGCTTTGGGTGCTAGTTGGGGGTTTGTCAATGCTTTTTTGCTGAGCTCATCGGGGCCATTTTGGCTATGGAAATACCTATTAGTAAAAATTGGTTGAATATGTGATTGGAAACCGACTCCTCTTTAGTTGATTATGCTTATAGTAATTTTTCAGTGGTTCCGTGGAAAATTAAGAAAATATGGGACAAGTGCTTGTTTAAGTTGCGTAATTTCAATTTTTTTTTCTTCTCACATATTTAAGAAGGAAATCACTGTGCAGATAAATTAGCTAACATAGGTTTAAAGATTTCTAATCTTACTCAGTGGAACGAGGTTCGTAAGATATTTTGTTGGATTTCAACAAAAATAAATTAAATTGACCAAATTATAAAATTAGATAGGTTTGATTCCATATTCTTTGCCCCCTTATTTTTGTACCTATTTGCTTCATTTATTTCATGGACTTTGCCCCTTTTGATAAAAAAAAGACCAATATTTCTTAATACACCATCCAAGTTTCTTATACACCACGTGAAATTTCGTTTTTGCCCCCTGATTCCGGATGTGCACATCCGGACGCACCATTTTTTTAAAAAACGTTGATGTGTTTCGGATATGCACATCCGGAAACATAGTATAGCTTTATTTTTTAAATTCCGGAACTGCAGATCCGGAAAATAGCATAACTTTATTTTTTTTTTTAAATCGGTTTTGTCGGTTGGTCGCATACGTTAATATATCATCGCAAGTTAATATACATTCGAATGAGGGGAGCGAGAAGGGATTAGGTTTTCCGCCCATAGAAAACTTTGTTCTTCGTATCTCTTCAATAGAAAACTTTGTTTTTCGTATCTCTCCAATAGAAAACTTTGTTCTTCGTATCTCTCCAATAGAAAACTTTGTTCTTCGTATCTCTTCAATAGAAAACTTTGTTGATCATTTCTCTCCAGTGTAACCATTGCTCCTGTTATCTTTCTTTGTTGATCGTCCAACACTACAGATGAAATCAATATATTTCGGAGATAAACCCTTTTTGTTATTGAAAATAAGTAATGTGGCTGGTGCACCAGTAACAGTAATGTCATCAGAAGTTATAACAAACTCTAGGGTTGGAGTCTCTCCGTCAATACAATGGATTAGGTTTCCCGCTAATAAAAAACTTTGTTCTTCGTATCTCCTATTACCACTTGCAGAACCAGAATCAGAATTTTCTACTTCACTTATGTAGTATTGAGCGCGGAAAGCTAGCAAGTGTACTTAATAAGCAGGAGAAACTGTATCATTAATATACAAGTTATAATATATACATATACATCAATAGACATCAGCAAGTGTGCATAATAAGCTAGCAAGTGAGCATAATAAGCATAATAAACAAGTTATAATATATACATATACATCAATATACATCAGTATGTATCATTTAGAAAAAACCAACGCGAACCTGTAAAATATAATCCTTTTAGGCTTAAACCCAGTTGATTTATAGAAAGTCACACGCCACTCCCTGAATTATCCTATCATGAGGAATACACAAATCTAACAAAATTATCTTATCATTCCAGCGGGCCGATTTTCCTTCTAAGGATCCACTGTTATTTTAAAGAGATCTTGAATTATCTCCTCGCAATGAACCTGAGCAGAAACAATTCATTTGTATCTTGTGACCCAAAGTCAGTCCATTGGTTCTGGAAGTGGTTATAGGAGTACCACCAACTTTGTGTCGACTCTGGTAATAGAAGAAATGTTTTACTGTTGATCGTTATTCTTTTAAAATACATATTATTATTATTTCTTAAAATAAATATACCTTTTTAAGTTTCAGCCATTTTTTCGGATGTGCACATCCGGAATACACATAACTTGTCATTCCGGATTTGCACATCCGGAACAAGGCAACGTTTTTTGAAAAAAACGATGCGTCCGGATGTGCACATCCGAAACTGAGGGATAAAAAAATAATTTCACGTGGTGTATAAGAAACTTGAGTGGTGTATTAAGAAATGGTAAAAAAAAAATAGTATTGATCTTTATTACGTACTATTCTTTCCAAAATAATTTCCAAGTAAAATTTAATCTTCTCACATTTATTAAGATAAGTGATTTTTCAAACGTAATTATCAATTATAATATTTAATTTATCTTTCAATATAAGAATTACTGATATACTACCAAAATTTGATCTGGTATTTTGTATCTTATTACTCCAGCTGTGTCTCAAATTGTAAACATTTTGGACATTTTTCACAAGTTAAGGAATATATTTAATTTTGTATGAAAAAAATATTACGTATGATTTAATAATAGTTTTTAATTAATTATATTAATAAAATTAAAAATAGAAGAGTAATAAATAGTAGATATTATACTAAAAATTATTAATTGAATTGGTGAAATAATTTATAATTTTTTTAAAAAAATGGTTTATAATTCGAAGACTTAATTACAACTATGGTCTCCTATTTTGCAGTTTTTTTGGGTTTTGATCCCCTCATTTTAAAAATAATGATTTTGGTCCCATTTTTAAGTTGAGTTTGATTTTAGTCCCCTCATCAATTTTAAACTTTTTTATAGTGATGTATATGGGTGATCGTATCCGAACCAATTCAAAAGCAAAACCGCAAATCGAACCAATCCAAACCGAAAACCGCAAAAACCGCATTTGGTTTGGATGATTTTGGATGATTTTTTTACTGAACCGCACGGTTTGGTTCGGTTTACGGTTTTCATTTCACAAAACCGAACCAAACCGAACCAAACCGCATTTTAAACTTAAGTTACTAATTTCTATTATTTTATTTCCAATTCCATTCAGTCATTAGCTTTCAATATTAATATCTAATTTTTATTATTATATTAAACTTGTTTTCTTTTTTAATACAGTAATACTACTATTTTAATTTTAAATTAAACTTTCAATTTCAATTTATTGACTGCAATCTCAATTTCAATTCCAAATTGTATTTTCTTTGTTAGTGATAATATTCCCTTCTAAAATGACTGCAGTATCTCTATTAATTTAATTCTAATAATGTTTGTTTTATTTTATTATTATTATTATTATTTTTTGGTTGAAGATTAACTTTTTATGGATATGTTTTATATGCGGTAACTATTATCCCTGTCAGAAAAACATGGCCATATAACTAACATTTTTTAATAAACAACTTATTTGTAATAAACAACTTGCTTTGTATGATTGTTCTGTTTAGAAAATTATATGATTAGTTTCTTAGTTTTATAATTCCATAATCAAGAAGTCTATAAACCGCAATCACCGAACCGATTCTAACCGCATTGGTTTGGATGAATTTTTAAAAATCAACCGAACCAAACCGAATCGCATGCATTTTTATCTCGCAGTTAGGATGATTTTTATGCTCAAAACCGAACCAAACCGCGAACACCCCTAGTGATGTAGGCTATCTAAAATGATGTGTCAATGCCAGGTCATTTTTATAAAAAAAATTGAAATTTTTTTATTGACTAGGATAATTAATTTATTAATATTATTTTAATTAATAATTTAATCATTAATATTTTATTATTAACTTTTATAATTAATTAATTAAATAAAATTTTAATTGAAACACTTTGGGCCTAACATTTTTAGCCCATGTCTTTGATCCATTTTTATAACCCACAATTAAATTGTTGTGTTTTTGTAAGATATATAAACACTAAAAACATTTGTAATGGAAACAATGTGGGACTATTATGAAATACCATTTACTGCTTTGTTATGCTATCCATCTCATCTTTTCACATGCTACTGCTATGTTTTCCATCTTTTCAAAGTGAAGTAGAACTACTCTTTTTAAGATTTGGATATTACTACATGTTGCTAACAGTATAAATGTAATAATCATGACTGCCTTCACTTTAAGAACTACATCATTGGTGTGTAAAGTGCGTGATTTACTCAATTAAAAGTGATACAACACGGTGGAGTCCACAATAATTCAAAGTTCTCTAACAGTTGCAGTGCAATAGCTCATTTTCATCATTCAAAAAAGGGAAACTTTTAACTCATATCAAGTTGCAACTTAACAAACTAACTGTCGAAATTTGAATTAATTTCCTCATTCATTTTGATCTTCTAACTAGTGCAACTAACAATAACTTTCTAACATAATTTTCACTCTAACCTTTTTCTTGAGAACTACCTTTTCTTGAGACAAATCAAAATAGATGACATCAACTCTAATCTTTTCGAATGCAAGTTCACCATACAACTCCTTGCAAACCGAAGAGGATAATTTAGCAGTTGGTGATATTCGGCAGTTGTGTTCTTAGTTCTTACCATTGTTGCATGGGAATTCTGAACATAGCATAATTTCTACTGTTATTCTCATTCTCAAGGTATATTTGAATGTGTTCAAAATATTTATCTCCTGTACTCTTATATTCAGGTTAATGTTCAAAATATTAGAATTTAAAGAAAATTGTTCTCTTTTTTCACCAAGAACAAAGAAAGTTGGTCATGTTTGCAATGTGAAAAAGCTTGGTGAGTGCATTAATTACTGATAGTTTTTTTAACCATATGGAAAGGTATTATTGTTGCTTCTGTTAATGATTAATGTGTATTTCATACCATCTTTGAGACACTACATAGAAAGGTATTATTCTTGCTCTTGAATACAACACAAAATTAAGTGCCTAAGAAGTGAAATACACGATGGTCAAGTTCCAGGAGAGAGATTACAAAGCACGTGAAATTTTGTTTTGTTTTGTGAAAAAGCTGAAAACTCGTTCCATATTATGTTCTCTTTCTCCTCTATTTCCCCACTTAATTTTGCACCCTTTACCATCAATTTTAGCTCATCATTAGTAACATATCGCTCGCTGATTCAGTAAATAACATCATCATCTTAATTAGATCAAGATGTGCGAGCCTGATGTTATTACGTATATAATGTTGATAAATATGTTTTATTAGAAGAATGAAGTGGATATGGCTCAGAAAAATCTACGAGCACTAGCTATGTCTCTTAACTAAGAACTCCATCTTTGGAGGGATATTGGTTTTTTAAAGCAGGTGCTGTTGAAGATATATAGAGGTTATGCACTCAGAGACCTATCGTGATAGTGGTTGTTGGGGATGTCCCACATTGGTTATTTTACAAATTCTAAAAGAGTTTATAAACCTTAAGCATGCCTGAGAAATTGCTAGTTGGGTTGATAATAGGCTTGAGTGTGTTTGGAATGGGTCCAATTAAAATAATTAAAAATATATATAATATATAACAAAATTAAAAAAGAAGGCTTAATTGCAACAATGGTTTTAATTAATTAATAAAAAGGCTTAATTATCATAGTCAATAAAAAAGTCAAAATGTTTATTTATAAAAATGACATGGCATTGATATATTATTTTAGATAACGCCACATCACTATAAAAAGTTTAAAATTGGAGAGGAGGAGACTAAAATCAAACTCAAAACTTAAAAAAGGGACCAAAATTATAATTTTTAAAATGAGAGGATCAAAACTCAAAAAAATAAAAAATAGGAGGATCATAGTTGCAATTAAGCCTAATTCGAATCGAAAGAAATATTGATTATAATATCATAAGTTGAATTTTGTTTATATTTGATGGGTAATGCTAATTTTTGTCCTATGACACGTTAAAAAATTCATAAATAAAAATGTTGTGTTAAATATAAATATTCTATTTAAAATATTGTGCATTTATTTAATTAAAATTTTATAATTAATTAATTAATTAATTTTTTTTAACACAAATTACTTTCTATTTATTGTTTTATATCATGAGTCTTTAGGGCACACGTTATAAGATAAAAAAAATTATTTGTATTTTGTTAGAATAATTTACTAAGTATTTGAACTCAAGTTAATAACCAATCATTTAGAATAATATAAGTTAAAAAAATTTTAAACACACTTTTTTTAAATCTTAATTGTGTTTAGGGATGAGAATATGTCAATCGGTTTATAAGAGACTATAGTTTAATTTATTTAATTTTGACCTGATGTGACCAAACCTATTTAATAAAAATGCTAGGTTTATATTTTTTTTAAAAGCATATTTAATTAAATAAATTAGACTTAGGCTATTAAAAATGCATGTGAAGTCTTATATGTCAACCTATATATGCATGTCGATTAGAAAGTGTTGGAAAAAACCCTAATCACAAGAACAATGGTGAATAATGGAGATCTAGAGAGAATGAGAGAATTAGGTTGAAATATGACAATCTAACATTAATGATCAAACACCAGTATTTAAAATATCATACAAAACACTACAACTAACTAACTAATGAGGAAAACGAACTTTCCAGACCTAAAACTGAATGCACATTTAGTGCAACCTGTTGCACTAAATCTCTGTCTCAAAAATATAAACACTGGAAGGGGTGTAACCTGTTGCACATTTACAGCAACCTGATGCTCCAAATCTACGAGTGAAAATAAAACACTGTAGAGCAGGGGTGTAACCTATTGCATATTTACTACAACCTGTTGCACTGACTTGAATTATATTATTTTGTCAACACACCACCTTAATTCAAGTCCTATAAGTCTTCCATACTCATTTTTTCATTCAACCTCTTGAACACTTCAATTGTTACTCCTTTGATTAGCAAATCGACAGTTGATCTTCACTTTTGCAATACTCTAAATTCAATTTTCCTTCACTTACAAGTTCTCTCAAGTAGTAAGATCTCATCTCTATATGCTAGCTTCTCCCATGTGAAATGGGATTCTTAGCAAGGTTTATAGCGTAAACGTTGTCAATAATTAAATTTACAACTTCATATTATTCGCTGCACAACTCTTTCATCAAATTCATCAACCATACAACTTGACACACACATAGTCATTGTAATGTACTTGACCTTGCAAGAAGAAAGCGCCACAACATGTTCCGTTTTAGAACACCAATAGATTGGTATTTCTCCATACATTAACATGTATCCAACATTGGATTTTTTTGTCATCTTTATCTCCACACTAGTTTGAGTTGGTATAACCGAGTAATTTGCAACTTCTACCTTTATCTGTTGTGGGAGATGGAATTCCACCGCCAATCAAACCTTTAATGTATCTCAGAACGTTTTTTATTGCTTCCTAGTGTAATGCCTTTGGCTTACCCATAAATCTACTCACCATGCCAACACTATATGCCAAGTCGATCTCGTATTGCATAAGTACCGCAACAATCCAATCATCCTCCTGTACTGCGTTGGATCAATATCCGGCTTGTCTTCATTTTTCGACAGTTATAATCTTGGCTCTGCAAGAGTAATTGCCACATTAAAATTCTCCATCTTGAACTTCTTCAATATCTCAAGAGCATAACTCCTTTGATGCATGAGCAATCCCTTTTTATGGTTATAAAACTCAATTCCAAGGAAATATGTCATGAGACCAAGATCGGTCATTTCAAACTCATTCACTTTGTACACCCATCTCACACCAATCAACTTCTTTCCTTCTGGTAGATCAATTAGTTCCCATTTCTTATTTTTCTCAATGGACTCCGGCTCCTCCTTCATAGCACATATCCACTTTGGATCACTTAAGGTCTCCTCTATTTTCATGTGTTCAGATTCACCTATGAACTTAAAATGGACAAGATCGCCATTATCATTTACTTCATTATCTTGGAATAACTCACAATCTTGTGGCCTTATGGGCATGCCTCTTTGCCTCGTTGATCTTCTAACATTTTCTTTAACTTGAACTTCTTTGGCTCCATTTTCTGCATTTTCAAACACCACAAAAACAATTCCAACACCATTTGAATTATATCCTGCAAGTTTCCAGTCTTTTAATTCATCAAAAATCGCGTCCTTACTGATTATAATTTGTTTGTTGATAATGTGATAGAGTTTGTAGAAACCGGTAGAGTGATACCCAACAAGTATCATTTGCTCTTACTTGTCATCTAGCTTCTTTCTAAGCTGGTCCAGAACATGTCTATACACTATCGAACCAAATACCTTCAAGTGACTCAGGTTTGGCTTCAATCCAGACTAAAGGGGAAACTACAACTTAACTGGGATGGACCTTACAACATATATCAAAAACTCCCTCATAGAGCATATAAGTTGTAGGAACTAGAATGGTCACTTCTACCTAGGAACTAGAACGCTCTTCATCTTTGATATTATTATAATTAAAATTGTTTGTAATTCTCCGATAAATCTTATGCTTATGTACTTTTGAAAAATGATTTATGTAATTTATTTCCACCAGGGGTAGTCCCTCTTTAAAAAAAGCTCTTCTGAAGGACTTATCAACGAAGGTCCTTGCCGTCTCTTAAGGTGATACTTTGTGTTGGACTTCTCAACAAAGGCCTTTGCTGCCCTCGAGGCAATACTTTGTGTCGTACTTATCAACAAAGGTCCTTGTCGCCCCTCGAGGCGATACTTTGTGCTGGACTTCTCAATGAAGGTCCTTGTCGCCCCTCAAGGTTATACTTTGGCTGGACTTCTCAAGGAGGGTCCCTGCTGCCCCACAAGGCGATACTTTATGCTGGACATCTCAATGAAAGATTCTTGCTGCCCCTCAAGGCAATACTTTGTATTGGATTTCTCAATAAAGGTTCTTTCCGCCACTCGAGGCGATACTTTGTGTTGGACTTCTGAACGAAGGTCCTTGCATCCCCTTGAGGCGATACTTTGTATTGGGCTTCTCAATGAAGGTCCTTGATTCTCATCGAGGAGATACTTTGTGTTGGACTTCTAAACAAAGGTCCTTTGTGCCCCTCAAGGTGATACATTGTGTTTGACTTATCAATGAAGGTCCTTGCCTCCCCTAGAGGCGATACTTTGTGCTAGACTTCTCAACGAAGGTTCTTGCTTCCCCTCGAGGTGATACTTTATATTGGACTTCTGAACAAATGTCCTTGCCTCCCCTTGAGTTGGTGTTGGACTTCTCAACGAAGGTCCTTGCCTCCCCTCGAGGCGATACTTTGTGTTGGACTTCTCAACAAAGGTCCTTTCCACCCCTTGAAACGATACTTTGTGTTGGACTTCTCAACATAGGTCCTTGCTGCCCCTTGAGGCGATACTTTATGTTGGGCTTCTCAATAAAGGTCCTTGCCGCCCCTTGAGGTGATACTTTGTTCTTGACTAATCAACAAAGGTCCTTTCCTCCCCTCAAGGCGATACTTTATGCTAGACTTCTCAATGAAGGTCCTCACCTCCCCTCGAGGCTATACCTTATGTTGTTCTTCTCAACGAAGGTCTTTGCCATCCCTTTAGGCGATACTTTGTGCTGGACTTCTCAATGAAGGTTCTTTCTAGCCTTCGAGGCGATACTTTATGTTGGACTTCTCAACGAAGATCCTTGCTACCCCTCGAGGTGATACTTTGTGTTGGACTTCTCAATGAAGGTCCTTTCTGCCCCTAGACGCGATACTTTATGTTGGACTTCTTAACGAAGGTCCTTTCCGCCCCTCAACGCGATACTTTGTGTTGGATTTCACAATAAAGGTCTTTGATGCCCCTTTTCATACCCCAAATTTTACCCCTATATTCATTTTCATTTGTATAACATTCTAGGTCAATCATTTATGCATAGCTAACCAAATTATCAGACATTGTTTTGTTTTCTTCATCTGTGGAATTAGGGTTTGCTTCAAGAGGCTGAAAGGATTGATCAATCAAGGTTTTGGATGAATCATCAACCAATCAAGTTCTCATACACTTAAGAGACATCTCTTCATTTTCATTTTCATTTTCATTTGCATAACATTCTAGGTCAATCATTCATGCATAGCTAACCAAATTATCAGACATTGTTTTGTTTTGTTCATCTGTGGAATTAGGGTTTACTTCAAGAGGCTGAAAGGATTGATCAGTCAAGGTTTTGGATGGATCATCAACCAATCAAGTTCTCATACACTTAAGATACATCTCTTCATCAAATATCAAGTGCAAAATGACTTCATTACAAGTTCTTCAAGGTTCAAATTCATCTGGCCGTGAATTAGGGTTTTTCAACCAAAGTCAACTGCATCTTTGACTTTTGATTAATGCATGATCTCAAACCTTGGGATATGATTCAGGACATTCAAATACACCCTTGGAGTCCATCAATGATGTTCAAATAGCCCAAGAGACTGGAATCATTGAAGATCAAGATGTGGAAATTCATCTGATACACAAGCCATTAACTGCAAAGTCAAACCTTTGACTTTAGGTATTTTGGTCAAATATGAACTTCTCAAGTCAAATTCCATGAAAAAATGTTATATGATTGAGTTTGATAAAGAAAAATCAAGAGAATTGAGGTTACTTGTAAAAAGGGCAACAATGAAGAAATTGGAAAATTTTCTAAGTCATGAGAAAACCCTAATTTGGTGCTGACTTGCCAAAGCCATAACTTCTAATCTTAACATCCATTTTCTTTGATCCAAAGATCAATTTGAAGAGCTCATTCCATACTACAACTTTGTCATTGAGGAGGAATTCCCAAAAAATGCATAGATTTCAAGTTATGATAGCATGAAGTTGAGAAAATAAAGATTTTGAGATTCCATACTTAGAATTTTTTCTAAGTGTTGAAGTCCAACTTAGAGGGTGAGTTTTCAAGGTCATTTTTTCTCAAGGTTCTAGGCTCCAATTCAAATTCCTCTCAACATGAAAGTTATTAAGCATTCTTCAAGCTTTTCATTTATGCCAAGAACTCCTCAATTGAATTAATACTCCTCAAGTTATGGCATTTCAAAGTTAGGGTTTCAAAGTTGACAAATTCATAACTTAGTGGAATTTTTTCTAAGTTACTTTGGATAGTTTTTGGACATGACTTCAAGGATAGTTTTCACCACCTTCCAAGCCTCATTTCAATTTGTTTTCAACATGAGAAATGTTCCTTGATCTTCATACTTTCCATTGATCTCAAGAACAAACCAAATGGATCAAGACACATCAAGATATAATTGTTCAAAGATGGCTATGTGAACTTGATTTTAATGCAATATTTTTGAACATTTTCATGCAACATGAACCTTGTGCCTCCAATTCCACGCATGTTTCACTCTTGTGCATCACCAAACATTGCCAAATATAGCTAAACACATGCATGTACTTCATGCATAAATTTGAAAAAACTTTGCCAAAAGAAGGAAATAACCAAAAGCACAAAACTTGCACACCAAGAATGGATCTTCCACTATCTCATTCTGACCTCATTTTTGTTCACAAAGCCACAACATTACAACCACAAGAAGGAATGCTCGTACCACCTCATGCTACACTCCAAAATTATCAACTTTGCACAAAATCATCACACCAACTTTTTAACCACAGTAAAAGCTTTCAAACCTCACAAAACCCTCATATAAATGCTTAAAATCCTAGCAAGAAACCACACAACTTCATTGCTACTCAAAATCAGAACCAAAAACTCTCTCTCTTTCTCCAAACCTTTCTCTTCGAATCTCATCTTTCAAGAGTTTTCCTTTCATTTCCTAGCCACATCAACATTCTTTGAAGTCCCAAGAAGCTTGAGGAAGAGTTTACTGAAGTTTTGGAGCAAGAACCAGAAGCTATAAAGCTCTCCATTGGGTAACATTTTCTTCACCCTTTTTCTCACTTTTTAATGCTTATTTTAATCCATGATTGTTGCATTTGAAGTTCTGGAATGATGAAGATCATGTTTGTGTTGTTGTTGTTCTAGTTTGATGAAGATTAAATTTGTGTCTCATTTTTCCGTGCTCTGTTTTCAGCATGCTAGAGGGTTTAAAAATGAAAAATAACATCATATTCTTGTTCAGCGTGAAAAATCGTGTGGGATATGGCTTTTGTTTTGGTGTTTTGATGTGATTTTCAAAAGACTCCGGTGGCCATTGCCAGAGAAGACGATCGGAGCCCTAGCTCCGGCGTCTGGTCATGCGTGTTGATGTGTTCCTTTTGACCTTGGTCTTTGCTTGCGTGTATGCTGAGTGTGTGCCATTAACGAAGTGCATGCGTGCCATTTTTTTTGTTTGTTTGATTCTGAATCCTTGTTTCTAAATGATACGAGCTTAGCTTTTTTTAATTCCTATACCCTAGCTTTTTGACCCATCAGCGTGTAAAACTAATCCCTATTTCTTTATGCTTTTACTTGTTCACCCCTTTTCCCTTATTCATTTTATTTTATTTTATTTTTTATACTTTTCAATTTTGATTTATTTTTAGTTGTTATAATCTTTGCAAAAATTCATAAAAATATATTTTAGATGCTTTAATGTCTCTAGATTTTTATAATAATTTTTATTTTTATTTTTTATTTATTTTACCATTTTATTTTTAATTAATTGTGGAAGGTGTTTTTACCTATTTACCCTTGAACTAGGGTTTTGTGTTTTGATTCTTTTTGAGACACTTCTTGAGCCATACTTTTGGACATATTTTGAAACATGATTACTTGATGTTTAAGTGGTTTTTCTGTGCTTTGATGATGCTTGTTTGATTACTTTTCATTTGATTTTGTGGAGCCTCGATTCATGCTCGATTAATGAGGTATGCTTGACTTGTTAATTTTATTTGATGATGCACTTGTGCAATTATTTTGGAGATCTTTTTCTCATATATTCTTGAGTGTGTTGCCATGAGATAGAGCCTTTAACTTGTATTTATTTGGCCATTTTAACATTTTTTATTGATGCCTCAAGTTGGTGATGTGTTGAACATGATATTGGTTTATCTTTGACATAGTTTGTGGATTAGTGTTCTTGTATGAATCTCTTTGATGCTTGGTGCTTTTATATGACTTAAATACCACATTTGAGTTTCTGATTTCCATTGTTCCAATGTATATTGCTTGCTCATTTGTCTCTTTTACTTGCATTGAATGTATGCTTCCTTTTATGGATGATATTGATTGATGTATGCCTAGTTGTTTGTTCATGTTTTGAATGTGATACTTGTTGAACCTTTTTGATATCATGAGGTTATTTATGAGTTGAAATGTTTGGTATTGCTACTGCCTCGTCTTGGTTTCATACCTTAATCTCAATGTTTGAATCATCATTGACTTGTTTCTTATGAACTTGTTGTTGACAAGTGTGTGACAGATGATTTGATGCATGTTTAATGTTCTTGTGATCATTTCTCAATATTTAAAGTGTGTTAAACATTTTGTGGTGTAGCTACTGACTTGAATGATTTCTTATCTTATTTGGTTCACCTTGTCAGTGTAATGATGTTTGGATATTACTTTAAGATACAAATGTTGTGCACAACTTGTTTGCCATTATCCTTGACATGTTACATGCCTAATCGGTGACATGATGTTTTACCTCATGAGTTGATTAACTACTTTAACATTTACTTTACATATGATGCCATTCATTCATGATCTTAGTTTTGATAGTTGAGGCTGTTCTTTGTACTCCTTTGATGTCATGATTTCCTGTGCCTAAATCCAAAGGAAAAAGGATCCTTTATGTTTACTTTATGTCATAACTTAGTTTAGCCCTACCTTACCTTTCCAATTTGACCTTGTTTGAGTCATCTCCCCTTTTCAACTTAGACTTAGGATAGAGTTTGTAAACTCTATGTAAGTGTTATTTCTATGAACACTTACCTTCCCCTTTGGAACCTAGATCATAATCAAGTGTTTTTCACCCGTAGTTATGTGAACTAAGAATGCTCTGATTCCATCCTTGTTAGGATACATAGGCACAAGACCGCGAAGTCTTGGCGAGCATACTTAGTAAAACCTCCAGGTCTTTCCCCATAGACATTCCCCAATAGCAAACAATAACATAACACAAATACAACAAGATATTCCTATAGAGTACTATAGATACTTAGGGTGCTAATACCTTCCCTTAGTATAACCAACCCCCGAACCTTAGATCTCTTAGCATTGTTGTTACATTGTGCAATCAGGGTTTTTTCTGATCTTTTCCCTTTCCTTTGGATAAATCAAAGTTCAGTGGTGAACTTCAATGATTTGTGATTCAAGTTAATACAATAACTTGATATCTGATTCTCACCGCAACACCCCTCAAGGCGATACCTCTGCAAACAAGCTATGGAATATGATATATCACTATGAAGAGGCGCGACTTGTATTTGGCCCTAGAGACTGGATCACCAATCTTACATGATGGCTCAATAGAAGTCCCACCTTAGAAGTTAAACGCCTCTCCTGAGGGACTCAATGTCTCATCATTCGAGCTATACATTATTATTTTTCCTGAGGAACTTAGTGTCCCCTTGAGCGGGATCATTTTCAATAGATCATGCCTAAGTGGTGTGCCCCATATCCAGCTCCGAAGACTGGATCGCCGGTCTTGCTTTAGGGCTCAATAGAAGTACCGCCCGAGAAGTAGAATGCCTCTCGTGAGGGACATAAAATCTCATCAGCTATGCCATTGGGCCTAAAGGATATGGAATCCCAAAGTCCACCAAATCTCATATTTGAGGAAACCATGATGAGTTACATTGTAATATTACTAAAGATTCAGGATTTTCGAGGAGGGCCAAAAACTCAAGATAAAAAATATCAGTTCTTAATATACTCCCAGGAGTCGTGATCTAAAATCACTTCTTCCTCTACCAAAGGCCTCGTTCTTGAGGAACTATGTAGTTATAATTATAAAGGGCCTCACCTAGGGCGATGCCTTCATGACTCCCACGGGGAGGCGAAGGGTGAATGTCTCCCAAGGTGATGTATTGCCTCTTCCATGGAGTTTCTTATCGCACCGTCACGGGAAACATGGGATAAGGCGTTTCTTTGATAAAGGGTGAAATTTTGGCACAAGAATAGAAATGTTGTACATGATGTCAAAACAACAAGATGTTGAAAGAAAAGTCAAGACATCGTAACATCACAGTAAAACAATGGACAATTTAAACAACACTTTGGAAGTAAATAACACAGATCAATTATTAACCCAGTTCGGTGCAACGTCACATACACCTGGGGGCATCCAAGCCATGAAGGAAATCCACTATAATAGTATTAGTTTGAAGTTCTAAACAACCTCTGGTTTTTCAAACTTTGCACCTAATCACTACCCATGGAATTTCTATCTAAGACTCTCCTAGATATGAGACCCTTCTCACCCCTCAATCACACAACAATGATGACAACGAAAGCAATCAAAGAGGAGACACACTCCAATAAATAGAATCCACTTTTGCTTAAAACATTATGAGTGATTCACAATTACGACTCAACTATCAGTCTAGCTCTAGCATCAAGGTGATACGAGACTGGATCACAAACAACAAAGAATAGACTAAACCCTAAAAAATATCTCACACAATACGGAGACCAACTTCTTAGGTTTAGAGTAGTCCTTTAAATAGCCTCAGAATAACATGGGCTTCGGGCTAAACAAAAAAACACACAACGGATCTAAAAGAGACTACTGCACAAAGTTCTGCATATTTTCGGAACAAAATCAAATGTTTCCTTAAATGTTTTGACATCTATTCTTAGGAAACACAACAAATTCGGAACTGTCCATTGCGCTTCTAAAACAAACACTTCTTGGACCTCAGAATGCGTGAATCAAATCTTCAACGAATCTTAGAATCTCACGCTAAAAAACAAATCTTCCAAGAATGTAAAATCATAGCACGTCACGATGTCGTACAAGCTTATCAAGACATCTTGTCCAACATCTTGCTATTTCACTTATTTTAAAAATAAAAAATGCTGCCAATCACAATACCAACAACCTAACTATCTCCCCCTTTGGCAAATTTTGGCTAAACAACCTTTTCATAACTCATCTTGCATATAACAATAAACATGCACAACCAACCAAGAACATGAGGGATATACTACCCAATTCTTTATCATTTTAACTTAAAGACTCCTCTTGAAAGAAGGTAAAACTTCAGCAATACCTCAAAAACAAACACAATAACAATTGGAACCGCACCAAGACACATCAGAGGCATACACAACAGAATAAGATACACCCAGCCTTACAGAGCACAACATCAGAGAGAAATAAACTCTCACAAAATACACTTCTTTAGAGAAAAATAAATTGTCACAGCCAAGATATCAAGACATCAGGAATGACCCCACTTGCAACCATACATACACACACAAACTAGCACTATATTATCATGGCATTATCAAGCTAATAATGAAAATCATGCTCCCCCTAAATAGTAGATCAGAAACAAATTGTTAGTTCTTGTATTGGCTGGAATTTTGGTAAAACAATGGTGTTGTTAATGATGTCATATGTCTGATGTCTTAACATGCGTTCTTAACATTGAGTTGATGTTAAGTTCAGAAGGGTTGCAGTTTTGTATGCTGATGTTAAACCTGATGTCTTGACATCAGTTGACAGAACATCAGAACATCAGTCTGAGTTTTTTTATTAGGGATGCGTGTTTCTGTTATTGGAGAGATATTCTGCTGAAGAGAGTGAGAGATTGTAGGCGAATATCTTGGTAAAGATATATTCAGTTGCAATCAGATTTGGAGCAGATCTTGTTGCTGTTTTTAAGGCTAAAAGATATGAAGATTTAATTGAAGATTTAATTGAAGATTTAATTGAAGATTTGATTGAAGATTTAGTTGAAGATCTATTTAGTAGCAGAATCTTCTGCAGATTTGTAGCAGTTAATATGCTGAGATTTAAAGCCCAAATCCAATTGGGAAAAAGGTTATAAATAGAAGCATTGTAACCTAGTTTAAGTTAAGCCAACCATCATGTAAATTATAAGGGTTGTGTTGGTTGATGAACCACCCGGTTTGTGGGAAGGTCATCGTGTTTATCTCAAAGCCTGTAGGTAAGAGATGTATTGTTCTTGGAGGAAGTTGTTAAGCAACTCCAAGATGGTGTTCTCAGTCAAGAGTCTTGGCTGAGTATAGGCATAGAAGTGTGTCTTCTACTTTTCTGTGATTGAAGAGTTTTTGGAAATCAAGTTATTGATGCAGTGGCTGAGATGTTGACTGCTAGACATCATTGCGATGATTGGAAGTGAGATGGAGTCTCTTATCTAGGGTGGACTTAGGTAGAAGGGTCATTGGGTAGTAATTAGATTAGGAGATTGTCAACTGGGATTGTTGAGTCTGTAACTTGATACTACTAATAGTGGACTTCCTTCCTGGCTTGGTATGCCCCCAGATGTAGGTTATTAGACCGAACTGGGTGAATAATCCTTGTGTTATTTACTGTTGATTATTACCTTGTTCATATTAGCTGAGTGTGTTGTTGTGACATCGCACTTAACATCACACATATGATACCAGAATTTCAATTGGTATCAGAGCAGGCATCCTGTCTGTTTCTGGATGAGATCTAGGGAAGATACTTTCTGGTTCATGAGTAAGGAAGATAGTTTTGCTGAGATGGTGTATGGACTTGGTCAGTTCATAGAGATTTTTGTATGATCCCTTGAAGTGGAGGATGAACAGTTCATGACACGGTGTGTATTGGACCTGTCTATTGTTATCAGGCTTGTAGCTTTAGTGGTGAGCTGCTGTGTGGTTTGACTTATTTTCAAACCTATGTTGACCTAGTGCACATGGAGTGTCGTGTTTGTGCAAGGGTTGTTATGTTTTGCCTGAAGGTTGTAGAGGAGTTTTCTGGTGTGTGTTCCGCTGCATGTATATATCTGATGGAAAATTCCTGGTGGTTTTGTGTTAAGGCTGCAACATTTTGTTCTCCTCTGAAGATGTATCACATGGTGTGGTGATACTTGAGGATATCTTCGACTAGCTTGTTAGAGTTGCCAAAGATACTTGTGGTTCATCCCAAGTCCACTCATAAAGGAACTCTTATATGAGCTTATTGAAAAGAGATCTGAAGAAAGTTAGAAGCAATTTATTCTTGCCTCCAACCCTACAAGGTCAATCTCTGGGCTGTGTTAAAGGATCTTTTGGTGTGTTTCTTGTGAAGAGAACTTATGTCCTACTAGATGTTGGAACATAAAACCAGCAGATTGTGCAGAATCTTGTTGGATAAAGGTATGGCATAACAGATGCTTGGGGGCTAAACAAATGTGTATTGATCACATCTGGTTGGAACCTACTCCTGGCTTGGAAGAGGAGGCATCTGGGTTGTGTGTCTAAGAAGTTTCCTTTAAGAAACATGTCTTAGATATGTATGTTGGTCAAGAGATGATCAATATAGTGTCACTCATTGGATTAGTGTATTTCTGATCCAAGTGAGTAGGTGTTCAAAGGCTGTTTGTTTTTGTGGAGGTCAAGCTCAAATGTCAAGGACATTTTCTCTGATATCTGGAAGTTCCTTCTGATCAAAGCAGCCAGTTGTTTGCAATCTTGTTTATGGCCATGGAGCAGATTTTGTTTGAAAGGAGTTATATGTGTGTACCAACCATAGGATGAGCATTTCAGATTTGTGCAAGGAGAAGGTGTTTTTTTCCAAAGGATTATGGTTCCCTGGTATCTGCATGAGAAGTTTCCTCTAAAGCTGGAGTTCAGTTATGTGGTGTCCTCGCATAATGGAACATCTTTTTGTAAGGATTAAAGGGTATCCTTGTAGGTTGAAGTGTTGGGAGAAGCATATTTGTCTATGCTATTTGTGATGACCAGTCAATGGTTTCTCTCCTTTAGGTACAGAAGGATGGCATCCAACATCTCAAAGACAGACAGGAGGTCTGAACATTAAAAGTTTGAAGATTCTTGAGATATAGAGTATGCTGGTTCCTGTTTGTGTATGTTCTGGGTTTGAAGGTTGATCAGCTATTGATGGTCAATCCTCTTGTGTCCCTTGCAAGAGATGTGTGTGGATTACTATGGTTGTTGTCTCCAAAGCCATAGTAGATGATTAGTGTGATTTACTATGATTGCTGATGTCGGAACTGATGTTGAAACATCATTTCAGTTCTTTGCTCAGGGAGGAGTGAAAGGTCAAGACACTGACCTAACCTGAATGCTTTTGTGGTGTGAATGGTTGTCATGATGGTTTGTTTTGAAGAAGAATAAGGAGATGCCTGTTGTGTGAGAAGGTTACCTTGACAGGAGTTGAGTATTTGTCTGCTTTTGATAAGGTTGTGCATTCAACTAATAACAAAATACATTGATGGGAGACTGTGTATATGTCTGATGTAAAAGTGCAGAACTGTTGAAGTGTTGAGAATATACTTTTCTCTATGTGGCTGTTTATTTCTGTTCGTGGTGTGTTGGTGTGTGAGAACTCTGTGAAACAATCATGATGGTTAAAAGAATCTTGAGATTATAACAATAAGATTGTGTGTTCTATAGTGTATTTAGAAGTGGCATTATTTGGTATAGTTATGGGGTAGTCTTGGACTACTTATTTTCTAAAGATTCAGATGTGGTAGGTTTAAAGTCTTTGGAGTTTCTAAGTAAGATGAAGGTTTTCTACTCAAACTTGATTGTTGAATCAAGTCTATGAGAGCATGGAAATCTGTTTCTGCAAAGGGAGGAGGTTCTTCTGAGTGGCAGAAGGTAGAGCTGAATTCAACAGTTGGATGACATAATGTTCTGACATCTAGCTTAACATCAGAAGTCTCAGCTGGTGATGTGGTACATCAGCTAATGATAGGGTGATCTACAGGAATGAACAATAGGATACTTTAAAAAGATCGCTCTCATGGCAGTTTGCGGGAGCTGCAGGAAGGAGAAGATGTTACATGACCATGGCTTAGGGAGTCCAAGTGTGTTTGCTTTTGAGCAAGTGGAACATGTGACTTGAAGATCAAGTTTCCTTGGTGGATCAAGATATCTTTGTGAGAGTTCTGACAAACGTGAAAAAGGTCAAAATGTGGCATTTGGTTGTTTTCATATAAGGATTCATGAATGAGGTGATCAAACTGTGGCATTTGGTTGATCTCAGAAGTGGATTTGAAGAATCAAGATAATCAGAGTGTGGCAGCTGGTTATTATTGAGGATTGTCTTGGAACAAGTTACTCTTGGGCAGAAGGGTGATGAGTTGAAGACTCAAGGAGATTATTCTTCTTGAAGGTGGATGAGAGTTTAATTCTCTAGTTCTTTGGATTACTATGCAATAGTAAGTCCAGTTGGTGGAGCATATCAAGAATCATGGTGATGATATCTTGGTGTGTGGCAAATGTTCTAATTTGTGTTGGGACATTATCTGGTTAAATATCCTTGGTGAAGGATGATTTTGTTCTGGTTCTGAAGCTTGGTGCATACATTATGCCTAAGGAGGGTCTACATAGTCATACGGGAGAGTGATGAAGTAGAAGGTCTGCCTTGGATGGAGAATGTAGAGAAGACTGAAGTAGATCAGGTATTGATTGATTAGAAGTCTGAAGATGAAGAGTATGATAGGGAATGACTGCCTTTGGAGAAAGGGACAATGGTACCAAAATGCATGTGCTCAGCAAGTGTGCTCAAATGTTCATCTTCATCTAGAGCATTAGTTAACCATGACTGGGGGAGTACTTGTCTATGGATTTTGCTGCAAAGGTACATATATTGTGAAGATTGCATGCTGATCAAGATTGGGAAGATTGGTTGAATCTTATGAGGATATAATGTCAGATAACATGTTATGACATTAGGCTGTTGGATGACATGTTGGTGTGGACATGAATGGTTCTAGCCATGTGAAGCTAATTGTTTGAATCATATGCGCACATGCTTCTGAGGAGGAGTCTGAAGGACAACTTTGGTTGTGGGAGAATTTATTTTTCTCTGCAGATTTTGGAAGAGCTTTGTGAGGGTCCTTGTTGATGGGAGATGTCACACTTGTCTTGGTGTGTGTAAGAGGAGTTTATTTAGAGTTCAGTGGAAGGCATTGTGTGTGTGCTTCAGAACTTGTGGATGATTGTGTGAAGCATTCCTGACTGGATGAATGAAGACTATGTCTGGATTTTACAAATGTTATGATATACTGGTCAAGGAGCACCATTTGTGAAATATAATGGGAGAACTTCTGTCTGTACTAGTGTGGTACTTGGATTGTTTGAGGATTAAGCATTAGGTGAATGCATTCAGCAGGTGTGTTGAATAGAGGGTGTGCTCTTGAAGACATGAAGATGAGTCTTATGTTTTCCATTCATTTAAGGTGTTCTTCTTGCAAATGAGCACTGGTTATCTTAGATAGGGGGAGTTTATCTTTTGTTGAAGAAGTTATTTATCAAGATTGTAATGTCAGACAAGATGTCGTGACATTGTGTTACTGGTGAAGTTCATGGTGTACTTGACAGTTTAAACCTGGTTTCATGGTGTCAGACAAGATGTCAATGGATTAAATCAACAGTATACATTTACCCCAATGTTTGTTCAGCTATTGAGTCTGGATTTTGTTCTGAGTATGCTAGTTGTCAGATTCAGAGGGTGTCCAATTGTGGCTAAAAAGGGGGAGAGTTAGCCTAGTCGTTGCCTAGTTGTCTGATGTGGTTCTAGGCTTGAGGGGGAGTGTGTAGTTTGTGCAGCTGTTTTGCTGGTTGCAGTTTTGAGGGGGAGTTGTTGCTGCTAGTTGTGTGCTGATGTTAGTTTGTATGGTGTTTTTCCGCTGGTATCTCTGGTGTAGGCTGAGATTGTTTTAGCCAAAATTAGCTAAAGGGGGAGATTGTTAGTTCTTGTATTGGCTGGAATTTTGGTAAAATAATGGTGTTGTTAATGATGTCATATGTCTGATGTCTTAACATGAGTTCTTAACATTGAGTTGATGTTAAGTTCAGAAGGGTTGCAGTTTTGTATGCTGATGTTAAACCTGATGTCTTGACATCAGTTGACAGAACATCAGAACATCATTCTGAGTTGTTTTATTAGGGTTGCATGTTTCTGTTATTGGAGAGATATTCTGCTAAAGAGAGTGAGAGATTGTAGGCGAATATCTTGGTAAAGATATATTCAGTTGCAATCAGATTTGGAGCAGATCTTGTTGTTATTTTTAAGGCTAAAAGATATGAAGATTTAATTGAAGATTTAATTGAAGATTTAATTGAAGATTTGATTGAAGATTTAATTGAAGATCTATTTAGTAGCATAATCTTCTGCAGATTTGTAGAGTTAATATGCTGAGATTTAAAGCCCAAATCCAGTTGGGAAAAAGGTTATAAATAGAAGCATTGTAACCTAGTTTAAGTTAAGCCAGCCATCATGTAAATTATAAGGGCTGTGTTGGTTGATGAACCACCCGGTTTGTGGGAAGATCATCGTGTTTATCTCAAAGCCTGTAGGTAAGAGATGTATTGTTCTTGGAGGAAGCTGTTAATCAACTCCAAGATGGTGTTCTCAGTCAAGAGTCTTGGCTGAGTATAGGCATAAAAGTGTGTCTTCTACTTTTTTGTGATTGAAGAGTTTTTGGAAATCAAGTTGTTGATGTAGTGGCTGAGATGTTGACTGCTAGACATCATTGCGATTATTGGAAGTGAGATGGAGTCTCTTATCTAGGGTGGACTTAGGTAGAAGGGTCATTGGGTAGTGATTAGATTAAGAGATTGTCAACTGGGATTATTGAGTCTGTAATTTGATACTACTAATAGTGGACTTCCTTTTTGGCTTGGTATGCCCCCAAATGTAGGTTGTTAGACCGAACTGGGTGAACAATCCTTGTGTTATTTACTGTTGCTTTTTGCCTTGTTCATATTAGCAGAGTGTGTTATTGTGACATCGCACTTAACATCACACATCTGATACCAGAATTTCACAAATACTACTCTCACTCAAGTAGTACTCCCCCTTAAGGGAAAATAAGACATATAATAAAATCTACCAAACTACTCCCCCTTATTAGCCATAATTTTGACAAAAAAAACTATACATTCTCTAGGAGAAAAAACAACCTCTATAGCAAATACATAAGCAATAATAAAAAAAAAAGGGCAAAATAGATGTCAGCACTGCTATCTGTTTCCTCATCTTTATCACCACCTTACCAGATGTCACAACAATGCCTGAGACATGTATCCCTGCAAACAACCTATAGTGCAAAGAAAGATGAGATTCTCTCTTACATGCAACATCAGAGATGACCAAAATTCCAGGGTGTTGACTGAGAATAACACCATTATCAGTCACTTCCACCTCATATGGTATACAAGTAGTAGGAACAGTTGTTCCAGATGCTCCAGACACGATATAACAAGTATTTTTTCTCAGGATCTTTTACCGCACCACTGTGAAGTGTTTTGCACAGGTCGTGCTCTGGTACCAAATAAAGGTGAGAAAAATACACAAGAGGGAGGGGGGTTGAATTGTGTATATAGATATTTTTTCACTTATGAAAAAATACAACTTCAAAATCTGAACCATTTCAGAGTGTGAACACAGAATAAAAGTAGCAGCAAAATAATAAAGTTCAGAAGCAAGAGTAAATCAACACATATAGTTTATCCCGGTTCCTCTCCTAAACTAAGAGTAGTCCAATCCCCTTGCCTCAACAATAAATTTACACTATAATCAAACTGATTACAACTTTGCTCAATCAAACCAGAAAAAGACTGCATTGCTTAATCAATCCAGAAAGAGACTTTCACTCAAGCAACCTAGCAAGAGACTTCTTCTCAATCACACTTGAAAGAGACTTCACTACTTAAGCACGCAGGCAAGAGACTTCACTGCTCAAGCACCCTTGCAAGAGACTTCTTCTACTTTAAACAAACAGTTTAGTAGAAAAGATAACAACTATACTTTGATACACAATGAGAAGTATAACAGTTGTACAACAACCGCAAAGGTTCTTAACTCTTAAGATATCTAAGATATACAAAGATAAGAAATGTTAAGAACTCATGCAATAACAATTATAAGAAATAACTCAAATTTATGCTCAAGTTGTTCTGATGTAGTGTTGTTGTCACCTTCTTTCAAATCTTCAGCTTCCTTTTATAGAGGCAGAAAAAAGTTGTTGGAAGGGATGAGAATAAGAGCTTTCTTCATGTTGAAGCATGCCAAGAGAGACCTTGGAGGACGTCTCTGGTTAGAAACATTGTGTAGCGAGCGATTCTGGACGTGGTTCTTAAGCACTGTCGCTCTGGGGTACTACAGGTCGATTCATTTTTTATCCTATTAAGCCGACTAAGGAAGGGAAATAGATGTCTCCAATTAACCCTGCTTGCATACTGAGTTTCAACAAATGACTGTTGGTTTACAAATACGGTTTAGATTGTGGGCCTCTCTCTGCTTATTTTGCTAAGAATGAAATGACGGGACTATGCCATTGGTAGGATGTTAGGACCGATGCTTTTCGATTGATGTATGAAGGTACGAGATTTTGGGTTTTTGATTAGTGTGCTCGCTAATATTCTTTTGCAATCTTATGGCTACGTATTCCCGTTTAACGAAACAGGGAAATCAGAGCGATCGTAGTTCCTCCTATTCTATGGGAGGAAAAAGGTTGTTTTGGTGTCTTGTTCAAAGCCCAAGACGTGAAGCTAAAGGTGGTTTGTATCTTGTTCAAAGCCCAAGATGTGAAGTTGAAGGGTCTTGACTTTAGAGAGAAATTGTCATCTCTAAAGAGGGGTAGTTTGTCACAACTGTTGGGTGACTGGTTATAATGGAGAATTACTTTAACTGGGATATGTGAATCCAACAATGCCATAATTTCCTTTATAGGGGATTTTTAACCTGAAGGAGAAGACTTTAACTCAGTTTAAACCAATGACATCTTTCCTTAGGAATTTCTCATGCTAAAAGAGGGACAGTGGCGTGGATGTAAATAATCCAGAGGCTTGCCGCTTACAGCAATTTAGATGGGGGGAAAAGGAGTTGTTGATGTTTGTATACTGTGAGCATGGCACAAATTTTGATGCTAAAAGGTTGATTGACTCAACCGGGGTTTCCTTATACAAAGCCTAAGAGGAGGCTATTGACCCAACAAGAGGGTGTTTTTATGTGTCTTGTACGAAGCCTAAGACGGAGGCTAAAGGGTTGACTCAACAAGAGAGTGCTAACAAGTGCCTGACTCAACAAGAGAGTGATTTTTATGTGTCTTGTACGAAGCCCAAGACGGAGGCTAAAGGTGTTCGACTCAATAAGAAGTCTTTGTACCTCGTACGAAGCCCGAGATGAAGGCTGAAAATGTTTGACTCAACAAGAGAGTCTTTTATACTCAACAAGAGAGTGATTTGTATCTCGTACGAAGCCCGAGATGGAGGCTAAAAGGGATTGACTCAACTAGAGAGTCTGTCATACTCAACAAGATAGTGTTTTTGTATCTCGTACGAAGCCCGAGATGGAAGCGAAAAGGGTTTGACTCAACAAGAGAGTCTTTTATACTCAACAAGAGAGTGATTTTGTATCTCGTACGAAGCCCGAGATGGAGGCTAAAAGGGACGTGACTCAACAAGAGAGTCTTTTATACTCAACAAGAGAGTGTTTTAGTATCTCGTACGAAGCCCGAGATGGAGGCTAAAAGGTGAGTGACTCAACAAGAGAGTCTTTTATACTCAACAAGATAGTGTTTTAGTATCTCGTACGAAGCCCGAGATGAAGGCTGAAAAGGGGGTTGACTCAACGAGAGAGTCTTTCATACTCAACAAGAGAGTGTGAAAAGGTTGGCTCCGCTTGGGAGAATCATTGTACAAAGCCCAAGAGGGGGCCATTGTAACTGTTTCAGTTTAGTGACAGGTCCAGTATGTTGGATAAAGAGAAAATCAGTTCTTATATGGGTAATGTTGTGCTTAGGGATTGATTAGAGGATCAGGGTTATTTCCTGTTCTTTAAGGAAATAGGAAATCCAAAGGGTATTGAGACTGTCCAAGTCTACGAATGTTTTGAGAAATCGATTCTCGGGTAGTGAATGATCTTTGTATGATGCCAAAGAGAAGGCTGGTATGTTACGGGATGAAGGCCAACCCATTAACAGGTCTGACACTTGACTCAGAAAGACAACTCTAGAAAATTGATGGCTAGGTTATGTTCCTATACCTGTAAAGGTCTCTGGGTCCTTGTACTAAGCCCAAGAGAAGGCATGAGAGCTTTTAAGAAGCCGAAGGATCCTTGTACAACTCCCAAGAGGAGGCGGGGATGATTTTAAGAAGCCTGTGGGTCCCCAAACCCCGAGAAGTTCAAGACATACCATTCACCGAGAATAGATCAAGCCAGGAAAGTTCAAGAATTTGGAAGAAACTCAAGAGATGCCATTCACGGAGAAAATATCATCTCTGGGGAGTAGAGTCTCTTTGACGATTTCTAAGGGTGACAGTCTGAGAAAGGGTTCACCGAGAATGCTGCCTTTCGCGTCTCCATATTGTTTAACCCCAAGAGGAGGGAAGACTGTGTATGGTAATCCTATGGGGATCTAGTTTTATTTGTATTTAAGAATGACCAACAGGGCTTTACCTAGTGCTAGACGTAGTTGCCGGGGAAAACTCCAAATAACTATACTAGTATTACATAGTTGATATTTGACGAGTATATAAAAGTTTGTGAAAGAAGACTTACAGTGAACAGCCCCACAATACAGTTATATATATGAAAGTGGATAAAGAAAGCGGGTAAACACTTACTCGGTTGTAGAGCTTCCATGCTGTTTGGTTAGTTTGTTCAACAAAGAAAGCTTTGATAACAATATTATATTCAAAATCAAAGGAGAAAGTGCTTTGAAAAGATTGTTGGGGCTTACAGCTCAAGGAGAGGCCCAAGGTTTTATCAGTGATTGCACTGTTGTTTTATACAGGGACTTATACAAGTGACTGAGGCCCAAAAAGGTTTTCTGTACAAAGGGATGGGTCTTACACTCTCTCAAGAGGCCCAAAGGTTTATTTTTATATAAGTGGCAGGGCTTACAGCTCAAGGAGAGGCCCAAAGGTTTATTTTAAAAGGCGACGATCACGCCAAACTTTTTGATGGTATCGGGACTTATACAATAAGTGAGGCCCAAATTATTTTGGTTTCAAAAAGGGTTGGGTCTTACACTCTACTAGAGGCCCAATGATTTTCAAAGAATGAGGCTTATAACACGAGGGTAGGCCCAAGGGTTTGATTTTTCAACTGGCGATCGCGCCGAGGTTTTCTTTTAACGCAGAGGGACTTATACAATATCTGAGGCAAAAAATTGTTTTGGTTAAAAGGGGATTGGGTCTTACACTCTATTAGAGGCCCAATGATTTTGAATGGGTCTCATAGCTCGAGGAGAGGCCCAAATGATTTATTTTAAACAGGCGATGATCGCGCCGAACTTTTTGAAATACAACGGGACTTATACAACATTTGAGGCCCAAAATTGTTTGTATTTATAAAGGATTGGGTCTTACACTCTATTAGAGGCCCAAAGGTTTTTAAAGTTTTGCTTGAGTGAAAATCAAGGAAACCCTGAATTTATTTTCTTTTAAAAGTAAATATTTAAAGAAAATCAAATAAAATGATAAAAATACCAAATAAGTTTGAATAAACCACTTGTGATTTTTGTTGAGGGTTTTAAAAATGAGGTTTTTATCACAAGATGATTTAGAGTTCATTTGGTTTTGATTTTCAAAGTAAATATTCACTTTTAAATGTTTAAAAACAATTAAAAATGAATTTATTCACAAAAATACTAATTATATTAAATAACTAATATAAATTTGATTTTTTTGTGGAATAAAATATTTCAACATTTTTGTGATTTTTTACAAAAAGAACCAATAAAAAATAATTAAAATTGAGGGAGTTATTAATTTTTCAAATCATTAAAAATAATAAGAAAAACAATAAAAAAGTTGAGAAAATAGCAAAAAGAGGATCTGGGGCGAGGGGGATTCGAACCCCAGACCTCTTGTGTATAGGGCGCGCGTCTTACCACTAGGGTGGTGATACATCCGTTGATAAAAACACAACCACAAATATACAAGGCTTGCCTTGTTTTTGGCTTGGCCCAAGGCAAGGCAAGGCAAGATTTCGGTTGAAAACGTGAAGGCTGTAACTTTCTCATTTCTCCATGGATTGAGACAAAATTTAGGTCTATCCTGCCTAGAATTTCACAAGGAATCCAATGGTGGTGGTTTTCTTTTTCAGATCATGCTCCTATTGAAAAACCCGATAGTGGTTTTGAAATAGGCCATGATTTGCATTATCTATGCCATCTCTTGGTATAAGCATGAATTACATGATAAATTGATGCAAACACAACACATATAACATGTATAAGAGATGCATGATCAGTGGACATCAAAAGAAAGCATGATTCAAAGAATCCAAGTTATGATGATTACCTCTTTTTGGAGTTTTTGTGCAATCTGCCAAGCCACTTATTCCAGAAATGATTTGATGCTTTGAACAACCTCAAATGATCTCTTAGAAACTTTTAGGATGGTTGGAATCAGCTGGAAACCTTAGGAACAAGTTTGAGCTCTTTCTTGCAAAAGGGGTAAAAGTGGCCAAAATAGCAACTCTCTCAAATGGTGTTCCAGATGGGGGGAACCATTTGGGACAGTTCAAGTATGATATTTGGAGTGTATTTGAGGTTTTATCTGATTTGGAAAGTGTCTGAATCAAGACATGGCTTGAAAAATGCACAAAAGTCCTATTTTTGAGGTTTTGAGAGGTGACTTTGTGATATTGGTGTTACAGGTCACTTGTGAGAGTTTGAACAGCTTAGATATGATATATTGGATGTGTTTGGATCATAAGCTGTGGTGGAATTGCTCTCTAACTCAAAAACTCAGAGTTACCTTACTAAAGAAGGTATTTTTGCCTAGAGAAAGAGGTTTTGAGGAAAACAAGTGTTGTAGTGCTTTGGTGTACTCAAACTGAACACAATTGAGCTCTATTTATAGTAGAGGAAGTTTGTTTGGCTGCAATAGTGAATGGCAACTGCGGCAGAGGTTTGGCCAATGTTGAGCAATGAGAATCCAAGTCTCCTCTAGCCATTGACTAGAGATTAGGGCACAGGCTGCTGGTCCCCTTGGTCTTGGATAAGTTTTGACTTAATTCAGTTAGAAATGGCTCAGTCCATGCCACCTTGGTGCATCCATTGAATGCTCCAATCCGAAATTGGAGTCTTGTCCCTCTTTTAGGCACTTCTAGGTTTGGCATGCTATTTTTTGTTCCAAAGACTTGGGAGGCTTGGGATCAGAGTTGGTTCCTCCTTGGTCCCCCCTTGAGGTGTTCAGATGGATAGAGTTGCTTGCCCTTTGCAAAATTTGAGCAAATCGAGCAAAACTCCAAAATCTGCCTTGCCATGACAGTTTGCAGCAAGGCATATTGGCATTGTCATATCTCATGGCTCAAGTGGAATTTGATGGAGTTCTTGGCCATTTTGGAAAGACCTCATATGATACAACAACTGTTTGATCATAATTGGTTTTGATACTTTTTGGATCCAAGTGAAAAATGCCCCTACATTTGTGTCGTACCTCAAAAAATATGATCCTCGCGATGGACGCGGAAAAAACTGTTCGAAACAGAGTCGCCACCGAACTTTATTCATTCCAAGGAAGGAATAGGAAAATATCGATAAAACCTTTAAAGGAATAAGAAAATGGTCATCGCAACCAAATTCGGGTTCGGGAGTCGGTTACGCAAGAGGGAAGGTATTAGCACCCTCTATGTAACACCCCAATTCCCATCGCGAATAAATAATACATAAATAAATCAGAGTAGATAAAAATTTATTTTTCCGACAGAAACAAGGATGCCACATTTCAGAGTAAGAAAAACACCATCCCTGCTCATAAATTTTGATACATAGCACAAAATAGAATACCCTCAAAGGGAAACTTTTTCCATATAAAAGGAATGGTCAATTATGGAATAAAGCGGAAAGATCCATAACCGACTTGTTTTACAAAATGAATTATTTTATAACATCAAAATATTCATACAAAGCTAATACAAATTATATTCCACAAATGTATACATATATATAATCGTTCCCCAACTCCCGTGCTACGTATCAGAGCAGACACCAAGACCGACAATAGAACGGAGGGCTAATTTTCACAAAAAGACCTCTAGCAACTCTAATCTGCAATGCCTCATAGAGCATTATAAAACAGCAGAAGGGTGAGAAATAACAACTACACCAAGATTGTATAATAATATGCAAAAACATATAAATTCACATACATAGTTATTCTCACCACAAGCATCACATATGATACATATAACATACCACATATACTTAACATATTTCTAACATTTCCAACAACATAGCATATATCAATTATTCCAACATGATAACATATTCACACATCATGCATATGTTTATACACAAAACATATCATTCATAATTCAAGGCATTTAACACGAATACACCTCAATTCGCAAATGCTATCACCCGCTCAATCACACAATGTCTCCATCCCCAATTGCATATTAATCATGCCCAATACATTTATCACAAATGCATATCACAATGTCTCGCACATAATCAACTAAATCATGATTTTCCACATATAACCAATGCAATCATAATTCATGCAGATGCAAAGAGACCGACACAACGACTCTCTATGCAAATGCATATGCGGTACCGACTCCAAGATTTCATATCTCATCACTAGTTCACTCAGGAACTCTGCTGGAACCATCGCTCGTTACTGAGGATCACTCAAGTAACACCCCGTCGGGCCTACGATGTTCACCCGTCGCTTTAGGTCCTCTTGGTATAAGGCGCACGACGTTTATGGATTGCTTTAGGTCCTCTCGGTATAAGGCGCACAATCCGATCGTTTTAGGTCCTCTTAATATAAGGCGCACGATCGTCTATAATCATCGCTTTAGGTCCTCTCGGCATAAGGCGCAAGATGTCATAGAGGGTTCCCTCTGGAACCAAACCGTCACTCAGGACGTTTCAACAATGCATATCATGATGCTTGGCATACAATGACCCATGACATCAAATGCATCTTCACACATATATGCAACCATAATCAAGCATATATAATCAAATACTACACATTGCATATTCTTGCCCTTAGGCCACAATTCAACAACCACAACAATTACAACAACTTGTCACATGCTTCAACATCATCACATTCATGCATTGCAAAATAATTCAAACAATGCATTTCAAACCATAAAGGTCACCACACAACATACATTGAATTTCACATAAACAATGTATTTACCGCACAACAACAACATTATCACAACATCGCATCACAACACCTTATCACAACATCTCATCACATATACTCACGTCATATAACCGCACACAAGCTATACGTTACATATCAAAAGCATATAACATGATAACACATTATTCGCATACCAATACGACGGTAAAAATCTGACAAAACAACACTTTTTCAAAACCACAACAAATATAATTCATCTACTGACCTCCAACCCATTTTTAATAAAAAAAACATTTCATAAGCTTTCTAACGCTTCGAACGGGGACCAAAACGGACTTACGGATCAAAAGTTATGAATTTTTGAAGTTTCTTAAATTTTTCATTTTGTCCAGACCTGCGCGCTGAGCGCGAAACCTGCTGCAAGTTCAGCCTTAAAAACACCATTTTTAGACTTCCGGACATCCGTTTTCGATTCCGTAAAAAGATGCGATCTCAGAATTCAACGTACTACAATATTTTCACTATTAAAAAGCCATCCAACACATTTTTCCATTTTTGACATATTTTAAAACATAATTTTTATCATTGAATTCTAAATTCGAACTCGATCGAAACCGCGAGAAAACACGCAAACCACCATCCCCGATTAAACCCAAACCTTACCCGACTACACTACACAACTTATTCCACATTTCAACCGTCCAAACATTAATTCACACAAAATCACCATTTTCTACCAAATTTCAAAAGTTCGGTTTCAATCAAACTCAACCAAATTCAATCAAACGATCACGCTAAATCACGACCCAACATCACTCGACTCTACTACGCGAGTTATTCCGACTTTCTTCCGTGAAAACATCGATTTCTAACCATTTTTCTCATTTCAACCTAGAATGGAAAACTATGGAAAAACAAGGAAACATTCACACAATCACACACATATACATACACAAGCAAGATATAATCGAAACTTCTCACCCTTACCCGATTATTCGCGCTCGAAACGGAGTTCCCGCGATTTCCTCTTTTCTCTTCCTCTCCTCTTCTTTCTTTCCTTCTCTTTTCTTTCTCTTCTTTTTCTTTTCTTTCTATTTCTCTCTCTCTATTTCTATATATAAAAATATCTAACCACGCAAAATGACCAAAATACCCCTACGCTCAAATATCTCGCAAACGCTCTCAAAATACGATAAAACATACACAGCGATGAAAAATAATATATTGTCAAATAAAAGTTGAGAATAAAATAATATAAAACCAAAACCAATTAAATCTACTCTATTAAATAAATCTAACAAAACCGGGGCGTTACACTCTATGTCCGTTGTACTCAACGGGAACCTCTTGATTCGATTCGTGAGAAAGTTAGCTAGGTTTGTTTGTTTATCTTCTAAGGGAATATTGTTTTCTAAGGGGGAAATGGGTGTTTTTTTTATTAGGGTGCTCGGCAAGGATTAGAACCCTTGTACCTACGTATTCCCTCGTGCAATGGGAAAGTCAGAGCATTCGTAGTTCGTGGGGCTACGGTTGGTTGTTGTTTTTTAAACGAACGAGTGTTTAATTCGCATTCTAACTGCTAAACGTTGGCTTGTCTGCTCGTCAAGGGAGGCTGAAGCACTAGTTCATATGCGCGGAAGAATGAACTAAACAATGTTCTTTATGAAAAGTTGTTTGAATAAGGATTAAGTGTGTTAAAGATTTGATTGAGAAAATAGTTCGATTTGAATGTATTTTAGGGTTTCGATCACGCGGGGGCGAGGAGTTGGATTAATGTGTTGGTATTTTGATTGGGTGACGATTACTTGAACTTAAGAAAGATTCCTCGGGCCCAATTAACCGGGAAAGCGAGTCGAAGAACCGGTTCTCTCAATTTTTCACCCTTAATTATGAACGATTCTTAATATGGTTAGAGTATGTTAAATAGATGACAATTACTTGAACTTAAGAAAGATTCCTCGGGTTCTAGTAATCGGGAAAGCTAGTCAAAGAACCGACTCTCTCTCTTTTTCATCCAAGTGTTTAAGAAAAGAAGATTTGATTTTATTTATTGTAAAAATGGTTTGTTATGTAATCGTGTTATGAGTCTTTTATAGAAGACAATTGCTTGAACTTAAGAAAGATTCCTCGGGCCCAAACAATTGAGGAGAAGAATCGAAGATTCCATTCTACTCCCTTTTCTTCTTTTCTAAGTGTAGTTAGGTATCTTTTAGTTTAACTTGAAAAAAATGCTCGATATGAATCGAGGTTTGAATTTGCGTGCGAAATGGTTGAGGACTAATGGAAAGGAAGTCCTAATGGTTCAAGGTAAGGTCGATTGCGAGGAAAAAGCGCTCGACTTACAAGAAGGGAAGAGCCACTTGGCGTTGGATCAAGGGCTTGCAAAAAAGTTTTGGTCGATCCTAGTCCCTGAGGGTGCTCCTAGTAACGAGCCACAATCAAAAGAAAATCGAATGCATACATCTGAATGGGAGAGGGATACATGTAAAGTACATGGGATGACATGAAATAAAAGGTCTCGTTGTAAGGTAGCCCAAGAGAAAGCCGTATGTGTGCATGGTGTCCTAAACTAAGCCCCGGACAAAAGCTCCAAGCTAGGGATAGTAACCAACAGTCCACCAATTTATTGTTTTAGGGTTTTGATAATTATTAATGTATTTTCGAATAAGGTATGGAAAAAGAAATAAGAAAATGGTTAGATGGACAAGTATGAATATGATATGAACAATATGATAATAATATGGACAATAATAATATGAGCAAGAAAAATAAAGCAAGAATATTGTGAAATTAAAGTTAGTGGTTAGTTGTTAATTGTATGAATCGGGTCCAATGTAGCGCTAAGTCGTCGTAGCACGATCTATGACGAAGATCATACTATAGGAGGATGCACGATTTGATCTATGTGCTAAAACACGATATTGAGGATCATTCTCCAATGGAATCGTGCCACACGAAAAGAAAAGGTGACGATCTCGTCTTAATCAAGAACTCAACAAGAAGTTCCAATGATGTTCAAGACCTTCATTGATCGAAAATGAATAAAAGGAAATAGTGTAAAATGCAAAATGAAATGGAAACGGAAAATAAATCGAAGTGGTCTCGTCTTAATCAAGATTTAATCGAGAAATCGATAATCTATGATATTTGACTTTCATTGACCAACAAAAATAGAAAATAAGAAATGAAATGGAAATCGAAAAGAGATCGAAAATAAGAAAGGTCTCATCTTTACCAAGATCTTAAATCGATGAATCGATAACCTTTGGTTTTAGATTTTCATCGACCGATAACATAAAAAAAATAAATGGCCTCATATTGATCAAGATTGTAGATCGATTTGAATAAATCAACTAGTCAAGATGTTTGTTATATCATTGGCCCAAAAATGAAAAGAAAATCGAAGTAGAAATGAAAAGTGAAGATAAACCAAAAAATAAGATCTAAACAATATGATAACAAAAATGTAATTGAAAAATGTTTGAGGAAATAAAATGATATTTTAGAAAATATCTAATGTAATATATTAACAAAAATATTATAACAAGATGATATTAACAAAAGTAGCTAACTAAAAATTAAGAAAGCTAGTAAGAAATATTAATAATAATCATTAAACAAAATAACTAACAAAATTATTAACAAAGTATCAACAAAAATTAATTAAACAAAAAGGTTAAAATTTGGGGATGTGATTAAAACAAATGGGTGTGAATATGGAAAAGGGGTGTGTAAATAGGCAAATGGGCTTACAAAGCCCAAACGTCCATGCAGAAATAATCATTAAAAACATGAGAATCATGTGGGTTGGATGAAACCCATCATCTCTTTCAAAACAGCACGGTTAAAAAAATCATGGTTTCCAAAAGAACCAAAAACCTATTAAATCATAATCATAAAAAAAAATACAAGAAAAGGGAATGTGGATACCCTGTTACCTCAGCCGCTGCATCCAAGTAGTCACAAAACAAAGCAATGACTTCCCACTCTTCATCTTTCAGTTCTCTATGCCTCTTTTCTCTGTTCACGACTCGATTTGACGGAATGGCGGCTCGAGGCGGTGCGTTGATGTTTGGTTGGATGGAGATGTTCGGTGGTTGTCACGGCGGAGATAACGGTGGTGCGGACGTTGTCGCGGGTGGTTTGTGGTTTTTATTTTCATGGTGAATAATGGTGGGTACAGGAGGGGGTGCGTGAATAAGGTGGTGTTTGACGGCGGAGTTTCGATTATTGTTCATATGGTGGTAATGGTGTGAACAAGATGAAACATGGAGGTTAACTTTGGATATCTGGAGGGTTATGCTGAGGAGTATGTGACGATTTTGATGAAGGATGATGGTGGGAGGCGTTTGAGAAGCGAGGTTAATGAGAGGGAAGAAGAACAGAAGATCGATGGTGTAACAGTTGTTGCTATTGTTCGATGGTTTTTCAAGTGTTATGTTGTGTTGTTGAGAGAGTTTTGAAGATGATGAAGATGGTTGTTAAAGGAAGGAGAGGGTTTATGAGTTAAGGATTTGAAGGTTCTCTATTGCGGGAGAGGTGAATGAGTTTGTGCTGAATAATGGTTGCAAGAGCTTGTGGTGATGGTTGAATTAAGTTTGTGGTTTTCCAAGGTTGAGGGTGGTTGTTGATTGTTGGAAAGAGGTTTATGGAGGTGGTATGAAGAGAAACATGTGAGTTAAGTGGTGAAGAAATTGTCTTTGCTGTGAAGAACATTCCCGGTCTAAAGGTAATGGTTTCCTCCTTACTTATTTTCTCTCTTCTCCCTTTCAAAATTCGAAAATCAAAACTTGTTAATGAAGTTTCAGTACAAATGTTTTGTCTCATTGTGGTTGATAGGTCCCTTTCATTGTAGCCAATGTTGCGGTTTATTGTTGGTGGAGTACTGTCGCTATTGCTGAAATTTGCAGGTTTGAAGCAGTATGTAGAGTTTTGGCTTGGTGTGCTTGTCTGAGGTTGAGGCAGTGTGTTGTTGCTGTTTCATGTTGGCTTATGGCACAGGCGGTTGGTGTGGTAGCAGAGTCAGAAGTACGGTTTCATTTTGGAGGGTAGTTGTGATTTGATGGCCTTGTGGAAAAGCATCCGAAGGCAAAAGTCTTCATGACTTTCTCTCTCTTTTTTAATTGTTGTAGCAACGGACAATGGGCCTTTAATCTCATGGGCTTTTATTGTAATATAAATGGACAATTAAGCTCTTGATATAGGCTTAGGAATATATTAGAATATTTTGTAGATTCTTGTGTGAATGGTAATGGATAATGAAAAGGACTTTTTGTGAATGAAAAAATAGATTATAGTTATTTGAATGGATAAATGGAAATAAATATGGAAAATAAATTGAACACAAATGATGGAAAGGGATTAGAAAAATGGATTTGAATAATTTGAAATTGGGTTAGAAAAAGAGGATTTGGTTAATGAATGGATATTGAAATTGGTTTGGAAAAGTCGATATGAAAAAAATGGTTAATAGAATTTGGGTTAGAAAAATGGAGAATTATGGATAATGGATAATGGGTTTATGGTAGAAATTGAATATGGATTATGGTTTATAAAAATGTAAATGGATAATTCGAATCTAGAAAATGGAAATGAATTGGTTTTGCAATATGCCTCCACAACACTTACAATCTTGACAATTAAACTTGAACACTACTCATTAAATCAAAGAGGATCTGCCTTGAATCGAACTGATTAATCATAATAAATGAATCCACTTGATCATGGCCACTTGAGTACCAATAAGTCGAAATCCTCGTTTTGAACCAACTGAACAAGAACATACTTTTAAAATCAGAAGATTACGAATTGAACCATGAATCTCGATACACTGCACCAAACCCTGATTGGAAAGCAAATATGGTCCTTGGTAATCGTTAACCATGAAGCACTTGACTTACACACAACCTGATAACTTGGTCCACACATAGACAACCTGAATTGAATCTTCAGACACAACCACTGGAATGAATCACACCCTGGCCTTGATCTTGCAACAAACCTTTCTCCGACTGACAGATTAAATCAATGACCATTGTACCTCAGTTCACACTACATATATGCCAGACCTGACAAACTTGCTTGAATCCCGACTCACCCAAGCAAAACCTTGAGCAGGAACAACATATTTTTTGGATTTTAATAATATTGTTAGTGGATGGAAGTACAGATGAAAATATACACAGGTAGGACAAATTTGGGGTATGACAAATGCCCCTATCTAATTGTCTTAAACCCGAGAGAATGAACTACTGTATAGCGTTTATTTTAAGGGTAGAAGTCAATTAGATACAAGAAGACCCCAAAATTTGTCCGACAAAAGGTAAAGTGCCATGGAGTAAGAGTTGACAGAATAAAGTAGCGGGGTTCAAAATGAACAGAATAACTTGAGATTCTCTGGGCCGTCGAAGCAGTCCCTCATCCATTAAGGTTCTCCGATGATGCCAAAGCAACTTCTCTAAAAAGGCAGACGATTCTCTGGGTCGTCGAAGCAGTCCCTTATCCATTAAGGTTCCTCGATGATACCAAAGCAGTATCTCTGAAGGCAGACGATTCTCTGGGTCGTCGAAGCAGTCCCTTATGCATTAAGGTTCCTCAATGATACCAAAGCAGTATCTCTGAAGGCAGACGATTCTCTGGGTCGTCAAAGCAGTCCCTTATCCAATAAGGTTCCTCGATGATACCAAAGCAGTATCTCTGAAGGCAGACGATTCTCTGGGTCGTTGAAGCAGTCCCTTATCCATTAAGGTTCCTCAATGATACCAAAGCAGTATCTCTGAAGGCAGACGATTCTCCGGGTTGTCGAAGTAGTCCCTTGTCCATTAAGGTTCCTCGATGATACCAAAGCAGTATCTCTGAAGGAAGACGATTCTCTGGGTCATCGAAGCAGTCCCTTATCCATTAAGGTCCCTCGATGATACCAAAGCAGTATCTCTGTGGTAAATTTGCTGGGGGATAGTTGAGCAAGATTCCTGTTAAAGGAAAAGTGCTGGCTCTGCAGGCGAAAGCTCACAAGAAACTTTCTAGGACATCCTCTGCTTGGGGAGTAAGAATAGCAACAGCTGTTGGGGATTGTCAATATCAACTGCCTGGCTGAAGAATGACTTGCTAGGGAATAGGATTCCATGAGCACGAGCAGGGTATCAACTCTCTTCAGAGGAATACTGCCAACTTTGATGGAGGACTGGCCAAGATTCTTGCAAACTGATCCTGGATCCTGTTATGCTATGTTGCTGGGAATGGGTATGCCATGCATTGCATGATGCACTGAAACACATGCTAAAATGCAACTGCTAGGGAATCTAATGCACGTATGAATGCGCAAGACTATTATGCTAATGATCGATATGATTATGATGTTATGCTTGGATGTCATGCATATGACGATGCAAATGATCAGGCGCGCTGGGGATAGGTTTCCTTGTCGAGGGTATCACCAGGGATTGGATTTGGTAATTTTGCCAAGTGAATTGGACTTAGGGTCATGCGCCAAATGAAATTGGACTTTAGGTTAAACTTTCAGCCTAAAACTGGATTGGAGGATAGATTACCAGACGAGAACTGGTGTTTAAAATGTTTTGCCAGACGGGAACTGGACCTTAAAGTGATTTGCCAGACGAGAACTGGGCTTTAAAATGTTTTGCCAGACGAGAACTGGACCTTAAAATGGATTGCCAGACGAGAACTGGACCTTGGGTTGGTTTGCCAGACGAGAACTGGACCTTGAATTGACTTGCCAGACAAGAACTGGACCTTTGGATGTTTTGCCAGGCGAGAACTGGACCTTAAAGTGATTTGCCAGACGAGAACTGGACCTTAAAATGGATTGCCAGACGAGAACTAGGCTTTAAAATGTTTTGCCAGATGAGAACTGGACCTTAAAATGACTTGCCAGACGGGAACTGGACCTTGGATTGCCAAGCTAAGTTGGACTTTTGGATTGCCAAGCTAAGTTGGACTTTTGTGTCAAGTCTTGCGATACCAGGCTTTGAGATGTCAAATCTTGTTGGAAGGTTATGCTTGAGGTATGATACACATGTCTATGCAATGAGCGAAGCGACATGACTAATGCATATGAGTGATTTATGTAATGATATGAAGGTTTCCAAAGATGCCCCAGAATTCCAAGTCATGAAAGGATTTGTCCTTGAAAGAAAGTTGGAAGCAGTTGTACCAAGAGATGAACTCGAGATGGCTTGCCCCATAATTCCAAGTCATGAAAGGATTCTTCCTTCATTGAATGACTCTTGAAGTATTTGGCTTCAAAGTACCCCTGAGGTAGCTTGTCCCAGAATGAGCATTGGAGCGACTTAACTTGTGTTGATTGAACATTGGAGGGGTTCTCCTTTAATCAAAAAAACCTTTGGGTGGCCTGCCCCTGGTTGGTAGAGTCTTAAGATGATTCACCATGTTCAACCTGATTCCTAAATGATTTGCCCCATGATCAACTAATGCTTCAGGGACTTGCTTTAAACTGGCTGATTCCATAATCATTGGATGTCAATGCCCCTGTTCTATGAGGTGTTGTTAGTTCAAATCAACTTTGTTGAATGATCTAGCTCTCTTTGATTGCTCCTTGTTGGAATTTCCTTGATGTTAAACACTGATTTGCATTCAAAATTGTTCGTTCACAAATGGTAATTTTAATGCGATGCTCATGCAAGTTTTGAAAAAAAATCAATCATTATCAGAATGACGTGATAGTGTGTGACGGAAGGACCATTAGTCCAAACGTGGTGTTGATTTAGCTGGTGTGAAAGATATGGCAAGAATGGAACACCAATTCAGAAGATTAGCAAATCTCTAGGAGTCAGTTTACGCAACCTTGCTGTAGTATGCTTTCAGAATAAACCATGCCTCAATTAGGTCCTTTGAGGGTTGTAACGTGGTCTGGTTCACGGTTATTTGAAACAAAGGATATTAGGCTCAAAGTATGATTTGTACCCACCCCTTCTTCGTGATGAACTCCAGTCTTAAGTTGTTTACTGTGAATTTTGGTAAACAACCTCTGGTCTATCAATCTTAAACGAAAATTGATTAACTTGCAGGATCGACCACACAAATCCTAGGACATGTGCTAAATTTGAGAGACACGTGTAAATGACAAATGAAAATTAAAGGGAATGTAAACTGAACTCCACGTTCGACAATGCTGAAATAAAATCTAACTGAACTCCACGTTCGACTACTTGCAATAAAGTAAAGTAAAGGCTTGAAATTTAAAGGGCTGTAAGTAAAGGGTGCAGAAATTAAAGGCGTCGAAAGGAAAGGACAAGAAGTAAAAAGCTTTGAAAGTAAAATGCGACGAACTCCACGTTCTTGAAAAGTAAATGCTGGAATGATAAAAGTGCTTTCGAAGGTAAAGTGCAGGAAAATAAAGGACTTTGAAAATAGATGCAATGGATTAAAGGTGAACTCCACGTTCTTGAAAATAAAAGACTTTGAAAAGTAAATGCTTGAAGATTAAATGCTTGAATGTAAAAGTGCAGTCGAATGTAGACGCAGAAAGTTTAAATGACTTTGAAAGTAAATTTGGCATGGAAGATAAAGTTCAAGAAATTGTAAAGGCATGGAAAGTAAATGGCTGAATCTTAAACATGACAAAGATAAATTGCATTCATGAAGGAAATGGTGTTACATTACGTACATTCTCACGAACTCGTTTCTCTACACGCGGGTACTTTAAGTTTCTTTGAGTAACTTGTACAAAAATATGAACACCTCTATTACACAGAACTAACTCCTATTTATAGTGCTAGGAAATAACTATTAAGTGGTGGTTACTGCTTCGAACGTGTGGATTTTGGCACCTTCTCCTTGGTCTCAACTGTTCCCACGTTCACAACTGCTCTTATTTAAATTTCAAACATTGGAAATTCCCTCCAACCTTAATATAACAACTGCAGCGCTTGTTTCCATATTCTCATGGTCGAAACCTTTCCAGCACTTAGCCATTTTTTGAGGTTCCTACAACCTCTATTCGACTCAGGCTTCACCAAAACTAGGTCGAAGCCTTCTTTACATTAAAAATAATTTTTTAACTTAAAATAGCTTTGATTCTTTCTAGTGTCGAAAATGAGGGTCAACATAAGTCCAGTTAATTCTGCACATGTTTGTCTTCCAAAAGGGTTGACGGTGTAAGAGTGATGATGCTCGAAATGGCAGTCACCTTATTCAGCTTTTGTTAAGGATGTCAGTGACCCTTTTGATTCTTGATATGGTGCTCACTGAATCTTATTTTGCTTTTGTTGAGGATTCGAAAGCCTCTTTTGGTATTGTTTTTTATCCCTATCTTTTGCATGGATTTTTTTTGCTTTTCGAGTCCATCGGGATTGCCTTGATTTTTGCCTAAGTCCCCTTTGAGGTGCTCGACTTAGCAGGCCTTTTTTTTTTTGCTTTGTCAGAGGATTGTGACTGCCAAGTCATGGGTAATTGATGAACAACCATCATGTTTTTGGGTTTTGCTTTTGTGAACTGAGTGTGTAATCAGGTTAACTGAACACTACTCCGCCCTAGGTTGAGTGTAAGGGTTTGGATATCCGAAGGAAACTTCTACTTCTCGGCTCGAAGTGGTTAACTAGGGATTAACTCCTTATCTCTCCAGTGTTTGGGGATTTGAAACAATGCCTGTACATCCTTGGCAGGATTCCATCCGAAAGCATACCATAAGCAATTATGGGTACTTCGTTTTCGTCATCCTCCCTCTAGTCTTTGCTAAACAAAAGTTTGATAAAGAAAGTGGACAAGAAGTATATGGAAGAATTTTGTTGTTTTTTGTTTTTTTTTTTGTATTTTTATATTTTCTCTATATATAAGTAAAGAAAAGTGAGCGAATGCGACATGATTAATTCAGAAAATGCATGATCACATCATTAATATTACCATTTAAAACAACAATATTCAAAGATAAGTAGCATTTAACATAACGAAATTACAAATGCAAATGATAAATGTCTAATGGTTGCCAGTATCTGAGGAAGTCTTCCTGTCTGAACCACTGGCTTTAGGGATGCCTCTTGAAGTCTTGGAACTCATTTGGGTGCAAAGCTGACGTGCACAACCAAGCTTCCTTATGGAAATGATATGTGTTTATTGTCAATCAACTGTTGCACCTTGGATTGAAAAGCTTTGCAATCCTCAGTTGAATGCCCCATTGATCCAGCATGATATCCACAATGTGCATTGGGATCGTATCCAGGCGGGTATGGTTTTGGCAATGGCTTGATAGCTTTGGGCTCTACCAGTGAGTTTTGGACCAGATGCGGCAAGAGTTGACTGTACGACATAGGAACAAGGTGAAGAGGAGCAGTCCTTCTTTCCAAGTTGTTTCGAGGCCTATGCTGATTCTGATGATGATTCTGATATCCTCGACCACGGGTTCGTTGATTTGCACGAGGAGAAATCATAGGTTTCTGGTATGACGCCCTAGGATTGACAGGTCACCCATAAGGATGATATGGCGCTGACAATGATAACTGCCGAGAAGCTGAAGGGCCATAAAGTCTTGCTGGTGTACCCTGAGAATACTCAACATTTGCTAGGACTACATAAATTTCATTATCCTCTTCCTCTTGGGGATTACTGAAGGATTCAGTCTCACCAGCTTGATTACTCGATACGTCTTGGACTTGTTTAGCTTTGAGGTAACTCTTGATGCGTTCTCCTACTATTATAAGGTCAGAGAAGCTTGAGAATGAACTGCCAACCATCCTTTCAAGGTAGGTGTCATGAAGACTGTCCAAGAACATGTCAATCAATTTTTTATCCAAGAGTGGTGGTTGCACCCTGGCTGCCAACTCTCTCCACTGTTGTGCATAGTCCTTAATGGATTCACCGCTCTTCTGAGATAGGCTTTGCAACTGCGTGCGACTGGGGGCCATGTCCAAATTGTACTCATATTGCTTTAGGAAAGCATTGGATAAGTCTTTCCATGACTGGATATAACCTCTTTCTAAATCCATGTACCAATTCAAAGATGCACCACTTAAACTATCTTGGAAACAGTAAATCATCAACTTGTCGTCGCGGACATGAGAAGTCATCTTTCGGCAGAACATCATCAAATGACGCTTTGGACAACTGATACCAGCGTATTTCTCGAAGTTGGGTACTGTGAATTTTGGAGGAATTACCAAGTCTGGCACTAGGCACATATCAACAACATCGAGCCCAGAAGTATCACGCGCTTTCATAGCTTGAACTTTCTCTTCGAGGGCACAAAACCTTTTCTCCATGGAATCAGTCAGCGACCCTTTTTGAGACTGAACATGGATGTTCACTCGTGGAGGATGATCACCAGGTAGACAATCATACAATGGGTTAGTCAACACAGCAAAACCTGATGAGGGGCCAAAATCCTTCATCCCATCATGTTGAAAGCTATCCTCTGACATAGCCATCACAACTTTCAAATTGTCTATGCTCCTCTTATCTCCGCTTGAACTTGCTTTAAATGTTTTGCGGTTACCAAAGGTTCAGTATGAGCGTCGGGAAATCAGCTGGCAGGAAATGGAAAGAGGATCAGATGAGTTTGTTGGAAAATGATATGCTAATATCATGAGTATGCAATGCAAGGTTCTAGGATCAAAACAACATCTGATTCTGAGGAAGGAAAAACACATGGGATATCTCTGATCACAAGACCCCCCCCCCCCTAGGTAGGCTCTAAACGGGTAGGTGCCTAGAGTTATGAATATATTTCGAAAGCATTATAGCCACGACAAAGATTTGTCCGACTATAATATTCTTGAAATAATCTCGTCTAGGTGAGGTCTTCGTATCTTCCCTACGAGAAAGATTCCTCGGAGGTGTCCACTACACAACCATCGACATACGGGTTCTAAGTAGGGTTCTCAGAATCCTAGATCGAGGTCGAAAATATTACTATCAGGAAGTAATACGTTCGAGGGATCTCATCTGATTGGGGCATTCGCATCAACTCACAAAGAGTTAACACTACCAACCACCATGGGTAAATGTGTTAATGGTCCTTGGGATCAACGACCCACCTCAAAAATATTACCGCCATGGAAAAGATTCACCACAACCATAATATCTCCAAGGGAGTCTACTCCAAGCGGGGTTTTCGCTTCAACTCACGCAGAAGAGACCACGCAAGCCTACAATACACAACCACCATCCTAATCCTAAGGTTTTTCTCGACTCGGGTGTAGAGTCGTCTCACAAAGCACCAATGATCAGAGGACCCCTACAATGTCATAAGAGATAATAATAGGATATAATAACAATAAGCAAGCAAGTAGATAATAGATAATCAAACAAGCAAGCAAACAAGCAAGAGAAGATAAACAAACAAGCGGATCTAACACTCACGAATCGAGTCAAGTTAGGATTAACTCTCTCTAGCATAGGGCAATGCATATTCCCCAGCAGAGTCGCCATCTGTCGTACCTCGAAAAATACGATCCTCGCGATGGACGCGGAAAAAACTGTTTGAAACAGAGTCGCCACCGAACTTTATTCATTCCAAGGAAGGAATAGGAAAATATCGATAAAACCTTTAAAGGGATGAGAAAATGGTCATCGCAACCAAATTAGGGTTCGGGAGTCGGTTACGCAAGAGGGAAGGTATTAACACCCTCTACGTCCGTTGTACTCAACGGGAACCTCTTGATTCGATTTGTGAGAAAGTTAGCTAGGTTTGTTTGTTTATCTTCTAAGGGAATATTGTTTTCTAAGGGGGAAATGGGTGTTTTTTTTATTAGGGTGCTCGGCAAGGATTAGAACCCTTGTGCCTACATATTCCCTCGTGCAATGGGAAAGTCAGAGCATTCGTAGTTCGTGGGACTACGGTTGGTTGTTGTTTTTTAAACGAATGAGTATTTAATTCACATTCTAACTGCTAAAAGTTGACTTGTCTGCTCGTCAAGGGAGGCTGAAGCACTAGTTCATATGCGCGAAAGAATGGACTAAACAATGTTCTTTATGAAAAGTTGTTTGAATAAGGATTAAGTGTGTTAAAGATTTGATTGAGAAAATAGTTCGATTTAAATGTATTTTAGGGTTTCGATCGCGCGGGGGCGAGCAGTTGGATTAATGTGTTGGTATTTTGATTGGGTGACGATTACTTGAACTTAAGAAAGATTCCTCGGGCCCAATTAACCGGGAAAGCAAGTCGAAGAACCGGCTCTCTCTCTTTTTCACCCTTAATTATGAACGAGTCTTAATATGGTTAGAATATGTTAAATAGATGACAATTACTTGAACTTAAGAAAGATTCCTCGGGTCCTAGTAATCGGGAAAGCTAGTCGAAGAACCGACTCTCTCTCTTTTTCATCCAAGTGTTTAAGAAAAGAAGATTTGATTTGATTTATTGTAAAAACGGTTTGATATGTAATCGTGTTATGAGTCGTTTATAGAATACAATTGCTTGAACTTAAGAAAGATTCCTCGGGCCCAAACAATTGAGGAGAAGAATCGAAGATTCCATTCTACTCCCTTTTATTCTTTTCTAAGTGTAGTTGGGTATCTTCTAGTTTAACTTGAAAAAAATGCTCGATATGAATCGAGGTTTGAATTTGCGTGCGAAATGGTTGAGGACTAATGGAAAGGAAGTCCTAATGGTTCAAGGTAAGGTCGATTGCGAGGAAAAAGCGCTCGACTTACAAGAAGGGAAGAGCCACTTGGCGTTGGATCAAGGGCTTGCGGAAAAGTATTGGTCGATCCTGGTCCCTGAGGGTGCTCCTAGTAACGAGCCACAATCAAAAGAAAATCTAATGCATACATCAGAATGGGAGAGGGGTACATGTAAAGTACATGGGATGACATGAAATAAAAAGTCTCGTTGTAAGGTAGCCCAAGAGAAAGCCGTGTGTGTGCATGGTGTCCTAAACTAAGCCTCGGACAAAAGCTCCAAGCTAGGGATAGTAACCAACAATCCACCAATTTATTGTTTTAGGGTTTTGATAATTATTAATGTATTTTCGAATAAGGTATGGAAAAAGAAACAAGAAAATGGTTAGATGGACAAGTATGAATATGATATGAACAATATGATAATAATATGGACAATAATAATATGAGCAAGAAAAATAAATCAAGAATATTGTGAAATTAAAGTTAGTGGTTAATTGTTAATTGTATGAATCGGGTCCAATGTAGCGCTAAGTCGTCGTAGCACGATCTATGACGAAGATCATACTATAGGAGGATGCGCGATTTGATCTATGTGCTAAAACACGATATTGAGGATCATTCTCCAATGGAATGTGCCACACAAAAAGAAAAGGTGATGATCTCGTCTTAATCAAGAACTCAACAAGAAGTTCCAATGATGTTCAAGACCTTCATTGATCGAAAATGAATAAAAGAAAATAGTGTAAAATGAAAAATGAAATGGAAACGAAAAATAAATCGAAGTGGTCTCGTCTTAATCAAGATTTAATCGAGAAATCGATAATCTATGATATTTGACTTTCATTGACCAACAAAAATAGAAAATAAGAAATGAAATGGAAATCGAAAAGAGATCGAAAATAAGAAAGGTCTCATCTTTACCAAGATCTTAAATCGATGAATCGATAACCTTTGGTTTTAGATTTTCATCGACTGATAACATAAAAAAAATGGCCTCATATTTATCAAGATTGTAGATCGATTTGAATAAATCAACTAGTTAAGATGTTTATTATATCATTGGCCCAAAAATGAAAAGAAAATCGAAGTAGAAATGAAAAGTGAAGATAAACCAAAAAAATAAGATCTAAACAATATGATAACAAAAATGTAATTGAAAAATGTTTGAGGAAATAAAATGATATTTTAGAAAATATCTAATGTAATATATTAACAAAAATGTTATAACAAGATGATATTAACAAAAGTAGATAACTAAAAATTAAGAAAGCTAGTAAGAAATATTAATAATAATCATTAAACAAAATAACTAACCAAATTATTAACAAAGTATCAACAAAAATTAATTAAACAAAAAGGTTAAAATTTGGGGATGTGATTAAAACAAATGGGTGTGAATATGGAAAAGGGGCTTGTAAATAGGCAAATGGGCTTACAAAGCCCAAACGTCCATGCAGAAATAATCATTAAAAAAATGAGAATCATGTGGGTTGGATGAAAGCCATCATCGCTTTCAAAACAACACGGTTTAAAAAACCATGGTTTCCAAAAGAACCAAAAATCTATTAAATCCTAATCATAAAAAAAAAATACAAGAAAATGGAATGTGGATACCCTGTTACCTCAGCCGCTGCATCCAAGTAGTCGCAAAACAGAGCAATGACTTCCCACTCTTCATCTTTCAGTTCTCTATGCCTCGCGATTTCTCTGCCCCATCTCCCTTGGACGCCCTCTCTCTCGCGTAAACCCTCTTTTCTCTGTTCACGACTCGATTTGACGGAATGGCGGCTCGAGGTGGTGTGTTGATGTTTGGTTGGATGGAGATGTTCGGTGGTTGTCACGGCGGAGATAACGATGGTGCGGTCGTTGTCGCGGGTGGTTTGTGGTTTTTATTTTCATGGTGAATAAAGGTGGGTACAAGAGGGGGTGCGTGAATAAGGTGGTGTTTGACGGCGGAGTTTCGGTTGTTGTTCATATTGTGGTAATGGTGTGAACATGATGAAACATGGAGGTTAACTTTGGATATCTGGAGGGTTATGTTGAGGAGTATGTGACGATTTTGATGAAGGATGCTGGTGGGAGGCGTTTGAGAAGCGAGGTTAATGAGAGGGAAGAAGAACAAAAGATCGATGGTGTAACAGTTGTTGTTATTGTTCGATGGTTTTTCAAGTGTTATGTTGTGTTGTTGAGAGAGTTTTGAAGATGATGAAGATGGTTGTTAAAGGAAGGAGAGGGTTTATGAGTTAAGGTTTTGAAGGTTCTCTGTTGCGGCAGAGGTGAATGAGTTTGTGCTGAATAATGGTTGCAAGAGCTTGTGGTGATGGTTGAATGATGTTTGTGGTTTTCCAAGGTTGAGGGTGGTTGTTGATTGTTGGAAAGAGCTTTATGGAGGTGGTATGAAGAGAAACATGTGAGTTAAGTGGTGAAGAAATTGTCTTTGCTGTGAAGAACGTTCCCGGTCCAAAGGTAATGGCTTCCTCCTTAGTTTTTTTCTCTCTTCTCCCTTTTAAAATTAGAAAATCAAAACTTGTTAATGAAGTTTTAGTACAAATGTTTTGTCTCATTGTGGTTGATAGGTCCCTTTCATTGCAGCCTATGTTGCGGTTTATTGTTGGTGGAGTATTGTCGCTATTGCTGAAATTTGCAAGTTTGAAGCAGTATGCAGAGTTTTGGCTTGGTGTGCTTGTCTAAGGCTGAGGCAGTGTGTTGTTGTTGTTTCATGTTGGCTTATGGCACAGGCAGTTGGTGTGGTAGCAGAGTCAGAAGTACGGTTTCATTTTGGAGGGTAGTTGTGATTTGATGGCCTTGTGGAAAAGCATCCGAAGGCAAAAGTCTTCATGACTTTCTCTCTCTTTTTTAATTGTTGTAGCAACGGACAATGGGCCTTTAATCTCATGGGCTTTTATTGTAATATAAATGGACAATTGAGCTCTTGATATAGGCTTAGGAATATATTAGAATATTTTGTAGATTCTTGTGTGAATGGTAATGGATAATGAAAAGGACTTTTTGTGAATGAAAAAATAGATTATAGTTATTTGAATGGATAAATGGAAATAAATATGGAAAATAAATTGAACACAGATGATGGAAAGGGATTAGAAAAATGGATTTGAATAATTTGAAATTGGGTTAGAAAAAGAGGATTTGGTTAATGAATGGATATTGAAATTGGTTTGGAAAAGTGGATATGAAAAAAATGGTTAATAGAATTTGGGTTAGAAAAATGGAGAATTATGGATAATGGATAATGGGTTTATGGTAGAAATTGAATATGGATTATGGTTTATGAAAATGGAAATGGATAATTCGAATCTAGAAAATGGAAATGAATTGGTTTTGCAATATGCCTCCACAACACTTACAATCTTGACAATTAAACTTGAACACTACTCATTAAATCAAAGAGGATCTGCCTTGAATCGAACTGATTAATCATAACAAATGAATCCACTTGATCATGGCCACTTGAGTACCAATAACTTGAAATCCTCGTTTTGAACCAACTGAACAAGAACATACTTTTAAAATCAGAAGATTACGAATTGAACCATGAATCTCGATACACTGCACCAAACCCTGATTGGAAAGCAAATATGGTCCTTGGTAATCGTTAACCATGAAGCACTTGACTTACACACAACCTGATAACTTGGTCTACACATAGACAACCTGAATTGAATCTTCAGACACAACCACTAGAATGAATCACACCCTGGCCTTGATCTTGCAACAAACCTTTCTCTGACTGACAGATTAAATCAATGACCATTGTACCTCAGTTCACACTACATATATACCAGACCTGACAACCTTGCTTGAAGCCCGACTCACCCAAGCAAAACCTTGAGCAAGAACAACATATTTTTTGGATTTTAATAATATTGTTAGTGGATGGAAGTACAGATGAAAATATACACAGGTAGGACAAATTTGGGGTATGACAATTTGGAAAAAAGTAAGGCAGATTCTGACTTAGTGAAAATTTCACTAAGTGTTGGAAAAAAGTGACATTTTCACTTTTTGTGATTTTGATCATTCCATAACTCAAAATCCATGATGAATTGTGTAAGTTCTTGTAATTGGCTGAAATTTTGTTAAAAACAATGCTGATGTCATGGTTGATGTTGCAACATGAGCTTCTAGCATTATTGATATGATTAGGTAACATTCAGGTTGTTAAAGATGTAAGGGTTGCAGCTGTATGCTGATGTTACACCCGATGTCGTGACATCAGTAGTGGACATCAGGTCTGAGATGTTTAGGGTTGCACATGGTTTTAGTTTAATGAAATATTCTGTTGAAGAAAATCAGAAATTGCAGGCGAATATCATGGGAGATATATTCTGTGAAGAACATTAGTTTGTTGCGAATTTAATGCATAAAGATATGGAGATTATTTAGAGTTAATTATTGAAGATTTAATTGAAGATTTGATTGAAGATCTATTTAGTAGCAGAATCTGTTGCAGGTTGGGAACAGAAGATTTGATATGTTTTAAAGGCCCAAATCCAGTTGGGATTATATTATAAATAGAATGCTTGTAACCTAAGAAAAGACACGGGTTCAAGATGTAGATCATTAGGGCTTTGTCTAAGTGAACCACTCGGGTTGTGAGATGGTCACTGTGTTATTACTCAGAAACCTGTAGGTAATGAGTATTGTATTGTTCTTGGAGGAAGCTGTGAAGCAACTCCAAGGTGTGTCATGGAAGTGTGTCTTCTACTTTGTTGTGTTGTTGGTAATCAGGCCGTTGATGCAGTTGCGGAGTTGTTGTCTGCTAAACATCATTGCGATGATTAGGAGTGAGATGGAGTCTCTTACCTAGGGAGGACTTAGGTAGAAGGGTCATTGGGTAGTGATTGAATTAGGTAGATTGTCAACTGGTCTGTTGAGTCTGTAATTTGATACTACTAATAGTGGACTTCCTTCCTGGCTTGGTATGCCCCATGATGTAGGTTGTTGAACCGAACTGGGTGAACAATCCTTGTGTTGATTTACTGTTACTATTATTGCCTTGTTCATACAGCAGATTGCGATGTTGTGACATTGCACGAGACATCACACATCTGTACCAGAATTTCAATTGGTATCAGAGCAGGTATCCTATCTGTTTCTAGATGAGATCTTGGGAAGATACTTTCTGGTTCATGAGCAAGGAAGAAAGTTGTTTGGATGATCCCTTGGAGTGAAGATTGGACTATTCAGGATAAAGATTTGTTAGCACTTGGTTTATACTGATAGTTTGCAAGGATCTTTGAGTAGTGCCCGAAGGTTGTTGAGGAGTTGGTATGTGTTCCGCTGCATGGTATCTGATGTAACCCTGATTGGTCCCTGTTTCTCTGGTGGTGAGATAATCCCTTGGAAAGACATTAGGGTTTGGTCTCCTTAGCAGGATATTGTATGAGGATTATCTCATATCCTTGTTTGGAGAGAAGTGGTCATAAGGTGAATGGATCTTCTAAAGACTGGTTGACATGGATGGATTAGAAGAAGAATATATTCAGACGTTGAAGACCAATCTGTTCAGAACAGTGATTCCTTCTAGATGATGAAAGAAGAGGGTAGAGCCAAAGCAAAAGAGTATCTTTGTCAAATATTTCATGCGGGAGTGAAGACCTTGATAAGTTATCTCTTAAGCTTAGTAGTGGATGACGGTTCATCAAGAAGGAAGTTGAGCTTGATTTGCTCTCATGTGTTCCCTACAAGAGATATGTGTGGATGTAATCTCCAAAGCCATAACAGTTGTTTAATGTGATGTCGGAACTGATGTTGAAACATCATTTCAGTTCTTTGCTTTCTCAGCCAAAGAAAGTTAGGTGTGCTCATGGTGAAGTATCAAGTCAAGCCACTTGCCTAATCTGGAGTGATCAGTGGTGTGGATTAGCAAAAGAAGGATCAACTAGTGCCTCAAGTCTGCAGGAAAAGGATGTCAGACCAGATCAAATGTTGTATTTTGTGATGATAATTTAGTATCTTTCTGATTTTGATTATGTTGTGCATTCAACTAATGACAATATACATTGACGGGAGACTATGTATATGTCTGAGGTAAAAGTACAAGACTGCAGAAGTGTTGAGAATTTACCTTTCTCTATGTGGCTGTTTTGGAAGTGTTTTCAAGGGTTAAGCACTTTGGAGTTGAATCAACTGGTGGGGTTGATTGGTTACTATGGAGTATCATCCAAATAGTCCGGGATGTGTTTAGATTATGAGAGGCAGATTGATTATGGAATGTTGATAACATCCAACATCTCAAGTCAGACAAGTTGTTGGCCTGAAGGCTGAAAGATATGAAGACATCACATCTTGGTGGTTACAGCTTGGATCAGGTTGGAAAATGGTGTTTGCCCTGGTTGTGAAGGTCGAGGATAAGTGGCAGTTATCTCTGGCTTTCTTCTGACGGCTCTACTAAGGGAAGTGACTTTCTTTAGTATTGCTATGGGGTAGTCTTGGACTACTTATTTTCTAAAGATTCAGATGTGGGAGGTTTGAAGTCTTCGGAGTTTCTAAGCAAGATGGAGGTTGTCTACTCAAACTTGATTGTTGAACCATGTCTATGAGAGCATGGAAATCTGTTTCTGCAAAGGGAAGAGGTTCTTCTAAATGGCAGAAGGAAGATCTGAATTCAACAGTTAGATATCATAATGTTTTGACATCTAGCTTAACATCAGGAGTCTCAGCTGGTGATGTGGCACATCAGCTAATGATAGGGTGATCTACAGGAATGAACAATATGATGCTTCAAAAAGATCGTTCTCATGGCAGTTTGTGGGAGCTGCAGGAAGGAGAAGATGTTACATGACCATGGCTTAGGGAGTCTAAGTGTGTTTGCTTTTGAGCAAGTGGAACATGTGACTTGAAGATCAAGGTTCCTGGGTGGATCAAGATATCTTTGTGAGAGTTCTGACAAACGTGAAAAAGGTCAAAATGTGGCATTTGGTTGTTTTCATATGAGGATTCATGAATGAGGTGATCAAACTGTGGCGTTTGGTTGATCTCAGTAGTAGAGTCAAAGAATCAAGATAATCAGAGTGTGGCAGCTGGTTAGTATTGAGGATTGTCTTGGAACAAGTTACTCTTGGGCAGAGGGATGATGAGTTGAAGACTCAAGGAGATTATTCTTCTTGAAGGTGGATGAGAGGTTAATTCTCTAGTTCTTTGGATTACTATGCAATAGTAAGTCCAGTTGGTGGAGCATATCAAGAATCATGGTAATGATGTCTTGGTGTGTGGCCAATGTTCTAACTGGTGTTGGGACATTATCTGGTTGAATATCCTTGGTAAAGGATGATTGTGTTCTGTTTCTGAAGCTTGGTGCATACACTTGCCTAAGGAGCGTCTACATAGTCATACGGGAGAATGATGAAGTAGAAAGTCTGCCTTGGATGGAGAATGAAGAGAAGACTGAAGTAGACCAGGTATTGATTAATTGGAAGTCTGGAGATGAAGAGTATGATAGGGAATGACTACCTTTGGAGAAAGGCACAATGGTACCAATATGCATGTGCTCAGCAAGTGTGCTCAAATGTTATTCTTCATCTAGAGCATTAGTTAACCATGACTGAGGGAGTACTTGTCTATGGATTTTGCTGCAAAGGTACATACACTGTGAAGATTGGTTGAATCTTATGAGGGTATAATGTCGGATAACATGTTATGACATTAGGCTGTTGGATGACATGTTGGTGTGGACGTGAATATTTCTAGCCATGTGAAGCTAATTGTTTGAATCATATGCACACATGCTTCTGAAGAAAAGCCTGAAGGGCAGCTTTGTCAGTGTTTGGGAGAATTTGCTTTTCTCTGCAATTTCTGGAAGAACTCAGTAGGGGTTTTTGTTGATGGGAGATGTCACACTTGTCTAGGTGTGTGTTCAAAGCAAGAGGACTTGACTTAAAGTGTAGTGGAAGGCAGTGTACTTGTGCCTCAGAACTTGTGGATATTTGTGTGAAGCATTCCTGACAGGATGAATGAAGACTATGTCTGGATCAAGAGGTTCAGATGTGAGTTTTGGAGCATGAGAAGATAACCAATCAATAGGGAATCATGTGATTTTTGGATTATTTGAGGATTAAACATTAAGTGAATGCGTTCAGCAGGTGAGTTGAACAGAGGGTGCGCTCTTGAAGACATGAAGATGAGTCTTATGTTTTCCATTAATTTAAGGTGTTCTTCTTGCAAAGGTGCACTGGTTATCTTAGATAGGGGGAGTTGATCTTATTTTTAGGCTGGTCTAAAGGAATCTAGAAAGGATTGTGTGTTGTGCGAATCAATAGATGTCGTGCTTGTGTTTTTGGAATCTTTCAAAGTATCTTGGAGTGTTAATGTTGGGAGCCAGCAGACAATGTCTGATACAATGTCAGAACATGGAATAAGACATGTTTTTCTTGAGCCAAACAAGGAAGTATCTTGGACGGTGGTGTAAGGATAAAGTGGAACACGTGGCTTCGACTGTGCATGGAACTGTTTTGGCACAATTTATGGTAAAAATCAGTTAGGAAACAATAAAAGTGGTCAAGACTGTTTTGGATGATAAACATTAAATTTGAATGGAGTTTTTAGTGCCTAATATAGCGTTTCTATGACCAAGAACCTTGACTATTCAAAGCTCGGTTATTCCAATGTAACTGATCAGCTATTTATAGGGGTTATTTTGTTCCCCTTCAGCCAGTGAGCATGCTTGTTTCATAAGTCCTATGGCGTTTGTTCATTTTTGGGTAAGCACTATTTGGGTCTGTTTCTGTGAGGGTTTCCTTTGCCAATTTGTGGCTAAAAAGGGGGAGAAAGGAGAAAGTCTTGCTGAATGGTTTGCGCAGATGCTATGTCTGGAGTCTGCAGTTCCAGTTGTGGAAAAGGATGTCCTATCCTTAAGTTGGTGTTGAGTCTTTGTGACTTGTGTCCTGAGTTATGAACACAGTTGTGACTTGTCTGGAGTCTGCAGTTCCAGTTGTGGAAAAGGATGTCCTATCTTTAAGTTGGTGTTGAGTCTTTGTGACTTGTGTCCTGAGTTATGAACACAGTTGTGACTTGTGTTCTGAGTTACCTGGGTTGGAAGATTGGCACTTCTTATGTGTCATCGTGTGCCACAGGTCGACTGGGGGCGTCTGATCAAATATGGTGTGCAGAATTCTCTTATGCCACCATTGGTCTTTGATGTCTAGACAAACATTTCTTTTCTGGAGGAGTCTTCTACATTTGTTCTGGGTCTTACCTGGAAGGAAAAAGAAATGTGTTGTGTTGAGGGGGAGTGTCAGATATCTTCTTCCTCATGTGCACCAATTCTTCAGGACTGTCTTGTTCTTAGGTCCTGATGTGCTGCCTGGAGTTGCTATTATATGATGATGTTATGCCCAACATGATGTCCTAACATCATTCAAAATTAGCCAAGAAGATGATTCTCTATGGATGCAGTACACAGCAACTACTGTTGTTTATTGTTAGGATCAGATGACTTCTAACAGTAGTATAGGGTTGTAATTGCTGCTATAATTAGAGCTGTATTGTTTATATATGTGTTTTAGCCAAAATTAGCCAAAGGGGGAGATTGTAAGTTCTTGTAATTGACTGAAATTTTGTTAAAAACAATGTTGATGTCATGGTTGATGTTGCAACATGAGCTTCTAGCATTATTGATATGATTAGGTAACATTCAGGTTCTTAAAGATGTAAGGGTTGCAGCTGTATGCTGATGTTACACCCGATGTCGTGACATCAGTAGTGGACATCAGGTCTGAGATGTTTAGGGCTGCACATGGTTTTGGTTTAATGAAATATTCTGCTGAAGAAAATCAGAAATTGCAGGCGAATATCATGGGAGATATATTCTGTGAAGAAGATTAGTTTGTTGCGAATTTAATGCATAAAGATATGGAGATTATTTAGAGTTAATTATTGAAGATTTAATTGAAGATTTGATTGAAGATCTATTTAGTAGCAGAATCTGTTGCAGGTTGGGAACAGAAGATTTGATATGTTTTAAAGGCCCAAATCCAGTTGGGATTATATTATAAATAGAATGCTTGTAACCTAAGAAAAGGCACAAGTTCAAGATGTAGATCATTAGGGCTTTGTCTAAGTGAACCACTCGGGTTGTGAGATGGTCACTGTGTTATTACTTAGAAACCTGTAGGTAATGAGTATTGTATTGTTCTTGGAGGAAGCTGTGAAGCAACTCCAAGGTGTGTCATGGAAGTGTGTCTTCTACTTTGTTGTGTTATTGGTAATCAGGTTGTTGATACAGTGGCGGAGTTGTTGACTATTAAACATCATTACGATGATTGGGAGTGAGATGGAGTCTCTTACCTAGGGAAGACTTAGGTAGAAGGGTCATTGGGTAGTGATTGAATTAGGTAGATTGTCAACTGGTCTATTGAGTCTGTAATTTGATACTACTAATAGTGGACTTCCTTCCTGGCTTGGTATGCCCCCAGATATAGGTTGTTGAACCGAACTGGTTGAATAATCCTTGTGTTGATTTACTGTTACTATTATTGCCTTGTTCATACAGCAGATTGCGATGCTGTGACATTGCACAAGACATCACACATCTGTACCAGAATTTCAAATTGGAATGAGGTGTAGTTGAAGCTTTTGTAAAGGGCCATGAGGGCTACAAATCTAGCTTTGGATGGGGAAAACGGCCTTGTTGTTTAGGAGTTATGATCCTCCAAAGTTGGTACCCTAGCCACTTTGTTCCATAACTTAGAAAATTTCTAAGCTTTTTATGGTTACCCCTTTTACAAGTTATCCCACTTTTCTTGATTTTTCTTGATGAATGATGATTCCAATCACACATTAACATCATTTTAGGGTTAAGGAACCATAATTGTGAAAAATCTCAAAAAGTCAAAGTTGACTTTTGTGCACAGTTGACTTTTTGTCAGATGAATTCCAAACTGTGCGATCCTCTATAAAATCAAGTCCTTTACCTAAATCAAACTTTATGGATTGATTTCATAGGTGTTATAGGGTGTATTGAATCATGTCCTAGGGTTTGGGAGCATGTCCTGGTCAAAAGTCAAAGGTACAGTTGACTTTTCCCGCAAAACCCTAATTGTGGCTCTGATGAACTTGAAACTTGGGAATCAAGCTTCTTGGATCAATCCATTGTTGCAAATGGATCAATGTAGTGTGTTGGAGACCTTCAAATCATCTCTTGAGGTCTTGGCTCATGATTTATCCCAAAAGTCAACTTAGGGGTGAATTAGGTCAAGAAACCCTATTTCTTGATTTTTGATGAATGCATCCCCTAAGGCCAAATTGACTTGATGATTGGGTCCATGAGGTTCCATGGGGTATATTAGGTTATGCTTTGAAGCATTGGCTCATGCCTAGAGGAAAATTCCCATCTGGAGGCCCTGGTCGACAAAACCCTAATTTGGTGACACTGGCGATCTTGAGGCTTGATCCACTTAGAAGGTTGCAGCCTTGTGCTTAATCCTTGATGTAGGAGTCATCTTGATCCATTGTGGATGTTTGAGAGGCTAGACAAGTGGAAGATCATGTCAATTCTTGATTGATCCTTTGTCTAAGGCTCAGAGAGGGCTTAAAACCCTAATTCCTATTTGTAGTGGATGCTCACCCATATTTAGGGAGACTGATGAGGCATGAAGGATTACCCATATTGTGGTGATGATTTGCACAATGATGGGAATCTTAATGGTCAAAATTTGGGGTATGACACATTGCCCAATGAATAATAGCACTGTCCACAACATCTTTCTAAGTACCAGGTATCTACTAAAAGGTAGAACAAACTGAAGAGGTCACATCACCATTCTAGAAATCTGGCGTTTGACAAGACATGTCTATCTAGCAGACAGAGTACAGATCAGAGGAACCTTTAGCCTTCAGAGTCTGAGCTATCACTAGAGGCTGGAATACCATGATCAGATTCAGATCCTTCAGAGGCTGATGAATACGTTCAAAGTCATCAGATTCTGATCCTTCAGAGTTGAATATAAGCTTATGGTCCTACATACTTGAACATATGTTAATATACTCAATTATTATTTAATTACTTTGTTATCATCAAAACCCAAAGGATATAAGCAATTTTTCTCCAATCGTGGTTACTTATAAAGATAAAACTACTAGCTTAATTCATAAGCTGAATGAACTAATGATGGAGATGATCAAGCTCTTGGAAACTCCAAGGCTTTGAATATTATCTTCAATGGTGTGGATAAAAACATGTTCAAGTTAATCAACAATGTTCAGAAGCTAAAAAAGCATGTGAGATTATCAAAACTGCACATGAAGGCACCTCTAAAGTTCGTATGTCAAGGTTGCAGCTCTATACCACTAAGTTCTAGTATCTAAGGATTAATGAAGATGAATCAATATGTGAATTCCACATTAGGCTGCATTATATTGCCAACACTTCCTTTGCCTTAGGTGAAAGGATGTTTGAAGAAAATTTGGCTAGAAAAATTCTCAGATCATTACCTAAGACGTTGGATATGAAAGTGACTGCTATTCAAGAAACTCAGGACTTTAGCAATATTAAGGTTGATGAACTCATTAGTCCCCTACGTACCTTTGAGATGTCCATTAATGAAAGGTCACAAAAAGAAGAACAAAGGTATAACCTTTTGTTTCAAATACTGAAGAGAGTTAATATGATAAAGAAGAAATCTTGTCAGATGATATAGCTCTTCTTGGTAAAAAGTTCAACAATTCCGTGAAATATCTAAACAAAAAATGGAGGACAAATGTCCAAGACAAGAGGTCAAACATCAGTCCCCAGATAAAAGGTATGAGTGAAAACAAACCTAATAGTGACAAGGGTACTCAGTGCTTTGAGTGTGAAGACTTAGGACATATTAAAGTTGAATGTCCTACCTTATTGAAGTAACAGAAGCAGGAATTATCATTAATCTGGTTTGAATCTGACAATGAAATTGTCGCATCTCAAAAAATATGACCTCGCAAAGTGCATCACATACTCACAGATGACTATTAGAGTCGCCGTACTTTATTTATTCCTAAGGAATGGGGAAATAACGATAAAACCCTAAGGGAAAGAAACAGATAAGATGTCGTCACGACAAAATATGGGTTCGAGAGTCGGTTATGCGAGGGAAAGGTATTAAAACCCCTCACATCTATTGTACTCAATAAGGCAGGACCCTGAATTAGAGAGCTTTGATTTCCTTATTGCACTATGAGGATATGTAGGCACAGAATTACGAAATCTTGGCGAGCACACTAATTAAAAACTATCTTTTTTCCCCTTTTGCAAGTAACCTTTAGACAATAACACTCATTTGCGCAAGAACAATCAAAACAGTTCCCGTTGAATACAACAGATGTGAGGGGTGTTAATACCTTCCCCTTGCATAACCGAATCTTGAACCCGAATTTGGTTGCGACGACCATTTTTTTCACCTTTTGGAGTTTTATCAATATTTTCCATTTCTCTTGAATAAATAAAGTTCAGTTGCGTCTCTATATTTTTCATGTAGCGACACCCGTTGCACATTTACTATAATTTGTAGCTCCAAATCTCTGCCTGAAAATTGAACACTGCAGAACAAGGGTGTAATCTGTTTCACATTTACTGCAACATGTTGCACCGACTTGAATTATAATAGTATATAAGAAACCTTGTTGTATATGTACAAAAAATAGATTAAATGGACTATTAAAAATCTTTATGCTTTGTTTGAACAGAAGAATTATAAGCAAGATACACATCAGTGAGAAAAAGAGGAATTGTCACATTTCTTCTAATTGGTGAAGCAGAGAAAGTAGAAATAGTGATTAAATTGAGGTAGGACCAACACCTTTTAACTTATCTCCAAAACTGAGAAGAAAAGGGGGTGAATGTTTCCTTGCTTCTCTTTTTTCTTATTTATACTTTTCTCTTATGTTCTACCATCAAACTGTATATGTAATTTTTATTTATTTTATTTTTTAATTTAAAGGTACTTTTATCTTTTCAAAAATAATTGTACTTATTTCTCTTATATTTCTTTTTTACTTCTCTTTTAAAAAAAATTAATCAAATCTACTCTGTTTCTCATACCTTTCTCTCTTTTCACACTCTCTCACTTATTTCCATATTTTCACTTTCTTCTATTAACCAATCACACCCTTAATGTAAAACAGATTATTAAGTAGACTATCAGAACATATCAAATTTTTAATAAGATCAGATCAAACAAAAACAAAGATTATAATAGATCATATGCCAAATCTAAACTTTAAAAATTTATCATAGGTCAAACTCATGCCTTTTGAGGCCTGACCTAACTTGGACTATTCTCACCCCTTAACTTTTATTTAGATTATTACAAACTCCAATCCCCACCCAATACTCTAGAAATAAGGGTTAAGGTAACAAATATTTCATATAAATATCAAATTAATTACTACTTTGGTAATTCAACACTTTTTTCTTAATAATAATTTCATATTTTTTATATCGAGTGTTCTCTTATAATAGCTTTTTGCCTAAAATTATTTATTCTTTTAAAATATTAGTACAACTTTTATTAATTATTTTCTTAATATATCTTTATCTATATCAAGTGTTCTCATTAACACAATACTCACTAGCATTTCACTCTCTACAAAATTATAAAAAAAAAAAAGTAATCCATACATTGACAAGTATCCAGAGGAATTTTTGTGTGGAACAGATGCTCAGATCAGCAAAAGATTTGTTAGGTCAGCTGGAACCCATATGTAAAAGAAAGGAAGAAGAAGGAGATGGGATATTGGGAGGGTATAAATATTGTTTTCACGATAGATATATGAAAATTTAAATACTTCGTAGTGGTGGTTAGGCAAATTCTCTATATCTAGTATGCCATTATCAAGGCCCAATATCAATAATAGAAGAAAAAACAACAACACTCAATAATTTTGAGTCACATATTTCTTTCATTCCAAATTATATGAAGTTTTAACAATTCCGTACTCTATGAAATGTACTCAATTTTGTATATAAAAATATTATAATGGAATTTACAAAATTATCTTTTATTAATAATATAATTTTTGGAATTTGAAGAAGCATAGTAACAAATAGAAAAAGGTGTGATAGAAAAATAAACATTAATGTTTCATTAAAATTGTAAAACGACTATTAACAAATTTTATTTGTAAAGGAACTTCTAATTTGAAAATACTATTATGTCATTAGTTTGCATGAGTTAGCAAACACAATGTCAGATTTTGTAGTTCAACAAAAAGAGAGAAAGAAGTGTCTTAATATACTATCAAAACACTTTAATCTCTAAATAGAGATGTATATGAGTTGAATTGGATTGAGTTTGATATAATCCGTTCAAAATTTAATTGATTGGGTTGGCTGTTTAATCTGTAATTTTATTTTCGAAACCAAATCCAATTAACCTAGTCATTTATGAGTTGAGTGAGGTTCACAGGTTGTGCATAAAATAATTATTTTTTATTTAAAAAAATTATATCAAAATTCAATTCACTTACACATATTTATAACATTTAAATGAGATAAAACATATCATATTTTTTAGGGTTAATACACATTTTAGCATCTGCCATTTGGGGTGAACTCGAAAAATGACATGTAAAAAAAATTTAGAATTTGTCCCTGTCATTTGAAGATTATTTCATTTTGACTCTTAAGTGCACACAGTCAGCAGAATCTGTAACGTGACACTGTTTTTTTTTTTTTAATGTAACGTGGCTGCTTAGTTGGATTTTTATATTTATTTTCTTTTTATTTTAATTATACACTTGTTAAAATATCAAAATAACTAAATTTAAAGTTTTGTCAACAACTAGTGTTAAACACATGATCTTTTGTCAAAAGAAGATATCTCTGCTACTAGGCTAGCATCCATTTCACGTCAATTACTTTGCTTCAAATATATATATAGTACATAACATATTTAATATGTTAAATAAATTCTTCTAAAAATGTTAAAATATATTAAATATTTATTTTCAGTTTATTTATTTTCAGTTTATTTATTATTTAATATTTATATTTATATTCAGTTTATTTATTACTAAATTTATTTTCAGTTTATTTATATTAAATATTTATTTTCAGTTAATTTATTATGAGAAAAAAGAATATGCACGGACAGTGTAACATATTTTTACACTGTCAACCAATTACGGACGTGTATTCCACAAAGTCACATGTTTAATTTTAAAATACTGATATAACATGGCAGAATGTTATAATTTTATTGGATGATTGTGTAAAACTAGTTTACACTGACAGTGCACTACCTTTATTCTAATTTATTATTTAATATTTATATTTATATTCAGTTTATTTATTACTAAATTTATTTTCAGTTTATTTATTATTTATTTTCAGTTTATATATATATTCAGTTTATTTATTTAATATTTAGTTTATTTATTTATTTAGTTTATTTATTTATTCAGTTTATTTATTTAATATTTATTCTATTTATTTATTTATTTTTATATTTATATTCAGTTTATTTATTTATTTATTTAATATTTATATTTATATTCAGTTTATTTAAATTCAATATTTAATATTTAATACTTTCAGTTTATTTATTTAATATACATAATTAATATTTAATATTTAATAGTTTCAGTTTATATTATATAAAATTTAATATTTAATATAAACTAAATTAAAATTTATTTAATTACAGCATTTCAAATGTTTTAATAAACCAAATTTTATTTTAGTATTTTATTTATAAATTTATTTTAACGTTTCATAATTATTTAACGTTTATAATTATAAACTAAATTATAAATTTTAGTATTTTATTTATAAATTAGTTATAAACTAAATGTTTTGATTTTTTAATAATGTTTATAAATTAGTTAAATTAATACTAACGTTTATAATTATTTATAAATTTTAGTATATTATTTATAAACAAAATGTTTTAATTTTTTAATATAAATTTTAGTTTTTTTTAATTATTTAATGTTTTTAATATATTTTAACATTTTTGGAAGTATTTATTTTAATTTTTTTTAATTATATGTTAATATTAATTATATAAATATTAATTAAATTGAAAAATATTAATTATATAAATATTATTTATATTAACATTTAATATTTAAAAACTAAACTAATTTAATATTTATACTAATTTATTTATTAAAAATAAATATTTAAATAAATATTTATATTACCTTTTAATGTTTATATTTAAATAAATATTTATTTATATTTACTAAACATTATATTTACTAAACATTAATGTTATATTTAAAAAATAAGTTAAATTATTAAAGGATCAAAATGTTGTAATATATACATTTAAAGCAAACAAATAAACAACTAAGACATTCTAGCCTAGTTGAAAGGGGCCTTATCCTCATGGCTAAGGAAATGGGTTCAATACTTCTAGATGACAAATTTTTAAGTTTTTTATTTTAACATTTTAAAATGTAAACAATAAAATACGTCAAAGATTCTGCTGACTGTGTGCACTGAGGAGTCTAAATGAAAGAATCTTCAAATGGCAGGGACGAAATCTTTTTTTTTTTTTACAGTGTTTTTTTTTAAATTCGCCCCAAATAGCAGGGACTAAAATGTGTATTGACCCTATTTTCTATTACAATTCACACATATGCATAACACTTAATAATTGAAGCACATTCTATAAAACTCATCATTTCCATAAAATATTTCGTTGCAAATGATACATAAACCAATAAGCAACAACATTTAGTCTAAAAATTATATACTCATTAGTCCAATGATGGTCTTGTAGATGTATGGATGATGAATGAAAAATTAGGGCAAAATAGTGTGTTGTAATTATATAATAATATTGTTTTATTTATTTAAAATCCACTATTTTGTGCATCATTCTAATACTGGACTATGTTGCGGAGTACAAAGGGATGTTTGATGCGCTTAATGTAGATGATGTCATCTAGATTCCATGCACAGGTCACAGAGTATACCATGAGTTTGATGAGTCTTTTTTATTTTCCAATTATATATGGTGGGAGACTTTAGTCGCTAGATACTTGTTTGAGAGGTGTCTGCAACAATATTATTAAGACCAGGGCATCCCACGACTAGTTCCATATGTTCCAACAGCGGACATTGACATGTGGTTTCAGAGTAAGATCACCAGTCCTACTCGTGCCATTATAGATAACGCAGTGATGGTTCAACCACTACTACAAAACGCTAAAACAACAACGCCATGCTTACAACGGATTCGTAACCCACTGTTGTAATAGGTTAAACATTTTGCAGTTAATTTATAACGCCATATTTAACGACGGTCGTATTAAAAAACCGTTGTAATACATGGTGTGTGACAAGCTTTGATTTCCAGCAACTACATTTTTTTTTCCATATTTTTACATTTTAAACACGGTTGAATTACAACACCGTTGTAATACATGTAACAAGCTTCGATTCCCAACAATTATATTTTTTGTCATATTTTTATATTTTAAACATATATTTTATTTCTTTTGTTAGTGTTACGGGGATTTAACCTCAGAACTCAAAATTCATCATTGTTTTTCTTTTAAACATATATTTTATTTATTTTGTTAGTGTTTTTAAGTACAAGAGAATAATATATATAACTTTAAAAATAAAACTGTAAGAGATGAGCATATATAAAATAACATTTTATTAAGATTCCATTAAGAAGAGTACATTGATAATCATATTACATATATTTATCAATGTCAGAGCCCATAGCTGCAAATGCATCTTCATAATTCAGACATCTCTCCTCACTCCCCTCATCGAAATCATAATAAACATTCCTCATTTTCTTCTTTATTTTTTTCTTCTTCAGCTTCTTCTTCTTCTTCTTCTTATCCTTCCTTACCCTTAAGGCATCCCTGACGATGGCCGCTGGTTGGACCTCCTCAATTGGCGCCTGACGTTCCTCATTGGTGATGTTTCTAGCATTCTCATTTGTAGAACTCATTTGTTACGAAGAATATATTATGAAGAAATGTAAAGTTGTCTATTTATAGATGAGGTTGAAGATGAAAAGTCTGATAGTTTAATGCTTGCAATGATGATAACTTGTAAATGGTTGATATTCTGGAACGATATTCTTTGAAAAACGGAGAAAATTTTAAATCATTATGGCCAGAGTGTTATCTACTCCGGGAAGAGCAAGTGTTATAATATTACAACGGATAGTAATAATAACCGTAGCGATACCCCTTATACTTGGTACAAGGTTCGACTCCAGGCAACAACATTTTTCTATTTTACATAATTATAGAAAAATGTTGTTACCTGGAGCGAACCTTTACCAATTATAAGGGGTATCGCTACGGTTAATATAACTAACCGTTGTGATATATATATATATATATATATATATATATATATATATATATATATATATATATATATATATATATATACTTATCATTACGGTTATTTTAGAAAACCGTTGTGAAATATTTACCTATATAAGGGAATTAGCTTTCTATTATTGACAGTAGCGCCGTTTCCTTCACAGTGAAACCCTAGCACCCATTTTTGGCAGCAAACTTCATCTTTTTATAGAATCCGCGAGAAGAAATACAAGAAGTATGAAGCTTTTGATTTAAGCTTCTCCCTCCTTGTATTTCTTCTTGCAGAATCTAAAACTAGATGAACATGGTGATGATGCTGGCGGTAGCAAGCGTAATGTACATATTGTTTATGGAAAATAAGGTATTCTTCTACTTCAATCTTTTTGTTAGATAGTTCCCATTATCTCGTTTGCTTCATGTTGTTTTTGTTGATTGTTCTCATTTTTTGTAGATTCAACTTCAATGCTTCACAAGCAAGGTGAACTTCATTGTAATGGTACAGTCCCACTTCTTAGGGTTTTGTTTTAACTTTTGGTTGTTTTGTTTTGAATACTAACTAATTTTCTTTATTGCTTCCCACTTCTTAGGGTTTGTTTCATATGGTGATGATGATGGTGGTACATATATATATGAATTCATTCTGATAATGTACATATATATGAATTCATTCTGATATTGTATATGAAATTTAGTTTATTATATACTATGTATATTGTTTGTTTCACTATCCTTTTATTGAAAATGAAATTAGTTAAATTGATATAGAACATTAGTGTATTATATACTATGTATATTGTATATAGTTAAATTGAATACTAACTAATTTTCTTCATTGCTTCCCACTTCTTAGGGTTTGTTTCACATGGTGATGATGATGGTGGTACATATATATGAATTCATTATGATAAGATACATATATATGAATTCATTCTGATATTGTATATGAAATTTAGTTTATTATATACTATGTATATTGTTTGTTTCACTATTTTTTTTATTGAAAATGCAATCAGTTAAATTGATATAGAACATTATAATCTAAAAATAAAGATGTATTTGAAAACCAACCTTTATCATGTCAATGTTTTCCGAATTGCATCCATTTCATTCAGCATATTTAATGTTCCTTAACATAAAATTTATGGTCCAATTGTCCGTTTGCTTCAATTCATCGATATCTTTTATTATAGTTTACCTCATCGTCGTCACTAATCAGCGTGGTTGTTAAGATCATGATTGTTATGATGATAAAATCGCGATGATTTTTGGCGATGATGAGGTAAACTATAATAAAAGATATCGATGGATTGAAGGAAACCTACCATTGAACCATAAATTTTATGTTAAGGAACATAAAATGTGCGGAATGAAATGGATTTAATTCGGAAAACAGTTGTGTGTTTAAGTTGGTTTTCAAGAACAGTTTAATTTTCAGATTATATATTTCTTTACCAATTTTAATGGTTGTATTTCTTTAATTAGGTGTATGGTAAAACAAGCAATATACATTTGTATTTAATAAACTAAGGGTACATTCCACAACGGTTGAGACACATAACCGTTGTGAAAGTTAATATATATTACAACGGTTGATACTCATAACCGTTGTGATAGTTAATATATATTACAACGGTTGAAATACCTAACCGTTGCAATATAACGCACGCTTCCAGAATACAACAACGGTTTCCAGACCGTTGTAGAAACAACGAACTTACAACGACAATCTACATAACAACGCCTTCGCCCGCGTCATTATATGTCATTCCCAACCGTTGTTAAATGGGTTTTTTGCAATGGTGAACATAATTCGCAGTGTAAGGATGGTTACCTGGAGTGGTACCTCACTGTATCACACCCTTACATCATCCCACGTATAGAGCATATGGATGATGTTAAGCCTTCTGATGCCTGGGTACCTTCCGATGATGTGTCACCGTCGCCACCTTAACCTGATGTTGATGACCAGCAGTGCCTGCAAATGATCGTTGTTATTATGGATAACCTCATGGGTTTGGTAAACTTAGATGGTGAGGTTTTTACTAGATTATCACGAGCAACACACAAAGCCCGTGGGAGACCTATTTAAACATTATTATTATTTGTATGTATTATTTGTATATCATGTGTAACATTACTTAGACATTTGCATAACACTTTTCACTAGATAACGTTTTGGAACTTCCGTTGATGCATGATGAACATAACTTAACATTTGACAAATAGTTACATAACTTAAACAGGCAATTACATAACTCAAGAAAACAATAATAAATAAGAAAACCTAAGCACTACCAGTTGATTCTGGACATTTCAACATCTTAATTATGTCACCGACAAATCTTGAAATTCGCATCTAACTCGAGGAAATGATCTCCACATAATCGTCAAATCTTCATCAGTCTTCAACTCAATAATGTTGTATTTAAGCCTTCAATCAATATCAGTCCAATATTCACGAAATTTGATCATTCTCACCTTTCTGTTATTGGTATCGGACAACAATTTATTCAACTTGGTTGTCAAGGCAGCGAGAGATGTGGTGCCATCAGAAAGCCGAAATTCAACAGGAGGTGCAACTCCGTTGAAGTACACTTCTGCCTTAATAAAAAATTGAGGAAGAAACATTTGGAGATGTTTTTATCAACATATGACCTATATTTATACAACTTTGATATCATTATGGGTCACACAAAAGTCGGTGCAATCACAACCATTCAAAACTGTGACAAAATTCTAACCGTTGGAAATCTTATAAAATTAAACTACCGAAAATTCCATATTTGTTGAAATTTCTGGTATAACATAGTATTTTTTAAAAATACCGGTAAAATTTGAAGAGTATCGAAATTTTTTTAAAATGATGGTATTAGTTTATATCGAAAATTCTGAATATATTATCGAAAATGTTGATTGTATCTGAATTTTTGAATTACCTTCCAAAAATTTTATATTTTAATTTTTGAGTCGGAACATTTTTAAAATTATAAAATTATATGGGGTGTTAGGTATACCCACGAACCCATTGACCCAAATCAACCTAACCCATAAATTACTCGAACCCATTCATTTACGGGTATACGCAATCCAACCCATAACAACCCGTATAGTTTTGGGTCGGATATCGGGTTTGAGTTTTGCAACCCGCATACCCATCGACCCAACCCATTGATGTGGCTTTAGTAACTTTTATTATTTTTATTTTTATTTTAAATAAAAATATAATACTAGTAACTCACTAATAACCATAATTTTTTCAAAAAAATTTATTCTTCACCAATAATACAACTAGAAGAATGAATTTACGTAATTCTAATATTAAATGTTCTTTCTTATTTTCTTTTGTATCATTTCCAACTTACCTATTTTATGGAAGTAACGTGTCTTGTTGAATTTTATACTAATATCAATGTTATGTCGTGTTGTGAATTTTATAAGATATTATATGATGCGTTTCATCGAATTTGAGTATTATAGATGAGTATGATTGTATTGAATTGTGTTACACGTTTTTAAAATCGACAAAAAAAATCATAAAAAATACATATCTTTTATTTGAAATGCAACCCGCGAACCCAACCCATAAATGAACGGGTCGGTTCAGGTCGGTTTTGACAATGAAATTGCGAGTTTGACGAAGAACTCAACCCATTAAAGTTTAGACGGATTGGGTAACGAGTTAGGCCAAATCCGGTCCAACCCAACCCACGTACACCCTTACAAATTTGATTGGTACATATACACCAAATAAACAACTTCATTTGGAATTTTTTTGTTAATTTTATAGAGAAAACATTTTGATCATAAATATATGAAACTATGTTAATACAATTGTTAGATTTATCGAAATTGCATACAAAATAATTTTCAGAATTCAATTGATTATCTAATAAACTACTACCAACGTCTTATAAGTGTTATATTTTAAAAAATAATTTGTTTTAAAATAAGTGTTATATTTATTTATCAATGCAAATTTAAATTTTAGCTTCCAGTTTTATTTTCTTTTCTTATTAAATTAATGATATTCTTGTTGAGATTGTATTACATTATATAATCAATAAATAACAAAAGATCTGAATATTAAAAGTCCAACTAAATAATAATAAAAAAATTCAATTATTAATTTATAAAAAGACCTTTAATTGTCAAAAAGTGACCCATCAAGTAAAGGCTGATTTCGAGAAAAAAGGCATTTAGTTGTTAAAAACGTATAAAACTTTAGGATACAATATTATCAAAAATAAAAAAATAAAATATAGGATACAATAATTATCATGACTAAAGAGATACATTTCTATTTTAATAAATAAAATTTATTTTAAAGTCACTATTATTCTCGTTTTTTAGTGTGTCATTTAATTATTATTATATACATTACTTTCAATACAATATTATTATATTTTTTAATTAGTGTAAAATATTTTAAATGAAATTAAGCTGAATTGTTGGATTTGATTATGATTTAAATTGCAATTCAATTGTAATTTGAATTTTAATAAACACTTTATTAACTTATAATAATTTTTTTAATAATATAATTGTTTATAATAATACAATTGTAACCTATATATTGTTTGTATTTTTAAAAAAAAATTGTATAAATATATATATATATATATATATATATATATATATATATATATATATATATGAAAATTCTGGTGTCAGATACGAGATGTCGAATACAATGTTACGACACTAATATCTGTTTTGGTGTTGAGAATGAACAAGATAAATAACGCAGATAATTATAAAAGACACAAGTAATTGTTAACCCAGTTCCGTGCAAAACACACCTATGTCTGGGGGCTACCAAGCCAGGGAGGAACTCCACTATTAGTAGTATCAATTCAGGATCAAACCACACAGTTTACAACCTTCACTTAATCCCTACCCAATGCAATTACAAACTCCCCCTCAATCACAGCAGTGATAATAACAGACACAAATAAACGAGACAGAAGAACACTCTTCAAGGACACAACTTGATTTTGCTTAAAAGCTTCAATCAAGCACAATGATACTCTTTGCTTAAAAGCTTAAGAGTAAAAACTTACAACTCAATAAACCTATTCCAAAACAATCATCAAAACAATAATTGCTTTGGTTCACAAGAAAACTATGACCACACTTCAAACTCTTAAAAAAACCGTGACACAAACAAATGATAGCAGCTGTTTATTTATAGATCTCCCAGCAGCAGCAGCTCCCCAGAAGCTTTTAACCTAATTAGGTTAATTACCAACAATCAAGGAGAGAAAATAGAAACAAATGAATACTTTCTGGAAATAGCAAATCACACGATTAGGAGAATCTTCCAAAATAAAAGCGCCTAAAAAATCTCAACAGAAACACACTGCAAAACCCAAAGCGTGCGTACACAATCCAAGGCCCAACGAGCTGATCAGAAACAAACATGTCACGACATCAATTTTGACATCCTGATGAAAGCTGCTTACAGGCAGTACTTCATACCTGCAGAAAGGCTACCCAAGCATGTCGTGACATCAGCCTTGACATGGTATGTTTTACCAAAAATTGCTGCCAATTAAAAACACTTACAAACTCCCCCTTTGGCGAAATTTTTGGCTAAAACATAATAATCGAACAACAATCAGAAATAGCAGCAGCAGAAATAGAAACAGCAGATCCAAGGAAGTAAGCAGCATAGCATCAGAAGTAGACATAGCAACTTCCAAAGTTAAGAGAAACAGAAACAGAAATAACCAGTGCTCCCCCTTTTTAGCCATAAAGAGAGCCAAATAAACACATAGTCTTTACAACCAAAAAGCCAAATAACCAAAAAGAACCTAACACAAGGTGCAGAAGCACATCAAACCCAAAAAAAAACTTCCACAAGAACCAATATGGAAACATATGGCAAAAACAACTTAATCTTCATCAGAACCAGACACATCTTCAGCTTCTTCACCAGACCCAGATTCATCTTCAGCCTCTCCACCAGCATCAGCCTCATTGTCACTCCCACCAGAGTCTTCACCCTCATTGTCAGCTTCAGTCTTTGCATTATCACCATCCTCACCTTCCTCCTTCTCAAGTATTCTGATAAGAGTTTCAAGCTTCAACTTTCTGCTTTCTAGCTCTTTGCAAGTCTCCTTAAGCTCAGAAATGATGGTAGACTTATTCATAGGTCTACTGCTAGAGGATGTCTCAGCAGAAGTCACAACAATATCAGGGACATGGGTCCCCTGAAACAGCTTGTAATGAAAAGACAAGACACTTTCTCTTTTGCAAGGAGTGTCTGACTCAGTTAAAATTCCAGGATATTGTTTAAGGATAATGCCACAAATGACAGAGGGAAAAGCTATGGGAAGCTTCACAGCCATCGTACCTGCATGCTTCAATGTCTGTTCAAAGATGTACGTCCCATAATCAAATTTTGCCTTGGTTCCAACAGCAAAAATGAATCTGCCCAGACCAGTAACAATGGTAGATGTGTGGTTAGTGGGAACCCAATTAGCAGCTCCAATTCTGTGCAGCATCGCATACTTGACACTTAGTAAACTAGCAGATAATTTTCCCTTTAGAGGCCATTTCTTGACTTGATTCCCTGTAATGGTCATGCAGACTTGATTATCAGACACCTCCAACTCAGGTTGAGGCTCACCAGTCCTTCCTAGGTAAAAATTTATCACATCAGGGGAGAAATTGACACATCTTCCTCTAACAAACACTTTTCTGAACTCCTTAGATTTACCATCAGCACAATTTTCAGAAAGATTAACAATAAACTCTTTAACCAGTGTCTCGTAGCACTTTGAGAAGTGAGTCACAGTCTTTAGCAGGCCAGCAAAGTAGATTAAATCCATTACTTCCTTACACTCCATAGCATTTTCACCCAGCTCTCTTTCTAACGCCAACCTCCGCTGATACACATATTTCCATTTGTTAACACTCTCAGCAGAATGAAAAGAGATATTATCTAGAGGAGCATCAGGTATTCTGGTAGCCAGTTTGCTAGCAGAGGATTTCTTTTTGAGACGGATGTCAGGAACATCACTTTCAACATCATCTTCAGAATCAGAAGAGACTCTTATCTTTCTCTTCTTGACAACCACTTTGCTCCAACCTTTGGGGGGACCAGAACCAACCTTCTTGATGTTGCGCTTGGAAGGACTTGGACTAGCTACATTTTTGTGCTTGGGAGGACTTTGCTTAGCACCCTTGTTTCCTTTCCTAGTAACAAGTCTATTAGCTATGCTGGCAAGGAGAGCGTTGTCATCAATCTCATCAAGATCCACAACATTATCAGCCATGACATCTTTGGTTTTAGAGGGTTTACTCCCAGCATCCTTCACACTTTCAAAGGTATCTTCAGCAACAGAGGTCTTAACATCACATGCAACATCTTGAATATCTTCTAGATTTGTATCACCATCTTTTTGATGCTTCTGACTAGTTTGAGGGGCTGAAAGTTGCCTCAAAGGGATAGAAATCCCAGCCACAGCATGATCTTCATTAATGATACGAGTAACGATGCTATCAACAGTCTTATGAACATACTCAGATCCTTCCCTTGCCATAGCAGAAAGATCAACAGAAGACGATGTCGGAATATTACCTGAAGAACTTTCTTTAGGTCTTCTTGCATGTTGAGTTCTAGGCCTTTGAACATGAGGCACATCAGCAAGCACCATATTTAACGGGACAGCGTCAACCACATCCTTGGGAGAATGATCCATATCTTGTGCCCTAGAATCAGAAGACGAAACAGTCTTAGGAGACACCGGCTTAGAGAGGGACGAAGCTTGTTGGTGAGACATGTTATTCACAGGCAAAGTGATAGACGAAAATATGAAATGAGGGTTGGCAGTGACAGAGTGTTTGGAGAGAAGAAGATAAACAGTATGGCGTGTAGGAGTGGGAATGGAGAGCGTTTGATAATGATGCAAAAGAGGGGGGAAAGGATTTATATATTTTGATGGTACAAATTCTTGGAAGACTAAGATGTGCCGGACAATGTTTCCACATGTGATTAATTGCTATAAGCCTTCATAAAGGCAAATTCCTAACTTACCCCTTAGGTTCTCAAATTGACTTGCATCCAAAGCCTTTGTAAAAATGTCAGCCAGCTGCATCTCAGTGGCAACATGCTCCAATGTAATTACTTTGTCTTCCACAAGATCCCTAATGAAATGATGCCTAATGTCTATATGCTTGGTACGGCTGTGCTGGATAGGATTCTTGGAGATATTGATAGCACTTAGGTTGTCACAATATAGTGTCATGACATCTTGTGTGACATTATACTCTGTTAGCATTTGTTTCATCCATACTAGCTGTGAACAACTACTTCCAGCTGCAATGTATTCAGCCTCTGCCGTGGATAAGGAGACACAATTTTGCTTTTTGCTGAACCATGAAATGAGATTGTTTCCTAAGAAGAAGCATCCTCCTGATGTGCTCTTTCTATCATCAGCACTTCCAGCCCAATCAGCATCACAATATCCAGATAAAATAGGATTACACCCATGAGAGTACAGCATACCAAAGTCACAAGTTCCATTCACATATTTGAGAATCCTCTTGACCTGATTTATGTGACTAACTTTGGGATCTGCTTGATATCTGGCACACACTCCAACTGCAAAAGCAATATCAGGCCTGCTAGCTGTGAGATACAGTAAGCTACCTATCATACTTCTATATAGACTTTGATTAACATTAATCCCCTTTTCATCTTTAGATAATTTCAAATGAGTAGGTGCAGGTGTTCTTTTATGGCTTGCATTCTCCATTCCAAATTTTTTGACTATGTTTCTTGCGTACTTACTTTGACTGAGGAAGATTGAATCTTCCATCTGTTTTACTTGTAACCCAAAAAAATAAGTCAGTTCTCCAACAAGACTCATTTCAAATTCAGACTGCATTTATTAAACAAAGTGTTTCACCATCCTATCTGACATTCCACCAAACACTATATCATCCACATAAATCTGAGCAATCATGATTTTTCCTCCTTCATCTTTAACAAAGAGAGTCTTATCTAACCCTCCTTTTCTGTATCCATTATTAATGAGGAACTCTGTCAATCTCTCATACCAAGCTCTAGGAGCTTGTTTCAGTCCATAAAGAGCCCTTTTTAATTTGTACACATGGTCTGGGAAGGTTGGGTCAATGAAGCCTTTAGGCTGCTCTACATAAACTTCCTCATGCAAATAGCCATTCAAAAAGGCACTTTTCACATCCATCTGGAACAGCTTGAATTTTAGAATGCAAGCCACTCCTAATAGCAATCTGATGGATTCAAGTCTAGCAACAGGGGCAAATGTCTCATCAAAATCAACCCCTTCAACTTGAGTGTATCCTTGAGCTACAAGCCTTGCTTTATTCCTGGTTACAACTCCCTGCTCATCTGACTTGTTCTTGTACACCCACTTTGTACCAATAACATTTGTCCCTTCAGGTCTTGGGACAAGCTCCCACACCTCATTCCTTTTAAACTGACTTAATTCCTCTTGCATTGCATTAATCCAAAACTCATCAGTCAGAGCTTCTTTGATATTTTTAGGTTCAATTCTTGACACAAAGCAAGAGCTTGAGATGAGTTCTCTTGATCTTGTAGTCACTCCACTGTTGAGATCTCCTATGATAAGTTCTTTAGGGTGATCTTTCTGCACTCTGGTGGAGGGTCCCTTGTTGATAGGTTCACCCTCAGATTCTGTGGTAGTAGGATTGGAGTCAACTTCTTTATTTGATGTACCAGCAGGAATATCCAAGAATGTTCTGACATCATCTGTGACATTTGCTTCCTCATGCAAATCATCAACCACCACATTTATTGATTCCATCATCGTTCTTGTTCTAGAGTTGAAAACCCTATAGGCTCTGCTGTTTGTAGAGTAACCTAAAAAGATTCCTTCATCACTTTTGGGGTCCATCTTCCTTCTTTGTTCACGATCTGTTAGTATGTAACACTTACTACCAAACACATGAAAATATTTGACAGTTGGTTTTCTTCCTTTCCAGATTTCATACAAGGTAGTGGAGGTTCCCTTTCTCAAGGTCACTCTATTATGAACATAGCAAGCGGTATTCATAGCTTCAGTCCAGAAGTGGATAGGGAGTTTCTTAGCATGAATCATAGCTCTGGCTGATTCTTGAAGTGTCCTGTTTTTTCTTTCCACAACCCCATTTTGTTGAGGAGTAATGGGAGATGAAAATTCATGACTGATTCCTTCAGATGAACAGAACTCTGCAAATCTTTGATTTTCAAACTCTTTTCCATGATCACTTCTAATTCTAACAACACAACCTTCCTTCTCTCTTTGAACCTTTTGGCAGAGGTCTTTGAAGACATCAAAAACATCTGATTTCTCTCTGATGAAATTTATCCAGGTATATCTAGAATAATCATCAACAACCACATAGGCATATTTCTTCCCACCAAGACTTTCCACTTGCATAGGTCCCATTAAATCCATGTGTAACAATTCCAAAACTTTAGATGTGGTAAGATGTTTAATCTTAGGATGTGACATCTTGGTTTGTTTGCTAACCTGACATTCACCACACACTCTTTCTTCATTAATCTGTAGTTTTGGAATCCCTCTTACAGCTTCCATAGAGATAATCCTTTTCATACCCCTTAAATGAAGATGACCAAGTTTTTGATGCCATAGCTTTACTTCATTTTCTTTGGTTTCAGAACAAAATGATGAGTAACTAGGTTCATGAGATATCCACAAATAGCAGTTATCCTTAGCCTTGACACCCCTCATAATCACTTCTTTTTCTTCATTTGTGACCATACATTCAGATTTTGTAAAGTTGACATGATAACCTTGATCACAGAGTTGACTGATGCTGATGAGATTGGCAGTCAATCCTTTTACCAGTAGAACACCATCCAGATTTGGAACTCCTGAACACTCCAGTTTTCCAACACCTTTGATTTCACCTTTGGCTCCATCACCAAAAGTCACATACCTGGTAGCATGAGGTTTGACATCAACTAACAGATTTTTGATTCCAGTCATATGCTTTGAACACCCACTGTCAAAGTACCAATCTTCTTTGGCTGATACTCTGAGGGACGTATGAGCTATTAAGGCAACAACTTTGGGACTCCATTGCTGCTTCTTAATGAGCTGATTCTGTTTAGGTCTGAAATATGGAGTTTGATCAGGGTATCCATACAGTCTAAAGTAGAATGGCTTTATGTGCCCATATCTACCACAATAATGACATCTCCATCTTCGGAATTTCTTTCTTGTGTGATTCATTTTACCCTTATCATGATGTTGAAACATAGGTTTTGACATCTGATTCATCATACTAGATTCAGGTTCTGGTTGACTGTTTCCTGAAGACGATTTCTTTGTTCCTGCAAATCCTATACCAGACATATCTCCTGCACTCTGTCCAGTCTGAAGAATCTCATCCAGTGTGTCAGTTCCACTGTTCAACATTCTGATAGACTTGGTCATCTGATCAAGTTTTGAATTCAGCAAGGTGACTTTATTGTTTAACTGAGATATTGTTCCAAGATGTTCTTTATTCTCAGCTTCCAGCTTGATTATAAGTTTCTTCTGCTTTTCCCCTTGTTGACAAACTTCTGCACTTCTGATACATAGCTTTTTGTAGGATGCTGCAAGCTCTTCAAAAGTTAACTCATCTTCACTTGAGTCTCTATCTGAAGTACATACACCAGTTAGTGCAGTGACAAGTTTGGCAGATTCATCATCAAAGTCACTCTCAGAATCTTCATCAGACCATGTAACAGTTAACCCTTTCTTTTGCTTCTTGAGATAAGTAGGACACTCAGCCCTAATATGCCCATACCCTTCGCATCCATGACACTGAATCCCTTTGCCTTGGTTAGACTTTTCTTCAGGTTTTGTTTTCCTGTTGGAATCATAGGACCTGCTAATGTCAGAAGAATTATTCCTGACATTTGACCTTGACTTCTGATCCATTCTTTTCATAATTTTGTTGAATTGTCTTCCAAGCATAGCCAAAGCATCTGATAAGTTCTCTTCATTACTAATATCATTTTCTTCTGCCTCTTCTTCAGTATTAGACACAAGAGCTATACCTTTGTTCTTCTTTTCAGAGTTGTCATTTATTCCCATCTCAAAGGTTTGAAGAGAGCCAATGAGTTCTTCAACTTTCATATTGCTGATATCCTGAGCCTCTTCTATAGCAGTGACTTTCATGGCAAACCTCTTGGGCAAGGATCTGAGAATTTTCCTCACCAGTTTTTCATCAGACATTTTTTCTCCTAATGCTCCTGACGTGTTGGCAATCTCAAGAATATTCATGTGAAAGTCATGAATACTCTCATCCTCTCTCATCCTCAGATTCTCAAACTTGGTAGTAAGCAGCTGGAGCCTTGACATCTTCACCTTGGATGTACCTTTATGGGTGGTTCTGAGAGTATCCCAAACATCTTTGGCTAATTCACAGTGATGCACCAGTCTGAATATATTTCTATCAATGCCATTAAACAAGGCGTTTAAAGCTTTAGAGTTGCCAAGAGCCAACTCATCCTCCTCTTTGCTCCATTCTTCCTCAGGTTTAGGAATTGTCTTTCCATCCTTTCCAACAGTGACAGGATGTTCCCATCCTTTGTTTACTGCTCTCCATGCCTTGCTATCCAAGGATTTCAAGAAGGCTATCATACGAGGTTTCCAGTAGTCATAATTAGAACCATCCAGAACAGGTGGTCTGTTCACAAACCCTCCTCCTTCCATAATACTAGAATATAATGTCCCTAGATCTCACCCAGAGTAACAGGCAGGGTGCCTGCTCTGATGCCAATTGAAAATTCTGGTGTCAGATACGAGATGTCGAATACAATGTTACGACACTAATATCTGTTTTGGTGTTGAGAATGAACAAGATAAATAACGCAGATAATTATAAAAGACACAAGTAATTGTTAACCCAGTTCGGTGCAAAACACACCTACGTCTGGGGGCTACCAAGCCAGGGAGGAACTCCATTATTAGTAGTATCAATTCAGGATCAAACCACACAGTTTACAACCTTCACTTAATCCCTACCCAATGCAATTACAAACTCCCCCTCAATCACAGCAGTGATAATAACAGACACAAATAAACGAGACAGAAGAACACTCTTCAAGGACACAACTTGATTTTGCTTAAAAGCTTCAATCAAGCACAATGATACTCTTTGCTTAAAAGCTTAAGAGTAAAAACTTACAACTCAATAAACCTATTCCAAAACAATCATCAAAACAATAATTGCTTTGGTTCACAAGAAAACTATGACCACACTTCAAACTCTTAAAAAAACCGTGACACAAACAAATGATAGCAGCTGTTTATTTATAGATCTCCCAGCAGCAGCAGCTCCCCAGAAGCTTTTAACCTAATTAGGTTAATTACCAACAATCAAGGAGAGAAAATAGAAACAAATGAATACTTTCTGGAAATAGCAAATCACACGATTAGGAGAATCTTCCAAAATAAAAGCGCCTAAAAAATCTCAACAGAAACACACTGCAAAACCCAAAGCGTGCGTACACAATCCAAGGCCCAACGAGCTGATCAGAAACAAACATGTCACGACATCAATTTTGACATCCTGATGAAAGCTGCTTACAGGCAGTACTTCATACCTGCAGAAAGGCTACCCAAGCATGTCGTGACATCAGCCTTGACATGGTATGTTTTACCAAAAATTGTTGCCAATTAAAAACACTTACAATATATATAATAATTTAACATTCTAATACAATTGTAATTACTAATACGTTAAATTTTATGCAGCCCATATTTAAAAAAAAATCTAAATCTTCATTCATTTTGTTTGAAAAAATTAAATGAAATTAAGGTGAATTTTTGGATTTGATTATGATTTAATGAAAATAAATTATATAATATTGATATAATTTTAAATAACATTCAATATTATAATTTTAAAACAAAACAAAATCAATTGTGATTTTGTAACTTTTTTAAACTTATAAAATAACTAAAACTTTATTATGGTAATCGTGATAAACAAAAATGATAAATGATATTCATGAAAAAATATGTTAAATGGAGTATTCAAAAGAAAAATCATGATAATGAGAAAAAATTTATTGATAAAGAAAATTGTTACAAAATTTTAAAATTTTAGTAATATATTAACTATAATTAAAACTACTATTAAAATATAATAAATTATATTAAAATTTCAATTTATAAAAAAATGTTAGTGTTTATTTAATGATAAAACGTTATCATTTATACTAAAAAATGTTATAAATATTTTTGGCTTAAATGCATTTTTGGTCCTCTTAGTTTGGGTTTTTTACACTTTTGATCTCCCTATTATAAAACCTACGATTTTGGTCCCTCAATTTTAGTGGTTTTTGCATTTTTGTAGTCCCCCTCCAATTTGCATATGTGGCAGTGATGACTAAGATTTAAAAATTATTTTTAATTATATGGCAAAGATGACTAGGATATTTTATTATTTAATAATATTTCTAATTAATTTATTATTTAATAATGTTTTAATTAAATTAAGATCTAATAATCTTTATTAAGGTTTTTTTAATTAATTAATTAAAACATTGAAAATACTACTAGGTCTAAGCCCATTTAGTTAAAGCAACAGCCCATCAGACATTTATAACTTATGATGTATATATGACTTATATAAACAATTGTATATTTAGTAAATAAATCGATGTGGGACTACAAGTGTTTCTTTGGTATTTATTTTCACCATTTTTCTACTTCTGGAAGTAACAGTTATAAGTTTCATATACACACAATACACTATACTGAATACTCTATCAATGGAAATATTCACAGCAGAGAAATGAAACTGTAGCATAGATTATATTCACAGAAGAGGAAATATTCACAAAGGCAGGTTGCACAAAAACAGTGATATGAATCTCATAAGCATTCTTATGTTTAATTTGCAATTAACCATGGTGATTCAAGAGACTTTGAGGCTTTATCCTACTGCAATATTTTAGGGAGAAGAGCTTACCAAGATATTGACTTTACATGTGAAATTTCTCTAAACATTACATACCTACTGACATATCTAACTAAAGCTACTATGTTTTATTAAACTAAAGCTAAATATATATCTAACCAAAGCTAATGTAAAAGCTGTTGTATATATATTTTTCAACTAAGACTAGCGTGTCATGGAAATACCTACGGGTTAGGGATATTAAGTGGAAATGGTGATGAAAATGAGTTAAGATCTCACCGAAAGATATCCAGCCAACACTGGTCATTGGTAACAAATTTTTGCAGGTCGTACCAGCTTCCCTTAAGTACAAAGTACCTTTCTGTGTTAGCTAGAGACCGTGACTGGGTATGTTTCTACTTCTATTATTTTTTCTATTAATTCCCCAACCAATAAACTTACAATTTTTTGGTTCATGTTAGATTGAATTTTTGTCTGAAGCTCAAATTGGAGGATATACGTATGATATTGTTGTCCAAGTGGTGAGTCTTGTATCCTGTTTTAATGTTGTTATTGTAATGTAGTGGAAAAGTGGAAAAGTGGTTTATGTTAACATACACATTTGTTTGAACAGAATAAGGTTCAACCTCTCCACTTTCACTCTACTTGTTGATGTTGTTTGAACAGAATAAGGTTCAATCTCTCCACTTTCACTCTACTTGTTGATGTTGTTTCAGAGGTGATTGTAGTTTGTGTGTCAAAGACAAATGCTCTGGTTTGTGTTAATTGCAGTAGCAGTATTGAGTCCCACATTGTTTATTTCTATTATAACTCAAGGGCTTATAAAGCTTGATCAAGTATGAGTTATCACTTAAATAAGTTGGGATGGAATTGGGCCTTTGGGAGTTTGATATATGTTGATACAAAATGGGCTATAGGCCCTAAATACTTTTCAAAATTTTAATTAATTAAATAATAATTTAAACTATTAATTATCTAATAAAAAATATTAAATTAATTAAAAATATTATTAAATATTAAAATATCCTAGTCATCAATGACAAGTCATTAAAAATATATTTTTTTTAATCCTAATCATTAATGTCACATATGCAAAAATGGAGGGGGACCACAAAAATGCAAAGTGCATTTAACTTAAGGGACCAAAATCGCAAGTTTTGTAATAGGTGACTAATAGTATAAAAAACTCAAATTAGAGGGACCAAAAGTGCATTTAAGCCAATATTTTTTGTATGATAAAAGAACATGAGACAATTATGATAGAAAAATACAAAAAATTGTTATGAAAAAGATAAATTTATCATTCTTTTTACATTTCTACAATTATGTATTATCATTTTATTTAATTAGTACACATAACATAAAATTTTATCACCACATCAAAAATATGTTTTGTCTCTTTATAAAAACGTAGAAAATAATATACATTAATTGTAATAATTGTAATTATTATAATAATAATAATAATATATATTAAACGTAGAAACTTTTAAGCATTTGACGGGAGCTATCATATATTTTAGGTTTGGAAAAATGGGCTAATATCTAAAATAGATTTAATAAATTTTTAGAATTAAATATAATTAAATACGATAAAAAGTGATACCAAAATATATTTAAAATAGGTTTAATAATATTTTTGTCAAAAATATACTAAATATATTTTTTAAAATTTACAAAAGTTTAAAAATTTTGTTGAGTTAAACTTCTATTATGAAATTCTCCTAGACAAAAAGATAGATAAAATATTTATTTAGAACTGAAATTTCAAGATACCATAGAGTGTAGATATTCATTTGGAACTGAAATTTGACGGGGAGCTGTCATGTCATATATTGTAGGTTTGTGTAAAAATTGTAAATATGATACAATAAGAAGGATTTAAAACTGATATTTGATGGGAAACTGTTATAAATTTTAGGTTTTGAAAAATTGACTAATATCTAAAAGGTAATGTTATTTGAATTGGAAAAATGATTTTATTCAAATATGTAGTTTTAAAATTAACTTATCTCGATTCAACTAAGTTTTGTTAACTCATCTGGATTCACGGGTAAATGTAAACGTATCTATGAGATACCAGCTGTAGACTGTTCATTTTAATGGTCATCTTTTAAATATTTCTCTTGCTGCTGTTTTATATAATTGAAGTTAGAGAATCGGTTGTACGATTTATTGTAAGTACGATTCAATACTTAAAAGTTGGTGCATATTATTAGCATATTATTGTAAGTACGAACCAATTGAAAAATAAATTCAAACTTTACAAATAATGATTTGATAGACATGTGATATTCGCACAGGTTTCTTACTAGTTTAGTTGTTAAAAACGTATAAAACTTGCAAGGTTTGTTTTGTTTTGTTTTTATCTTGTGTGCATTAAATGATGAACATGGATGAGATGGATGAGGAATCATTCATAGAAGATAAAATATAGGATACAATATTATCAAAAATAAAAAATAAAATATAGGATACAATAATTATCATGACTAAAGAGATACATTGCTATTTTAATAAATAAAATTTATTTTAAAGTCACTATTATTCTCGTTTTTTTTAGTGTTTCATTTAATTATTATTATATACATTACTTTCAATACAATATTATTATATTTTTTAATTAGCGTAAAATATTTTAAATAATAGTTGTTTTAAAACGGAAGAAATATTACCTTACATTTTGACATATGAATATTTGATGTTTGTAGGGTGGGGCACGTGTTTTTAGACTTCACCGATACACGTGACAATCAGTAATAGGTCATAAGCCCAATATCCAGCAATAACGGTTGGAAATAAGCAATAAGAGTTGCGTTCTTTAAATTTATTTTGTGCAGTGACCGGTATATTTAGGGTTTGTAAACGAGTATGCTTGCACTGCAAAAATCCGCAAAAAATGGGGTGAGACTGTCATATTTTAGGGTGCTGACTTAAAATCTTGCTCCACCCCACATAAAAGTGAGGGCGAGGCGAGGCGGACCAGCAGACATTAAACTTTTTGGGCCTAAAAATTATAAAATTGTATGAAAAGTCTCTGCCATCAAAAGCCCGCAAAAAAATGGGGCGGGGTAGAGCTGATACATTAAAGGAGGTGGACCTAAAATCTTGACCCATCCATGCGAAAAAGTGTGGACAAAATAAGCATGCCCGTCGGGTCGGAACCGTTTTGCCACTCTAAGATATATTTCAAGACAATTGCATCTAGGCGTATTCATTTAGATTTTTCTACTTTCTCTTGCTCTCCCCTTTTCACATAATTCTTTCTCTTTCTCCTTATTTTTCTAAGTAATTTAATGACTAAAATTCACAATTTTAAAAGTGAACAAAGAGATTGTCACAAGTTCAAACTCGCATTCTACATCTGATATCTCTACATAATTACCAACTAAACTGATTTAACAAAACTCTTTTTTCAACACTTCTCTTTTTTCTGCTACATATACACGTTTCTTCTTCTTTTTGTTTTTGTTTTTCTACTACATAAAAATCTAAATAAAAATAAAAATAATAGAAATTTTTTTAAAAATTTTCAATGTAAATTATGATAATTGGTTTAATGATTTTGATGGTGGCCTCAACTATAATATATTGACCAATGGTAATGACCAGGGTTTTAAAAAACGATCACAGTCGCGTAAAGGCTTTCATGATTTAAGTTAATACATGTGTCGCAACACTAATCGGGGTCGTCGTGATGTGAACTACACTTTATTCTTTAACATAAAACAGTGATAACAGAGGATAAGTGTCACGTGAACAAGTGTGGCGGTCCCAAGTCTTATGCCACTTTATACCTTTACACTTCCCGAACGGAGACACCGACTCTGACACCGGGACTGTGGGCGTAGAGGTACTAGTGGCCGAAAGCAACCGGAGAAATTGGGTTACTTACGACGTTATATGACAACGCTCAGGTGGTCGGCCTTCGGCTGACTCGTCGAGGAAAGCCGCCACACATGGTTGTGGTTGTTACTCCAATCTTTTGTAGTCGTTGCTTGAGTTTAATATTTTTTTTAATTTAAAAATGGAAATGCTTTGTGATGTGTTGCAATAATAGGTAAAAGGTGAAAATTTGCAATACTTAGTGTGAATTGTTGTTAAAATGTGTGTTTCATCAAGGGTCACAACCTTATTAGGGCCGACCTAATCAATTCGGAGGTCATGTTCGAATTAAAAAATTGATCTAAAAGAGGTATTCGCAATGCGGTTTGAATCTATTTTATAGAAAAATGTATCCGATCCAAAAATAAAATTACTTACGATTTAGCTTAATTTTGAATAATTAATTACAAAATCGAATTTAATCTAATTTCATACATTTTAACTTATATTAATTTTCAATTTTTATTTGAATCAATTTAAACTTTAGCACCTAACTCTACTATATATATTACACATAAATTAGTTTGTTTTGGATTTATAATCATAGGATTTTCACTTTTCATAGTAGATTTATACTTTTTAAATTATATGAATAATTAGACATAGTCGATGGTCAATTTTTAACTGAGTTTATTTTTTATGCCATATTTAAAACACCACGGATTTGTCTAGTCTCTTTTAGAGTTTATCCTATGTTTGGTGTGAGATTAAAAAAGATAAAATACGTTCATACGATGAAGTAATAATTTATAGGGTAGCTTTAATAATTTAGACTTAAATGCACTTTTGATTCTTTTAATTTAGGCGTTTTAAATAATTAGCTCTCCTATTACAAAACCAGCAATTATGATTCCTTAATTTGGATGGTCTTTGGATTTTTGTGGTCCCTATCCAATTTTGCATACGTGACATTGATGATTCACTACTACGGAAAACCCATTTAACAACGGTTGAGAAAGATATATAATCACGCGGCGGCAAATATTGTTATGTAGAGTGTGGTTGTATTTATGATACTTACAATCACGGTCCAATAACCGTTGTAATATACTGGAAAACGCGCACCCTATCACAACGGTTTTCCAAATGGCCGTTGTGATAAACATAGCGCGCGAGATATTATAACGGTTATGCTATATAACCGTTGTTACATTTTCTGCAGAATAATAGTTCTTTTATAATTAATCCCATATTTTAACTTGTATTATTGTTCACCATATCACAGCAGAAAATACAACTCACATTGGTGATAAAGTTATCATAATAATATTAATTGTATCATATTCAATACACAATCAGTCAACATACAAACCTAATCGACTATAACCTATTTCGTCATTGTTGTTACAACAAATGCATTGAACACTACAAATAAAAAAATCCAGGTAATCTTCAACTGTTTCTTCAGGATCTTCGCCTTCAACTTCAATTCGTCCTCCTTGGCTTTGAACGTGTTAATCATCTCCTTCTCCTCATTCAAGTTCTTCACCAGTGAAGAACTTATTTGTTTTGCCCTAAGATCCATCTCCTCATCCAAGCAAGCAAAGTGAGAGCATTTTTTGTATCCTTGAATCTTATACATCCCACAACCATAGAAACGACGGCCTGTGTTCGAATCGGTCCATGCAATTATCAATGAAGCGTCGAGACCACACTTGCATACGTACCTAGAACGACTTAAGGACCTGCTTACATGGATACAACCAGAGTGCTGAGACATTTTAATGGAAGGATTTGATGGAAACTTGAAGAAACTAGGTGAGAAGAAGACGAACAGTGACTGAGGGGAAAAGAAGACGAAAAACAAATCAAAAGGATTTGATGGAAATTATGACTTTCATTTAGTTTATGAATCTATGGAAAAAAAGTACAAGGTGAATAAAGTTTACACAATAGCTTCATACTTCTTGTATTTTTGTTCATAGCTACACAAACCATATGTATTATAGCCAAAGTATGCGCTTTGTTAAGGTGGTGAAGACGAATCTGAAAAAAGGAGAACATTCACCAAATGAAAAAATGAGAACCCATTTTTAACAAGAAACGTAAACGAAATCGAAGCATAAGTTAAATGAACGAACCTCAAGTTAGCGATTGGTGAAGAAGAATCTGAAGACATATCTGAAGGTTGAAGGATGTTAGGGTTATGTTATGATAGAGAAGAGTGAAATATGATAGGATTTTCTTTTGAGAGAAACGACTGTTATGTACTGAACGATAGATATTTTCGCTTATATACTAAAAATATCACTTTTCATCACGGTTAGAAAGAAAAACCGTGATGCAATTTACATATTTTACAACGGTTGATTGACTTAACCGTTGTAAAATCATTTACAATTTATTTTTTAAATAATGGACTTAAGTGACACACGCTTAATGTACTCTAAAAAATAAAAAAAATATAGTTGATGGGAATCGAAGCTTGCTACATATCATTTATTACTACGGTATTTTGAGGCAACCGTCATTAAATTTCTGTTTATAAATCCAACTACTCATTGGGTGCAAAATTTTTAACTTATTACAACGGTTTATATGAATTCGTTGTACACGTAGCGTTGTTGTTTGCGCATTTTTATAGTAGTGATTGAGATAAAAAAATAAATTTTAATTTTATGTCTTTGATGATGAGGATAATTTATTAATTAATATTATTTTATAGATTAAATTAATAATTAGTATTTCTAGAAATTAATTATTTAAAATTATTATGAAAAGTATTATTGGGCCAGGGCCCAATTCAAAAAATCACATTTCTAGCTCGTGTCCAAGATGGTACTTGGTTACATATTGTTGTTTTTTATAAACACTAAAATCATTTATGACAAAAAAGATGTGGGACTCAAGTGCAATTACAAGTTTCTACCATTGCATCATCTTCCAACTGACTCTTACTATTATTATGCCATACCTTGCCCATTTCGACAATAGAAAAGCCTCCAATGAAAAGAGCTGACGCAGATCCCAAAACATGTTCATGTTCTCTGAGAGAAGCGTATATGGAGACAGATATGTCTGGTCTAATAATGCCTTCTTACTTGAGTATTGAGTGCACTAAATGCTCGGGCAAGTAAGGGAAAATAGGCCATTTGAGTTACCCGTGTCCAGATCCTCAAATTTAAGTAATTTAAGTAATTGATTCAGTTAATGCATGTAAAAAATGTCTAAGAATGAATCAATTACTTTAAAAATGTCTAAGAATGAATCAATTACTTAATTGCTGAAATGGTAGTTCTTATGATAAATTGTGAGGGACAAGTTAGCAATTATTAGCCGATACAGTTATATAGATGTTAATGTTATATTTGAACAGTTTGTTTTGGTTTGATGAACATAGTTTTAATCCCGATTTGCTCGAATTATTTTGTTGCAGGTCCGGAACATTGTCGTGGTAATTGTATCTCGTAGGGTGAATTGGTAAAAACCAATTGTTAGGGAAACAATGGATAGTAAATAACCTTCTGTATCACTTATTTTCTATCAAGCCCGGACTCGGACACGGATACGGGACACGACACGAACTCGGACACGAGGACTCCGCTAATATAAATAACACAGGACACAGACACGGCTATATATAATTTATATATTAATATAATAATGCCATTTTTGAGCACAATTTATAAAGAGTTTAAAATAAAAAGCAAAATTTATGTATATTTAAACTTAATACTTTCAATCAACGAAAAAAAGACATAAATCCACCAAAACAAAATAATACAAATCATATCATAGTTACTCCACATTGAGAAAACTAGCCCCTAAATCTAGCTCATCCAAAGACAGGTCGACAATTTCAAGAAATTCACTATCATCTAATGATCCAAACTCATTTATGGCAACATCCTACATTTTAGTTTCCTCTTAATGATCCAAATATATAGATGTTAATGTTATATTTGAACAGTTTGTTTTGGTTTGATGGTTTACACATGTTTCTGAATTTTGGTATTCAATCGGCCTGGTTTTACAGGTATAGCTTTTGGTTTTAAATTTACACTGTTGGTATTCAATTGGTCTGGTTTTACAGGTACGGCTTTTGGCTTGCCATTTTTTTTTATGATTCTGACTTCTAAGAATTTGGTCTGCATTTCTTTGAAGGTATTTCAAAGTGCAAGTCTCTGTCTCACAACCACAACACCTGAACAACTAGCATCTGCTTTGAGAAGGTTAATGCTTCCTCTGAGATACATAGGCGTATTTGTATCAGAAATTGTGCTTACCCTTTTACTGTCATTGAGATTTATCAGTCTAATTTTTGACGAGGTAAGAATTAAGAAGAGCAAGGTGTTTAACATACACTAAAATATGTGAATTTGATGAACATAGTTTTAATCCCGATTTGCTCGAATTATTTTGTTGCAGGTCCGGAACATTGTTGTGGTAATTGTATCTCGTAGGGTAAATTGGTAAAAACTAATTGTTAGGGAAACAATGGATAGTAAGGAACCTCCTGTATCACTTATTTTCTTATCACTTATTAGTGTTCCAAACTACAAGAAAGATGATGGGTATCATCACGATAATGGCTGTGTATAAATCTAAATTACATTCTGTAAGCTTCACGTTTGATTGGGACACTGTGTTGTCATTAGAAATTGATAAAAGAAAATGCTTATCCTTATAATGTTATAGCTCAACAAGAAAAATAGTGAAATGGTACAAGTTTATAGTTGCACTTGGAGTGAATTCAAATATTTATTGGGCTTAGGCCCAATTATCCTTTTCAAAATTTTAAATAATTAATTTTTAAAATTATTAATTAAAATAATTAATTATTAATTTAATCTATAAATAATATTAATTAATAAATTATCTTAGTCATCAATGATATAGAATTAAATTTTTTTTTATCCCAATCATCAATGCCACGTATGCAAAAGTAGAGGAGGACCACAAAAATCCAAAGATCATCTAAATTAAAGGATCAAAATTGCTGATTTGTAATAGAAGAACCAATTGTTTAAAACGCTCAAACTAGAAGACCAAAAATACATTTAAGCCAATAATTTATAGAGAAGTTTTTCTTATTACCTTATGCTAAAGGCCTAACTCGTTACACTTTTAAAAAATAGTTTAATTTTTCATAATTATTTAATGGCTTAATTTCCTATTTAGTCCCTTACCTATACCCGTGGGTCCATTTTGCTTCTCTTTCTTTTAAAAGTTTCAATTTGGTCCTTTCCGTGGCGACATATAAGACGTGGAAGTTGAGGTGGCAGAATGATTTTTTATTATTCCATTTAATAATTAATTTTCACACACTTGAATATAAAATAATTGGGCTTAAGCCCATGTTCTTTAAAGCACTAGCCCAATTATTAAGTTTTATTATTATAGTGTTAAAAGTGCTTTATAAACACTTGAAACTATTACTACACATTCAATGTGGGACTTCAATGCAAACACTATTCACTTTTAAGCAATATGAATGACATAATTTATTAATTCACTCGTTAAAAACTCAGGACGCGAAGAAAGACTCGAAAGGCTCCATGGCTCATCGTCATAAACCAATAACTAACAGTGCACATAATAGCATTTTAGGAGAAATTCAAAACCGCTCGGCTCATCTGTTAGCAGTAAGCATTGCATTTAATTGTGTTAATGAACTTTCAAAATTGTTCAAAATTGTTCTGTTGGTCAATGAGTGAGGCCTGATAAGACTGACCATTGTTTCTAGATAAGGTTGGACATTCAAACAAAAAGAGAGTTCATTAATGAGCTTATAAAAAAGGTGGTTGATGCAGCCTATGTCGACATTGAAGACGTACTCAAGTTTGTTGATTGGCTTGATGGTGAACTATCTACTTTGGTAAGTTTTTGCCAAAGTTATTTATTGGTGGGCCATTGATGCAATCAATTCGCGTTCATAAGATAAATAGTTTTGAAAATTTTCTTATATCTAATTTTTAAAAGATAAGATCCTTTTCTAATTAAAATCTTTGATAAAAAGTCAGACCAAATAGATCCTTTTCTGAGTACCCTCTTATGGTCCTGTCGTGTGCAGGCTGATGAGCGCGCGGTCTTGAAGCATTTTAAGTGGCCTGAGAAGAAAGCTGATGCGATGCGTGAGGCTGCCGTTGAGTATCGCGAGCTTAAAATGTTGGAACAAGAGATTTCGTCGTACAAGGATGACCCTGACATTCCGTGTGTAACTAGTTTGAAAAGGACGGCAAGTCTATTAGACAAGTAAGATTATTGTGACAATGATTCTATTTATGAACTATAGATAAGAAATATGATAGATTTACTAGTGGGAGGGGTTAATTCTGTTCTGCGTTGTGGTAGGTCTGAGCGGAGCATACAGAAGCTACTCATGCCGCGAAATTCTGCCATACGTTCGTATCAAGTTTACAACATTCCAACTGCATGGATGCTTGATTCGGGAATAACGAGCAAGGTATTGTTTTATATGGTTTTACTCTTGAAATGTAAAACAATGACAAGGTATTCTTTTCAAGATTCTCTTCTACTACAGGGTGTACATTTTGCTTACATAGCCCATCAGGTAATTCTCTTCGCAACTTCTAAGGGATGTAAATGAAATCTGTAACTTGTAAATGTTCCAAAATATGACATTCGAACATATCCTATATTGAAGCCTTAAATTCTAACCATGTATTATTTGTTGTTTTGAAGTTTGCTGGAGGTTTGGACTCAGAAACATTGTGTGCATTTGAAGAGATAAGGCAACGTGTACCAAGAAACCTGCTTTAAAAGTGAATGGTGTTTGCATTGAAGTCCCACATTGAATGTGTAGTAATAATTTCAAGTGTTTATAAAGCACTTTTAACACTATAATAATAAAACTTAATAATTAGGCTAGTGCTTTAAAGAACATGGGCTTAAAGCCAATTATTTTATATTCAAGTGTGTTAAAATTAATTATTAAATGTAATAATAAAAAATCATTCTGCCACCACAGCTGCCACGTTTATCAATATTGACGGAAAGGACTTGTTTGATTCTGTTTGACAACGTAAAGGAGAAAGAGGACCAAAATGGACCCAAGGGTGTAGGTAAGAGACTAAAAAAGGTATTAAGCCTTATTTAATTTAACTTATTTGAAAGAATACATGGGTTTTGGGCCCTTAAAATATTGAGGTTCTGTGCTGTAGCACTGGTTGTATATGCATATAGTCAACTTTGAATCTTGTGAAACAACAATATTTCACCTAAAAATCGGCCATCTCAAATTTAAAAAATCACATAACATTAAATTATCATCTTCAGAGAAATTTCATATTTCTATTTTTCATACATTTAAATTTTCATATATCTATTATCTTAAATATTCTTGCACGATTAGTCTAAAATAATTTGAAAGTGCTTTAAACACTAATAGAAAAGACCATTTCTTAATACACCACCCAAGTTTCTTATACACCACGTGAAATTATTTTTTTGCCCCCCAGTTCCGGATGTGCACATCCGGACGCACCGTTTTTTAAAAAAACGTTGCCTTCTTCCGGATGTGCAAATCCAGAATGACAAATTATGCGTATTCCGGATGTGCACATCCGAAAAAATGGCTGAAACTTAAAAAAATATATAATAATAATATATTTATTTTAAGAAATAATAATAATATTTATTTTAAAAGAATACCGATCAACAGTAAAACATTACTTCTTTGACGTTATTCGAACTCCCAAATCTATTGTCGAAGATTGTAGGACAAATCAAGATCAACAGTAAAACATTACTTCTTTGACGTTATCCGAACTCCCAAATCTATCCTCGTAGATTGTAGGACAAATCAAGATCAACAGTAAAACGTTACTTCTTTGACGTTATCCAAGATAAATGGCAGCAGAGTCGGCCCGCTGGAATCATAAGATAATTTTGTTAGATTTGTGCATTCCTCATGATAGGATAATTCAGGGAGTGGCGTGTGGCTTTCTATAAATCAACTGGGTTTAAGCCTAAAAGGATTATATTTTACAGGTTCGCGTTGGTTTTTTCTAAATGATACATACTGATGTCTATTGATTTATATGTATATATTATAACTTGTATATTAATGATACAATTCCTCCTGCTTATTATGCACACAAGCTAGCTTTCCGCCCCTCGATACTACGTAAGTGAAGTCGAAAATTCTGATTCTAGTTCTGGTTCTACATAAGTACATTTAAACTTTCATGATGCATTCATGATGTTAAATGATAGTTGTTTATATTCATGACCGTGAATCTGTTGTTAACTTTAGCAGAATGCCGAAGACAACCATTATATTGACGGAGAGACTCAAACTCTAGAGTTTGTTATAACTTCTGATGACATTACTGCTACTGGTGCACCAGCCACATTACTTATTCTCAATAACGAAAAAGGTTTATCTCCGAAAAATATTGAGTCCATCTGTAGTGTTGGAAGATCAACAAAGAAAGATAACAGGAGCAGCGGTTACACTGGAGAGATACGGAGAACAAAGTTTTCTATTGGAGAGATACGGAGAACAAAGTTTTCTATTGGAGAGATACGAAGAACAAAGTTTTCTATTGGAGAGATACGGAGAACAAAGTTTTCTATTGGAGAGATACGGAGAACAAAGTTTACTATTGGAGAGATACGAAGAACAAAGTTTTCTATTGGAGAGATACGGAGAACAAAGTTTTCTATTGGAGAGATACGAAGAACAAAGTTTTCTATTGGAGAGATACGGAGAACAAAGTTTTCTATTGGAGAGATACGAAGAACAAAGTTTTCTATCGGAGAGATACGGAGAACAAAGTTTTCTATTGGAGAGATATGAAGAACAAAGTTTTCTAACCCCTTGACTCAAGATCTTCATCATGCTGTCAAGACCTTCTCGCTCCCCTCATCGAATGTATATTAACTTGCGATGATATATTAACGTATGCGACCAACCGACAAAACCGATTTAAAAAAAAATAAAGTTATGCTATTTTCCGGATCTGCAGATCCGGAATTTTAAAAAATAAAGCTATACTATGTTTCCGGATGTGCACATCCGGAACACATCAGCGTTTTTTAAAAAAACGGTACATTCGGATGTGCACATCCGGAATCTGGGGGCAAAAACGAAATTTCACGTGGTGTATAAGAAACATGGGTGGTGTATTAAGAAATGGTCTAGAAAAATGATTACATGTACATTTAAGTTTGGATCTATTTAACGTACAAACTTTATCTAACAGTTAACTCAACAAAATACCTAAATATTAAAAGTCAAACTAAATTATAATAGAAAAATCTAATAATAATTTTAATTTCAAATCAAATTTAACCATCTAATTAATGTATTTAATCAATATTTCTTTCTCTATCGTTTATCAATTGAGAAGAATGTTAAAGAGTTAAAAGACTTAGATAATTCGGCTTGTGAAGAAGGAAAGTGAAATTGAAGAATTAATAGCAACATTCAGAGAGGAAAAAGTTAAAGATATCATTAGGTGTTGTAAAGGAGATAAGAGTTCAAGTTTAGACGGATCAACTTTTAATTATTTTATAAATTATGAGTGTTATTAAAAGAATATTTTGTGGGTTTTATAAATTTAACCTTTGTGTCAGTAGTAGCATATAAGACCAGATATGTGGCGGCCATCTTATTAACAACAACATCATCTGGCTGTACCACCTCATCTGCAACAGCGACATATGGTTGGATCACCTCATCTGCAACAGAGGCATATGGCTGGACAACCTCATATGCCACATGATTAGCAACTTCAGCCCCAACATGTGTCACATCTGTCTCACTGATGGGTCATGAATATCATGAACCTGCACATCCTGAGCATGAACAGTCTTAACATCAAATATGGGTTGCTCGTCTGAACTCACTGCTCGACGTCGGGTGCTACGGGGTGCACGAAACTTTCCATGCTCAGCCAACCGTTTTCAATGTGAATCGGTTAGAACCACTCGTTTAGCCCGTATTTGGGAAGACTCAGCCTCAGTCGCCCTAACCTGGGTTGCTGCTTTATCTGTGGCTCTACCTGCAATAGTGTCATCATTTCCTCTATATTTCATTACAAAAACAAGAAAAAAATCAGCTAAATTCCGAAAATTTTGAAATTTCCTTAATTTCATTGAAAATTCAGAAATTTCTGGAAAACCCCATTTAACTTCCAGAAATTCTGAAATTTTCGGGGAAATACATGTCAAATGTATCGAAAATTCTGAAATTTTCGAAAAAATGTATTTAAAAATACCTAAAATTATGAAATTCACAATACATTTTCAACCAATTTCCACGAAAAATTTGAAATTTCCGATAAAATACATAATGATTTCAAAATTTGCGGGAGTCAATATAAAATTATCGGTATCGCGCAAAGAATTTGGAATTCATGCGGATGTTTGGTAAATTTTGAAAAAAAGTGAAAAATATTTCAAAGCTAATATTGTCTATTCATTGAGTTTAGGGTGTATCAAGTACAAATATGGATGTGACAAGTTAAATGCTCCAAAAGTTTATAGAAATAATAGGTCCAATCAAAAGCCCAAAAGAAATCAACACGAAACTATGTATATGGGCTCTACTTCTCCAATGCAATTTCTGCTTATGCTTTTCCTTGGCAGATATAAATCTCTAGCCTTTTTATTTTTAATGGTATATTATATTGTCTATGATTTCTGTTGATTTAACATTTAAAAATTTATTTAAGATTCCATATTGGCTGCTTAAACAAGTATTCGAGTTTTGGGCCTTTATAGATTTTGCTGAGTCTGTCAAGAACAAATTTAATTGGTACATATACATCAAATAAACAACTTCATTTGGAAAATTTTTGTTAACTTTATAGAGCAACCAACCATTTTGATCCTAAATATATGAAACTATGTTAATACAATCATTAGATTTATCGAAATTGCATACAAATTCTTTATGATCATCATTGTCAAAAATAAATAAATAAACTAAATTGATCAAAAATACTTTTGATAATTCAATTGATTATCTAATAAACCAGTGTCTTAAAATAAATGTTATATTTAAAAAAAATAATTTGTTCTAAAATAAATTTCATATTAATTTTTCAATGTAATTTTAAATTTTATCTTTTAATTCTATCATCTAATTAATATTTTTAATTTATTATTTTTTCATATATATTAATGACATTATATTATATTATATAACCAATAAATAATCAACAAAAGTCTTGAATATTAAAAGCTCAACTAAATAATAATTATAAAATCCAGTTAATAATTTTTAAAAAGACCTTTAATTGTTAAAAAGTGGCACATCAAATAAAAATAAAGGGAAATGTTTACCTAAATAACCTATATTTTTTTTAAAAAAAAATCCTAAAATAATTAATTTTTCAGATTATTTCTCAAAGTACCTCATTTTAGATGTGAGATTAAGTGTTGTCTCCAAGCCAATTGGCGACAGCTCTCTAGCTGTAAGAGGAAGCGCCAATTGGATAGGAGACACCATATGGTGTCTCTAATTCAATTGGTGTATCCTATCCAATTGGTGACAGTGTGTTAAATTTGAAAGGTGTCGCCAATTGATTTGTAGACAGTGTGTGTTGTGTAGTTTTACTATAGATAGAGGTGGTGTGATCCATTGTTTGCAATATATTCACCAATTGGATAGGAGACACCATATGGTGTCTCCAATTCAATTGGTGACAGTGTGTTAAATTTGAAAGGTATCACCAATTGATTTGGAGACAATGTGTGTTGTGTAATTTTACTATAGATAGAGGTGGTGTGATCCATTGTTTGCATATATATTCTCATATTCTTGTATTAGTGATAACATGTGTTGTCGCTCCAAGTGATTTATTCGAGAGATAAGTCTCCGACGGAGATGCTCTTCTAAAACATCCAAAGTTTCAAGCAACTACAGAGAGTGTTGAATCGTTGGTTAGACGGAACATACCTGAAGGCGAAAAAATTAGAAGTATTGAGAGACACGATGCCTTGCGTGGGTGTGTACGAGTTAAGACTAACAAGGGTGCGAGGGAAGTGATGTTTGAACCAAATGATATCAGTTTGATTGTTGTAATCAGTTAGAAATGTTATGTTTAAATGTTGTGGTTAAGTATTTTTGATCTATTTTGATATCTGTTGTGTGTTGTTGGAAAGTGTTGTTGTTTTTAAGTGTGTTTAAGTTGGGGTGATGTTTGTTGTTAAGATTGGTGTAACAAATAGTTACTAATATATCAAAATAGAAGGTTACAACAATTGAAAGGAGCAACTAAATTATGATGCAGAGGTTGCTCTGACATTGGGACAATTTTTCCAATTTTTTCGATTGGCGCCTCCTTTTACAGCTAGAGAGCTGTCGCCAATTGACTTGAAGACAACATTTAATATGTTCACAAACTAGGGTACTTTGAAAAATAATCTAAAAAGTGAATTATTTTAGAATTTATTTTTAAAATATAGATTATTTAAGTAAAAATTTCAAGTAAAGATTGATTTCAAGAAGAAAAAAAAAGACCTTTAATTGTTAAAAACTTATAAAACTTGCAAGGTTAGTTTTGTTTTGTTTTATTTGATTTAATTTTTATCTTGTGTGCATTAAATGATGCACATGGATGGGGTGGTTTTTTTATAGAAGATAAAATACAGGATACAATATTACCAATAAAATAAAATAAAATATAGGACACAATAATTATCATGACCTTACATTTGAACATATAGATATTTGAAGTTTGCAGTGTGGGGCGCGTATTTTTAGGAGAATTGCTTATCCTATCCCTTGGGCTTCTTAGGCACCTAGCGAAATTCCTTTTATGCCCCCTGCTTCTAGAGATACACATCCGGACGCACCTTTTTTTTGCCAAAATTTGGTTGTTTTCGGAGCTATATATACGTGTTATACCCCAAATTTTACCCCTTAGATGTCATAACAACTTGCACTTGCATTTAGGGTCCAATCATCTATTCATTGTTAACTAACCACCATATTTTACGAGTCTATTTCTTTTGTGTGAAAGCTAGGTTTTTCACAAGAAGGATGACAAGATCAATAAGCCAAGCTCTCACAGGTTTCAAAGTCTCTTGAGATCACCCCAAGTGTTCACTAGCTGATTGAGATTGGTGTTTGAAGTCATCTATTCAAGAAAAGCCAACTGAGACTCCAAAGTTCAACCATTTGGTCTTGGACACTAACCATGAAGCTCTCAAATCATGCGCCATGCTCTCATATGTTTAAATCAAGAGAAATAAAAAAGAAACCATCAGATCAAGAGTTATGGAATTAGGGTTTTTACCTGAAGAAATACAAGGGAATCATGTTGTGACCAGTCAATGCCTTGATGGTTTCATCAACCAATTGAGCTTACATGCGTTCAAGAGGTCTTATTCAACAAGAAATAGAGTGTGTTTGGCTCCAATCACAAGTGCAATGAGCCACAAGTTCATCTGGCCCCTGATTAGGGTTTTGTCAGGAAAAGTCAACTATTGCCTTTGATTTTGATCAAGGCATGACCCCAAGCCTTGGGACATGATTCCTATGTTCTTAAACATCCCTAGAGGCCATTCATTGGTATTTGAAGAGATTGAGGAAGCAAAATCATTAAGGATCACCCAGTGGAATTCTTGAAGAAACTAGGGTTTTTGACTGAAAAGTCAAACCTTTAACTGGTGATGGTTTTGATCCAAGATGAAGTGTTCAAGCCATATTCCATCAAGACATGCTTGATTATTGAGTTAGAGCATGAGAAGTTAACATTTGAGAGTTTTCTTGCAAAAAGGGCAAGGTTTGGTTCTTGAAATTTTCTAAGTGTGGAAAAATTCACTCCTTGTGCCAACTTCAAAGAGTCATAACTTTCAAACCACACATCCAATTTTAGTGACTCAAAGCTCAAATGGAAGCTCTCACCATGAAATTCAAAGTGTATTAGAGGGTCCTTCCTCAAGAAAGGCTTGTTTCTTAAGTTATGAGACTTGGAAGTCCAAATCCCTTTATGACTTAGCGAAGTTTTGCTCATTTTGCCTTATTTTTACACAACTTCATGGCCATTTTTCTCATTGTTCCAAGTTTCTAATCCAAAATTCTTGGACATGAAAGTTGTTCCTTGTTCTTCAAGCTTTCTAGGCACGTGTAGAATTCTCCATTTGGATAATTCAATCTCAAGTTATGTTGCTTCAAAGCTTGGTGTTTCAATGTTGGAAGAATCTTTAACTTAGAATTATTTCTAAGTTTCTTTTGACAGCATGATGGACACAACTTCATGGCATTTTTTTCTCAAGTTTCTAAGCTTCAAAATCAAAGGTCTTCCACATGAGAATTGTTCTATTATCTCCTTACTCTACATGGAACCAAAAATCTCAAGAATTGGTGAAGTATTCATCAAGATATTGTGCCCTAAAGTAGTCATGTTGCAATGATGAATTGTCACTTAGAGAAATTCTAGTTTATCTATGTTGCTTCACCAAACTTTACCACCACTTTTCATGTGTTTCTAGGTTTTATCCAAACCCATCACCAACATCAAACTTACCTTATTCCATGCCATCTTTCAAGAGGGGCAAAGATCTTTTCATTTGGTGCAATTTACATGAAACTATCGTGTGCCAAATAGTGGTCATGACCTTGTTGCACTCACACCAAACCATGCCTTCATTTTGGAACCCAAAATCTGAACTCAAATCCTAACCATGTACCAAGTACATCCTATTGATTTTTCATCAGTTTTCAAGGCGTACTTTACACCATAAAACCTGTGAAAGTAAAGCCACCAAAGTACCATCTGATGTGTACTTGAAGTTGACATACAAAAAGATGCCATGCCTTGAAACTATGGACCATCGTGTAAAGCTTTCTTGCACCACAACCCTCTTGGTTCTTGATTATTTCTGCCTCTGACTTGAACCCTAACATAAGCAACAACTGATTGTCACTTGGCTCAAGGTTGATAGAAGGGAAGAGTCATGCGTGTAGGGTTTACCTATCTCTTTCCCTCTTAGACAAAGCATATAACCAATGTGTCTTCAAGGACAAAACCATTTTGATTTGGCTATAAAAGGAGCCTCTCCCTTATTTTAAAACAAACAAAATATCAACACACCAAAACATCATACAAGAGAAGAGAGATAGCTCGTGAGAGAAGAAGGATAACCAGAAGTTGTGAACTTCATAAGTAGTTGGCATATCAACATCATTGGGGTGGAAAAGCTGAATCTACTTGGATTTCTAAGCTACTTAGTTAAAAGAAGCAGTGGACTTTCTCCACTTGGTAAGTGTCCCTTTCATTCTCTCATGATCTCATGTTGGATGTTTAACTGATTTTGGATACTCTCATTATGTTTATAATGTGCATCTGCATGAGTTTAGATTGGCAACATGACTGGTTACTTGAGTTTGTGCTTGCATTATCACTCAGATGGTTTTGTTTAGTTTAGATGCTCAACTTTATGATCATTTTCTCCATGTTAAGTTTCTGTTTTGAAATGTTTAGAGTGTAATGTTGTTCTGCCCTCTGAATACTATACCATTTTTTTGTTTCATTGATTTTGATTGAGAGTTGAGGTTGGAAATGATTGGGAAAGTAGAGAGGAAACCATGCTCGTTTTCTGGTTCACGTAGGGTTTCATGAACTGTGTAGTATGCATGTTGAAGATGATGGCATGGGAGTGTGGGATGGGTTGGGATTATGTTTTGTCGTTTAGTCACTTAAGTGACTAGGTGACCGGTTGATGAAATATCTACATATTTATTTGTACATTGGCCATGTAATAACTATTTGACTGAAGAAATGTTTCTTTGAACTTGGGCCTTCGCCCCAATCACTATTAACACCCCTGGTTCTAGGTCCATGTGCGTGTAAGACTTGTCCTTAGTTCATCCTGGCCTTACTAATACACCCTCCCTTGTTTTAGCTTATTTCACATATTTTATTTTTTATTTTCATTTCCATTTTGTATTATTAAAATTAGTTTCTCCTCATAAAAAATTCTCAAAAAATTCATGTTAACATTTAGGAGTTTAATTTAAATTTCTACAATTTTTATTTTTATTTTCAATTTATTTTAATGTTTATTTCTGATTTTATAAAATTAGGAGTAATTTTTAACCTAGCTTGCGAACTCGTTCCAAAAAGACCATTTCCTTTTAGTTTCTTGAGTTGTTTTTTTAGAGTGTCTTAGGACACATTAGGAGGATGTTTTGAGGCTGATTGTTGACCTTGAATGATGTCTTTTGATTGGGTTTAATTGCTCTTGTTTAACCCTTGATTCATTGCTCGATGCCTTTGGTGTTTCACATTGAAGTTTGGTTTTGAGATGTCTATTTTGCTTATCTTTGCATGAAATTTCACACACACATTCTTAAATTCTTTAACTTGAGTTTAGGCTTTGGTTTTGGATTTTTCTATCCATTTTCCTAATTTTGAACACCTCATTAATGTACTTCTCCCTTCACCCTTGGTTTTAACCTAGTTTGACCTAGTTCCTTTGTAACACTTCTTGAAGTGCCTTGTAGTTTTAACTTGTGTTTATTCATGGTTAAATAGGATGTTTTAATTCTGACTCATGGTTCAAGCTTGCCTATTTGGTCATTTATTCATGATTGAGTTGTTGTGCATCATTTCATTATGTTTTGTCATACTCAATCTTGCTCATACCTAAAGGTGATTCACATGGATGTTTATCTTGACATTTTAATGTTATATATGTGACTTGTGATTGATTAATGCTATTGCCCTTTATGGGTGTTTATCCTACTTGAATCTCTTGCCTTTTATCACTCATACTTTAATCCCCCTCCAACACTTGTTTTTACAAGAAGTTGTCTTCCCCATTCCAAAGGAAAGTCTCTCTATTGACCTCAAAGTCATAACTAACTCATTACTATCTTGGCCTCATTAGAGCCATCTTCCACCCTTGGCCTCATTAGAGCCATCACCTTCTCTTGGCCTCATTAGAGCCTCACCTTTCCCTTGGCCTCATTAGAGCCTTTACCTCCCCTTATCCTCTTTAGGATCAAACCTTTAGCCTCATTAGAGCCATTTACTTTACTATTTAGGTTTCCCCTAGAGTTATTCAACTCTATGTGAATATCATCTTGATATTCCTTTCCCCTTAGCCTCATTAGAGCCATTCAACCCTTTAAACTTAGAACTAGGATAGAGTTCTTAAACTCTATGTGATTCTCATCATCATGAGTATTCACTTCCCCTTTACAACATAGACCTAGAGAGTTCTTTAACTCTATATGTGTGTCATACTCATTACCCTTGGAACTTTGACCATAGTCAATGGTTCCTCAACCCGTAGTTAGGTGAACTACGAGTGCTCTGATTCCATCCTCATTAGGATACGTAGGCACGAGATGCGACGTCTTGGCAAACATACTTAGTACATACCCATAGGTCTTTACCCTTACCCTTAACATAGATTCCCTGAGCAGGCAAACATAACATAATGCAATACAAACAAGATGTTCCTGTAGAGTACTACATATTCTTAGGGTGCTAATACCTTCCCTAGGTATAACCAACCCCCGAACCTTAGATCTCTCAGCTGTGTCTTTACATAACGCAATTAGGGTTTCTAATCTTTTCCATTTCCTTTGGATAAATCAAAGCTTGGTGGTGAATTTCAAAGATGTGTGATTCAAGTTAATTAATAGCTTGAGATCCAATTCTCACCGCAACAGAAATGGCGACTTCACTGGGGAAATACCCAGAGGGTTAAGCCCATCTTGTTTGTATTTGTGTTATTTATATGTTTGCTTGCCTGTATACTTGTATATCTATATATCTATATATATCTGTCTGTGCTTGGGTTTTCTGTATGTAGGGTTACTACTTTGAGTGATGAGGATGTCCTATACCCGGACTTGAGTGCACCTATGATAGGACGATGGTATATTCAAGGAGACTTTGAGGGAGTCGATTCCCAAAAAAGTCGAATTAAGAAACCATCACTCAGTTTAGGCCCTTTGAGAGTTAGTTATGTTGAACGAGTCTATTCGTGAACACGTCGCTACTCTCGACCTAGGTGCCCATGACACTGATGACCATTAGTCACCTTTATCCACACTTGGCCTTTTAGGATGTAGTGCGATGACTATGAGGGAGTCTATTCCCAAAATGGTTGATACGCGATACTACACTCGGATGAGATTCTCTTGAGAATATTATTGACTACCGAGTCATTCGGGAAATCGATAATATCTGAAAGATGGGTTGTCTGCAGATGATAAACCCATAGTACATACCTTTTGGGATGGGTAGACCATGGCTCCATGCTCGTGATCTTCAAACCTAGGCCCTCATTTTGTTTGCCTGTATATATGTGCATATTTGTGAATATCTATATAAGTCTGTTTGTGCATACATTCATCCATTCATGACAGCCTTTCGGTTTCAAGGAATTCAAGTGCTTTTTCCTTTGCAACAATCAATAGAAATCACAGATTTTAAAACAAAACTTTTCAGTTTTTCCAAAACATTTGCAACCTGCTATTGAGCTTCTTGAAACCATATGAGTTGCATTAGCATCGCATGCACATGCATTCACATTTACATTGCGTCTCGTTTCTCAACCTTGAGTCTCATCTTCTTCTTCTATCTCTAGAAGGATACCCAGCACGCATTTTGGATGAATGACAACAATGAATGGGATTTTGAAAAATCAGGAAGCCTTGAAGGAGGAGATTAGAGTCCTCAAAAGGCAGATCAACTGGGTCCTGGAGACTTTACAAAACTTGATGAAGAAAGAGGGTATTCTCACCCTGTTGCACCCAAAGAAGTTATCAATTCGTCGTCTCTTGTGGTTCCTCCAACTCAAGGACCACCTCAGTATCAAGGGCCAGACCGCCGTCATCCGCGTCAGCACGCTCGACAAAGGCCAAGGAAGCCAGAAAGGCATTTCACTCCATTGCCAATGTCATACAGTCAGATGTTGCCAAATTTGATCAAAGGTGGGTTAATAGTGCCAAAGGAGATAGATTCGGTGCCTTTTCCATACCCACCAAGCTTTGACGCCAATGCCCGATGTGACTACCACACTGGGGCACAGGGACATTCAACTGAAGACTGTAAGGTACTCAGGAGCAAGGTTCAGACTCTGCTTGACTCTAATATGTTCTCAATCACGCCTCAAGGCATTCAAGTCAACAATTCTTTGCCACCTCCTTCGGTTCTTCCAAACCAAGGGCACGCGCTTGGGGAAACTTCGTGTCAACCAGCATTTGGCCTTGCGCCAGAATGTCATTCTCATCAGGTGGCTACTAAAAGAGTGTTTCAACCTCCAATGGTCGTTTCCCCTCAAGGTTCTCAAAGCCAGAACAAGAAGAGGTATTCTGTCAAAAGGGGCAAGGCTCACTATAAGCCAATTCCTGTGCCGCTGAGCAAACTTTACCCACTGTTGATTCAAAATGCGTTGGTGACACCACAACCTCTCAACCCTGTGCTAGGACCTTGGTACAATGCGAACTTGACTTGTGAGTTTCACAAAGGGGCTGAAGAGCACGACGCAGATACCTGCTTGGCCTTAGAAGCTATTGTGCAAAAGCTTATCCATGACAAGGATCTGATCCTCGAAGAAGATCACCCAGAAGTTAAATGCAAATATCATACTGGGACAATGGGGCATCCAGTTGAAGAATGCAAGGGTTTTGAAGTGAGACTGTTAAGTTTGCTAGAGCTGCTGAAACCTCAAGAAGGTAAGTCAGATGCTAATATCTCAACTCTCGAAGTAAAAGACAAAGGACTTGTGAGGCCTCTTAAGGTTCTGTATCATAAGGAGCAAGTATTCAAAGATGAAGGTGTTCCCCTGCTTGGACCTGGAAACTGAAGTCTGCTGAAGTCAATTCGCCAAAGCTGGCTGTATTTTGATTATTTCAGTTGTTTTTTCCTTACTTTTTGATTTCATAATTGCTTGTAAGCTTAGTTGTTTATTGAATTGGCAAGATTAATGAAATATTTATGCACCTTTTGATTAAGTCCATTCATATTCACTCATTCCCTTTCTTTTATTGTCATAAAAAAAGCCAACAAACAAAAAGATTTTTTTCATCCACTTATCTTTACCAAATTGTTGTTCAAGCAAATATTGAGGAGGATGACGAAACGTTATATTCATAACTACTGTCGGTATGCTTTCAATTAAACTTTGCCGATGATGTAAGACATTGTTTCAAATCCCCAAACACTGGAGAAATAAAGAGTTAATCCCTAGTCAACCACTTTGAGCCTAGAAGTAGGAGTTTCTTTCGAATTTCTAAACCCTTAAATCTCAACCTTGGGGCAGGGTAGTTCTCAGTTTAACTTGGTTATGCATTCGAATGTAAGAGCTTCATGCAAGACATCAGTTAACTCTCTTAAATCAAGTGAAAAAATGTTGCACAAGTTGTTCCCAAAGTGATAAAAAGGAAGGATCGTTAAGAAATCCTTACTCGAGGAATGAGCCGAGTCCTTTTCAAGGCAAAAGCTAAGAAAGATGGGAAGCTCAAAACCTTGCCTTATACAAAAGGTTTATATGGCAACCAAAAAGGAAGGACCACTAAGAAATCCTTACTCAAAGAATGAGCCGAGTCCCTTTCAAGGCAAAAGCCAAGAAAGATGGGAAGCTCATAACCTTGCCTTATACAAAAGGTTTGTATGATGACCAAAAAAAGTTGACCTTAAGCTTCCACTCTGAAAGCCCACGAGGGTAAAAACAACCAAATGTTGTAAGGGAGTAATGACTGCCTTAGGTCTTTGAACCATCGTCGACTATCATCAGCTCAATTCCTAGCCTGTAGGAACCTGAATGTATGGTCTGAGTTAACTGAGCGTAGGATTGAAGTTCATCACGAAGATTGGGTGGGGACAAACAAACTTTGAGCCTTCATCCTTTGTTTCATGAGCCGAGAACCAAGCCACGTTACAACCCTTAAAAGACCTAATTGAGGTAAGGTTGTTTTGAAAGCATACTACAACAAGGTTGGATGACCTAACTCCTAATGATCTTTGCTATTTGTCTGTGTTAATCACTTCATCTGTCATTCCGTAAATGACTTGAACCACTTCATTTTGATCATTTAATCACTCCATTGTGTGTTTTCATCAATAAATTTTGATTGCAAAAGCTTGCATGAATGTTACATTGAAATTGCCAATTTTAATGAACAATATTGTTTGCAAGACAATTCAATACCAAAGGAATCCCAACAAATACAGCCAGCTAGGGAATTTGACTTGACAAAGGAAGCTCAGTCTGCGGCAACCAAGTGTGAAAGATTTGTTAATCAACCATCCCAAGAGTTGGTGAATCAGGGGAAGAACTCTTCAAAGTTCAGAATATTGGGGCAAGCCTTCTTGAGGTCATCTTATGACAAGTTTGGACTCAAAGACCACCTAGCACATGACAAGTTTTTTTCCCAGTTTGTTATTCCCACAGTCCGAGGACTTTGTATTGCAAATATAGTTAATCAGGGGCAATCAGGTCGAGATTAGACAAATCTCTCGAAGACCAGTTAATCAGAAGCAGTCAGGTCGAGATTCGACAAATCTCTCGAAGGTCAGTTAGTCTGGGGCATCTCCTTCACAGATCAACCAATTGACAGGGGCAAGTTTGTTTCCCAGTTGTTACTCTCATAGTTCGAGGACTCTGTTTTGCAAATGCAATTAATCTGGGGCATTTATGTCGAGATTCATGAATCTTTCCAAGAGTTTGAAGATATTGAAGCACCTTGTATGCCAATTCTTCTGTAAAATCCTCTTGGCATTTTCTTCTGACAAACCATGTAATCTGGGGCAGATGAGATTTGCAGAACTACTTAGTTCTTGTGAGTTACTTTGCCAGCTCCCCAGTAAGTTGTTACTTCAGTTGCTCTTGGCAACTCCCATGGATCTCCTCTTCTAACAAAGAAATCAAGCTCATGATGGCAATCCTAGTGAAGTCATGATGTTATACCCCGAGTGGAATTTTCCTTTCCCCCAGAGAAGGTTGTAAACCTGGAGTAGAACTGCTGATTCTACATGTTCATCCCTAGTGATGGTCTAATCTGATGAGATTGGCTTGATATCCTTGTCTAGATGTTTATTTCATCTCCGTTTCGCTTCCCTTTGTCTATTTTGTCAGCATAAGCATAAGCATAAACATGGAATGCATGCATTCATACATATGCATGGCATCCGAGCATTTTTGCTACCTTCCTGGTGTTAACCTATTTTGTTCACTTTGGCGTTATTCCCCAAGTGACTGGGTTTGCCTATTCCTTCCAACAGGGTCTTCAACTTTAGGTATAAAGTGCTCATCCTTTCTAAATTCCCCACAGAGTTTGATCCTCGTGGATGATGGTTATTTCAGTTATCTTTTCCACGTTTGGATAAGATAAACCCTATTTGAGTTTATTCGTCAATAGTGTGAGTCTTGTTTGACTGTTTCTTTCTAGCTCGTTCCTAGATTTAACTTTGGTCCCTGGTGTCGCTCCCGGGATTTTCATCCTAGTACAAACGCGAAAGTGGCACGGAAACAGAGTCGCCAGCAATGTGTATTTATCCCAAGAGAGGGAAAGGAAACACCGCATAAACCTGAAGAAAAGGAAAGAGCATGGTCTTGCGACCAAGAGAAAGGGTAAGGGAGTCGGTTACGCGAGAGGAAGGTATTAGCACCCCCACGCGTCCATCGTACCCGATGGGATCCACGCTTGCTTGTCTCGATCAAAGGGTGTAAGAAAAGGATACTGGAAAAGGAACTGCTAACTGGAGAACTGGAAAAGGAAAGGAGAGAAAGAGAAACAAATGTAGGGAAAATAAAAGAAGTGCTCGAATGGGCCCTACCCCACTGCCTACGTATCTCATCGGGAATATGAGAATCAGAGCGACGTAGTTCCCCTCACTAGGGATGGATTGTTTGTGTTTTTTAGGAACGGCTAACGTTCTAGCTCAGGTGTTTGCAGGCTCGCTGGTCCGAGTGCGCTACCATCTTGCAAGAGAACGAGTAGAAGCACGTTCGTATGCTGAGAGTGAATGAGTTGAAAAAAGAATTCCCGAAGGAAAGACGTTATTGTTTGTTTTTGTCTTTTAAGAGTTTTTTCATTTGTTTGCATATGATAGTGTATCTAAATCTTAGTCATTGGAATGTGTACATCCTCACATTCCAAGATGGAATGAGTAAGAAAGTACACTAAGGGTGAAGAAGACCCCCACACTTAGTTCCAATTGTCAAGGTTCAAACACACTAGCATACTTGTGTTTATTAAGTGTTTTTGTTGATTATGAAATGAAGAAATGTTTTTTTATTTGTATTTTCAACAAGTATTGCATTTAAGTCCCTCATACAAGATCAAATGTTTGACACATTGACCCAAGATGGGCCATATGCTACACATTCTACGATTATAAGAGAAGACCCCTTATAATCTTTCTTTATATGAAAGACCTAAATGCAATAAGTGTCTACCTTTATTAGATATTTTGGATTTTCTTTGAGATGAGGAGATGAAAGACTCAAAAGGAGAGAAAGGTAAAATCTATGTGATCTAAGACTCAATCCTAATTGATTAGTTAAGGGAGTGATCCTAATGGTTTGTGAGGTTCAAAGAGCACTATCCTAAAAAAAAGAGAAGAACATAAGAATCAACTTACTTCCAAGGTGGAAGTTAAGTTGATCTTAAAAAGGGATGAAGAAAATTCTACACACATAGCATTATGTCATGCTATTCATAAAAGAGAAAGACAAGTAAGAGAGACAACTCAAGTATTAATCAAAATGAATATCAAAAATCAAGATTTAAAATCCATCAAGAATATCCACAAAAATTAAAATGCTAATTAAGCAAGATTAAATTCTAGTAAGAAAAGATTAATCTAAGATTAAAAACTAATTCTAAAATTAGCTCTAGTTAATTCTAAACTAAATCTAAAAACAGTTAATTCTAAAATTAAACCTAAAATTAAAAGAAAACATTAGAAACTAATTTCTAATTAAAAACTTCTAATATTAATCTAATTAACTCCTAGAGAAATTAATTCTAATATCGAAAATGGGAATTAAGAGTAAATTGATGACATCCGAAATTTAAAACAAAACTAAACCAAGATTATTTACTAATGGTTCAATTACCAAAATTAATAAAAAACAAGTTTCATAGTGCAATTAGTATCTCAGGGGTGTTAAAAATAAAAGTCAGGCGTGTAAAAAAAAAAGAGAACAAGCGCAGGCCTTCAATGCCAGGCCCAACCTTTCCAATCCATGGCCATGGGGGTGCGAGAAAAAGAACAAGAGGTGTGGACATGAAAAGGGACACGGGCTTCTGAAACCCGGCCCAAGACTCTTCAGCATTGAGAAGAACTTGTCTTCTTAAACCCTAGAATATCACAACAACTCAATCTCTTCTTCCTTGCGAGCGCCGTTTCAGCTTCTCCGCCCTCCACCTTCATCTTCATCTCTTCACGCTGCCGGTAGTCCAAACCTCCCTCCGTAAATGCTTTTTTTCTTCTTCCTAAACTAGCCTCCGGCCGTCGTTCACGATGAATCTTCCACGATTCCATCAAACCGGCATCGCCTTCTTCTTTCTCAGATACATCCTCCTTCGACTTGCCTTCTCCATCTCCGTGGCTTCATCTTATATCCTCCACTCAGTTCAAATCAACGGTGGCTTTCCATACCTCTCAACTTCGCCGGGACCGCAAGGCTTCACCTTGTTGTCGATTACCTCACAAACTGCAATGGCAGCAAATTCCTTCGCCTCATGATCGAACCTCAACACTATCAATCAAACCTTGTGCCGTGAATCCAGATTCCCCGCTGCACCAAGGCCTCTCGCCGGCAGCGGCAGAGCTTTCGCACCTTCAATCGCACAATGAAATCCTCACTCCTACTCTAACTCCCACGAATAGCCACAGAAAAAGGAAAAAAAACCTCACTCGATACGTCGCACATATAAAACGGTAGCAATCAACAGATAGAACACAAGCTACAAATCGCTAATCGAAAACAGATCGTACAAATAGCTAATCACACATCAAAGTTTGAGAGGAACTCAACGTACCTATCGGAGTCGCTCCGATGGCGCTTCGACGACGATGAAGACGGAGAGAGACTTCAGTCGGACGTGCTATTCCGACGAAAACAACGGTAATGAAGCTTCCACTTCGATTTTCTTGCCTTTTTCTTTTTTCACTACGAGTTTTCCGAAATTGTTATTGATGAGATCATTGACGCTACTACTGAATTCTTCTCCTTCAATGTTTCATTTCTCCACGAATCGATACGCGATGTTCCTCTGTTGTTGTTGATTCTTGTTTGAATTTCAAACTTCTGATACAGGTTTTGTAGTAGTTTCTGAGATGCTGAAGAACTGATGAATCGGTGAAGGTTTGTGATGGTGATGAAGAGAAATTACTGAAGAATGAAGCAGAAATTCGGTTATGGCAGGTTTTGAAATTGAAAATGGTGAAGAGAAAATTGGAAGAGAATCAAGAATGATGAAGAGTGAAAAGTTTCAGAATGAAGAAGAGAGTCCTCAAGAGTGAAGAAGAGGTGAATTTATAGAGAAGATTGGAAGGATCTAGAGGAAGAAAGTTGGTTACGGTTTGTAACTGAATTTGGTTAGAGTTTTGTTATTGTTTTTTTTGTTTCTTTTTTTTGTTAGAGTTAGAAGTTGGGAATGGTGTTAGAGAGTTTGAAAAAATGAGTTTTGCTATTGTTATTACTTTGCCTGTTAATTCCTGTGCTTTCATTTTCATGGTTTGCTGTGTATGAAACTCTTTTCTGATATGCACATGCGTTTTCGGTCGTGTACAAAGTCCTTCAGTTTTTTGTAACAGTTGGAGGTGAATTCTTTTCTGCTGCTATGCTTTATTTTTGCTGTAACTTTATCTCCAAGTGAGAAAATGTGAGGATCAATAATATTGAACCACATGCTTCACCTAAGTTCGTGACCCTCAAACCGTACACAGTGTAATGGATAGATATGGAAAGCAGGGCTGTAACATTACTGCTTTGAATCTGGTTGCATTATCTGAAAAATTGGAGCCGTGAGTTTCGTATCTGTAGTATCAAAATCCCCATCTCTTTCACGGTATTCTTGATAAATGGCTCACATATGGCAGCAACAAAATCCTCACACGGTAGTTCCGGCAAATTATGCTTTGATCTTAAGGTCCTACGGTAGCCACAAGCGTGCTTGACAATGGTACCTTCCTTATAATGGTCCTCAAAAGAAGTCTCACCTTTTTCTTTTACATGTGGACTACAAACTAATTTCATATCTCAAGCAATTGCCTTCTTCAGCCTCTCTTCACTTGAAATTCCGGGTAATGGAATTGGTTAATCAAAAAATCGATTTGAAACACGAGTTTTGGATTTAAATTGAACAATGGATAGGAAATGGTTACGAACTTTTGTGATTTGAAATGGTCATGATTTGTTTGGAAAAGGATTTGAAAATGGATATGAACAGTAAGCGTGGATATTTGAAATTGAAGTGGCTTTATGAAAGTGGATAAAAATGATTTAAGATGTGGATTTAATCGAATTTGAAAAGAGTAAAAAAATGGATTTGAATATGGGTTGACATGAACTTAAAATGGGTATGGTCATGAAAGCAGGTGGATATCCAAATGGATATTTATAAAATGAATTGCAATGGATGTAAATTCTAAACAAAATGGACATGGACACTAATTTGTCTAGAAGATGAATTTACGGGTAGAAATGATGGATAATGAAGTGTGAATTCCAAGAGATCCACATGACCAGTTTTAACATGTTTAATTCCCCCCCAAATTCCAAATCCAAAGCAAACTCGCATTCTCAACCAATCTCCAACTTCAATCAATAAACTTTGCTAACCATGAATACCAAGACGCATTTGTCAGGCAACCTTAACCACCGTCTCTAATTGATGAATATCAACCAAGTGACACAGAAGATAAGAAACCATGATCCCACGCCTCAGGAACACATGCAAATGAATGAATATGAGTTATAACCTAATGGAAATGCAGATGATTGCGAGACACAAGTCAGAAAAAGGTAGGGAAAATTTTGGGGTGCTACAGCTGTCCCTATTCAATCAACTTGGACCTGAAAGGATGATAGCAACTACTTTCAGACATTCAAGGTACAAGGTGATTGAATACAAAAAGAACTGCAAAATTTGTTAACTGCAAGGAGAGAACATATTATTGGATCTCAGTCGCACTTTGCAAAGGAATCTGACGGAAAGACAACATACCCAGCGAACCACATCGTCAAAAGGGTTGGATGGGAAGAAAAAATGGAACTCGACTGGAAGGACACATCGTCATAGGGATGACGACAAGAAGACTCAACTGAAGGAACACATTGCCATAGGGATGACAGGAAGAAGATGAACCCCGAGAAACACCTTGTCATAGGGATGACCGGAAGAGGACTCGACCAAACGAAGCACATTGTCATAGGGATGACAGGAAGAAGACTTGACCAAATGAAACACATTGTCATAGGGATGACAGAAAGAGAACTGGACTGAAGGAGACACATTGTCATAGGGATGACAAAAAGAAGACTCGACTTAGGGAGCACATTGTTATGGGGATGACAAAAAGAAAACTCAACTGAAGGAAACACTTCATCAAAGGGGTTTGACGGAAAGAAGACTCGACTGAAAGAAACACATTGTCATAGGGATGACTGAAAGAAAATTCCACCGTAGGAATACATCGTCATGGGGATGACGGAAAGAAAACTGAACATATCTGAAGGTACGAAACCTGAGCTCGGAACACATCGTCAAAGGGTTGACGGGAAGAAACTGAAAACATCCGAAGGTACGAAACCTGAGCTTGGAACACATCGTCAAAGGGTTGACGGAAAGAAACTAAAAACATCCGAAGGTACAAAACCTGAGCTCGGAACACATCGTCAAAGGGTTGATGGGAAGAAACTGAAAACATCCGAAGGTACGAAACCTGAGCTCGGAACACATCGTCAAAGGGTTGACGGGAAGAAGACTCGACCAAAGGAGACACATTGTCATGGGGATGACAGAAAGAATACTAGACCGAAGAAAGCACATCGTCAAAGGGGTTTGACGGAAAGACTTGACCGAAGGAAACACATTGTCATAGGGATGACAGAAAGAAGACCTGACTTAGGGAGCACATCGTCAAAGGGGTTTGACGGAAAGAAAACCATACGCAGAAAACACATCATCAAAGGGGTCTGATGGAAAGGAGACCTGACCGAAATGTCGTCATCAAGGGGTTGATGGACAATGACTGGTCGAGGGTAAGATCGACGTATGATCTACGACCCAAAAGAAAGGTAAGCAGAGGGGTTGATTGTAATGTCTGCTGGGGATATGTCACCGTCTTGACTGAACATTGATTTGGGGCTTTCGCGCAAGTTACCAAATCTGGCTTATGCTTCGCATGCACATGTTTGAATGTTCTTTCTATGACATAATGCTCCATAACACATGGAAATGCTACGCGATTTGAGGATGCAATGATAACTATATGCAAAAAACACAGACGCATGCTCGGGCTACCGGGAAAAGAAGGATGTACCAAGTACGATTAAACTTTGCTGGTAGGAACAGGTGAAACCTGATGGTGATTGTTTTTTCAAAGGCGAAATCTTTCTGGATACCAATGGGGATTGGATTTTGAATGAAGTGCCAATAGGGATTGGACCTCAGGTTTGAAGGGAACGCCAAAAGGGATAGGCTTTCAGGTTTTTGAAATATACCAGCAAAGTGGGTTGTGGCAGGATGCCGAGCAAGGTTAGGCTATGGATTTCCTGTTCGGTTTTACAAGGTTTCATGCAATGCTATGCTAATGATATACGATGACGATTATGCCATGATGTTTATGATATGCAACAGGATCACTCCAACAAAATAAATGCTGAAGAGATGAGGCTAACTCCGCTGGGGATAACAAACTGAACCACCTTCAAGGTCATAACTGCTCGAGATCCCGACCAAGCCTCCATTCGGCAGGAAAGCATGAATAACAACCTTCTGCCAGAGGAAACATCCCAGGAATCTGCTGAAGAAAAGTGCCAATGATAATCAGCCTTTGACCTGCTGGGGAACATCCACCACCACTGACAGATCTGCTTGTGGAATAATGGTTGATGACAAGATCAGACTTGGTCCTCTGTTGGAGACGTACCTCTTACCCTTACTCTGTTGGGGAGACGGGAACAACTTTACCGCAAACTGGGGGAAGCACGACCCAACATTCTGTACAGGAATATGAACTCTTGCTGAAAAGCAATAAACTTCGTCAAACTGGATAGGGGAGAGCGAACCCCTGAATTCTTGCTAGGGAGAATGATTCACAATCTTCATAATGCTCTGCTGAATGATAAAACTTCAGCCATCTCTGCCGATGGGAGAAACTCTACTGGGGACGTCATGTGTTAACTATCAACATGGGCCTTGCAGATGTGATATGGCAAAAAGAGGTGTCCAGATGAAGCAGAAACCCATAAAGGAACCTGTGAATGGACATGTCTTCAGGATGTCTCGTGAAGATCCCACATATATTGTCCCATGGCTTTTGATTAACCGTCCTCCGGAAAGAGTAACCTCATGTGCTCTTAGGGTAACCTGCCCCAGCCTTGAAATGATTTATACCCCTGAGTGTATGATCTGTGAAGAAGTTCCTCTAACTGACCTTCGAGAGATTTGTTGAATCTCGACTTGATTGCCCCAGATTAACAACATAGTTGCCCCAGATTAACTGAATCTTAGAATGGATCGCCCGTTTGGCATGACTTGCCCTGGCTCAACGGAGTACTCGGGCACTTTGCACCTTAGATTAATCAATCTTTCCATTGTAGAGACTTTCCTGATGTCAAGTACTGACTCGCAAGTAAAACAATTCGTTTTGAAAAGATAATTTTGATGCAATGCATATGACAGTTTTGCAATCCAAGTGTGTTCACTGGAAAAATGTTATGACATGTAGTGAACGAGTCACTTATTAGAATGTCACATCGCTACCAACATGAATGGTAAGAAGATCCTTTTAGGAGTCAGCTTCGCCGCGATCTTTACCGTAGTATGCTTTCGAAACAACCCTGCTTCAATTATGTCTTTCGCATGTTGTAACGTGGACTGGTTCACGGTTCGAGAAAGAAAGGATATAAGGCTCAAAGTTTTATTTTAACCCACCCAATCTTCTTGATGTTCTCCAGTCCTTCGTTCAGCTAACTTGACACAAGTGCTCTCCTTTCAAAAGATTAATGAATGGTAGGAGGATAGAAGGAACCCACATGGTTTTTGGAGCGACAGTCACCCCTTTTTACTTTGGTGTCTGTATTCACACGATCTGTTCTTTATTCGAGGATTTTTCTTTTTATTCCTCTTATTTTCACTTTTTATTCCTTTTTGTTTTTCCCTGATTTTGCCTGGACTGATTCTTTTGATTTTTGTGATTCTTGAAGTCCAACGGGATGCCCTACTTTTGCCTAAGTCACTCGTTTTCAAGTTTTGACTTAGCGGGCTTTCTTTTCTTTTTTTGTTTTGATTCCTTTTTTTTTTTGAACTAATCGTGTGACACAGGTTTGTCTTGACCTGTAAAGGGTTGTGACCGTCTCACTCTTCGGTCGGTAAGGGATAACCATGGATGTAATTGATCCTCGAATAGGACGCTCCTTTTGAAATTTGAACGCACGGTCAAATTAGCTGACACCTACCCCAGGCCGGGTTAATATAGAGGATTTTTCCGTTTTCAGAAAGAAACTCCTGCTTCTAGGCTCAACGGGGTTGACAAGGGATTATCTTCCTTATGTCTCCGGTGTTTGAGGAATTGAAACAATGCCTGTACATCATCAGCAGAGTTTTGTCCCAAAAGCATACAATTGGAAGTTCTGCATCTTTGAACATCATCATCCTCCCTCGGATCCTGCTTAAACAAATGTTAGATACCAATAAAGAAAAGTATGAGTGAACACGACTGGATTTAACCAAAACATACATATTCATTTCATTATCATTATCAATCGAAAGCAGACGAGTTTTACAAATGAGTTTGCACTTTTTAGCAGAAAAGAAACTACAAATGCAAAGAAATGACATGATATAAATGGTCGCCAGCTTTGAGGAACTGGGCCTTCCAAGCTTGATTTACAAATGAGCTAGCCATCTTCAGTATTGCTCATCAAAGTCAGTCTGACACTCATCCGCACAACTGCTCTCGGCGACTTCTTCCATAACCTGGACTGATGAACCCACCTGACTGGACGAAGGAGGATTGTTAATCTGAATACCCTGAGGCGTGAATGAGAACATGTTAGAGTCAAGAAGAGTCTGAATCTTGCTCCTGAGCACCTTACAGTCTTTAGTTGAATGCCCCTGTGCCCCAGCATGATAGTCACAACGGGCGTTGACATCAAAACCTGGTGGGTACGGAAAAGGCACTGGCTTCAATTCCTTCGGCACTATCAATCTACCTCTGATCAAATCCGGCAACATCTGACTATACGACATTGGCAAATGAGTGAAATGCCTCTCTGGCTTCCTTGGTCTTTGTCGGGAGTGTTGACGCTGCTGACGGCGATGTGATCGTTGACTCTGAGGAGGTCTCTGATTTGCAGAAGAATATTGTCCCCAATATGAAGACCCATAAGATTATTGACTCTGAACAGTTGATATGTCTGAACACTGAGAACGAGGTGGTAGAGATTCTTGAACGGAACGATTTTCTTCCTCGAATTCTTCCTGAGAACTAACAACCGATTCATTTTCATTAGCTTGGAAGTTTGAGATGCCTTAGAGCTTTCCACAATTGAGCAATCTCTCAATAGGTTCTCCCACCATCACGAGGTCAGAAAATTTTATTGCCCTATTAACAATCATCTTTCCCAAGTACGGCCCTTGCAAGGTATCCATGAACAAATCAATAAATTCTCTATCCGAAAGTGGCGGTTGAACACGAGCGGCTAACTCTGTCCATCTCTGAGCATACTCTCGGAATGATTCGTTATCTGCTTGAGACAAGTCTTGCAAATGCATTCGACTGGGAGCCATGTCAAGATTATAATCGTACTGCTTCACAAAGGCGTTGGCTAGATCTGACCATGATCGGATGCTACCACTCTGCAACTGCATATACCAATACAAAGATGCCCCACTCAGACTGTCCTGGAAACAGTGAATCATGAGCTTGTCATTGTCGACATGTGAGGTCATTCTTCTGCAGAACATCACCAAATGTAGCTTCGGATAGCTATCTCCTTTGTATTGCTCAAACCTCGGCATTTTAAATTTTGGAGGCATTACCAGGCCAGACACTAAACACATGCTCGAAGCATTCAAATCAAGAGTATCACGCCTCTCCAGGGCTGTAATCTTTTCCTCCAACACACGGTATCTTTCATTATTAATAGATCGTGGATCCTTAGGCTTCATCTTTGGAACTACCCCATGGACATCTGGCATAGAGAAGGCAAAACTCTGATAATCTGTGGCATCAAGAGAAGATGAATGCCCATCTCGGAAGATGGTACGCTCGTGTATAGCATGACTCTCAACCGGGATCTACACAGGCTGAGCTTGAGCAACATTGTTCACCAGAGGTGGAATAACATTCTCATTTCTTTGAACATTGGCCTCTCCCCTTGTCATGACGGCCATAGCTTCCATAAGTTGGTCCAACTGATGCTTCATTAATTCAACATCGGCCCTAGTCACGAACTGATTCTGTTCCCCAGAGTTCATGATTCTTTCAGAAGCTGATTCAGGTCCAATATAAAAGTCGGGAAATCAAACTGCAGTTCAGATAAAGGATGGATGAGCTCACTGGTTCGGCTGGAGAAGGATATGCAAAATGATGCAAGATGCAAATGCAATACAAAGAATGCAATAAGATATGGGATCAAAGCTGAATAATCAGTATGCTGTGTTGATGATTGAAGGAGTTCACGAGTCTGTTCTGAAGAGAATGCCGGAATAACCAGAATAACCAGAATACCGGATGATCAAAATACTAGAATACCAGGATGATAAGTCCACACTGATAGGAAATCCAGAATACTGGGTATGTAGAAGGTCAAGGTTACCTGCAAACCTGTAAACAACCCGCCCCTTCTCACATGTGGTTCCTAGGAAACAAGGCTTGTCAGCTTCGGAGGTTTGAGAAGCGATAGCACATTCATCCCGTAGGATACAATGCTATGCCAATCAAAGAGGTCGTCCACTGACTCACCTTAGAAAATAAAGGTCATCCTATGCAAGTTCCAAAGTGGGTCCTCGGGTGCGAGTGGGTTTGCCACAGAATGTGGTCTGCCACTGTCACCACTAAAGAGAGATGTTTCCACTAAGGTCCTCATGATCGGTCACTAGAGTCGACAGCTCTCTAGATCGACATCCTGGAATACGCAAGATGCGTACGCCATGATGGGTCCCAAGATAGCCTCGTCTAGCTGTGAATTTCGTGATTACCCAACGTACACAGATGGCACATAGGTCCCACTACTCTCCACTCTAAATCTAAGTGTATACTCAAGCCTGTGTACTGGGCTCATCCCTCAGAAATCCCATCCCACCAAACAGACAGAGCAGTGCAACACAGTATACTATATGAAATGTAAATACTAACATGCTGTAAATATGGTACAAGTAATAAAATACAGTAAACAGCAAATACAAGATAACAGTAAACACCCAATGAAAGAAAAGCAAACAAGCGCTAGGATTGACTCGCTTAGGATGGACCAGCAATAGGTCAACCTGTCCCCAGCAAAGTCGCCAGCTGTCGCTCCCGGGATTTTCATCCTAGTACAAACGCGAAAGTGGCACGGAAACAGAGTTGCCAGCAATGTATATTTATCCCAAGAGAGGGAAAGGAAACACCGCATAAACCTGAAGAAAAGGAAAGAGCATGGTCTTGCGACCAAGAGAAAGGGTAAGGGAGTCGGTTACGCGAGAGAAAGGTATTAGCACCCCCACGCGTCCATCGTACCCGATGGGATCCACGCTTGCTTGTCTCGATCAAAGGGTGTAAGAAAAGGATACTAGAAAAGGAACTGCTAACTGGAGAACTAGAAAAGGAAAGGAGAGAAAGAGAAACAAATGTAGGGAAAATAAAAGAAGTGCTCGAATGGGCCCTACCCCACTGCCTACGTATCTCATCGGGAACATGAGAATCAGAGTGACGTAGTTCCCCTCACTAGGGATGGATTGTTTGTGTTTTTTAGGAACGACTAACGTTCTAGCTCAGGTGTTTGCAGGCTCGCTGGTCCGAGTGCGTTACCATCTTGCAAGAGAACGAGTAGAAGCACGTTCGTACGCTGAGAGTGAATGAGTTGAAAAAAGAATTCCAGAAGGAAAGACGTTATTGTTTGTTTTTACCTTTTAAGAGTTTTTTCATTTGTTTGCATATGATAGTGTATCTAAATCTTAGTCATTGGAATGTGTGCATCCTCACATTCCAAGATGGAATGAGTAAGAAAGTACACTAAGGGTGAAGAAGACCCCCACACTTAGTTCCAATTGTCAAGGTTCAAACACACTAGCATACTTATGTTTATTAAGTTTTTTTGTTGATTATGAAATGAAGAAATGTTTTTTTATTTGTATTTTCAACAAGTATTGCATTTAAGTCCCTCATACAAGATTAAATGTTTGACACATTGACCCAAGATGGGTCATATGCTACACATTCTAAGATTATAAGAGAAGACCCCTTATAATCTTTCTTTATACGAAAGACCTAAATGCAATAAGTGTCTACCTTTATTAGATATTTTGGATTTTCTTTGAGACGAGGAGATGAAAGACTCAAAATGAGAGAAAGGTAAAATCTATGTGATCTAAGACTCAATCCTAATTGATTAGTTAAGGGAGTGATCCTAATGGTTTGTGAGGTTCAAAGAGCACTATCCTAAAAAAAAAGAGAAGAACATAAGAATCAACTTACTTCCAAGGTGGAAGTTAAGTTGATCTTAAAAAGGGATGAAGAAAATTCTACACACATAGCATTATGTCATGCTATTCATAAAAGAGAAAGACAAGTAAGAGAGACAACTCAAGTATTAATCAAAATGAATATCAAAAATCAAGATTTAAAATCCATCAAGAATATCCACAAAAATTAAAATGCTAATTTAGCAATATTAAATTCTAGTAAGAAAAGATTAATCTAAGATTAAAAACTAATTCTAAAATTAGCTCTAGTTAATTCTAAACTAAATCTAAAAACAATTAATTCTAAAATTAAACCTAAAATTAAAAGAAAACATTAGAAACTAATTTCTAATTAAAAACTTCTAATATTAATCTAATTAACTCCTAGAGAAATTAATTCTAATATCGAAAATGGGAATTAAGAGTAAATTGATGACATCCGAAAGTTAAAACAAAACTAAACCAAGATTATTTACTAATGGTTCAATTACCAAAATTAATAAAAAACAAGTTTCATAGTGCAATTAGTATCTCAGGGGTGTTAAAAATAAAAGTCAGGCGTGTAAAAAAAAAGAGAACAAGCGCAGGCCTTCAATGCCAGGCCCAACCTTTCCAATCCATGGCCATGGGGGTGCGAGAAAAAGAACAAGAGGTGTGGACATGAAAAGGGACACGGGCTTCTGAAACCCGGCCCAAGACTCTTCAGCATTGAGAAGAACTTGTCTTCTTAAACCCTAGAATATCACAACAACTCAATCTCTTCTTCCTTGCGAGCGCCGTTTCAGCTTCTCCGCCCTCCACCTTCATCTTCATCTCTTCACGCTGCCGGTAGTCCAAACCTCCCTCCGTAAATGCTTTTTTTCTTCTTCCTAAACTAGCCTCCGGCCGTCGTTCACGATGAATCTTCCACGATTCCATCAAACCGGCATCGCCTTCTTCTTTCTCAGATACATCCTCCTTCGACTTGCCTTCTCCGTCTCCGTGGCTTCATCTTATATTCTCCACTCAGTTCAAATCAACGGTGGCTTTCCACACCGCTCAACTTCGCCGGGACCGCAAGGCTTCACCGTGTTGTCGATTACCTCACAAACTGCAATGGCAGTAAATTCCTTCGCGTCATGATCGAACCTCAACACTGTCAATTAAACATTGTGCCGTGAATCCAGATTCTCCGCTGCACCAAGGCCTCTCGCCGGCAGCGGCAGAGCCTTCGCACCTTCAATCGCACAATGAAATCCTCACTCCTACTCTAACTCCCACGAATAGCCACAGAAAAAGGAAAAAAAACCTCACTCGATACATTGCACACATAAAACGGTAGCAATCAACAGATAGAACACAAGCTACGAATCGCTAATCGAAAACAGATCACACAAACAGCTAATCACACATCAAAGTTTGAGAGGAACTCAACGTACCTATCGGAGTCGCTCCGATGGCGCTTCGACGACGATGAAGACGAAGAGAGACTTCAGCCGGACGTGCTATTCCGACGAAAACAACGGTAATGAAGCTTCCACTTCGATTTTCTTGCCTTTTTCTTTTTTCACTACGAGTTTTCCGAAATTGTTATTGATGAGATCGTTGACGCTACTACTGAATTCTTCTCCTTTAATGTTTCATTTCTCCACGAATCGATACGCGATGTTCCTCTGTTGTTGTTGATTCTTGTTTGAATTTCAAACTTCTGATACAAGTTTTGCGGTAGTTTCTGAGATGCTGAAGAACTGATGAATCAGTGAAGGTTTGTGATGGTGATGAAGAGAAATTACTGAAGAATGAAGCAGAAATTCGGTTATGGCAGGTTTTGAAATTGAAAATGGTGAAGAGAAAATTGGAAGAGAATCAAGAATGGTGAAGAGTAAAAAGTTTCAGAATGAAGAAGAGAGCCCTCAAGAGTGAAGAAGAGGTGAATTTATAGAGAAGATTGGAAGGATCTAGAGGAAGAAAGTTGGTTACGGTTTGTAACTGAATTTGGTTAGAGTTTTGTTATTGTTTTTTTTGTTTCTTTTTTTTGTTAGAGTTAGAAGTTGGGAATGGTGTTAGAGAGTTTGAAAAAATGAGTTTTGCTATTGTTATTACTTTGCCTGTTAATTCCTGTTCTTTCATTTTCATGGTTTGCTGTGTATGAAACTCTTTTCTGATATGCACATGCGTTTTCGGTCGTGTACAAAGTCCTTCAGTTTTTTGTAACAGTTGGAGGTGAATTCTTTTTTGCTGCTATGCTTTATTCTTGCTGTAACTTTATCTCCAAGTGAGAAAATGCGAGGATCAATAATATTGAACCACATGCTTCACCTAAGTTCGTGACCCTCAAACCGTACACAGTGTAATGGATAGATATGGAAAGCAGGGCTGTAACATTACTGCTTTGAATATAGTTGCATTATCTGAACAATTGGAGCCGTGAGTTTCGTATCTGTAGTATCAAAATCCCCATCTCTTTCACGGTATTCTTGACAAATGGCTCACATATGGCAGCAACAAAATCCTCACACGGTAGTTCCGACAAATTATGCTTTGATCTTAAGGTCCTGCGGTAGCCACAAGCGTGCTTGACAATGGTACCTTCCTTATAATGGTCCTCAAAAGAAGTCTCACCTCTTTCTTTTACATGTGGACTACAAACTAATTTCATATCTCAAGCAATTGCCTTCTTCAGCCTCTCTTCACTTGAAATTCCGGGTAATTGAATTGGTTAATCAAAAAATCGATTTGAAACACGAGTTTTGGATTTAAATTGAACAATGGATAGGAAATGGTTACGAACTTTTGTGATTTGAAATGGTCATGATTTGTTTGGAAAAGGATTTGAAAATGGATATGAACAGTAAGCATGGATATTTGAAATTGAAGTGGCTTTATGAAAGTGGATAAAAATGATTTAAGATGTGGATTTAATCGAATTTGAAAAGAGTAAAAAAAAATGGATTTGAATATGGGTTGACATGAACTTAAAATGGGTATGGTCATGAAAGCAGGTGGATATCCAAATGGATATTTATAAAATGAATTGCAATGGATGTAAATTCTAAACAAAATGGACATGGACACTAATTTGTCTAGAAGATGAATTTACGGGTAGAAATGATGGATAATGAAGTGTGAATTCCAAGAGATCCACATGACCAGTTTTAACATGTTTAATTCCCCCCCAAATTCCAAATCCAAAGCAAACTCGCATTCTCAACCAATCTCCAACTTCAATCAATAAACTTTGCTAACCATGAATACCAATACGCATTTGTCAGGCAACCTTAACCTCCGTCTCTAATTGATGAATATCAACCAAGTGACACAGAAGATAAGAAACCATGATCCCACGCCTCAGGAACACATGCAAATGAATGAATATGAATTATAACCTAATGGAAATGCAGATGATTGCGAGACACAAGCCAGAAAAAGGTAGGGCAAATTTTGGGGTGCTACACCTGGCAAGTGCTATTTTTGAGCCTGATTAGGTCGCCAAACCCAGATTGAGCGTGCATTTATTTTGCACTGTGTCTCGCAGGAAGAATCTTTGCAGATCCTCATTGAAAACAAAATCCTCTCTCCAACAGGGTTGTTATAACACCTCCTTAGAATCCATACCCAACAACAAGTGGCAGTCTCTTCTGAGAAGCTTATCTATCTCTGGTGTTATTCGACTTTCTGCAATTACAATTAGTATTCCCCTAGAAGTTTATCAGAAGGATTTTGTTGAAGATCTTACACATGGTTTCTCTTTATATGAGTTACCCTTTTTACAAAGATTTTATTGCAAGTGATGATTCCTCATTAGGTCATTTATCCAGTTTGCTTCTATCAAATGGCATCTCTATGAGAAGTTAATGAAAACTTTGATGTTTTCTCTTTATTTGAGGCAACCAAACTGTATCTCTTTTGTGAGATCCCCAGTAAGCTTGTCGAGGCTTTGTACATATCCAAATGAAGTGGATGTGTGTTTCACAGTGAATTCCTGGATACCATTTTTCCCGGTGATATCTTATAACTCTTTTACTCCCCAAATGAAGTGGAGGTGTTTACCTATTTCCCATTGGAGACCATATTTTGGTTCTACTTTCAATGAGGACGTTTTCTTTGGTCCAATCCTAAGACTTTGAGGTTTGTGTCTTGTTTTGTCCTAGAGTGTCAGCCAATTATATTTGAACTTGTTGATCCACGACTCTGGATATTTCCCCAGTGGAGACCGTACTTTTGGTTCAATCTTCATTGAGGATCCTTTTCTTTTCTGGGATGTCATCTGGTCACATTTGAACTTGATGATCAATCATTCTAGATGCCTTTATTGGAGCCTAATTTTTGGTTCTACTTCCAGTGAGGTTGTTTATCTTTTCTTCTAAGGTGGCAACTGGTCATACTAGAACCTGTTATTCCATCACTTTAGATGTCTTGTTGTATTTCCCTAGTGGAGACCGTACTTTCGGTTCAATCTTCATTGAGGACCCTTTTCTTTCTGGGATGTCATCAGGTCAAATATGAACCTAAAGTTCAGTGATTGCTGGCATTGTTTGAAACTTAGGTTAAATATGAACCTAAAGTCCAGTGATTGCTGGAATTGTTTGAAAATTAGGTCAAATATGAACCTAAAGTCTAGTGATTACTGGCATTGTTTGAAAATCAGGTCAAATATGAACCTAAAGTCTAGTGATTGCTGGCATTGTTTGAAATTTAGGTCAAATATGAACCTAAAGTCCAGTGATTGCTGGCATTGTTTGAAAATCAAGTCAAATATGAACCTAAAGTCCAGTATTGACTAGCATCGTTTTTACATCGGTCATTATCGGTATCGTACAAGTCCAGTGTTCAGTGGCATGTTTCTTTGTCTCAAGTCCAGTATTGAATGGCAACGTTTTTACATCGGTCATTATCGGTATCGTACAAGTCCAATGTTCACTATAGCATGTTTCTTTGTCTCAAGTCCAGTATTGACTGGCATCGTTTTTACATTGATCATTATCGACATCGTATAAGTCCAGTGTTCACTGGCATGTTTGTTCCTCCTATCATTATTGTTACCCTAAGTCCAGTGTTTACTGGCGTCGTTGTAAATGTTGATAGCGTGAGTCCAGTGTTTACTGGTGTGTTATTTTTGAGTTCGATCATTATTGGCACTTTAGTCTATCCCCAGCGGAGGTTTGGTCATTACCAATATCCCTTTGAAAGTCCTTTTGATTATCATCATTTGGCGCACGCTGAGTTTGTGTTTGTCTCTGTCTTTTCTGGCTTTTCTTGAAGATCCCGTTTGAACTCTTCAGTATAAGAAATCCCCAGAAAATCTTTTTTTAGGGTGTATATCCTTTGTTCAAATTGGTCCCCAGTGGAGATCATGTCTTCTTTCTGGATTCATCCCCAGTAAAGAGTTTGTCTCCTTTGCCTGCTATCCCCAATGTCGTCCGGTCATATATGAACCTGTCGTCCATTTCCCTGGATCTTTCCCCAGTGTAGAACATCTTTCTGACTTCTATCTCCAGTGAGGACCTTTGGGGTTCCCTCATTTTTGTTTTCTTATCCCCAGTGTTTTCTTAGTCACTCCCCAGTGAGTCTCTTTTATTGGTTGTTAACTTGCATCCCTGGTAAGTCTTGCTTGTGGATACTGAACCTTTGTCCCTCCCCAGTGAGGTTCGCCTGTGGGTGTTTGATCTTTGTCTTTGGTGTCTTATTTTGTCTACATTTTTGCACCATCATGTCACCATATCTGAAGGTGTGAGAAAGACACAAGAAGGGGGGGGGTGAATTGTGTATTCACTCTTTGATAAATTTTCGCTTCTTATTGTTAAGGCGCTGAGAGAACATCAGAGTTCGTTGAGAGACTCTGACTTGCGAAGGAACATTCAGACTTGGCAATGCTTAAAGCATGAGAACCAATAAGAGTCTGAACGATATATGCTACATTCAGTACTTGCAGAGCGAAAGCTTATTAGAGTTAAGCTACAAGGTTTGACTTGCTCATGAAAGGTTATGATACTCAATACAGAAACATAAACAATAACATAAAGCATAGCAAGAGTAAAGAACACACGATATATCCTGGTTCACCACAAGGCTAATCAAGTCCACCCTCCTCAGGTGATTTCGCCTTAAACACAAGGACTTAATCCACTATAATCAATCTCGATTATAGATGCATGGGCAACAGCCGGTGACTAACAACCTGCACAACCGCAGCTGTGACTAACACACAATGAACTGTTCAGGGATTCAACTTAATGAATATAACGAACATTGACCTGTAGGTTCCAATCTCGCAAGATCTACTGCTAGAATTTCACAGCTAAATGTTCAGGGATTCATCACAATGAATATAACGTTTACTGACCCTATTCCAGGATTTACCACAATGACATCTCGCCATTGTCTTCTCAAGTCTCCAGTCACACAGACCACTTGAGGAATCCTAATTCACATAGAATTAGTTAAACAGGAGATTACAATGATGCTTCTTAACAAGAAGATAACTCCTAAGTTTAAGTACAAAAGAACACTCAAGTGTTCAAGCAAGATGTGAGCATCAGCTCCTTGCTATCTTAAGAAACTACAAAGATGTATGTTGATTTGACAATTGTTGACATCTTGTAGATCTTCTTTTTCTTCTCCTTCTTGGTTGAGCAAGCTTTGAGCAATAACTCCTTGCTTCGGATCTTTAATTTAGCTCAGACGAGAAGGTGGTTGATGACTTGACTGATTTACAATGTTGTCTTCTTCATCAACAGCTTCTGTACCAATTAATTGTTGTTGTGTTGATTTATGATCTTTGAGCTTCAACAACAATTGACATGTGTAAATGGTGATAACTTTGAATGTTTAAGTGTTACAACAAGAACTCATCGTTGTTGCTATCTTCACACAATGACTTGGTCGATTCTTTTGTGATTGATTCAATTTTCAGGATTAATGTTATTAACACAATCGACACCCAGAAGCGAGAACTTCTTTCTTTAAATAGCCCAGTAAAATGTAGCCGTTTGAAATACTATTGGCTATTAGAAAAGAGACGGTGTGTAATGATTACAGCTGTACTGGCACATCTCCTTTTTGCTGTGGAGGAAGTGACATGATATATCTTCTTGGGCGCAGTGCACAGTCTTTCACAACGGTAACATTTGTTTTCAAAACTTTAGAGGCTTCTGATGGTAATTGATTGAAGCATGAGTAGAGACCTCTTAACAGGATATCTGAAACTCCAAGTCTTCAGTCTTTTGAAGTCGTCCATTAGGAATCAACCTTCTAAACTTCAACACTTGTCTTTAAATCCATTATCCTTTACTGCTTCAAGTCTTTTGAAACTTCAGAGCCTGTCCTTTAGGAATCTGTCTTCAGAATCTTCAGCACTTGACCTTTGGAACCATAATCCTCATAACACATGAGTCTTCAGAGTCTTTCTGCACTTGGTCTTCAGAGCCTTCAGCCTTTAGAACTTCAAGTCATGAGAGTCTTCAGCACTTCGGTCCTCTAAAGGATTATCTTCTTCAGAAGCTTCGCAATCTTCAGAATCACAACCACTTTCAGAGAGCATCCACAGGAGCATTGCAACATCAATATCGACATCCTTGGATCTGACTGATCATGATCAGATATAGAAGCATACTTGCTTCTTGCAACTTGTGTCACACATAGTAACTTCGCATATTATCAATTACGCTCATTTGGCTGGTGCTTTGTTGGATCTAATATCTTTTGTAATTATGATCTGCACACAACACACATTAGCACATAAAATGGTTCTTTCTAAAATACCATTGTTATCATCAAAACATAGAGACGACTTGTAGAGACAACTCTTGCTCTAACATTCTCCCCCTTTTTGATGATGACAAAACCATGTATTTTGATTGAACATTTTAGACAAGGTAATCACCAAAACTAAACAGATTCAGAGTCCGGAACAACAGCTCCCCTTGAATGTGTTATCCTCAAAATTTTATCAATGATCATCTAGAATCTCATATGATCCAAAGACTCACAAAATAACAATTTGAGTTGCCAGAACAAAGAATAGAAAAGGAATACTTCTCTATCTCGTCTTTAAGGAAACAAAAGTCTTCAGCATCTGGACTAGTTCATCAGAACTTCCATCTTCAGATCTTTAGAACTTAGTTCTTTTTAACGTCGTATCAGAGCTCATAATCTTCAGATACACCTGAAGCATTTCTACTTTTCAGCAGAATCATTTAAGCACAGAAATAGAACAGTTCTCATCTAATAACATAGCCACGCTATTTATCCAAAACAGACACTGTCTTAAGAAAATCCCCCTGAGTTTCAGACTGATGAAGATTATAGAATTTAACAATCGAATCTTCTGGGTAGTCTCCCCTTAATTTCCATAAGTCAGATATTGGGATCTTCAGAACGTAGTTCAGAAATATTAAATTTTTAATCACCAATATAGATCATGACTTTTTCAGAGTTTGACTTTGAACACAGGCCTTCATCTCAGAACCTTGTTACTGTCAAGACTCAGTGGTTCACCAAAGCTTGATTTTTGATCAGATACCAATAGAAGGTTAATTTAGTGATCAATCAATTCTTGATTCTAAATTTGGTACACGTGTGATCTGACTCTTTGTTTGATACCAAAGTATGTGTTGAGTCTGATACCAGTTGATGGTATTCTTCTTACCAATTGAAAGGTATTTCCTTAGTGTGCTGAAATTGATACCAATGAAGGTATATGAAAACATTTCACATCTTAGCTCTGATTGATATCACTACAAATTGAGTCTGATACCAATCTTGATATACTGAATCTGATTTCCAAGTGTAGATTTAGTCAGATACCAAATCATTTCTTTTCAATTGGATTCTTGGTTAAAATCAGAACTTCTCTTTCTTGGATCTCCAATCCAGATTTTCAGACAGTCTTTGACTTCTGATTTGCTTAGTTCTTCTGAGGAGCATCTTGAGATGTAGACTTTGTCTTGACTGTTTTCATAGTTTTCCTTCTTCTGATTCTTATGTTCTGAAATCATATTCTTAGACAGCTTACAACTTCTGAACAAAATGAAACGAGACTCACGATAACTTTGACTTTCAGACAGTTCTCAACTTCTGAACAGTACTGGGTAGATCTGATTCTGAACACATGTTAACGAAGTGTACAACCTCAATAATATGAGCAAACAGTTCACAAGAACTTTAACAAAGTTATTCTTTCTTAACCTGTTCTAAGAATGCCTAGTGAACTTGTTCAGAGTTCCTCGGTTAAACATCAAACAACAAACATTAGTAGCAAAACGTACTTTTCATTATTGATTTACTTGTTTGAGTTTTGCATTCTATGTCTATCAAAATCATATTTCTATTTCTCCCCCTTTTTGACATCATTAAAAAGTTTAGAGCATATAAGCATTTAGAACATGACCAATATGATAATGAACAAAAGATTCAAATGATATTTCATTTATATCAAACCATAGATTAATCATTAATCCGTAGTAGTTCAGAGCGATCAAAATATAGACCTAATGAAAATAGGTTCCTGGGGGTTAGTCTAAGAGGTGCCTAATGATAATGAGGAGGATGAGGACGAGTTTTCAGACTTATCAGTTTTTAAGGCATGCAACTGTTTAAGCATTTTAAGTGTTATGAATATGAAAATGAGCAATCATTCAGAAATCATCCTTGAGCATTCTCATTGATTAATTGATTTGGAATTATACAGGGAGCAGAGAATGAGATAGGAATATTAACACAAAGCAACACAAACGATAATTATATCAACAAAACATAACAACAACTGGAAAGACATCAAGATTAAAGCTTAATCATCAAAGTCTTCAACATTGTCCACTCTTTCACATCTTGTTTCCGCAACTGAAGGTTGTGGTCCAAGTATGCTTAACAAACCCCAGAATTTTTCTTTCAGCATTATCTCAGATAGTATCCTACCATAAGGAACATAAGAGTTCATCTGAGTTCTTGACACTCTAATGGAGTGTTTCAGGTGATTGAAAATGGTTTTGGGAAGGTTGATCCTAAAGTGATGTGACAGGAGGAAGACAAAGACTCTGTAATCATGGGACATCGTGCCTCTTGCAGTTACACGAGGGCGAAGGTTAGTTAGAGAGAATCTGAACCATGTTCTAGGAGAAGGAAGAAGCTTCTCGGGGTTGTTTGGTTCATAGGGAACTGAATCTTCAAATAAAATCTTGCATCTTTCTACCAAGCCTAAATCAGACTGGAAGTCATCAGTAGTGACTCCAGAAGCTACGCATTTAGTGATCTTCTCTAATGAGGAAATAGAGATAGAAATTGGGAGTTGATAAACTTCAGACCAGATGGTATTTCCATCATTACTAATTCTGGAAAATTTCCAGAATTCCTTCACAAGAACTGGAAAGATATGACTGTTTAGCAAGGAATAGTAACCATGCCAAGATTGGATCTGCATACTCCTTATAATTTCCAGACCATCATTTTGGAGTCGAGCTAGATTTGATCTTTTCTCTGGGATAACTTCTAGGGTTCCTACGTTTCCTCTAAATGTTGGGGAGGCCATTGTTTTAGCACACAGAAGGTTTTAAATAAATATCAGTTTAAGGTTGAAGTGTCGGTTCCTAGTATTTATAGGTGAGTGAAAGTGAAGAGTGATGAGTGAATTGGTACCAAAGATTTGTGTTTATTTTTTCCTAGGTTGGTTAGGATTGCTTAGGGTGTGCTATAGGAACATGGGAAACTAAAATGAGCAGTTTATCATTTAATGAGAGAATATCTAGCGATCTTGGATCATAACTGCTTTTGACGTAGCAAATCAATTTTAATGATGATGGTTTCTTGAGCCACACAAAAATGTATATATATCAACTGCTTTTCATGAATGTTAGATTCTTTTAATTTCAATCTTAACTCGTGATGAACATGAGAATTATGTATTTTTATTTAATGGAAAGGAAAAATTCTTCATGTATTAGAACAGTTCACATATACGTTTTTAGCTATTCCTCATACTCAAGTAATTTAAGGACAAGGCTAAAATGAGTACAATAACTTAGAACAGATGCGATTTGAACTGCTACATAAGAAGGACATGCACCCAATAGACATGGTTAAACAAATATAAGTCTAGTTTTTCTAGTTGTTGAAGATTTCACAGTTAGTCTTCAACAAGCAGTTTTCTGGAAGGCTTCAGGACCATCTTCTGTAATTTTCTCTTTGATCATGTTCCCAAAACCTTCTCTGAAGAAAATCTCAGATAAAACTCTTGCATAAGGAATGTAAGACTTTGTGAGGTTTCTGGACACATAGATGGAGTTCCAGAGACAGTTGAAGATAATGTGTGGTAGGTTTATCTGAAAATCATTCATCAGTAAATGAATGAATTGGTGGTCATGAAATCTTAGGATGTCATGGTATTCACCTCTGGGAAGAAAATTTGACACAACTAGTTTGTACCATGCTTTGGGAATGGGTAGGACGTTTTCAGGATTGGATGGTTCATATCCGGTTGAAAGGTTATGAAGGAAGGCAAATCTTCTAGCAACAAACAATTTGTTTAGGTCACAGTCAACAGTGATTCCAACATTCTCACATCCAGTTGCTAAAATGACTGAGAAGGGAGAGATAGTGATGGGGATTTCAAGGACAAAAGAGGTGATATGTCCAGTTTGATGATTAAGGAAGGCATGCTTCTAAAAATCCTTTACTAGGTTTACGTAGATGGGTTTTTCTAGCATAGTTGAGTATCTAGTCCAATGTTAAGTGTAAAACACATCAGCTATACTGCTAGCAATATTACTCGAAAGAGGAGGGGTATTGATTACAAATTGTTTTTAAGGAATGATCTCAACGAGATCTTGATCTCCAAGAAAGGTTAGTGGAGGCATGATGGTGGATAGACAACAGAGTCTTGATACTTAAGATTTGATGATAGATGGACTTGAGTATGCAATTTGTTTGATAGAGACAAGTGATTTATATACATATAACTGGGTAGGATGAGTTGTTCCTAGCCTAGGGATGACGTAGATTAAGTACATATCACTTGACTGGAGCTTTTGATTCAATGATGTGACCAGTATTTATGCAGAGAGATATAGTATTTAGATTATGGATAAGATCTTGGAAGTGTTATCAAGGCAAAAACTGTCATAAACTGGAGTTACTTACTTCAGACGGAAAGTCTTTAGTATGTTTTTAATAGGACCTATGTTCTTAGGGATATATCATGATTACTCAAGATATATAAATATGACAGATGTTATAGTGAGTGAACACATTATCCAGAGATCTGATCAAAAGATTTTTTCTTGGAAAGAGAGAATCTCATTAATGTTTTTACCTACCAGATATTTTTAGTTATAATCAATAATTGATAAGGAGAGTCGTACCTTAGAGAATCTGAAGTTCTTTCCAATCTGACTCTGAGCTTCTGATCAACATCTTTCATCTTCTGCTTTCTCCAGTTAACAGAACTCAATCATCTGATTTAATTCAATCAAGACTTAGACTAAATTCCTGATGAATCATTGGATTTCTTCTTTCAGTTTTTTGCAAAGCTCTTCTAGAAAACAATATTCAGTTCTTCATTGAATCTTTTAACTTCTTGATTAGTTAAGATTCAGATGTTGAATCATTTCTAAGAGTTTGAATTCTTCCGATTTCTGACTTCTTTTGCAGACTTCGTTCTGAAGTTCAAAACTATAGAACAACATTCTTTCTTCTTAACATGAAGAAATTCTTAATGAGCTTTAAACGAGAAAGTCAAGGGTGGACCTAATCCGTTTCTTGAAAACATCTCAAAAACTCATAAAGAAATAATCTTCAGCAAACAAGATTTCTTGTTTTCTGATGATTCAACCTTGAGCGAATACTTGGTTTATCCTCACGTATTTTCTAAGATAAGCATTCAACAGATATTACTACTTATATGATGAGTCTATCTTATCAGCTAATTCTCCAATTTTCAATAATTCAGTTGTTTGACAACTGCTAAACTTCCAGAATCAGTGACTTGCTCAAGCAATCTGATTGATTTCAATTTTGTACACAGCCATCTTCTGAACTGTCACAGAAATTGTAAGTTTATTGAAATCTCACCCAGAGTATTTCTACACACCATAGCTGGATCTTTTTCTGACACTATTAAGTGTTTGATATCCATTAATAACAGAACCGGAGCTCTGATACCAATTAAAGGTGCGAGAAAGACACAAGAAAGGGAAGTTTGAATTGTGTATTCACTCTTTGATAAAATTTCGCTTCTTATTGTTAAGGCGCTAAGAGAACATCAGAGTTTGTTGAGAGACTCTGACTTGCGAAGGAACATTCAGACTTGGCAATGCTTAAAGCATGAGAACCAATAAGAGTCTGAACGCTATATGCTACATTCAGTACTTGCAGAACGGAAGCTTATTAGAGTTAAGCTGCAAGGTTCTGACTTGCTCATGAAAGGTTCTGATACTCAATACAGAAACATAAATAATAACATAAAGCATAGCAAGAGTAAAGAACACACGATATATCCTGGTTCACCAGAAGGCTAATCCAGTCCACCCTCCTCAGGTGATTTCGCCTTGAACACAAGGACTTAATCCACTATAATTAATCTCGATTACAGATGCACGGGCAATAGCCGGTGACTAACAACCTGCACAACCTCAGCTGTGACTAACACACATTGAATCGTTCAGGGATTCAACTTAATGAATATAATGAACATTGACCTGCAGGTTCCAATCTCGTAAGATCTATTACTAAGATTTCACAGCTAAACGTTCAGGGATTCATCACAATGAATATAACGTTTTCTGACCCTATTCCAGGATTTACCACAATGACATCTCGCCATTGTCTTCTCAAGTCTCCAGTCATACAGACCACTTGAGGAATCCTAATTCACATAAAATTAGTTAAACAGGAGATTACAATGATGCTTCTTAACAAACAAATAACTCCTAAGTTTAAGTACAAAAGAACACTCAAGTGTTCAAGCAAGATGTGAGCATCAGCTCCTTGCTATCTTAAGAAACTACAAAAATGTATGTTAATTTGACAATTGTTGACATCTTGTAGATCTTCTTATTCTTCGCCTTATTGGTTGAGCAAGCTTTGAGCAATAACTCCTTGCTTCGGATCTTCAATTTAGCTCAGACGAGAAGGTGGTTGATGACTTGACTGATTTGCAATGTTGTCTTCTTCATCAACAGCTTCTGTACCAATTAATTATTGTTGTGTTAATTTCTTATCTTTGAGCTTCAACAACAATTGACATGTGTAAATGGTGATAACTTTGAATGTTTAAGTGTTACAACAAGAACTCATCGTTGTTGCTATCTTCACACAATGACTTGGTCGATTCTTTTGTGATTGATTCAATTTTCAGGATTAATGTTATCAACACAATCGACACCCAGAAGGGAGAACTTTTTTCTTTAAATAGCCCAGTAAAATATAGCCGTTTGAAATACTGTTGGCTGTTAGAAAATAGACGTTGTGTAATGATTATAGCTGTACTGACACATCTCCTTTTTGCTGTGGAGGAAGTGACATGATATATCTTCTTGGGCGCAGTGCACAGTCTTTCACACCGGTAACATTTGTCTTCAAAACTTCAGAGGCTTATGATGGTAATGATTGAAGCATGAGTAGAGACTTCTTAACAGGATATCTGAAACTCCAAGTCTTCAATCTTTTGAAGTCATCCATTAGGAATCAACCTTCAGAACTTCAGCACTTGTCTTTGAATCCATTATCCTTTACTGCTTCAAGTCTTTTGAAACTTCAGAGCTTGTCCATTTGGAATCTGTCTTCAGAATCTTCAGCACTTGACCTTTGGAACCATAATCCTCAGAACTCATGAGTCTTCAGAGTCTTTCTGCACTTGGTCTTTAGAGCCTTCAGCCTTCAGAACTTCAAGTCATGAGAGTTTTCAGAACTTCGGTTCTCTATAGGATTATCTTCTTCAGAAGCTTCGCAATCTTCAGAATCACAACCACTTTCAGAGAGCATCTGTAGCGAGCGATTTTGGATGTGGTTGCGAAGCACTATCGCTCTTTGGTACCTACAGCTTGATTCATTTTTTATCCTTTTAAAGCTGATGAAGGAAGGGAAATAGATGTCTCAAATTAACCCTGCTTGCAAACTGAGGTTAAACAGTCAAAACTGTTGGTTTACAGATGCTACAAAGATTCAGGGTCTCTATTAGGTTTATTTTTTTAAAAGTGGTGTTCGGTTAATTGGTGGGAGGTTAAGATGTTAGGACGGATATATGAAAGTATGGGATTTTGGGTTTTTTGTTTAGTGTGCTCGCCAAGATTTTTCTTTCAATCTTATGCCTACGTATTCCCGTTTACCGAAACAGGGAAATCAGAGCGTTTGTAGTTCCTCCTATTCTATGGGAGGAAATTGTGTTTTGGTGTCTTGTTCAAAGCCCAAGACGTGAAGCTAGGTGGTTTGTATCTTGTTCAAAGCCCAAGATGTGAAGCTGAAAAGTCTATTTGTATCTTGTTCAAAGCCCAAGATGTGAAACTGAAGGTCCTGACTTTAGAGAGAATTTGTCATCTCTAAAGAAGGGTTTGTATGTCACAACTGTTTATAAAGGAGAATTACTTTAACCGGGATGTGTGAATCCAGCAATGCCATAATTTCCTTTATAGGAGATTTTTAACCTGAAGAAGAAGACTTTAACTCAGTGTAGAGCAATGCCATCTTTCCTTAGGAATTTCTCATGCTAAAAGAGGGACAGTGGCATGGATGTAAATGATCCAGAGGCTTGCCGCTTACAGCGATGAGATGAAGGGGAAGGAGTTTTTGATGTTTGTGTACTGTGAGCGAGGCACAACTTTGATCCTAAAAGGTTGATTGGATCAACCAGTGGTTTTCTTATACAAAGCCTAAGAGAAGGCTATGGGTTTTCCTTATACAAAGCCTAAGAGGAGGCTAATATATGTCTCGTACAAAGCCCGAGAGAGAGGCTAAAAGGGGTTGGTCCTACAAGAGGATCTTTTATACTCAACAAGAGAGTGTTTTTGTATCTCGTACAAAGCCTGAGATGGAGGCTAAAATTTGTTTAGCTCAATAAGAACCTTTTTGTATCTCGTATAAAGCCCGAGATGGAGGCGAAAGGGGTGATTGACCCAACGAGGGAGTCTCTTATGTGTCTCGTACAAAGCCCGAGAGAGAGGCTAAACGTTTGCTTTGCTGGGAAGAATCATTGTACAAAGCCCAAGAGGAGGCTATTGTAACTGTTTCAGTTGAGTGACACATCCAGTATACTGATTTTAAAGAGAAAATCAGTTCTTATATGAGTAACACTGTACTCAAGGATTTGATTCAGGGATATTTCCTTTTCTTTGAGGAAACGGGAAATCCAAAGGGTATTGAGACTGTCCGAGTCCACGAGTTTCCTTCCTATTTAACGAAGGGGTCACTTGAGAATGTCTTTGTGACTCAAGGATATTAGACTGTCCGTGTCTAGAGTTTCATCTTTTGTACTATGCTTTGAGAAATAGTAGTAGACTTTTTGAAAGGATTGTTCTATGAAGATTACTAGGTTCTATTCCTATACCTCTAGGAGGTCTTCGGGATAATTTGTACGAAGCCCAAGAGGAGGCTGGAAGCTTTTAAGAAGCCGGCGGGTCCTTGTACTATGCCAAAGAGGAGGCTATCATTCTCGGAGGAAGAGATCATTATATGAAGCCTAAGAGGAGGCTGTGAATACTTCTAAGAAGTCGATGGGTCCTTGTACTAAGCCCAAGAGGAGGTGGGGATGCTTTTAGGAAGCATGGGGGTCCTTGTACGATGCCCAAGAGGAGGCCGATGCTTTTAAGAAGCCCGTGGGTCCCCAAACCCCGAGAAATTCAAGACAGGCTATTCACAAGGAATAGATCAAGCCAGGAAAGTTTGAGAATTTGGAAGAAACTCAAAGATGCCATTCATGGAGAATACATTCATCTCTGGGAGTAGAGTTTCTTGACAATTCCTAATGAGGACAGCTGAAGAGAAGACTGTATCTGGTGATCCTATTGGGGATCTAGCTGTCTATTTCTACGAATAAACGAAAAGGCGTTACCTAGTTCTAGACATAGTTGCCGGGGAAACTCTAAATATCTATACTATCATTACACAGTTGATATGAGTTTATGAAAGAAGACTTACAGCGAAACAGCCCCACAATACAGTTATATGTATATGAAAGCGGTAAATGAAAGCGTATAAACACTTACTCGGTTGTAGAGCTTCCATGCTGTTTGGTTAGTTGTTCAACAAAGACAGATTGAAAACAACAGTATATTCAAAATCAAAGGAGAAAGTGCTTTGAAAAAGAAAGGTTTGGGGCTTACAGCTCAAGGAGAGGCCCAGGGTTATACCAGTGATTGCACTGTTGAATTTGTACAGAGGGATTTATACAAGTGACTGTGGCCCCAAAAAGGTTTTCTGTACAAAAGGATGGGTCTTACACTCTCTCAAGAGGCCCAAAAAGTTTTTTGAAAATGATTTGTGAGGGTTGAATTAATCAAAAACCCTAATTTATTTCCAAAATGTATTTTAATTGAATAAAAATTCAATTAAAATGATAAAAAATTGTTTAACATGTGGGAAACAAATTATGATCTTGGATTAATGCTTCAAAAATCAAGTATTGACCTACAAAATAATTAGAAGTCATTAATCTTTACAAAATCAAGAGGGAAAAAATATTTTAAATGTCAAAAATAATTAAAATATTAATTCTTTGCAAAAAAATATCAATTATATGAAATAAATAATATTTTTGGGATTTTTTGGAAAAATAAAATATTTCAACATTTTTGTGAATTATTAAAAAAATAATCAACTCAAAATCATTAAAACTCAGAGAGAAATTAATTTTTGAATCAATTAAATAAAAATCACAAAATTCAAATATTCAAATGTTGGAAAATGGCGCCAAGAACAAGGGCAAGAACACGCGCGTGTTCTGAGTTTCCCAGATTTGAATTTTCTATCCAATCTCACTGAATACTTAATCATATCATGCAATCCACATACCAATAAACTCGTTTCAACCTCACGATCATGTCTATGATAATTAATTTCATTTAAATTAAACATAAAACAAGAAATCATGAACAATCCTCAAGAACCCTAGATTCTGCATGAAGGCTGGGATTTTTGGTACACGATTCAAACAATGCAATTAATTGAGGGGAAACATTCCATGCATGATTATGAACATATGGCCAAATTATTGTGCAGCAAAAATTGAATGGATTGAGAGATGACCAAGTTTAGGCTTACCTCTAGGTCGTGACAGCAAGAGCAAATTGATTTCTGAGTTGGAGGTGTTACAGATGAGTTGTGATGATCTGAACAGTTTCCCTACACCCTATGGAGTGTGTTTGAATGCATGGACTTGATTGAAATTAGCTGGATCACTTCATGGCATCTCAACTGCAACTTGGTTAAAACCTTGAGCAATTGACTGGTGATTCTGAGAAATCAGTGTTCCAGTTGTTGTTTAAGTGTTTGATCAGCTCATATGTGATGTATATGAGCTATGAGATATGGCACAGGCTGCTGGTTCCCTTGGTCTTGGATAAGTCTTGACTGAATTCAGTTGCTAAGAGCTCAGTCCATGCCACCTTGATGCTTCCATTGAATGCTCCAATCCAAAATTGGAGTCTTGTCCCTATTTTGGCAATTCTAGGTTCAACATGCTATTTCTTGTTCCAAAGACTTTGGAGGCTTGGCTCAATGATTGTCCCCTTTAGATTCAATCCTCAGAGGTGTCCAAGTGGATAGGAGTGTTTGGATTTGGCTGATTTTGGCAAATCGACCAAAAGTACAAAAATCTGCCTTGCCTTGGCAGATTTCAGCAAGGCATCTTGCCAATGTCATATCTCATACCTCAAATTGAATTTGGTAATGTTCTTGGCCATTTTGGAAATCCCTTACAAGATACAACAACTGTTTGAACATGTTTGGTTTTGATATCTTTTGAATCCAAGTGAAAAATCCCCCTACATTTGGAAAAAAGTAAAGGCAGATTCTGACTTAGTGAAATTTTCACTAAGTGTTGGAACAAAGTGACTTTTCTTGATTTTGATCACTCCATAACTCAAAATCCATGAGGAATTTGGACATAGGTCAGTATGAAGCTTTTGTAGAGGGCAATGTGAGCTCCAAATCAAGATTTGAATGGGGAACAATGGCCTTGTGGTTTAGGAGTTATGGTCCTCCAAAGTTGGCACATTAGTGTCACTTTTTCCATAACTTAGAAATTTTTCTAAGTTTTTATGGTTACCCCTTTTACAAGTTATCCCACTTTCTTTGATTTTCTTGATGAATGATGATTCAAATCATACATTAACATCATTTTAGGGTTAAAAAACCATTTTGGTGAAAAATCTCAAAAAGTCAAAGTTGACTTTGTGCACAATTGACTTTTTATCAGATCAATTCCAAACTAAGCAATTCTTCAGGAAATCATACCCTTGACCTAAATCAAACTTGATGGACATGTTCCATGGGTGTCATAGGGTATATTGAATCATTTCTTAGGGTTTGAGAGCATGTCCTGGTCAAAAGTCAAAGTTACAGTTGACTTTCCTCGCGAAACCCTAATTGTGGTGCAGATGAAATTGAGACTTGTTGCTCAAGCTTCTTGGATTAATCCATTGTTGCAAATGGATCAATATAGTATATTAGAGACCCTCAAATCATGTCTTGAGGTCTTGGCTCATGATTTGTCCCAAAAGTCAACTTAGGGGTGAATTAGGTCAAGAAACCCTAATTCACGATTTTTGATGAATGCATCCCCTGAGGTCAAATTGACTTGATGATTGGGTCTATGAGGTTCCATGGAGTATATTAGGTTATGCTTTGGATCATTGGCTTGTGCCCAGATGAAAAATTTCCATCTGGAGGCCCTGGTCGACCAAAACCCTAATTTGGTGACATTATTGATCTTGAGACTTGATCCACCTAGAAGGGAGCAGCCTTGTGCTTAATCCTTGAAGTGGGAGTCCTTTTGATCCATTGTGGATATTTTAGAGGCTAGAAAAGTTAAGATCAAGTCATTCCTTGACTGATCCTTTATCTAAGGCTCTGAGAGGGCTTAAAACCCTAATTTTGATTGTAGTGAATGCTCAACAACCCTTGAGGCATTTGATGAGGCATGATGGTTCATCCATATTGTGTTGATGATTGACACAATGATGGGAATATTAGTGGTCAAAATTTGGGGTATGACAGATGCCCCTATTTAATCTTCTTGGACCCGAAGGTGTGAATGACGAAGGTATTCGGGTATTCGGGGTGCAAGAGGATTAAATATCGGAATACCCAAAATTTTGACGGCTATGAATGGCAGCTTGCGCATTCATCTTCTTTTGCTAAGCAATGATGCTTTGAAAAGGTAGACTTCCCCTTGATCCTAGTTTCCTACCAAGGAACTGGTCTCAGTTTTCTTTTGAAATAAACCTCCCCTCGATCCTAGTTTCCTACCAAGGAACTGGTCTTAGTTTCTTTTGTCAATAAACTTTCTTGACAAGGGACACTATTCGTAGTGGTTTTTCCTTAAACTTCTCACTAAATTTTCCTGGGGAGATGCCATTTGATGGAAAAAGTTTTGATGTCAGACTTGCTGGGGAACCCATTCGTCTGAGTTGTAGAGGTACACAAACTTCTCTGTTGGAGACGCCATTTGTTGACTCTATTTGGGGAAAATGAGTCTCTTGAGAGACTGCTTCCGCTTGGAGTCTTACATCATACTTTTCTCGGGATCTTCCCGGAGAAATGCCATATGATGGGCTCTAATTTTGAGGTGCCGATGACCTTTTCATCAGCGGTCTTTCGGAGAAAGACAGCTGTACTGCCAAATCTCTGCTTAGGAGGCTTTCTCTGGGGAATTTTCTTTAATCCGGGAAAGCAAGGATATCATCTTCGATGGCGAAGAGTGACATCTGTAGAAAGCTTATATGGCTTTTTAGAGGTTCAAGTTATCAAAGTGGTCGAGTGCCAATTCTAATCCAGAGATACACTGGAGGCGAGATTGTTCAAACGCAGCATTTCCTGATGAGGCAAGAACTGACAACTCGATTGAGAGGACTTTTTATCACCATGGGACAAGATCGACTGCAGTGATAGTGATGCAATATGAAATATGAATGCAAATCAAATGCATGATGTATGTATGTATATGCTGACAAAACTAACGCGACATACAGACTGACGAGTGAACACGACTGGATACTCGGCCATCGCGGGGCGAAGAAGTACCGTTGGTCTAAAAAAGTAGCAATTCTACCTTGCTTAGGAGAAATAGTCCCTGCGGAAAATACCGTTGATCAGGCTTAGGAGATAAGAACTCGGCCGAGGGTATCAGATGGGAAAGCCGCATCTCATACTGCTGATCCTTCGTTCAGGTGTACTGGCCTAGAAGGAGTACTTTGATTCTGCACTTTGAAATTCAAACGCCTTTGGAGACGCAATCGACGTTCTTTCGATGTTCAACAGTCAAAAGCAATTGCCATCTTTAATTTAAAAGCATAAAAAGTTTTAACAAGTAAATTCATTTTTGTTTCATTTCAAGAATCGCTAATCATGTTAAAACGCCATTCTGTAAAGCTAAAACAAATAAGAATTACAAGCAAAAGCACAAGGGCTCAAATTTTATTGATAAGATAGAGATCAGCCAAACGCGTGATTCCAAAGAATATATACAAAGTTTGAAAATGGTAATTTACAGGGAAAAGGGCTACGTTAAAACATAACGACCACTATCCTTCTATCAACTTTGAATTCGGGACATCCTGAGCTTCTGTCGAAGATGACCTTGACTGGAGTTTTCCTCCGATGGATGATGTAATTGCTGCTGAGGGACTTGCCTCTGTTGAACATAGTTACTTGCCATTATCCCTAACTTTTGCCTAGATTGTACTATGAGATTTCCAATCCATCGGGATGATTTTTTTTGTCTCTAACTTTTGCTTGGACCGCCCTTTCGGGTTTTCAATCCATCGAGACTTTTTTTTAGGCGAAGTATTTCTTGACTACATCAACATTCGTGGGGTATGCAATTTCCTCTCCGTCCATGGTTGCAAGTCTCAAGGAACCGCCTGAGAAAGCTTTCGTGACCACATAGGGGCCATCGTAATTTGGGGTCCATTTGCCCCGAGAGTCAGTGAGAAACGATTGTATCTTCTTGAGCACGGGGTCTCCTTTTCTGAAGACACGAGGTCAGACCTTTTTGTCAAACGCCTTCTTCATTCTTTGCTGATACAACTGACCGTGGCATAGTGCTGTTATTCCCTTTTCTTCGATCATATTCAGTTCGTCGTGTCGACTTTGACACCATTCAGTCTCTGAAAGCTTAGCTTCCATCAATACCCGGATTGATGGGATCTCTACTTCTATGGGGAGAACTGCTTCCATGCCATATACTAGAGAGAAAGGGGTTGCCCCTGTTAAAGTGCGGACAGATGTTCAATAACCATGAAGAGCAAAGGGTAGCATCTCGTGCCAATCTTTATAGGTTACAACCATCTTTTGAACGATCCTCTTGATGTTCTTGTTAGCCACTTCTACCGCTCCGTTCATCTTGGGTCGGTAGGGAGATGAGTTATGGTGTTCGATCTTGAACTCAACGCACAACTCTTTCATCATCTTGTTGTTCAAGTTAGATCCATTATCTGTAATGATCTGGCTCGGAACACCATAATGGCAGATGATATTGCTTTTGATAAATCAGACCACCACTTGTCGGGTTACATTAGCGTACGACGCTGCTTCGACCCACTTGATGAAATAGTCAATGGCTACCAGGATGAACCGATGTCCGTTTGAAGCCTTAGGTCCGATCAAGCCAATCATGTCGATTCCCCATATGGAAAAAGGCCACGGGGAAGAAAGAACTTTGAGATGTGATGGAGGTACATGAATTTTGTCGGAGTATATCTGACACTTGTGACACCTCCTCATGTACTTGTAGCAGTCGGATTCCATGGTCAGCCAGTAGTACCCTGCTCTTAGAATTTTTCTCGCCATTGTGTGTCCGTTGACATGAGTTCCAAAGGATCCTTCATGAATTTCTTTCATAAGCATGTCTGCTTCTGGTCTGTCTACGCATCGGAGCAAGACCAAGTCAAAATTCCTCTTATAAAGAGTGTCACCGCTCAGGAAGAAGTTTCCAACCAGTCTTCTGAGGGTTTTCTGTCCTTTCTAGATGCCCCAGATGGATACTCTTGTTTCTGAAGGAAGCATTTGATATCGTGATACCAAGGTTTGTCATCTATGACTGCCTCAAACGTGAAGATGTAAGCGGGTCTTTCAAGGCGCATTATGTCAATCTTAGGTAAGTCGTTCCATTGACCTACACTAATCATGGAAGAGAGAGTGGCTAAGGCATCAGCCATGTGATTCTCTCTACGAGGGACGTGATGAAACTCGACTTTGTTAAAGAAGGGTAACAACCTTCTTGCATAGTCTTTGTAAGGAATCAGTCCTGATTGGTATATGTTCCAATCTCCTTTTATCTGATTGATAACCAAGGCTGAGTCGCCATATACGTCCAAGTTTTTGATTCTTAAATCAATCGCTTCTTCGAGACCCATAATACAAGCTTCGTATTTGGCCTCGTTGTTCGTACATTTGAACGTAAGTTTGGCAGTGAAAGGAATGTGGGTACCCTGAGGGGTAACAATGATTGCCCCAATTCCGTTTCCATAATGATTAACTGCTCCGTCAAAGATAAGTCCCCATTGGGAACCTGGTTCTGGCCCTTCACTTGGTAACGGTTCATCGCAATCTTTCATTTTTAGATACATGACATCTTCGTCTTGGAAGTCAAACCCGGTTGATTCTTGATCGTCAATCGGTTGATGAGCCAAATGATCGGCTAAAATACTTCCTTTAACGGCTTTCTGAGTGTGGTACTCTATGTCATATTCTGATAATAACATCTGCCAACGGGCAATTCTTCCCGTGAGAGCAGGCATTTCGAAGACATACTTGATTGGATCCATTTCGGAGATTAACCAAGTAGTGTGACGAATCATGTATTGGCGAAGACGTTTGGCTGCCCAAGCCAAAGCGCAATAAATTTTCTCAAGCAACGTGTACCGAGTCTCGCAGTCAGTGAATTTCTTGCTCAGATAGTAGATGGCAGACTCTTTCCGTTTGGTTTCATCTTATTGGCCAAGTACACATCCCATTGAGTCCTCTAGGACTGTGAGATAAATGATCAATGGTCTTCCTTCCACTGGAGGTGATAGAATCGGCGGATTCAACAGGTATTCCATAATACTGTCGAAGGCAGTTTTGCAATCTTCTGACCAAACGTAATCCTGGTTCTTTTTGGGTAATTTGAAAATCGGCGCACACGTGGCGGTCATAAGGAATATGAACCTGGAGATGTAGTTCAAACGTCCCAAGAATCCTCTAACTTGTTTTTCAGTTTTCGGAGAAGGCATTTCTCGAATGGCCTTGACCTTGTCAGGATCGACCTCAATCCCTTTCTGGCTGACGATGAACCCTAAGAGTTTCCCTGAACGGACACCGAAGGTGCACTTGTTGGGATTCAAGCGGAGTTTGTACTTCCTCAAACGCTCGAATAGTTTCGACAGGTGGGTCACATACTCCTCTTCTGTCTTAGATTTTGCAATCATGTCATCGACATATACCTCTATTTCCTTGTGTATCATGTGATGAAAAAGAGTAGTCATGGCCCTTTGATAGGTTTCCCCGGCGTTCTTCAAACCAAACGACATCACCTTGTAACAAAAGGTATCCCATGGGGTAATGAACGAAGTTTTCTCCATGTCTTTCGGCGCCATTTTGATCTGGTTATAGCCCGAGAATCCATCCATGAAGGAGAAAATTTTGAACTTTGCTGTGCTGTCTACCAGCATGTCAATGTGTGGTAAAGGAAAGTCGTCCTTTGGACTTGCCTTGTTCAGATCCCTGTAATCAACACACATTCTGACCTTTCCATCCTTTTTGGGAACGGGTACGATGTTAGCTAACCATTGAGGATATTCAGATGTAGCGAGGAAACCTGCGTCGATCTGTTTCTGTACCTCCTCTTTGATTTTAATGGCCATGTCCGGGTGAGTGCATCTCAATCTCTGCTTTACTGGCGGACATTCCGATCTTAACGGTAAATGATGTTCCACGATGCTGGTATCCAACCCTGGCATATCCTAATAGGACCAAGCGAATACATCGGGGAATTCTTTGAGAAGCTTTATCAAACCCTCTCTGGCAATTGGACTGAGCAGTGCCCCATCCTGATTTCTTTTCTCTCCTTTTTCGAACCCAAGTTTACCATTTCCAACGGCTCTTTGTGAGGTTCAATGGACCTTTCCTCTTGTCTGAGTAGTCGGGAGATCTCTTATGGAATTTCGTTGTCATCTTCTTCTTCAGCCTCAAATACCGGGAACTCAAAGTTGGGAGAAGGCATCAGATCGTATGTTTCAACTGGGTTTAAAACAAGCAATCTGCATGACGTGATAATTCGTGTTTGGAAGAGATAGAGAAAATGCGAGTGTGTGCAGTGTATTTATTTTACTGCTTGTTTTTATTTTTAATTGTTTTTTAGGATTACCATTTTCTGAGAAAAGCAAAAAGAAAACAACAATTAATGCGGAAATTACAGAACGACATTATTTTATTAATGAACAAGTCGATCCTTGAAACTACAGCCCTATAAAACAAAACTCTGTCGCATTGGGCGGAGCGAAGAGGGAAAATTTACAGAAAGCGAGCCCTATCAAAACATCCATTTCACCTGGGCAGGGTGAAAGGTTAAAAACGACAATTACTTTAACTGATGAACAACCTTCGGAACATCGACAACAACCCATTGGCGGCGAACTCCTCGGTGAATCACAAAGTCTGGCACCTTCCTTGATTTGTCTTCAGAAATAACGCTGATTTCTGGTGGAGCAGGATCATTGGAATCTGTCTCCCAGGCAGAGTTGTCGTAGGAGGATTCCTCAGTTGTATTTTGCAAACATTTGTGCTCTCAGCTGTATCTCCCCCTCCAGTTGGCTGGATATCTTCAAGCCTGATACAAGAGCTTTCGGGAGCGGTGTACTTGACCATATAGTCAAATTTTCCACTTGGTTGTCCCAGGGTGTCCCATACTTTCTTGGAACTGGAGGGGTCATCCCTCTCGATGACGTTGACCTCGGGAAAAGCATAGTTGATGAATTCCAGTTCGGCAAACGTTGCAAATTCATCATCATGTTGAGTAGTTTCTGAATGACCTGAGTGTTGATCCCATGACATGGTGGGGACACAGGTATTCTGTTCAATGACAGTCAGTTAATTTTCATTGTTCGGCTGACTCTCTTGCCCCAAATCTCCTGTATAAGGTTGCCACATTGGCAGACCATCCATTGGGCCATAGTAGGTGTAGTCAAAATTGTCTTTCATCGAAGTGTCTTCCTCTAATGAATTTGGTGGAGCACGAAATCCTTCCGGATCACAATCCCTGTATATCATTTCGATGTCTGACTTGGGTATAAATCTCGGACTCTCTATAGGAAAGGAAAAAGGAGTTTGCATTTCGTCCTGAGACATATAACCGTCCTTGTTAAGATAGGACTCCCACTCTTCCCCTGTGTCAGAGGGATCTTCCTCATTGATAGCATGGACTGCTTGAGAGACTGGGTGAAGAAAACCTCCACTGTGGAAGAAGTTCTGAATGGGATGAAGACTTCCATCACTGGCAGCTGTCTGGGTACAGGTTGCAAAAAAACCAAGACCCTTCTTTGTTTTATTGTCAATAGGAATGACAAGCTGTCCCCATCTGGTTGTATCGGTATTCTCGACCGCTTTGATAGCATCTTTGTATGAGGAATCGAGGTTCCTCCTTGGGATTGATTGTCCTTTCCCACTGACAGCGCTTGGAACTGCGTCCCAATAACCTCCTCGGGTTCTACACAAGTAGATAATGATAAGTTACTCATGAGCAAGGCCTGTTCTCCACAGACTGTGACAAGTTGATCGTTCTGAACAAACTTTAGCTTTTAGTGGAGGGTCGAAGTGACCTATCCAGCCTGATGTATCCAAGGTCTTCTTAATAAACAACTGTATGTTGCCCAGATGTCCATGACCTAGAAAGTGACTTGGAAAGTGTGAGGACCGATAGTTATGGGAAGATCAACTTTGCCGATAACTGTTTTTCTGGATCCGTCGAACGCTTTGACGACGACCTCACTGATTCTCATCGGAGGGCCTTTGAATGATAATTGCATCAAAGTGGACTTCGGCATAACATTCAGGGATGACCCTGTGTCTACCAGTACGCTGGCTAAAGCATCGTCCTGACAGTTAACTGTAATGTTGAGCGCCATGTTATGACGGCGACCCTCTTCAGGTAATTTCGCATCACTAAATCCTAAATTATTGCAGGAAGTGATGTTAGAGACAATGCTATCGAACTGTCTGATTGTTACATCCTGTTCCACAAAGGCTTGCTCCAAGACTTTCTATAGAGCCTCCCTGTGGGCTTCTGAACTGAGTGACAGTGATAATACCGAGATCTTTGAAGGAGTTTGTAACAGCTGATCAACAATGTTATATTCACTCCTTTGGATGAGCTTCAGCATCTCATCATTATTTTTCGAAAGGCCGGGATTACTGGATTGACCGGCTGATGGATCGGGAGCTTCTGTCTGAAGTTCCTTTTCCTTGTTAGGTTCTCCAACTCCTCGGTTGAAGATTCGACCACTCCGTGTTACACGACTGATGTCTGCAATATTCACGACGGAGGGTAATGGAATTTCCTTTCCATTTTCAACTATTGTTGCACCGTATTTGTAAGGGATCCCCTTAGCTGATTCATATGGTAGTGGTCCCGGTAGATAGATGACTATGGGAACCTTCTGATTTTTCTGACCATCATAAGTAATCTCGATCCGTTCCCGGTTGGGAGCTCTAGATTCGTCAAGTAGAGGGATGATGGCAAAAACATCCTTGGTCTGGTGACGACCAGAGATTGTGACAACATCCTCGACTTGATTGGCAAGGTAGCTCAGCGTCCAGTTGATAGGTCCAGAACCCGGATATGGGAGAATCTCTCCACGATCCACTTGACCCTGAAGAGCTGCTCTCACAAGGTAACACCCTTGGTTACTTTCTGAACAGACACTACAATGGTCATAATTGTGTGGTGTCACCTGGCCACGCCCACTTTGAATACAATGTAACCTCACTAGGTTAGCTTCCATAGACCGGACATCCTGACTTTGACGTCGAGTAGGATTCCTGTTACTGATACTAATCTGCTGAGTATCTTCATCCATATAGATTGGCATCCACCAGTGATTTAACAAGTGCTGAAGTGCCTCCTGGACAAGGGTACAACCTCGATCTTTTTCGCAACCTGCTTTACAGCTTTGATAGTCGTGTGATATTAAGAATCCGAGTCGGACCTGCTCAGCATGTAACTCTACTAGGTTGGTATTCATCACGGGAATATCAAAGATCTGAACCATGTTGATCTGATAAGGGTTCCTATCATGGTAGTCTTGGATCCATCCAAGATCCATCTGACGCTGGAGGGCCTCTTGTATGAAAGAGCATCCCTGTTTGTTTACCGAGCAAGTCAGACAGGAACTATAATCGTGTCGTGACAGATTATGATACTGGCTTTGCCTTGAATGCATTGCCACCAAGTTGACATTCATCGCACGGATGTCGTGGTTCTGAATGATGTTGGAATTCGTGTAAACCATGTTAACTCCACGAACTCGGTGCTCTTGGATCCATCCGAGATCCATCTGTTCCTGTAGAGCTGCTTGCACCATAGAACATCCTTGATTGCTTTTAGAGCAAACATCACATTGATGATAATTATGAGGTGGCACATGGCCATATCCACTCTGTCTACAATGCATCTTGACCAAATTGGTCCTCAATAAGAGTACATCGTGAATTTGATAGACATTGTTAGACTCTTTCTCAATCAGGTTGACTGCAGCTTTCTCGTGTTGAGGCAGCAGGTTCGTGAGAACATTGGGATTCGTATCTTTGAAAGATAAGAGCCCGCTCCTAACAAGCTTTTGCACGTCAGATTTGAAATTGAGACAGTTCTCTATGTTATGCCCTGATCATCCTTGATGATAAGGGCATGTCTGGTCCACCTTAAACCAAAAAGGCATATTTTCTGGTACTGTAAGAGGAGACTTAGTCTGGACGTGCTCCCTAGCCAGTAGTAACGGAAATAGTTCTGCGTACAATATGGGTATAGGATCAAACCCTGATGGTCGTGTTGTACGGTTGTTATTGTATGGAGGACGATTCTGCTGAAGAGGCTACTGTGTCCTTTGCTGATTAGGTTGGCTCTGCGCAACCTGAGGTTGATACGTAGGAATAGGTGCAGAGCTGATAGTAGGAGTTACAGCTGCTACCGGTTGATAACATCGCCTTTGCTTTCCGAGAGAGATATTCCCAATATCCTGCTCTTTTTTCTTAGGGAGAGCACTACCGTATTGTTTTGTACTACTCGATGATCCAGCGTCTTTTGCCAAACGTCCTTCTCGGACGGCTTCCTCAAGACGAACTCCCATGCCCACCATCTCGGTGAAGTCACTGGGCGCACTGGCAACCATTCTGTCGTAGTAAAATGAGCTTAAGGTCTTTAAGAAGATCTTTTTCATCTCTTTTTCCTCAAGAGGTGGACAAATTTGAGCGGCAATTTCACGCCATCTCTGGGCATACTCCTTAAAGGTTTCCTTGTCCTTTTGTGACATTGATCTGAGTTGATCTCTATTCGGTGCCATGTCCAAATTGTATTTGTATTGTTGGACGAAGGCAGTACCAAGATCTCTGAATGTGCTAATCGTAGCACGGTTTAAACCCATGTGCCATTTTAATGCGGCACCGGTTAAACTATCCTGAAAGTAGTGAATCAGCAGGTCCTGATTCTCAGTCTGAACTGACATTCGCCGAGCATACATCACCAGATGACTCTGAGGGCAAGAGTTACCCTTGTACTTTTCAAAGTCGGGCACTTGGAACTTGTGCGGGACTTTCACATTGGGGACCAAGCAGAGATCTGCGGCGTCCTTTCCAAATAGATCCTGACTGCGAATGGCTTGCAGTTCCTTCTGCATTTCCAAGAGCTGTTCCTGGAATTCATCCATTTAGTCAAACATAGTTTCCTTTTTACCAGAAGGTATCTGTGGAGTCTGTCCTTCCGGGACAGTGTGTACCACAGGGGGTGGTACCGTGACTACGACAGTGAGTCTTGGCGTTTCCCGAAGTTTGTAACCTTCAGGAGTCTTCAGTATGCCCCTGGCATCTTCGCTTTCCCGAAGTTTGTAACCTTCAGGACCAGCGGCATCTGTCGTGATTCCCTGATCTTCAACGATCGGCGGAACATATCCTTCCGGGATATAGTTTGCAGGCATGCCCCAGGGACGGTCTTTCGGCATTTGATACCTAGGATCAAACTTCTCCACTATGGGCGCTAAGGTGATCTCTGAGATCACAGTCCTTTGTAGCTGAGCTTCTGCCTTGGCTTTCATGTCGTTACAAAGCTTTCTCATATCCTCTCTCAGAGCGTCAATCTCTTCTTTCAACTCTCTGTTCTCTTCCTCAAGATCATCCATCTTTTTTTGACGATTAGCCCGAGTATTGTACGAGTGAGACAGTTTGACTCTAGAACCGAGACACAAATGTGAGATTCGTAGGTAAGAAGAATACGCGATGTGTGAATGATGAATGTAATGATTATATTAATTATTTATGGTTTAATCAAAATAAACTGCGACAATTAGATTGCAAATATCAAACAGTGGGGAAACCCCTTTTTATTGAAATTCAAAGGATTGCGGAAATGAAAATACAGTAGATTACAAGGTACAGAAACAGAAACCTAAGCTAATGGGTCCCGAGTCCTCTCTGAAGAGAAATCGGGTGCTGACTCTGGTACTTTCCTTTTCTTTGACCGGGGCTCTTGGGCCGTTGTCGGGTTCTCATTCATTTGCCAAGTGAAAGGAAAGAGCAAATTCCTTTGGTCATCCTGATTATCCACAACATGTTGCTCTAAAATCTCAATCAGAGAGTCCTTATCTTTCAGCAGTTGCTGTATTTTGATACACTCCACGTTGAGGGTGCGGTACTTGTTCTTCCAAGACCTCCTCTCCCTTTGAACTTTGTTGAGAGTAACCTGAAGCTTTTCACTCTCAATCATGAAGTACATGACAGACTCCCTCGGTGGAAGAACTCCGTGATGAGGATAAGGCATCTTTAGCTTGAGAGCTCTAGTTTGTACCCAGTGGAGATAAGGTTCCACCGAGACACAATCCGGATTTCCTAGAGACTCTCGTCCTTTCTTATGAACATGTTTCCAGGCGTGCACTATTTCCGTCTTTAGTGCTCTGTCACTTTCTCCTTCCTTGAAGAAAAGACCTTCCAGATGAACACTCCGTGGGACGTGTCTCATCGGGTATCCAAATTGATGACGAACGAGAACTGGATGGTAATTGATTCCTCCCTTAGTTCCTATAAGGGGTACGTTGGGGAAGTTTCCACAATGGTCAATGATTCTGATTCCATCATAAATCCTATTACACCAATCTATGTCAGAGTTGGTGAGGGACATGATTTTCTGCGACCAACGTAAGGCACTCTTGTGATCCCAAAAAGCAGCAGACTTAGGTAAATGGGAGATAAACCATTTGTAAAGCAAAGGTACACAACATGTGATCTCCCCTCCGCTGTACAAATTCCCTAAGTGTACAGAATGATACGCATCTGCGAGCAAAGTCGGCACAGGGTTTCCAATGAGAAAAACCTTAATAGCATTGATATCGACGAAGTTATTAATGTTGGGCAACAAAAATAATCCGTAGGTGAGTAAAACAAAGATGCTTTCAAAAGCAGTCCCGTTCCCCACACTAGCGAAGTACAGAGCTTTCTTTGTCAGAAACTGGGCTGGCAAACCTTGTATGCCACCCTTGGTGGTCATGTGAATCCTGACTTCTGACTCATCCAAATGAATTGCCCTTGCAATGGTCTGATCCTTTGGAATTTCTTCCAATCCAGAAAATGGAGCTCGATCAGTGATATGTAAATCGATCAGATGAGAATACTCCTCCAGCGTTGGTGCGAGCTGGTAATTCGGGAATGTGAAGCAGTGATAAACTGGATCGTAGAACTGAATGACCGCATCCATGATTCCCTCAATCACATGGACCCTTAATAAAGGTAGCAGACCTTCGTACTTGGCTCTGAAAGCCTCTTGGTTTGTGATCATTCTCGCCAAACCTCTCAAATCCTCTAGTTTTGGAACCTTGAAGATGTACTTATGAGTTCTCCTTCTACCGTAATCCATTAGCGCAATCCTTTTCTCTGATATTTGCAATCACAGTCTTAGTTTAATTTGAAAAATAGAGAGACTAGAAGAGAAGAATTTTTTGGATGTTTTAATGTTTTTTAGATGAATGCATGAATGCAGCACACAAAAACATAGAAAAAACATGGGGTCAAAGGGTCGTTGTCATGAAGCCAAGGCTCTACCCATCCCTAAAGGTTTATACTAGTGACTTTTGTACCTGTCTCTCATCATCATCAACTCTTGTCAAGAAAACACCAGCGGGCCGGGAACCGTGCTAGGTGATGTTTTTTGAAGAGTCCTCAGAAGAGGGTGGCATCGCATGACAACTATTTCTGATAGCCTCTGCGCCACTAATTTGCTCCTCAACTTCTCAAACTTCACAATCGACCCATTGCCTATGAGAGGGAATGGGTTACATTGGGAAGCCTCCACTGAGGTTGATGGTCGACCTCGTCGCCATCACCTATCTTAAGTGTATACTCAATCTTTCCACATGCGGTATCACACACATTCCCATTAGCAGAAAAATAAACACATATATCAATCAGGAAAAGCAGTATATATATTTGTCCTAATAATCCTAGACCTTTAAAGTTATGAATCCTATGTTCCTGACAGAAAATGGGTTCCCCGGCGGAAGCCCCCAATCTGTGGTTTTCACACAAGAGAAGAGAAAAAAGGGTAGAAGAGCCCCACGGTGGGCGCCACTTTTAAAGTTTCCACCTAATAGATGGGAAGAGAACAAGATCTTGCTACAAAGGTGAGATAGATCCTAATGACACGTCCTCAGCAGAGTCACCAAGTCCCTAGTGAAGTCGCCATTTTTCTTTAGCGAGCGATTTTGGATGTGGTTGCGAAGCACTATCGCTCTTTGGTACCTACAACTTGATTCATTTTTTATCCTATTAAAGCTGATGAAGGAAGGGAAATAGATGTCTCAAATTAACCCTGCTTGCAAACTGAGGTTAAACAGTCAAAACTGTTGGTTTACAGATGCTACAAAGATTCGGGGTCTCTATTAGGTTTATTTTTTTAAAAGTGGTGTTCGGTTAATTGGTGGGAGGTTAAGATGTTAGGACGAATATATGAAAGTATGGGATTTTGGGTTTTTTGTTTAGTGTGCTCGCTAAGATTTTTCTTTCAATCTTATTCCTACGTATTCCCGTTTACTGAAACAGGGAAATCAGAGCGTTCGTAGTTCCTCCTATTCTATGGGAGGAAATTGTGTTTTGGTGTCTTGTTCAAAGCCCAAGACGTGAAACTAAAGGTGGTTTGTATCTTGTTCAAAGCCCAAGATGTGAAGCTGAAAAGTCTATTTGTATCTTGTTCAAAGCCCAAGATGTGAAGCTGAAGGTCCTGACTTTAGAGAGAATTTGTCATATCTAAAGAAGGGTTTGTATGTCACAACTGTTTATAAAGGAGAATTACTTTAATCGGGATGTGTGAATCCGGGAATGCCATAATTTCCTTTATAGGAGATTTTTAACCTGAAGGAGAAGACTTTAACTCAGTGTAGAGCAATGCCATCTTTCCTTAGGATTTTCTCATACTAAAAGAGGGACAACGATTAGATGAAGGGGAAGGAGTTGTTGATGTTTGTGTACTTTGAGCGAGGCACAACTTTGATGCTAAAAGGTTGATTGGATCAACCAGTGGTTTTCTTATACAAAGCCTAAGAGGAGGCTATGGGTTTTCCTTATACAAAGCCTAAGAGGAGGCTAATATGTGTCTCGTACAAAGCCCGAGAGAGAGGCTAAAAGGGGTTGGTCCTACAAGAGGATCTTTTATACTCAACAAGAGAGTGTTTTTGTATCTCGTACAAAGCCCGAGATGGAGGCTAAAATTTGTTTGGCTCAATAAGAACCTTTTTGTATCTCGTATAAAGCCCGAGATGGAGGCGAAAGGGGTGATTGACCCGACGAGGGAGTCTCTTATGTGTCTCGTACAAAGCCCGAGAGAGAGGATAAATGTTTGCTTTGCTGGGAAGAATCATTGTACAAAGCCCAAGAGGAGGCTATTATAACTGTTTTACTTGAGTGACAGATCCAGTATACTGATTTTAAAGAGAAAATCAGTTCTTATATGAGTAATACTGTACTCAAGGATTTGATTCAGGGATATTTCGTTTTCTTTGAGGAAACGGGAAATCCAAAGGGTATTGAGACTGTCTGAGTCTACGGGTTTCCTTCCTATTTAACGAAGGGGTCACTTGAGAATGTCTTTGAGACTCAAGGATATTAGACTGTCCATGTCTAGAGTTTCATCTTTTGTACTATGCTTTGAGAAACAGTAGTAGACTCTTTGAAATGACTGTTCTATGAAGATTACTAGGTTCTGTTCCTATACCTCTAGGAGGTCGTCGAGACAATTTGTACGAAGCCCAAGAGGAGGCTGGAAGCTTTTAAGAAGCCGACGGGTCCTTGTACTAAGCCCAAGAGGAGGCTATCATTCCCGGAGGAAGAGATCATTATACGAAGCCTAAGAGGAGGTTGTGAATACTTCTAAGAAGCCAATGGGTCCTTGTACTATGCCCAAGAGGAGGCGGGGATGCTTTTAGGAAGCCTGTGGGTCCTTGTACAATGCCCAAGAGGAGGCCGATGCTTTTAAGAAGCCCGTGGGACCCCAAACCCCGAGAAATTCAAGACAGGTTATTCACAAGGAATAGATCAAGCCAGGAAAATTCGAGAATTTGGAAGAAACTCAAAGATGCCATTCACAGAGAATACATTCATCTTTGGGAGTAGAGTTTCTTGACAATTCCTAATGAGGACAACCGAAGAGAAGACTGTATCTGGTGATCCTATTGGGGATCTAGCTGTCTATTTCTACGAATAAACAAAACAACGTTACCTAGTTCTAGACGTAGTTGCCGGGGAAACTCTAAATATCTATACTATTATTACACAGTTGATATGAGTTTATGAAAGAAGACTTACAGTGAAACAGCCCCACAATACAGTTATATGTATATGAAAGCGGTAAATGAAAGCGTATAAACACTTACTCGGTTGTAGAGCTTCCATGCTGTTTGGTTTGTTGTTCAACAAAGATAGATTGAAAACAACAGTATATTCAAAATCAAAGGAGAAAGTTCTTTGAAAAAGAAAGATTTGGGGCTTACAGCTCAAGGAGAGGCCCAGGGTTTTACCAGTGATTGCACTGTTGAATTTGTACAGAGGGATTTATACAAGTGACTGTGGCCCCAAAAAGGTTTTCTGTACAAAGGGATGGGTCTTACACTCTCTCAAGAGGCCCAAAAAGATTTTTGAAAATGATTTGTGAGGGTTGAATTAATCAAAAACCCTAATTTATTTTCAAAATGTATTTTAATTGAATAAAAATTCAATTAAAATGATCAAAAATTGTTTAACATGTGGGAAACAAATTATGATCTTGGATTAATGCTTCAAAAATCAAGTATTGACCTACAAAATAATTAGAAGTCATTAATCTTTACAAAATCAAGAGGGAAAAAATATTTTAAATGTCAAAAACAATTAAAATATTAATTCTTTGAAAAAGATATCAATTATATGAAATAAATAATATTTTTTGGATTTTTTGGAAAAATAAAATATTTCAACATTTTTGTGAATTATTAAAAAAAGAATCAACTCAAAATCATTAAAACTCAGAGAGAAATTAATTTTTGAATCAATTAAATAAAAATCACAAAATTCAAATATTCAAATGTTGGAAAATGGCGCCAAGAACAAGGGCAAGAACACGCGCGTGTTCCGAGTTTCCCAGATTTGCATTTTCTATCCAATCTCACTTAATACTTAATCATATCATGCAATCCACATACCAATCAACTCGTTTCAACCTCATGATCATGTCTATGACAATTAATTTCATTTAAATTAAACATAAAACAAGAAATCATGAACAATCCTCAAGAACCCTAGATTCTGCATGAAGGCTGGAATTTTTGGTACATGATTCAAAAAATGCAATTAATTGAGGGGAAACATTCCATGCATGATTATGAACATATGGCCAAATTATTGTGCAGCAAAAATTGTATGGATTGAGAGATGACCAAGTTTAGGCTTACCTCTAGGTCGTGACAGCAAGAGCAAATTGATTTCTGAGTTGGAGGTGTTACAGATGAGTTGTGATGATCTGAACAGCTTCCCTACACCCTATGGAGTGTGTTTGAATGCTTGGACTTGATTGAAACTGGATGGATCACTTCATGGCATCTCAACTGCAACTTGGTTAAAACCTTGAGCAATTGACTGGTGATTCTGAGAAATCAGTGTTCCAGTTGTTGTTTAAGTGTTTGATCAGCTCATATGTGATGTATATGAGGTGTGTGTGTGATTGGTTTGATTGGAAAAGCTCTCAAACTCAAAACCCGATAGTGACTTGCCTTAGAAGGCAAAATTGGAGTGAAAGAAGAGATTTTGAGGAAAGCATCTGTTTGATGGCTTTGGTGTACTCAAACTGATCACAATTGAGCTCTATTTATAGTAGAGCAAGTTTTTTTGCAAGGAATAGTGAATGGCAACTGCTGAGTAGGTTTGGCCAATGTTGGCAAATGAAAATCCAAGTCTCCTCTAGCCATTGACTAGAGGTTAGGGCACAGGCTGCTGGTTCCCTTGGTCTTGGATAAGTCTTGACTGAATTCAGTTGCTAAGAGCTCAGTCCATGCCACCTTGATGCTTCCATTAAATGCACCAATCCAAAATTGGAGTCTTGTCCCTATTTTGGCAATTCTAGGTTCAACATGCTATTTCTTGTTCAAAAGACTTTGAAGGGTTGGCTCAGTGATTGTCCCCTTTAGATTCAATCCTCAGAGGTGTCCAAGTGGATAGGAGTGTTTGGATTTGGCTGATTTTGGCAAATCGACCAAAAGTGCAAAAATCTGCCTTGCCTTGGCAGATTTCAGCAAGACATGTTGCCAATGTGATATCTCATAGCTAAAATTGAATTTGGTAATGTTCTTGGCCATTTTGGAAAGCCCTTACATGATACAACAACTGTTTGAACATGTTTGGTTTTGATCTCTTTTGAATCCAAGTGAAAAATCCCCCTACATTTGGAAAAAAGTAAAGGCAGATTCTGACTTAGTGAAATTTTCACTAAGTGTTGGAACAAAGTGACTTTTCTTGATTTTGATCACTCCATAACTCAAAATTCATGAGGAATTTGGACATAGGTCAGTATGAAGCTTTTATAGAGGGTAATGTGATCTACAAATCAAGCTTTGAACGGGGAACAATGGCCTTGTGGTTTAGGAGTTATGGTCCTCCAAAGTTGGCACATTAGTGTCACTTTTTCCATAACTTAGAAATTTTTCTAAGTTTTTATGGTTACCCCTTTTACAAGTTATCCCACTTTCTGTGATTTTTCTTGATGAATGATGATTCAAATCATACATTAACATCATTTTAGGGTTAAAAATCCATTTTGGTGAAAAATCTCAAAAAGTCAAAGTTGACTTTTGTGCACAGTTGACTTTTTATCAGATGAATTCCAAACTGTGCAATTCTTTAGGAAATCATGCCCTTGACCTAAATCAAACTTGATGGACATATTCCATGGGTGTCATAGGGTATATTGAATCATGTCTTAGGGTTTGGGAGCATGTCCTGGTCAAAATTCAAAGTTACAGTTGACTTTCCTCGCGAAACCCTAATTGTGGTACAGATGAAATTGAGACTTGTTGCTCAAGCTTCTTGGATTAATCCATTGTTGCAAATGGATCAATATAGTATATTAGAGACCCTCAAATCATGTCTTGAGGTCTTGGCTCATGATTTGTCCCAAAAGTCAACTTAGGGGTGAATTAGGTCAAGAAACCCTAATTCCTGATTTTTGATGAATGCATCCCCTGAGGTCAAATTAACTTGATGATTGGGTCCATGAGGTTCCATGGAGTATATTAGGTTATGTTTTGGATCATTGGCTTGTTCCCAGATGAAAAATTTCCATCTGGAGGCCCTGGTCGACCAAAACCCTAATTTGGTGACACTGTCGATCTTGAGACTTGATCCACCTAGAAGGGAGCAGCCTTGTGCTTAATCCTTGAAGTGGGAGTCCTTTTAATCCATTGTGGATATTTTAGAGGCTAGACAAGTTGAAGATCAAGTCATTCCTTGACTGATCCTTTGTCTAAGGCTCTAAGAGGGCTTAAAACCCTAATTTTGATTGTAGTGAATGCTCAACAACCCTTGAGGCATTTGATGAGGCATGATGGTTCATCCATATTGTGATGATGATTGACACAATGATGGGAATCTTAGTGGTCAAAATTTGGGGTATGACAGCATCCACAGGAGCATTGCAACATCAATATCGACATCCTTGGATCTGATTGATCATGATCAGATATAGAAGCATACTTGCTTCTTGCGACTTGTGTCACACATAGTAACTTCGAATATTATCAATTACGCTCATCTGGATGGTGCTTTGTTGGATCTGATATCTTCTGTAATTATGATCCGCATACAACACACATTAGAACATAAAATGGTTCTGACACAAATACCATTGTTATCATCAAAACATAGAGATGACTTGTAGAGACAACTCTTGCTCTAACAATATCATCATACTAGAAGTTCATGGCATGTCAGCATTTGCATGTCTGTTGTCTGTCCTTAGCATATGCACTCCATCTAAGGGCAAAATTTTTGGTTTGCTATATTTAAATACCTTTCACCTTGATTTCCTGAGGATTATCATTCCTCGTGCCTTCCGGTAAAGCTATTTAAATAGGAGCAACAGTTATACCCCAAATTTTACCCCTTAGATGTCATAACATCTTGCACTTGCATTTAGGGTCCAATCATCTATGCATTGTTATCTAACCACCATATTTTGTGAGTCTGTTTCTTTTGTGTGAAAGCTAGGTTTTGCACAAGAAGGATGACAAGATCAATAAGCCAAGCTCTCATAGGTTTCAAATTCTCCTGAGACACTCCTTGACTCCATGCAATCACCCGAAGTGTTCACTAGTTGATTGGGATTGATGTTTGAAGTCATCTATTCAAGAAAAGCCAACTGAGACTCCAAAGTTCAACCATTTGGTCTTGGAGGCTAATTATAAAGCTCTCAAATCATGTGCCATAATCTCATGTGTTTAGATCAAGAGAAATAAAAAAGAAACCATCAGATCAAGAGTTATGGAATTAGGGTTTTTTCCTAAAGAAATATAAGGGAATCTTGTTGTGATCAGTCAATGCCTCGATGGTTTCATCAACCAATTGAGCTTACATGCATTCAAGACATTTTATTCAATAAGAAATAGAGTGTGTTTGGCTCCCATCACAAGTGCAATGAGCCACAAGTTCATCTGGCCCCAGATTAGGGTTTTGTCAGGAAAAGTCAACTATTGCCTTTGATTTTGATCAAGGCATGACCCCAAGCCTTGGGACATGATTCCATATGTTCCTAAATATCCCTAGAGGCCATTCATTGGTATTTGAAGAGATTGAGGAAGCAAAATCATTAAGCATCACCCAGTGAATTCTTGAAGAAACTAGGGTTTTTGACTGAAAAGTCAAACCTTTGACTGGTGATGGTTTTGATCCAAGATGAAGTGTTCAAGCTATATTCCATCAAGACATGCTTGATTGTTGAGTTAGAGCATGAGAAGTTAACATTTGAGAGGTTTCTTGCAAAAAGGGCAAGGTTTGGTTCTTGAAATTTTCTAAGTGTGGAAAAATTCACTCCTTGTGCCAACTTCAAAGAGTCATAACTTTCAAACCACACATCCAATTTTAGTGACTCAAAGCTCAAATAGAAGCTCTCACCATGAAATTCAAAGTGTATTAGAGGGTCCTTCTTCAAGAAAGGCTTGTTTCTTAAGTTATGAGACTTGGAAGTCCAAATCCCATTATGACTTAGTGAAGTTTTGCTCATTTTACCTTAATTTTTACACAACTTCATGGCCATTTTTATCATTGTTCCAAGTTTCAAATCCAAAATTCTTGGACATGAAAGTTGTTCCTTGTTCTTCAAGCTATCCAGACATGTGTAGAACTCTCCATTTGGATCATTCAATCTCAAGTTATGTTGCTTCAAAGTTTGGTGTTTCAATGTTGGAAGAATCTTTAACTTAGAATTTTTTCTAAGTTTCTTTTGACAGCATGATGGACACAACTTCATGGCATTTTTTCTCAAGTTTCCAAGCTTCAAAATCAAAGGTCTTCCACATGAGAATTATACTATTATCTCCCTACTCTACATGGAACCAAAAATCTGAAGAATTGGTGAAGTATTCATTAAGATATTGTGCCCTAAAGTAGTCATGTTGCAATGATGAATTGTCACTTAGAGAAATTCTGGTTTGTCTATGTTGCTTCACCAAAATTTACCACCACTTTTCATGTGTTTCTAGGTTTTATCCAAACCTCTCACCAACATCAAACTTACCTTATTCCATGCCATCTTTCAAGAGGGACAAAGATCTTTTCATTTGGCACAATTTACATGAAACTATCGTGTGCCAAATAGAGGTCATGACCTTGTTGCAGTCACACCAAACCATGGCTTCATTTTGGAACCCAAAATCTAAACTAAAATCCTAACCTTTTACCAAGTACATTCTACTGATTTTTCATCAGTTTTCAAGGCGTACTTTACACCACAAAACCCGTGAAATAAAGCCACCAAAGTACCATCTGATGTGTACTTGAAGTTGACATACAAAAAGAAGCCATGCTTTGAAACTATGGACCATCGTGTAAAGCTTTCTTGCACCACAACCCTCTTGGTTCTTGATCATTTTTGCCTCTGAATTGAACCCTAACATAAGTAACAACTGATTTTCACTTGGCTCAAGGTTGATAGAAGGGAAGAGCCATGCGTGTAGGGTTTACCTATCTCTTTCCCTCTTAGACAAAGCATATAACCAATGTGTCTTTAAGGACAAAACCATTTTGCTTTGGCTATAAAAGGAGCCTCTCCCTTGTTTCAAAACAGACAAAATATCAACACACCACCAAAACATCATACAAGAGAAGAGAGAGAGCTCGTGAGAGAAGAAGGATAACCAGAAGTTGTGAACTTCATCAGTAGTTGGCATATCATCATCATTGGGGTGGAAAAGATGAATCTACTTGGATTTATAAGCTCCTTAGTTAAAAGAAGCAATGGACTTTATCCACTTGGTAAGTGTCCCTTTCATGCTCTCATGATCTCAGGTTGGATGTTTAACTGATATTGGATACTCTCATTATGTTCATAATGTGCATCTGCATGAGTTTAGATTGGCAACATGACTGGTTACTTGAGTTTGTGCTTGCATTATCACTCAGATGGTTTTGTTTAGTTTAGATGCTCAACTTTCATGATCATTTTCTCCATGTTAAGTTTCTGTTTTGAAATGTTTAGAGTGTAATGTTGTTCTGCCCTCTGAATACTATACCATTTTGTTTTGTTTCATTGATTTTGGTTGAGAGTTGAGGTTGGAAATGATTGGGAAAGTAGAGAGGAAACCATGCTCGTTTTCTAGTTCACGTAGGGTTTCATGAACTGTGTAGTATGCATGTTGAAGATGATGGCGTAGGAGTGTGGGATGGACTGGGATTATGTTTTGTCGTTTAGTCACTTAAGTGACTAGGTGACCGGTTGATGAAATATCTACATATTTATTTGTACATTGGCCATGTAATAACTATTTGACTGAAGAAATGTTTCTTTGAACTTGGGCCTTCGCCCCAATCGCTATTAATACCCCTGGTTCTAGGCCCATGTGCGTGTAAGACTTGTTCTTAGTTCATCATGGCCTTACTAATACACCCTCCCCTGTTTTAGCTTATTTCACATATTTTATTTTTTATTTTCATTTCCATTTTGTATTATTAAAATTAGTTTCTCGTCATAAAAAATTCTCAGAAAATTCATGTTAATATTTAGGAGTTTAATTTAATTTTATACAATTTTTATTTTTATTTTCAATTTATTTTAATATTTATTTCTGATTTTATAAAGTTAGGAGTAATTTTTAACCTTGCTTGTGAACTCCTTCCAAAAAGACCATTTCCTTTTAGTTTCTTGAGTTTTTTTTAGAGTGTTTTAGGACACATTAGGAGGATGTTTTGAGGCTGATTGTTGACCTTGAATGAGGTCTTTTGATTGTGTTTAATTGCTCTTGTTTAACCCTCGATTCATTGCTCGATGCCTTTGGTGTTTCACATTGAAGTTTAGTTTTGAGATGTCTATTTTACTTATCTTTGCATGACATTTCACACACATATTCTTAAATGCTTTAAATTGAGTTTAGGCTTTGGTTTTGGATTTTTCTATCCATTTTCCTAATTTTGAACACCTCATTAATGTACTTCTCCCTTCACCCTTGGTTTTAATCAAGTTTGACCTAGTTCCTTTGTAACACTTCTTGAAGTGCCTTGTAGTTTTAACTTGTGTTTATTCATGGTTAAATAGGATGTTTTACTTCTGACTCATGGTTCAAGCTTGCCTATTTGGTCATTTATTCATGATTGAGTTGTTGTGCATCATTTCATTATGTTTTGTCATACTCAATCTTGCTCATACCTAAAGGTGATTCACATGGATGTTTATCTTGACATTTTGATGTTATATATGTGACTTGTGCTTGATTAATGCTATTGCCCTTTATGGATGTTTATCCTACTTGAATCTCTTGCCTTTTATCACTCATACTTTAATCCCCCTCCAACACTTGTTTTTACAAGAAGTTGTCTTCCCCATTCCAAAGGAAAGTCTCTCTATTGACCTCAAAGTCATAGATAGCTCATTACCATCTTGGCCTCATTAGAGCCATCTTCCACCCTTGGCCTCATTAGAGCCATCACCTTCTCTTGGTCTCATTAGAGCCTTACCTTTCCCTTAGCCTCATTAGAGCCTTTACCTCCCCTTATCCTCTTTAGGATCAAACCTTTGGCCTCATTAGAGCCATTTACTTTACTATTTAGGTTTCCCCTAGAGTACTTCAACTCTATGTGAATATCATCTTGATATTCCTTTCCCCTTGGCCTCATTAGAGCCATTCAACACTTTAAACTTAGAACTAGGATAGAGTTCTTAAACTCTATGTGATTCTCACCATCATGAGTATTCACTTCCCCTTTACAACATAAACCTAGAGAGTTCTTTACAACAAAGCTCGGTGGTGAATTTCAAAGATGTGTGATTCAAGTTAATTAATAGCTTGATATCCAATTCTCACCGTAACAATACAGAATCATTTTCTACTGGTATACTCTGAGGAAACTTCAAAATAGTTCAGTACAGGGAAACTTCCGGAGATGTACCTCCGGAATGTCTGAGCGCCAGAATGTTTCGTAGATACAGATTCAGAAGTTTCTGCTGTATTTTAAACCTGCATAATCATTCCCCTATTATTGTCTTTTCTTCTTCCATACTCACTTCACCAACCTAAAAAACCCTATACTACTAATATCATTTTCACTCCAAAACTCCAACTTTTTCGTGCAACAAATCACAGGGAGCAAGAAAAGATCGAATTTTAGATAAAGATTGCACTTTGTCCACTACATTGCTTTCATTAATCATCAAACTTTTGGAAAAAACGTGACTTTACTTCTGGAGCTGTATCTCCGGAACGTGTTGAAGATGAACACTTTCGGATGTACATCTCCAGAATGTATCAGTCTATTTTTTTAGCAGCAGTTTTGTAATTTTTGCTTATTTTTCTTATTGTTTACAAATAGATATGGTGCACCCCGATAATATCTCAAAAGAATTAGTTCCTACATACGATGTTTCTCCGAATGTTCAAGGGATTGTCGTAAAGTCGGTAGATGTCGGTGTTGACTTTAATAAGAAGCAAGAGTTTGATATCCGTGAAAGCATGCTCACATGGATTCGTAGGACTGCAACAAGACTTGGTTTTAGTGTGGTTATAGGAAGATCGGATAATGAATTGGAAAAAAGAAACGATTTTGTAACTTTGTTGTGCGAAAGAAGCGGGAAATATCAGACTCCTCTCTGAAAATTTAAGAGATAAGACACGAGTAGTAGAAAATTTGAGTGTCTGTTTAAGCTTCATGGTTACATGTTGAGTAGCAAAAAGTGGAAATTTAGTGTTATTTGTGGTTTGCATAACCATGATTTGTGCTTAAAGTTACAAGGTCATCCAAGTGTATGTCGGCTCAAGCTGGAAGAAAAGACATGTATTAGTGACATGACCTTGAATCTTGTCCAACCGAAAAATATACCTGTCACATTGAAACGGAAGGAACCCGACAATATATCAAAGATAAGGCAAGTGTCTAACATTCGGTACCGCACCAAAAAGGCGATTAGGGGAGATAGAAGTGAGATGCAACTACTGTTGAAATTGTTGGATGATAACAGTTACGTGTCCCGGTACAGAACTTGCGACAATGGAGTTACGGTCCGAGATATTTTTTGGACTCATCCGGATTCGATAAAGTTGTTCAACACGTTTCATGACAGTGCTCATTCTTGATTCTATCTACAAGAACAACAAATATAGACTTCCTTTATTTAAGATGGTTAGTGTTACGTCTACCGATAAGACATATGTCGTTGGTTTTTCTTTTCTCGAGTGTGAAAAATAGGACAATTTTACATGGGCATTAGAGGTGTGTCAGTCACTTTTGAAGGACCAAGTTGAGATGCCTAAAGCGATTGTTACTAACCACGATACCGCATTGATGAATGCGCTTGCAAAGGTATTTCCTTCTTATAATGCATTACTTTGTCGATATCACATGACAAAGAATGTGAGAAGTCAGGTTAAACCCGCGGTGGGGGCGGAACAAGTAGAGTCTGAAGGTGGAAAATTGGTGAAGGCCAGTGTGATTGTTGAAAAAATAATGGATGCATGGAATCGTATACTAAATTCTTCCATAAAAGAATTATATGCTGATTCCGTCATTCAATTCTGGAAAGTGTGTGAAAAGTATCCTGCTTTATTGAAATACGTTGAAAGCACCATTCTTGATCAGGTGAAGGAGAAGATAGTTTGTGCATGAACTGATAATGTCCGACACCTTGGAAATACAACCACCAATAGAGTTGAGTCGGCCCATGCTAGTTTGAAAAATTGGTTGGGTAATAGCAAGGGGGATTTGTGTCGAGATTGGGACTCCGTAAATCTCATGATTAAAAACCAACATAATGAGATACAAACAACATTCGATTAGAGTATAACAGTATTGGAACATCGATTTAAAGACAACATTCTTTATTCTCAATTGATCGGCAATATGCCTCGGTCGGGATTGAACTATCTTTTTCACGAGGCCAAACAAGCTGAAACAGTAGGTTCCTATAGCGCAAAGTGTGGTTGCACTATTGTGAAAACCTATGGTCTTCCGTGTGCTAGTGTTATTGCTAAAAAGTTGAAACTAGGCGAGCCAATAATAATGAACGAAGTTTGCCCTCATTGGAAAATATTTAGTTTTGATGATGATGGTTGCATGGAAGGAGGTAAACTGAATATCTTTATTTTGCATGGAAAAAGGTTTCATAAAAAATTCCATTCATCGACGATATGCCAATTTTTATGCACAAATACATCGACTGCATCATCAATGTTGAAGGGGATGGTAATTACGGTTACCGAGCCATTTTGGCTTTGCTTGGTAAAGGAGAGGATAGTCATGCGCATGTCCGTCATCAACTAACCTAAGAGTTAAAAACGCATAAAGAATCGTATACGCGGTTTTATGGAAAGAAAGAAAAATTTGATGCGGTTTATGAATATCTTGTTCCTTACTTGAGTGGTCCGACACCGGTGTCGAAATGGATGACCTTCCCTGATATGGTCCATCTTATTGCATGTGCATATGATAGAGTGTGCATTGAATTGACGCGATACGGGTTTTCAGAAACCTTTTTTCCACTTCGGACCGCACAACCTCAAAATCCAAATGATCGCATCATGTGTATTGGATGGCTTATAAAATCAAGACATTTTGTATAAGTTTACTTGAAACCAGGATGCCCCATACCACCTACATCACCGAAATGGGCGATTCATTCAACCCCAAATGTCGAGACGTGGCGGGATCGTTTTGTTGAAAGGATGCACGAATTCGAAAGATTGAACAACATTGAAAAGGAATCAAATGCGGAAAAGTCCAAAGGGGTACCACCAATAGATTTAGCCGGCGACACTTATTTTGATTTGTTTTGAATTCTTATATAATCGGACGACTAATTGTAAATTTTTGAAGTGCAAAATAGTCACATTTTATTCTCATGCCTTATTTTTGCATATATGCATTTTATTTGTCTATTATGATGTGTTTCTATATTGAGTTTTGGTTTAAAAATGTAGCAGGGAAACTTCCGGATATGTATCAATGGAAGGTTCTTAATTTTGCAGTTCTAGTGGAAGTTCCAGAGATACATATCCGGAACTAATAATTATAGGGTCGTTCCGTCGATATAGCTCCGGAAACAAGTTTGACAGAAAATGGTTGGTCCATATTCACCTAGGTTTTCTATAAATTTGGGGTTTCATTTGTTATCTTTCACACAAATACAAAAATGTCTCAATTGTTTGAAATCAAGATCCGTTGGTATGTCGCAAGTGTCTCCTTTTCTGACAACAAAATACCCGAGAGGACATTCAAGCTCATGGATCTCACCCCATCGCCGATATCATAGACGAGATCCAATATCGCCTACCTTACAATGACAAACGAAAGGTTGTGAAGCTTGAGTATCGTTCACCTTCAGTTGACAACGATGGGAACGTTGTTTACAGCAAGTTTGAGCTTAAGAATCAAGACGATGTTAGAGCGATGTGGCGAACGTATTTCAGTTTCGAAGAGAAAATTCTGCTCGAGTTGGAGGCGACGGTCCGAAGAATGGTCGATGACATCTTAGAGATGTGCAAGCGTCCACCGGGCTATTGAAATGTAATATTTAAATTTCTGTCAAAATCATCAATGTAACGCCGATTTTATTTTATGAATGTTGATTTTATTGATGCAATGTTGATTTTACGATATTCTGTTTCTGGCTTTTTCTGTAAATATGCATACGAAAGTATTCCGTAGATACATCTATGGAATTCAATAAAAAAACTGAAAAAAGGTGTGTCCGGAGATACAGTTTCGGAGTCAGGGGGCATTTTAGTCAGCACGCATGGTGCCTAAGAAGCCCAAGGGGTGCAGTAAGAAATTCTCATTTTTAGACTGCGCTGGTGCATGTAACATCAGTAATAAGCCATAAGCCCAGTATCTAGCAATAGCCATCAAAATAAGTTGTACGGAACACTTTTACCGTTATATACTTAAATATTAAAATTTTTGAAATATGCTTGATTTAATTGGAAATTTGTAGTCAGTTTTAGAAATGTTCAAAAATTTGATTTTTTTACCACACTAAAGGCATAAGTACCATGAATTTGTAATATTCGATATAAATATATAGGAATTTCTAAAATTTTTGGTAAAGACATGTAACATTTTATCGAAAATTATAAAAATTTTAAGAATTACCACAAAATTTTGGAAATTGTGAAATTTTCGATATTAGCCATAGAATTTTAGAAATTGAAAAAATTTTAGTATTCAATGAATGAAACTTGTTCATTTTTTTTCCTACATAACTGATTTGATAAAAAAAAACTATTCAATAAAATATATACATATAATACTGTAGCGTGCGATTTTTGTCGGTGACGCGACCACCTTATCGCCATGGGTTCCTCCTCACCGCAATGGTAGGAGTGGAGTGTTACTTTCTGATTTCTTATTTATCCCGTGAAGCTGGAAGGGAAAGGGAAGCTATCTAAAACTAACCTTGCACGCGAATGTTTAACTGAACAAACGCTAAGAGAGATTCAGGGAGTTCGGGGTCAGGTTATACAATGGGGAGTTGTCAATTACCCATCCTATATGTGGTTATCCACAGGTTGATTAGCAATAGGTTCTGCTTTTATACTTGATGGTGTTTATCTGTTGTGGATAAGTTTCTTCTTTGGGAGATGTTTGAGAGAGAGAGAGTTTTTGTCGGTTTCGGATTTGGCGATGTATTTTGGTAAGGTGTTTGACCTAAAGTTTTTGATTGGTATGAAGGTACTGGACCTAGAGTTTTTGATTGGTATGCTCGCTAAGATTTTGCAATCTTATGCCTACGTATTCCCGTTTAAAGAAACAAGGAAATCAGAGCAATCATAGTTCCTCATATTCTATGGGAGGAAAAGATGATGTTTTGGTGTCTTGTTCAAAGCCCAAGATTGAAGCTAAAAGGTTTATTTGTGTCTTGTTCAAAGCCCAAGATTGAAGTTAAAAGGTTTGACTAAGAGAGAATTTACCATCTCTAAAGGGAGACATCTCGTTTGTTTATCACAACTGTTGGGTGACTGATTATAAAGGAGGATTACTTTAACTGGAATATGAGAATCCAGCAATTCCATAATTTCCTTTATAAGGGATTTGTCCTGAATGGGAAAACTTTAACTCAGTGTAGAGCAATGCCATTTTTCCTTAGGAATCTTTAATGCTCAGAGAGGGGTAGTGGCGTGGATGTAAATAATCCAGAGGTTTGGCGTTTATAGCAATTAGATGAAAGATAGGGTTTGCTAGGATAAAAGATGAATGACAGCTTGGATTTCTTAATCAACAAGTGTGCCACTTATAGCAGTTATCTGGGATTAAGGTTTGTTTTTATTTTCTGTTTTGATGCGTGATGTACAAAGAAATGTCTTCATGCAGAGAGATTTTGATTTCCTCTGAGGGGATGTTGATTTTTGTGTGCTTTGATCAAAGCCCAAGGTTGAAGCTAAGAGATTGATTGACTCCACCGGGGAAGTCCTTATACAAAGCCTAAGAGGAGGCAAAAAAAGGCTGACTCGTCAAGAGAGTGTTTATGTGTCTTGTACAAGGCCCAAGATTGAGGCTAAAAAGAGAAACTGACTCTTTGGGGGATATTATTATACAAAGCCTAAGAGGAGGCTAAAAGTTGACTTTTTTGGGGGGAATATTTTGCCTGTCTTGTACAAAGCCCAAGATTTAGGCTAAAAGAGGGAAACTGACTCTACTGGTGAGAGGTTTTATCTGTCTTGTACGAAGCCTAAGATTGAGGCTAAAAGAAGATTGACTCTGCTGGAGAGATTTATACGGTGTCTTGTACAAAGCCCAAGATTGAGGCTGAAATGAGACTGACTCAACAAGAGAGTGTTTATTTAGTGTCTTGTACAAAGCCCAAGATTGAGGCTGAAAATTGACTGACTCAGTTGAGGATATTTCAGGTGTCTTGTACAAAGCCCAAGATTATGGCTAAAAAGGGGATTGACTCTGCTTAGGGATATTAATTCTCAAAGCCTAAAAGAAGGCTAAGGAGAATTGACTCCGCTGGGGAAGATATTTATCCCGAGCTTAAGAGAAGGTTATGAATATTTTGACTTCGTTGGAGAAATTTTATATATGTCTTGTACAAAGCCCAAGATTGAGGTTGAAAAGAATGACTGACTCAACAAGAGAGTGTTTATATGGTGTCTTGTACAAAGCCCAAGATTGAGGTTGAACAAGCTGGAGAAATCATTATACAAAGCCTAAGAGGAGGCTAAAAAGGGTCAACTCAACAAGAGAGTGCTTTAAGGTAATTAACTCAACAAGAGAGTGTGGAAATGTTATTGACTCAACAAGAGAGTCCTTTTGTTTGTCTTATACAAAGCCTAAGATTGAGGCTAAAAATGGTTAACTCAACAAGAGAGTGTTTTAAGATAGAAGATGACTCAACAAAAGGGTACTGTTGGGGCTAATTCTGCTGAGGAAAATCATTATACAAAGCCTAAGAGGAGGCTGGTTTCTGCTGAGGATTATTGAGATCTAGTGGCAGGTCCAAAATGGGGAATCAACTCTTGCTGAGGATTTTCAGAAGAGTTGAGGTATCAGATGCCATGAGGTTCTGATGGTAAACTGACCCTAGTTGGGGAAATTTAGGATAAAAGACTGAGTTTTAGATCCTGTGAGGGTTTTAACTCTACTGGAGATTGGTTAAATGACCAGGGTTTTTTTTCCTGTATTTGTAGGGAACTTGAGAATGTCTTTGAGATCCAAGAGGGGATTAGACTGTCCAAGTCTACTGGTATGGAAGAGTTTATCTTTGTATGATGCCCAAGAGGAGGTTGGTGTTTTAAGGGATGAGAATCAACCCTTAATTGGTCTGAGGTCTTGACTTTTTTAGAAAGACAGCTCTAACAAAAGATGACTAAGTTCTGTCTTATACCTTTAAGAGGTCTTCAGGGTCCTTGTATTAAGCCCAAGAGAAGGCATGAGAACTTCTAAGAAGCCGGAGGGTCCTTGTACAAAGCCCAAGAGGAGGCGGGGATTCTTTTAGGAAGCCTGTGGGTCCAAACCTAAGAAGAGTTCAAGAAAAGTTTCACCGAGAATAATCTTTTCTTTTGTGAACAGTTCTAGGATTTGAAGAAATTCAAGAGAAGTTTCACCGGGAATTAATCCTCTCCGGGGAAATGAACTTCTTTGACAATTTTCTAATAGTGACAATCTGAGAAAAGTTTCACCGGGAATAATGTCTTTCTCTTTGTTCCATATTGTTTAAGCCCAAGAGAAGGCAAGACTGTATCTAGAATTCCTATGGGGAACTAGTTTTGACTGTTGAAAGAGTGACCACTGGCTTTATCTAGTTCTAGGCCTAATTGTCGGGGAAAACTCTAAGCAGATATACAAGTATATATACTGTTGATATATGACAAGTATTTAAAAGGATATGAAAGAAGGACTTACAGGTGAGCAAGCTTCCAGCAATACAGACAAATATATATATATATATATATATATATATATATATATATATATATATATATATATATATATGAAAGCAGGTAAAGAAAGCTGATAAAACTTACAGGTGAACAAACTTCTATTGTAACAGCTGTATGGTTAGTTGTTCAAGAAATTAAAGAAAGTTTTGATAACAACTATGAATTTGAACCTAAATCAAAAGGAAAGTTGTTTTGAAAAGACGATTTGGGGCTTATACTCAAGGAGAGGCCCTGATGAAAAACAGTAATCGTACCGTTGATATGAAAATTGTATCGGGACTTATACAATGACTGAGGCCAAAATTAGATTTTCTGTGCAAAGAGATGGGTCTTACAACTTAAGGAGAGTCCCAAAGGTTTGAAAAAGAAAAGAAATAGGACTTACAACACAAGGGTAGGCCCAGATGAAAATGTTTTGAAAACGACGATCGCGCCGAGATTTTTGAAAACACAGTGGGACTTATACAATGACTGAGGCCCAAAAAGGTTTTTATTTACAAGGAATGGGTCTTACACTCTATTAGAGGCCCATGATGGTTTTAAAAAGAAAGATGGGACTTACAACTCAAGGGGAGGCCCAGATGGTTTTTGTTTAAAAGGCGATGATCGCGCCGAGATTTTTAAAATTGTATCAGGACTTATACAATGATTGAGGCCCAAATGGTTTATGTACAACAAGGATTGAGTCTTACACTCTTTTAGAGGCCCAAAGGTGTTTTGAAAATTTAAAATCGAGAGGAAGCCATAATTTTAAATTAAAATGTCATTTTTCAAAGGAAATTAAATGAAAAAATGATATAAAATACCAAATATATTCAAAAACAAGTTGTACACTTTGAAAAATATTTTGAAAAATCATGTTTAGTTAGATGAAAGTTTGAAATTCAATTGGTTTTGAAAGATCAAAGTGGGAATTTCATTTAAAAATGTTTAAAAACAAATAAAATGAAATTAATTACAAAAATTATAACTATATTAAATAAATAATATAAATTGGATTTTTTTGTAAAATAAAATATTTAAACACTTTTGTGAATTATGAGAAAAAAATCAATTTAAAAACACAAAAATTCAGAGAGAAATTAATTTTTGAATCAATTAAACAAAATAACCAAAATTAAAAAATTCAAATAATTTGAATTATGGTGCCAACGGTCAATTTCTTCTTCTTCGTGACCGCGCCATGGGTGATTTGCGTTTTCTCACTTTTCTCTCTGATTACTCAATAGTTTTGCACGATTCAAACACCAATCTTGTTCGTTTTTGAACAGGATCACAACCATATGGATTAATTGCATTTATATTAAGTATGGAGTGAGAAATCAGAAGAAAACCTCAAGAACCCTAATTTCAACATGAACACAATGAAATTCCATACACGATTGATTCATGGCAATTGATTGAGGGTTATCACTCTATATACATGCAGGAACAAGATGGTAACTCAAAAATTTATTTATGATGCATAAAATATAGAGTTTGAAGGTGTCAGGCTTACCTCTTGCAGCTTGTGATCGAGTTTGGTGATAGAGGTGTTGCAGCTAGGTTCCAATGATCTGGACAGCTTCCTTAGGTGCCAAGGAGTGTGTTTGAATGCTTGGAATGGATTGAAATGAGCTGGAACTGGTTGTGGTACCTCAACTGCAACTCTGTCAAGAACTTGAGCAATTAGCTGGTGATTTTGTGATTTTGATATTCCAGATGTGATTTTGTGTTATGGATCACTCATACATGATGTTTAAGAGGTGTGTGTGTGATTGGTTTGGTTGGAATCACTCTCAATCTCAAAACCCGATAGTGACTTGAGTTAGAAGGTAAAATTGGAGTGAAAGGGAGATTTTGAGAAAAACATCAGTTTGGGTGCTTTGGTGTACTCAAACTGATCACAGTTGAGCTCTATTTATAGTGTGTTAAGTTTGTTTTGGCATTAATAGTGAATGGCAACTGCAGCAGGACTTTGGCCAATATGGATATAATGGAATCTCAAGTCTCCTCCAGCCATTGACTTGAGGTTAGGGCACAGGCCTATGGCCCTTTGATTCAGAGCTTATTCTTGACTCATTTAGTTAGGAATATGTCAGTTCATGCCACCTTGGTGCATCCATTGAATGCTTGGAAACAAAATTGGAGTCTTGGCACCTTTTAGCCTTTTTAGGTTTGTTATGGCTATATATAGATTCTTGGACTTGGGAGGCTTGGGGATCAGATCATTCCCCTCTTGTTTTATCCTCTGATGTGTCCAAATAAATGACAAGGCTTGGAGTTGTCCAATATTGTCAAATCGAGCAAAACACCAAATTCTGCCTTGCTTAGGACAGTTGGAAAGGGTGATTTTGAGGGAGTCATATCTCCCTGCTCAGGTTGAGTTATGGGAGGCTCTTGTGCTTTTTAAAGAGCCATCATATGATACAATACATGTGTGATCATAGTTTATCTTGAAACTATTTGAATCCAACTGAAAAATCCTCATGAACATTGATGTCCAAGGCTGGTAACTTAGGCAGATCTTCACTAAGTGTTGGAAAAGTGTCATTTTCTTCATTTTTGTCAATTTGATCACTCCATAACTTAAAATCCATAAAGAATTGGAGTTTGAGGTATTTGAAGCTTTTGTACAGTGTAGAAATACTTACAAATCCAGCTTTGGATCACCCAAAATGGTTGCTTGGACCAGAAGTTATGGTCCTTGGAAGTTGGCACCAAAATCATTTAAACTTAATAACTTAGAAAAATTTACAATTTTTCAAGGTTACCCCTTTTACAAGTTATCATGATTTCTTGATCAATTCTGGTTCAAATGTCATTATAAGTCACATTTTATGAAAATATGAATCATAAGGATCATTTTTGCCAAAAAAGCCATGTTTTGACTTTTGGCTCCGGAGCGGTTTCGCGCGTAAAACCCTAATTCCCGACTTTTGGGGAATGCCTCCTCTGAGGGTAATTTAGCTTTGTAAATGGGTTCTTAGGGTTATTTTAAGCATATTGAGTCACATGTTGGAGTCTTGGCTCATCCTCTTGTGAAAATTTCACTCTGGAGGCCCCGGTCATTCAAAACCCTAATTCGGCGACATTGGGTGTTTCGAGGCTCAAACCACTTGGAATGCCACAACTTTGTGCTTGATTCTTGATGTGGGATTCCTCTTGATCCTTTGTGGATGTTTGAGAGGTTAGAAAAATTGAATATCATGTCATTCCTTGATTGATCATTTGTCTAAGTATCCTGAGAGGGCTTAAAACCCTAATTCTTGATTGCAGTGAATGTTCAACCATCTTTGAGGAGATTGATGAGGCATGATGATACCTCCATATTGTGATGATGATTCTCACAATGATGGTAAATCTTAGTGGTCAAAATTTGGGGTATGACAAATACAAATTGCGATACATACAAGAATACAAAACAAATTAGAATGACTTTCTAACTTCATCTTCTCAGTGCTTAATGCGTCACACATATGCTGATTCCAATACTTTTGCATCTTTCATAAAATATTGTCTCCAACGGTAGTGACGGGAGGCAATGGACAATTAGGTTTCAACTTTACTTGAACCCAATTATTATTGTTGACAAAACCAACAACAATGATTTTATGTCTGCTCGTATACATAGATGGTGGTAAAGTAAGAGGGAAAATGTGATGTTAAGTCTCATTGACAGGGAAACAAATACCACATTGTATCTACAAGCAATATGGTAACCCATATCAGGAATCACCATCCATTTATCAATATCTTGCACACCCAAGTGTTCTACTCGTAACACATTCCTAACTATAGAGACCGTGTCTTAGAACAAATTGGAAAACAATTGAGGGTGTTGATGAACTTGAGATAAGTAAAGCTGCAATAGCCTGAAAACCACATTTTCCATTGTCACTGACATCAACAATGTCATCAATGTATGGATGTAATAAATTAGAAAACTGAGACAACTAAACATCGCTCGAAGATGCAGTGGACGGTTGAATTCTAGTCGAAATACTTGACGGTTGAATTCTAGGTGGTTTCGTGCATGATCTCTTTGTAGTTTTACTCCCATGCAAGCCCTCACCATACTCTCACTGTGAAGGATCACGATGCACATAACTCTCTTTACCTTTTCTGCTCTTCTTAACTTCCCTCGTTGGTTTATACTTCACCGGCGGTGGACACATAGAAGTTGTGGATGAATATGTTAGTTCCCGAACCTTTTTCTTTAACACCCTCTGGCCTACAATATTCAAAGTACTGAAATATGTCTTCAACTCTGCACACTCTACTTCTAAATCCAATTGTGTACCACTTTCTTCATGAATGACATCATGCTCTTTAATGTGTAGTTTCTTCGAAAAAACACGAATTGGTTCTAAAAGAATAAAATTGCCTTATATTTGGAAATCAGAAAGTTAACACGCACACAGTAACCCATGTGTTGTTCTAATGAAGCAACCACAAGCATTTTGGCTTGCACCAACAAATTTTACCCTTTCTAGTTCCTTTCCAATGTGTTGTATACACTGTATTGAAACAAAACCATGCAAGTTGGTATCGAATGGAGTGTTATACCGATGCTTAATGCTGACAATACGTTTTTTGAACGAGACTCTAATTGAACTTGGTTGCAATTTCAACATGGTGTTTACAACATCTAAACTACGACATAAATTTCCCCAACTTATAGTCAACATATTTTTTAGTCTCTAATGAGCAGACTCCACCCTAAAGACCATAATTAGAAATATATGTTAAATTATATTGAGTAATGTAATAACATCAAAATGACGTTCATGCACGTGTTCGTTGTTGTGTTCCCTAAATGAGTGACTCTGTTAGTCCAAACAACAACAAACCTTTATTTATAAGGTGTCAACCATGTTTCACTCACATACTTAACAAATAAGGAATATCAACACAAATAGTCTCAAAGTGTTTCAAGTGTTTGACAAACTCAGTTTCTATACTAGCATACATGATGTTATTCCATAGATCCATGACATGTTGTTGTCTTTCTGATTTAACATACTTGTTACATTTCATACTAACGTTTTTTGAAATATGGAACAAACACAACAGATGAGTTGAATTTGGAAACACAACTTACATAACATGCATCGATAGAAGTTCCCGATCCGTCACCACAACCTTTGGAAGCAAATTCTTGGAAGAGAACAACTCTTTATGCTTCTCTAGTGCCCATTTGAAGTTCTCCTCCCTTTCATGTTCCAAATAGGCAAAGGCTATCGAAAATGTCAACTTTGTTGACATAACACCAACAATCTCAAGCAGTGGTAGCCGATACCTGTATGATCACGATGCACATAATAAAAAATATGATAAATCAAAGTATGTCAAATATTTTCAAAAATCAAAATTTTAGCCATTACATATTTGTCTTGTATGTACAATAAAAAATCAACACCAAATGAAACATATTGAACAACTTCAATGAATCAGGATGTGTCCAAAATATATCAGTAACAACATTTGAGTCTTCCATATTTCTAGTCCAGCACATTTATTTTTCTCTATGAATAAGACTTAACAACATTTGCATTTCCGTCAATGTACCTCTCTTGCTCACATTATATGTAGCTCTAGCTTTATACACCCGGGTAACACTAATGAGGAGCAGCAACTATGTATCGTCAATGAACCTCTCTTGTTGGCATTGTATGTAGCTCTAGCTTTATACACCTGGGTAACACATTTGTCTTTCAAAGCAGCAACTTTGTATCGTGGAGCAATGTTGTACTTCGGTGTGTCATTCACAAGTTGTCTTTCATGATCTTTTAGATGACCTTATATGTCACGGCCTTCTAAATCCTTAGATAGTTTATGATTGTGCAACCTGCACCTAACTATCACCTTTCAACCGATACCACATGGCATAGATCTCAGCCTAAAAGGACACTTAATTTTAAAAGTATAAATGCCCTCTGGAGATTTATTGCTTTCAGATGCATTCTTCCTTTTGTAGTTTCCTCCACTCTCACAACTCATAATCAATTTATCGTTTGCTTCCCATTTGCAGTATCAAAACAAACACTCACAATAATAATATCATATCGAGACTCAAATATTTGTCATTTACAACATATAAAAAGTATACTATCAATATCATATAGAGACGAAAAAATATTTAAATTAAACTTGTTACATAGAAAACATATCGCGTCAGTGGTGAAAAACTGCGTAAAATCTATAGAAAATTTTCGGTATACCAGAAATTTTGAAATTTCTAGAAGTTTATGTATTTTTCTGGAAATTTCAATAATTTCTAGTATGTGTTTAGGATTTTTCAGGAAACTACCAAAATTTTCAAAATTTCCTTTATTTCTTCACCATAAATTTACAAAATTTCAGTAAAAATACTTGATTTAAAAAAATGCGTATAAGAAATTTCGTTTACACTACCGAAAATTTCCTTTTTGGAATGTTAGTAAAAGTGAAATTTTTTGATAAAAAATAAATTTTAATTGGTAAAGAATAGAATAGATAGTTTCGAAAATATGAAAATATTGGGGGGGGGGGGGGGGGGGTGTGTGGGTGTGTGTGGAAGTTAAGTGCTCGGAAATAGGCAACAAGAGTTGGGCTTAGGATTTATTATTTGGCACCTTTAATGTAAACTAGAAGGCAAATGTATCATTAAAAAATATTTAAATTTATTTTGTGCAGTTCTCACCATCATTGCATCTAGATGTATTCTTTTGGATTTTTCTTTCTACTTTCTCTTGCTTTCCCTTTTTCACGTAATTCTTTCTCTTTCTCTTTCTCCTTATTCTTTCCCAAAGTAAATTAATGATTGAAATTCACCTTTTTAAAAATATACAAGTGGAATGTCGCAGGTTCAAACTCGCGCTCTACATTTGATATCTTTACATAGTTACCATGTAAACTAATTTAACGAAACTTATTTTTTCAACACTTGACTTTTTTATGTTACATATACATATTTCTTCTTATTTTTCTTTTTGTTTTGCAACTGCATAGAAATATAAATATAAATAAAATAATAGAAAAAACTTTAAAATATTTACTGTAAACGATGATAATTGGTCTAATGGTTTTGATGGCGGCCGCAACTATAATATATTGACTGATGGTAGTGACTAAGGTTTTAAAAAATGGTTGCAGTCGCGTAAAATCTTTCAATAAATTTAACTCAGTACAGGTGTTGCGACACTGATTGAGGTTGTCGTGATGTGAATTAACTACAATTTATTCTTTTAATATATAAGTAGTGATAATAATATCGTTATCTGCATCTACCGATACCATTTTGTCACAAATTTTTTTGCAGTTACGTGCTGTTTTTTAAACCTTGGTAGTGATGTAGGTGGTAGACCTGGTGTTCCAATAGTGGATTTAGTGGTTTCAGTAGCAGTTTTGGTGGTTTCGATGAAAGATCTGATATGCCAAAGGTGTATGGAGTTTTAAATGACATAGGTGTTTCTTGATTAAATGGACTATGTAGAGATATTAGAGTCAGAGATGAAGACATAAGTGATGCTGGAGATGACACTGGAAGTGATGTTGGATACGTTTCTGGAAGTGAGGTCAAAGATGTTGCTGGAAGTGATGTTGGATATGATTTTAGTGAATTTGAAATTTTTTGAGATGACATTTTTAAAGATATATGACACTCTTTAAGATTATCTTTAAAATCATTATACGATTGAGAAAGTTATTGAGATGCTTTTTTAATAATATCTTTTAAATCATTTTTTAAATTTCTTAAAACATCTAAAATTCTAGAAAACCTATGTATTTGGAATGAGTGTTGTTGTTTGTAAATTTAGGGATATAGCATGAACAATGGTGCTGGTAGAATAAAATAGAGGAGTGCAGGGGGATAAAATGAAAAAGATTGAAATGAAGGTGTAATAGTGGGGTTTGTTTGTTAAGGATGAAATGGATTAGTAAAGTTAGAGTACTCATAGGAGAGTTTAAATGCAAGAATAACAGAACCAATTTATAAAGTAACATATCTAATTTGCTGGAAACATAAAGAAAGCTGAATAAAAGACAAGATAACTAATTAAAATAAAATAATATTTTCATTCATTTGATCTATTCTCAAATGTGTCATAGATGCTACATTATATTATACTCCTTTTATTCTAAATTATAAGTTACACTGTTAAAAAATTTGTATCAAATTATAAGTTATTTTAGAATTTCAATGCAACATTAAAAACATTTTTCCCAATATATCCTCTATCATTATTTTCCAATTTTTTAAATTTATTTTTCATCTATAATAAATGAAGGGTAATATTGTACAATTATGCATAATTTCTCTTTCACTTACAACCATGATTATGTTTCTTAATTCGCGTGAAATGTCTCAAACGTCTTATAATTTGGGATGGATGGAGTATCACAAATGAGTAATATTGTAATTAATAATCATGAATGATCAATGGTGTGTTACAAAATGACAAGAATACTTGCATGTGAGTAAATGAACATTAAATGCATGAGAAATAGTCTTACTTAAAAAGTTTAACTCAATTTAATGTTACTTATATAGAGTTGCATTTATTAACTCAATAAAGAAGGTAAAGAGGATAAGTGCCACATGAACAAGTATGGTTATGCCATTTGTCACCTTTACACCCCTGAATGGCGACACTGACTCCGACACCGGGACCGAGGGTAGGGGCCATAGAGGCGCTAGTGACCGAAAGTAACCATAGAAATCGTGTTACTTACGACATTATAGGACAATGTTCAGGTGGTCGGCCTTCGGCCGATTTGTGGCAGAAAGCCACCACACGTGGCTGTGGTCGTTGCCCCAATCTTTTGTATCATTGCTTGAGTTTGTTATTTTTTGAATTAAAATATGGCAATGCTTTGTGATGTATTGTAATAGTGGGTAAAATGTGAAAAGTTGGAACAGTTAGTGTGAATTATTGCTCAAAAGTGTTAAATGTAATTCATAGTGTCGAAGTCGAAGCATTCATAGCTTAGTGTCGTGTTGAATTGTTTAGGTTGTTTCGACAGAATCTTGTTAGATTTGATTTGATTGGATTTAGATTTGTTTAGATTAGATTTGATATTTTGGGCTTTTAATTTTGGGCCTTTGCAAATCTATATCTGTAAATAGGAAGTATCCTTGCATTGTAATCATAACGTTGTATTGTATTCACAGTTACAGATTTTAGCAGTGAAAGTACACTATATTCAGAAATCCCACAGTTCGTGGGTAGAACACTTCTCCTCCAAATATTTCTCTTCTCTCTCTTTTCTTTCTTGCTGTTAGTTTGTTCTTCTTCTTTCTTTGTTCTTCATTGCTATTGCATAGTGGGTTTGTGTACAATCTTGAGATCAAGATAGAAGTGGAATTCCCATAGGGTGTGGTGAATTTCCAACATCTGGTATCTAGAGCTCCGGTTGCGATTCAAGGAAGAAAATCGTGATGGTTATGAATCATTCAAATGGGCACTTTCCGGCGACCCTACCAATTCTCAAGAAAGATAATTATGAGAATTGGTGCAAGCAGATCAAGGTGGTTTTCTGTTATCAATATCTTTGGGATCTTGTGAAGGAAGGAGTAACGCCGCTTGGGAAGAATGCGACGGATCAAAAAAAGGCTGCACACAAAGAATTGAAGAAGAAAGATTATAAAGCGCTGTTTATAATCCATCAATGTGTTGATCCAGATAACTTTGAAAAAGTTAGTGATGCAGAATCAGCAAAGGAAGCATGGGAGATTCTTGAAAAGTCATTTGGAGGCGCAAAAAAGGTGAAAGAGGTGAGGTTACAAACTCACAAGAGAACCTATGAGTTGCTTTAGATGGAAGACAACGAAAGTATTACAGATTTCTTCACCAGAGTTACAAAGCTGGTGAATCAAATCAAAGTATGTGGAGAGGTGTTGACATCAAGATCAGTTGTTGCAAAGATCTTGAGGTCATTGGCTCCAAAATTCGACCACGTGGTAGTAGCCATAGAAGAGTCGAAAGACTTGTCAGTATTGACGAAGGAAGAGCTTCAAGGGACGCTTGAGTCTCATGAACAAAGGATGGCTGAGAGAGCTGCAGCAAAGTCGAACAGTGATATGGCTTTGCAGGCGCAATCAGAAAAGGAAAGGAAAGGTAAAGGAAGCTGGAATGGAAACAAAGGAGGAAACCAGTCGAATCAGAAGAAACCTTAGAACCAAGGCAACCAAAGAGGTGGTGCTACAGGTAGAAGAAAAGGTGGTGATCGAAAATCTGACAAAAGTCACATTCAATGTTTCAATTGTCAGAAGTATGGCCATTATGTTAGTAATTGTCCAGAAAAGAAGAAAAATCAAGAAACTGATGCAAATCTGGCGAAGCATGAAGAAGAAGAGACGTTACTGATGGTCACAACAAAAGATGAAGAAAGATTCCAAGATAAGTGGTACTTGGACTCAGGATGCTCATCACATATGACTAGGAGGAAAGATTGGTTTGTCAACATGAAGCCCTCGTCGAAGAACACAGTGAAGTTTGCAAATGACAACACTCTAGCAGCTGAAGGTGTTGGTGATGTTCTGATTATGAGGAAAGATGGCAAAAGGTCAATAATTTCCAATGTGTTGTATATTCCAGGTATGAAGAGTAATTTGCTCAGTATAGGGCAGCTAGTCGAAAAGAACTACAGGGTAGTTGTCGAAGACCAGATGATGAGAGTTCTCAACGCAGATGGTAGGTTGATCTTGAAGGCTCTAATGTCTCAGAATAGGACCTTCAAGATTGAACTCAAGGTGATGGAGCACAAGTGTCTAGCAACAGCAGCCAGCAGAGATGAGTGGTTATGCCATTTTCGACTAGGCCATCTCAACTTCAATGACATCAGAGAACTGAAGAGAAGAAATATGGTTTCAGGATTACCAGAAATCGACATTCTAAGTGAAGTCTGTGAAGAGTGTGTTCAGTCGAAACAACACAAGAATAGCTTCAGCAAGGATGTAGGAAGGAAGTCAAAGGCAATTCTGGAAGTCATATACTCTGATTTATATGGTCCAATCCAGGTGGATTCGATTGGTGGCAACAAATATTTTGTCACGTTTATAGATGATTTCAGTCGAAAGTTGTGGACTTACCTCATCAAGAAGAAAAATGATGTGATTGAGGTATTTTCCAGATTCAAATCCATGGTCGAAAGACAGAGTGGTCGAAAGCTGAAAATTCTGAGGACAGATGGTGGTGGAGAGTATGTGTCAAAAGAGTTCGATGCATTATGTGAAAAAGAAGGGATTGTGCATGAGGTGGTGCCACCCTATGCACCACAGCAAAATGGAGTTGCAGAATGAAAGAACAGAACCATCATGAACATGGTGAGAAGTATGTTGAATGGAAAGCATCTACCCAAAGAATTATGGGGAGAAACGGTTTCGACAGTAACATATATTTTGAACAGATGTCCGACGAAGAAGCTTGAAGGAATCACACCAGAGGAATGTTGGTCTGGTGTTAAGCCTAGCCTCAGCCACCTGAAGGTGTTTGGATCGATAGTACATAGACATGTGCCAGATCAGTTGAGAAGGAAACTTGATGACAAGTCGAATCAGACGATCATGATAGGATATCATTCGACTGGAGGTTACAAGTTGTTCGACCCAGTGAATAAGCAGGTAATGATCAGTAGGGACGTGATCATAGATGACCTTAAAGAATGGGATTGGACTGAGAATGCTAAGAAGGATTCATTGAGAATCTCTTGTGAAGAACCAGCCACTGAAGTCGAAAGAGAAGTTCGACAGGAACTAGTGGCAGATGAAGCAGGTTCAAGCAGACCTCGACGAACAAGACACATGCCTGCAAGGTTGCAAGAATGTGTAATTACATCAGATGATGTGGTCGATGAAGAGGTTGAGCTAGTACATTATGCTTTCTACGCAGATGTCGAACTAGTCAATGCAGCTGAGGCATTGAAAGATTCGAAGTAGGTGAAAGTAATGAATGAAGAGTTAGAGTCCATCGAAGTCAACAACACATGGTCACTTGTCGAATTGCCTCGAGGCAAGAAGGTAATTGATGTGAAGTGGGTTTACAAGGTAAAGGTGAATCCTAGAAGAGAAGTAACTCGACACAAGGCTAGACTTGTGGCGAAAGGATTTTTACAGAAGGAAGGAATCGACTTCGATGAAGTGTTCGCACTTGTTGCTAGAATCGAAACAATCAGGTTGGTTATTGGTCTAGCAAATATGAACAATTGGCACACATGTCAGATGGATGTGAAGTGTGCGTTCCTTAGTGGCCCCTTAGATGAAGAAGTTTATGTCGCACAACCAGCTGGGTATGTGAAACGAGGCGAAGAAGGAAAAGTGTACAGGCTGCATAAAGCCCTGTATGGACTTAAGCAAGCTCCAAGAACTTGGAATAAGTAAATCGACAGCTTCTTAAGGGAGAAGGAATTTGTGAAGTGTACGACTGAGCATGAAGTGCATGTAAGGAGAAGCAATAATGAATTGCTTATACTATGCCTCTATGTCGATGATTTGTTGATAACAGAGAGTTGTAAGAAGGAGATCGAAGATTTTAAACATGACCTAAGTGAGGAGTTTGAAATGTAAGACTTGGGAAATATCTCATATTTCCTTGGCATCGAATTCTACAAGACTAGTAGAGGTTTGATGATGCACCAAAGAAGATATGCAGGCGAAATACTCAAGAGATTTGAGATGTAAGATTGCAACTCAACTTCGACTCCAGCTGAGACCAGATTGCAACTGTCGAAGAATCCAGACGAAGATGATGTCGACCCAACCCAATATAGAAGACTTATGGGGTCACTTAGATACCTTTGTCACACAAGGCCTGACTTAGCATACAGTGTGGGTATGGTAAGTAGATTCATGCAGAAGCCAAAGGTATCACACCTAACAGCGGCGAAGAGGATACTGAGGTATCTGAAGGGGACTTTCAACTATGGCATTTTGTTTCCTACAGCTGATGAAGGGAAAGAATGCAAGTTAGTGGGATACACCGACTCTAGTTGGTGTAGTGATGCTGAGGATAGAAAATCCGCAACTGGATACGTGTTTATGTTAGGTGGTGCACCAGTTGCTTGGAGTTCGAGGAAGGAGCCAGTAGTGGCATTGTCATCATGCGAAGCAGAATATATAGCTGCTTCTCTTTGTGCATGTCAAGCAACATGGATGGTGAACTTGGTCGAAGAGATTACAGGGAAGATTCATGGAGAAATTACCATGAAGATCGACAGCATGTCAGCTATCAATTTGGCGAAGAATCCAATAGCACACGGTCGAAGCAAGCACATCGAAATGAGGTTCCATTATCTTCGATAGCAGGTAGCAGAAGGGAAGATGAATTTGGAACACTGCAGAACTGAGAATCAGATTGTAGATATCATGACGAAGGGAGTGCAAGTCGAAGCCTTCAGAAGACTAAGAGCCATGATGAATGTAGATAGTTTAGACATAATGAATTAGGCAGTGTGTTAAATGTAATTCATAGTGTCGAAGTCGAAGCATTCATAGCTTAGTGTCGTGTCGAATTGTTTAGGTTGTTTTGACAGAATCTTGTTAGATTTGATTCGATTGGATTTAGATTTGTTTAGATTAGATTTGATATTTTGGGTTTTTAATTTTGGGCCTTTGCAAATCTATATCTATAAATAGGAAGTATCCTTGCATTGTAATTATAACGTTGTATTGTATTCACAATTGTTAGAATAATACAGAAAGGAAATATACATCAACATTCTTGTAAAACTTTGATTGGTTTTAAAAGATTATTGTTGTATTTCCTCCTTCAAAGTTACAATAACATTTTCATACCTCCATTAGAGCTTTCAGTGGAGCTCAGTGAAGCTGGTTTTGAATGACAAAAAACAGTTCTGTCAGCAGTTTGCTTGTCTTCAGCCACATAGAGAACAGGAGATGCGGAGCCCAAATATTTTCCTTGTGAAAGGCTTCTGAGTCAAACAGCAAAGTAAATATATGGTGAAATAAAGGACTACTGACAATCACATATAAACCAAGACAAAAACAAATGTTACTAATGATAAGCTATGCATTTTGTTAGACATTATACATAACTTGTTGAGGTAATAGATCCCTACAAAAGCCATTAATTAATAACTGTGTGCGAGAAAAAAATGCTAAAATATGGATGAACACACACAATAACCATACAGAAACAATTGCAACATTTGATGATACTGATGTATTTCTTTGTCAGAGTCATTTTTACTCAAAGGGTGCAAGTCAAATTTTGTAACACTAATGTAAAAACCAGCTGAGGAATCCAAAAAACCTGTTCATCTATGACATTATACAATAATTCTATTAGGGTGAATATGCTATAACAATAGTGCAGTCGAAACTAGTAATTTACAATCCCACATAACTCAGGCTGGCATATGCGGAATCAAATGACGGCAATTCTCCCTTGTAATAAATTTTTTATCCAAATGATTTTAAATAAGAATTATCATAATGTTTATTAATGTCTTTGCTAAAGCTCATTTTGATTGCATCATGAACCACAATCAATCAGTTTTAATATGCTAACATGGCCGGTCTACTAAAAAGAAAATAGAAAAAAGTCACCACCTCTCATTCCAGCTCGTTCTGATGCCCTGAAAATGGTCAAAGACAGGCAACAACTCCTTCCGTCTTATTTCAATTTCATTGGTGGAGATCTTTTCAATTTCATACTCGCCACCAGCACTAAAAACAGTTCTCCCATAATTCAGTGAGTAGAAGCAAATCTGAAGAACCAAGATAGTTAGCAAGTAGCAACCAAGGTCAAGCACTGTATAAGAAAATCAAAACTTTGCACAAATAAATACCTTAGAATTTTTCCATATTGGAATCCTTCCAAAATTTACTTGCACCTCAGCATTAGATATATACCAGTGAGATCTCTCATGGGGCTTAAATCCATAGCAGTCGCCATAATACATCCTTTCTTGAACACTATTGATACCATCTGGTCTATCACAGGTATTGCTGCAAGGTTCCCCTTTTTCAGGCCACTCCGACCTTCTGCATACGTCCCACCATTGAATAGGCTCAACTTTCACTCTAAACTCATCCTCCTGCATGTGCGGGGCTGAAGCTGACTGGGTTCTCGAACCACTTTCATTTGGTTCTGGACCAACATATGGAAGAAGCTCGTGTTGAACTGTATGACCTGATGGTGTATATACCAACAGATGCTCTAAGGATTTCATTTTTGACTTATCAAGCGGCTGTGAATGAGACATGGAATTATGAAATATCACAGCAATAGCACCAGATGGAACAAAAACTTTTCCTGATACATTTGGATTAGCAATTAAGTTTAAATCAGAAGCTACAATAACACATTTCAGCTCAACACAACACAAATTCGTTCTGACTCAGTCAATATGAGGAAAAAGAGAAGTATTACCGAATAGCAATAGCACAGACATTTCTCCGTCACAAGAATTAATAAGATGCATTACATCAAGAAAAGTACAATAGTATCCATTGGTTTCTATTAGACGGAGTCTTTAAAATGCTCTGAATTGGTCTGTTTAGTAAGCCTGTACATTGTTGGGAGTGGTTTCACCAATTTCACGTGGCGTAATATTGTTCCAAGAGTCCTGCTTGTTATGAGATTTTGATCCGAAACCAAGCTGAGATCATAAAATATTGGGGATATGTATCCAACAAACTTGACATCTCAGAAAAATAAATCAAAACTATTCACATGAAGGGATATTTCGAATTTACCTTCATCCTCTTCAAACTCTCATTCATAGTTCTCATTACCTCAAAATTTGCATTTTTAGTGGCAATCTCCTGCAAAACAATATCGATATATTAACAATTGAGCATGACATCCAAACATATGCCTCAAAAAAACCAATATCAGATAATTACCCTTTCTAAATAGATCTTTTCCTTTATCAAGGAGCTCTCCTCTTCCTTCAATTCTGCAAAAGACTGAAGAATGGAAAAAACACCCATAACTTAATGATCTTATAAATCAATTATAAATTAATAGGTGTCGTAAGGTCGCAAGCAATGACTTGTTAAACAAATTGAATAGAAGAATTCTAATTTTTGAAGTAATATTGTTCCAAGAGTCCTGCTTGTTATGAGATTTTGATCCGAAACCAAGCTGAGATCATAAAATTTTGGGATATGTATCCAACAAAATTGACATCTCAGAAAAATAAATCAAAACTATTCACATGAAGGGATATTTCGAATTTACCTTCATCCTCTTCAAACTCTCATTCGTAGTTCTCATTACCTCAAAATTTGCATTTTTAGTGGCAATCTCCTGCAAAACAATATCGATATATTAATAATTGAGCATGACATCCAAACATATGCCTTAAAAAAACCAATATCAGATAATTACCCTTTCTAAATAGATCTTTTCCTTTATCAGGGAGCTCTCCTCTTCCTTCAATTCTGTAAAAGACTGAATAATGGAAAAAACACCCATAACTTAATGATCTTATAAATCAATTATAAATCAATAGGTGTCGTAAGGTCACAAGCAATGACTTGTTAAACAAATTGAATAGAATAATTATAATTTTTGAAGTAAAGAAGGAGGTAGCTACATTGGAAACAAAAAAGAAAAAGAAGTGGAGTCAGACCAAATAAGTCAGCATAACCTAAGGAAAGGTAAAATTGTAGCTAAACATGAAAAACTCTATAGAGAAGTTACTCAATAGCTTTGACGTTTTCTACTTATAACATATGTAAAATTAAATATTACAATTTCTCAACATTATTTACCCATACTAACATCGATCTGTTTATACATTGGGACACGTCTTATATGAATGACAACAAAACGAAGATACCATACCCTCAATTCAGGCCCACGTATACTGCTTGCTGAAGTATTATCTGAAAAGATGCAGAAATGATATAGTTTCTAATCCGTAAGCCGGAAAAATTAAGATACGGAAAAATGATTTACTTCTAAAACCTGCACAACTCATTGAAGAACACATAACAACAGGAAAAATTAAGATACGGAAATATCATAATTACCATTCTTAATCATAGATGGTGTTGTGACAGAACAAATACAGTGCATCGTCTTCGCCCAACTTTTCCATTTGATAAATTGCGTCAATGAATCTGAACCTTGAAACAACTATGTATTTGACATGAGGTATTCTAAACACAGGCTGCTCCAGCACAGATTTTCAACACACATCATCCAGAACAATCAGGATTTAAGCTTGGCTACCACCACATTCAAATTGTGGGTTCCACTAAGAAACAACATAATTTGTATTCAAACTGCCAGTAACCACACAAGCTGCTAATAGTGGCCACACCTTAAAATAAAAATCATATCATATCAAATTAAAAATTATAAGCAAATGTAATGCAATAGTATATACTATATTCTTAACAATTGATAATTTAAAAACAGGTTTTACACCAGTCTTTCTTGTAATTGATACTTTAAATCCTATAGATCAAAGTTATAGGATGCATAGTGTTAAAGACAAGAAATTAAACACAAAAAAGGAATTATTTCCTTGACTGAAATATGTATGTCGTGTGTGTGTGTGGAAACCAAGTCCACAGATATAAAAGAAAGCAATTCGGCCTACCTGAATCATGCCCAACAGTATCTCCAGTCCACCACATTCACGAACAACACCTGCTATGGCGAACTCAACCTATGGATCATGAGACTCCTCTCTATCTTTTTCCAGTTATTTAATCATAGGCTCAGTTGCTTCACCATCCAATTCCTACAAATTGCAAACATATAGAACAAATAAATTCAAAACCAAATCTTTAAGAAAATGAGCTGACTCGTAACGTCACTGATATTTGAACACCAAAATACTGGGAATGCTTTATTTATGTTTGAGATATTATATTGGAGATGCTCTGCTCTAAAGTGATTCTGCTCTAAAGTGGAGTCGCTTCATTCCTGTGAACACCGAAAATCGCTTGTCATATGATTTACTTTCTCAATTCATTGAAACCTAACATATAAAAAATCAGAGATTATTAAAATCAAAATTCTAATAATTGTGAATACCGATTCAAACAAAATTGTATTCTGAAATAGAAGAATTAATCAAATAACCTTTCTCAGTTTCATGGTTAACGATGATCCAAATAAATAGTCTAACCATTTACTTTCATAAGCTATATATTTTGCAACCACTAAAGAAAACATGAACAATAGCATTTAGAATAAAAATTAGCAGGTACCATTCTCCTACTGTGAGATATACTTCTTTAAATCCAAAGGTCGAATTTACCAACACAAACTGCAGTAGCAAATCATATAAGATGTTAGAAAGTGAAAATTCATAGTTTTCTTTAACATTCTGAAATCAATGTAAATTAGAACCACCATGTCGAAAATGTGCAAACCAGCGACATGAAATTGTTGGTAATCTTACCAGTTTCTTCCTTCTGGGAGATTCACAGTTTTTGCACAGTTATGCGAGATTTACAGATCCGTTGTTACCTTGATAACCTAAGCATCCATTTTTGTTGTGTTCATCACCCATAAGAAACAACCATGACTTTTTCATTCCTATACCTAGGATTTGAAGGAAAAAGAAGACAGGGAGAAAGAGAGGTGACGAAAATAGAGGGAGAAGAGAAAAGAACAGAGAGAGAGAGAGATTGAGAGACGAGAAAGAGAGAAAGAATAGGAAAAAGAGAGAGATACCTGGGAGACGAGAAAGAGAGAAAGAAAAGGTAAAAAGAGAGAGAGAAAGAGGAAAAGTGGGAAGATGAGAGAGATAGAAAGATATTCAAAAAATTGTGCCACTTAGCGAAATGGGGTCTTTTGATTGGGCAATGAATATTGAATTATAAATTACATTAAAGGGCTTTTTTGTAGTGCAAATTTAATTTGAGTGAAAGGGTAATTTAGGGAGTTTGGGTGTAGTTTTTAATCTTAGTTAGGTAGTTGATGAGATTTATTTATAAGCATTGAACGTAATTAAATAGTCAACTTTGGGAAATAATATGAAAATTAAATAATTTTATTTATCTTTATTTTAATCATAAACACAAAAAAAAGGTGTAACTAGCTTAGAGAATGTAACCCCAGTTTTATCATCAACTATTCCTCAAATAATTCATTGGAAGAGTTTGATTAATGATGGACTCATTGTTATTTTAAGACTATAATTAGCTAGTTAATCTACACAGCGATTGTCTTCACACCAAGTATTGTTGAATTTGATGTGCCATTACTTTTTCAGTGATTTTTCTGAGTCTATGGACTAAGGTTGGAGCACTCTTGTCATTCAAAATATGTTAATTCACCATATCAATCAAGATTTTAGAGTCCTTGATGCAAGCACAAAAGTAAGTTTATTTTTTTCAACTTCATAGGGATTGATTGTGACTCAAAGATAGTTCAATAGTTTCTATAATTTTAAGGATGACTTGTTAAAGTTTTTTTTTTGTGAAAGTGAAATAATAGAAAACGAATTAAACTTTGGTGTTAACATTTGAGAAAACTTGTTGAGATTGTCACTCAAGTGTTGCGTCCAAGAAAAGGAGGTCATTCTCGAATTGACACAGCTGAGGTACATCTAATGTATATTCTTCAAAATAAACTTAAGGTTAATTGGCTAGAACATTTTGTGTCAAGAATGTTTGCTAATAGCGATTGTAACATAGGGTCCTCCTTATGTTACGCTTTGATGATTGCAAATATTCTTAAGCACTTTCATATTGGTCTGTCAAATCTTCAAAACATCTCACCTGGTCAGACTCAAGAGTTCAACACGACCACAATGAGACATACGGGGTATCATTGATATGATAATCTCAAGGTTTATTTCTATAAGATGAAGGGATCCGGTAAGGTAATCTATAATTATGATGATCATGCTGAATTTGGTACAATTAATATTAATGAACAACAGGTGAAAGAACAAGTTCACCATGTGAATACAGACATGGTTGATACTCACCATGATGATGATCATGAAAACCCATAAGGGCGGGGTCAGTGGAAACTTAATTCTTGGACCCAACATGGAACGACTTATGGTAACTACTCCGGTGTTGGCTCAAGTGGTGAAGAATCATCTACTATCACTTTGCTAGAAAACACGCGTGTTGAGCAACGGGAGCACCACGAAGAGGGATCATGTAGGCGTGACACGTTTGAAGTTGCTCAAGAGGAGCATTTTAGACTGGTTCATGAACATATGACTTCCCACGACATTAACTTCATCAATTTTGCCACGTATGCTACAGAATAGTTTAATGAAATCCGTTAAAACATGACTTTCAACCATGGTGCCACTCAAACCAACATCAATAATATGATTCATTATCCAAATGACAATCACCATCACTAAGAATAATTTTACAGGGAGATGCGTGATTTTTTTAAAGCAAAGTATGGAAAAGAGGGTGTTGCTTGGTACCGGGGTAGGAGATCGAAAACTAGGGTTCGTAGAGGTCGTGGTCATTAGTTATGCTTCATTGTGGATCAAGTTTCTTTTGCATGCATTTATGTTTCCATGTTTTTATGTTGTTATATTGTGACTTTCTTATGAAATTTTTTAAATGAATTTCATCTCTTTTATCTATATTGTTTGCTTATTTATGTTTATAATTTTTTCACCTTAACTTAATTCTATGTGAGTGCACGTTATCGTTGATCAATTAATCTTTGTAACGCCTCTGAGTGATTTATTCGTTGTTGTGTCCTTTCAATGATACTTCTTACGTTTTGTACATTTGTCTCTTTTTTATGATGTTAAAGGGGGAGAAGTTCATGCAAGAACAAGGGTAAGTTCATGCAAGAACAAGGTTTGAAGATGCACATATTCAGGGGGAGCTATGATCAAGATGACAAATACTTCGTAAGTTTTGCCATCATAAAAAAAAGGAGTATGTGAGTGCACTATCCTCTTAAGAAATGTTTTGAATGATGTCCAAACTAGGACACTTAATATTTGTGTATATTGGATCTTATTGTGTATGTCTAGATGTTCATTATCATATTAGGACACTTAAAATTAGGTTAGATAGGCCATTACAAGTCAAAATTATGATTTTTCATGAAAAACAAGTCTATAGGTCAATACGTCAAGTCTATGGGTCGATACATACTGAAGGATTCTTAAAATGAAAATTATGCCTTCAATGTATCGATAAATAGGAGCCTTGGGTCGATACATGATACGTATGAGTCGACTCATCTGTGATTGGAGTCAACTCCAGTTGAAGGTTTTGGCATGTCAATGGTTATGCCTTAATTGTATCAACTCTTAGAGTTTTTGTATTGACTCTTAGTCTTATGTATTGACTCATACTTTGTTGGAGTCAATACATTATGTTATATTTTACAAAACTTTTGATAATTTGCTAAAAATCTGTTTTGTTGGTTATTTTTAGACACACACACACACACATACATATAAATATTCATTCATGCAACATTTCTCAATATTGAAACCAAGAACATACAAAGAATTTTCTCATCATCTTCAACCTTTTCTCCTTATACATTCAACAATTACACATAATAATTTTTGTTTAGTGTCATCTAGATTAGATTGATAAGGTTCAATTTAGGATTGTTGTAATCAAATTGGATTGAGTATTCTTTGGGGGTTTCATTGATAAAATCGGTTAGGTTTTTTTCTCAAAGATCAATGATTCATTCGATAAACTGAAACTTATGTTTGTATTGAAATAATTCAAACTGTTTTGTAAAGATAATTGCAATCTAAACAATTGCAATTGGTTTTTCATATCCTCAACACAAAGAAAAATCAGCTTGGTGTTTATTGCACACCAAGTGTTTGATAAATTGTCTTAACTAATTTTTGTTACCTATTTTGTTTGAAATTGATTACAAAGTTTTAATTGTTCAAACGTGTTGTGTAAAACATATTGATTTAATTTCTCAGCATTGTTATACATTTTGTTACGGTTTATACGCATATTTGATTCTTCCGATAACGGTTCGGGATAGACGTGTCTCGATCCGGAATTGCCTTCGTTTGCCATAGTAATAATTTTTTAAAGGGTTAAATAGTGTTTACCCCCTGCCATATAGGCGTGTTTTGATTTACCCCCCCTTAAGAATTTTTTTTTTATTCCCCCCTCAACTTTCCCAGATTCCATTTACATACACCCTCATACACCCATTGGTCAAAGATTCTGCTGACTGGGCACTTGGTCTTGCTGACTGGGCCGTTGGTTGACTGCCACGTGTGATTCATAATTAGGTTAAAGTAGCACCATCATCTTCTTCGTGTAAGTAGCACCATATTCTTCTTCTTCTTCATTCGTGACAACACCATCTTCTTCTTCTTCTTCTTCGTTCCTAACAGTTGCTCTTCTCCTTCTTCGTTGTTCCACTTGAACTCAAACCGTAAACCTAAATGGATAGAACTCAAAGCGTTGATAGCATTAATTCGTGTGAAAACCCAACCGGTCCTTTGTGTGGCTGTCGTCGTCCGATGAAGATGTTGGTGGCGAAGACCATACAAAACCGCAATAGGAGGTTTTGGAAGTGTCGAAACACAGGGGTGAGTGGAATTCCTCGAAACACGGTTTGTTCTTCTTTTTGGATAATGCTTCATTAATGTTGTTGGTATTTGCAGATGGGTGGTAGCTGCGAGCTTTTTATTTGGGATGATGAAATAGACAACTCCATGAATGGCTTGTCAAACAATAGTAGCTGCTGCAAAAACTGTGATGTGGTACATTTGAAGTTGGATATTACTGCAAATAAGCTCCAAAAAGCCAAGTTGAAGATAGCTGTCTTGAAGAGGAAAAATTGGCAACTGAAATTGGCCATTTGGGTGTCTGTGATTATGTTCGCAGCAGTTTACAAGGCCATGTATTTGTAGTTGTTCTTGTATTGGTCTGATTTTATGTACTGTCATTAGTATGTGCTATAGGATTTTAGTTGTTTGTATCAGTGTATGAATTGGTTGTAGCCATGTACTAAGAAGCTTCATTTTATGTAATGAAATCTTGAGTTAAATTAGTAAAGCTTCATTTTAGGTAATGTGTACAAATTGTTTTCCCAAAACATTGGATTTCATGTCTTTCAAAATAGGCCATAACAAAATGGCATTGTAAATACAAAAAGGCACTAGCCATAACAAAATAATGTTGTCATTACATAAAAAGGCCATAACAAATTGGCATTGTCCTAACTTAAAGGTTCCAAGATAACTAATAACTAATAACTAAGTCTAGATTGCAACCATCAAAACAGCCCTGAAACTATTTCCTCAATTTCTTCTTGCCTCTAGAAGAACCACCTTCTTCTTGTGTTAAAACCCCTCCCTCTTGTTCTGGTACACAGATAGGCTGGTTAGAATTTGAACCAGGTCCTATGATTGGTTTCTGAAACCACTTCAGCTTGATTCTTTCACTTGACCTCTTCTTGATTGACATGATCTCTTTCCCTTTCTTCCTAACTTTACCCTTGGCAGCAGGTGCATTTCCTTGAATCACCTCACTTTGACTTGCAGCAGGTGGGTGTGTCTGAGTTACATCAGGTATGCTTGAAATAAGCTCATCAGAAATGTCACCAAAATAGTCACCTGGTTGATCATTTTGTGGTACAGTGGGAGCATCACCTTGAGCATTATCTGGTACAGTGGGAGCATCATTTTGCTCTGTTGCAGCATTAGATGCCTTGACTTTTTTCTGCAAAACAAGACATATACCATATCAGACATATACCATACCAAGACATATACCAAGACAGATACCATATCAGACAGCATGACATACCTTTCTTTTTAGCCCTTTTGGATCTTGTGTTGGGCTCTTGCATGTTTGAACATTGTGACCAAACTTGTCACACCTTGTACACCTGTAGGACACACCAGGCAACCTCCTTCTAGCACCATCTTCACCACTCTCTCTAATCCTCAACTTTTTAGGCCTACCTGGTCCTTTCTTGTATTTAGGTGGTAACAGTTCCTCACCCTCAACTTCTGGCCACATTTCCTGGCCATTAATTGGACTGACAGCAAAACCATAACACATTGCATACTTCTCCCTTGAATAACACTCATCCACAAATTCCTATGGATTTTGTTGCCTAAACCCAAGAGCTGCTATAGCATGCCTACATGGAATCCCAACCAACTCCCAGAAATTACAACTACAAGATTTTTTAGCAATGTCTACTATGAACTCCTGAGTGTTGGAAGAATGGGTGACTTGAAATTTCTCATCCATTGCCCAAGTGGGCAGCCAATGGCCACTCAATACAACCTCATTATCAAGTCTCTTCCTAGGAATAGGCATAACTTTATGGTGCCACTTGTCTAGTTTTAGGGTAGATGTGGAGCACCTATTCATTAGATACTTTCTTATCCACTCACACATAGACAAAATAGGCTTGTCCCTAGCAACTAAGATTGTGGCATTAAAGGATTTAGCTATATTGTTCATAAGAACATCACATTTAGGGTAGAAAGAGAAAGCATGCTTACACCAACTTTTTAGAGGAATTCCCATTAACCAAGCCCATGCTTTAGGATCAACTTGTTTTAGCTCAGTCATCTTTTGCAACCACCCTTGGTAGTAAGTTGATTTTGCAGCCCCCATCATCAGATCTCTAATTAAACTGCCACCACCAAATCTTTTTTTGAAATTTGAATAAAGATGCCTTAGACATAGCCTATGTTCAATTGTTTCAAACATTTCCTCAAAAACAGCTACCAAGCCCTGCATCATGAATACATATCAGCAAACATAAACATGTTAATAGGATTAAATAAAAACTGACAGAGTTATGTTACCTTCTGTTGATCAGAGATAAAAACATATCTCTTGTCTTGTCCAATATCTGCCATTAACAACTCAAGAAACCACCTCCAGTTGTCCTTTGTTTATGTCTCAACAACTCCAAAGGCCAATGGAAAGTATTGATCATTAGGATCCCTTCCCACAGCAATCAATTACTGACCTCCATAATTTGTTTTCAGATGACAGTCATCCACTCCCACAAAAGGTCTACAACCATTAATGAACCCCTTTTTACAACCATCAAAGCAGAAATAGAAAGCACAAAACCTTGGTTGAATGGAAGCACTTGGTCTCTCCACTGTGACACTTAGAGTGTTGCCAGGATTCACTCTATGTAACTCAGCCACATATCTTCTCAGATTTGCATACTGTTTGTTAGCATCTCCCTCTAAGATCTTCTTTGCTATGAGTTTAGCCTTCCATGCCCTCCCCACAGTGATTCCCACAGAATAGTTTTGTCGCATATCCTGAACTATGTCACAGATCCTAACATTTTCTGATGTTTGCATCTTCTTCAATACAGCCTTAGCCACCCACCTAGAGTTGGCAGATTTGTTTTCCAAAACCCTAGCACATGTATGTTTGTCCACTATGGTTTTAATAGCAAATGTGTGCTTGTGGCCCACTTTAGAGCAAAGTACCAAAAAACCACACTTGGCCCTACACTCAACCCTACCTCTGTATGACTCATTTTTAATGAAATTTATTTCCCTCCCATTTAATACGGACCACTCACGTATTGCTTCTCTAAAGTCATCAAGGGTATTAAATTCCATACCCCACTCAAATTTAAAATTCTTATTCAAATGCTCCTTTCTAAACTTTTCAAACCTTGGCCCTTTCTCATCATCACTTATATCAGGATCAGAGCTATCAAGCTCATCACTCACATACTCATCATCCTCCTCCCATTTCTTCTTATTGGAGCCACTAATAAATCCATCAATTGAGGGTGATGCATTAATAGGTACAGTGACATCAATACCTTCAAAGCCATCCAGATTTGCAGTTGCTCGTTCATCCTCACTATCATCTAGTCTTTCCACTGCCTCTTCATCACAAACCTCCAGTTCGACAATCTCATTGACACACCTAGGATACCTTACTGAGTCACTTATATCAACTACATCATGCTCAACAAACATTTCCCCTTCTACTTGGGTTGCACAAGCATATGCTGCAAAATCGTAGCAGTCATCATCGTTCTTAAGCTGGAAAAAGTTTTCATCAATTTCAATAATCTTTGTCCATGTTCTATAACTCCCTACAACATAACCCCACCTGGTCACCAACCTATGAACACAATCCATTCTCCATTTATCAATTTCTAACCCAGACACTAATGTGGATACACCTCCCCTGTAAATGGTAACCCCACCACTTAACTTTACAAATTCACCTCCATGGTGAAATACGGCTTTGAACACTTGCATGTTCTGAAAATCAAAACAAACGAGCTAAATACCCTAACAAAACCATAAGATATCAGACACGACATTGGAAGGTTTGAAAAAATACGAACCTTGTTAGCTTTAGCTTGAGAAACGCCATCGCCTTCATTGTGCTTCTCAGGTTCCACACATTGGTTGACGACGGTGGCTTCAGTCGGTTCACGGATTTTCTTTGATTGCTTCCCTTGTTTCCGTTGCTTACGGCTCTTCTTCACCGCCTCTTCGTCTTCCTTCCTAATTCTGGGACTGAATAAACCCTAATTATTCTAGGGGGTAGATGCAGAAATGATTTTTGAAAAAAGTCTTTTCATGTTAATATAATTCACTTATCACACGTGGCAGTCAACCAACGGCCCAGTCAGCAAGACCAAGTGCCCAGTCAGCAGAATCTTTGACCAATGGGTGTATGAGGGTGTATGTAAATGGAATATGGGAAAGTTGAGGGGGGAATAAAAAAAAAATTTCTTAAGGGGGAGTAAATCAAAACACGCCTATATGGCAGGGGGGTAAATACTATTTAACCCTTTTTTAAAACATAATTTTTAATTGAAGAATATTTTACATGTGATCTATTCACCCCCTCTACATTGTTTCCCACGTCTAACAAGTGGTATCACGAGCACCAGATTGTCTTGTGCTTCAAAATCGCTTATTGGATTATGGCTTTCGAACCTAAAGGGGTATATAATAAAGCACTTGTTTTCAATGGCAAAAACTATGGTTATTGGAAGGATTGTATGCATATCCATATGAACTCTATTGATATAATGTATGAAACGCCAGCCAAAATGGTCTATTTGAAATTACTATGGCCAATGCAGATAGTGTGACTGTACCTAAACCGGAAGCATAATTAAACACAGATGATGAGAAAAAAGTGGTCATGTGATTAGAAAGCAAGGAATATTCTAATATCCATTTTAGAAGTTGATGAATATTATCGTGTTTAACATTGTGAAACCGCTAAAGCTATGTGGGACTCATTACAAGTTACCTATGAGGGCACAAATGAAGTCAAACAAGCTAGAATCAATACTTTGAACCAAGAGTTTGAACTCTCTCATATGAAGCATGGTGAAACCATTGTTGATATGTAAATGAGGTTCACTCATCTTATAAATCTTTTGAATGCACTTGGTAATCCGGTTTCTAATGAAATTGCTACTAACAAAATTTTGAGATGTCTTAATAGGGAATGCCAACCTAAGGTCACCACCATCAAGGAAGCTAACGACATATTGACATTAGACATTACTGATTTGTTTGGTAAGCTTGAAGAACATGTGCAAGAGCTTATTTGCTTGGAGAAGAATGATAATAAGATTAAGAAAGAAAAGAACAAGGAAAAGGAGGTTGACAAGGAGTCAATTTCTTTTGTGGCTTCTAGTTTTAAGTCCTCCATAAAAGAGCAAGATGAAGGTGGTAATAGTGATAATGAGTGTTCGGATGATGAAGCAATGGGGTTGTTTGTTAAATGGTACCATAATTACATTAATAGAAATGGAGTAAAGTACTTCGACAAAAATCTCATCAACTATAGACGACAAGCAAACTCCTTAAAACAAGATGAGAATAAGAAAGAAAAATCCAAAGGTTCATGTTTTATTTATGGAAAAGTCAGTCATTATAAGACGAATTATCCATTACTTAATAAGGATAAAGGAAAGGGTCAATGCAAGAAGTCTTGCAAGTCTAGAAGAGCATACATAGCTTGGAAAAGTGATAGGGAATCCTCAAGTGAAGGTAGCTCAAGTGAAAGTGATGAAGCGACAAATTTTTAGCTCATGGCCCATCATTATAAGAAGAAGAATGTAAGTCATTCTAAATATGAACCTATTGATAAAATGTCTTATTCTGAATTACAATCTGCTTTTGAAAATCTATATGGTGAAGTCGTAGATGCTTTTAAAAGGTTGACTTCAAATAAAAGAATATTTTCATACTTAGAAGCCAAATTTTTAGAAACGAAAAAATAAATGGAAGCTCTTAAGCAAACCATGTTCGATGCTTAAAAAGTTGATGTTGAGGATGAGAAGTCTTCTTGTTTTGGTTGTGAAACTTTTCACATTTTGCAAAAAGAGTTTATTACTCCAAAGGTCAAATTGAACAAAGCTTTAGAACCAAAAGTTACCTTTGCTATTAATCCAACATAATTTAAAAGATATTTAAATGTATCCTACAAAAAATATAATTTTGTTGAAAAGGAATCAAATAGCAAAAATTATTCTCATCATCACTTGACATGTCATTATTGTTGCAAGAAAGGACATACCATTGCTAAATGCAAATTGAGGAGATACTTGGTTCCTAAAGGTGTATTTTAATGGTGGCCCAAGTGCAACAGTGTTTCCACTCACTCTCAAGGATCCAATGAAAGTTGGGTACCTACCACCTTTGTTTGATCTTGTAGGTTAAATGTCTTGACTCCATGGAGAGAATGTGATTTTTTGATAGTGGATGCTCAAGGCATATGACGAGTGCCATTTCCTTGTTCATTGACTTAACAGCAAAGAAGAAGGGCCATGTAACCTACGGAGATAACAATAAATGTGCTATACTTGGTAAAGGTAGTGTAGGTAATCCCTCTTCTACTATTATCTCGCATGTTATACTTGTTGAAGGTCTTAAACATAATCTTCTTAGCATTAGTAAACTATGCGAAAAACGCTATAAAATAAATTTTACAAATTGTTGTTGCATGATTGAACATAATAAGAAGAAAGACCATTTGTTTAAGGGCTTGAGGGTAAATAACATCTATATGCTTAACTTGAATGATGTATCTTTAACAAGTACTAAGTGTTTAGTAACCATGAGTGAGGACTCTTGGTTATGGCATAGACGCTTAACATATGTTAACTTTTATTTAATAAACAAAGTGGTTTGAAAGGATCTATTTATCGCTCTACCAAATGTAATACCCCGTATTTTATTTTGCTCTGGACAATATTAGTTTTGCTCAACTGGGTTCCGGTGTACTCTGAGAAATTATCTGCAAAGATAATTTGAGCAACCGATGAGCTCAGATTTGATCAAATTAATATTACCTGACTCTAAGGTGTTAGCATTTGGTGCTATAGAGACATTTGGACATTTAGTAGTGTTACTAGCTAATTGATATTCTCTATATCCTTCCATTCCCTCACTTGTGCCAAAAATAGAAACAAAGTTGGAAAAAGATAGAGAGAAGGAAGAGAAAGAGGAGAAACCTAGAAGAAGAACAAAGAGCTTGGATCATCATCTCTTCTTCATCAAATCATCCCAACATCTTCTTCATCTTCTCCATCTTGATCATAGGTGAGTTCTAGTTAGAACCCTAAGTGTAGAAACTTAGGTAGAACTTTGAACAAAAATGGTGGATTTGGAATAATTATGTTAAATGTTGTTTCTATGGTTGATATATGAAATAGAATGCATAACATGATTGGGTTGTGTGATAGATTGCTGAATAATACTTGTTATGGTGATGGATCATGTTTTGAATGGTTTTGGTTTGAATTTCCACCATTAAAAACAGGTTTTTGAGCTTCTGGTTCAGTGGTAACCGGTTACATGTAGGAAAAATTGAGGTCATGCGTGAAAAATGAACGAAGTAACCGGTTACTCATTTTGAGGTAACCGATTAGCAAAATATGCCTCTAACTCTCATTTTGATTCTGTTTTGAATAGTGCAGCTTGAGTAACCGGTTACTCATTTTGAGGTAACCGGTTACCACTGTTGTGAATTGTGAAAAATGTTTAAAAATTCATATCTTTTGGATCGTGATTCCGATCGAGGCATAGTGATAGCCGTTGGAAAGCTATGAAAATATCCTACGAGATAAAAGTGAAAAATATTGATTTTGATACCCGATTAAATAAATCGGAGGGAACCCAAGAGTTATGTTAACTTTATGATTGGATTATTACATGTAATTCTATTACAAAATTGTATTATGCTTTGTCTAATCAATTGTTGTTAACTACGATTGAGAGAGTAATCATGTTTAAAATATGGAATAGGAGGAGTGAGGAAACCTCACCATAAATCTATATTAGAACCTAGTAATGTTGCTAGGAAATTGATAGATAACCTAAATGACGACACTCGTGCATGCAAGGCCGAGGCGTGTGTCCAAATGCCGAAGGGTATAGAAAAGAATAAGACACTAGTATGGAACATGTGTAAACCATGGTAATTATTGAGAAAAGGTAAAAGAGGCCTAAAGGAAAATGTGGCCTAGAATTGTTGAATACAATTACGATTGTATGTGAAATCATGAAATCGCAACCATTATCCTATTATATGGCGTTTCATGGGTAACAAGCTCCTTTGGAATGAATGCGCAGTTACTTGGTAGGTTTGATTCCCGATTATAGTACGAATGAAGCCTATATGATAAAGAGACTTATGACGGTGTACGGACCGTGTGAAGTGACGAATTAAGGTGATAATGTGTCCCTTAGTTCCGAATCCATCTCGTATGCCAAGTAATCTACGAGGGTCCATGACTCGTTCCGACTTCTAGATGTAGAAGAGGGCGGGAGAAAGGGGATGCCTTGACGAGGTTATCAATAAGTGATAATTTTGAGTTATAGGACTCAATAACATGTTTCTATATAGTGTGAGATTGTGAACTCAATGTCATTTCCCTTCCCTTTGACTTGTGTTAGAATGATAGAACCTTGTAAAGCCGAGAGAATCTATAAGATAGGGAACTCACTGAGCTTTTATATCTCACCCCATGTTGTTGATTATATTACAGGTAATTCAGGTTCCGCGAAGGGTAAGGATAAAGTCGTTTAATTATCCTTACGTATCTTGGCTTTTGGGATGGCATAACTTTCGTTGTGGAGATTTATTTGAGATCACCTTTTTGATCTAGTTCTTAGTACATTGGAACATCTTGTATATATTATGCCATAGTTTTTTTGTATTTTTGTATTTTGGGCATGTAATGTATACAATGTGTTAACTAGGAACTTATGGTATTTCAATACCAAAACTTGGATTTATGTATAATATATATGCTTTGATGTATGTTTTTATATGTGGGTCGTACACCAAAAATTAAATTTTCAAAAGACCACCTTTGTGACGTATGCCAAATTGAAAAGTAAACAAGGGTCTCTTTTAAGTCTAAAAATATTGTTTCAACTTCTAGACCTCTTGAGCTTCTCCATATGGATCTTTTTGGTCATTCTAGGACAAAAATCTTAGGTGGTAATTACTATGATTTTGTTATTGTAGACGATTACTCTAGATTTTGTTGGACTATCATTTTGCATAGTAAAAATGAGACATTTTCAGCTTTCACAAAGTTTGCAAAGTTGTCCCAAAATAAATTTAGTTTAAACATAATTGAAATTCGAAGAGGTCATGAAGGTGAATTTCAAAACCCCCTCTTTGAGGATTATTGTGATAAATATGACATTGAACATAATTTTTCCGCTCTAAGAACTCCACAACAAAATGGTGTTGTGGAGCTCAAAAACAAAATTTTAGAGGAGTTGGCAAGAGCTATGATCAATGAGAGTAGACTACCAAAATATTTTTGGGCCGATGCTATTCGCACATCGTGTTATGTTTTAAATAGGATACTTATTCATCCTTTTTAAAACAAAACACCTTATAAACTTTTAAAAGGTAGGAAACCAAATTTATCACATCTTTATGTATTCGCATGCAAATGCTTTGTATTAAATAATGGTAAGGACAACCTTGTAAAGTTTGATGCAAAAGTTGACTAAGGTATATTTCTTAGATACTCTCAGTCAAGCAAAGCTTATAGAGTGTACAATATGAGATTACTTACTATTGAGGAGTCTATGCATGTTACTTTTAATGAATATTATCCTAGAAATTTCGGGAAATGTATTTCTTTTCATGATGTAGGCGTATCTTCAGAAGACATACTCAAAGACACAGAAAAAGGAATTAATCAACCTGAAGTGGTGAAACCTGCGGAGGAGGAAGATGACTATCCTGAAAAGGAGAAGGATGAGAGTCCAACTAAAGTGGATGATTTTACCTTGCCTTGGAGAACTTCCAAGGACCATCCAATCGACTACATTCTTGGAGATATCACCAAAGGTGTAACTACACACTCCAAAATAAGTAATTTCTGTTATCACTTTGTATTCGTGTCACAAGTTGAACCTAAAAATGCAAAAGACGCCTTAATTGATGAGCATTGGATTATGGCCATGCAAGATGAGCTAATTAAATTTAAAAGAAATTATGCGTGGGACCTTGTCCCACCTCTACAAAATCATTAAGGTATTGGCACCAATGGGGTTTTTAGAAATAAACTAGATAAAAAGGAGTGGTAACTAGAAATAAGGTCCGACTAGTGGCTCAAGGATATAACCAAGAGAAGGGCATAGATTATGAAGAAACTTATGCTCCAGTTTCCCGCCTCGAGGATATACGCCTGTTACTAGCATTTGCATGCTCCAAAGATTTCAATTGAACGTGAAAAATGCTTTCCTTAATGGTTATATAAATTAGGAAGTGTATGTTTCACAACCTCTTAGTTTTTAAAATCACGAGTATCCTATGTTAGAACAAGATTTGGTTCTGCAAGACATCTCTATGTTTTGATAATAACAAAGTTGTATTTGTGTGAGAATAATTTTGGTACTCTAACGTTTGTTTTCTAAAGTAGTGAAAAATAGGTTCTGACTCTGATAAAGATAATTCTGACTCTGATAAAGATGTCTTTGACTCAGATAGAGATCATGTGAAACGTCACTCTCAAATTATCAAAATTCGCTTCTACGCAAAGAAGCAAGATTGCTTCTGATCTACTGTGCTTCAGAAAGACTCTAAGAAGACAATATGTTGCTGCTGCAATGTTCTCTTGGATTATGGCTCTGAATATAGTTCTGATATTTATCTTCTAAAGACTAAGTGCTGAAGACTCTGAAGACAAGGTTCTGCTGAACAACACTCTGAAGACTCTAAAGACTTAAGTTTCTGAAGACCAAGTTCTGAAGTCTCTGAAGACACGGTTCTGCTGAACAAGTTCTGAAGACTCTGAAGACTTATGTTTCTGATAACCAAAGGTTCTGAAGAAGGAGTGCTGAAGACTCTGAAGAAAAGGTTCTGCTGAACAAGTTCTGAAGACTCAAGACTCTGAAGACCCAGTGATCCATTCTTCTGATCATGCTTCAACCATATCAATTCATAAGCCTCTGATGAATAGAAGAAGATGAAACGTTTACGAGGGAAAATAGTACATAGTACAGATCAAACACGTTCTTTTCCACTACCATTCCGCTACACTGATTTGGTGGACAATTTCAGTGTACGATCTTCATCCCAGCATAACGACATTATTTCAAGTCGCCAGTATTTTTACTGAATTTCCTGATCTGCTCTTCAACGGATCTTTTTCTGGCTATATAAAGACTTGATCATTCAAGGAATCATGTGACACCAAGTGTGAAAAAGATATATACAAAAACATTGATTCATACGAGAAAGAAACACAGAAATACACATAGAGAAATCCATGAGTGAACAGTAAAACACTATAATACAAAGAAGAAAATTATTCATACTGTATAGATTTTCTCTAAGTTAGTTTGAGCTAGAAATTGTGTTTATATCAGCTTATGTAGAAGCATTTCATTGTAAACATTTTATTTGATCAAATAGTTGTTTGTATTCCTTAAGGGACTAGTTGGGTCAGAATCCTTAAGAAGAGACAGTTAGTCTGTGTATGTTAGTCACCAGCAGTTGCTAGTGCAGTTGTAATCAGTTCGGTTATAGTGGATTAAGTCCTTGTGTATAAGGCGAAATCACCTTGGCAGGTGGACTGGATTAACTTGATAGTTTTCAAGTGAACCAGGATATATCATGTGTCTTTCTTTATTATTAGTCTGCTTGTGATCTTTATTTGAGTTTCACAAAAATCTTTCATTTTGAAAACCCAATTCAAACCCCTCTTTCTTGTGTTTTTCTCACACCTTCAATTGGCATCAGAGCTCCGGTTCTGATTGTGATAAAAAGATTTATCAACACTTCACCGTGTTCAGTACTGATCCAGTATTTATGTGAGATATCATGGTTGCAGCTAATGTTAATCCTGCTGTAGAAGAGAAAGATCATTACAGTGCCAAACCACCAGTCTTTGATGGTGAAAAGTATGACTACTGGAAAGATAGAACTGAAAGTTTCTTTCTAGGTTATGATGTAGATCTTTGGGATCTTGTAGTTGATGGTTACACTCACCCAATTGATGCTACAGGTGCTAAAATATCTAGAAGTGATATGACCAACCAATAAAAGAAAGATTATAAGAATCATCACAAGGCAAGAACCCTATCGCTAAATGCTATCACTTACACTGAGTATGAGAAGATAACAAATATGGATACTGCCAAATCCATTTTTGATTCTCTGAGAATGACTCATGAAGGAAATTCTCAAGTTAAGGAGACAAAGGCGCTGGCCCTAATCCAAAAATATGAGGCATTCAGAATGGAGGATGATGAACAGTTGAGACTATGTTTTCAAGGTTTCAAATGCTAGTCGCAGGACTTAAAGTTCTGGACAAAGGTTACTCAACTGCTGATCATGTTAAAAAGATCATCAGAAGTCTTCCCAAGAAATAGAGACCTATGGTAACAACTCTAAAGCTATCCAAGGATCTTAACAGCATAAGTCTTGAAGAACTTATTAGCTCTTTAAGAAGTCATGAGATGGAGTTGGAAGAAGATGAACCTCAGAAGAAAAGTAAATCTATTGCTCTTAAGTCTAAACCTGAAAAGGCAAAGGCTTATCAAGCTGAGGAAGAATCATAAGATTCTGGTGAAGAATCAAAAGATGAGCTGTTGCTAATATCTAGAAGGATCAACAAACTCTGGAAGCATAGGCAAGGAAAATTCAAAAGATCAAGAAGAAATAAAGGCCATTCTGAGTCATCATCTAGACAGAAGAAGCAGAACTTCGGAAAGGAAGTCATCTGCTATCAGCGTAATGAGCCAGGTCATTACAAGAACGAGTGTCCAAAGCTTAAGAAAGATAAGAAGGAACGTACATTCATCAGAGCAAGTATGCAAAAGTACTTTCTGGGAATTCAGATTGATCAACATTCAGAAGGAACGTACATTCATCAGAGCAAGTATGCAAAAGAACTTCTGAAGAAATTCAATATGTCTGAAAGTAAACCTGCTAAGACTCCGATGCATCCGTCATGCATTATGGAGAAAGAAGAAGTAAGTAAAAAGGTTTGTTAGAAGCTCTATCGTGATATGATAGGCTCTCTTTTGTATTTGACAGCTTCTCGTCCAGATATTCTGTTCAGTGTATGTCTTTGTGCTCATTTCCAATCAGATCCAAGGGAAACTCACTTAACTGCTGTTAAGAGAATCCTAAGGTATCTAAAAGGAACAACTAACCATGGCTTGATGTATAAGAAAACATTAGAGTGCAAGCTTTGTCGTTACTGTGATGCAGATTATGCTGGAGACATGTTAGAAAGAAAAAGTACTTCTGGAAACTGTCAATTTCTGGGAAGTAACCTCGTCTCCTGGGCAAGCAAAAGACAATTAACAATTGCTCTCTCAACTATAGAAGCAGAATACATATCAGCATCTCTGTGCAGCACTCAGATATTCTGGATGAAGAATCAACTTGAAGATTATCAGATACACGAGTGTAACATTCCTATCTTTTGTGATAATACTTCTGCCATTTATTTATCTAAGAATCCTATTCTACATTCTAGGGCAAAACATATTGAAATAAAACATCACTTTTTATGTGACTATGTTTAGAAGGGTACTTTTCAGTTAAAATTTGTGGATACAGATCACCAGTGGGCTAATATTTTCACAAAACCCCTTGTTGAAGATAGATTTGTATTCATTCTGGAAAACCTATTTATTAAACCTTGTCTAGAATGAGAAGATGATATTTTAATGTGTCAAGCCACCATAACTTCTGATATAAGATTCTGATTTTAAGCGAAGTGTGTTATTTTTATTGACCTTATGATTCATGATACTTCTACTAGTTAGAAGATGTCTTGATCAGAAACTAGTCTAGTCAGATACCTCTTGGTATTCTTGACGTTGGGAATATCAAATGTGCTCTCTTGAGAAGAAACATTTATGATTATTTATGACACGTGTCCAAAATCAAATCATACCTACTGTTAAAGAGACACCTCGAGCGTTGTGATTTCGTGAGACTAGGTTTCAAGTAATTATTTCCTATTACTCCTTAATATTCCCATAATCATGTTTAACGCATTGGATTTGAAAATTTACTTGATAACTGTTTAAATCTTTACGTCTTCCTCCCTTATTATGCATTCTTAAAGTTGTGTGTAAGACAAAGATTTCTTGAAACTAAACACTTCTCTTCCCTTCCTTTATTCTTTGTCAGATTCTGCCCTCCCACTTTCAAGTATACATTTATTTGTATTTATTGACTAATGTCAAGATTTGAATAACGTATACCTGATCTATGATCTTTTGGAGACTGATACAGTCCTTTATCATTCTTTGTTCTTGTTTGTGTCTCTTGTATTGGAAATGATGAATTTCTCGTCTCAATTCATCCATTCTTTATTGCTATTTGTTGCTATCACTCTTTGTTCTCTTTATATACCACATTTCTCCTCATAACTATTCATCTGTTTTTAAACTTGCTTTTCATTCCTATCCTTTTTCATTCATCATGTCTATCGAAACTTTTGTTGGCAATGATGAAGTTATGGAGGTCATTAATGAGAAAAGGCCAAATCTGCCAAGACTAAGAGACTCAGGCATTTACATATCCACCAACATACAAATTCAAAGGTGGTCAGGATATTATGCAATCCTGCATGGACCCATTTATACTGTCATGGTGAAAGAATTTTGGAAATACGCACGGATTGGAGAAGACAACAATTTTATCTGGTCTTCTGTTTTTGGTGTTCCGGTCATCATAACACCTACCTCCATCGTCCAAGCCATCAATTATGTTCATTCTGGAGTAACTGTTGAAGATTTCCATCTGAACTATTCCTTTGTTGAGGATCTCATTGGAATTCATGATGTTTCTCAGAACAAATATGAACCATATAATCCTGAAGGACTTCTCCCTGACATAAAATTGTGGTTTCAACTCCTGCTTACCAACTTTCGCCCCAGAGGAGTGACCAAAAACACCTTGACTCATGATGATAAACTGTTTATCTATTTCATGATGTACAATGTCCGGGTGAACCTTCCTCAAACCATCTTCAATCATCTGAAGAACTGTGTTAAAATCTCCAGAAATTAATACAAGTCCTTCATACCTTATGGAAGAATTATGTCTGAGTTATTCTTCAAGGTTGAAATCATCAGTCTAGCCAGAATACTTGGACAGGAGGATGCTATGGATGAAAAAAGGTGTGGAAGGGTTGATGAGGTGGAGGATTTCTAATAGCTGGTTGGAGGGTGTTTCTGTTGGTCTCTCGGTTGCTTGGTCTCTCTTTTTTTTCTATCCGTTATCCTTGTTGTTTGTTTATTTTCTTGTTTTATGTTCTGTTCCTGCATTGCTCTCCTGGCGTTTTGTTTTTAATCAATGGAGAGTTTTCCTTATTTGCATCTATCTTATCTTACTGCATTCCATTATGATTGCCATAAAAGGAGGAGAAGTACTGAATTTAACTTATCTAAATTCTCTCAAATCAAAATGCTTACGTTAATCGCTGATTACCCTTTTTTATTATGACAAAAAGGGGGAGTATTAATATGGAAAGTTATTTTGATAAATATATTGTCTCTAATTATAGCTCTAACATTCTAACACTTTAATTGCATATTTTTATCTTAGAATATTTTTCAGGAAAAATATTTATGTTGGCAAAATGACTCTGATATCAATCAAGCTCTGATTTACATAATCAAGCTCTTTTATCAGAATGCATTACCACTATAATCAAGCTCTGATATTTTGGATCTGTCTAGATCTTTGCAATAAGGCTCTGTATCCCAAATCTTATAAGATTTTCTTTAAGTCTTAGATTCAGGGGGAGCTAGATAAAGGAAAGTTTACTTTGAACTTATCCGAGTAAATTCTTATTATCTTCATACAAAATTGTGTTATCAAAATACATAGTTGTCATTATAAAAAAAGGGGAGATTGTTAGAACAAGATTTGGTTCTGCAAGATATCTCTATGTTTTGATAATAACAAAGTTGTATTTGTGTGAGAACAATTTTGGTACTCTAACGTTTGTTTTCTAAAGTATTGACAAACAGGTTCTGACTCTGATAAAGATAATTATGACTCTGATAAATATAGCTCTGACTCAGACAGAGATCATGTGAAATGTCACTCTCAAATTATCAAAAGTCACTTTTGCGTCAAAGAAGCAAGATTGCTTCTGATCTACTGTGCTTCATAAAGAAACTAAGAAGACAATATGTTGCTGCTGCAATGTTCTCTTGGATTCTGGCTCTGAATATAACTCTGATATTTATCTTCTGAAGACTAAGTGCTGAAGACTCTGAAGACAAGTTTCTACTGAACAACGCTCTGAAGACTCTAAAAACTTAAGTTTCTGAAGACCAAGTTCTGAAGACTCTGAAGATAAGGTTCTGTTGAATAAGTTCTAAAGACTCTGAAGACTTATGTTTCTGATAACCAAAGGTTCTGAAGAAGGAGTGCTGAAGACTCTGAAGACAAGGTTCTACTGAACAAGTTCTGAAGACTCAAGACTCTGAAGACCTAGTGATCTATTCTTCTGATCATGCTTCAACCATATCAATTCATAAGCCTCTGATGAATAGAAGAAGATAAACATTTGCAAGGGAAAATAGTACATAGTACAGATCAAACACGTTATTTTCCACTACCATTCCACTACACTGATTTGGTGGATAATTTCAGTGTACGATTTTCATCCCAGCATAACGACATTATTTTAAGTCGCCAGTATTTTTACTGATATTCCTGATCTGCCCTTCAACGAATCTTTTTCTGGCTATATAAAGACTTGATCATTCAAAGAATCATGTGACACCAAGTGTGAAAAAGATATATACAAAAACACTGATTCATACGAGAAATAAATACAGAAATACACATAGAGAAATCCATGAGTGAACAGTAAAGCACTACTATACAAAGAAGAAAATTATTCATACTGTATAGATTTTCTCTAAGTTAGTTTGAGCTAGAAATTATGTTGATATCAGCTTATGTACGAGCATTTCATTGTAAACATTTTATTTGATCAAACAGTTGTTTGTATTCCTTAAGGGACCAATTGGGTCAGAATCCTTAAGAAGAGACAGTTAGTCTGTGTATGTTAGTCACCAGCAGTTGCTAGTGCAGTTGTAATCAGTTCGGTTATAGTGGATTAAGTCCTTGTGTATAAGGCAAAATCACCTTAGCGGGTGGACTGGATTAACATGATAGTTTTCAAGTGAACCAGGATATATTGTGTGTCTTTCTCTATTGTTAGTCAGTTTATGATCTTTGTTTGAGTTTCACAAAAAGCTTTCATTTTGAAAACCCAATTCAAACCCCTCTTTCTTGTGTTTTTCTCACACCTTCATCCTAATCATGTCTTTAAACTAAAACGAGACTTGTATGGTCTTAAACAAGCACCTAGGGCTTGGTATGAGCGACTTAGTAAGTTCTTACTTGATCAATGATTCTCTAGAAGGAAGGTTGATACAACACTTTTCATTAAACATTAAGGAAAACATCTTCTAGTTCAAATTTATGTTGATGATATAATATTTCGTTCTACTAACATGCAATTAGTCAAAGAGTTTTCAAAGCTAATACAGGGCGAATTTGAGATGCGTCTAATGGGTGAGTTGAATTAATTTCTCGGGATTTAAATCAAGCATCTCAAAGAAGGGACATTTGTGTGTCAACAAAAATATTGTCACAAGTAGCTTAAACGCTTCGGAATGACAGATGCAAAGTCAATTGATACGCCAATGCACACTAATGGTAACTTGGACAGAGATTAAAATGGTAAGGATGTTGACGTCAAAATGTATAGAGGTATGATCAGATTTTTTATGTATCTTCTTGCATCTAGGCTTGACATAATGTTTAGTGTGTGCATGTGTGCTCGGTATCAATCTGCTCCTAAGGAATTGCACTTAAAAGCTGTAAAGTGCATTCTTAGATATTTTCTTGATACACACTACTATGGAAAACCCATTTAACAACGGTTGCGAAAGATATATAATGAAGCGGGTGCATGCGTTGTTATGTAGAGTGTCGTTGTATATATGATACCTACAATCACGGTCTAGAAAGCGTTGTGATAAATTGGAAAACGTGCTACCTATAATGACAGTTATTTTGAATACTCGTTGTTGTATGTCTTTTAATAAAATAAAAAAATGCAGCATTAGAACTACCTATAATGATGGTTATTTTAAAGAACCATTGTTGTATACTACCTATAATGACGGTTATTTTAAATAACCGTTGTTGTATGTCTTTTAATAAAATAAAAAAGATTACAACATTAGAAAAAGAACAGTAGCAAGAACAAGAACAACAGCAAGAACAACAACAAGAACATCAAGAATAACAAGAACATCAAGAACAAAAATAAGAATAACAACATCAATAACAATAACAACATCAATAACAATAACAACATCAATAACAACAACAACAACATCAATAACAACAACAATAATAACAAGAAGAAGAAGAAGACGAAGAAGAACAAGAACAAGAACAAGAACAAGAACAAGAACAAGAACAAGAACAAGAACAAGAACAAGAACAAGAACAAGAACAAGAACAAGAACAAGAACAAGAACAAGAACAAGAACAAGAACAAAAACAAGAACAAGAACATGAACACGAACAAAAACAACAACAACAACAATAATAACAACATTAATAAAAAAGAACGACAAGAACAACAATAATAAAAAGAACAACAAGAACAACAATAATTAAAAAAGAACACCAACAACTAACATTGCTAACTCGAGTTCTGAAATTTGTTCTAAAATTTGGTTTAGTGGAGAAATAGAGTATTGTAAATGAAAGATGATGTTTAGAGGTAGAAGATGTCTAAGTTTTAGGTTTCACGCGGATCACTAATAGTAGTGTCTTGGCCGTTGATAATCACTAAATGGACGACCAAGATTTGTTTAAGGATAGTGAATAAATTCAATATGCGCGCCACCTATAATGTTGGTAATGAGACTTGAAAAATAAGTAAAAAAACAAAAAATGCTGGTGTTGGGACTTGAACCCATGACAAGACACTACCTATAATGACGGTTAGTTTAATTACCCGTGGTGAAAGGTCTGTAAGCATTTTGAAAAAATAAGTAAAAAATGCTACCTATAATGACGGTTGGTTTAAATACCCGTGGTTAAAGGTCTGTCAGCATTTTGAAAAAATAGGAAAGAAGTAACATGATTAAAATAAATTCAGAAAAATCTAAAAACACGAAATTTAATCTAATTAGGTAAAATAAGAATTTTGAGAAAAATTTTAGAATTTTTTGAGACTATGAATACAGTAAAAAATTCATTAAAAATAGAAAAAAAAGATGAATTTGGGGTTATAAGGGTGAAAGCCCGTAACTCTTCCAGAGTACGGGACTAATGGACGCACGATTTTTCTGCTTCAGATGCACGAAACAGATCTAAAAAAGGAGACGATTTTCCCTAAAACCGATTTTTTGAAGAGCAATACCTAAAACTAAACTATAGGCTATAATGACGATTGAAAACATAAGCGTGGTGAAAGGTTGTGGGAATTTTGAAAAAATATGTAAAAAACCATAAATGTTGGTGCTGGGAATTGAACCCATGACCAGACGCTACCTATAATGACGGTTTTTTAAATGCCCGTGGTGAAAGGCCTCCCATTTCCCCACAGTTGGAATATTAACCGTCATTAAAAGCCTTTTAATTAGATTAAAAAATGCGCGCATCTATTACAACGGTGTATAGGCAAGTCGTTGTAAACCTGGCGTTATTGTATGCGCGTTTTGTAGTAGTGACACCTAAGTATGAGTTTGGTTTTCCAAAGGTAGCGATTATAGTTTGGTTGGTTATTTCGATTTCGATTTTTCCAGTTGCAAATCGGATATGAAAAGTACTAGTGGAACTTGTCTCATGTTTTCAATCTCCTTAGTTAGCTGGAATAGCAAGAAGCAAGTCTCCGTTTCTTTGTCAACTGCCGAGGTGGAATACATTACAGCCGATAGTTAATGTACTCAAATTTTATGGCTCAAATAACAACTACTTGACTTTGATATTAAACTACAACATATTCCTATTATGAGTGATAACACTAGTGCAATTAACCTAACCAAAAATCCAATGTTACATTCTCTTACTAAACATATTGAGATACATCACCATTTCCTACGAGACCATGATGAAAAAGGTGATGTCGTTTTTTGAGCATGTTGATAGCAAAAATCAACTTGCCGATATTTTCACAAAACTTAGTGACTGAGCCGTTTTTCATTATTCCTCGAAAATTAGGAATTCTCAATATCTCAAATCTTGCCTAAATATTATGTTGCATGCACATGTTACGTTTGTTTCAAATTTCGTTCGAAAGTTTATTTTCATGTGAGTGCATCCTCCGTCTCTCATCCTATGAGGTAATATCGTTTCACTTATCTCTCTGTTCTTAAGTTTCTGTATTTTGTGTTACTTATCTATGTCTATTGTATTTGATTGCATGTTTATGTTCCAAATGTGTGATATATTTGATGTATGATACAATACATGTTTGCTCATTTCCAAAAAATTTATTGATAACCTATTAGTGTTTCAATCCATATGTTATAGTGACATCATGTTTTCTAATGCATCATCATATGTATTTCATACTATTAATTCTTCACATTTGAAGTATTTTTGTTGTTACTAAAGATTGAGCATGTTATTTATCTACTCTTGCATGAAACATATCATTTTTGCATGAATTTTTCTAAGTCCATAGTGTATGCCTTGACTAAATCTATCTTACGTCTACCAAATGTCTTTATTTTTCAAATTTTTTGTCTCTGCTCAATAAGTATCGATACATAGAGGTTTGAAGTTAATACACATAAAATTTGTATCGACTCCCAGATAGTATGAGTCAATACATATCTTAAGGTTCTAATTTTTTAACTTTCTGTTCAGTATGTGTCGACTCCAATCATGGATGAGTCGATACATTCGTGGTTTTGATATTTTTAAGTCGACTCCTTCTGGATTGAGGTTGACCCATGCACTACCAAAAATTTGTTTTTGTCTCTCCATGCATTTTGACTATTATTAACCACTCATTTACTATTTCTTTCAATTTTCTGTTCATTTCCAAGCCAACCTAGGTTAACTTTGTCACTTTCCTAGAAAAACCCATTCACTTCTCATCATTTCAAAATCTCCATGAAATCTCATCACTTCTCATTTCCAACAATCACTTATCTTCATCTCTTCTCTCCTAATATGTGTGATTAGAAATTAATTCTCATAGAATGGATAAGTTAGTTTTCTCTTATATCATTCAAAATCTTGACATTTTCATTCACACATTTTGTCAAACACCTTGTGTGCATACCTTTAAATTCGAAATTCATGGCTCCCAAAGTGAACAAAGGCAAGAATGTTGTGGGCACTTCTTCATCCACACCTGTCAATGCTCTCTCACTTCTACATCACTCCTGTGTTGGAAAATTTGAAAAATCCTTCAGAAATAGAATTGTAGTGAAGCAGTATGTCTATGATCCTGAGGTTGCTGCTAGGTTACACATTTAAGTGATTATTAATCTTATGGAATATCAAGAGATTAATTTTGTTTTTGAAATTCTCCACTAATTACAATGAAGACTTAATACAAGTATACGGTGTTGGGTTACAATTAAGGGAATGAAGCTCTTTTCTTTTTCAGATGGGAAATGATTCCTATCACTTTACGCTAGATTTATAGAAGGAAGTGTTTGGAATTTCTGTGCTCTCTCATGAAGAAAATCTATCTGATCATGCTTTTCATCATGATTTTGATTTAAGAAGTTACCTCAACTCTTGTCTCAAAGAACCAAGGCCACAAGACAACCTGGATATAGTATCAACGGTCCATTTGAAGAGAAATAGTCGTCTTCTTCATTGAATTGTCACTCATGTGTTCCATCCAAGGAAATGAGGTCATTCTCGAATTGACACATCTGAGGTACATCTAATGTATATTCTTCAGAATAAACTTAAGATTAATTGGCCAAATTCTTTTTTTCAAGAATGTTTGCTGTTAGAGATTGTAACAGGGGGTCCTCCATATGTTACACTTCAATGATTGCAAAGATTCTTAAGCACTTCCATTTTGGTGTGCCAAATCTTAAAAACATCTCATCTAGTCAGACTCAAGAGTTTAACATGACCACAATGAGACACACGGTGTACCATTGGGATGATAATCTTAAGGGTTATTTATATAAGATGAAGGGATCTAGTAAGGTCATCTATATTTATGATGATCCTGCACAATTTGGTATAATTAATGTTAATGAAAAACAAATGGAAGAACAAGTTCAACATGTTGATACAGACATGGTTGATATTCACCATGATGCTGATCGTGATTGGCAATGTGATGAAGAGAAACATGAAGACTCACAAGGGTGGGGACAGTGGCAACAAAATTCTTGGACCCAACATGGAACGACATATGGTAACTACTATGGTGTTGGCTCAAGTGGTGAAGAATCATTTATAATCACCTTGTTGGAAAACATGTGTGTTGAGCAACGAGAGGGCCACGAAGAGGAGTCACGTTTGAAGCTGCTCAAGAGGAGCACTTCAGACTAGTTCATGAACATATGACTACCCAAAACAACAACTTCAACAATTTTGTCGCGTATGCTACATAGCAGTTTAATGAAATCTGTCAAAACATGGCTTTCAACCATGGTGCCACTCAAACCAGCATCAATAGCATGATTCATTATTAAAATGACAATCACCATCATTATCAACAACTTTACAGGGAGATGTGTCATTTCTTGGATGCTAAGTATGGAAATAAGGGTGTCGCTTGGTACCGGGGTAGGATACCAGAAACTAGGGATTGTAGAGGTCGTGGTGTGGGATGTAAATGAGTCAATTCCAGTCAAACTCGCTTCAGTTCGGCTCGAATTATTAAGAATTGGTTCAGGTCAAATATCAGTTCGAGTTCGACACCGACTTTTTTTAAGCTCAAACTTGACTTATTATAAGTTCATGAACAATCCAGTTCAACTCGTTAGGTTCATCTCGGTAAGTTCAGCTCACATGCTTCATGGACTTAAAAGTCATTTTTAAAAGTCTATTTTGATTTATATATTTTACATTTTAAATTAATATTTTTAAAAAAAGAAAACATTGAAATAAAATAAAAGTTATCAGATTGGAATTTAACTTTGTCTAAAAAATCTACTAATTCAAAAACTAAACAATTTTCAAGAGATACATTTAAAAATCTAATTCAAAAACCACTCAATTGAAGTTTAAATTTGTCTAAAAAATCCACAACTTCATCTAAATATCTAGTAACCTGACAAATTTAATGAAATAGTACACCAAAAATCACTAAAAATTGATACATTTCCATCACAGAATGATTACAACACTTGCAACCTTCATTACACATGTTATTTTAGCAAATGACATAATGCCTCCAACAAGGATGATTCTAAATACAATTGTCAGCTTTACTGCCATAACTAATACAAAGGGGCAATATAGGGTTATAATTTGGAGTAAATCTTTAAACCTACTCTTGAAAGATAATATAATCCTTATCATGTATAATCGATTTGACTTATGAACTAAATGAGTCAAACTATGTGTGGTTCAAGTTCATCTCATGCAGTTAACAAACTTAGTTTTGTAAGTTTATAAAGTGCACCTAAGGGGGGGGGGGGGGGGGGGTGAATTAGGTGTATAAAAATTTCTTCGATTTTAGAGATGTCTTTCCTTCATCCAGTTTAAGTTTATGTGATGAAAGCGATAAAATGCGGAAAAATAAAGAACTCTATGATGTAACCTGGTTTCCTTCACAATCCGAGAGTACTCTAGTCCCCTTTCAACATGAAAGAGATTTCATTATAGTTAGATCCCTATGAACAAGACAACATTTGTATTTCTATACAAGATCCTAATTAAACCACCAAGAACAATCCTCTTGGATTTTTCAACAAACCCTATAAGAAGAAACAATCCTCCTTCTTATAGTACACACCTAATTCCAAACAATCTTTGAAACTTAGGAACTTTTACATTAATTTAAATAAAATGAATATATGAAGATTTGTAGTATATATAAGACTTAATCAAATGATTATAGTCTTCTTCACTTTCAATATTAAATCACAATAAACAATATTCTCTAATGCTCAAGATACTTTGATGAATATGATATGAAAATTAATGATTCACAATGTACCTTTTATGAAAATTCTGTTTTGAAAATATAGAGAGTTTTTACAAAGTTTGAAAGAGGTAATTGAAAAATATAACTTTAAAATCAATTTATTGGGATGATGACCACCATTCAAAAACATGGCAATGATTGATAGAAAATTATAATATTTATCCTTGAAAAGATGTAATGTTTGCCATGAGAAGAGATGATGAATGAATGCAATGAAACAAAGCATGTTTCAATTCTGATATAGGACTTGTTAAGTTGGTTAAATGGATACTTGACTTAACAAGTTCACAGCGTTTTTCTCAAATTTCAAACACTGTTTCAGACCAGTGAAAATTGTGGCGATTTTTATATGCTGTTACAATGGTTTCAATTGCCACAATTTACCAAAAAACAGAATGTTTGAAAAAATTGAAAAATTGAAAAATTGTCTAAGTATTTTTTTTTGAAATCTTGGTATCCGGCCTTGCGACTGACTAATCCAAGAGGACCAATTCCACCGTCCATTAGCGGGGGCCCCGTTTAAAGCCGGACAAAGCTCCGTATGGACTGGCCCAACACAAGGATTGATTCCACCTAGTAGGATTCGAACCTGAGACCTTGAGAAGGCTCCCCCACTAGGCCAACCCTTGGGGGTTAATTGTCTAAGTATTTGAACCAACCTTATACAACATCTATTGATTTATCCAAGTCAATAAATTATATTTGAAAGTGATTTAGCATGGTTCAAACATGAAAAAAAAAAATTTCCAATACAAGATAAAAAATATTTTGAGCACTAAGAAATGTATATGATATGGAATTCATATACCTAAGATGATGAAAATGATTTGAGTATGATAAAATGTTTGTTAATGATTCTTGATCACTAAGATATGTATATGTTTATGAAATTCATATACATTGAATCTATAAAGACATTAACAACACATCATGAATGGATCCTCTTGTAATCTTCTTTTTGATATGCAAGACCTTTGATCATTTGTCTTCATCAAAATTAACTTGGAAGCTTGACTTCACATTCTCCCCTTTTTTTATGATGGCAAACATTCCTTTTGATGCTTTACAATTTCTGGAACACTTCTCCCCCTAAGATGTATAACTCCCCTTTGTATATGAAACTTAGAAATATTTGGAGTTGATCATCTTGATGGAGTAATTATACCTTTAAAAGTTTAAGACAAGGAAATACACAAACAAGACATCTTTCTCCCCATTTAACATTATCAAAAAGAAGGAAAATATGGGTGAAGGGTAATAAATTGACAAACATATCACAAATAAAACATAATAAAATCATAAAATCATACAGTTTATCCTAATAGAATAAAATCAATAAAACCAAATAATGAAAATACAATCATGTAAATAAAAATCTACTTATAAATTAAATTTAATGAAGAAGAGTACATGTACCTTGTGATTTATGAAATGTTGTGACCTTTATTCAGATGAAATTTTCAAGATCTTGACTTGATTTAATATCACTTTTGCTTAGTATACCAAGATCTCTTTGAATTTTGTAAAATGCGTCCAGAGGAAGAGGCTTTATGAATATGTCTGCTAGTTGATTTTGAGTTTCAATGAAGGAAATTTCAATGTCACCTTTTAGAACATGATCCCTTAAGAAGTGATGTCGAATATCAATGTGTTTGGTTCTTGAATGCATTATTGGATTCTTTGAAATATTGATTGCACTAGTGTTGTCACATTTGAGAGAGATGCTTCCTAGAATCACACCATAGTCAGGAACTTGTTGTTTTAACCAAAGTATTTGAGCACAACAACTACCGACAACACTATATTCTACTTCTGCAGTGCTGAGAGTCACACTTGCTTTCTTTTTTCATGACCAAGAGACTAAGGAATTTCAAAACGAACATTAGATGTTCATTTGGGATACTTCATTATTCTCTTCATAGCAGTGAGATGATATTCCTTTGGACAAGCTTGAAATCATGCACATAAACATACACTAAACATAATATCAGGTTGACTAGCCGTTAGATATAATAAAGAACCGATCATACCTCGATATTTAATGATATCAATTGGAATTCTGAATTCGTCATTATCAAGATATGTGCCAGATCCCATTAGATTTGCTATATATTTGCAAGTATCCATGTCAAATCTTTTGAGAAGCTCTTTGAAATACTTATATTGATTGATGAATATCCCATTCTTTGTTTGTTTGATTTGCAACCCAAGGAAGTAGTTTAACTTACCCATCATGGACATTTCGAATTCTCCTTGCATGATTGTTGAGAATTCTTAACATAAGGATTCATTTGTGGATCCAAATATGATGTCATCTACATAAATTTACACTAAGATAGTATGATGGTTAATTCTTTTGATAAAAAGAGTAGTATCAACTTTACCTTTTTCGAAGCCATGTTCGTAAAGAAAATTACTTAACCTATCACACCAAGCCCTTGGTGCTTGCTTTAATCCATACAAGGCCTTTTTGAGTTTGTTCACATGATTGGGATGTTTGAAGTCTTCAAATCCTGGAGGTTGACTTACATAAAATTCTTCAAGTATGTATCCATTTAGGAATATGCTTTTAACGTCTATTTGGTACAACTGAAAATTCAAAGAACAAGCATATGCTAACAATAATCTAATTGCTTCTAGTCGAGCAACGAGAGCAATTGTTTCCTCAAAATCTATACCTTCCTATTGATTATAGCCTTGGGCTACTAATATTGCCTTGTTCCTTATAATGATACCATTTTATTCTAGCTTATTTTTAAAAATTCATTTAGTGCCAATAATCTGTTTACATTTTGGTCAAGGGACTAAATCCCAAAATTTATTTCTTTCAAACTGATTTAGTTCCTCTTACATTGCTAGAATCCATTGGTCATCATCTAAGGCATCTTTGAATTTAGGAGGTTCAATTTGAGAAATAAAAGCCATATTAAGACAAACATATTTAAGATTTAAACGAGTAGATACTCCCTGGTTTATGTCTCCAATAATCTTGTCAATAGGATAATCTCTATGTGTTCTCCATTCTTGAGGAAGATCTCCTTGATTTGAATATAGTTGAATGGATTCCTCTTTGTTTTTAATTTGATCACTATTGTTGACTTTGGTAGCATCTTTCGTAGGAGTTTCTATAATTTCATCATCATCATCATCACAAACAACGAGATTGTCTTTGTCATTATTTAGAACAAACACTTGCATCAAAATATGTGAAAATGAGCAATGTTTGATTTCCTACCCTTAAAGAGTTCATATGGGGTCTTTTTCAAAATTGGTCTCATAATAACTCCATTAATTACATAGAAAGTCGTTCTTACCGCATCCCCCCAAAAATATTTTGGTAGATTTGAATCACTGAGCATCGTGCTCGCAAGTTCTACAAGAGACCTATTCTTTCTCTCCACCACTCCATTTTGTTGTGGAGTCCTTGGAGATAAAAATTATGAAAGATCCCATGTTCTTCACAAAACTCTTCAAAAGGTGCATTTGGAATTCTCCGCCATGATCGCTTCTTATGGAGGCAATTTTTAATGATTTCTCGTTTTGAATTTGCTTTGCATACTTCTTGAACGCCTTGAATGCATCACTTTTCTACACTAAAAATAATGTCCAAAAATATCTAGAGAAATCATCAACAATAACTAAAGCTTATACATTAAGCTTCTTGTTCTTGATGGACCAAATAAGTCCATATGCAACAATTGTAGTGGCCTTGAAGTGAACACTGATAGGTGTCAAATATTGAATAATTTTCGTATCCATTTGCGGCACTTTTAAGCTCTTTTCCATGCTTCTGATTGTGAAATAACTTATTTAATAAGTGATTCTTGCATCAACGTACATATTTGGTAGTTTTAACGTATTTGCTAGTTTTTCAGCATTTTATGGGAAAAGGATGCGGCAAAAGTCGAAAGAAAAAATTAAGAATCGAAAAAATTCGCGTGTCAAAGAAAAAGCATCTTTGCCTGGCGAAGAAGAAGTGAAGGAGCAGATTCGCCCAGAGAAGGCCAGGCGAAGCAAGAGGCGAAAGAGAATTGAAATTCCAATAGCTACTGGAATTGGTTCGCTAGAAGATTTGCCAGGCAAATGAGGAGCGAAAGGAATTCTCCTGGTGAAGCTTTGTATCGCCTGGCGAATGAAGATATTTTCTCCAACCCACTGGCACGGTTGATGTCATGTGGCTTGCATTAAGGGTTTCCCCCAACAAAGCTTATAGCTCGTCTGGCAAATTTTCCTGGGCAGAACAAGTGAATTTTAGCACTTGTTGATATTTAGGAAACATTAACTTACTTTTCATAGAATCTTTTGTAACCTAGAAACATTTGTGTGGAGAGAAAAAATCATCTTCTATATTTTCACTTAGAAATCAAAGCTTTTAAGCTTCAATCTTTGATCCTTTCAAGTTTGATGCTCCAAAAGCTTGTTTGTTACTTGTTGCTCAAGCTACCATGGTTATGGGTAGCTAAATCTCTCCTTGTGTCAAGATTAGAGGAAGATAATCCTTACTTTTGTATGTATTTCGCTTGATATTTTGTATGTGAACAATTTGATGATGAATATATGATGAAAAACCTTGTTTTTATGGTATATTTGTATTGGAGCATTATTGAGAGATATGTTTCAACTATTGACCTAGCTTTTTCATCTTTCAACAAACAAAGTTTAGAGGTAGTTTTATGAGTTGATATTCACTAATATCAATCCTTCAATGTTATCATATTGATAGTTAGGTTGAGAGATCATCTAAGGATCAATATGATAAAACTCACAATATGTTTTAGAGATGAAGCATCTTGAGAGGATATGTGATTATATTTATTGTTAATAAGTTCACATGCTTTATTAAGAAAATACGTATGAAATAGATTGATGGTGATGAGGAAATGCATGCTGATATGCAAGATTTGCTGGATTAGGGGTTGGACTACAAAGTGAAGAATATCTTTATTTTTGTCATTTATTTTCAGTATTTTATTTCAGTTTATTTAGTGGTAGTTAAGTACTTTTGTGTCGCTTCGGGAAATACTTTTTGTTTTTTAGAATTTCGGCGCTTAGGCGAGTACTTTTTGGGTGTGTTTACACCAAGACAATGGTTATGATAAATTTCAGTTTGGTTTGTGTTTAATTTTATATTTGTGCAAAGAAATTATTTTGGTTAGTTTTGTGTTTGTCCTTGATTTTGAAAAAAAAAATTGTGCTAGCACAAGATGTCTTAAAAGAGTGCTTTGTCAACTCTAACATGTGATGGTGATGATAAAAATCTTGTTGACATGCACAATCAAGGTGTTGAATAATTGATTGGTAGAGTTATAGCATGATGGTGAAGTTAGTGCTTTATGCAAAATTGTGATAATGCATTGTTTTGTAAACACTTGTTCATGTTTGAATCGATTAGGACAAAACCACAAAAGTAAGGTGCTTTCCGTTGTTCACCAAAAGTAGAATTCAAGTAATTGTTGTTTAACTCGTTTAGTTCATGTTTAATCTTGAAAGCTTGTTTTTAAATTTTGGAAACTTAGAAAGGATCAAGGCAATTTTTTGTGTACTATAAGAATAACCACCATTCCAAAAAGACTTCAATTCACCTTGTTAATGTGCGCGCATTCGTAACCCCTCTTGAGCCTTACAATGAACTTTTTTTTATGAATCAATCAAGATCCCAACAAAATTATTAACCTTGTGTGAAGAGCATTTTTGCCTAAAGAGAAATAAATTTTGAAAGTTGGGGAGATTTGTTTCATTGGAAAAAAGACGAAAAAGAATAAGTGGTATACTGAATATTATGAAAAGAACAAAAAAAAGAATCAATAAAATGAAAAGAAAGAATGCATTGTAAGAAAAGAAATCAAAGGATGGAAAAGAATGTGAGGATTGAGCAAGAATAAATTTTTGAAAAAAATGGAAATGCTCTTCATAATTTTTACATGTTTTTGTTCAATGTCCTTGTATATATTATCCTTTGTTGTTAACCCAAGCCAAGTTACAACCATAAAAGCCCTTAGTGATATTTGTTTCCATGATTTTGTAATAGCTTTGTGAGAAGAATGCATGAATTATTCTGGATGTGGCACGATTACTTGTGAGAGTATTTTGTCCCTTGTAAATATGTGTACATAATGCTCATGTGTGTGATAATGAGTGAATTAGGTGATTCAACTTGAACTTGTGGGTACTTGATTTAGTTTGTGTGATGTTTGTGTTTAGAACTTAATTCCTAATCATGTTTTGATTCTATGCAAGTGATTGAAAATGTCTTGTGCGTGCGATTGTCGAGTTTGAACCATGCGTGTTTTCCGGTTTGATTTGGTGTTTTGAAAGTTTTCTTGTGGGTTTTGAAATTTACCTTTGATTGAGGGCAAACGAAGATGCAAGTTGGGAAGAGTTTGATAGGTGTCAAATATTGAATAATTTTCGTATCCATTTGCGGCACTTTTAAGCTCTTTTCCATGCTTCTGATTGTGAAACAGCTTATTTAATAAGTGATTCTTGCATCAATGTACATATTTGGTAGTTTAAATGTGTTTGCTAGTTTTTTTAGCATTTTATGGTAAAAGGATGCGACTAAAGTCGAAAGAAAAACTTAAGAAACAAAGAAATTCGCGTATCGAAGAAAAAGCATATTCGCCTGACGAAGAAGAAACGAAGGAGAAGATTCGCCCGGTGAAGGCCAGGCGAAACAAGAGGAAAAAGATAATTGAAATTCCATTAGCTACTGGAATTGGTTCGTTAGCAGATTCGCCAGAAAAATGAGGAGCGAAAGGAATTCGCCCGACGAAGCTTTGTCTCGCCTGGCGAATGAAGATATTTTCTCTAGCCCACTGGCACTGTTGCTGTCACGTGGCTTGACTTAAGGGATTCGCCCGACGAAGCTTATAGCTTTCCTGGAGAATTTTCCTGGGCAGAACAAGTGTATTTTAGCACTTGTTGATATTTAAGAAACATTAACTTACTTTTCATAGAATCTTTTGTAACCTAGAAACATTTGTGTGGAGAGAAAAAGTCATCTTCATCATTTTCACTTAGAAATCAAAGCTTTTAAGCTTCAATCTTTGATCCTTTCAATTTTGATGCTCCAAAAGCTTTGTTTATTACTTGTTGCTCAAGCTACCATGGTTATGGGTAGCTAAATCTCTCATTGTGTCAAGATTAGAGGTAGATAATCCTTACTTTTGTATGTATTTCTCTTGATATTTTGTATGTGAACAAGTTGATGATGAATATATGGTGAAAAACCTTGTTTTTATGGTATATTTGTGTTGGAGCATTATTGAGAGATATGTTTCAACTATTGACCTATCTTTTTCATCTTTCAATAAACAAAGTTTAGAGATAGCTTTGTGAGTTGATATTCACTAATACCAATCCTTCAATGTTATCATATTGATAGTTAGGTTAAGAGATCATCTAAGGATCAATATGATAAAACTCATAATATGTTTTAGAGATGAAACATCTTGAGAGGATATATGATTATATTTATTGTTAATAAGTTCACATGCTTTATTAAGAAAATACGTATGAAATAGATTATCGAGCCCTAATCTTGACATGTTTTTAAGAATCGTTTTAAAACCGAAACTCTTTTACCGTTGCTTATAACGTTTTATGCGATCGTTATGTTACGAAACCAAAACAACCATCTTTTATGTTCTATGTTTAAAATAATTCAAATTGTAGAACGACAGTAATATCAACCAATCCCCGCGGATACGATAACAAAAACCCACACTAATACTGTTTCAACAGACACCACATTCTTAGGTTTTAAAGTTTATTTGGCTTGTTTTCCCTTTTGACAAGCATCACATAATTTATCTTTGACAAACTTTATCTTAGGCAAACCAATGACAAGATCATGCTTAACTAGTTTGTTTAAATGTTCCATATGAATATGAGCAACTCTTTTATGCCATAGCCATGAGTCATTTTTTTACCATAAGACATTTTACTTTTAAAGATAAATCATCTAAGGAAATCAAAATATATTATTAATTCTTTTACCTTTGAGTTTTACCTCATGAGTGACTTCATCTTTAATTAAGCATTCATTCTTGGTGAACTTGATCTAGAAGCCTTTGTCACAAAGTTGGTTAATACTTAGAAGATTGTGCTTTAGTCCTTATACATAAAGAACATCTTCAATGGATGTGTAAGGTGGTTCTCCAACTTTGTTTATGCCAAGAATTTTTCCTTTGTTGTTGTCTCCATAAGTGACATTTCCCTTGGCCTTAAGCACTAGATTTTAAAATTTGTTAAAATCTCTCGTCATATGCTTAAATAAACCACTATTGAGATATCATAGATTTGATGTGACTTTCAAGCATACCTATAAAACAAGTTAGGTTTTGTTAGGTACCCAAATTGCCTTGGGTCCTTCATAATTAGTTTCTTTCTTGACCCACACATAATGCCCAATTGCCATACTAAAGTTTCTAACATAGAAAGCATTAGGTGTGTGACCACTTATACCACAATAAAAACAAGTAGGAACAAATTTACTTCTATATCTAGGAACAAAAGATTTCTTCTTAACAAATCTTTTCCTTTTAGGATATTGATGAACAACTTTTGCTTTTTTCACTTTCTCTTTGGTGGATTGGTCACTAGCCTTAACAAAGATAGTTTTTTTAGAACTTGGTTTGGAAAATTTTGAATAACCAAGACCCCTTGTATCATTGAAATATCTTTGTTGACTAAGGACACCCTCCAATCCAATTTGCCCTTTTTCATATCTTTCAAGAAGTCTTTTTAACTGGAAAATTTGGAAAGAAAGTGATTCACAATTCTTGCATATAAAATTCAGTTTTTATTCACTAATAACATTTTGTTTTTCAATTTCAAAATCTTTTTCTATAGTGTCAATCTTTTCTTCAAGAGATAAAATTTGTTTCTTTTAATTTGACACGGTTTTGTACAGAATTTTGCATTCATTTAGAAGTTCATCTATGGCACCTTGTGCATCATTATCCTAAATGGAAAATTCATTACTAACCTCTTCATCTTCATCATAGGACTGATGTGAGGCCATCAATGCAAGATTTTCACATTCGTCGCTTTTCGAATCAGATGATGAACTTATCTTATTATCTTCCCATGCAACGTAGGCTCTTTTATTCTTATTCTCATTTTTACTTTTGAAGCCACCTTTCATGGAGAGTTTTAGACAATCTGTCTTTATATGACCTTGCTTACCACATTCATAGCATGTGACATCTTGTTATGAAGTGGAATCCTCCTTTTTCCTAGAATGTTTCTTTCTTTTTGCATAATTAAAGGATTTATCATTTTTACCAAAGAACTTACCAAGCCTTTTCACAAGGAGCACAAAGTTTTCATCTTCCTTCGGAGCATCATCTTCTTGTTCTTCCTTTGACTCGACTTTTAAAGCAATTCCTTTGGATTTGTTTTCTTGATTCTCGTGCTTTTTCAAGTCTTCCAAGTTCAAGTTCATGTTCTTGAAGTTTCCTGAACAAGGATGCAGACGTCATGAAAGAAAGATTTTTCTTTTTCGATATTGCTGTCACTTTTTCTTGTCATTCCCTAGTCAAAGATCTAAGCACTTTAAGATTAAGATCATCATTAGTAAAAGTCTTACCGAGAGCAATCAAATTATTTGTCAAGTGTATAAATCTCTTTTGCAATGCGACAATGGATTCTCCGGGCTGCATTCTGAACATCTTGTACACTTGACTTAAGGCATTCAATCTAGATCTCTTTACTTCAGCGGTTCCTTCATGAGTTCACACCAATGTATCCTAAATTTCCATTGCCGATTTACATTGAGAGACACGAAAGAATTCATCCATGCTAAGTGCACTTTAAAGTATGTTGATTGCTTTCTTTTCATTAAGAACTTTCTTCTTATCATCTTCATCCCAAGAGCTTTTAATCTTTAGAGTGCCAACACTATTAACAACACTTGTAGGAACATGTGGACCATTTTTTACGGTTTCCCACATTCCTTGTCCTTATGCTTCCAAATTATCCCTCATGCGAATTTTCCAAAAATCAAAATATTCACCAGAAAATAGAGAAGGTTTATTGCTAATAACACCATTTTTGAAAACCAGACTTGAACTTGCAGAAGCCATTTTGGATCTTTAGGAACAGGTTATCTATAAACTGCTCTGATGCCAATTGTAAGTTTATAGAGTGCGCCTAAGGGGGGGGGGGTGAATTAGGTGTATAAAAATTTCTTTGATTTTAGAGATGCCTTTCCCTCGTCCAATTTAAGTTTATGTGATGAAAGCGATAAAATACAGAAAAGTAAAGAACACAATGATGTATCCTGGTTCCCCTTACAATTTGAGAGTACTCCAGTCCCCTTTCAACATGAAAGAGATTTTATTATAGTTAGATCCCTATGAACAAGACGAAATTTGTCTTTCTATACAATATGCTATTAATTGTCTAAGTATTTGAACCAACCTTATGCAACATCTATTAATTTATACAAGTCAATAGATTATATTTGAAAGTGATTTAACATGTTTCAAACATGAAAAAAAAAATTTCCAATGCAAGATAAAAAATATTTTGAGAACTAAGAAATGTATATGATATGGAATTCATATACCTTAGATGACGAAAATGATTTGAGTAAGATAAAATGCATGTTAATGATTCTTGAGAACTAAGATATGTATATGTTTATGAAATTCATATACCTTGAATCTTTAAAGATATTAACAACACATCATGAATGGATCCTCTTAAAATCTTCTTTTTGATATGCAAGACCTTTGATCATTTGTCTTCATCAAAATTAGCTTGGAAGCTTGACTTCACAAGTTTTTCGCTCATATTCAGCTTATTTGGTTCATGAACCGTTCAACGATTAAATTATCGAATTGAATTTCGAACTATTTTTGAGTTGGTTCAGTTATTTATCAGCCCTAGTCGTGGTCATTAGTTGTGCTTCATTATGGACCAAGTTTCTTTTGCATGCATTTTTGTTTTCATGTTTTTATGTGTCTTTTTATGTTATTATATTGTGACTTTCTTATGACAATTTTGAAATGAATTTCATCTCTTTTGTCTATATTGTTTGCTTATTTATGTTTATGCATTTTTCACCTTAACGTGATTCTAAGTGAGTGCATATCATCATTGATCAATTAATCCTTGCAACACATCTAAGTGATTTATTTTTTGTTGTGTACTTTCAATGATACTTCTCATATTTTGTATCTTTGTATCTTTTTGATGTTGTCAAAGGGAGAGAAGTTCATGCAAGAACAAGGGTAAGTTCATGCAAGAAGAAGGTCTTAAGATGCACATATTCAATGGAAGCTATGCTCAAGACGACAAATACTTTGTAAGTTTTTCCATTATAAAAAAGGGGGAGTATGTGAGTGCACTATGCTCTTAAGAAATTTTTTGAATGTTGTCAAAACTAGGACACTTAGTATTTGTGTACATTGGATCTTATTGTCTAAGTCTAGATGTGCGTTATCATATTAGGACACTTAAAATCAGGTTAGATAGGCAATTAGAAGTCAAAATTATGATTTTTCAAAAAAAAAAACAAGTCTATGGGTCGATACATTAAGTCTATGGGGTGATACAAATAGAAGGATTCTTAAAAAAAAAATTATGCCTTCAATGTATCGATATATATGAGCCTTGGGTTGATTCATCATATGAATGAATCGACTCATCCGTAATTAGAGTGGACTCCAGCTAAAGGTTTTGGCAAGCAAATGGATATGCCTTAATTGTATTGACTCCTAGAGTCATTTTATCGACTCCTAGGCTTATGTATTGACTCATACTTGGTTGGAGTCAATACGTTTTGTCCTATTTCACAAGACTTGTATTTTTTATTTTTTTTTGCTAAACATTTGTTTTGTTGGTTATTTTTCTACACACACATACATATAAATATACATTCATGCATCATTTCTTAATATTGAAATCAAGAACATACAAAGAATTTTCTCATCATCTTCAACCTTTTCTCTTTATACATTCAACAATTACACATAATCATTTTTTTAACTGTCATCTAGTTTAGATTGATAAGGTTCAATTTAGGATTGTTGTAATCAAATTGGGTTGATTATTATTTGGGGGTTTCATTAATAAAACAATTTATGGCTTTTCCTCTAAGATCAAGGATTGATTTGGGGGTTTTTGTATAAGATTTTGCAATGAGGATTCAGCTGAGTGAAAGCTTTGAAGAGCGGGGTTCTATCAAAGGAGTAACGCTAACTGGAGGATTGACTTGGAAGTCTTGGGTCACTTGATCTTGCTTAAGATCAAGGGGAGAGAATAAGTTAGAATCAACATCAAACATAGGGTTTGGGGGTTTGGATTGCTACTTTCTCTCTTGTATACAACTCTTGCAAAGGTTAATTACATATCTCAATTCTATATGGATTTGGGGGTAGAAGTACCCATAGTGAGGACAATTGAGGAACCATCTAAACAAATCTTGGTGTTCTCTCTCTCTCTCTCTCTCTCTCTCTCTCTCTCTCTCTCTCTCTCGCTCTCTCTCTCTCTCTCTCTCTCTCTCTCTCTCTATATATATATATATATATATATATATATATATATATATATTTGATAATACACTTAGTATGCAGTTTGATAAACTGAAACTTCTGTTTGTGTTGAAGTAATTCAAATTATTTTGTAAAAATAATTATAATTTAAACAATTACAATTAAGTTTTCATATCTTTAACACAAAAGAACATCAGCTTGGTGTTTATTGCACACCAGGTGTTTGACAAATTGTCTTAGCTAATTTTTGTTTCTTATTTCTTGGGAAATTGATTACAAAGTGTTAATTGTTCAAAGTCTTATGTATAACATATTGATTTAATTTCTCATCATTGTTATAAGTTTCGTTACATTTTATACGCATATTCGATTATTCCGATAATGGTACAGGATAGACGAGTATCGATCCGAAAGTACTTTCGATTGCCATAGTAATAATTTTTTTAAAACAAAATTTTTAATTGAATAAAATTTTAATTGTGATCTATTCACCCTCCCCACTCTAGATCGTTGCCATCGTCTAACAATATTATCACCCATCGCTCTGCGTCATACCTCATGTCTAAGTCAACAACGTGAATCAACCATATTTCTTAACATACAATTTCTCAGCCTATTAACAAATAATATAACATTAAGCTTTCATAGTTCATGTGGATACTAAACCTAAATCTATTTTTATAGTTTAACATCTAGTACATGAAAAGCTTAGACATAGTAATGACAAGTATCTTTCAGACATCAAATAGAAAACATGAAAACATGTTTTAGGTAGATAATCCAAAACAAGCATTAAACACAAAGAAATCATCAACAACAAAGCACAAGAAGAATTCAGACGACTATATCTAACCCCAATCAAAGAGAAATTAGCTACGCTTAATGTTGTAGTTTTACAATTAAGATCTAGAAGAAAGACGTTGAAGGGCCTCTGTGTTGATTACTCAGACAAAACTTCCACCATAGATCTTCCTCTCTTTTCCTCTCATGTTATGATTTTGGTATCAAATCTTAAATTTATCAGAACCACCAAGAATCGACTAAAATCCCCCAAACTAACTGACTTGAACTCCTATTTAAGGAGATCTGGTGTGCCCTTCTCGTTAAGTGAGGCTTGTAGCTCACTTAGCGCATTTATGTTTCTTCTCCCCTAAATTAATCCAACTCATATGCAAGTGGGTTTTTTTGCCATACGTTGCTTAGCGTGCCACCCGTTATTGCTTAGCGAGCAAACCCTTCCTTCTCTCTAAAGTTACTTAGCTAAGAAGCATTGAACCCCCATTCCTCACTTATCTAGTTTGAAACTTCTCTTAGCGAGTTGTGTTGCTTACACTATGCCACGGAAGGGAAAAGACATCGCTTATTTTAGCTTTTAATAGCACTTAAAATTGCTGCCTAAGGTGGCGCTGCTATAGGTAAAGACAGTGCTTTTGTTTTACGCAAAAGCGCTGCCTTATGTAGGCCTTTAGCAGCGCTTTTTCTGGAAAAGCGCTTTCTAAAGTAGGCCTTTAGCAGCACTTTTTCTTTAAAAGCGCTGTTTAAAGTGGGCCTTTAGCAGCGCTTTTTCTAGCCTTTTATGCTTTCTATTGGCAACTTTAGGCAGCGCTTTTTCATACCCCAAATATAAAGTCTCAGAAAACAAAAAGCCAAAAAAATAACGCTTGGTACCTCATGATCGACCACTCTAAGTCAAAAAAATAACGCTTGGTAGCTCATGATCGACAAATAAAAAACAAGTAGCAACATGATAATATGCAATCCGAACAAACATCGGAACCAATACTTTGAAACCTGGGCAGCAGTGACGCAATTATTTGAAACGCATACAAAACCAATCCGGAAACAAGCAAACACAAGCTTAATAGTCCGTAAATGACCAAAAAGACTCAAACATATATCATACAAAAATGTACACATCAAATGGAGTCGAATAGCATTAAATTCAAATATAGGCACACAAATCATCGGAACGGAAACGCATGAAAATCGCACGATAGCCTACAAACATGTCAACAGACTCAAAAAACTATATGGCTCGAATTAAATCCAACCGTAAGTACCATTTCCGTGCACGGGGCAGCAACTATTTCACATGAAAAATCGGCTCAAAAATGCATGAATCTTGCATGGATGTCAAGCATGAAAATTCACAACAAAAGTGTCGGTGTCAAGCATGAAATACAATTCCAAAAGTTGATGGAATTCTAATTTGAATTGAAGTTTTAGTATTGAAAGAAAGTGAATCACATTTCTATCAAAACTACAATTCCATCATCTCATGAATTAGCAACAAGTAGTAACCAAAAGAGGCTTCGACATGCACAAGTTAGTAGCTCTTCAAGAATAAAAAATTCACAATCTAATTCTCAAACAACTTCACAATCTCGAAACAAATAAAAAATTATAGGATTCAACACAATTATCACAATTAGCACCAATTCAAGAATCCAAATCTCATCACAATTATTATCACAACTCTTGAGTTCAAAAATTCACTTAAGTATTTTATCAAACACTTAGTCTACACAAATATCACTATTTATCATCTTCACCAAATCGACAACAACCACATCAACACTTTGATACTCTAACAACACTCATTTTTCTATAACACTCATTTTTCTAACAACCCTCATTTTTGTAATGGATATAATTTCCTATAATATAATAACACTCATTCAAACTACATTCAAACTAACACATTCAAACTAAAAACAAAACAAAAACAAAACAAGATGCTCAAGAACAAACCCTCAAGAACAAACAAAAGAAATTATATAGCAAGCTCAAGAACATTAAATAATCACTGAAACTCAAGAACAAACAAAAGAAACAGTGACACTCACGGAGGAATGCAGGTTGGAGAAGATGGAGATACGAACAGAGGAACAGTTCCGGTCAGATAAGACAGACAGAGGAACGCCGGTCGGAGAAGACGAACAGAGGAACAGTGCGGAGGGAGAAGTCGCGAGAGAGGGGGAGACACGGCGGAGGGAGAAGTCGCGAGAGAGGGAGAAAGAAAACAATTGATTAGGGCGTTCTGAAATAATGAAAAGTTTTTTAATATTTATGAAATAATAACATAAGTCAGCGCTTTTGGAAAGCGCTTTCTTATGTATTAGCTTTAGCAGCTCTTTTTCTCTAAAAGCGCTTTCTTTTTAATTGCCTATAGCAGTGCTTTCAGAAAGCGCTTTCTAATGTATGACCTACGTAAGGCCTTTAGCAGCGCTTTTTAAAAGATCTTTCTAAAGTGTGCCTTTAGTAGCGCTTTCCTAAAAGGGCTTTCTAAGGTGTCACATTTGTATGGCTTTTAGCAGCGCTTTTAGGAAGCGCTTTCTAAAGTAGGCCTTTAGACAGCGCTTTTTTTCAGCGTGTTTTTTTTAACACATATAGCAGTGCTTTTGATAAAAAGCGCTGTCTATGTGGTGCTGCCAAAAAGCAATTTTGGCGTAGTGTTAACCTTGAAGTAGCTTGGTTTTGAAGTCATCTTGTACCACCATTGTTTGCTTAGCATAACCATGTTCTTTGCTTAGTGAGCATGTCTTATTGGAAGGTGCTTTGTTCTTGTTTGGGTTGTTGTTTTTGTGATTTCTTAGTTCTTTTTTCTTGTACTTTGTTAATATATAGTTAAAAATTTCATACAAGTGTTTTATCTTGTTTTAATTCTAAATTGGGGGATTTTTCATTGATTACTTTTTGAATTAAGTAAAAAAAAAAAGTGTTTATGTATTTTATGTAATATTTTCACTTACCACACATTCATCCAATATATTTATAAATGTCTCTTCCCAAGCTAGCTCCAAGCCAATGTAGCATCTCCAACAAATTAGTAGCGAGAGCATTGCATGCACCAATTTTTCGAGCATAATCCCTAACTCAACTCCATGATGAATCTATAAATAAACCTCCACAAAAAGAAATGGAGGTAGAGTTTTATAAGTATCGTCACAATTGAGTTTAATTCAATTGTTATCTGGCCATTTCTAGTGAACATGTCTGATATTTGGTTTCGAGACCAAAACATTTTTCTGAATACGATTCCTATTCTCTATCTTTCTCACCATATGCATTACTTTTTTTAATAAGCAATTCATTAATAAGTGAGCAAAAGGATTGCTCAAATAGAAATTACAAACAACACTCCACTACTTCCAACTGCTAGCAAGAGGAAAACAATACCAGTTATAGAATTCAATAGAAGAAGTAAAAATACACGAGAGACCCATATAAATCCACAATCTATAAATATAGCCGTCAAGAATTCATCGAAACTAAACATCGCTTCGTTGAATTGAATGTCATTTCACATTAGCCAAATACTCTACACTGTCGCCATCCAAATGATCCCAAGAATGGTTCTAACTAACTTATTCTTCACCCTGTTATTGACCAACAGAAAACTGATAAATTCGTCCAAGGACGGATCTATATCACTACCAATCCATTCCAAAACTTTTAACCAAATTCTCTTGATAAAGTCACATTCTTCGAAGAGGTGAGATAATGATTCAACGTGTCTAAAATAGAAGTCACAACTAAACTCTCTCAGGTTCGACAAAATCCCTTAAGAATAAGAAGATCTTTGGTGGGAATCCTTTTAATAAAAAATCTCCAACCAAAACACAGGATATTTGTAGGGATCTTTAACCCCCCCACATAAACATAAGAGCTTGCTTGGTCTGATCATCAATTCTAGCAATACTCAAATCCGACATGTAAGCAAAAATGCTAGAATTTACCGAAAAAATTCATTCTCTTCCTTCATCCATACAAATTTGTCTTGCATGGCCTGTTGCATCTCTATAGACGTTTGCAAGGCCTTAACTTCAACCCACAGAACAACATCCAAACCCAACAGAAAGTTGGCCGTGTACTGATCGATCTAGATCCAACCATCCGTATTCCAATATCTCGCCTCCGCCACTGCCATGTTATTGTCAACAACAGACTCATAAAAAGTCAGATATGCCTCCTTCAAAGATTGATTTCCCAGCCAAAGTGCGTGCCAAAAAGATGTATTGCTACCGTCATCGATCCTGCAATGCAAATTATTAACAAAAATAGAAGATCCAGAATTTGTTGATAGGTCAGTCAAAACCAAATCTCTCCACCAAATGGAATCGTGTTTGCTCAATACCGAATTGTCTCCAATCGTAACTTTGATATCCGGTTTCCTATATCTATAACACAATAGTTTATATCATAACACATCTTTCTCCTTCAAAATTCTCCACTTCCATTTTAAAAGCAAACCTTTATTGAGCACTTCGATGTCTTTTACTCCTAATCTGCCCTTATCTTTTGTCTTGCATACGTCCCTCCAACTAACCCAATGCAGTGTTCTATTATCAACGCAGCCTCGCCACAGGAAATTGCTTTGTATGCGCCGAATGTCACGACGCACTTTTGCTGGAGCTTTGTAGAAAGATAACGTATAAACCAGTATAGTGTTCATAATTGAATTAATGAGAACAACTCTACCAGCCATGGATAAATGCTTCCTTCTCCACACAGCCAACTTGCCTTGCAAAGACTTAATTAACTCCTTCCACATATAACTTTTCCTTGGACTGTCACCAACTAGAACTCCCAGAAATCTGAATGGCAAGCTGTCAATGTTGCAGGACAGGAATGTAGAAGCCATGTTGAGAAGGCAATCGCTGATGTTAATGCTGTACAATTTGCTTTTTTAGAAATTAACCTTCAATTCTAACATCATCTCAAAACCCCTCAAAATTACTTTTAAACTCCAAAGGTTTTCGCAAGTTCCTTCGCCCAAAATAATAGCTTCGCCCACGAACTGCAACACATCAGCAGAATCCTTCCCATGAAAATGAAAACCTCTGAAAGTCTCTATCTCCATGGCCTTATTCACCGTAGTAGTTAATCCTTCCATGACAATAACGATCAAAAACGGCGATAAGGGATCGCCCTAACGCAAACCTCTTTCCACAACGAAATCCTCATTTTTGCTTCCATTAGCTAGAACTGACATCGTACTAGTAAACCCGCAGCACTCCATCCATTTTAGCCAACGATTGTCAAATCCCATTCTAACAAGCATAAACCGCAAGAAGTTCCAATTAATACTATCGTAGGCTTTCTCATAATCTACTTTCAGTATAAGACAACTACATTTTTCCCTTCTCGCCAAGTCAACAGTTTCATTAACCATAAGAATTCCATCAGTTATGTTGCGGCCCTGCAGAAATGCAGACTGCTTAGGAGAAATCAACTTACCAATGACTACTTTAATTCTCAAGGCCAGCAATTTAGCAAGAATCTTGTACATGCTGCTAACAAGACATATAGGCCTGTAATCCACTAAGGATTAGGGATTGTTGATCTTCAGAATCAATGCAAGAAAGGATGTTGTACATGCTTTGGTAAGTTTAGCCTTCTTATGAAAATCATTAACGAACTGGATGACATTCAACTTGATAAACTCCCAACCTTTCTTATAGAACTCAAGGGTGAATCCGCCCGGGCCTGCACACTTGCTGCCATCGCACGACCAAATGGCTTCCTTGATCTCACTCTCATTGAAAGGCCTGTCAAGCCACCTGCTATCTTCAATATTCAACCTGTTAAAAGAAATGCCCTCAGGAACAGGCTTGCACGAATCCGTTTCTTTGAAGAAGTTTTCGAAATAACTTTTGATAATGCCCTTAACCTCAGCCACGCCTTCCACACTACCTCCTTCCCCCATAGTATCATAATTGAATTCCTTCTATGTCTCTCTTTCAAGGATTGATGAAAGATATGGGCATTGAGACTCCCCTCTTTCAACCAAAGTTGTCTCGACTTCAGCCTAAGCAAATCTTCTTTCATTAATAAACTCTTCCACATCTCACCATACACCTTATACCTTTCCTCCACCAGACTTCCGATATTGCCTCCATGATTTTTAACCAAAATCTTATCCAAGTCATTCAAAGATTCCACCTGCTTGTTCACCCTTAAGTCTAACCAACCATATACGTCGATGTTCCACTATTTGAGCTTTAACTTCAGGAAAGAAAGTTTCTTGTATAACATAAAATCTCCTCTACCATCAACCTTAAACTTGGCCCACTCTTCTTTAAAGAACTGCTCAAATCCCCCATGTTTGAACCAACAATTTAAAAATTGGAACAACTTCGGGCCCCAATCGAAGTTTCTTGGCTTCAACTAAATTGGACAGTGGTCCGAAACTTCTCTACTGCCTATTCTCTGGTCAGATAATCCCCACATAGAAATTAAACCATTAGTCAATAGGAACCTGTCCAACCTGTTCATGAAAGTTCCACTTCCATTAAACCTGGTGAACCTTCCCCCCGTGCAAGGAAAATAAACCAATTTCATCTCTCATATGCATTATTGTTTATGTTGGCTTTTTAGGATGTTGAAAACCCTCATAAAATAATTTTTTTTGTCTATCCACTTCTAGAGGTAGAAACAAGATGTCATAAGGATGGACTTCCAATGCATTTCTTGAAACGCTATAACATCTTACATAAGATAGTATAAGATCCTATCCATGCTGGAAAAGGAATAAAATTGAGTCACATTAGTTGAAGGAGAAAGCGAAATCTATAACTTTGTTGTATAAGGGAAATCACCCAACACATGAACCAAAGTCTATTCATTGTTTGCACATCAATTGCACTCAATAAGGATTGTTTGCAAACCAAGTTTAAACACTGATGCCTTCAACTTTTTAACCGTCTTTGAACCTACTCAGTGATATGGTGAAACACATTTCTAGAGCATTTATACCTTTGGATAATGTTTCCCCAAAATACTTTCCCAAAATTGAGGCTTATCTAAATCTTGTATATTGTATGATCTCTTGCCTAATCTCTCTGTGTTAGTTGGGAAATAAATTTGAATCTTATCATAATTAATCTTTTGGTCTAAGGCTTTACCAAATTGAACTAGGAAATGATTGATAGACTAAGACTATTGTATAATGGCCTCTCCAAAGAGAAAGCAATCATATTCAAATATAAGATGAGACACCTGAGTTCCCTATTGCCTTACATGCATAAGCTTCCAATAACATGCATCAACCTGATAAAAAATTATGCGACAAATGATTCTTACAAATAACAAAATATAAGGAGAAAGATGGACACCTCTTTGGATGAGGTAAAAGTATCAAGATTATACCCATTCCATAAAATTTTGAAGGACAGAGAAGTATTACAATGATAAATTATGTTAGTTAACTCCTTAGGAAACTTACAATCCTACAAACATTGAGTAACAAACCTCCAATTCAAACTGTCACCGGTATTCTACTAATCAATTTTATCGACATGAAAACCTTATTATCTTTCCTTCTTTTAATTTCACCCACCATATCCTGAGCTATAATAATATTATGATGAATATTTCTCTAAGGAATAAAGTTTGACTGATGTGGTGAGATGATATTATTCATAAGAGGCTTCACACGGTTCACAATAATCTTTGTAACTAGTGTATAAATCACATTGCATAGGACAATATGGTGAAACTAAGTGAGAGGTTCTGGTTGATCAATCTTAGGGACCAACACTAGAAGAGTGTTATTATCATAACTAATTAGATACAGATCACTCAAGATACTTTTTTTTTTGGAAATCTTGGTATCCGGCCTTGCGACCGACTAATCCAAGAGGGACCAATACCCACCGTCCACTAGCGGGGGCCCCGTTTCAAGCCAAAGCAAAGCTCCGTATGGACTGGCCCTCACAAGAGTTGATTGCACCTAGTAGGATTCGAACCTGAGACCTTGAGAGAAGCACACTCTCAAGACCCAAGCCTCCACCACTAGGCCAACCCTTGGGGGTTGATCACTCAAGATACTTATAACAAGATATTGCAAGCACAATGCCACAATATCCCAAAAGTGTTAGTAAAAAAACGTTGGGAAGCCATCCTTTCATGGAGCTTTGAGGGGGCTCATATCAAACATAGCCTTTTTTTATCTCTTCAATGAACGAGATAACAAACAAGCTTACCTAGGGATTCTCCAGATAATTAGGATAAAAAGAAAAAACAATACACTCCCCTACCTCTTTGTCTTCATGAAAAAATATTAGAAAAAGCCTCATAGTATCTTTTTCAACTTTTCTAGGTTAAACTCCCAATATCTATTCTCCTCTCTAATGGCCATTTTTTTTTATTATTTCTTCTATGTACAATAGTATTCAAGTGGTAATCTTTAGTGTTCTATCCCCATTTGTAATCCACTTACATGTGGGTTTCTAAAACCAAAAACATTCTTCTTGAAAAAAAGTTTGAGCCAATTGATCATAAAGATCACTCTTCAGTGCCTCAAGGTGTCTACTATGCCCATACTGCGAGCTATACTGAATACCATCCAACCTTGTTAGAAACTATTTCTTACGGTTTAAGATGTTTCCAAAGATCTCATTGTTCCACCCCTTAATAAGAGTAGTCATACCTTCCAAATGCAAAACCAAATATCCCATATAAATCCAGTTTTCTCTTTGAAGGTGAGAAAAGTAAACAAGAAGGAGGGGGTCAAATTGTGTTTTCCATTTTTTTAAATTCTGCACCTGATTAGAGTTCAGAATCTGAACTGGTGTTCAGATTCTATTTATATTTAGCAGCGGTGTTAAAAGAAGCAAATAAATAAAAATAGAATACACAAAAATTTATACTGATTCCCCTCCAACTGAGAGTATTCCAGTCCCCTTACTTCTCAAGAGACTTTCACTATAACCAAATCATGATTACAATCATTTATGCATTCTGCATAAGACTTTTACACTGCTCAGACCCTAGGTCCGAGACTTCCTACTTAAGTCCTCCAGACTCAAGACTTCTTCTTAAAGTTCCATGAAACGATCCTCCTTGCTTGAACCCTTCAGATTCAAGACTTACTGCTCCTAATTTCATGAACCGAGCCAACCTGCTCAAGTCACACTGGCCCATACTTCTTGCTTGCATCCCCTTGACACAAGACTTTTGCTCAATCAATCTACTTGATTAAGTCTTTCATTGCTCAAGCACATAGCATGAGACTTACATGGCTTAAGCATCTTGGCGAGAGACCTCCTTGCTTGTATCCCAATGATACAAGACTTTTGCTCAATCAATACACTTGATTAAGACTTTCAATGCTCAAGCACATAGCAAGAGACTTACATGGCTCAAGCATCTTGGCGAGAGACTTAATCTAAGCTTCTAAACAAGTTAAACAAAATAGATAACAAGGTGTACTTGATACTAATATCAGAGGTACGGGAAATCACCATTAACAAAGACATAAAGCTCTTATGATTTCTAAGATATTCAATGTGTAAGAAATCTCAAGGCTTTTACAGTTACAACCTACAACAAAAAATCTGCATAAACTATTGAGTTGATAATTGCTGATCTTGGTACACCATCTTATGGTCAATCCTTGTTAAAGATTCAGTTTGAATCTTTAGCCACTTATTAGTAGTTGCAGTAGACTAGCCATTGGATGAGATAACTTGATCAGTGCCTTTGCTTTACTCCATAGTACAAGATCCATTGAAGATAGATACACCAAAAGATCTTGATCCATTGTGAAACATGTTTAGCCGTTAAGTCTTCAAGAAAATCTTGTAGAGTTGTTGGAGAGTATATCAGTAAAGCATGCCAACCTTTCTTGAGCCTTATGAACTCAGATTCCAACTGACAAACTGATTTGACAATGTAGCTTGCTTTATGCAGTACAAACAGCTTATGCTTTTTCACCAACTTTGAACGATACCAGAAGCCAATTTACATTCACCAAGTGTAGAGATAATTATCTTGCTTCTTCTGATGCTGAGACCTTAAGCTTTAGAGTCTATGCCAGACATCACTTAACAAGTGTTCTTCAAATTCTACATCACCATAAGTTAGCAATTCAGCTTCTCTCAAGTGTGCCTTTGTATATCAGATTTTGTATCTAATATTTACAAGTATTAGAACCTGCTGTAGCACCCCAAAATTTTCCATCCTTTTCTAACCTCTAACTGGCTTATGTTTCATCTCATTTTTGCATTATCATTTGTGCACATCATTGGTTCTTAGCATGGGATCAAGGTGTCTGAGTTAGCTCAAGAGGAAGAAATGTTTTACAGAGGTTCAAGCAAGAGATCATGGGCATTGTCCAAGAGACCAAAAGAAGAGATGGTATTAACATCACCATTACTCAAGCCACAAGGGATCCTCAGACCTCAAGGCATTTTGATGAGGCCATCACCTCATCATATGATCAAGTTTGGCAAGAGATTTCAAGTGAATCACATCCTCCTAGCCTGATTTCTCAAACTAGGGCTTTGGAGATTCTTGAGTCTAACCCTTCATTGGGCAAGATCTTTGAAGTTTTATCATCATCAAGTGGCATATATCATCCTTGTTTGAGAAGATGCACACCATATTCAGAGGAATTTGGATTTTGAGCATGGGTCAATTTCTCCTAAACCACAGGTGCCAAAATTAGGGCTTGCCATAAAATCAGTTTACTTCTGATTTTTTGGGCAAGACTTGATTCCACGGTATTCCTCAAGTCCCCAAGTGTCTAGGAATAGAGAATTGTCCATCAATATGGTTCAGAAGGGTTTCAATTGTTCAAAAGATTCAAAATCAGGAGAATTGGGGATAAAGTCAACTGTGCAGTGAAAAAGTCAACTCCCGCCTTTTTGAGGTCAACATGATGATTTTCAAGTCAAATATGATCAATGGATGAGATTTGGTCAAGAAATGTTCAAGGATTCATCAAAAATCAAGAATTTGTGAAAGTTTCCATTTTTGGCAAAAATAGGGTTTTAGAACTTACTATTTTTGGCAAGTTTTCATGGTTTAGGGGTTACTTTCAAGGCCAGATTTCTTCATGATACAAGCTCCATTTCAATTTTCTTCAAACATGGAAGTTGTAGTGCTTGTTCCAAGATTTCCAACCATGTAAAGTTTGCCTCATTTGGATCATTTTTGAGAGAGTTATGGTGTCAAGTTGGAGTTTTCAAGTTGTGAAATTCAAAAAACTTAGAATTTTTTCTAAGTTATTTTGGGACTGTTTTATGCATCAATGTTCATGCTCAATTTTGATCAACTTCCAAGCTTTGAATTGAGAAATATTCAATATGAATGTTGTAGAATGCAATCCCCTCTTTCTAAAGAGCCCAAGTTTGCCTCATTTGGTTTAGAATTCACCAACTTATGAAGGCTTAAGGATGGTGTCACCAAGTTGTCAAGTTGTGTTTATGACTTAGAACTTTCTCATGTCATTTTGGCAGTTGTGAACACATACCTTCATGGCTAATTTTTATCATCATCTAGGCATTGTTTCAAGTTAATTTCAACATGAAATTTGTTGTTGGTTCTTCCTATTTTCACTAGGGACCAAGAGCATATAAATGGGGGATGTTTTGTCAAGTTATGGTCGATGGAAATGGTGGGTACAAGTTAAGTTTCTTTGCTTCATCTCATAGCCCACAAAAGATGTTTCTGACCATGTGATATTTGTACCATCTCATGCGCATAATATCATCACCAGAACCATGCCTTATACGTGTATACATCACCATGCAACTCTCCATTTTGTTTAGCCAAAAATAGAAAAGAAGTTAGTACACATCCTGATTTAATTCCATTACCTCACATGCCTTACATCATGCCTCCATATACTTTCATTTTGAATCTGAGTCACACAAAATATCAACACCTCATGTGCATAACCCGTGGACGTTCTCTCCATTTCCCATTTTTCATTTTTTTTCAACAACAAACTTTTCATGTGATCTCACTTTCTTCACACGTGCCAAATCATCCATATATACGCTACACAAACCCTAAAAAAGAGACACTTTATACACACTCCACCGTTTTCAGAGTTAGGTCAAAAAATTTCTCTCATCTTTCTCACCTGCGAGCTCTTGGTTTTCTGAGGAATTTTGAATTTCTCTTGCTTGAATCATTATCTAGCAATAGAAATATCACTTCTGTACGCAAAATACATCAGTTGTATCCACCATTGGAGGCTCTGCAAGCTTGTTCTTCTTCATCATCGGGTTAGATTTGTGTGAGACTTTTCAGCAACTTTCTGGACAAATCAAGCTTAGATCTACCTTCTACGAGAGATTTTGAAGTTTTCTACGTCATTTTCGGGGTTTATCTATTGTTGAGAAGAGCCAACGGAGCAGCTCCGTTAGGCAACTTTCTCATCCATGAATCTCCCATAATAGACGTGTTTTGAGTTTGTTTCTGGTGGTTCTGAATTCCTCTCATGGTAGAGGCATTGTGTGCATACTTGTTGTTTCATTTTAATGGAGTTTCAGTTTTGACATAAATCCTTATTTGCTTTGGTTCATGGTGATAAACATGTTTAGAATGATTTTTGAAGTTGGATTTGGAATCACCATGAATTTCTGAGCAAAATGGTGTACTTGTTTATGAATTTTGGTGAGGTTCCGTCCAGGAGCTCCAGCGAGTCTCCTGGAGAAGATGACCGGAGCTAGGGCTCCGAAATCTGACGTGTTTAGGTGACGTGGCCATTTAAATTTTTGACTTGCATGTGATTGGAAGATGCTTGCTGACCTGTGTGTGTAGGTTAATGAAACGCTGCGTTTCGCTTAAGTGTGTTTGTTTTGTTTGTTTGATTCTGAACTGATTTGGATGGGCCTGGTTCATGATTGATATTCACACCCTCGTTTTGAGCCCACTTGCACGCATAATACAACCTCTTTGTGTCTTTTATTGCTCTTACACCCCCTGCATGATCCTTTGGTCCATTTGCTCTTTTCCTTTTTATTTTTTTGATTTTATTTTATTTTTAATATTTTCAAGCATGATAAAAATTCACAAAAATATGTTTCTGATTTTTTAGCATCTTGAGATAATTTTCATATTTTTTATTTTATTTTTCCATTTATTTTCCTATTTTATTTTGAATTAAATTTTGAGGTTGCTTTCCAAGGATGCCCTTCATCTAGGGTTAGGAACTTTGGCACTTTGCATATCCTTTTGAAGTTGTTTTCTTGGTAAATCTTAGTCATTGATATGAGGGTGTTTTGATGCTGGTTTGGTGATAGTTTGAGTGGCTTTAGGTGACTTTCCATTCAAGTTTTATGGACCCTCGATTCTTGCTTGATTGTTGGTGTACCTTGGCTAGTTGGTCCATGTTGAACATGTTCTTGATCTTCATTTGATCCCATCTTTTGCACATGCTTAATTGGATGGTTGAACATACCTTTGGACATTTTTTAGGATTTTATTGGATCATTTTACTATTTTTAGTTGATGCTCTCATTTGATGATGTGTTGAGCATGCTAGTGCACACTTTTTGACCTAATCTTATGCCTTTGAATGACATGAACTTTCTTGATGCTTGGTGATCTTTCTTTGATTGATAAGATATGTTTGAGATTATGTTTTGCCCTGGCCCTTGGTGCATGACTCATTGTTAGTTTCTTGGATTGACTGGAATTTTGGTAAAACAAAGGTTGTTCAATGTTTGATGTCATATGGGTGATGTCACAACATTGAGTCTTAACACTGGGCTGTGTTAAGAGTTAAGTTGGATGTCTGATGTCACAAGCGATGGTGTGACATTAGATCTGCAGAATTAATAACATCAGGTTTTGTGATGTTATTAGGGTTTGCATGTTAGCTAGAATTGTGGAGAGTTGTTAGTCTCATTGGTTGCGGATATCTTGGGATAGATATTCTCTATTGCATAGAGATTTGATGCAGATTTGTAGGAGGTTTAAAAGCTGAGATTTAAGAAGATTTTGAGAGAGAAAATCTGTTTTGAAGATTCAGTTTTAAACAACAAATCAGATCAAATATTGTAGCGGGTCCAAGCCCAATTCAATGAGCTATATAATGCGCATCATTCCTGGAGGAAAAGTAACGAAGAAAAAGAGCTAAAGACTGAGTGTCATTTGTGTCTTCGTATATGATTTGTAAACCATTCGAGTGTGAATTGGTATTGTTGTTTTGAGTTGTTCTTCATCAAAGCTGTGAAGCATAATCAAGCAGTGTTATTCAAAGTGTGTGATCTTTGATTTATCTCACTGAAGTGTTTTAGGGATTGAGTAGTGTTCTCATATCTAAGTGGTTTCTTAGGTAGAAAGTCACTAGTAGGAATTAAGATTAGGAGATTGTCAACTGAGTTGTTGAGTCTGTAATTTAATTCTACAAGTAGTGAATTTCATCTCTGGCTTGGTAGCCCCCAGACGTAGGTAGTTAGACCGAACTGGGTGAACAATTCATTGTGTTGATTTATTGCTGTTATTGTACTGTCCATTTGCAGAGTGTGTTGTTGTGACATCGCACCTTAACATCACACATCTGATACCAGAATTTCAATTGGTATCAGAGCAGGCATCCTGTCTGTCTCTGGGTGAGATCTAGGGAAGTTACTTTCTGGTGTAAAGATGGACAAAGAGGTTGGAGGATTTGTTAACAGACCCCCTATTTTGGATGGATCCAATTATGACTATTGGAAGCCAAGGATGACTACTTTCTTAAAATCCTTGGACAACAGGGCTTGGAAGGCCATTATTAAAGAATGGAAAGCACCTGTTGTGTTTGAAAAAGATGATACTGGCAAAGATAAATAGGGCACCTCAAAGCCGAAGCCTGAAGAAGAATGGACCAAGGAAGAAGGTGAGCTTGCCCTTGGTAATTCCAAAGCTCTGAATGAAATCTTCAATGGAGTGGATAAGAACATATTCAGGTTAATCAATACCTGTGAGGTTGCTAAGGAAGCATGGGATATTTTGAAGGCTACACATGAAGGAACATCTAGAGTTAAGATGTCAAGACTTCAGCTTCTAACATCGAAGTTTGAAAGTCTGAAGATGAAGGAAGATGATATTATTCATGACTTCCACATGAGTGTTCTTGAGCTGGCTAATGCATCCAGTGCTCTTGGAGAAAAGATGTCAGAAGAAAAACTTGTAAGGAAAATCCTTAGGTCCCTTCCTAAGAGGTACAAGATGAAGATGACTGCAATTGAAGAAGCTCAAGACATCAGCAAGATAAGGGTTGATGAGCTCATTGGATCTCTTCAAACTTTTGAGCTTGGTTTAAATGAGGAAGAACCAGAAAAGAAGCCTAAGAGTATAGCCTTGGTTTCAAATGATCAAGAAGAGAAAGGGAATAGTTCTGAATCCCAGGAGGATCTATCTCAGGCCATTGTTATGTTGGGAAGGCAGTTCAACAAGGTGTTCAAAAGAATGAACAAGAACTTCAAGCCTAATGACAAGAACATCGCTTCTGACATCAGCAAGTCTAAGGAGAAGGATGAGGAGAAGACTGCTCAAGACAAGGGTATTCAGTGCTTTGAGTGTGAAGGTCATGTACATGTCAAGAAAGAATGTCCCACATTCTTAAAGAAGCAGAAGAAGGGCATGTCAGTTTCCTGGTCTGACTCTAAAAGTGCAAGTGAAGGTGAGTCAGCAAAGCATGTTAGAGCTTTGACAGGAACTGTTGTCTCTGATGATAATTCTAGTGATGGGGAAATAACTTTTGAAGAGTTAGCTTCGACTTATCAAGAGCTTTGTCGGAAGAGTGTTGAAATCTGTCAAGAAAACAAGAGCCAAAAGAAACAGATTGCTTAGCTTGAGACTGCTAAAGCTGATTTGGAAAATGAAGTCTCACTGGTCAAAGCTCATCTTGATCATATGACTAAATCTGTTAGGATACTGAACAGTGGTACAGACACTCTTGATAAGATTCTGCAGTCAGAGAAAGGTGCTGGTGATAAGTCAGGTATAGGATTTGTGGCTGAGAAAAAGGTTTCTGCTGAAGCAGGCACTTCAGGAACAAAGAAGGAGGTGTCCCAACCAATGTCTCAACATCAAACAAAGAGACAGGATCCTACACCTGACAAGAGTGCTCATTCACAGCCTCAGAATGTTGAGAAGAAGAATGGTTCTCATCAGAGAAAGATGCAGCCCCAAGGAGCTAGTCAGTATATGCCTCCCCAATATCACAAGAGCATGCAAGCTTCCAAGTTCAAGCAGAACATGTCTCATCAGATGTCTCAACATCAGGGAAACTGGTATGGATATGGGTATGAATACAACAATGTTGTGCCTCATTACTATGGAAGAAGGAAGCCTCGTCACTATAGGAGACAACCTAGGAGACAGCATCCTCAGTACAGGAGAAGACAACCGAACCATAGAAGACATGCCAACTATGGTAGAAGGAGAAATCATTATGGGTGGCAGTACCAATAGTATTATCAATAAAGTGGCAGAAGGTTTAACCACTTCAAAGATGACAGAGTCAGATGCTTCTATTGTGGCAGGTTTGGACATATGCAGTCCTCTTGCTTCAAGCTTCATGGTTATCCAAATTCTGCTCCTCAACCCAGACAGAAGGAAGTCAGGCCCAATGTGGTGAAACAATGGGTCCCTAAAGCTCAGGTCACATGTCTATTGGCTCATACCTCAGATGGACATTTTTCCATGGATGCATGGTACTTTGACAGTGGATGTTCAAAGCACATGACGGGATCCAAGGAGCATTTGGTGGAGTTAAATCCTTGCCATGAAAATAAGGTTGTGTTTGGCAATGGAGAAAAATGAGTAGTAGAAGGAGTTGGAAGAGTGAAGAATCATGATGGTCTTACTCTTGATAGCTTGATCCTTGTCCAAGGTTTGAATGTTAATTTGATTAGCATAAGTCAGCTATGTGATGAAGGATACAAAGTCTGCTATTCCAAGGATGAGTGTCTGGTGACAAATGAGAAGGATGAAGTGGTCATGAAAGGAGTCAGATCCGGAGATAATTATTATCTATGGATACCTATAGAAATCAGCTCAACTGTTGATGTTAAGACTGATGTTTTAACATTAGACTGTGACATCAAGTGTGAAGAGGTGCTGAAAGGTCAATCAGAGTTAATGAGTTCTGATGTGAATCCTTTTAAATTTTTAAAAGGAAAGTTTTTATGGAGGGAGAAAATCAGTGATTGCTCATTAAGAGGTACTCAAAATCAGGCGCCTTACCATATTGATTCTATATCAAGATTCACCAAAGCCTTCTCTTATCAACTGTTCATCTCCCTTAATCTCAACAAAATAAAGAAATCTTCTCTAAACCTAGTCTGTTACAAAGGAACGATGTCTTCCCCATCCAAGAACTCTGATTCGCAAAGACCTGCTCATGAACGAACTAGGATTTCATCGAAAAAAGAATATGTTGACAAAGAACACATTCCTATGGCACTCCCAGATTCAGGTACCTCTAAACCTTCAACCAAGTTAAATAAAACTGAAACTAGGTCATCATCCTCTCAAGCTGTTGAGGAGAAGTATGATGTGGACATGTATTTGGAGCAGATTGCCACCAAAATTTTTGAGAAGGGAATACGTGTGAAAGGGATTTCTGTCCCTTTAAGGTAAATGCCTGCTGAACAGGTGGGCTCTCAAAGTGAGGACACCAATCTTCATAGACTGGCATTGTCTGTGATTCAAGATGTTGAAGGTGGTAGTAAAGAAGAAGATCTTAAAGATACTGATGTCATCCCTGATGTCAGAACATCTTCCCCTAGGGTTGAAAGTCACAGTTATAAAGGGAAGGATCAGGTGGAGGTGATAGACGTTGAGGACTCATCTGATAGTGATATCATTGATAATGCGATAGTAAGAAGGAGGGAGGATAGGAAAGGGAAAGGTGTGGAGTCACATCCTAATGAAAATATGGTCAAGGATAAGAAAAGGACTTCAGTTGCAGGCCCTCCCAAGTCATGGAGCAAAGTTGGCATTTATGGCAAAAAGAGGAGAATCAGGGAAGAATCAGATTCAGAGTTTGATGTTCAAGACATCAACCCTGTGAGGAACAGAACTGCTGATCAAGTTCCTGATGACATCTCATTTCACTGTGCCAGTAGCGCATCCATGTGGAATCATGTGAGCCAGAGAATGATAGCTCTGGAAAGAGAGCTAGTTACAGATGATTTAGAGTCTACTGAAATTGTAGATCTAATCAAGTTTGTTGGTCTCATGAGGACTGTATCATGATTGACTAGTTGCTATGATAGACTGGTAAGAGAATTTATAGTGAATATCCCTGAGTCTATTAATGACAGCAAAAGCCTAACTTCCAGAAGAGTTTTTGTTAGGGGTAAGTGTGTCTGGTTCTCTCCTAAGGTGATTAATGCCTACTTAGGAAGAAGTGAGGAAGATTATGGAGAATTAGGAGCTTCTAATAATGTTATCTGCAAAGAAATCACAGCTGGTCAGGTAGAAGTTTGGCCCTCAAATGGAAAGTTGGCAGCAAGTTTATTAAGTGTGAAATATGCTATTCTTCATAGAATAGGTGCTGTTAACTGGGTTCCTACAAACCACAAGACCTCTATTTCTGCTGGTTTGGGTAAATTAGTTTATGCCATTGGAACAAAGAAATTGATTGACTATGGCTCTTACATTTATAATCAGACTATCAAGCATGCTGGAACAAGAGCTGTGAAATTGCCTATTGCATTTCCATCCCTCATTTGTGGGATAATTCTGTCTCAGCATCCTGGGATTCTTCACTAGTATGATAGTGTTTGTAGAAGGAAACCTGACTTGTCTTTTCATCAGAAGTTATTTGAAGGAAAACATGTTGTTGATCATGTCAAGACATCTGCCTCAACATCTACTCATCATACTCATGTCAGGACTGATATGATTTCTGAACTGGAGGAAGCCTGTAAAGAATTAGATGAAGTGATCAGAGTAAGCACGGAAAGAAAGGAGAAGTTTAAAATATTACTTATGACTCTGAAGATGACAAAAAAAGAAAGTGAGGAAGAAGTTGCTGATAAGAAAGCTGAGTCTGATAATGACAGCTCAAAAGAAGATGAAGAAGATGATGATGATCTCAGCTCAGATGATTAAAGCTTTTACTGTTTTTCTTAGTTAGTAGTTTTAGTTTTGTTTCTGTTGTTTTTTATTCTGCACTGTTGTGCTTGGCTTGTATCATGAATATTGTGCTGTATATGCACCCTTTTTGTTTTTGTTCTATGATTTGTTATGTCTGGTTGCTAACAGTAAAGCTAACAATGAGAGCTAGGGTAGTACTAACTGTAGTTAGTAGGGCTTCTGGTGGAAGTTTGTCAAATTGTGGCTACAAAGGGGGAGAAGTAGCCAAGGAGTTGTCAAATATTCTGATATGTCAAATGCTGTCAAAGGAATTGATGGTTGTTGCTGCTGAGGATATAGTTGATTGCTGATGTTAGTACAGAAGTGCAGAAATTAAGAGGGAGTAATTGGGGAGTAATTGCAAATCTGTTGAACAGCCGGTATGCTGGTTCATGATTGAGGGGGAGCACCATTTTGGTTGTTGCCAAGTTGCTGTTGAAGATGGTGCTGCAGCAGAGTTTTGTGTGAAGTGAAGTCTTTATGTATTAAAGATGCTGCTGCTTGAAGAATCAAATTTATTCAAGTTTATTCCGCTGCTGAAGTCTCTGAAGGTACAGAGATTGTTTTAGCCAAAATTAGCCAAAGGGGGAGATTGTTAGTTTATTGGATTGGCTGGAATTTTGGTAAAACAAAGGTTGTTCAATGTTTGATGTCATATGGGTGATGTCATAACATTGAGTCTTAACACTGGGCTGTGTTAAGAGTTAAGTTGGATGTCTGATGTCACAAGCGATGGTGTGACATTAGATCTGCAGAATTAATAACATCAGGTTTTATGATGTTGTTAGGGTTTGCGTGTTAGCTAGAATTGTGGAGAGCTGTTAGTCTCATTGGTTGCGGATATCTTGGGATAGATATTCTTTGTTGCATAGAGATTTGATGCAGATTTGTAGGAGGTTTAAAAGATGAGATTTAAGAAGATTTTGAGAGAGAAAATCTATTTTGAAGATTCAGTTTTAAACAACAAATCAGATCAGATATTGTAGCAGGTCTAAGCCCAATTCAATGAGCTATATAATGCGCATCATTCCTGGAGGAAAAGTAACAAAGAAAAAGAGATAAAGACTGAGTGTCGTTTGTGTCTTCGTATATGATTTGTAAACTATTCGAGTGTGAATTGGTATTGTTGTTTTGAGTTGTTCTTGATCAAAGCTGTGAAGTAGAATCAAGCAGTGTTATTCAAAGTGTGTGATCTTTGATTTATCTCACTGAAGTGTTTTAGGGATTGAGTAGTGTTCTTATATCTAAGTGGTTTCTTAGGTAGAAAGTCACTAGTAGGAATTAAGATTAGGAGATTGTCAACTGGGTTGTTGAGTCTGTAATTTAATTCTACAAGTAGTGAATTTCATCTCTGGCTTGGTAGCCCCCAGACGTAGGTAGTTAGACCGAACTAGGTGAATAATTCATTGTGTTGATTTATTGATGTTATTGTACTGTCCATTTGTAGAGTCTGTTGTTGTGACATCGCACCTTAACATCACACATTTGATACTAGAATTTCACTCATCTTTTGTGTGGCTTTGCTTGTGTGGAAGCTTATGAATCATTTTGGATTTTATTTTGTTGCATACTTGCATAGTTTTGATACTTGTTTGTGCATGATGCTTGATGAGTCTTTTTTATTGACTTGAGTTCTGACTTGGTTTCATATTCATCTTACCTTGCTCATATTACTTTGGTGTGGTGCTTAATGATGTGTAATTGTGTTTCTTATTCAAGTATCCTTGCATCCTTTCTTGCTTACTTCTACTTGCTTACTTGAATCTTCTTGCATGATCTTTGAAGCTTGATTGATGATGTGAATTGGATATGATGTGCATGATGTGCTTGCTGCCTTCTCTTGTTCCTCATCTCTTTTTTCCTTTTCTTCTTCATCTCTTTCACTTCTTTCCTTCCCCTTTGGATCTTAAGACTTGTTCAAGTCTTGGATTCACTTTTGTATGCTCCCTTAGGGTTCCTAGTCCAACTCAATCTTTGATTAAGCTTGGAGTAGGATATACATTAGGATTCAAACCATGCATGCTAACATTAGGTAGAATTTTCCCCTCTTACCTCAACCTTAGGGCCATTTTTGCATGACAACATTAGGATAGAATTCCCATAGCATTTTCTTTTCCTTTAAGTCTTCTCTTCTCATCTCATAACAATTCTAAGACACTTAATAAAGGTAACGTGTATTGCGCATGAGCCTTGTATGTGGGAATGAGGAATGAGGGGTTTCCTCTCATTTTTCTAGAGTGTTTGGTGGACATCCCATCTTGGGACGATTTGCTATGGATTCGTTCCTACGTCATAGACTTCGGTGCAATGCAAGTTACGAACTAACTTCAATCCACTTTTGTCTAAAAAACACAAAAAAAATTCAAATCTTTTTCATCCTTCAGGATTGTTAAGTTTCAAATCATTTTCAGAAAAAAGCATGTTATTTTTCGTTTTGTCGCAAACAAGCATCGACCCTAACTGTCGGGCGCGAACTTAACGTCGCTCATAAAAAACACAAAGACCTTGTTAGGTCGAACTACGTCTGCTCTGATTTCCTCCTTCTGGTTAGATTGAGGATACGTAGGCATAAGACGGTGATGTCTTGGCGAGTACCCTTCCCTCTTTTCAACCTTGTTAGGTCGAACTACGACCGCTCTGATTTCCTCTCTCTAGATAGATTGAGGATACGTAGGCACGAGACGGCGATGTCTTGGCGAGCACCCTTCCATCCTTTTCGACCCGTAGGTCAAACTAAGTTTGCTCTGATTCCTCTTTTCCGTCCGATTGAGGATACGTAAGCACGAGATGCGATATCTCGACGAGCAATCTCCCCCTTTAGTGCGTAGTCCATCGAACTACGTCGAATATGATTCTTCGTTCGTCTACGAAGATACGTAGCCATAGGATTGCGATAATCCTTGCGAGTCCGTCTTTGCCTCCCCCTTCCCCGTTTCTGTTTAGCCGTAGACTTTAGGATAACTCACCCTTTGATTAGACAACAAGCATGGATCCCATCGAGTACGATGGACGCGTGGGGGTGCTAATACCTTCCCCTCGCGTAACCAACTCCCGAACCCGGACTATGGTTGCGATGACCATGTCTTCTCCCTCTTTCAGGTTTTCTTCGATCGTTTCCTTTCCCTGCATCGGGATAAATAAAGTTCGGTGGCGACTCTTCTGTTCTAGTTTCTCGCCGGTTATTTTTTCACAGTTGCGACAACTGGGGATACTGGTTCCCTAAGCGAGTCAATCCTAGCGCTTGTTTGTTTTTATTTCATTGGGTGTTTATTGTTGTACTTTATTTTGTTGTATATTACTGTATTATTGTATTTTACTGCATTTATCGCATTTGATTACTGTTATCATATTGCTCTACTACTGTTATGCTGTTGGGTGGGTTGGATTCACGAGGGATAAGCCCAATACACAGTCTTGAGTATACACCTAGGACTAGAGTGGAAAGTAGTGGGACCTACACGCCATCTTGGTACGTTTGGTGTTCACGAAATTCACATCCAGACGAAATTTTCTCGGGAGATATTCTGACATGCGCGTCTTGTGCATTTCGGGGTATTGATCTAGAAAGCTGTCGACTCTGGCGACCATTTCCCAGAGGACTCAGTAGAGGCACTCCTCCCAAGAGGTAGTAATGGCAGACCAGAAATGCTAAACCCATTATACTTCTTGATCCGAGGACCCGAAGCTGGGAACTTACATAGGATGACCTTATTTTTGGGGGAATCAGTGGACGACCTCTTTCTTTGGTGATAGTATTTTACCCCGATGGATGAATGTACTATTGGTTCTCAAATCGAGAATCCGACGCTGAGGATCCTCAGTTTTCTGGAACCCACATGTGAGGGGGGATGGGTGATTGCAGGTTTGCAGGTGACCTTAACCTTCAACCTACCTGGTTTTCTCAGTTTCTCATCAGTGTGTAGTTATCTACCTGGTTTTCTGGTTATCTCAGTGATCTGATGTTCCGATATTCTGGTATTCTGGGTTTCTGGTCTTTGTTCAGTTGACAGCACAACAGAAGTTCAGAGCAACTGGATACCTTGATCTCATGTGTGCATCTGCATCATCATTCTGCATTCTGACATACATGTTCTCGTATTTCCAAGGATCTTAACTTTGAGACTCGCTGTTGAGCATTTCCATCTTTTTCTTGTGGTTCGTATGTGGAAAAAACTTGAATCAAAGCAAAATGATTCCTTTGAAATATTCGAACACGGCATTGCATTTGTATACTCATTTGCATAACAGGTGTTCGAGGCTGGTTATTCTTGTCCTGATCTGGTTTTCTTTAGAATTTCAGACTTAACTTTTCAAGCCATTCAGAAGTTGATCATGGAGTAAATTCAATCAGAGTTGAGGGAAATACGAAGCCAAATGGGGAAGTTTATGGGGAGCATGCAAGCATTGATTCATGACCAGAGAATGCTGAAGGAAGAGGTCAATTAACTGGAGACACAGATGAGCCTGGTTATGGAGGTCGTGAGAAGTGTGCTCAGAAAGGATGGCAACCCTACGCTTGAAGCTGTAACAGAAATTGTTGTTCCCCCTTGCCTGCGGGATCTCTCTCAAGGCATGACTTGCCTCGCAAGTTTTCTGCGCAACCCAAAGTTCCAGAATGCCAAGACAATCCCAAGGTTAAGAAGTATGTGCAAAGGATGAAGCAATCCGACATAATCTTTGATCCTCCTCCTATGTCTTATGCTCAAATGTTGCCGCATCTACTTCAGTTTCATTTGGCCCAGTTAAGGACTTTGACTCCTCTTGTTGGTAAGCATCCACCGGGTTATAATGCAAATGCCCATTGTGATTTTCATTCTGGTGCGCCGGGGCATAATGTGGAAAAATGTAGGGCCTTTTAGCATGTTGTCTAGGATCTGATCGATTCAAAGGCAATTGAATTCATGTCGGGCGGCGTAAGCGTATAATGTGGTCCTACTCCAGCTGCTGAAAAAGAAGTGGATATCCCTGTTGTCTCTCCTAAAGTTGCATCAAGTTAGGGGCATATCTTGCAGTCCTTGGTCTTAGAATCCCCACGCCCGCAGCTGTTTCCTGTTCCTAAGCCGAGTTTAAGGATGAAGGCACCTGAGCGAGAGGAAGGAACAAGTCGGTATCAACAACAGAGCTATCAGCTGAAAAGTCAACAAAAGTCCAGAAGGTATGAGAGAAGGTTTGATCTCATTACTGTTCCTCACAGTGATGTTCTTGCCCGGCTACTTGAGAGTTCTTTGGTTCAACTAAGGGATGCCAAGCCTTTTCCCGACCTCATTCCTCCTGATTATGATCTGGATGCTAGATGTGAGTATCACTCGGACACACCGGGCCATTCAATTGAAGATTGCAACGTGTTCAAGCACAAAGTATGGGACCTGATCGATGCTGGAGTCATTACTTTCACTGCAGATGGTATGCATTTCAATTAAAGACCCCCGGAGGGGCACTTAGACTACAAATATGTCATCAGAAGCAATGAGTCCAGACAGAGTCAAGTCTCCTCAACAATGGCAATCTTTGGCTTCTTTACTGCATTTTCATGTGTATTTTTTCATTGTTTGTTAGTACAGTGTTTGCATGAAAAAACTTGTTTGTGTTTTGAATGATGATTTTAATGCAATGAATGCGTTGTTCTTGAAGTACTTTACTTTTATGCACTCATATCATGTTTATATACACTGCAATACCAATTTTCTTGCCTTAAACTCTTAAGGGAGGATGATGAAGTGGAAAACACAAAGATCTCTGGTCGTATGATTTTGGATAGAAACCTGTTGAGGATGTACAGGCATTATTTCAAATCCCCAAACACCGGAGATATAAGGGAGATAGACCCTTATCAACCCCGTCGAGCCTTGAAGTATGAGTTTCCTTTTATTTCTAAAAAAAAACCCTCACATCTAACCCAGGGGCAGGGTAGTTGTCAGTTGGTTTGACTGAGCGGTCAACTTTCAAAAGGAGTGTGCATCTAAGGATCCATTACCTTTCTTTCCTCACATATCAAGAGGTCAAGGGACGTGAGACCAGAATGGTTATCCCTCACCGCAAAGAGTGAGGCAGTCCCAACCCTTTCGAAAAAATTAAGACAGCCAGTGTCACACGACTCATTTCAAAAAAAAAAAGAGAAAAAAAAGAGAAAGAAAGCCCGCTAAGTTGAAAACTTGAAAACAATTGACTTAGGCAAAAGTTAGGGCATCCAGCTGGACTTCAAAATCGAAAAAAATTCAAAAAGAATCAGTCCAGGAAAAATCAGGGAAACGAAAGAAGAAAGAGCAAATAGAAAAAAGAAAAGGCTTTTAAAAAAGAAAATCCTCGAGCAGAACAAGTCGTGTGATTATAGACACCAAAGATGAAAGGGGTGATTGTCACCTTGAAAACCTTGAGGGTTTCCTAAACCAGGATTCCTACCATTAAATAAACCTCTTGAGAGATGAGCGCTTGTGTCAGATTAGCTAAACGTAGGGCTGGAGAACATCACGAAGAGTGGGTGGGTACGGACAAACTTTGAGCCATAAATCCTTTGTTCTCAAACCGCAAACCAGGCCACGTTACAACCCTCAAAAGTCCTAATTGAAGCAGGGTTCATTCCGAGAGCGTACTACAGCGAGACAGCGTTCCTGACTCCTATGAGTTATGCTAATAAGATTTTTGTTGGTATTGCATGTGTGTTTTGTTTTCCATTCAAAAATCAATGTCGCATCCCAGCTAGTGATTCGTTCACAAGGCTTGACGACACATTTTCAATAAAACTTCAAGGTTAACATGTGTGTTGCATTAGAATTGTCATTCTCATAATAAACATTTTCTGCTTGCATGTGCTAAGTGTCAGGGGAGCTTACACAATGAACGTCAGTCGAGAAGCTTGATCACGCCGAGTTGAGATGGTGAAAATTCCCGAAGGACAGTAATGTTAAAAGGCATGTGGCCAAGAGACTGTGCGCAGCCTGGGCGTTCCTGGTGAGTGGTGATAAGATGTAGCCAGACCGAAGCAATCACATTGGAAACTCTCCTTAAAGTAGCCAAACAGGGGCAATCACGTCGAGATTTGGGTAAATCTCTCAAAGACCAGTCAGTCAGAGGCCAATTCACTTCTAGGCTCGTATTGGGGCAGGTCGCCTCTAAAGCATGAGAAGTTATCCACTCCTGAGACGGTTAATCGAAAGCACCTCTTCAAGGTTCAGAATACTGGGGCAGAGTATTTCAAGTCATTACAAATCCTTTCGAGGCAATTTACTTCATGGATTATGAAGTATGAGGCAGTTATGTCGAGATATGATAAATCTCTAAGAGTTTGAAGACCCGGGGCATGTTGAGAGCCAGGTCTTCTATAAAATCCTCTTAAGACGATTTCTCTCGTTAGACCCTGTAGTCTGGGGCAAGTGAAGATCAAAAGGCCGTTGGTCATGTGTGAGAAGCAGTACGCAGTCAATCTACAGAAGCATGAAGCGCCCAAGTAATTCCCAGTATAGGGTTTCTCTTCCTCAGCAAGGCACCAAAAGGTAGCTTTTCCCAGTAAGGGAGGTGTTTGAATCGTCATTCATCCTCAACAAGGATAGGTGAAGTTATATCATTCAAGGAAGAGCATTATGAAAATTCTGATTATCTTCCCTAGCCATAGTTCAGAAGTTTGCTCTCACCCAGCCAGGTTAGTGAAGTTTATTGCTTTTCAGCACAAATTCATATTCCCCCGTACAAGTCAAGAGTGTTGGGTCGGTGTTTCTCGAGTTTGTGGTAAGGTGGTTTTCGTCTCCCCAACGGAGTAAGGGTAGAATGTCGTCCCCTAGTAGAGCATATATCGTCAATAGTCGTTCCCCAAGCAGATTTGTGGGTGATAGTTAGCCTTCCTCGGCAGGTCAGAGGCCAATTGCCATTGGTATTTCTCTTCAGCAAAGCCCTGGGGCATTTTTAGCAAATGTTTATTACAGAACGGAGGTTTGGTTGGATTCTCGAGCAGAGTCTATGAACATAGAAACGGGTCAGTTGACCGTATGTTTGCAGGGTAACAAAATTGTTTTACCCAGTAGAGTTACTCTCCCCAGCACTGAAAGGTCGTCATCCTCAACAGAGCTTACTCTCCCCAGCAAGAGTGCAGAGGACTGTGTCCCCAGCCGAAGTCATGATTGGTCTATTATTCCCCAACAAGCAGTCAGAAGTGGATTGCTCTAAGGTGGATGTTGTGGTATCTCCAGCAGAAGACATGTTGGTTGTCTCTGAAAATACTTTATTTTCCCCACAGAGTCTGGTACTCACTTTCCTCAGCAGGTCAGGAAGTGTAATTCCGTCGGCAACGGCATGCTCTAATCTCCAGCAGGGTAAAATCTTTCCTCCAACATCAGGTTAAGCTCAATGATATCCCTCGGCAGGTTTCGTTGACTTTTCTCCCCAGCAGAGTTACGCTAGCTAGCATTGAGGTTTCATCATCCTCATCAGACTGTCACTCTCCCCAGTTAGAGTACAGAAGATTGTTCCCCAGCCAGCATTTAAAGTGAATTGCTCTAGGGTGGATGTTGTTTTATTACCACAGGATATTTGTGGAATGTATCCCCGGGACAAAGATTTTGTCTTCCCCACAGAGTCTTGGTGTCTACTCCCCTCGGCCAGTCAGGAAACATGTTTTCACCAGCATCAGCATGATCCAACCCTCAGCAGGATAAGGGCGAAGTCATCTCCCCAGCAGCGGGTTAAGTTCAATAGTGTCCCCAGCAGGTATAGTATTTGTGATTTGTCTCCCCAAGCAGAGTTTAGTGGTAGCTTCGCAGCAGGTTTGATCAGCGATGGTTGACATCCCCAGCGAGTTTTAAGTCCAAGTTATATTTGGCACTCTTCCGATTCAGGTCTTGGTTTCCTGTTTCAAAGAGTTATATATAATCCCCAGCAGAGTGGATGTTCTTTTGGATTTCATCTCCAGCAGAAGTTGTTGATCAAAGGAGTTGTTCAATGTGATCCTTCTCAGCAGAGTTCTTGGACTTAGAGGATAATTTATTTTGTCATCCCCGGTGGAGCTGCCTTTGTTTTCAGCATTTATTTTGCTGGAGCGTTTCTTTTTGCATTGCATAAGCATCCTTTGCATGGCATCCACCCAAACACGTAGCATTTCCATTTCGTATAGAGCATTACGCCATAGAAAAATTCAAACATATACATTTGAAGCTTAAGCCAGGTTTGATATTTGTTACCAGACTTTTCCTCAGCAGAAATGCATAACTCAGGAGATTTTGTTTTACTTTATCCCCAGTGAGATCTCTAGTGGATTCGTCCTTCATATTGGTGTACATTCTAGTACACCCCTGCAGAGCTGTCTGTTTAGACTTCTCTTTTCCCTAACTTTGATTCCAGATAAATTCGAGGGTCATAAAATTGTTACTTTTACCCTTGGTTGTCCTGTTATCCCCAGCGGAGTCCGCCTTCGGCCGGTCTTCCTTTTCGAGTTCGCCTTCGGCCGTCCTCGTATTCTTTTGTTGGTTAGTCCGCCTTCGGCCGTTCTTCCTTTTCGAGTTTGCCTTCGGCCGTCCTCGTATTCTTTTGTTGGGTAGTCTGCCTTCAGCCGGTCTTCCTTTTCGAGTTCGCCTTCGGCCGTCCTCGTATTCTTTTGTTGGGTAGTCCGCCTTCGGCCGGTATTCCTTTTCGAGTTCACCTTCGGCCGTCCTCGTATTCTTTTGTTGGTTAGTCCGCCTTCGACCGGTCTTCCTTTTCGAGTTCGCCTTCGGTCGTCCTCGTATTCTTTTGTTGGGTAGTTCGCCTTCGGCCGGTCTTCCTTTTCGAGTTCGCCTTGGGCCGTCCTCGTATTCTTTTGTTGGGTAGTCCGCCTTCGGCCGGTCTCCTTTTCGAGTTCGCCTTCGGCCGTCCTCGTATTATTTTGTTGGTTAGTCCGCCTTTGGGCGGTCTTCCTTTTCGAGTTCACCTTCAGTCGTCCTCATATTCTTTTGTTGGGTAGAGCGCCTTCGGCCGGTCTTCCTTTTCGAGTTCGCCTTCGGTTGTCCTCGTATTCCTTTGTTGGGTAGAGCGCCTTCGGTCAGTCTTCCTTTTTGAGTTCGACTTCTTGCCATCCTTGTATTCCTTTGTTGGGTAGAGCGCCTTCGGTCGGTCTTCCTTTTCGAGTTCGCCTTCGGCCGTCCTCGTATTCCTTTGTAGGGTAGAGCGCCTTCAGCCATTCTTCCTTTTCGAGTTAGACTTCGGCCGTCCTTGTATTCCTTTGTTGGGTAGAGCGCCTTCGGCCGGTCTTCCTTTTCGAGTTCGACTTCGGCCGTCCTCGTATTCCTTTGTTGGGTAGAGCGCCTTTGGTCGGTCTTTCTTTTCGAGTTCGACTTCGGCCGTCCTCGTATTCCTTTGCTGGGTAGAGCGCCTTCGGCCGGCACATCAGAGCAGACGCCGACACACAGAAATAAAAGAGAATACTCCATCTTCACTAACTTTAACTCCGCACTAATCCTGCTTATCTGCATGTTACCCACGTGGAGGTAACATTCAAACAAAAGGGGTGAGATTCTCAATCAACAAAAGAAATGGATAATATAAATATAAAATCATTTAAACAATTACATGATTCATCCTATTATTACCACATAAACGAAATCATACTCTTCCACATATGCAGACAACAATACAATTCATCATACAACACAACACAATGCAATGCAATGAGACCCACGACTCGACTCAATGCATGTGGTACCAATTCGATCCCTTTTTCATGATCACAATTCCCATCGGAATTTCTATATCAGTCACTCACTCCCCACATGGGCACATGACATCCGTGATCGCTCACAACCCACATGGGCACACGATCATCTCAACAACAACAACAACAACATGATTCTATTTCAAAGAATTCCGATAAGATGCTCACACCCCACATGGGCACACGACTTATCGCACAACTTATGCTACATGGCATGCATACAACGACCACACACAACGACAACTAAATGTATATGACTATCAATGCGTTAACACATCATACTACAATTATCCAACACGCTGCATATACCTGCCAACACATACCACAACAGCAATCCACAACCACAACACGCATACACACAACCAAATTCATCATTTCAACGTACAACACATAACACATACACGAAAACCCGACTACTGCATCGAATAGTTGAAATTCTGGTATTGAAATTAATTTTATAAAAAAGAATATGAAACCAGCTTTCCAACGATTCGAACGGCGACTTGAAGTTTAATAAAATTATGTCCGTAACAGCAGTAAACAACACTGTCATGCTCGCTGCGAGTTTGCTCAGTGAACTCTCATTCGCTAGAAGTTCGCTTAGGGAACTTACCAGCGAACAACTTCTCTCATAAAAAAACCAGAGACTCATCTTTTCTCCTCTCTGTTCGCTACACACTCGCCCAGCGAACTGGAGTTCGCCAGGAGTTCGCCCAGCGAACCTGGGGTGAACTTCCCCACCACACATCCCAGAATTCCTCTCCTTTTTCCTTCATTCGCTGCCTTATTCGCTTAGCGAATCTGGGGCGAATATTCGCCCAGCGAACTTTTGTTCGCATTGCGAACTACGCGATTCTGCGATTCTGCAGTTGCGATTTCAGCACCATTCCACCCCAACCTTTCTCTGATTTTAGTCCTAAACAGCCCTAAAACGTACATATAATCACAAATTATCATACATACAATTAGAAATACATAGGTCATAATTTAAATGATCGATTTATGCATTTTTCCCCTTATCAAAACCTCTGACATGTAAAATCCCCAATCCCAAATCAATACAAACCACACGTAGGGATGATCCTAAAGGTCTATCTACCCTCATACAAACATTATACAACCCTTAAAAGATTAAAGAACCCCACCCTTACCTTAGAGTTCTTGACGAAACCTCGGCCTCAACAATGGCTTTTCTCCTCCTTCTGCCCTAGCTCTCCTCTTTCTCTTTCTCAGCTTTTCACGTACTGAATAATTTCTGCCCCTAATCCCTTCTTTTCTATTTTCTTTTCTAATAACCTTTTATTATTAATATTATTATTATTCTTATTATTTTAATAATATTATTATTATTATTTTACTAATTAAATAATAATAACAATATCCCTTAATAATTTAAAATAATAATATTAATCAAATAACCATTCTCACCATGCCACCAAGTTCTACCTAATTGGTCACACACCCCCAACATCTTAATCCCTATAATACTAAGGTCCCTAACCCGCATTAGGGACAACCCCAAAGACAACTACTCACACAAATGCACCACAACATATAATTCCAATCACAAAAATAATAAATAAATCGGGGTGTTACAAAACTCATCTCAAGTTTGGCTTGATCAGAACACAACCAAAGAGAAAACAAAAAGAAAAATAATTGAACAAGATTCTAAAGGAAAAAGAATCTTGTCAGAAAAATGATACAAAATGATGTTTGACAAGACAGGGGATATAAACAACAAATATATAAAAAGAAAACATCATTACCCAAAGGTTCTTATCCAGCAGATCTCCTAAATCCACTAGATGATTTTCAAACTTATTAAATTCAAGTAATATAAGATTTTTGAAAATCCTTTTACTTAAACTGCTTAATTAGAAGTAAAGAATCTTCTTCTAAACCTCAGAATCTGACAATTTTCAGAAGCTATCATCAATTAGAGTCTAGTAAATCTAGACTAAGAGAGAGATATCTTCTGTCAGTCATCAGTCTCTAAGATTCTATTCAAAACCAACATTTCCACTTGAAACAAGAGCCACAAGTGATTAAAGAATATTGAATTTTTTCCTGTGAAAACTAACAAGCAGCAATAACATCCTAAAAAGTGAGGATACTATTTCCATAAATATGATATTCGTCTAGCTTAATTAAATATTCAGCCTAGATAAATACAACAAAGTTTCTTCTTAAAGATTTCTGAAGATTCTTTCAATAAAAGAACTTCTCTAGAAATCTAAAAGAGACTTTGTATTAACATATACAAAAACATCTCATTGAATCAAGAGATAAGCTAGAAAAGAACATAACCCTTTTTTTGTTGTTTTCTCGGTCAGACACGTATCAGTATTCAGACTTGGCCATAGAGTATGAACACCACTTTGAGTGGATTCTGATTTAATGGCTCTTAAATCATTGAATCCACTTCTCCCATAAAACCCAATACCTCTATCACTTGATTCTGGGATATAGGCTCTTGTTCTATCAAATGTTGTAAACAGCCTTTGATAAATTCCATGGAAGATGCATCTGCTCATTTCTCTGATATCTGCAACAACTACATTTGAATGATGATGACCATACATAAATGTCTAGACAGGCTTTCCTTCACCTTATGCCACATTCTGATAGTAGTACCATGATTCATTCCAGAGTATCAATCTAGAATAAATCATAATATAAACAAGATCTTATTCTTAGCAGCATCATTAATTTCATTGTCTTGACTTAAGACTTTGAGATCTTTGATAAGCAAAGAACCAGATGATGTTAGCTATCAGAGAATGGAATAAAACAAATTAAAGTACCATCATCTATTTGCCTGCAGAACGCGAAGAAGAATTGAAGGTTTCTCATAGACTTGTCCTTTAATACAAATTCCATGATGACCCTCAATCAAGGAACAATGGAGTCTCTTAAGATATCTCCTTAAAGAACAGACTCCTTATTATTAAATATTGAAGCAAGATGGATTTGGCATAATATTTTTCTCTTCAATACTTGATTTTTATTTCAGGACTCAAATGCTTCTTTAGAAGCAGTAATGACTGGCATAGCCAAATTACTCTTTCATCTGAATCTTGCACTAATGTCAGTTTCAAAAAATATCCAGTGAAGCCTTCTGACATTAAGTTCTGGTAGTGTTTCCCATTGGTTTCAGATTTGGGAAATCAACTGAAATATGAATATTTCAGAAGCTTTTGAAGTTACTCTTCTATAATCAGATGTCTCATTTCACTCAGCCATTTAAAGAACTGTTTTGATTTGGAAGGTTAATTCCTCATCACCAGACATTCCATAGGAAGTATCCTTCAACATACATTACAAAAGATAATATGATAGATAGCTTTTCAACATCTAATTCCATTTATTTTATTTGAATATTGTATGAAAAACCGATAGAGCAAAGTACATTCAAGTTGTATAACTTCTTGAATAATTGTGACCTTAGGTTTGAATCTAGAACAATCTTCTCAGAATTTGCTTGGAGAGATTAGATGAAGTGTAACTGGACAAGCTTCCAAACTGATTCCAACAAATATGAGCACAAGGATTCATGGATAGTCTGAGCATAATACATATCAATGATTTTAACATATATAAAAGTGAGATAGAGCACCTACCAGAATGCAACTACCTCTGAAGATATTCAATAAGCTTCTTCTGAGCTGGTGATAGAGATTTTCAAACAGTGATCATCTCTACACCATCAACTTTTATAGTAATACCTTTCTCAAGGATATTCTATAGACCTTCATCACAACCCTTTATCAAGACCAATGAGTTAAAAATATGGTTTGCTTTTCCATCATTTAAATTCAGTGGAATCACCCTTTGAATATGGTAGGCAAAGCAGTATGATATATTTCATGTGGCACTTGATTCCTTTTTGAAGGAAAGTCTTTAACAGACATACTTTTCTTATTGAATCATTATCTACACCACTATTAAGTGTTAAGCACAGACCATGCTCTGATACCAATTGAAGGTGAGAAAAGTACACAAGAAGGGGGGTTAAATTGTGTTTTCCATTTCTTTTAATTCTGCATCTGATCAGGGTTCAGAATCTGGAGTGGTGTCCAGATTCTGTTTATACTTAGCAGAAATGTTAACAGAAGGAAATAAAAAAAAATAGAAGACACAAAGATTTATTCTGGTTCCCCTCCAACTGAGAGTAGTCCAGTGCCCTTGTTTCGCAAGAGATTTTCAATATATCCAAATCATGATTACAATCGCTTATGCACTCTGCATAAGACTTTTACACTGCTCAGACACTATGTCCGAGACTTCCTGCTTAAGTCCTCCAAACTCAAGACTTCTGCTCCAAGTCCCATGAAAAAAAGCGTCCTTGCTTGAACCCCTCAGATTCAAGACTTACTGCTCCCAATTTCATGAACCGAGCCAACCTGCTCAAGCCACACTGGCCCAATACTTCTTTCTTGCATCCCCTCGACACAAGACTTCTGCTTAATCAATCCACTTAATTAAGTCTTTCATTTCTCAAGCACATAGCATGAGACTTACATGGCTCAAGCATCTTAAAGAGAGTCTTCCTTTCTTTTATCCGAATGATACAAGACTTATACTCAATCAATACACTTGATTAATACTTTCAATGCTCAAGCACATAACAAGAGACTTACATGGCTCAAGCATCTTGGCAAGAGACTTAATCTAAACTACCAAACAAGTTCAGCAGAATTGAGAACAAGGTGCACTTGATACTAATATCAAAGGTACGAGAAATCACCATTAACAAAGACCTAAAGTTCTTAAGATTTCTAAGATATTCTCTGTGTAATAAATCTTAAGGCTTTTACAATTACAACCTACATCAGAAAATCAGTATAAACTATTAAGTTGATAATTGTTGATCTTGTTGCACCATCTTCTGGTCAATCCTTGTTAAAGATTCAATTTGAACCCTCAACCACTTATATAACAGTTGCAACACACTAGTTAATGGATGATATAACTTGATCAGTGTCTTTGCTTTACTCCATAGTATAAGAGTTGTTGAAGATAAATACACCAAAATATCTTGATCCATTGTGTAACATGTTTAACCGTTGAGTCTTCAAGAAGATCCAGTACTATAGAGTTGTTGGAGAGGATATCAATAAAGCATGCCAACCTTTCTTGAGCCTTGTGAACACAGACTCCAGCTGACAAACTGATTTGACAATGCAGCTTGCTTTATGCAGTACAGACAACTTCAACTTTATTACCAACTCTGAACGATACCAGAAGCCAATTTACATTCACAAAGTGTAGAGACAATTATGTTGCTTCTTCTGATGCTGAGACCTTCAGCTTCAGAGTATATGCCAGATATCACTTAGCAAGTGTTCTTCAGATTCTGCATCACCAAAAGTTAGTAATTCAGCTTCTCTCAAGTGTGCCTTTGTATATCAGATTTTGTATCTAATATTTACAAGTATTAGAACCTACATACAAGAAACACACATTAAATAAAACCATTGTTCTTTAAATACTTTGTTATCATCAACATCCAAGGAATATATGTCATGAACAAATCTTGTTCTAACACTCTCATCCAATTTCCAATTCATTATAGATAAGCTATACTAAATCAAATCTATAGGGACAATCAGCAAAGCTTGTAGGCTCTCCTTGCAACATCACAATAATAGTATAATGGTCAGAGTACTTGAGTCTCCAATCAACATTACAAAGAATCTGATCAAGCATTTTGAAAACACGATCTATTACTTCCCATTAGGGTCCCCTACAAGTGAACTTTGAACTTGCACTAGTTACCTCCATCATGTGACAATCATTTATCCAATTATCAAACCCAATGCATCTAGAAAATTCACATGAACACCTTCCTTTTGCTCCTCTGTGTAACACCATAATTTCATTATTCGCTTATTTATTTATTTATATATTTAGTTGAGTAATTTATTGAAAAAAATATTTTTGTGATGTATGACATGTATGTCCGGTGACGACATTTGTGGTGATTTGTGTTAATTAATTAGTTAGAAATTAAAGAGAATATGAAGAATTGGACATGTTTTGTGAATTGAGAGAGTTTAGTGGTGAGTGGAGAGAAGTGGTGTGTTAGTTGGGTAAAATAATAATTATGGTAAATTAATTAGAATCATATATATTTTAAAAGCTAGAGAAAATTAGGTTTATAGAACTTTTCTATCAGTACGTGAAAACAAGAGGCTTTGAGAGAAGAACATTGGAAGGGAGAGCTAGGGCTTGAGAGAAGGGATCCTTAGGAGCCTACTTTACTGATTTTTTTGTTGGAATTACAAGAAGGGGGTCTTCATCTAAGGGTGCTTATATCTTGAAAGGGTATAGAGGTTTCCCTTAACCTCCAATAGGGTATTTGTTTTCTCTATTGGTTGATGACGAGTATGATAGATGCATGTTGATACTTATGTTTTTCTATGGATTGATGTGATAAATTCTGTTTTGCTGTTGTGTTGCTGTGTGTCCATAAACCAATTGATCATATGATGAAATTATGTTGAAATTAGGTATGATAAGGTGTCATTATAATTTATTAATTCATGATAAGAATAATAAATCATTGTCATTCTGGGGATAAATGATGTGTCTTTTCTGTTAGAATTTGAATTTGTTGAGTTTTGATTGTTGTAATTGGGACTGGTTTGAGAGATAAGAGATGGGAGATGAGGAATACGAATGATACTGTGAAAATTTAGTTTTCTTGAAAATTACATGATGTCAATCGATTGACATCATAAGGCAATCGATTGCATGCCTTTATTTTTGTAAATTTTCCTATGACAATCGATTATCATTGTGGAGCAATCGATTATATGTGTTTGTTTTTAGAAAAAAAATTAAAACTCAATCGATTACTGGAAGGAATTAATCGACTATATTAAGTCTTGAAGCGTGTTTTGAAAGCTCAGTGAGGAAATAGCCTTGATGACAATCAATTATAGTTATTAAAAATTTGAAATTTTTTCTAAGTTAAACATGTTTTTTTCCCCGACGATTTTGGCCGTAACTTTTGTTGCGTAAGTCCAAATGAGGTGCCGTTTGAAGCATTAGAGAGGTGATGCATTGAGCTACGTAATGGTAGTGTTTTAGTGAAATAAGTTTATTGTGAGACTGTATGATCATTACGTGGATGCATGTTGTGAATCATGTGTATAATTGAGTGATAATTATACATGCTTTTGGTGACTGATGAGGCAAGTGGTTCAGAGGGGGAACTACTCGTATTCTGTTGAGTGAATCACAAATTACAGTCATAGTTAGGTTGTATTATTTGCCATGTTGTTGTTTTACAAATGTTTACACTCAGATTGAAGTTGCATTCGTTGTGGTATTGTGTCATTGCATGATTAATTGACATGCATCATATATCGTTGTTGTTGTTGTTATTGTTGTAAAAGAGGCATGTTTGCTAGTTTAGAATGGGGACTAGTGTCTTGTCCCAAGCTCAAAGTGGGGACTTGGAGCTAAGAGTGGGGGATCGGGGTTCGTAGAGATAGGAACCCAGTTTGTATGAAGAACCAAATGTTAAGTCAGCACCGCAAGCATATAGAGTTGAGTTGTGAGTCCATTTTAGAGTGGGAAGCATGATGGGCATAAGTTGAGTCATTGTTGCATTATATTACGTGATGATGAGATGTTTGTGTAATTATGAATACTCCTGCCTGATTGTGTGTATGTGTAGTTGTGATGTGGTTGATATGTGAATACATGATGTTGATGTACATTTCTGATTAGGTGAATCTATCCTGATTGTATATGCACCATTTATTATTTGAATGTATTCTCATCCCATTTTTGTGTTGTTGTGTCTGTGCTCCTCTGAAGTACACATAATCAGGTATCTGAGTAAGAGCTTGAGATTGAGGACGGTGTTGTGCCAATTTATTTTCTTGTCGATCGAGTCTTATAGTGGAGTCACTATGATATGTAACACGAGGAGAATGAGTTGTTTCTTTATTTGTTTATGTTGTTTATATTTTCCTTTGGTTTTATTTTATGAGGAACTACCTTTCAAACAAATACTGTTGTTAAGGCTTTTTATGTCGAGCATTTCATGATTCTGCTGCTTATCAAATGTTTTAAATTTTCAATCATGTGGTTCATATATGAGTTGATTGTATGTTGAGTAGAATTCTAGTTGTTGGAATTATGTTTAATTTATTTATTTGTCGAATCAAGAAGTAGGGTGTTACATAGTGGTATAAGAACAGGTCGGTTCATCCGACCAGGTTTTTGTCATGATGTTTATTCCCTAGTATGCGACATGTGTATGAATATTGTTGGTGCATCTTTCTTCTAATAGATGTTTGATGATGTGCAGAGTAATGGTTGGAAGAAATGATCGCGCAATTGCTGATGCTTTGGAGTCAATGGCTTAGGAGCTACATGGACATCATAATCAAGTTGGTGATGAGTTCCGTAGCTAGGAAAATTTGAGAGAAATAATCTGCTGATGTTCAAAGGAAGATATGACCTAGAGGGTGCTCAAGTATGGATGAGGGAGATTGAAAAGATTTTTTGATTGATGGCATGTACTGAAGAGCATAAGGTATTATTTGGTACTCACATGTTGTCAGAAGAAGCTGAAGATTGGTGGGACAATACACGCCAGAGACTAGACATTATTGGTGCTGAGATTACCTAGGTTGTGTTCAGAGCACAATTTCTAGAGTACTTTCTTGAGGATGTGCGTAGTAAGAAAGAGATCGAGTTCCTTGTGCTGAAGCAATGAATTTTGACAATTGTAGAGTATGCTACCAAGTTTGAGGGGCTAGTAAAGTTTTGTCCGTATTATAATAGTGCTACTGCTGAAGGATTAAAATGCATCAAATTTGAGAGCAGGTTGCGTTCCGAATCAAATAAGGTATTGCTTATCAAGAGATTCATCATGTTTTTTGTACTGGTGAATAAGTGTCAAATTTATGATGAGGAAAATAGAGCCGAATCTGATCATGATAAGAGTATTAGTGAGAAGAAAGGTAAGAGTCAGATTTGTGGGAAGTCGTACATTGCTCCAACTGATAAAGGGAAGCAAAAGGCTTATCAGAAGGCTATAGGGGGGAGAGAAAAGTGGGGGAGGAACTCCTACTTTTATGCGGTAATTCAAATTTGGTGAGTTTAGACATCGTGATCCTGAGTTCAAGAGAAAAACTGTGAATTGCTTCAAGTGTGGGAACCCATGTCATCGGGCTACTGGTTGTAGGAGTAATAATTTAACTTTCTTTAACTGTGGAGATCGAGGTCATATTAGTAATCAGTGTGAGAAAACTAAAAGGCTTAGTCTGGAGGGAAAGTTTTTACTTTGAGTGGAGAAGAGACTATTTCATCTGATAACTTGATTCAAGGTACGCACTTTATCAATAATATTCCCTTTATTACTATTATTGATACGGGTGCGAGACATTCGTTTATATCTGTTGAGTCTGTTTCGAGGTTGAATTTGGAAGTGTTTTCTATGAATGGTAGCATGGTCATTGATACCCCAGCTATTGGTCCAGTGACTATTTCTTTGGTGTCTTTGAATTGTCCTTCGATAATTTTTTGACGAGATTTTGGGATTTACTTAGTGTGTTTACCTCTAAGTGAGCTTGATATTATTTTGGGAATGAATTGGTTGGAGTTCAACCATGTGTTTATCAACTTTTTTGTTAAGTCGGTGCAATTTCTTGAATTTGAAGAGAATAAAGAGTTGAGTTTCATGACCGCGAGATAGGTAGAGATGTCCTTGAGTGAGGGTGATCAAGTGTTCATGGTGCTCGCGTTCTTAAGTGGGGGGAAGCAATATAATGATTACAGATCTACCTGTGGTGTGTGATTTTCCTGAGGTGTTCCTAGATGACATCAATGATTTTCCGCTAGAGCGTGAGGTGGAGTTTTCTATAGACTTAGTACTTGGTACTAGTTTTGTGTCGATCGTTTTTTATAGGTTGTCTGCTTCAGAGCTGAGTGAGCTGAAGAAAAAGTTAGAGGATTTTCTTGAGAAGAAGTTTTTTTGACCGAGTGTTTCGCCGTGGGGGGCACCGATGCTGTTAGATAAGAAAAAAGATGATAGTGTGAGATTGTGTGTTGATTATCGACAATTGAACAAGGTTACTATCAAGAATAAGTATCCACTCCTGAGGATTGATGATATGATGGATTAGTTGGTTAGTGTCTGTATGTTTAGCAAGAGTGATTTGCATTTGGGCTATCATCAAATTCGTGTGAAACCAGAGGATATTCTGAAGACTGCTTTCAAAACAAGATATGGTCACTATGAGTATTCAGTGGTGTTGTTTGGTGTGTCTTATGCGCCTGGAGTGTTCATGGAGTAGATGAATAGAATATTTCATCCGTACTTAGATCAGTTTATGGTTGTACTCATCGACGATATTCTGATATATTCGAAGTTTGATGAAGAACACGTCGAGCATCTGAGAGTTGTGCTGAAGTTTGTGTGAGTCAACTATATTCCACATAAACGATATCTCCTAAGGGTGTAATGAGTTTGGTTTGGATCAATTTTTGGTCAAAAAAATGTCCGAACCAATGATATCCCAACCGATTTGGTTTGGTTCGACTTTTAGTGTTTTTCAAAAATGGAACTGAACCAAACTAACAGGTTTGGTTCGGTTGATCGGTTTACATTGCTTTTTTTTTCAAAATATTATATTTATATGCTTATTTTCCACTATCATAATTTTCGATGTATTTTTTATTTATTTTTTAACTGATACATTTCATATAATCTATTTTACTCTATACTTTTCAAATAACGTATAAGTTGTACTTAATCCATACAAAGCAGTGATGTGATTTCTATTGCATCAAAAAATAAGTTTACTAACAAACTTTTTAATCCCCCATGCTTTCCACTATGCCTCTAAGTTTTTATTAATTAGGCAAAATACTTTTTTTGGTCCCGTATCTTAACCTCGGGGTTCATTTTGGTCTCTTAACTTTAAAAAGATCCATATTGATTCCTTATCTCTTCAAAACGTTCCATATTAGCCCTTTTTGTCCTATTACGACGAAAAAAATTCAAAAATCAGTCACTAAATCCGTCGCTAGACTAATTTGGAACATTTTGAAGAGTTAAGAGACCAATATGGACCTTTTAAAAGTTAAGGGACCAAAATGAATCCCGAGGTTAAGATACGGAACCAGAAAAAGTATTTTGCCTTTTAATTATTTCCCTTATGATCCGAAATCCAATTCAAACACAATATTTTTCTTTTCAACTCCTACCTCTCATCAATGTAATGATAAGTTACACACAAGTAATTCAAATTAAGTGGGTAATTATAGTCATCGATTCGGTTCATCGATTTGACGGTTTCTAAAAACTAAAATTGAGAACTGAACCAAACCATCTCAGTTTTTATTGATTCGGTTCAGTTTTAAAACTGAACCAAGATAATCGTTTTTTTTTTCAATTTGATTTAGTTCAGATTGTTGGTTTAATCAGTTTTTTTTAATCTACTTACATCCCTAATATCTCCTCATTGAAACATTGAGTCTTATTAACTCTCAAATTTGTACTCCTTCCACTCTCGTTTATAAACAAATTTTAATTTTTTAAATTCATTTAATAAATAATGTATTTAGACAATATATAGATTAAATATATTAATTATTTAATATATTTAAAAAATTAAAATTTATTTATAAAAGAAAATGGAAGTTGTATTAAACTAAATATTGTAGTACCACTGCATCTCGTCTCTTGAAGAGCTACAATAAACATTTCAAATTGCATACAATAACTTTTTAGTGTTTTACAAAAATTTCTTCCTTTAGCACTCTTACAATTCCAAGAAAAAATAATTATTAAAATTAAAAACATAAAATAAATATATTTTATTCCATGTTCCTCTCAGTCGCCACTTCATTGTTGACATTTTTATTTTCATCATCTTGGATCGATGGCTCCTCAAGCTGGTCGTTGTGCAAACGAACAACCGTGTCATCAAAAATATATCCAACTTTTATGACACATGTTTTATATCAAAAGCACACATATATATATATATATATATATATATATATATATATATATATATATATATATATAAAGCATGACACTGTTTGTTTGTTTTTGATCACTCCATTTTAGGCAATTTGATCTATCTACTTGAGTCCTTTTGTTCATCACCTTACCGTGTCTTCCCTAAGTGCCAATTTTCACATGACATTGTAGTATGTCCCTTGAACAAGCCTCAACAACCTACTATTGGACCACTTTCTTGCACAAATGATGGTACATACCTTGTGGGAGGTGGTTTATCCGTAAATGCTTATACGCGGAATGTATGTGATTAACGCAAAATTGTTGAAGACTTGGACAACTTATTATAAATCTCTAAAGCACATAATATTTTCAAATGATGATTCTCTCTTGTTTCTGGTTCAGCTGATAGTATATTGTGTGTTTGGTCCATGATAAGGTAGTAGTAGTAGTAGTAGTAGTGGTAGTAGTAGTAGTAGTAGTAGTAGTAGTAGTATCTGGAAATATATCTCAGGAGCATGTATGAACTCGTCCGGAGATGTATTTCCAGAATGTGTATGTGTTCAATTTCCATCTCTTCTACAGCAGTAAATATAATTAAGGCTTAAATGCAGTTTTAGTCTCCCTTCTTACAATTTTCTAAACTTTTAATCCCCCTTTAAAAAAAAACCAGCTTTTAAGTCCCTTACTTTGAATTATCTTGGGATTTTTTTGGTCCCCTCTTCAATTTAGTCTATGTGGCATGGTCAGCGCTGATGTGGCAAAGTAATAGTTGACCCAAGCTGGAATTAATTTTCCACATCATTAAAAAACATATTATTTTAAATATTTAATAAATAATATGAATTTAAAATATAATAATAATATATATTATTATTATTAATTACATAATAAATTAATTACATAATTAACATGGCCCATGGATTTATTAAATAAATATATTGTTATTATTAATTACATAATTACAATTGAAACAAACATGAATTTATTAATATGGCCCATGAATTTATTAATCACATAATTAAATAATATATATTATTATTATTAATTACATAATAAACATATTGTTCTAGCATCGTGTTCTTCCCCTTTCCAATTGAAACAAATCCTAGATTTCAATTTCTGCCCCTTTCTGTTTCATTTTGGATGGCCCATGGATTACTGCAATTGAAAAATGAAGATGAAGAACCAGAAGAAGATCTTGAGGGCGGTCTCCTTTCCGTTTTGTTTCGATTTCTTCCTTGCCGTCGCAACTAAGCTCACCCTTGCTCCTCCCGATTCGACCAAATCAACCACACCTTCAGCAACCACAAAACATGCCTTCTCCTCTACACTTGATCTTCATCTTAGCACCAAACATGTGGTGGGATGGCCACCGGTGAGAGGAAACAGAAAGAAAATTGCCATGAAAACTTGCAAGTGTAACGCCCCAGTTTTGGTTATTTTCATTTAATCGAGTCGTTTTGATTATTTTATTATTATTTTATTTTATTCCTGACTTTTATTTGAAAATATATTATTTTTCATCGTGAATATATTTTATCGCGTTTTGGGAGCGTCTGCGAGATATTTGAGTGTAGGGGTATTTTGGTCTTTTCATTTATTTTGGGTAAGTTAGAAACATAAATAGAAATAGAAAGAGAGAAAAATAGAAAGGAAAGAAAAAGAGAAGAAGAAAAGTAGAGAGAAAGAAGAAGAGAAGAAAAAGAGAAGAAGAAAAGTAGAGAGAAAGAAGAAGAGAAGAAAAAGAGAGAAACTTGGGAAAGAAGAATACTATACAACCGACTTTCTAAACACGATTTAATCGGGTAAGGGTGTGAAATTCGATTATCTTATGCTTGTGTATGATTATGTATGTATGTGTTTGCATATGCTATTGTCTTTCTATAGTTTTGGATTCTAGGTTGAAATGAGAAATATAATGAGAAATCAATGTTTTCGCGGTTGAAAATCGGTGTAAACGTAGTAGAATACTTGTTACTATGAATGAGTTAAGTTTTGATTGCTATATGTTGGTTTGGAAATGTTTTGGGTGGAGAAAATATGGTTTTGGGATGATCTGGTGCGCTGCTGGGTTTTGCTGAAATCGCAGGTTCGCACTGCGAATGGCCAGCGAATGGGTGGCGAGCGTTCGCGTGAGGTTCGCACTGCGAACGTTGTATTATTTTTCATTCTGCCACTGTTCGCTGGAGGATTCGCATTGCGAATGGGGTAGCGAGCATTCGCTGGGGGTTCACACTGCGAACGTTGGGAATTTTCTAGGCTATTTTGCTTCTGCCACTGTTCGCTAGGACATTCGCACTACGAATGGGGGAGCGAAGGACTCGCTAGGAGCTTCGCACTGCGAATATGATAGTTTATTCCAATTTGTTTTCTTTATAACTTTTGATCCGTGAGTCGGTTTGCAGCGTGGTTTGATGCGTTAGAAAGCTTGTGAAGTGTTATTTATTGTTGTAATAGTTTTGAGATTGTTGGCCGATTTAATTATGTCGGAAATTTGGAATAGTGTCGTTTTGTTGACTTTTGTTGTTATAATTGTGTGTAATTGATGTGTATCATGCAATGTACTATTAATAGGGATATGGTATGACTTATGTGCTATTGTATGGTGTAAATGCATGTGTTTAGATGGTGTGATGATGGTTTGTGGCCGTATGGCAAATAAATGCATTGTTTTGGGCTTGAATTGCAAAGCATGATTTTGTTGATTGAGATGATTGTATATATGTGTGCATTTGAATGTCATGAGTCATTGTATACCAAGCATCATGATATGCATTCCTGTGATGTCGTGTGCCCTAGTGGGTGTGAGCGACGAATCGATTCCAGAGGGAATCCGCTATAACGTCGTGTGCCCGTGTGGGGTGTGAGCGATGATTATAGACGATCGTGTGCTTGTGTGGGGTGTGAGCGATCGGGTCGTGTGCCCGTGTGGGGTGTGAGTGATCCATAAACGTTGTGTGCCCGTGTGGGGTGTGAGCGACGGGGAACATCATATGCCCGACGGGGAGTTACATTAAGTAACGAGCGATGATTCCAATAGTTCCTGACTGAACTAGTGTTGAGATGATGGATGGATGGTACAGCATATGCATTGCATAGAGTCGTTGTGTCGGTCTCTGTGCATTTGCATAATTCATGAATGGATTGATTTCGTGGGGAATTGTGATTGGAATTGATGAGTTGAGATATGTATTGTGTTGTGTTGTATTTGGATTTTGTTGTACGTTGTGGTGAGAATATTTTACGTGTGTAATGTTGTGTTATTATATAACTATATGCAATTATATTATGATTGTGTTTCTCACCCTTCTGCTGTTTTATAATGCTCTATGAGGCATTGCAGATTAGATTGCTGGAGGTCTTTTTGTGAAGCTTAGGTCTTCATTCTTTTGTCGGTCGGCTCTGATATGTGGCACCGGGTAGTTAGGGAGACCGTTGGTGATTTGTGTGTATATGTATATGTTTCTTTTGAGATTATACATGTATGATTGTATTTGGCAGACAAACTTTTCATGATATATATATGTATATATATATATATATATATATATATATATATATATATATATATGAGATTTCAATACATATTTTTTCGCTTGTATTCTGTATCTGAATTGTGGGTAGTAGGAACTAAGTTCCTCTGTTAATTGCTACCTGATTGTTGCATATCTTTATGGGCAGGTTTATGTGTATTTTGTTTCAAATTGATGTGACCCCCGGTCTATGCCGTGAATGTTTTAAATATACTCTGATGAAATTTTGAATTTTATTTATCGCTTTAATAGCTTGGTGGTATAGATTGGGAGTGTTACATTAAGTACGTCAAAGTTGCAGTGGATGGAGCTCCATACCTAAGAAAAATAGATCTCGAAATTTATGAGGGTTACGACCATCTTCTCAGAGCATTAGATACCATGTTTGTGAGTACTAATTTGATGAATGAGAAGAAATACATGCTAACCTATAAATAATAATTCATCTATTATGTTATTTGTAAGCAGAGAGTGTTTGGATCTATGAGAAGAAAAAATTAGAAAAAAGTAGGGTTTTGTTTGGCTAAGAATTGGGGAAGAAGATGAAGGAGTATTAGAGCTTCTGGGTTTGCAATATATGAACGTGGCATAAACCTTATTTGTTTTAATTAAAATGGTAATTAATGATTTTGGCAAAGAGTTTTTAAAAATTGGTCAAGGTATCCATTCAATATTATTATTATATTTTAAATTCATATTATTTATTAAATATTTAAAATAATATGTTTTTTAATGACGTGGAAAATTAATTCCAGCTTGGGTCAACTATTACTTTGCCACATCAACGTTGACCATGCCACACAGACTAAACTGAAGAGGGGACCAAAAAAATCCCAAGATAATTCAAAGTAAGGAACTTAAAAGCTGATTTTTTTTAAAGGGGGATTAAAAGTTTAGAAAATTGTAAGAAGGGGGACTAAAACTACATTTAAGCCTATAATTAATGTTCTGTTATTGTTTTAATTGTTTTCAATAGATATGGTGCACCCCAATGTTTTCCCAAAATAAGTAGTTTCTCCGAACGATGTTTCTCCGAATGTTCAAGGGGTTGTCGTGAAGGCGGTAGATGTTGGCAATGACTTTAATAACAAACAAGAGTTTGAAAACCGTGATAAAATGCTTGAATGGATTCGCATGGAGGTGTCTAGACTTGGATTTGATATGGTAATTGGAAGGTCAGATAATGGCTCAGATAGAAGATGCGTCTTTGTGACAATGTTGTGTAAAAGAAGCGGGAAATATCAAACTCCTCTCTGGAGTATAAAAAGAGACGACAGAGGTAGTAGAAAATGTGAGTATCCATTTAAGGTTTGTGGTTACATATTGGTAAACAAAAATTGGAGATTTAATCTGATATATGATTTGCATAACTATAATTTGTGTTTAAAATTAGCCGATCATCCTAGTGTATGTCGGCTCAAGCTATAAGAGAAGGAATGTATTAGTGACATGACCTTGAATCTTGTTCAACCGAAAACTATACTTGCAACATTGAAACAGAAGTAACCCAACAATATAGTAAAATCAAGAAAGTGTATAACATTCGGTACCTCACTAACAAGGCGATAAGGGGGGATATAACTGAGATGCAACAACTCTTGAAACTATTGGACGATAACAGTTATGTGTCCCGGTACAGAATGTGAGATGATGGAGTTAAGGTTTGATATTTTGTTGGACTCATCCTGATTCGATAAAGTTGTTCAACACGTTTTCGGCGGTGCTCATACTTGATTCAAAATTCAATACCAACAAGTATAGACTTTCATTATTTGAGATGAGTGGTGTTACCTCAACTGATAAAACATATATTGTTGGTCTTGCATTTCTTGAGTGTGAAAAAAAGGACAATTTTACTTGGGCATTAGATGTGTGTCAGTCACTTTTGAAGGATCAAGGTGAGATGCCTAAAATAATCGTTACCGACCATGATACTGCATTGATGAATTCAGTTGCAAATATATTTCCTTCTTCTTATGAATTACTTTGTAGGTATCACATAACAAAGAATGTGAGAAGTCGGGGAAAACCTGTGGTAGGGACAAAACAGGTAGAGTCTGAAGATGGAAAATTGGTGAAGGCGGGTGTGGTTGTGGAAAAAATAATGGATGCATGGAATAGTATAATAAATTCTTCCACAAAAGAATTATATGCCGATTCCGTTATTCATTTTCAGAAAGTGTGTGAAAAGTATCCTTCCTTGTTTAAATATGTTGAAAGCACAATTCTTGATCAGGTGAAGAAGAAGATTGTTTACGTGTGGACCGATAATGTTAGACACCTTGGAAATACAACTACTAAAAGAGTTGAGTCGGCTCATGCTACTTTGAAAATTTGGTTTGGAAATAGCAAAGGGGATTTGTGTCGAGACTGGGACTCCGTGAACCACATGATTTAGAACCAGCATAATGAGATACAAACAACATTTGGTTAGAGCATCACGGTTTTGGAACACCGATTTAAAGACAACATTTTATATTCTCAGTTGGTCGGTAACATTTCTTGGTCGGGTTTGAACTATACTTTTAACAAGGCTAAACGAGCTGATAATGTAGGCTCTGATAGCGCAAAGTGTGGTTGCACTATTGTGAAAACATGTTGTCTCCCGTGTGCTTGTACTATTGCTAAAAAGGTGAAACTTGGTGAACCAATAAGAATAGACGAGGTTTTCTCTCATTGTAAGGGACTTAGGTTTGATGATGATGGATGCATGGATGACGGAAAATCAAATATCTCTATTTTTACCGAATGGGAAGCTATACAAGAGAGATTTTCGAAGGTCGATGACATCATGAAGCTCCACATCAAAGAACAATTGAGGAAGATTGCCTATCGCGAAACCACCGACATGAAACCGCCTTCTCAGTCGGTAAAAACTAAAGGTGCTCCGAAGAAATGAAGCCTACACCAAATGACAACTCGACTACACGGTATCCTTCATATTTCGAACATGTTGACAAAGTTTTTCCCGACTCACGGACTACAAAATCTCTAAAAAGTGTTATGGAAGGAGCCCACATTAGCAAACCACTTCCGACGCCACTTCCACCGAAGGTTCCATTCATCAACGAGATGCCATTTTTTATGCACAAATGTATCGAGCGGATCATCGATATTGTGGGGGACACAAATTGTGGTTATCGAGCCGTTTCGGCTTTACTCGGTAAAGGATAATATAGTCATGCGCTTGTCCGCCATCAACTTATCCAATAGTTGAATACGCATACAGAATCGTACACGCGGTTGTACGGAAATAGAGAAAAATTCAATGCGGCTTATGAGTCTCTTGTTCCTTGCTTGAGTGGTCCGGCACCGGAGTCAAAATGTATGAGCTTCTCGGAAATGGGTCACCTAATAGCATGTACATATGATAGGGTGTGCATTGACCTGACACGTTACGGTTTTTCGGAAACCTTTTTCCCACTGTGCATTGCACCTTCCCAAAATCCAAATGATTGTATCATGTGTATTGGATGACTTTCAAAATCAAGTCATTTTGTTCAAGTTTACTTGAAATCAGGTTGCCCCATACCACTTACATCATCAGAGTGGACGGTTCATTCAACCACAAAAGCCGAGACGTGGTCGGATCATTTCATAGAAAGGATTCAAGAATTCGAGAGATTGAACAATATTAAGAAAGAATCAAATGCACACAAGTTGAAGGGGGTACCACCTATAGATTTAGCCAGCGAAACTTACTTCGATTCATTTTGATTACTTTTTTAATTGTATATATTTGTATCTCAATATAAATGAAGTGTTACATATTGACTTTTTATTCATATTCGACCTTTATACATATTTGGCTCATATTTGGTCATAATGTTAGTGTCTATTATATGGTTCTATTTTGGAAATGGTTCAGGGAAAGTTCTGGCGATGCATCTCCGGAACAAGATTATAGGGTGCGCTTCCGGAGTTATATCTACAGAATCAATATGACAGTTAATGAGTGGTCCACATTGAACCAGGTCTTCTATAAATTTAGTTGTTCTTGTGATATATTTCACACAATTCAACATGTCTCAAATGTCACAAATAAACATCCGCTGATATGTTGAAAATGTCTCCTACTCCGGCGACTCTACACCCGGGAGGACGTTTAAGCTCACCGATCTCACCCCTCGAAGATATCATAGACGGAATCCATTATCTCCTACCTTACAGAGATAAACGAAGGATTGTGAAGCACGAGTACCGTTCACCTTCAGTTGACAACGAAGGGAATATCGTGTTCAACAAATTTGAGCTCAAGACTCGAGCAGATGTTAGGGTTATGTGGGATACTTATTTCAGTTTCGAAGAGAAAGTTCCACTCGAGTTGGAAGCGACGCTACAAAGATCAGTCAAAGATATCCTAAAGATATGAAAGCGTCAACCGGCATATTGAAATGTAATATTTAATTTTCTGTTGAAATCATCATTGTAATGATCATTTCATGTTATGAATGTCAATTGCATTTTGGAAAGTTCATTTTGTGTTGAATCTGTTTCTGGAGTTTTTCCTGAGATGTAACAATGGACTTATTTCGGAGATGCATCTCCAGAACAAATTAAACCCAATATATGGGATGCCTATCAGAATGACCTTGGTTGAGTGTGTAAAGGGTGTGTCTAGAGATATATATCCGGAAACATGGGGTATTAATGGAATTTCGCACGGTGCAGTAGAAACATATAGGGTGCAATAAGAAATTTCCTAGAACTATCAACAAAAAAATAACCTATTAGATTTAGAACTATCACCAAAACTTTTACAAAAGAATAAATTGAATTGAAATCAACAAATTAATTTTAAAAGAAAGATATAATTTTTTTTATATTTGAATTTTTAGGGTTCAAGTTGTGACAATTTATTTACCCTAAATCTTGTTTTTAAAATAAATTATTAATAATATTGTGAGATATTGGATAGAACTCTAGTTAGCATGTCGTCGAAGTCTGCTCACATGCTGTTGTCGAAGACCTACATGCTGTAGTCGAAGTGTGTTATAGTGTGTAGCTGTCGGATTGGGCCTTGTGTTAAAGATCCAATTGTTTAAGTTAGCTTGTACCCTAAGTTAGCTTGTAATGGGTGATTGTTAAAAGGCCCATTAGTTTAGTATGTTAGGTTTTATTATAAATAGCATACTAGTCTCTCATCTTAGGTGTGGTGTGACAAAACCTAATTAGGGTGAGAGGGTTATTTGTTATTTTTGAGGACTTGTTATCAGATTTAAAGAAAAGTAAAGAATAGCAGTTATAACCAATCCTTGTTGTTTTTTTCCTTGTTAACCCTAACCCTTGTATGTTTCTTGCTTATAAAGAAACCGAGTATATTTTGTTTTAAGGCATCCTAATTCACAATAAATTGGTGCGGTGAGCGTGGAGAAGATGCCTTCAACAAAGTATGAGATTGAAAAGTTCACCGGAGTGAACGATTTTGATATGTGGCGCTTGAAGATGAAAGCATTACTGGTTCAACAGGGTTGTTTGGAAGCGTTGAAGGGAGAGGAAGCCATGGACACTGGGTTAAATGAAAAAGAAAAAATGGACATGATAGAGAAAGCCCACAACGCAATATTGTTGAGCCTTAGTGATAAGGTTCTTCGACAAGTATCAAAGGAGACTACGACATCGGGGTTATGGTTGAAACTTAAAAGTTTGTATATGACCAAATCTCTGGTGAATCGACTCTACCTGAAGCAAGCTTTGTATTCATTCAAGATGAGCGAAGACAAAGTGTTGACTGAGCAGTTGGATATGTTCAACAAGCTAATTCTTGATCTTCAAAATATTGATGTGAAAATCGATGATGAAGATCAAGTATTATTGTTGCTGTGCGCTTTGCCCAGAACACGTGCTCACTTCAAAGAAACTCTCTTGTATGGAAGGGAGTCCCTGAGCTTTGAAGAAGTTCAATCATCCTTGTACTCTAAGGACTTGAATAAACGAAAGGATCATATACCTTCGATGGTTGGTGAAGGTTTGGCCGTTAAGGGAAAATTCTTGCGAAAGGATGGTAAGTTCGACAAGAAGAAAGGTAAAAGTCAGCAGATGTCTTATAGTGGCGAAGCATCTGGTATACGATGCTATCATTGTAAGAATAAGGGTCACACAAGAAAGGTGTGCCCTGAACGCTTAAAAGATCATGGAGATAAGGATAATGGCAACACATCCATTGTTCAAGATGACTTCGACTCATTTGATGTCCTTGTGGTTTCAAGCAGCGACTCAAGAAAGGAGTGGATTATGGATTCAGGATGCACTTGGCACATGAATCCAAACAAAGACTTGTCCGAGGAGCTATGTGATCAAGATGGTGGATCAGTGCTGCTAGGAAACAACAAAGCTTGCAAAATTGCAGGAATTGGATCTGTGAGATTCAAGCTCCATGATGAGTCAATAAGGTTATTGACTAAAGTCAGGTATGTACCTGATTTGATAAGAAATTGGATTACTCTTGGTGAATTCGATAAGAAGGGATATGTTTTCCAAGGAGAGAAAAGTATCCTAAGAGCTATGAAGGGGTCGAAAGAAGTCTTGAGAGGCGTGAAAAAACAAGGCTTGTATACCCTTGAGGCTGAAGTTGTAAGTGGTTCAAAAAATGTTGCATCCACGAAACCTTTGGTGAAGACAGAAATTTGGCACATGAGATTGGGCCATGTCAGTGAAAGGGGTCAGGTCGAATTGGGGAAACAAAATCTGCTTAGAGGAGACAAAGTCGAAAAGCTGAAATTTTGTGAACCCTATGCATTTGGAAAATCCTGCAGAGTGAAGTTCAACAAAGACAAATAAAGAACTCATGGATCCCTCGATTACATCCATGCTGATCTTTGGGGGCCTGCAAGGTGTCCATCACATTCAGGAGCAAGATATTTTATATCCATAGTCGATGATTATTCTAGAAAGTTATGGGTATTCATCTAGAAAACTAAGGATGAAACTTTTGAGAATTTCAAAGGTTGGAAGACTCTGGTCGAAAATCAGACTGGCAGAAAGATCAAGAGGTTGAGAACCGACAATAACCTTGAGTTTTGCAATGAGGCATTCGACAGCTTTTGTGCTGCCTCGAGTATTGCAAGGCACAAAACTACAACAGGTACTCCACAACAAAATGGTTTGGCAGAAAGGTTTAATCGAACTATTTTGGAACGAGTTAGATGAATGTTGACTAGTGCTGGATTAAAGAAGGTGTTTTGGGGTGAGTCTGTTTCGACAATAACATATATGATAAACAGATGTCCTTCAGCTGTGTTAGATATGAAGACACCTAAAAAAGTTTAGTCGGGACATCCACCTAGTCTCGACAGAGTGAAAGTATTTGGATGTGTGGCCTATGCTCACATTAGGCAAGAAAAGGTCGAACCTAGAGCTCTGAAATGCATCTTCATAGGATACCCTGAAGGAGTCAAAGCTATAGGCTATGGTGCCTAGAGCCAGGTCACAGGAGGTGTATCACCAGTCGAAATGTAGTTTTCAATGAAGCTGAGATGGCTTTTTAAGAAAAATGATGATGCTGACGAAGAGCTGGTACAGGGAGAGATTCCTTTTGAGGTGGAGCATGTTGATGCTGAATTGCGTATCCCAGATGAAATCGAAGAAGAAGCAGAAGCTGCTGTCGAAGATGAGGAGACTGATAATGACTACCTGCTAGCAAGAGATAGGTCGAGGAGAGTCATCAAGCCACCTCAGAGACCTGGGTATGCAGATCTTATAGCTTATTCCTTAATCTCTACAAGTAAGGTTCTCGACGAAGAACCTAGAGACTATAAGGAAGTTATGAGTAGTCAAAAGAAGACTGAATGGCTGAAGGCCATGGATGATGAAATGAAATCTCTTCATGATAACAAAACATGGGAACTAATCAAGAAACCTGATGGATCCAGGTTAGTTAGCTGTAAATGGATTTTCAAAGTTAATGAAGGGATCGAAGGAGTGACGGCGAAGAAATACAAGGCAAGATTAGTCGCTAGGGGGTTCACTCAGAAAGAAGGTGTCAACTTTAATGATGTGTTCTCTCTTGATGTGAACCACAAGTCCATTCGAATGTTGCTTGCCATGGTGGCACAGTTCGACCTTGAACTGGATTAAATGGATGTGAAGACTACGTTCTTGTATGGTGATCTAGATGAAACAATCCTGATGAGGCAACCTGAAGGGTATGTCGAAAATTGGAAGGAAGATTATGTGTGCAAGCTAAAGAGATCTTTATATGGGCTAAAAAAATCTCCTCAACAGTGGAATAGGAGTTTCGACAAGTTCATGACACGCATAAGTTTCATTAGAAGTCAGTTCGATCACTGTGTTTACTTTAGATTTCGACCTGGTAATTCATTTGTTATTTTGTTGCTTTATGTGGATGATATTCTAATAGCAAGCAACAATGTCGAAGATGTAATGAGGGTGAAGGATAAACTCAATAAGGAGTTCAACATGAAGGATCTGGGAGCTGCATCCAGGATTCTTGGGATTTACATTCGAGGAGATAGAAAGCAGTCGAAATTATGCTTATCTCAAAAGGCAAACCTATGGAAGATTCTTGAAAAGTATGGTATGTCGAATTCAAAGCCTGTTGTGACTCCGACAAACCCTCAAATCAAGATGAGTATAGATCAGTGTCCCAGTACTGATGTCAAAAGAGCTTATATGAATAACATTCCATATGCTAATATAGTGGGTTATTTGATGTATGATATGGTCTATACTAGACCCGACATAACATATGCAGTAAGTCTTGTAAGAAGGTACATGGCGAATCCTGGAAAGGGTCGCTGACAAGCATTGAATTGGATTCTAAGGTACATAAATGGGTCTCTGAATAGAGTCCTAATTTATGGTGGAGCCTTGGGTGAAGATAGTAATGCAGCAATCGAAGGATATGTCGACTCTGATTATGCAGGTTGTGTGGATTCTAGAAAATCTATTTCTGTATATGTGTTCATTATGTTTGGGATAGCAATCAGTTGGAAAGCAACACTTTAGAAGGTTGTTGCCTTATCAACCACTGAAGCAGAATATATTGCCCTAACTGAAGCTATGAAGGAAGCATTGTGGCTTGAAGGTTTTGCAAAGGAGCTAAAACTTCAAGGTCGAAGTATCGCTGCTAAATGTGATAGTCAAAGTGCAATACACCTGTCAAAGAATTCAGCCTATCATGAGCGAACCAAACACATTTATGTAAAGCTGCATTTCGTCAGAGGGGCAATCGAACATGGAAAGGTCCAAGTGCCGAAGGTTTTGACAGATCATAATGATGCTGATATGATCACTAAGACTTTGCCCAGTTGCAAGTTTTTCCACTGTATGCAGTTGATAAAGCTACATGAAGAAAGCAAGTTTGTTTCTTGATGTTATAGAGTTAGATCCAAGGTGGAGATTTGTGAGATATTGGATCGAACTCTAGTTAGCATGCCGTCGAAGTCTACTCACATGCTGTTATCGAAGACCTACATGTTGTAGTCGAAGTGTGTTCTAGTGTGTAGCTGTCGGATTAGGCCTTGTGTTAAGGATCCAATTATTTAAGTTAACTTGTACCCTAAGTTAGTTTGTAATGGGTAACTGTTAAAAAGCCCATTAGTTTAGGATATTAGGTTTAATTATAAATAGCATACTAGTCTCTCATCTTAGGTGTGGTGTGACAAAACCTAATTAGGGTGAGAGGGTTATTTGTTATTCTTGAGTACTTGTAATCTAATTTATAGAGAAAGTAAAGAATAGCAGTTATAACCAATCCTTGTTGTTTTTTCCTTGTTAACCCTAACCCTTGTGTGTTTCTTGCCTATAAAGAAACCAAATATATTTTGTTTTAAGGTATCCTAAGTCACAACAAATATAAATTGTAAAAAAATGGTTAAATAGATGCATATCTATTTCAACCATCGAGTTTTCAAATACGCGAGTTCTAGAACTTGACCGTTTTGAATCTCGTCTCTTTTTCATAAAAAACTTATTAATTGGATGTACGTCCTCTTAACCCTCGAGAGTTCGGACATAAGTCATACGACTTGTTGGTTCGAATGCTCATTTTCCTTCCCGAATGCGATCTAGTCATCATGGGTTTCGCTTTAATAACCACATAGTATGAAAATTGATTAAATAGATGTGCATATGTTTTGGTTGTCGATAGCTCAAAATACAAATTGTGCAATTTGGTTGTTTGAATCTCATAAGCAAAACCAGGAATAAAAAAATAGAGTAACTAGATGTACATCTTTTTGCTCTTGAGGGTTCGGATGCAAGACACATGTTTTGTCTGTTCTAACAGTCGATTTTTCTCGAATACAATTTAGTCCAAAGAATAAAATATGGTTAAATAGATGTATTTTTATTCTAACCGTCGAGTTTTCGAGACACAAGTTGTACAACTTTTTCGCTTCAATTCTCATTTTTTAACCAAATTAGATTAGAAAGGAAATAATTAGACGCACATTCTTTTATCCTCGATTAAATGAACACTAGTTATACGATTTGTACTAGTTCGAATGCTCGTCTTCCTCATTAAAACAAAGCAAACTAATCAAACAAATTTTTTCGCAACATCACGATCAATTTCTTTTATTTTTAATCAACGAACATTTTTCCGCTTCTCCGTGATTAAATTTTTTATTTAAAATCAATCAATACAAATTTTTTTGCTACAAAGAACTACGTAGCTTTGAATTCTTCATTGCACCGGTAGATACGTATGAGCAAGATTCACATTTTGTCAAACACCCTAATAAAATTTGTTTCCCTCTTTCTTATAAATATATCATTCTTTGTGTTTAATAATTAATAGAAATCAAACACATTAAGGTTACCACTATTATTCATCAACTTAATTAGAGGTAATCGTTATTTAAACAATTGTCGTAGGATGTTAATACCTTCATGTATAATCGACTCTCGAACCTAAATTTGATTGCGATGACTATTTTTTCTGCTTTAAGGATTTTTACAATGTTTTTCCTTTTAAAAATAAATTTTGGAGGTGACACACAAAATTGTAGATATTTTATCACCATTCAAATAGTCTTCATGGTATTTTTTTACTATGAGCTTTAATTTTTAAATGATGATTGTTTCATTTTAAAATGACATTTATAACTTAAAATATGATTGAATTTTTATATTGTGTTCAACATTATTTTGAGTATTTTTATTCTTACACCTAAATGAATTTTGTTATATATATATATATATATATATATATATATATATATATATATATATATATATATATATATATATATTAAACGAGTTCAATTATATATGATTCAAGTTAAACTCGTTTACTTTACATGCTTTGATTTGATAGTTAAACTTATTTGATGTAGGAATCAAGTTCAACGAATCAATTATCGAATTGAGTCTAGGCCTATTTTGGAGTTGGTTCATTTTATTTTCAATTCTAGTTTAATGCCAAAGTTTTATTTATAATTCCATATTGCCTTAAGTCATGACAACTTATTTTTACTCTAATTCCAAATGTGAATCATATGCAAAATATGGGTGAATTTAGAACAATTTTTTGGCGGGTTGTTAAAAGTAAATTGCGACAAATGTGATAGATAAAAAAATACTATTGCAATAGATCCTTATGAACATCATGAGATAAGAATCGATTGATTGCCTATTGTAGTGCATAACCTTTAATTTTCAAAACATATTGACTACGGATACAACACAAATTATAACACCTGTACTAACTACACGAGAACATAATATGCAACGAGTAATTCCTTCACCTACATTTTTAGTTGAGATTAAACAAAAGTATTAGAGAGAACACCAACTCAGAATCTTAGGGTACCTATGGTTGGAGAATATTTGAATGAGTGATTGTTACTTTAGTATAAGAATTCTATTTATAGAAGCACTTATGTGCACCGTAGTTTACATTGTACCGTATTTCTCTAATTAGCTATGTGTTCATCATAAGAAGTCACAAACAAATTATAAATGATTCTTATTCATTTATTATATTCTTTGTTTATGACCACTTAGGTTCTCATAACATTGTAGATAATATCAAATAACTTATTTAATATTATAAACATAGAGTGGTGCTAGCAATACATCACTGATATCCAAGTGACGAGAATGTCATGTAATATGACATAACCTTTATATGATAATAATCATGTCTATAATTACTCTTTTTTTCTTATATTTATATTTAACACAAGACATTGTTTGTTTCAATTGTATAGTAAAATATTATATCACTTTATACACAAGTATACTTATCAACAAAAAATAAGTTCAATATTCCATATTGACTTATTTGAACATGGTCATTTATTTTACAGTCATACTCGATCAAGTGGGCCATAGATATTAATCCTTCATATGTAGGAGGATAAAATACTATCTAGGTCATCTATTAGACAATACTAAAGTGATCAACTCCTCTAGTAGGGACTATTTGATTTCAGGTCAAAGGCTAGAATATGCCACTATCATTATTAGATTAACTTATGACACTTATATAACACATTATATAGTATCCTCATGATGGGTCAATATAGTATAATACTTACTCCTAATATTTATACATATGTGAAGAATCAATATCTAATATCCAAAACCTGTAAGATATGATCATAATTCTACTCACATAATAGTATTTCCACATTATTGTTGTCCTATTTGATATCAAGGCCTGAATGCATATACTTTTATAATGAAATCCTTATAATAAATGGTGTCTCACAATTAAGTCACTCTTATCATTCCATTAAATAGATAAACTATTATAAGGACTTTATTACTTTGAAAACATTCATAATAAAGAAAATCCTTCTATTATAAATAACAAACATGATACAAGTTTCAAGTTCACTCATAAAATCATTGGCTTCTAGGGCTTACTCCAAAAATTCTATGGCAAATACCATAAATCGTAAACCCTATACAATATATACTACTTGCATTTTTGTCCAATAATTCAATAGTCAAAACTTATAAAGGAGATTAATAGGTTAAAGATGTTAAAGTTGGGCTAATTATCCAACAATATGAACTATTCAAGATGTGGCGCAATAAAGATATTGAAACTATGTTTTCAAGGTTGCAAACTCTAGTTTTAGAACTTAAAATCTTAAACAAGAGTTATACAATTTCAAATCATGTGAAAAAGATCCTCAAAAGTCTACCTACTACATAGAGACCTAAATTCACCACTATTCAGAAAGCTAATGATTTGAACAATTTGGAGTTGAAAAAATTCATCCACTTTTTGAGAAGTCTTAAACTTTAGTTAAACACTTATGAACCTTCAAGGAAGGTCAAAACCGTTGCCTTAAAGGTAAAGAGAAAAATTGTCAGTGTTAAGGAATTTTATTAAGCTAATACAATTGAGTCAAATGATGAGGCCTTAAAGGATGAATGGGTTGAAGGGTGAGATGTTGAAAATCTACCTTTTCTAACTAAGAGAAATTTCTAGAAAATAAGTTCTCAACTATATTAAGGATCAACTTCCAAGAATAAGAAGGATGACCAGAAGGTCGGTTTTGGTTGCAACAAGCCATAAAACCTCAAGAGATAATCTCAAGAGCTTCAGAAGGATAAACTTAACACTAATAAAATAATATATTATATGACAAGCATTCACCTAGGAAAACAAAAAACTAAAGTGTAAATCATACACACGTCAGATTTTAATTTTAAAAATACCACATGCCTTCGAATTTATAAAGAGACATGCTTCTGCAACTGCATTTAACGCATTTTAATTTTAATTTTTATATTACATATTACCTCGTTTGAGATGGTAACAAAGGGGTAAAGTATTTCGAGGACACGCCTTCAATTTTCAGCAACTACATTTTAGCACCTTTTAATTTTTATAAAGTAATGGATCTTTGTCGTCGATTTATAAAGTAACAATGGTCAAGATTTGTCAACTTATTGATCTACATGAAACATTAGCCAATCTGAACGTAAACGCCATAACTATCCATCTTAGATGCAGAGTGCTGAAATGAAAACTTAATATAATGAAAACAATGATAATGAAGGTAGTTGCATGAAGTACAACATCATTCTCTAAGATATATTGCAAGAGTAGGAAAATATTTCAAGATTTGTTCCTTAATGTAATCTTTTCTCTAGTAATTCCTTGTTAAAAATGTTTAATATTAGTTAGGAAAATATGAATGTAACTTATTAGTGTTAGTAGTTTTTGTTTCAAGTAAAATGTTTAATATTATTTGTGTTGTTGTTGTTGTTAAGATTTAATTTTTAACAATTCTATTGATTTTGTTTATTTGTTGTTGTTGTTGTTGTTGTTGTTGAGATTTAATGTTTAATGATTCTATTGATTTTGTTGTTGTTGTTATTGTTGTTGTTGTTATTGTTTTGTTGTTGTTGTTGTTGTTGTTATTATTATTAATGTTGTTTTTGTTGTTCATATTTTTGTCGTTGTTGTTGAAATTTAATGTTTAAAGATTCTATTGATTTTGTTGTTGTTGTTGTTATTGATGTTGTTATTGTTTGAAATTATGTTCTCGAGGGGAACGATGTTGGACACGATGTTGGGAAAACTCCTCCAACTTGTTAAACCAACATGACATTAATATAACATCAACAATAACATAATGCAGAAAGTAATAAAATAACACAAAAGATTGGTAACCTAGTTCAGTCCAAACAATATCATCGTCTGAAGGAAACTCTATCTAAGAAAGGAAATTCACTACTTTGAATCAGTACAGTTAGTCTTATATGAACAACAACCCCATTTTGTTCAAAGCCTCTTCCTAATCCAAATGACTTTCTATTTAAGACTCTACATAAATATAAGATCCCTCCCACTTTCTCTCAATAGCTAACCCCAAGTGATCAACTTCAATAACAACACTATTGAATGTTGAATTTACAACTCAACTAAGACAAACCAACAACTATGCCAAGTTACTGAAGCAATAATGTGATGTACATGAACAAGATCTAACACTAATCCTTATAATATGAGTGATAGCATGGAATACAAGTAACAAAAGACTAAAAAAACCTAGCACACAGAACTTAGTCCTAACGCACAAAACTTATTCTCAAACATGAGACTTGAGTCTCCTTAAATAGGAATGCATTATGGGTTTTTCTCCTTTCGATTTTAGATTTAATTTCGTCCAGAATAATAGCAAAATTTGTTGGATGTGATTTGCTCCATAAATATCTTCAACAAAAGATATGATTTGTTATATTTCAAATTCTTATTTTAATATCCATTTAAATCTGATTCGATCTTCAAAAGTTTTCAAATAAATCATACAAACATTACTAAACAATCTGCAATAAATACGATTGAATCTTAATCAAAAAATTTGCACCTAACAACATCCATACTAACTAGGGCCAGGTGTTTCATCGCACACATGCTAGAAAATTGTGTTCCACATGTTGCACCAGAATATCCAAATTAGAGACCAAATGTTGGAGCACACATGTTACATGCAATAACATATGTCTGTTGTTAGAGATGTTGCAACACACATGTTGCAACATTGTGTTCCACATGTGTTCCTTCTGCACCAGAACAACTTGAACACACTCCATGTTGTTTTGCATAATGCAACCAATCTAAAAGGAACAACAATTTCCCCCTTTGGCAAGTTTTGGCAAAACAACTCTTCTTGCAGAAATACAACTGAGCATCAAAGGAATCCCATACTAAAAAAACATCACCAGTAATAGAAGAACATCCATTCAAAGTATACATCAGCACCAAAAGTCATAATAACAACAACAGATATTAGTAGCATAATAGTTGCTACACATTAGTCAATTGACACCCAATGATGCTCTCATGAATAGTTATCATGCAATCAATCGTGATAAGTTAGTCATGCATACACACACAGTTAGTCAATATTTAAAGGTTGAAAGCTACTACTAACACTTAAAGATATCAACAAACACAATCACACAAGGTTGAGGTTCAGATGCCAAGCCAGATGCTTTATCATGTGTGCACACAAATCATCATCTAGTACTAATCATAAGATCAGTTAGTACTAATCACACCAAGATATATTAGATGGACCTAATACACTAGAGCAGGATATATCAGTTGGAAAGTCTGTAGTCAAGTTAGTAGTCATACGATTCCACTACACACCATCACTCCCCCTTTTTGCCAAAATTTGGCAAAGAGGATCCTCATAAAAATTAGTCATTTAATACAGATGTTAGTATGCTAGAACATACACACAACATATCAGGAATAGATAAACCGCGGGACAGATGTTAAACCCGATGCTAGAACATCACCATTACAACCCAAGAAGGTCCTATATAAGGGCCAAAAATACTTTTAAAAGAAAAAACTATAGTTAAATAACAACCAACTACATCAGACACCACATGTCATACCAGATGTATGACACATCCTGGTTGACACAATCAGACAACTTATTCTTCATAGTTGTCCTCCTCCTTTTCATTTCTAGATTCTTCTTCTTCATTATCAGCTACTTTTTCTTCATCCCCTTTATTGGTCAACAATATGATCAAATCAACCACCTTCTTCTTCCTGATGGTGCTTGAAGTGATGGTTTCTTCTAAAGCCTTGAACACTTCCACCAATTCATGTAGAATATCCTCTTTGGTAGTTTTGGACACCAAAGAGAAACTCCCACTTGCTGCATGACTTTTAATTCTTGGCACCCCAATGTCTGGGACATGTGTTCCAGCAAAGAGCTTGTAGTCTAAAGTTACATGTTCTGGCTTTTTGCTCTTGATTTCATCAACATGCACTATATATGTTGGGATGTTTCTTTAATATGATTCATTCGAATAAACATGGAATGGAAATAAGAAGTTTCATAGCGTAAGACTTAGTATGTTTCATTGTAAAAAACATGTTTACCAAAATTCAGTTTTGACTTTGTCCCAATTTGAAAAATAAGCTTAGCCAAGATAGATGTGATGTTTGAGCTATGGTAGGTGGGTGACCAACTTGTTGCACGTATTCTATTATATTTCACACTAAGACTTCCAGAGGAAAGTAAACTCTTCTTTGGCCATTGTTGGATTTGATTAACTGTGATTTCTCTAGTAATCTGGTCTAGAGAGGGGACATCATCAAATTTAGAAGTCTTGCTTCTTCCAAGATAAACATTGATGACTTTTGGGGAAACTTCACACAACATCCTCTAACTAAAATTTCTAGAATTCTTTGCTCCCTTTCTTATTGCATTCACGTGACAAATTTACAAAAAAAATCTGACAAACTTCTCATAGAAAGGACCAATATCTGTCACAGTTTTCATCAACCCAACTTCCTTAAGCAAATTGAATATTTTTTTACAGTTAAGAGTATCCTTACTCATTTCTTTTTCCAAATCAATTTTTCTTTGACACATAAACTTCCACTTCTTAACACTTTCTTCAGAGTGGAAAGATACGTTATCCAAAGAGAAACATGAATATTCATACAAACCTTTTTTCCTCCAATATTCTTTCTGGAGGAAGGCATGATGTCTAGGATATCTACTTGAAAATCCGTTTCTGAGTCACTTGACACCACACATTTCCTCTTAAGAGACTTCCTTTCAGTAGCAATCTCTTTAACTTTTCTACGTATATGTTGAGGAATTCTCTTTTTCTCAATTTCAGTCTTCCTCTTGGAGGTTTTATCAGGAACATTTTTCTTCTTTTATTTTACTTCATCAGCTAGAGTTCTAGCCTTTCTTTTCACAACAAGTTCTTCATCAGTTTATGTTTCTTCATCAACATCAACCACCTCTTTATCCTTCACTTGAGTGTCATTGTCTTGAGGTTTGGTCATACTTTTAATGATGTTCTTCATTATATGGGCAATATGTATGTCATCATTCTCATCTTCTTCAACATTTCTTTCCTCTTATCTCTTATCTTTTTCACTAGGAGAATCCTCATTACTCACCTTTTCATTGAGCTCATTGTTTCCATCAAATGTCTTACTTAAAACTTTAACCTATACATTATGATGGTTCTTATTGAGGATATCATCAGTAGAATCATAAGAGGATGCATAGTTATCATTGATAATATCATCACAAAATTTATAAAAGACGAATGTATCAACATGATGACCATAAACCATAACAGGATTGACTCTAGGTTTTTCTTTAATATGTGGTTTATTAGTGGATTCAGGTGGTTCACCAACAGGTACAGAGGTGGGTGCAGCTTGTGAGCAACCACATGTTGGACTAGATACTTCAACATTTGTTTCAACATGTAAATCAACATATGGTTCTGCAGGAGGTTCTTTAATAACATTTTCAGCACAACCAATACTTTTCTTAGTATGAATAGGAACATATTCCTTATCTACATTCATAGGTTCATAATGCACAGGATGTTCTATTTCAGAGGTACTAACCTTTTCAGATGCTTCACTATGCCAAAAAAGAGTTTAGGCAGCACCCTCTTTACCAGCGCTTTTTTTTTTTATAAAAACGCTGCTAAAAAATAAAAGAAGACATTATACAACACTTTTGATAATAAGCGTTGTCATAAGGTATTCACATAGACAACACTTTGTAATATAAGCGTTGTTGTATGTTAAATAAAAAAATAATAATTTAAACAAAATTATATATTAGACAACGCTTTTACTTTAGACAACACTTATTAATAAATAAAAGTGTTGTCTTAAGTAGTACATTAGGCAGCTTTTATTAATAAATAAAAGCACTGCCTTAAGTAGTACATTAAGCACCACTTATTAATAAATAAAAGCGCTGCCTTAAGTAGTATATTAGGCAGCGCCGTAAATAAACAAAAATATTGTCTAATGCACACACAGAATCTTTAAAATTTTAACTAATTAAAATTTCTAAAAAATTACCTTTAGGCAGTGCTTCTTAATCAAATAAAAGTTTGCGAGTCTATAAATCAATTTTTAATAATTGGTTAGATTGAACCATGTTAACAAAGTATATTATTTTTAATTATATCTATATAAAGTGAATGTAAGAATTGTATAGAAGAATTGAAACATCCAGGTCAATGAGGGCAATATGTGATATTGTATGATTGACTATTAAATTGATGGTTTTGGTTCAAATTCAATAACTAAATTTCATTTTCTCCAATTCAAAAGAATGGATGTTAGAAGTATTGTGGCATTTTCTTCATTTTGAAACAAGAGAGAGGTTATAGTGATCCACTTAATTATAAGATACCTTTAGGGATAAGAAATTTTAAGTTGATGCTTGCTTGTTTGTCAATCAAAATGTTTCAATATAAACAAAATAGTGGAACACTATCAAATAAGAGCTCGAGTATCAAAGACTAAATCAAACAACATTACACAGATCAGAGTACATAGTGAGTATCATATTGATCAGAGTACATAGTGAGTATCATATTCTAAAAATGGTATGAGTTTATAATTTAGTTATTAATTTGATACTTAACAATTTTTTTATCTAATTCGTTTTAACTAAACATATTATATTATATTATATTATGCAGTACTTTGATGACTTCAAGTGTCGTACTTACTTGGAAGATAAATTGAATGAAATTAAGGAGGAATTAAGTGAAAACAGATATGTCAAATAATAGTTACTTAGAGAAGTTTGTAAGTTATCAATTGTGATCTTTGAAGTTAGAGATTAATTAATAGTTTTTTTAAATGATATTGATATAATATCTGAGTGTCATTTTGGCTTACTTTCAAATGGCTTATCCAACTGTAACACCCTTCTACCCCACATACAATTTTAGAGAAATAAATCATGTTATCAGAGTATAATTCACAACCAAGGGTGTACATAATCAAAGCATCATACAATTCTCATAGTCCTGTCCCGTAACACGGGTTACTCAAAAACATCATCAAAAGAAATCATAATCTTGCAGCGGAATCAACTTGTCATTGTAAACTCAATTAAAACTTCATGAGAAAATTATCCAATCTAGAACAACATCATCAGTATACAATTCCAAAATAAATCAAAAGAACACGAATGTTCGCAATTCATCCCAACCCGATGTTACATGACACAGAGCAGGACGCCTCTAAAATTAACGACATAAACGAGACACTCCAAGCTACCTCCTTCGTCACCTCGAAGCTACTCTTGGTTATCTGCAAGTTACCCACATAAGAGGCAACATTTCCAAGCAGGCAGGGTGAGAAAACATAATTCAATATAGTAATACAAGACATGGAAATCAAATAAATTAAGCAGCAACAACAACAGATCATCACTCACATTCATTCACATCATTATCAACTTAGAATTCATAATACGATTCATCATAATTACTCCATAATAAATGCAATGTCAACTTCAATGAAAATGCACATATGCAATGCGGTACCGACTTTCCACCATGCGATGGGCACTGACCATCAACCCTCCACAGTGGGAGCACACCATAACAACATATCACTCCAATCCGCACGATGGGATTGAAGCTACCAATAGGCCGGAGCCCCATCATAAAAATATGCCATGAAATGCAATGATGCTAACCTCCTCATTTCATTCAATTATCGACATGTGCATCATTCACTTCATCTCAACAATATTCATCATAAAATCATAGTTCATCAATTACATATCATCAATACTTCGACCCTAAAGAAACAACACGAGAAAACAGCGAGAGACTGCAAGGAAACAGCAACATATGAGACAACCAGTAGTCTGACACGGCCACCGTGTCCTGTGACACTGCCCGTGTCAGAAGAACTGGGACACGATTCCAAATCATAAAAAAAAACAGCAAGTCAGCAGCCTGACACGGCCACCGTGTCCTGTGACACGGCCCGTGTCAGAACCCCTGGGACCAATTTCCAAAAAAACAATTTTTCTCCTTCACGACCAGCAAGCTAACACGGCCACCGTGTCCTGTGACACGGCCCGTGTCAGAACCCCTGCAACACACAAATTTTATTTTTATCAACCAGTAGGGTGACACGATGCCCGTGTTGTGTGACACGGCCCGTGTCAGAGCGCGACAAAACCCACTTTTTCCAAAAATCCGATTTTTCTGAAATTTTGATTCTCATAACCCCCAAAACCAATGTTCTACACGAAAATTGACCAAAATACTCATAAGACACACATATATCAACACATACTAGTGACATTCATCATAATCTCATCATGTTCATACATTTCACATTCAAAACCATCAAAATCAAACACAAATTCACACAATCCTAATCTATTCAATCTCCAACTTCGTAAACTACTAAGAATTAGGAATTCTCCCCATACCTTAGAATAATCCGAAGCCTTTCCTTCCTTCTTCAAGATTCTTCGAGAATTCCTCAGCCCCTTAGGTTTCCTCTTCCTCTTCTCTGCTTCAGTTTCCTTCACCCAAAACACGATCAGTTAGAATGATCGTTCCCTTTTCTCTTTTAGTCATATATCCCAGTTTATGAACTTCCCATCCTATCCTCACTTATCTCCAATAAGACCACCTTGCCCTTCCTCATTTTATTTTAAATTTTAATAATAAAAATAATAACATAAATAATACATAATTATTCTTTTTATTAAAATTACTCAAAAATGCATATTTTAATCCATAATTCTCCAAAATCATTACAAACCCCCTTAATTCCTTCTAAATTAATTAAATAAATGATTAAAAAAATAATTTAGATTTTTCGGGTCGTTACAACTCTCCCCTACTTTAAGAATTTTCGTCCTCGAAAATTACCTGAAGTAAACAGAGTCGGATACGACTCCTTCATCTGATCTTCACGCTCCCAAGTCCAACTATCACTAGCTGGTCCACCCCACAATACTTTCACTAAAGCAATCTCTTTACCTCGGAGTTGCTTCAATTCTCGACCATCAATCCTCACAGGCAAAGCTTCTATTGTCAGGTTATCTCTTACCTGAACGTCATCCATCTGAATTACATGTGACGGATCCTGAATATACTTACTCAACTGCGACACATGAAACACATCATGCAAATTTGCAAGTGACGGCGGTAAAGCCACCCGATAGGTGTTGCACCCCAAAATTTGCCCTCCTTACTTTTTACTAACTGGCTTATGTTTCATTTCATTATCATGTATGCATACCATTAGCATGGGGTCAAGGTGCCTGAGGCAATCCAGGAAGGTCATATCTGGTCCATCACATCATCAAGGGTTCACAGGTGGCAAGGGATCTCAAGTGGATTACTCCCTCCTAACCAGTGCATGAATTAGGGTTTTGAGATTCTTGGGTTTATTGCTCCAATGGGCAAGGTCTTTGGGTTTTTATCATCAACAAATGGCAAATCTTATCTTTGTTGGAGAGGATACACGTCATATTCAGAGGAATTTGAATTTGGAGACTGTGCTATTTCCTCCTAGACTGAGAGTACCAAAACTAGGGTTTGCTATAAAGTCAGTTTATTTCTGATTTTTTGGGCAAGACTTGATTCCATGGTTTTCCTTGGGTCCCTGAGTACCTAGGAGTGGAAGATTGGCCATCAGTTCGATTCAGGAGAAGTTCAATTGGCCAATGGATTGAGAATCAGTTAACTTGGTCAAAAAAGTCAACTATGGTCAACACAAAGTCAAACCTTAAGATTTTTGGTCAACATCAATATCATGGGGTGAAATTCATCATTTTATCAAGGGTTGATCATGATTCATCAAGGAAACCTCAGAATCATCAAGAATCAGGAGTTACTAAATTAGGGCTTTTGTAGGAAAAGTCAACTGTACTTTGACCAGGCCTAACTTCCACATACTTCATAAAAAATTCCTCAACCAAAGCCCATCTTGAAGGAAATTTAATTCCCTACAACTTTGTGTCTCACAAGCCAAGGCCAGAAATGCTTCATTTGGGAGATATGAGCTAAGACATTATAGGTCATTTTGAAAGTCAACAAAAGTCAACCTTCTTCAAAAGCTCATAACTTGAACATGGAAGATCAAATTGACATGGGACCAAAAGGGTTGGTTAGAGGACATCTTGAGGTTTCTAAAAAGTATTAATTTGCATTGAGGAGCTAAAAATTGGAGGAGTTATGCTTAGTCAAAGTTGGGCAATTTTGAGGAGGTGCACAAAGCAAACTATGCCTAAAATCCAAATTTTGACAAATGGGCCATAAGTTTCTTAAACCAAACATAAACATAAAGCCATGCACAACCCAAAGAGCATATATTTGGTTTTTCTTCATTTTATTTTATTTTTATTGGATTTATTTAGTTAAAATCCAATAATAAATGAAATAATTCAAAAATAATTAACCATGGATTATTCAGGCCCAAACCACCATCAGAAAAGAAAACCCTAGTCTTTATAAGCCAATTCATGCTAGGGTTGAAAGATATGCACGTGAAATTAGAGGAGATCTCAAGAAAAACCAAAAAGAGGATTCTTCATCAAAGCTCACGACTCAGGAGGTATCATCACAAAATTCTTCCACAAACTCAACCCTAGGGATCTCTGGGACGAAAACCAACCGTCTTTTGGAGCAAAGAGCAAGGATACGCAGTGCTTAGCTTCAGGTTAGTGTCTTTTTTCGCGATCATAGAACTCAGTTTTTAGACATGCATAACGTTGTGTGATGCTCACTGATCATCATGATATATTTTATTTTGAATATGGACGTGTATTATGTGCGTATTATGAGATTCAAGTTTTGGACCCACACCTTATTCCGTTCGAGTCTCCTTGTATGTTGATTGTTTGAGATTTCTGATGGGATATTCGTGATCCTCATAAAATTCTGAGCAAAATGGTATATTGGTTTGGGCGTTCTGGGTTGGTTTTAATTTGCAGGTGGTGGTGGCAGGTGGCCGGAGCTAGGGCTCCGGCGACCTGGGAAAGCTCCGGCCGGTGAGCAATGGGAATGGAGAAGACGAAATCTCGTCTGTTGGTGAGCTTGATCGTACGTCCCTGGTTTTGCCACGTTTTGTTTTTTTATTTTTTTTTTCTGAGTTTTAATTAACAATCATGTGCGTGCCATAACACGGTAATTATCATGGACTACCAAACCCAAACCCCCCATCAAGATGACTTGCGAACCCTTGACTCCATCATGCGGTCACCATCCTGCCAGCGCATTAATGAGGCATGTGCCTTGCACATGGCACGAACATGGTAGGCTTTTTTTTATTTTTTGTTTTCTGAATGGCTTAGTGGGCTGGGGTGCTATACGCACCCCCCAACCTTCAGCCCAACTCAATTCTAACGTACTTCCTATACTATTCGCACCCCCCAGTTTTTTATTTTTTTATTTTTTAGGTAGACTTCGCCCTTGGGCCTTTGCTACTCGCACCTCCCCTTTAGCCCATTTCAATCTTTCCAATGCATTCTCTTTACTGTTCGCCCCCCCCCACCCCACCAATACTATTTTCTATTTTTTATTTTCTTTAATTCATTATATTTCATATTTTAATTTAAAAAAATACCAAATTGCATTAAAAAAAATCCAAAAAATTTATGCATCATATTTATTCACTTATAAAATTTTTACAAATTTTATTTTTTTATTTTATTCTATTTTCTCATTTAAAATTAATTGTTTAAATCATTTTCTTTTTAATTACACATCTCATGCATACTTAAACTTCTTGATTTTATTTCTCTTCATCCATAAAATGTTTTTCATCCGTTCTTTTTGTATTCATTCATGAACATTCCAAAGTGTTTAAAAATATTTTTCTTGCATTTTTAAATATTTTTCACATTGCATTTAGGTCCCCCTCTTTGGCACACTGAACCTTATCCCTTATTTGACTTTCGTATGATTATTTGAATGGCTAATACTTTGAATTTTTGCAGGGATTTTTTTTATATGTTGTTTGCCTCTGGTTGAGGAACCTTAGTGATTAATTTGAGAATTTTAGGAATCATTTTTCTAATTATTGGATTTATTTTCACTTGAGATGTTCTTGCAGGCGCATCTTTGGCCTTATGTGGTTACCTTGTTTGAAAGGCACTTGTGCCATTTATTTTTGGGCTGTTCTTTGTTTCTTTGATTCACGTTTGGATTATTATTATCATTGTTTGCCGTTGTTTGATTTTCATTCACCTCATTGCTCTTATTCACGTCTGTTTCTCACTAACCTTTTATGCAGGATCAAGGTAAGTTCCTTAAGGGTATGGATAAGTATCCATAGTTACCCTTACCTTCTTCTCTCCTATATTTATTCTTTAGGGTTTAGGTTGAACCTCACTAACCGTAGGTCACCCATGCATGATGACATTAGGACTCATAGTTCCTTTAGAGTTACCCTTGTGTCTTCTCTCTTCTCATCTCAAATTTCCTTAAAACACTTAATAAGAATAAGGTGTATTGCGCACGAGCCTTAAGTATGGGGAATGAGAAATGAGGGGCTTCCTCTCATCTTTCTAGAGTGCTTAGCGAGCGTCCTGTCTTGGGACGATGCGTTAAGTATTCGCCCCTGTGCCCTAGACTTTGGTGCAATGCAGCTTAGGAACTAACTTAAGCCACTTCTGTCCTAAAAAACACAAACCAACTTCAAACCTTTTTATCCTTCGGGACCTTCAACTTAAAGGCTATTTTCAATAAGGGCACGTTACCTTCCGTCTGAGACGCAAACAGGCATCGACCCTAACTGTCGGACGCCAACTTAACGTCGCTCATAAAAAACACAAAAAAGAACTTGGTCCGAACTACGTTGACTCTGAATTCCCCATTGCACAAAGGGGGTACGTAGGCCTAGGACGTCGACGTCCTACCGAGTCTGTCTTTGTCTTTCCCTCCCCGCCTTAGCACAGCCATAGATGATAGGATAACTCACCCTTAGAATAGACAACAAGCGTGGATCCCATCGAGTACGATGGACGCGTGGGGTGCTAACACCTTCCCCTCGCGTAACCGACTCCCGAACCCAGGTTATGGTTGCGATGACCATTCCGTTCCCTCTTCCTCATGTTTATGCGGTGTTCCCTTTCCCTCTCTTGGGATAAATTTACACGGCTGGCGACTCTGTTTTTCCGCGCCACTCTCGCGTTTGTACCTGGATGAAAATCCTGGGAGCGACAGCTGGGGACTCTGTTGGGGACTCTGGTTGACCTATGCTGGTCTATCCCTAAGCGAGTCAGTCCTAACGCTTGCTTGTCTTTGTTCTTTTTGGGTGTTTGGTTTTGATTTGCTTTAAGTGTTGTATTTTTATTTTTATTTTTTTTACCGTATTTTCTGCATTTCATTTTTTATTACTGTCATACTGCTGTGCTGTGCTAGCTGTCTTTGTTTTGCAGGTTGGGTGGGTTTGAGAGCTAAGCCCAATACCAAGGCTTGAGAATACCCTAGGACTAGAGTGGAAAGTAGTGGGACCTACGTGCCCGCTTGGTACGTTTGTGTGTTCACGAAATTCACAACCAGACGAGGCTATCTTGGGACGCATTCTAACGTGTGTGTCTTGCGCATGTTGGGGTGTTGATATAGAGAGCTGTCGACTCTGGTGACCGATCATTGCGGACCTTAGTGGAAACATCCTTCTTTAGTGGTGATAGTGGCAGACCACATCCTGTGGCAAACCCATTCGCACCCGAGGGCCCGCTTGGAACTCGCATAGGACGGCCCCTACGTTTTGAAGAGAATCAGTGGAGGCACTCCTCAATTGACTTTAGTACGGTACCCCGAGGAATGAATGCCCCTCGAACGTAAGGATACTTTAGAAAAAGACGCTTACGAATAATATCATCATAGTCCCTTCGATATAAAGATCATAGTCCCTCGATGACCCTTCAAGTTGCCTACAAAAAATGATCCTGTCCCTCGATGACCCTACGGAAAAATGATGGTAGTCCCTACGAATTTCTAAGGTATCCTTACATGTTGCCTCCTATGACCGTTTGATGACCCTTCGCTGTCCCTCCACATCCAATATATAGGACTACCTACCCACTAATGGTATGGATAGTGCTATCTCTCAAGGAAAATGATAAGTACAAGAAAGACCTTATAAATTAAGGGTAGGTAACTTTTAAATGCTCGCTCACAACTCAAAAAAACAAATACTTTTCACACCTCACACTTTCAAAAATATTTTCAAAAACAAACACTTTGTATACGTTCTTACAGGAATTATTACAAAGTCAACTTTTACGAAATATTTTCTAAACACACACCACATTTCAAAAAAGCAAGTTAAAGTGAGCTAGCAATTAAGAGCCCGTAGATAACTACGGATGAAAAGGGGTGCTAACATCTTCCTTTTTCATAACTTACCCCCCGAACTCAAAAATCTTTTCAAAACGGTCTTTCCTGTTCTTTTCACCTTTCCTAAATAAATTGGATAAAAGAAAAGTCGGTGGCGACTCTTGCTAACTGCAACATGTTTTGCAAAAAACAAAAGTAAAAAGTCATTTCTCCACCGTACTATTGTTTCTCGACCTCAGTGCCAAAGCTGAGGACCTTCCGTCTTGGAGAATCAGTTGAGGCCTCCTCGATTGATGATGATGCCAGACCAGAAATGGTGAACGTATCATCATTTCTCGACCTGAGAGCCCGGGATACTGAACATCCTAGTACCTACACGTGAGAGGGGATGGGTGTTTGCAGGTTTGCAGGTAACCGAGACTTTCAACCTACCCGTTTTTCTGGATTTCTCATCAATGTCTGATTATTTGGGTTCCTCAGTGGTTCAGAGTTCTGGTTTTCTGGTTTCTCGTTCAGCTAACAGCACAGCACATCCAGCAGTGTGCCTTGACCCCATGTTTGCATGAGCATATCATTTTTCTTGCATTCTGACATGTTTGACATTTTTCAGGGCTTGCATCTTACTCTTGATTTCGGTTTTCTGAGGTTACTTCAGTATGGATGTTCAAAGAAAAAAGACTGTTGCCTATTCATTCCCAGAGCCGACTTTGACACTGATTCACAAATTGATTAATATGGCTGGTTCCGGAGTTCGTACAGAGTTCAGCGGAAGGTATGGAAGACTTCTGAAATTTGTCTATAATATCTCCCAGTATGAGAAGGATGCCATTCACACACTTCTTCAGTTTTACGACCCGCCTCTGCGTTGCTTCACTTTCCCGGACTACATCTTGGCTCCGACGTTGGAGGAATTCTCATTTATTTTGGGAATTCCTATTAGTCATGATATAGTTTTCTTTTCTGAAAAACACCCCGGTATAAAAGATATGGTTGTTGCCCTTCATATTAGTGAGCCTGTTCTTAACAGTAATATTGCAGAAAAACAAGGAGTTAAAGGTTTCCTATTGAAGTTCCTATTTGATCAAGCTTGCATACATGTCAAAGAGAAGAACTGGACTGCTTTCCAAGCTATTCTGGCTATGTGTATCTATGGGATTGTTTTGTTTCCGAATATTCCTGATCTGGTGGATATGCACGCCGTCAGGATCTTTATGTCGAAGAATCCTATACCTACCTTGCTAGGAGATGTGTACCATTCAGTTCACTATAAGAATGAGAATAAGCGTGGGAAAACTGTGAGTTGCTGTGCGCCACTCTTAGCTACTTAGTTTCTGAGTCGTCTCCCTGAATCTGGCGCTTTCGTTGATACGAAAGATTCTCTGAAGTGGTCTAAGAGGGTTATGTGCTTGACTGCTGATAACATCGTTTGGATTAATCGTGACTTGCTAGGAATGGAGATCATTTGCAAATGCGGGGAATTCCCTAATGTTCCCTTGATAGGGAGGAGAGGTGGAATTAACTATAATCCTTCCCTAGCTATCAGACAGTTTGGCTATCCTTTGAAGAATCCACCCGAAGAGCGAGATGTCCGAGAATCCTTATTCTTCAATGGTATTGAGGATCAAGGGTTGATAAGGAAAGTTGTGAATGCTTGGAAACAGGTGACTAAGAAGGGTAAGATTCCATTCGGGAAAAGTAACAATCGGGCTTTCCATCCATATAAAGAGTGGATTAAGAAGAGAGCAGAAGAGGAGCTTCTCCCATTCCCGGTGGAACTACCTCTGTATCCTTTGGTGATCGAGACTCCTACCATCGTTGAGTTGGAGAAGTATAACACATTATGGGCTGAAAAAGAAAGGTTACGAGAAGAGAATAGTGAGCTAAAGAGAGAGATTTATCAGTGGAAGCATGAGCGGGGTGAAGCTGTTCATACCGCCAAGTTAAAGACAGAGCTCCTTGCTAAAGCAGAAAAAGAGCTTGCTGACATGGTTGCATCCAGGGAAAGAATGAAACAAGATTTGGATGGTATCAGTAGCGTTCTCAGGTCCAAGGAGGAGGAATTAGGCAAGGCTTTGTTGAAGATTCACAGGTTCAATGATCACCAAGAAACTGCCATGGCTGAGAATAAAAGAAAGGAAGATGCTTACCTAGCCAAGATTGATCAGTTGAAGTCTACGCTCAAGAAGAAAGACGCCGAGATTCTATCAGGGATATTCATGAGACAAACTGTCCAAGGTCAACTCAATAAAGCTATAGCCTCCATAGAGGAATTGAAAGTCCAAGCTGAAGTGAAGAAACCTAGACATGAGGGTCCTAGCATAGATGGTGCTACTAAAGAAGACGCTTGGGAGCTACATTGCCGATACTTGGATGGGATCATACACAGGAGAGACCTTCTCATTCAAGGGCTAATTCAGAGGCCGAAGCATCCCGATACCAGAAAACTATTCAAGGAGATTCAAGACTGGTGCAGAAAGCATAATGGATGGGGGGGATTAACGTTCATAAACTTTGATGACATGCCATAGTTTTCTGTTTTCTTTCATTATATGTGGATCACCACCAGGCTTGTTGGTTGGGACCTATATTCAGACTCGTTATCTCGGATTTGTGATTGTTGACATTTGGCTTTTCCTTGGTTTTCTTAATATATGAGCAGAAGTTCCATTATATCTTGTTATTAAATCGGAATCAAGGGGTGGATCGCCCTATGAATTTTCAAACACGTCCATTTGCATTTGCATATTCATAATCATTTTGCATAATCATTTTGCATGATAGGTGTTTATCTCTGGTATTCTTATCTTGTTCTCATCTTAGAATTGCATATCAACGTATTCACCGGTATCCTACTAAGCAAAATCGGAAGAGACTCATGGATCAGCTACAGAATGAGATCATTGAGATGCGGACTCGCATGAACCAATTCATGGAATTGATGCAAGAGGTTGCTCAGGGACAAGAAAAGTTGAGAACTCTCGTTCAGCCACTGATTGCGAGGGTTGATAATGATGGTGTCCTTCATGGAGGACTTCAGACTGGTGTTACTGATGATGGTCAGAATGGTCTTACGGGTGGAGGTGTTCCTGCTTCTAGTGTTGTGATTCCTCCGGGCGGAGTAGAAAGTGTTGTGACTCCTAAGGCTGGGGGAGGAGGTAATGGTGCTGGCGCAAATCATGGACGTCAGTATGATAATGTTCAAGATGATGCATTTTCTCTGCCAGATGGGGATGCTGGTCCCCAGGCTGACAATGATCAAAGGATCAGGTTGATTGAGGAACAACTGAAGGGTGTTATGAATCAGGATTCTGTGGGAATGGATCTAGAGGATTTGGGACTGGTTCCAGGCGTTGTGATCCCGCACAAGTTTCAGACTCCCACTTTTGAGAAATATAATGGTATGTCTTGTCCAAGGACCCATGTCAGAGCATACGCGGATAAGATGGCCGCGCATGCAAAGAATGAAAAGCTGATGATGCACTGCTTCCAGGATAGCCTATCTGGGGCATCCCTGGAGTGGTACATGCAATTGGAAAGGAGGGATGTGCGTAGTTGGAGAGATCTGGCGGGGGAATTTATCAGACATTACCAATATAACACTGATATGGCTCCTAACAGAACGCAATTGCAGAATCTGTCACAGAAAAATAATGAGAGCTTTAAAGAGTACGCCCAGAGGTGGCGTGAGCTGGCGGCGAGGGTTCAGCCTCCCATGTTGGAACGGGAAATGATAACTATGTTTATGGCCACACTGCAGGGTCATTACTTTGAAAAATTGGTTCCGTGCATGTCTGGAAAGTTTGCTGATTTGATCTTGGTAGGAGAGATGGTGGAAAGTGGAATTAAGGCGGGAAAAATATCAGGCGGTGATGGATCCTCATCTGGAGGAGGTAAGAAGCCTTATGCCAATAACTATAAGAAGAAGGAGGGTGATACAAACTTTGTATCATCATATAGTGGTAAGAACTACAACCAGCAGGTGGCTTCTGTGACCATCCCAGCAGCACCTCAGCAGCCTGCAACATCTCAACAGCAGAATCAGACTCCTCGCCGGTCGCAGCCTCTGACTAAGCGGAATAGGCATTTTGACACTCCACCTATGTCCTACGCTCAACTGTTCCAGCATTTGTTAAATCTAAAGATGGTTTAAACAAGAACACTGGCTCCCCCTACTGTTAATCCGCCTCCGGGTTATGACGCCAACGCCCACTGTGAGTTTCATTCTGGGGCACCCGGACATAATATTGAAAACTGTAAAGCTTTTAAGCATCAGGTACAAGATTTGGTGGATTCAAAAGCCATCAATTTCTCCAATGATGTTCCAAATGTGAATCAGAACCCGATGCAAAATCACGGTGGGCCGAAGATCAATGCTATTATCGAAGACTGTGAAGACTTGAGCCTGATCTCAGATGTGAACGAGGTCCAAACTCCTTTGGGTGTGGTAAAGGAAAAACTGTTAAAAGGAGGGGTATTTCCAGGTTGTGATGAAGGTTGTGTAGGATGTGTGTCGCAATCTGGTGGTTGTGATTTATTAAAAGCAGGTATTCAAAGAATGATCAGCGAAGAGGTATTACAGTTTGACAGAGGTTGCAAGCAGAATAATGTTACTGACAGAGAGGTTGATGTTGCCACGATAACAATTCCGTTCAAGACGATAACTATATCAGCGCCGGCGAGACCAGCGCCGGCCACTGTCACTGTTCCTGGACCAGTCCCGTATGAGACCACCAAGGCCATCCCATGGAACTATGGGGCCGAGGTGTTTGTTAATGGTAAGAAGCATGAATTGGAGGACACATCAGTTGTGAATACAGGGGTTGGAAATCTTGTTGAAGTTGGGGCTATCACTAGGAGTGGTAGAGTTTTTATTCCGTCCGAGAATCAGGCTGGTAGTTCAAGTCAAAACAGAGGCAAACAAGTATTGGATGAGTCTATACAGAGGCAGGAGGCTAATAATTCTATGACAAAACCAGGTGGGGATACTTTCTCAGAAGACGTAGAAGAGTTTATGAGGTTGATCAGAAAAAGTGATTACAAGATTGTCGACCAACTTCACCAAACTCCATCGAAGATTTCCATTCTATCCCTACTGTTGTGCTCTGAGGCACACCGAAATGCACTACTGAAGGTTCTGAATATGGCTTATGTACCATAGGAAATATCTGTTAATCAGTTAGAAGGGGTTGTGGCTCATGTGAATGCTGGTAATGGTTTGGGTTTCACCGATTTAGATCTGACTCCGGCTGGAAGGAATCACAATAATGCTCTGCATATTTCAGTGGAATGCCGTGGTTCTTTGATGTCGCATGTGTTAGTTGATACTGGGTCGTCTTTGAATGTGTTACCAAAGAAGGCTTTGATGAAGTTGGATACTCGTGGGTTGATTTGTACACCAAGTGACTTAGTGGTACGTGCTTTTGATGGCTCCAAGAGGTCAGTTTTTGGGGAGCTAGTCTTGCCGATCAAGGTGGGTCCTGAGATTTTCAACACCACCTTTTACATTATGGATATTCAGCCTGCCTATAATTGTTTGTTGGATCGCCCTTGGATCCATGGTGCTGGGGCAGTAACTTCTACGCTGTACCGAAAGTTGAAGTATATGGTGGATGGCCATGTTGTGACTGTCTGTGGTGAAGAAGATATTATGGTGAGTCACCTATCAACCTTCAAGTATGTAGAGGTAGATGGCGAAGTACAGGAAACTTTGTGCCAGGCTTTTGAAGCTGTGAAGATTCCCGAGGAACCACCAAAGGCAGTCAGTCAGCCTGAGGTGGTTGCCCAACCAGAAATTATCAGACAACCGGAAGTTCCAATGTCCTTTTTCAGAGAGGCGCGTGCTATAGTTGAAGCTGGTGGTTCCCAGAAGTGGGGCAGTGTTATTGATGTTCAAAAGAAGCAGGATACCTATGGGCTAGGGTACAAGCCACCTAGACGTGCTGAAGAGCCTCCCAAGTTCTATGGCCCAGTCCGTTTCACCAGTGTCGGCGTGTTCTTCGACAGAGTCAATGCCATTGAGGATGAAGGAGATAGTGATTGTGATATGGATGGATGGATTCGTCCCTGCATTCCTGGTCAGAGTTTAGACAACTGGTCCTCCGAGAAAGTCATCCAAGTGACGCGCCCGGAGTAATTTACTTTTGTTTTCTGTTATGTTGAGTCCTACGTTCTGCCCAAGACGTAGTGATACTTATTTGTAGGGCTTGGATTTTTATTTGCTATTTTTATCATCAATAAAGGATGTTTTTTTCATTCAAATATTTTGATCCCTGTCTTTCTATTTTTACTTTTTGTATTAACCCACATCAAAATGGCAATGTGTTTTCTTGTTTGGTGCACTCATAATGAACATAAAACATCCATCATGCAGATTCCTTTGTTCAGATTCCACCCATGACCTAGCTATGGCTCGATATGACTTTGACAATCCTATCTATCAAGCCGAAGAAGAGACTGATGAAGACTGTGACTTACCAGAAGAATTAGCCAGGTTATTGAAACAGGAGGAGAGGGTTATTCTACCTCATCAGGAGGAAGTTGAGACTGTTAATCTAGGAACCGAGGACGTCAAACGAGAAGTAAAGGTTGGGGCTGCTTTGGAAGACACTGTTAAGAGGAGATTGGTTGAGTTACTTCGAGAGTATGTGGACATCTTCGCCTGGTCTTACCAAGACATGCCTGGGCTTGACACTGACATTGTTTCACACCGGTTACCACTTAAAGAGGGTTGTACTCCAGTCAAGCAGAAATTGAGAAGGACTAAACCAGAGATGTCTGTCAAAATCAAGGAAGAGGTTCAGAAACAGTTGGACGCCGGATTTCTTGCGGTGACAAATTATCCTCCGTGGGTTGCTAATATCGTACCTGTACCTAAGAAGGATGGAAAGGTCAGGATGTGTGTTGATTACCGAGATTTGAATAGGGTGAGCCTGAAGGATGATTTCCCGCTCCCCCACATTGATGTGTTAGTGGACAATACTGCTCAATATTCTGTGTTTTCCTTCATGGACGGCTTCTCTGGGTATAACCAAATCAAAATGGCCCCAGAGGACATGGAGAAAACTACTTTCATAACACCGTGGGGAACATTTTGCTACAAGGTAATGCCCTTTGGATTGAAGAATGCTGGGGCAACATATCAGCGGGCAATGGTGACTCTCTTTCATGATATGATTCACAAGGAGATCGAGGTCTATGTTGATGACATGATTGCGAAGTCACAGACAGAGGAAGAACACTTGGTGAACCTTCAGAAGCTGTTTGAAAGGCTAAGGAAATTCAGATTGAGATTGAATCCGAACAAGTGCACTTTCGGTGTGAGGTCTGGTAAATTGTTGGGGTTCATCGTTAGTGAAAGAGGCATTGAGGTTGATCCTGCAAAGATAAGAGCCATACAGGAGATGCCTGAGCCAAGAACAGAGAAAGAGGTTCGTGGTTTCTTGGGGAGGTTGAATTACATTGCCAGGTTTATCTCACATCTAACAGCTACATGTGAACCTATTTTCAAGTTGTTGAGAAAAGATCAAGAGGTCAGGTGGAATGAAAATTGTCGAGAAGCGTTCGAAAGAATAAAGACGTATTTGCAGGAGCCTCCAGTCCTTATGCCTCCGGTGTCTGGGAGACCGTTGATTATGTACCTCACGGTTCTTGAGAATTCGATGGGTTGTGTGCTCGGTCAACACGACGAGACAGGTAGGAAAGAGCATGCCATTTACTACCTGAGTAAGAAGTTCACTGATTGCGAATCAAGATATTCTATGTTGGAAAAGACATGTTGTGCACTCGCTTGGGCAGCCAAGCGCCTAAGGCAGTATATGTTAAATCACACAACCTTGTTGATTTCGAAGATGGATCCGATTAAGTATGTGTTTGAGAAGCAAGCACTTTCTGGAAGGATAGCCCGTTGGCAGATGGTTTTGACAGAGTACGATATTCAGTATGTTTCTCAGAAGGCCATTAAGGGGAGTGTTCTGTCAGAATATCTTGCTGAACAGCCGGTCGGGGATTATCAGCCTATGAAGTTTGAGTTTCCGGACGAGCATGTTATGTTTCTGAAAATGAAGGATTGTGAAGAGCCTTTGCCTGACGAAGGACCTGAGATTGGATCACAGTGGAAGATGATTTTTGATGGGGCTGTCAACTCATATGGTAATGGAATTGGGGCAATTATTACAACTCCGAAGGGTTCTCATATACCTTTCACTGCCCGGTTAGCATTCGTGTGTACCAACAACGAGGCGGAATATGAAGCATGCATTATGGGGTTAGAGGAGGCAATTGATTTGAGAATTAAGAACCTCGATGTCTATGGTGATTCCGTGTTGGTAGTTAATCAGATTACAGGAGAATGGGAGACTCGTCAGGCTAATTTGGTACCTTATAACAACTACGCCAGGAGGTTGTTACCTTTCTTTGATAGGGTGGATTTTCATCACGTGCCCCGAGCTGAGAATCAGATGGCTGATGCGTTGGCGACATTGGCATCCATGTATTAGGTGAACCGTTGGAACGAAACACCTTCGATCAGAATCATGCGTCTGGACAGACCAACTTTTGTGTTTGCAATTGAAGATGTGTCAGATGGCAAACCGTGGTATCATGATATTAAGATCTTTCTGAAGAGGCAAGAATATCCAGAGGGTGCCTCCACCAAAGATAAGAAAACTCTGAGGAGGTTGGCAGGAAATTTCTTTCTGAACAAGGATGATGTGTTATATAAGAGGAACTTCGATATGGTCTTGCTACGTTGTGTTGATGAACACGAAGCAAGCTCATTGATGGAGGAAGTTCACGAGGGTTCTTTTGGTACTCATTCCAGTGGTCACACCATGGCTAGGAAGTTGTTGAGGGCAGGATATTAGTGGATGACTATGGAGTCAGATTGTTTCAAGTACGCTCTGAAGTGCCATAAATGCCAGATTTATGCAGATAAGATACACGTACCACCTACGCCTCTAAATGTGTTGTCATCTCCTTGGTCATTTGCAATGTGGGGTATAGATATGATTGGAAAGATTGAGCCTACTGCTTCCAATGGGCATCGCTTCATTTTGGTTGCCATTGATTATTTCACGAAGTGGGTGGAGGCAGCCTCGTACGCCAACGTCACCAAGCAGGTGGTAGCTCGGTTTATAATGAAGGACATCATCTGTCGTTATGGGGTCCCAGAGAGAATCATTACTGATAATGGCTCGAATTTGAACAACAAGATGATGGAGGAACTATGTCGGAGTTTCAAGATCGAGCATCACAACTCTTCTCCCTATCGTCCGAAGATGAATGGGGCAGTTGAGGCGGCAAATAAGAATATCAAGAAGATTGTGCAGAAGATGGTGGTAACATATAAGGACTGGCATAAGATGTTACCTTACGCCCTACATGGTTACCGTACCTCGGTGCGTACATCAACTGGGGCAACCCCTTTCTCATTGGTATATGGTATGGAAGCAGTTTTACCCTTGGAAGTCGAGATTCCGTCTCTGAGAGTTCTGGCAGATGTAAAGCTCGATGAAGCTGAATGGGTGCGTTCTAGATTGGATCAGTTAAACCTTATTGAAGAAAAGAGATTGGAAGCCATCGCACATGGTCGGTTGTATCAGAGCAGGATGAAGCACGCCTTTGATCAGAAAGTGCGTCCTCGGAATTTTCAGACAGGCGAATTGGTTTTGAAAAGGATCCTTCCTCCTCAGACAGATCACAGGGACAAATGGACTCCAAACTACGAAGGGCCGTATGTAGTCAGAAAGGTTTTCTCCGGTGGAGCCTTACTACTTTCAACTATGGATGGCGAAGATTTTACTTCCCCTGTGAACGCAGACGTAGTCAAAAAATACTTCGCATAAAAGAGACCCGCTGGACATAAAAAGAAAGTCCAGGCAAAAAGGGGCATCCCGGCGAACCCTAATAAGGAAAAGGTTCGGGCAAAAGTTAGGGATAAAATGTAAAAATAGGTAAACCCGCAAAGTTGAAAATCTGAAAAGGCGACTTTGGCAAAAATGGGTATCCCGGTGGATTGAAAACCCGAAAAGGGCGATCCAGGCAAAAGTTAGGGATTTATAAGCGAAAGGCTACAGTCTGTGTTCGATCTGTGGACATTCTCGATACCTGGAGGTTCTGAAAGAAAGGAATCAGTACAGTTAGTCTCTTCAGAGATCAAGACATTTGTGGATAAGCAAGTCATAGGGGTCATAGCTAAGTCAAATCATGGTGGACATCTGTTCCCCACATTGCCGACATGTGTATTTTCCTTTTTGTTTTTACGCAATTACCTCTTTCTAGGAATTGCCTCCAATTGTAAATGCCTATTTACAAGCCACTTCTCTCAATAAAATATTCATTTCACTCAAAAAGCTTTCTATTTGCTTGTTTTACTTTTACTTTTACTATTTTGTTTGCAAAAAAAAACGTCCGATACTTTTGATAAACATTGCATATAAAACTTCGAGCTTTGCGGAGCATAACGAAAAGCAGTAGAAATTACCTAGGCGTTAACGGTGATAGTCATGTTGTGGTGTATTCTATCTCCTGTTATTTGACTTGCAGGGCAACAGGATCATACTTCCCCAGCAGCTTGCTCTCCCCAGCGTTGAGATTGCACTCTCCTCAGCAGAGCAGACCTCCCCCAGCAGGAGACTTGAGAAGTATTTTCTCCGGATTAAGACATATTTCCCCACAGAGTCTGAATGCTTCAGGAAATGTTTTTCTCAGCAGCAACGGTGCAATCTAATCCTCAACAGATAAGTAAGCTTGATGTTATCCGCTAGCAGGGTGGATGTCAGCACTTACCGTTCCCTCAAGCAGAGTTTGGTAGTGATCCTCGCAACAGTTTGTCCAACAGGGGTTGACGTCCCTAGCAGGTTTTAAATCCAAGTGATATCTGGCACTCTTCTGATTCAGGCCGTGGCCTCCCCTTTCAAAGAGTTACGTATAATCCCCAGTAGAGCAGATGTTCTTTTGGAATATCATCCCCAGCAGAAGTTGTTGATCCAAAGATTCGGTCGGAGTGATCCTTCTCAGCAGAGTCCGTGGATTCAGAGGACAATTTATTTTTGTCATCAGCTGAATTGGTATTTCCTCTCCGGCATTTATTTTGCTGGAGGGACCCCTTTGCATATCATAAGCATTTGCATCGCATCCTTAAAAACATGGCATTTTCATTTGCATTCGAAGCATAAGCCAGGTTTGATACTTTCTTTGCCAGCAGGAGGTGGCATCACTCAGGAGATTTTGGAGGGACGCGTTCCTCATATTTGTACTCCCCGGCAGAGTCTTTTATTTAGGCTTCTTCTTCCCCAACGGAGTCATCTTACCAGTAGGTTCTGAAACGAGGTGGTTTAAAACAGAGGTTTTGTTTTCGCGTTATCCCCAGTAAAGTCCACCTTATGTTGGTCTTCCTTTGCGGGTATAATTGAGGTTATATTCATTTTGTGGGTGCGATTGAGGTCGTATTCGTACTTTACTTGTGGGAGTGATTGAGGTCAGTCTTCCTTGGCGGGTATAATTGAGGTTGTATTCGTTTTGTGGGTGCAATTGAGGTCGTGTTCGTATTTGATTTGTGGGAGTGATTGAGGTCAGTCTTCCTTTGCGGGTATAATTGAGGTTGTATTCGTTTTGTGGATGCGATTGAGGTCGTATTCGTATTTTATTTGTGGGAGTGATTGAGGTCGGTCTTCCTTTGCGGGTATAATTGAGGTTGTATTCGTTTTGTGGGTGCGATTGAGGTCGTGTTAGTATTTGATTTGTGGGAGTGATTGAGGTCAGTCTTCCTTTGCGGGTATAATTGACGTTGTATTCGTTTTGTGGGTGCGATTGTGGTCGTATTCTTATTTTATTTGTGGGAGTGATTGAGGTCAGTCTTCCTTTGCGGGTATAATTGAGGTTGTATTCGTTTTGTGGATGCGATTGTGGTCGTATTCTTATTTTATTTGTGGGAGTGATTGAGGTCAGTCTTCCTTTGCGGGTGTAATTGAGGTTGTATTCGTTTTGTGGGTGCGATTGAGGTCGTATTCGTACTTTATTTGTGGGAGTGATTGAGGTCAGTCTTCCTTGGCGGGTATAATTGAGGTTGTATTCGTTTTGTGGGTGCGATTGAGGTCGTGTTCGTATTTGATTTGTGGGAGTGATTGAGGTCAGTCTTCCTTTGCGGGTATAATTGAGGTTGTATTCGTTTTGTGGATGCGATTGAGGTCGTATTCATATTTTATTTGTGGGAGTGATTGAGGTCGGTCTTCCTTTGCGGGTATAATTGAGGCTGTATTCGTTTTGTGGGTGCGACTGTGGTCGTATTCTTATTTTATTTGTGGGAGTGATTGAGGTCAGTCTTCCTTTGCGGGTGTAATTGAGGTTGTATTCATTTTGTGGGTGCGATTGTGGTCATATTCGTATTTTATTTGTGGGAGTGATTGAGGTCAGTCTTCCTTTGCGGGCGATTGAGGTCGTATTCGTTTTCTTGTGGACATGATTGAGGTCATATTCCTTTTTTCCAGCACGCTCCGTCTCGTTGTTCCCATCACCATCAAATTTCTGGGGTTCTTTCAGTATTCAATCCCCATGTATCCTGGAATGTCTGAGACCCGTTGCTATCATACCACTCAGGACCAAGTGGATTGAATAGGGGCAGCTGTTGCACCCCAAAATTTTCCCTCCTTACTTTTTACTAACTGGCTTATGTTTCATTTCATTATCATGTATGCATACCATTAGCATGGGGTCAAGGTGCCTGAGGCAATCCAGGAAGGTCATATCTGGTCCATCACATCATCAAGGGTTCACAGGTGGCAAGGGATCTCAAGTGAATTACTCCCTCCTAACCAGTGCATGAATTAGGGTTTTGAGATTCTTGGGTTTATTGCTCCAATGGGTAAGCTCTTTGGGTTTTTATCATCAACAAATGGCATATCTTATCTTTGTTGGAGAGGATACACGTCATATTCAGAGGAATTTGAATTTGGAGACTGTGTTATTTCCTCCTAGACTGAGGGTACCAAAACTAGGGTTTGCTATAAAGTCAGTTTATTTCTGATTTTTTGGGCAAGACTTGATTCCATGGTTTTCCTTGGGTCCCTGAGTACCTAGGAGTGAAAGATTGGCCATCATTTCGATTCAGGAGAAGTTCAATTGGCCAATGGATTGAGAATCAGTTAACTTGGTCAAAAAAGTCAACTGTGGTCAACACAAAGTCAAACCTCAAGATTTTTGGTCAACATCAAGATCATGGGGTGAAATTCATCATTTGATCAAGGGTTGATCATGATTCATCAAGGAAACCTCAGAATCATCAAGAATCAGGAGTTACTAAATTAGGGCTTTTGTAGGAAAAGTCAACTGTACTTTGACCAGGCCTAACTTCCACATACTTCATAAAAAATTCCTCAACCAAAGCCCTTCTTAAAGGAAATTTAATTCCCTACAACTTTGTGTCTCACAAGCCAAGGCCAGAAATGCTTCATTTGGGAGATATGAGCTAAGACATTATAGGTCATTTTGAAAGTCAACAAAAGTCAACCTTCTTCAAAAGCTCATAACTTGAACATGGAAGATCAAATTGACATGGGACCAAAAGGGTTGGTTAGAGGACATCTTGAGGTTTCTAAAAAGTATTAATTTGCATTGAGGAGCTAAAAATTGGAGGAGTTATGCTTAGTCAAAGTTGGGCAATTTTGAGGAGGTGCACAAAGCAAACTATGCCTAAAATCCAAATTTTGACAAATGGGCCATAAGTTTCTTAAACCAAACATAAACATAAAGCCATGCACGACCCAAAGAGCATATATTTGGTTTTTCTTCATTTTATTTTATTTTTATTGGATTTATTTAGTTAAAATCCAATAATAAATGAAATAATTCAAAAATAATTAACCATGGATTATTCAGTCCCAACTCACCATCAGAAAAGAAAACCCTAGTCTTTATAAGCCAATTCATGCTAGGGTTGAAAGATATGCACGTGAAATTAGAGGAGATCTCAAGAAAAACCAAAAAGAGGATTCTTCATCAAAGCTCACGACTCAGGAGGTATCATCACAAAATTCTTCCACAAACTCAACCCTAGGGATCTCTGGGACGAAAACCAACCGTCTTTTGGAGCAAAGAGCAAGGATACGCAGTGCTTAGCTTCAGGTTAGTGTCTTTTTTCGCGATCATAGAACTCAGTTTTTAGACATGCATAACGTTGTGTGATGCTCACTGATCATCATGATATATTTTATTTTGAATATGGACGTGTATTATGTGCGTATTATGAGATTCAAGTTTTGGACCCACACCTTATTCCGTTCGAGTCTCCTTGTATGTTGATTGTTTGAGATTTCTAATGGGATATTCGTGATCCTCATAAAATTCTGGGCAAAATGGTATATTGGTTTGGGCGTTCTGGGTTGGTTTTAATTTGCAGGTGGTGGTGGCAGGCGGCCGGAGCTAGGGCTCCGGCGACCTGGGAAAGCTCCGGCCGGTGAGCAATGGGAATGGAGAAGACGAAATCTCGTCCGTTGGTGAGCTTGATCGTACGTCCCTGGTTTTGCCACGTTTTGTTTTTTTATTTTTTTTTCTGAGTTTTAATTAACAATCATGTGCGTGCCATAACACGGTAATTGTCATGGACTACCAAACCCAAACCCCCCATCAAGATGACTTGCGAACCCTTGACTCCATCATGCGGTCACCATCCTGCCAGCGCATTAATGAGGCATGTGCCTTGCACATGGCACGAACATGGTAGGCTTTTTTTTATTTTTTTGTTTTCTGAATGGCTTAGTGGGCTGGGGTGCTATACGCACCCCCTAACCTTCAGCCCAACTCAATTCTAACGTACTTCCTATACTATTCGCACCCCCCAGTTTTTTATTTTTTTATTTTTTAGGTAGACTTCGCCCTTAGGCCTTTGCTACTCGCACCTCCCCTTTAGCCCATTTCAATCATTCCAATGCATTCTCTTTACTGTTCACCCCCCCCCCCCCCCCCCCCAATACTATTTTCTATTTTTTATTTTCTTTAATTCATTATATTTCATATTTTAATTTTAAAAAATACCATATTGCATTAAAAAAAATCCAAAAAATTCATGCATCATATTTATTCACTTACAAAATTTTTACAAATTTTATTTTTTTATTTTATTCTATTTTATCATTTAAAATTAATTGTTTAAATCATTTTCTTTTTAATTACACATCTCATGCATACTTAAACTTCTTGATTTTATTTCTCTTCATCCATAAAATGTTTTTCATCTGTTCTTTTTGCATTCATTCATGAACATTCCAAAGTGTTTAAAAATATTTTTCTTGCATTTTTAAATATTTTCCACATTGCATTTAGGTCCCCCTCTTTGGCACACTGAACCTTATCCCTTATTTGACTTTCGTATGATTATTTGAATGGCTAATACTTTGAATTTTTGCAGGGATTTTTTTTATATGTTGTTTGCCTCTGGTTGAGGAACCTTAGTGATTAATTTGAGAATTTTAGGAATCATTTTTCTAATTATTGGAGTTATTTTCACTTGAGATGTTCTTGCAGGCGCATCTTTGGCCTTATGTGGTTACCTTGTTTGAAAGGCACTTGTGCCATTTATTTTGGGGCTGTTCTTTGTTTCTTTGATTCACGTTTGGATTATTATAATCATTGTTTGCTGTTGTTTGATTTTCATTCACCTCATTGCTCTTATTCACGTCTGTTTCTCACTAACCTTTTATGCAGGATCAAGGTAAGTTCCTTAAGGGTATGGATAAGTATCCATAGTTACCTTTACCTTCTTCTCTCCTATATTTATTCTTTAGGGTTTAGGTTGAACCTCACTAACCGTAGGTCACCCATGCATGATGACATTAGCACTCATAGTTCCTTTAGAGTTACCCTTGTGTCTTCTCTCTTCTCATCTCAAATTTCCTTAAAACACTTAATAAGAATAAGGTGTATTGCGCACGGGCCTTAAGTATGGGGAATGAGAAATGAGGGGCTTCCTCTCATCTTTCTAGAGTGCTTAGCGAGCGTCCTGTCTTGGGACGATGCGTTAAGTATTCGCCCTTGTGCCCTAGACTTTGGTGCAATGCAGCTTAGGAACTAACTTAAGCCACTTCTGTCCTAAAAAACACAAACCAACTTCAAACCTTTTTGTCCTTCGGGACCTTCAACTTAAAGGCTATTTTCAATAAGGGCACGTTACCTTCTGTCTAAGACGCAAACAGGCATCGACCCTAACTGCCGGACGCCAACTTAACGTCGCTCATAAAAAACACAAAAAAGAACTTGGTCCGAACTACGTTGACTCTGAATTCCCCATTGCACAAAGGGGGTACGTAGGCCTAGGACGTCGACGTCCTACCGAGTCTGTCTTTGTCTTTCCCTCCTCGCCTTAGCACAACCATAGATGATAGGATAACTCACCCTTAGAATAGACAACAAGCGTGGATCCCATCGAGTACGATGGACGCGTGGGGTGCTAACACCTTCCCCTCGCGTAACCGACTCCCGAACCCGGGTTATGGTTGCGATGACCATTCCTTTCCCTCTTCCTCAGGTTTATGCGGTGTTCCCTTTCCCTCTCTTGGGATAAATTTACACGGCTGGCGACTCTGTTTTTCCGCGCCACTCTCGTGTTTGTACCTGGATGAATATCCTGGGAGCGACAATAGGCAACCTCTCCTATTCTCTGCATAATCTGATATGGACCAACAAAGCGCGGAGTGAGCTTTCTAGACTTCAAAGCTCCTCCCACACCAGTCATCGGAGTGACTCTTAAGAAAATGTGGTCTCCTTCTTGGAATTCAAGTGCTTTTCTCCTCTTATCGTGGTAACTCTTCTGACGACTCTGCGACGTCTTCATTTTATCCTGAGTCATTTTAATCTTCTCCGTTGTTTCTTGAACAATTTCAGGCCCAAGTACAGAACTCTCTCCCGACTCATACCAACACAATGGAGTTCGACAACGTCTACCATACAACGCCTCATAAGGAGCCATCCCAATACTAGCATAAAAACTATTGTTGTATGTAAACTCGATCAACGGCAAGTGACTATCCCAAGATCCTCCTTGATCTAGTACACAAGCTCTCAACAAATCTTCTAAAGATTGGATTGTTCTTTCCGACTGACCATCCGTCTGCGGGTGATAAGCAGAACTCATCCTCAACTTAGTACCCAAAGCATCCTGTAGACTTTTCCGAAACCTTGACGTAAACCGCGGATCTCTATCCGATATAATACTCGAAGGTGTTCCATGCAACCTCACGATTTCATCAATATAAATCTCAGCTAGCTTCTGCATAGAGTAATTAATTCTCATAGGTAAGAAATGCGCCGACTTAGTTAACCTATCCACAATCACCCATATCGAGTCATTACCGCTTGTAGTCTTTGGTAACCCAGTCACAAAATCCATGGAGATGCTATCCCACTTCCATTCAGGAACATTCAACGGCTGCATCATACCTGAAGGCTTCTGATGTTCAATTTTGGACTTCTGGCAAGTCAAACATGCATACACAAATTCCAGCATCTGCACGGTTGTAATGAGGACAAAACTTCACAAGCCTCTCAAATTTGGCAGCATACTCCGCCACAGTCATATTCCCTTGCTTCAATTCAATGAATTCCACTTCCATCTTACCACGAGCATCTTCAGGGAAATACTTCCCCAGAAATTCTTGTTTGAACACATTCCAAGTCACCGCAGTGCCAACATCTTCCAACCTCTGACGGGTGTTATCCCACCAGTCCTCGGCCTCCTCTTCCAACATATGCGTTCCGAACTGCACTTGCTGTGCATCAGAGCACCCCATCACTCTAAAAATCTTCTCAATCGCCTTGAGCCACTTTTGTGCGCTCGCCGGGTCATGAGTCCCTTTAAACTTCGGTGGGTTGTTCCTCTGAAACTTCTCTAACGCGCGAAACTCATCAGGAGCATGGTTCCGAGCGAGAGCTGCAATAGCATCAGCAAGAGCACGCGTGTTGTTCCCAGCCATTCTGTACAACACATACCACGTCAGAAAACAAATAATCATTAACAAGTAACGACTGACAACAGACTGACTACACAAAACTTGGCCGGACAGACCGACCTGCTCTGATACCACTAATGTAACACCCTTCTACCCACATACAATTTTAGAGAAATAAATCATGTTATCAGAGTATAATTCACAACCAAGGGTGTACATAATCAAAGCATCATACAATTCTCATAGTCCTGTCCCGTAACACAGGTTACTCAAAAACATCATCAAAAGAAATCATAATCTTGCAGCGGAATCAACTTGTCATTGTAAACTCAATTAAAACTTCTTGAGAAATTTATCCAATCTAGAACAACATCATCAGTATACAATTCCAAAATAAATCAAAAGAACACGAATGTTCGCAATTCATCCCAACCCGATGTTACATGACACAGAGCAGGACACCTCTAAAATTAACGACATAAACGAGACACTCCAAGCTACCTCCTTCGTCACCTCGAAGCTACTCTTGGTTATCTGCAAGTTACCCACATAAGAGGCAACATTTCCAAGCAGGCAGGGTGAGAAAACATAATTCAATATAGTAATACAAGACATGGAAATCAAATAAATTAAGCAGCAACAACAACAGATCATCACTCACATTCATTCACATCATTATCAACTTAGAATTCATAATACGATTCATCATAACTACTCCATAATAAATGCAATGTCAACTTCAATGAAAATGCACATATGCAATGCGGTACCGACTTTCCTCCATGCGATGGGCACTGGCCATCAACCCTCCACAATGGGAGCACACCATAACAACATATCACTCCAATCCGCACGATGGGATTGAAGCTACCAATAGGCCGGAGCCCCATCATAAAAATATGCCATGAAATGCAATGATGCTAACCTCCTCATTTCATTCAATTATCGACATGTGTATCATTCACTTCATCTCAACAACATTCATCATAAAATCATAGTTCATCAATTACATATCATCAATACTTCGACCCTAAAGAAACAACACGAGAAAACAGCGAGAGACTGCAAGGAAACAGCAAAATATGAGACAACCAGTAGTCTGACACGGCCACCGTGTCCTGTGACACTGCCCGTGTCAGAAGAACTGGGACACGATTCCAAATCATCAAAAAAAATAGCAAGTCAGTAGCCTGACACGGCCACCGTGTCCTGTGACACGGCCCGTGTCAGAACCCCTGGGACCAATTTCCAAAAAAACAATTTTCTCCTTCACGACCAGCAAGCTGACACGGCCACCGTGTCCTGTGACACGGCCCGTGTAAGAACCCCTGCAACACACAAATTTTATTTTTATCAACCAGTAGGCTGACACGGTGCCCGTGTTGTGTGACACGGCCCTTGTCAGAGCGCGACAAAACCCACTTTTTCCAAAAATCCGATTTTTCTGAAATTTTGATTCTCATAACCCCCAAAACCAATGTTCTACACGAAAATTGACCAAAATACTCATAAGACACACATATATCAACACATACTAGTGACATTCATCATAATCTCATCATGTTCATACATTTCACATTCAAAACCATCAAAATCAAACACAAATTCACACAATCCTAATCTATTCAATCTCCAATTTCGTAAACTACTAAGAATTAGGAATTCTCCCCATACCTTAGAATAATCCGAAGCCTTTCCTTCCTTCTTCAAGATTCTTCGAGAATTCCTCAGCCCCTTAGGTTTCCTCTTCCTCTTCTCTGCTTCAGTTTCCTTCACCCAAAACACGATCAGTTAGAATGATCGTTCCCTTTTCTCTTTTAGTCATATATCCCAGTTTATGAACTTCCCATCCTATCCTCAGTTATCTCCAATAAGACCACCTTGCCCTTCCTCATTTTATTTTAAATTTTAATAATAACAATAATAACATAAATAATACATGATTATTCTTTTTATTAAAATTACTCAAAAATGCATCTTTTAATCCATAATTCTCCAAAATCATTACAAACCCCCTTAATTCCTTCTAAATTAATTAAATAAATGATTAAATAAATAATTTAGATTTTTCGGGTCGTTACACCAACCACTTCAAGTGTAACCATTGAAAATATGCATTTTGGTGAACCAAAAATTTCAATTTGTATATATAGAAATATGACACTCACTAGTGTAGCGCGATTTTTGTGGTCCTGAATCACGATCGCTTGGGTAGTACAGTTCGATTCATTTTTTATCCTATTGAGCTGATTAAGGAAGGGAAATAGATGTCTCCAATTAACCTTGCTTGCATACTGAGTTTGAACAGTGGTCTGTTAGGTTACAGATGCTATGTGGATGTGGGGCCCAATCTTTGGTTATTTTGTTAAGAACACAGTGTCTGGATTATTTGTGAGGTTTTTGGTAATGTGATTAGATTTGATGCTTTTGGGTTGATTTGGTGGAGATACTGGATTTTGGGTTTTTGATTAGTATGCTCGCTAAGATTTTTTCAATCTTATGCCTATGTATTCTCGTTTGATGAAACAGGGAAATCAGAGTGATCGTAGTTCCTCCTATTCTATGGGAGGAAAAAGGTTGTTTTGGTGTCTTGTTCAAAGCCCAAGACGTGAAGCTAAAGGTGGTTTGTATCTTGTTCAAAGCCCAAGATGTGAAGCTGAAGGGTTGGATGAGAGAGAATTTGTCATCTCTAAAGAGGGATATTTGGTTTGTTTATCACAACAGTTGGGTGACTGATTATAAAGGAGAATTACTTTATCTAGGATATGTGAATCTAGCAATGTCATAATTTCCTTTATAGGGGATTTTTAACCTGAAGGAGAAGACTTTTACTCAGTTTAGAGCAATGTCATCTTTCCTTAGGAATTTATCATGCTAAAAGAGGGACAGTGGCGTGGATGTAGATAATCCAGAGGCTTGCCGCTTACAGCAATTAGATGAAGGAAAAGGGAGTTGTTGATGTTTGTATGCTGTGAGCAAGGCATGACTTTGATGCTAAAAGGTTGATTGACTCAACCGGGGTTTTCTTTATACAAAGCCTAAAAGGAGGCTAGACGTTGACTTTTCTGGGGAAGATGTTCTTTCTGTCTTGTACAAAGTCCAAGATTGAGGCTAAAAGGGTTTGACTCAACAAGAGAGTCTGTCATACACAACAAGAGAGTAATTTCTATCTCGTACGAAGCCCGAGGTGGAGGCTAAAAGTGGTTGACTCAACAAGAGAGTCTTTTATACTCAACAAGAAAGTGTTTTATATCTCGTACGAAGCCCGAGATGGAGGCTAAAAGGGATTTGACTCAACAAGTGAGTCTTTTATATTCAACAAGAGAGTGTGGGAGAATCATTGTACAAAGCCCAAGAGGAGGCTAGATGTTGGCGACTGTTTCAGTTTGGTGACAGGTCCAGTGTGTTGGATAAAAGAGCAAATCAGTTCTTATAAAAGGAAAATATTCTAGGTATAGTTGTGCCTTGGCACTGATCAGAGGATCAGGGTTATTTCCTGTTCTTTAAGGAAATGGGAAATCCAAAGGGTATTGAGACTGTCCAAGTCTACTGGTGTTTTGAGAAATCGATTCTCAAATATTGAATGATCCTTATATGATGCCCAAGCGAAGGCTGGTATGTTAAGGGATGAAGGTCAACCCATTAACTGGTCTGACACTTGACTCAGAAAGACAGCTCTAGCAAATTGATGACTAGGTTCTGTTCCTATACCTGTATAGGTCTCTAGGTCCTTGTACTAAGCCCAAGAGAAGGCATGAGAGATTTTAAGAAGACGAAGGGTCCTTGTTCAATGCCCAAGAGGAGGCGGGGATGCTTTTAGGAAGCCTGTGGGTCCCTAAACCCCGAGAAGTTCAAGACATGCCATTCACTGAGAATAGATCAAGCTAGGAAAGTCCGAGAATTTGGAAGAAACTCAAGAGATGCCATCATGGAGAAAAGATCATCTCTGGCGAGTTAGAGTTTCTTTGACAATGTCTAAGGGTGACAGTCTGAGAAAGGGTTCACTGAGAATGCTGCCTTTCACGTCTCCATATTGTTTAACCCCAAGAGGAGGGAAGATTGTGTCTGGTAATCCTATGGGGATCTAGTTTTGTTTGTATTTAAGAGTGACCAATAGGGATTTACCTAGTGCTAGACGTAGTTGCCGGGGAAAACTCTAAATAACTATACTAGTATTACACAGTGGATATATAGCAAGTATATAAAAGTTTGTGAAAGAAGACTTACAGTGAGCAGCCCCACCATACAGTTATATATATATATATATATATATATATATATATGTGTGTGTGTGTGTGTGAAAGCGGATAAAGAAAGCGGGTAAACACTTACTCGGTTGTAAAACTTCCATGCTGTTCTGTTAGTTGTTCAACAAAGAAAGCTTTGATAACAATATTATATTCTAAATCAAAGGAGAAAGTGATTTGAAAAGATTGTTGGGGCTTACAGCTCAAGGAGAGGCCCAAGATTTTATCAGTGATTGTACTGTTGTTTTGAAATTGTACAGGGACTTATACAAGTGACTGAGGCCCAAAAAGGTTTTCTGTATAAAGGGATGGGTCTTACACTCTCTCAAGAGGCCCAAAGATGTTTAAAGAAAGTGAATGGGGCTTATAACACGAGGGTAGGCACAAAGGGTTTTGTTTGAAAAATGACGATCACACCGAGATTTCATTAACGTATTGGGTCTTATACAATGTATTGAGGCCCAAATAGGGTTTATCTACAAAGGATGGGTGTTACACTCTATTAGAGGCCCAAAGGTTTATTTTTGTACAAGTGGTGGGGCTTATAGCTCAAGGAGAGGCCCAAAAGTTTTTGTTAAAAAGGCGACGATCGCGCCGAACGTTTTTATGGTGTCGGGACTTATACAATACAATGAGGCCCAAATCATTTTGGTTTTCAAAAAGGGTTGGGTCTTACACTCTACTAGAGGCCCATGGTTTCTTTTTTGAAAAGGAATGGGACTTATAGCTCGAGGAGAGGCCCAATGTTTATTTTAAAAAGGCGAGGATCACGCCGTTGTTTTTGAAAATACAGTTGGGCTTATACAATGATTGAGGCCCAAAAAGGTTTTCATTTACAAGGGATGGGTCTTACACTCTCTCAAGAGGCCCAAAAGCTTGAAAAAAGATTTGATGAGGGTTGAATTGATCAAAACCCTAATTTGTTTTCAAAATATATTTTAATTGAATAAAAATTCAATTAAAATGATCAAAATTATTAGACATGTGTGAAAAACAAATTGTGGTATTGGATTAATGTTTGAAAAACCATGTTTATACCCACAAAATAATTGGAAATCAATTAAGCTTGGAAAATCAAGGGAGAAAAAATATTTCAAATGTTAAAAACAAATAAAACATTAATTCTTTGCAAAAACATCAAATATATGAAATAAGTAATATTTTTGGGATTTTTTGGTAAAATAAAATATCTTAACATTTTTGTGAATTATTAAAAAAAGAATCAACTCAAAATCATTAAAACTCAGAGAGAAATTAATTTTTGAATCAATTAAATAAAATCACAAAAATTCAAATATTCAAATATTTGAAAAAGGGCGCCAAGAACATCTTGGCCTTACCCGCGTGCTCTGTTTTTCCCAGATTTGCTTTTTCTCATCAATCTCACTGAATACTTGATTATATCATGCAATCTACATATCAATTTGCTCGTTTTCACCTCACGATCATGTCTATGGTCTTCAATTTCATTTATTTTAAGCATGGAATAAGAAATCAAAGAGAAACCTCAAGAACCCTAAAATTTGCATGAAGGCTCAGAAATTTCATACACGATTCAAACAAAATAATTGATTGAGGGAAAACACTCCATGAATGATTATGAACATATGGCCAAATTATTGTGTAGCAAAAAATGCATGGATCATAGAGTTAGAAGAGCTCATGCTTACCTCTTGCAGCTGGTGATCGTGTTTTGTGTTAGAGGTGTTACAGCTAGGTTCCAATGATGTGGATAGCTTCCCTAGGTGCCAAGTGATGTGCATGAGTGCTTGGAATGGTTTGAAACAAACTGGAACTGAAGATGGTATCCCAACTGCAACTTGGTTAAAACCTTGAGCAGTTGGCTGGTGATTTTGTGAAATCGGTGTTCCAGATGTTGTTTAAGTGTTTGGATTACTTCTATATGATGTTTATGAAGTGTGTGTGTGTGATTGGTTTGGTTGGAATTGCTCTCAAACTTAAAACCCCATAGTGACTTGCTTTGGAAGGCAAATTTGGAAGTGAGAAGGTGATTTTGAGGAAAGCATCTGTTTGATGGCTTTGGTGTACTTAAACTGATCACAAATGAGCTCTATTTATAGTAGAGCAAGTTTGTTTTGGGAGCAATAGTGATTGGCAACTGCTGCATAGGTTTGGCCAATGTTGATCAATGAGAATCCAAGTCTCCTCTAGCCATTGACTAGAGGTTAGGGCACAGGCTGCTAGTTCCCTTGGTCTTGGATATGTCTTGACTGAATTCAGTTGAAAATGGCTCAGTCCATGCCACCTTGGTGCATCCATTGAATGCTCCAAAACAAAATTGGAGTCTTGTCCCTCTTTTAGGGATTTCTAGGTTTGGCATGCTACTTTTGGTTCCAAAGACTTGGGAGGCTTATGGATCAGTGTTTGTCCCTCATTGGTCTCCCCCTGAGGTGTTCAGATGGATAAGTGTGTTTTTCATTTGCACAAATTTGGCAAATCGAGCAAAATGCACAAATCTACCTTGCTTTGATAGTTTTCAGCAAGGCATATTGCCATTGTCATATCTCATGGCTCAAGTGGAATTTGATGGGGTTCTTGGCCATTTTGGAAAGCCCTCATATGATACAACAACTATTTGATCATAGTTGGTTTTGATACTTTTTGGATCCAAGTGAAAAATTCCCCTACATTTGGAAAATAGTGAAGGCAGATTCTGACTTAGTGAAAATTTCACTAAGTGTTGGAAAAAAGTGACATTTTCACTTTTTGTGATTTTGATCATTCCATAACTTAAAATCCATGAGGAATTGGAATAAGTTGTGTTTGAAGCTTTTGTAGAGGTCCATGAGAGCGACAAATCCATCTTTGGATGGGGAAAAATGGCCTTGTGGTTTAGGAGTTATGATCCTCCAAAGTTGGTACCCTAGCCACTTTGTTCCATCACTTAGAAAAATTTCTAAGTTTTTATGGTTACCCCTTTTACAAGTTATCCCACTTTTCTTGATTTTTCTTGATGAATGATTATTCCAACCACACATTAACATCATTTTAGGGTCAAAGAACCATAATTGTAAAAAATCTCAAAAAATCAAAGTTGACTTTTGTGCACAGTTACTTTTTATCAGATGAATTCCAAACTGTGCGATCCTCTATGAAATCAAATCCTTGACCTAAATAAAACTTGATGGATTGATTTAATAGGTGTTATATGGTGTATTGAATCATGTCCCAAGGTTTGGGAGCATGCCTAGGTCAAAAGTCAAAGATACAGTTGACTTTTTCCTGCGAAACCCTAATTGTGGTTCTGATGAGCTTGAAACTTGTTGATCAATCTTCTTGGGTCAATCCATTATTGGAAATGGATCAATGTGATGCATTTGAGACCCTCAAATCCTCTCTTGAGGTATTGGCTCATGTTTTGTCCCAAAAGTCAACTTAGGGGTGAATTAGGTCAAGAAACCTTAATTCCTGATTTTTGATGAATGCATCCCTTGAGGCTAAATTGACTTGATGGTTGGGTTCATGATGTCCCTTGGAGCATCTTAGGTTATGCTTTGAAGCATTGGCTCATGCCCATAGGAAAATTTCCATCTGGAGGCCCTGGTCGACCAAAACCTTAATTTGGTGACACTGTTGACTTTGAGGCTTGATCCACTCAGAATGTTGCAACCTTGTGCTTGATTCTTGCCGTGGGAGTCCTCTTGATCCATTGTGGATGTTTGAGAGGTTTAGACAAGTTGAAGATCATGTCATTTCTTGATTGATCCTCTGTCTAAGAGTTCTGAGAGGGCTTGAAACCCTAAGTTTGATTGTAGTGGCTGCTCACCCATCTTTGGGGAGACTAATGAGGCATGATGGTTCATCCATATTGTGATGATGGTTTGCACAATGACGGGGAATCTTAGTGGTCAAAATTTGGGGTATGACAACTAGGTTTCAAAATTTCTTTATCACATATGATGATAGGTCACTAAAATGTTGATTGAAATATAGTAAATATGATATATATGACATAAGTTGATTGGTCACATAAATGTGTTTTGTGCAGGGTATATAAAAATGAAATATTTGAAAGAAGACATTATTGAAGTTATTACATACTGTATTATCAAAAAATAAGGAATTATACTTCAATATATCATGGAGATTATATAATTTTGAATAGATATACGTTATCATTTTTCTACATATAGGTAATTATGAATTTGCATTAGAGAGATTATGAAATTTATGCAAACTTATGTTAGTTCTCTTAGGTTTACACATGTGTCATTTCAGGTCGGCACATGTTGGTATTTTTGACAGTATGTGGCAACACATCCAACCTTCAGGCCGACACATACTGATGAAGTTGGTCAATTTGTTTTTCTCTCTTATTCAGAAAGTTTCCTCTTTGTCACCAATCTTCCAAAACTATAAATACATCATTCATGCTTCGTTCCAAACTGGTGATACCATAAAATTAGCCTGCATTTGCTCATCATCTTCAACCTCCGTCCTATGTCTACACAGTGACAAATCACACATAATAATCTTTTGTTGGGGTGCTAGCTAGGAGAAGGCCTGATAACGTTTGATTAGGTTCTTGTGTAGCAGAGAATATTAGGTTGAGATTTGTAGGGGTCTTCATCCAGAAAAACCGCGGGTTTATCCTCCAAGATCGAGTGAAGATTTGGGGGTTTTCGTGCAAGATGGTCAAGAGAAGATTGCGTCGTTGTGAAAGCCTTTGGAGATAAAGTATGCAAAGGACCCTTTGGATGTAAAGAACGCAAAGGAAGTAGCAGAGAACGGTGAATCAAATTGAAGTCTTGTGGAACAATCAGTTCAATTGATCGTGCGCGAAAGCTTTGGAGATAAAGAATGCAAAGGAGTAGCAATATCGACAATTCAATTGTCATCCATGATCGAAAGAAGAAAAGGGGTTGAATCAACATCAGAACCAGTGTGTTTGTATGATTACTCTGAACACTTTTCTTGTATATCGACGTTTTTGCATTGTAAGAAAATATCCTAATTCCACATTGGAAATTAGGCACAGACGTACCTACACGCGAGGACGAAAGTGGGGAACTGCATGAACAAATCCTCGTGTCGATCTCTCTATTTTCTCTTTACTCGTTTTATTTTCATTACACAATTTGTCTAATAGCATTGATTAATCGATCGACTCGTAAAAAATTTCCTGTGATTTTTCTATTTTAAACTTGATTGTTGATTAGCTTATAATAAATTGTGATTATAAATGGTTTTCATATCAACAACAATACAAAGGAAATTCTGAAAATTCGTTCGCACACCAAGTATTTGATAAATTGCATAGTTCAATATTTTTGCTTATTATCATTGGAAATAGCATTACAAAGTTCATTAGTTTAAATGAGTAATAAAGTGATATTCGATTAAAGGTTAATTTCGATTATTGTGTTTGTCATTCCATATTTGGCTTTGCATATCTAGTTCCAATAACTAGGTTCGTATACACGACTTTTATCGATCCATACCAAAACCTTCCGCGCACTCTCTTTTTCTAACAACTTTAAAAACCCAAATTTTATTTGGTGATTTTGGCTTGGGTGTCTATTCACCCCCTCTAGACAAGTCGTCGTCGTCTAACAAAGTGCACTTAAGCAAACCCTTTTAATAAAAAGCGATGCGAGAAGTGCACTTAAGCCAACACTTTTAACAGAAAGCGTTGCCTAAAATGCACTTAAGCCAATACTTTTAACAGGAAGCGCTGCCTAAAGTGCACTTAAACTAACGATTTTAACAAAAAGCGTTGCGTAAAATTCATTTAAGCCAGCGCTTTTACATTAAAAAAAAGCGTTGTTTATATCTTTAGCAGCACTAGAATAGACAACGCTTAAAAGCGCTGCCTAAGGTAAAAAAACGTTGTCTAAGTTCTTATTTGACATAATACTTTCTTCTTGGTAGCACTCTATGTTTAAATGTCATATGGAATAATCATTTTAAGAGGTTTTATGTTTAAGAATGTAATGATATCATCATCAAAGTCGATGGTAGATGACACACTAGTTCTCTTTGATGATACTTTCTCTCACATTTTGGGATAGGATTGAGGGTCTTAAAAAAGATGAAATGGAATAAATGTGCTAGCACAATAGACAGAGAGAAAACAATTGTGTGTGGGGGAAGGAGTAGCTGTGAGAAAAGTTTGAATTTGAAGAGATTTTTTAATTTAAGCGATGAAATGAATACAGGAGAGAAAAAAATTTCTTTTAATTTTTCATGTCTCCCTTGAGTTAATAGTTATAAGTTTTCGACACATGCAAATGTCAACAGTACCCTTTTTATTTTCAGACTCATACTTGCTTTGTGGGATAAATTGACACTTAAGAAATTTAGTGACTTTCTTTCTAAGTCTCATTATAACCTCGGGCTTCACATATTGGAAAAAAGTCCTAACATTTGGTCTTAATTTTCATAACTCTTGGCTATCATGAGTTCTTCATTACCGTTCTTAACACACATGGTTTCATTCATTTCTCCTATGTTTCCTACGTGCATTGACTCCAGACTCATTGAAGGGATATGATGTTGGAGCATCGTGTGAGACATCTTGGTCATCATGCATTCTTCAATTGTCTTGATCTTAGCCTGGTATCTTCTTCCAAGCTTGTTGAGGTCTGATTTCTGATCCATATATAACACTTGTCTTTGGACATTGAGCCTTTCATTATCACTTCATGATCTTTGCTGGTGACATTGCATTCAGAATTATTGAATTCCAAATTCAAACCTTGATATCATAGTTGACTTATACTGATCAATTTTGTAGCAAGACCTTATACTAATAGAAATTTATCAAGGCTATGGAGACCTGGATAAAACAGTTTTCCTATGCCTTTGATCTTTATTCTAGCTCCATCACCAACGTAACATAACTTTGAGGGTAGGATTTTAATTATTCAATATAGCTCCTCTCACCAGTAATATGATGTGAACATCCACTATCAAAATACCAATCCTTTCTAGAAGAAACTCTAAGAGAAATATGAGCTAAGAGACACTTGATAGTTTCCATACTTTCTTTACTTGATTTTTCTTCCCTTTACTTTTGTTGAGCCTTGACTGACTATAGGATTGAGGATATCCATAAAATCTATAGTGAAAGGGTCTTATATGACCATATCTACCATAGTAGTGACATTTCCTTGCAAAGTTCTTGTAACCTCTATGATGAGGGTACACATGTCGAACACAAAGGTGAGACATGTGGTCCACCATCTGAAACTCACTATTCTTTTTAGGATGGACTTTGATCTTTTTATTCATGGAACTGTAGTCAGTTAGAACAAGATCTCTCTTGACATATTTCACTTGGGTTTTGAAGATAACATTAGTATTGAAAGAACAATGATGTTATCTAATGTGCATTCATGTATGCAGGTCATAATGATTAAAGAAACCTTCTCAGGATCTATTATGAAGGCACGATTGGAGCAGAGAAGAACATATTGTTAAGTGATATTCTGGAATGGATTCTGATGCAGATGATATCAGCATCAGAAGAAGCATCTCATTAGCTCTACTCTCATAATTGAAAATAGCTTCTGATAATGCATTCAGAATCGATAACAAAACTCATGATTATCCGTACTAAAGAAAAGTACCACTATGTCCAATCAGTTCTGGAGCTAAAGTCTACAATCACAAGGCTCAAGAAGAATTGACATACTTTATGGTTAACCTCTCTCAACGGCTCTATAAGTACATAACTCTTCTAAAAACACAATGGTTAATTATGTTACACAATAGATAAAGACCGTGAATGTATCTTTTCTCAAACGTCTCTTGTACTTTAAAAGAGATCAAAGTACTTCCCGATTATTTATCTTCTTAACAACTAGTTCCCAGAAATTTGCTATTTAAGAAGTTGGAAGTTATACTTCAAAGATGGAACAAGACACATGAAGCAACTGAATGCAAAAGAGGATATAGGTGTTCTACACCTCTATCCGATTGAATAAATAACAAGATCTAAAGTGAACAACGCAATTGTATATGCAGAATCCTCTAATACTATTGTTAATTGTAATAAGGCTTAAGGTTTCCTAAAATATTGAATATCCTGGAAATCTTCAAGTGCTTAAGATCTTTGTTAGGGTCATCACTCTGTATCTCTATTCTAGAATCTGACACACCTTCTTCTCCCTTCTTTTGAATATGTGTTCAAATGCAAAGTCTTAGATATGAGGTCTGAGCAAAGAAGTCTTAGACATGTGCTCTAAGCAAAGGCGAAGTCTTAGACAAGAGGTATGAGTAAAGAAGTCTTAGACATGTACTCTAAGCAAAGGTGAAGTCTTAGATAGGAGGTCTGAGCAAAGAGGTCTTAGACATGTGTTCTAAGCATAGGTGAAGTCTTAGACAGGGGTTCTAAGCAAGTCTTAGACATGTGCTCTAAGCAATGATAGATATCTTAGACATGTACTCTAAGCAAAGTAAAGTCTTAGACATGTGCTCTAAGCAATGGTAGGAGTCTTAGACATGTGCTCTAAGCAGAGGGAAAGTCTTAGACATGGCTCTAAGCAAAGGAAGTCTCAATCAGAAGTTGATTGAGTAGGTGAAGTCTTAGACACGAGCTCTATAAAACGAAAGTATTAATTATAAGCTGATCAAGCAAGTTAAAGTCTTAGACATGTGCTCTAAGTAAGGTTTTCTTAATTAGGATCTGATTAAACAGAATAGGTTCAGACTGTAGGTCTGTGTTGTGAAAGTCTTATGTTTAAATGCATAAGAAAGTGTACTCAAACATTGATTATAGTGAAAAAAATCTCTTACAAAGGAAGGGGACTGGAGTACTTTTAGTTGGGAGAGGAACCAATATAAATCTGATGTGTTACATGCCGTTTACTTTGCGTATGGCCTCAGTTTTGCCGCGTCTACGATCTGGTTCTGAATAACTATTCTAAATCATATCTATCTTCTAAAAAGAAAAGATTTGCATTCTTATCTCACACAATTCCACCCCCCTTCTTGTGTGTTTTCTCACCTTCAATTGGCATCAGAGCTCGGTCTGTGCATAACACTTCACAGTGGCGTAGACAAAGATCTTGTGTGAAAGTGTACTTTTCATATCAGTATGAATTTAAGGGGAGTTGTTGAATTAAGTTATCTACCTGAACAACGAGTCTCAAAATCAAATGTTGTTACTTACAGACTTTGTGTTCAACATACTGGCTACTAAACATATCACAAGCATCTCATCAAAACTGACTCCAGTTCCAGGTTCAAAAATATATCCAGATAAGTCTACTTTATCTTCTCAGTTTTTTTTGTTGCATCTGTACTTCTTCTCTTGGATAAAATTTACTTTAGACCTTTTAGAACTTATGACATGGATAATTGCCCTCTTTGTGAAATAAGTATTTATTCTAACACTTTTGAAGAAGGCTCTATTTTTTTTCAAAATGAAGAATCTTAATCTGAACAATTGTCAGAAATTGTCTTTGTCAAAATCTTTGTTAAAGCAAAGTTTTGTTCCAAGATAATCTCAAAATTTTTTGATTTAGATTCTTACGCAAAGGAGTTTTCTGTTTCTCACATGCTTTAAGGGTCTTTTTTTTACACCTGTATCTCACTTTACACCTGTATGAATTGTTCTCCTTACGCTTATTACTTGAATTTGAAAGATATTAAGTTTTCTTTATACCTCTGTGTTTAATTTTTCATTAATGAAATTTATTTATTTCAACACCTTCCCAATACAGACAACCTCTATCACTTTATATTTTTGTGCCCTAACTAAAAAACCCTAGAAAAATCCTTTTACCCTCCCTATGGCATCTTCTTCTGTCCATCCACTAAACATTGATTCCATCCAAGATCTTAAGATCAAACCAAAGACTTATTCACTCAATCAAGATGATCTTAAGCTTCTTATTGAGCAAATTATTGACTTCGAGAGCTTTGCTGTAAATGGTTGTCGACTGAAGAAGTATTTTGAGTATCAAGGATAGATGAACTACTTCAAATTGCTAAATGGACCTACTTATCCAACACTGGTTAAAGACTTCTAGGTCAGAGCATAAGTATATGATGAGTTCTCTACTCAGACTAAAGAAAGAATCGATATAGAAAACAACAAGAAATTGAAAGAAAAACTAGAGTAGAAATGGGTTTAAAGGAATTCAAGCATAAAGAAATTAGATCTGCTGTAATGGGTCTGGAAGTTACCATTACTCAAAAGCACATTGCTAAGTGAATTGGGGGTGAAAATAAAGGATTATTGATTAATAATAGAAAGGATGGAGGAATTTATGACAAAGAAATTAAGGATGCTATGTTCAAAAAGAAAAAAAAGACTTTGGGAAAGTAAAGAACATGCATCTCGAACAAAAACTACTGTTCAAAATTCTTATTGGTTGTTTAATTCCGCGAGAAGGAAGTTCTGATCAAATTTCCAATGATCATAAGTTGTTTCTCTGGTTTCTCACAACTGATCAAAGATTAAACCTCCTTGGTTACATCTTTCATCAGTTGTGTGAATCCATCAAAGACACCTCCAAGAAACTCAAGAGAACAATACCTTATTAAAGGTTACTTTCTGAAGTGCTCTATCAAGGAAACTTGATCAATCTGCTGACAGAATATGGAGCCACTCAGGATCTGGATGAAGAATATGGAAGTGTATTATATGCATATGTTCTGGCTCATATGAAAGATGGACTAAAAAAGGACATTATAAAAATTGACAATCCTATCAGAATCAGAAGACAAAAGAATAAGAAGTTTCTGAATAACTTTCATGCTATAACCAAGGAACATTCTCTTAATGTCACCAGAATGCTTATTAAAGAAGCTAAAAATGAGTGCGGAGTAGCCATCACTCAGGAACATATTAATCAGCTTCCTGAAAGATCTCAGGATGCGTATAACTCAAAGAGAAAGAGAAAATAAATGGTAATTTTCTATGATGATGAAGAAGAAACAGAAGTTCAAAGACTTGTAAGAAAGAAGCTAATGGGTGATGCCCAGAAAGCAGTACAGCAAGAGGAAGAAAGATTTGTTTAGAGAACGGAAGAACATTTCAAAGCAAAAGAAAATATGCAACAAGAAGTTTATAAACTCAGAGAAAATGCTAAAATTCTTCCCACCAAAACAAGAGGAGAAGAATCCGACAACAACTCAGATAAGGAAATTATTGCATCTAAGAAAAGGAAATTGTCAAGCTTGAGTCAATTAGAAGAAAAAGAAAGGGAAGCAAAAAGGGCTCATACCTTGGAACATACTGACAATCTCTTCACAGCTGTCATCAATTCCTATTCAGCATTTGTGACAGAAGATATGATTAAAAAGAATCTTATCAAGGAAGCCACTGAGTTTAAAGAATCATATAAGGAAGTTTTGAGAAAGCAGCTTGGAAGTAGATTGGAATATATTGTTAACTCAAATGAAGTTATCCACTTGACTCAAAAATTCTTTAATAGTTGCAAAAGGGATGCCACTATTGAAGATAGGGCTGGAACCAGCAAAGATGTTTATTCTGAAGCAGGAGATGTAGAGGAAACTACTGAAGAGAAAGAAGTTTTCAGAAGTCTTATGAATGAGAATCTAGATGACACTAGCAGTGATAAAGAAGTAGCAGATGAATTTGCCTCACTTACTACTGGATCAGGTACTGAGGCTGAACTCTTAAATGATTCCATTCTTAACACTTCACAGAGAAAGTCTCCTACACCCTTACCCCCTGAATCCAATAAAATCTTCGCACTGTCCATTATCCCTCTAAACACTGACTTCTCCTTACTAAAAACTCTAACAATAACACCAAATCAAATCAAAGAATCCCTTAATTAAACCATCCAAGAAATTGATGCTTACATTTAAATTGATCTTACTTTATCATTTCCTGATGAAACTGGAAGCGGTTTGGATTCTAAGCCCCTCAACATTGCTTCACCCTCTAGCAGTTCCACCAAAAACATCTCAGATCATCTTGTCCAGGACTTTCTTATTGATGGTCCTGAACATGCTGAATCTAAACAACCTACTGAAAAAAATGATCAAACTCATGTCTCACCTCAAACCCACCAAGAACCTGTTCAAAACAAATCTCCATCAACTCATGCATTAGAGAATGACACCACATATGGATTTATTCTTGAAAACCAGAAAACCACATCTCAACATATGACCAATCATAAACCATTACCCAATCATGTACTTTCTCGGTTAGAAGCGATCAAGACTAGATTGTTTGATGAGGTAAAAGCTCTTGTGGAGAAAGGATTTTCATCCACTGACTCTATGACTTACAATGGCAAATTTACAATGGCAAACGGGAATGTGTTATACCCCAAAATTTACCCCTTAGATGTCATGACATCTTGGCATGAGCATTATAGGTTCAATCATCTTTGCATAGCTAACCAAATTATGAAGCTTTGTGGTGTTGTTTCTTTTGTGAAATTAGGGTTTTGTACAAAGGAAGGAGACCCCTGATTAATCAAGATTTGAAAGTAAGATAAATAAAACAAGTCCTTATGCACTCCAAGGATTCCTAAGATACTTTTTGGTCCCACACAACTCATTTCAAGGGCTTCCTAAGTGAAGAAGAGAGGTTTTGAATCCATCTGATCAAAAAGTCACCTGAGGCCTCAAAAAGTCAACCTTTGAGTTCTTTGGTCAACCATGAACATTTCAAGTCATATCCCATGATATTATGTAGATTGGATCAAGAAAAATCAAGGTGTAATAATAAAATCAGAGGATTTGGGAAAATTAGGGTTTTGGAGGAATTTCACTAAGTGTGGAAATCATGGTTTTTAGCTATCTTGTAAAGACCATATCTCACTCATTATTAATCCAAATGAAGCAAACTTGTACTCATTTTAAAGGTAACATTCCATACAATAAGTTTGTAGAAAGAATCAAGATCAAAAGATGTAAGGATTTGAAGTTATGAATGATCAAGGTTGGAAGAAATCATGACTTGGTTTTCTATACTTAGAATTTTTCTAAGTACCAAAATTAAGCATGTTTGGATCATTTTCATGGCCATTTTAAAAAAAATTTCCAAGTTTCAAAATCAAAATTTTTGAACATCAAAGTTGTTCTTTGTTCTCCAAGCTTTCTAAGCATACAAAGAACTCTTCATTTGGTTCCACCAATCAAAATTTATGATGTTCTAAAGTGAGGATGTTTCAATGTTTTTATTTGTAACTTAGAAAAATTCGGATATGTCTTTTAAGCAACTAATTTCACCAAACTTCCACACCACTTTTCATATCCTTCCAAGTTTCATTCAAATCTTTGTCCAACATCAAAATTGTTCTCTTCCATGCCCTCTTTCCAAAGGAACAAAAACCATTCCAATTGATCCAATAACCTTGGAGTTATATCATGTTAAAGTGGGCACCATGATCATGTTTTCACTATACCAAGCCATGCCAATGTCATGAACCAATGGCTTAACCAAAAGATAACAATCTTATAGCATCCAAGACAGATTGTTTGCCCCTAAAACCTGTCAAGTAAGGTCTCTAAACATGCCACTTTTGATCTTTGGAATAGACATGTAAAAAACCATATTTGGAAAAAGTTATGGACCATGTTCTAAAGCTTTTACATGAGCCGTGATCCTTAGGGTTTTCTCATCTTATTTCTGACTTCAACCTAAGAACAAGCAAGGTGGTACATAACTGGGCTCAAGGCTGATCAGAGGGAGGGCCATGCGTGTAGGTTTAGGGGAGTCACCTCACTTTTGTTCCAAAAGGCAAGTAACTGAATTTTGAAAAGAGGTGTTCTGGCTATTAAAAAGGGAAGATACATTGGCAAGACACACAAGAAAAATAGAGATAGAGAAATCAGAAGGAGAGTGAGGTCAGAACAAAGTTTTTTTCAAAAAACTCAAAGAGGTTTCGAGTTGGAGTTTCTTGGAGATTTCTTTGGCTATTCTGGTTCATATCATCTTGTTTAAGATAAGAGGGAGTATTAGCCTTGGTTCAGAGGAACATTGGAAGCAGCATTCAACCACCAAGAAGCTCACAGTTTGATAACTTTTTCTCAACTTTTTCTTTCTGTTTTCACATATAAGCGTTCATGTTTTGTGGATATTTGAGTGTATGATGGGTGTATGAACATTTCTGGGCAGTTTATTTAAGGTTCCTAGAGGTTTCAATTTTTAATGCTTAATCTTCGCGAGCTTGTTTTGGAGGGTCAGAAAGTCTGGATGTTAGAGATATTAGTGGATTTAGCATGTACGTGAAAAACCCTTCATTTTGATATAAGGTTTGATGTGTTTTTATAGGGTCTGGACACTGCAACTCCGACGAGGGTGCCGGAGAAGAAGATTGGAGCCCTAGCTCCAGCATCTGTGTGTCACTCCTTTTCATTTTCTTTTCTAACCTTTTGACTATCCCACGTCAGCGCCACTAGGAGCCACATCATTTAAAATATCCCACCTGGCCTTGCTCGCGTGGCAGTTTTTTTTTTATTCTGATCGTTTTTATGGATTGGGCCTTGTTAGCATTGCTAATCACACCTCTGTTCTGGAGGTCCACACGCAAGTATGAAGGTTCTCTTTAGAACCAGACTTGCTGGACACACCCCTTAGCCTTTCCTTGTTTCTCTTTTTTTCTTTCTTTTATTCCTTTAAACTTCACATTTTATTTTTAATGATTTGAACATATAAAAATCATACAAAAAATATTTTTAGACATTTTAATGTCTTAAATAATTTTTTATATTTTTTATTTGTTTTATTTATTCATTTTTGTATTTTATTTAAATATTTTGTTTAAACATGTTTATTAAAACACCCTTGTTTTAGGGTTTGTCTTTTGACTGACTTCGTCAAACCTTTTTTACCTAATTTTTTGTCAAGTTTCTACACATGATGTAGAGAGGCTAAAATATTTTTGGTGGTCACAAATGATTTTGTTAAGTTAACTTTTGGTTTGATTCTTGAGGCCTTAATTCCTTTAAGTACTATGAGTTTGTTGGTAACAGTTGAGGGGGTCTTGATACCAATCTTGTTGTGAGCTTTTTCACACATTTTATTGACTATTTTGACAGAACTCAAGCTTTGAGTTGGATTTTATTTAACCTTTTTCCTATTTTTGACTTAGACTTGAAGTTAGGGTTCATTTTGGGTTTGTTTTGGTGAGTGCCTTAACCTAGTTTCTAAGCTTGGTTCTTTGAGTGGTTCCCTTGATGTCAGGAGGGGAAATTTGAGTTGTATATCATTTGTATGCTACTGGCCTATGTGGACTTTGAGTTGAAACTCAATGTTTGTTTCATTCTTTGCACTTTCTTTTTTATTTAAGTTTGTAACAAGGGTGCTTTTATTCCCATAGTTTGTGTTTGATCTTGTTCTTGACCACTTGAAAGTGTTGAATGTAATATGATCTAGTTGCTGCCCTCTTGGTTTGCTACCTCATTTGAACCTTTTGGTTTCCACACTTTGGTTATTATTTTCCTTACTTCTAATTTCATCCTCTCAACACTCGTTGTTACAAGTTGTTTGTCCCCCACCTTCCAAAGGAAAGCCTCTCTATTGACTTTAATGTCATAGATAGCTCATTACCCCTTGGCCTCATTAGAGCCACTTCCCCCTTGACCTACTTTAGGTTAGGATCCTTACCTTCTCATGTAAGCACTATCATCATAGTTGCTTACTTCCCTCTTTGGCCTTATTAGTGCCATTTGCCTTACAACTTAGAATTAGGGTAGAGTTCTTAAACTCTATGTGATTCTCATCATAATGAGTGTTCACTTCCCTTTTGACTTTGTTCAAAGTCAATCTCTCAGACTAGTCTCTCAACTTAGACTTAGAGATTTCTTTAACTCTATGCGAGTATCATACTCATTCCCCTTGGAACTTTGACCATAGTCAATGGTTCCTCACCCCAGTTGAGGTGAACTACGAATGCTCTGATTCCATCCTAGTCAGGATACGTAGGCACGAGATGCGTCGTCTTGGCGAGCATACTTAGTTATATACCCCTAGGTCTTTACTTTGGCGCAGTTCCCTTAGCAAGCAAACTTTAGCATAACACAAATACAAACAAGAGGTTCCTGTAGAGTACTATGGATCTCTAGGATGCTAACGCCTTCCCTAGGTATAACTAACCCCCGAACCTTAGATCTCCTAGTTGTGTCTTCACATAGCGTAATTAGGGTTTTCTTCGATCTTTACCCTTTCCTTTGGATAAATCAAAGCTCGGTGGTGAATTTCAAAGATGTGTGATTCAAGTTAATTAATAGCTTGATATCTGATTCTCACCACAACAGAAATGACGACTTCGCTAGGGATCAGGTTCCCAAGAGGGTTAAACCCATTTGGGATGTGAGAGACAGTAAAATTTGGTCCAAAAGACTCATGGAGTTTACCCATTCAGACATCGAGTGGTACAATTTGAGTTATGGGGGATTCTTATGATTCACAGCTGTGGGGATTTCCCCAATGTACCTCTTGTTGGCAGAAAGGGATGCATCAGTTATAACCCCGTTCTAGCTCGCTGACAACTTGGTCACCCAATGGAGGAAGAACCTAGTCCTAGCAATCTGACGAGACTTTTTCTTGAAGAAAGAGAAAATCCTGAGTTTAGAGCCAAAATTGCGCTTGCTTGGCATTGCATAAACAAACAAAGATGGATTGCATTAGGAAATCCTGATTGTACTATCACAGAAGCTTGCTTGGAATGGGCCCGTGGAATAGCTCTTGTGATGAGGATGCCTTATTCGCGCCATAAGCCGCCTGTAGCCCCTACAAGTGAAGAGTTGAAGATGAAGAAGGCATTGGAGGAGCTGACTCTCGATAAAGCGAGGATGCAAGAACAAATTGACAAACTCATGAAGGAGCTTCATAGAGGAGAAGGACCGTCATCAAGTGGATTAGATTCTTAGTTCCTTTTATGTTGTATTTCTGTTTGCTTATGTCATGGACTTTGGAGGTGTATCTCCTATTTTTTAAAACTTGCAAGTTGACTAATGAAATGAGTTATTTTAAGATGTATCCTCGATATCTACAATGTTTGCAAAAATTTTAATTTTGAGTTCCTTGATTGCTTGCATTTGCATTTGCATCATTTTTTCATGTAATAACATGTGCATTCTTTCTTGTCGTGTCTCATCTCGTCATCTTGTCTTCAGAAACCGTCACACTGAATCTTGACGTAGATACAACACTAGAGCCCAAGATCTCCAAAGGATGTCTGAGCAGAACATTGAATTGGATAGGGCCGACAATGAATTGGATGATTTACGAGGAAACGTAGGGTAGATCATGGAAGTTTTACAAGTTATCAAGGCAAAGATGGATACTCGAACCACCGTGGTCTCCGAGATTGTCACTCCAACTGTGGAACCTTCTACAAATGTCAACACTCCTGTTGTGCCACCGTTTGGTCTACCTTATGGTTTTGTACCTCTGCCAATTGCTGCAACTACTCAACAGGCTGTTCCTGTGGGGCATGAGAACCCTCAAGCTATCCCCGCCTTTGCTCCACCAACTGTGTAAGCTCAAGTGCACCCTATTTTCCATAACCCACCATCGGTTTAGGATTTCCCCGAAGTGTCTGAAGAAGGGGACGAGCGCCATGAAAGGCTGAAAGAAAGTGTGGAAACCATTTAAAGAAATATCAGAGCGATGGAAGGCAGTACCGTCTTTAGTACTGATGCTAGAGATATGTGTTTGGTATCTGGTTTAGTGATTCCACCAAAGTTCAAGAATCCAAGCTTTGACCAGTATTCAGGCGCGATGTGCCCAAAGTCTCACTTGATTTTGTATTACAGAAGAATGGCAGCATATGTGGATAATGACAAGCTAATGATCCACTGTTTCCAGGTAGCTTGAAAGGAGCCTCTGCTAAATGGCACATAGGTTTGGACCAATCCAGAATTCATAGTTTTCAAGATCTGTTAGATGATTTTGTGAAGCATAACAACTATAACATGGATTTGGCCCCTGACCGTAGGCAGCTTTTAAGTATGTATCAGAACAATTCAGAGTCTTTTAAAGAATATGCTCAACGCTGGAGGGAAACTTCTTCCCAAGTGGAACCTCCATTGTCCGAGAAAGAACTAGCTGATTGGTTCGTAGACAATGTGAAGCCTGAGTTTTATGAAAGGATGATTAGTAGTGTTACCGCCAATTTTGCTGACATTGTGGATGTGGGTGTAAAAGTAGAAGCCAGTTTGAAGAGTGGCAAGGTGATTAGTTCTTCAAGCAATAACAACAACAAGAACCTCTCAGTAACTTCCATAAAAAGAAAGAAGGGGAGACAAATGCAATCATGACAGGTAGAAAGAAGAATCAAGTTTAGAAACAGCCAGTTTATCAACAGCAATCTAACCTAGGTTTTGTTCAACAACCAATATACCCTGTGCAGTTTGCCCCACAAACTTATGTGGCAGATGTGACTCTGACTTTCAATCATCAAGCCCCAAATTATTAGCCTGCGCAACAGGCACCTGTTTATCAATAACAACCCTACTATCAACAAGCACCCAGTACTCCAGCTTACCAACAACAACAAAGGCCACCATACCCTTAATCAAACGCTCCATACCGAAGATAAGTGGCAAAACCTTCATTTCCTCTTATTCCAATGACTTACACAGAGCTTTACCCTTCTTTGGTCCAACAAGGTTTGATCACCACTAGACCCTTGGGCCCACCTACAGAAAAGTCAATGCAATTTCATGACCCTAATGCCCATTGTGCATTCCACCAAGGCGCTGCCGGTCATGATCTGGAAGGATGCCTTGCGCTGAAATATGTTGTGAAGGGTTTAATGGAGAAGAAGATTCTGTCCTTTGGGGATAATCAGCCAAATGTGAAGAATAACCCATTGCCTACACATGGGACTGTAAATGCTATTGAAGATGAAGGTGACAAGGTGTTGATTATGGATGCGTCTAAGATTAAGACTCATGTCAGGGTTTTCCATTCAAAGTTGTTTGAAGCTGTATTGGTAAAGGTTTGCCACAATGACTGTGAAGACTGCGATGCCAGTGTCAGAGAATGCAAATTGGTTCAAGATGACATTCAAAGTTTGATTGATGAAGGTTTTCTACAAGTAATCAGTAAGGTGAAGAAAGAGGAAGTTGCGGTAATTGAGCCCATTTTTAATTTACCATAATCAAGAGAGAAGGTGCCTATCTTTAATGTGCCCAAGCCAGGTTCTGTGGTCCCTATTTTCAATAAACCGAAGCCAGTGTTCAACAAGCCAGAATCTGTTGTTGCTTCTGCTGCCAATAAACTGAGGCCGACAAACATCAGAGAGCCTGTTCCTTGTCGTTTTAGAAATTCTAAAGCTGTGCCATGGAAATATGAAACTACTGTAACTGACAAAGAGTCTGGAAGTGTGGTTCCAAGGAAAGAGGTGGGAACTACTACTGAGGAAGTAACTAATATAACTGGGGCTGGGAAAATAACACGAAGTGGCCGAATTAATACTCCCCTCTTCAAGGGGACTACACCCAAAGAAACTGTTGCTCATGTGCCTACCAAAGACAAGGAAAAAGAAGTGGTTACAAGTGAAGAAGATGCTGAGTCTCTGAGGATCATCAAAAGAAGTGAATACAAAGTGGTGGATCAGCTTCACCAGACTCCCTCTAAAATCTCAATCTTGTCTCTGTTATTGAATTCACCTACTCACCGAGCTGCCTTACAGAAGTTATTGGCCCAAGCCCATGTTGCTCAAGATATCACTACCGGCCAGTTTGACAGTATAATTGCAAATATCACTGCTTGTAACACCCTCAGCTTTAGCAAGGAGGAGTTACCTAGAGAAGGTCAAAATCACAATCTTGTTTTACATGTATCCGTGAAATGTCAAGAAGATACTTTGCAAGAGTCCTCGTGGACACTAGATCCTCTCTAAATGTTTTACCTGAAAGGACACTTGAAAATTTGGCTTACAAAGGGGCTGAAATGAAACCTACCTCCCTGGTTGTCAAAGATTTTGATGGTTCACGAAGATCTGTAATGGATGAAGTTGAGCTACCAATCTTAAAGAGCCCGCATGTTTTCAACATCATATTCCAAGTGTTAGACATTAATCCTGCCTACAGCTGCCTACTTGGGAGGCCATGAATCTATGAGGCTAGTGTTGTAACTTCAACATTACACCAAAAGATGAAGTTTGTGATTGATGATAAGCTGGTTATCATACATGGTGAAGAGGATTTGATGGTCAGTAATTTCTCGTCCTTCCGCTACATAGAGGCTGATGAGGACGCTTTGGAAACTTCTTTCTAAGCTCTTGAAATAGCCAATGCTGTCATGCTGGACATTGAAGAGCCGGTGGTCCCGAGTAATCCATATTTTGTTTCATTCAAGAGTATTCAGTCTTCCCTGAAAGAAGGTGTCCCCGCAGGCTAGGGCAAGGTCATTGAAGTTTAAGAAAGGAAGAAGTATCAAGGGTTGGGTTACAAACCAACTCGTGGTAAAGTATCTGCTTCTACAACAATGCGACCAAAGATAATCCAGGAAGTGTTCGTCGGCAAAGGATATCAGGTCAATGTCGTGATAGAAGACAAGGAAGATGAAGATGTCAGCCATTTGGTGTTTCAGTGTGACGCCGCACTAGATAATTAGGAAGCTATTGAGATCCCCGTGTTGTTCCTTGTGCCAGAGTAATATGTTTGTTTTTGTTGTTTGTTTTCAATTCCATAGCCGTGCCTAAGGTTATCGGACTATTTTGTATGGGCCACCACTTTCAAGTTTTATTAATCAATGAAGATGTTTTGTTAAACTCTTTTGTTTTCATTTACCATTTTTTCTTTTAAGGGAAAATGGAAATCTTTTTCAAAAATACCAAAAATATTCTTCTTGCATTTAATTTTGTGCATTTTAATAAAATAAGTCACTCCACCATGCAGAGTAATCCACAAACCTGCTGTATTCAATGACCCTACTTTCACCATTGACTTTGACTCACCCATCTACCAAGCTGAAGATGAGGGAGAAGAAGCCTATGAAGTCCCAGATGAGTTGGCAAAAATGTACGAGTACGAGTACACAAATCTTCAGTTACACGAGGAATAAGTTGACACTATCAATTTTGGTAGCGATGAGGACAAGAAGGAAGTCAAGATTGGGGCAACGCTAGGGGCAGAGATCAGACAACGATTGGTAAAGCTTCTTGAAGAGTATGTGGATGTGTTTGCATGGTCCTATCAGGACATGCCTGATTTGGATACAGACATAGTAGTTCATAAACTACCACTCAAGCCCGAGTGCCCGCCAGTGAAACAGAAACTCCGAAGAACTCAAGATCAAGGATGAGGTCAAAAGACAACTTGATGCCTGTGATGAAGAAGAATGGAAAAGTGCGAATGTGTGTGGATTATAGGGATCTTAACAAGGCAAGTCCAAAGGATGACTTCCCTCTGCCGCATATTGACACTTTTGTGGATAATACGGCTCGTTTTACAATTTTTCCTTTATGGATGGTTTCTCTAGTTACAACCAGATTAGAATGGATCCTGCCGACATGGACAAAACTATGTTCATCACTCCTTGGGGAACTTATTGCTACAAGGTCATGGCCTACGGTTTGAAAAATGCAGGGGCAACATATCAAAGAGCTATGTTAACTCTTTTCCATGATATGATGCATAAAGAGATTGAGGTGTATGTTGATGATATGATTGCTAAATCCCAAAGTGAGGAGGACTATTTAGATCACCTTCAGAAACTGTTCAAAAGACTCCAGAAATATCAATTGAGGTTGAACCCTGCCAAATGTATCTTCGGTGTTAGATCAGGAAAGTTGCTCGGTTTTATCATTAGCCAATGAGGAATTAAGGTAGACCCTGACAAAGTGCTAGCTATCCAAGAGATGCCAGCTCCACAGACTGAGTCTCAAGTAAGATGTTTTCTTGGTCGTTTGAATTACATCTCCAGGTTTATCTCCAATATGACTCCCACTTGTGAGCCGATCTCCAAGCTGCTTCGCAAAGACCAAACTGTAGAGTGGAACTCCGACTGCTAGCAGGCCTTTGACAAAATTAAGAGTTATTTGCAAGAACCACCAATCCATGTCCCACCTGTTCCAGGGAAACCCCTCTTCATGTATTTGACTGTTTTGGAATGATCAATGGGTTGAGTTTTGGGCCAACATGATTAATCTGGGCGTAAAGAGCATGCCATTTACTACTTAAGCAAGAAGTTTACTGATTGTGAAAGTCGTTATTCACTTTTGGAAAAGACTTGCTATGCTTTAGCATGGGCCGCCAGGCATTTGAGGTAATACCTGATATGTCATAATACTTTATTAATCTAAAAAATGGGCCCAATAAAGTATATATTTGAAAAGCCTGCTCAAACTGGAAGACTTGCCTGTTGGCACATGCTCTTATTAGAGTATGATATTCAGTATGTCACTCAGAAGTCTATCTAGGGGGTGTCTTATCAGATTACCTCGCAGATCAGCCTGTGGAAGACTATGAACCCATTAAGTTTGATTTCCCAGACCAAGACACTATGTTGATAAGGAAAGACTGTGAAAAGCCAGGTCCCGATGAAGGTCTTGAACCTTGTTCCCGATGGAAGATGATGTTTGATGGCTCTTCTAATTATAAGGGGCATGGTGTAGGTGTCGTATTAATGAACCCTGATGGTGGTTATACCCCGTTTACAGCAAGATTATGTTTTGAGTGCACGAATAACATTGCTGAATATGAAGCGTGCATCCTAGGGTTAGAAGCAGCTATTGACCTCAGAATTAATATTTTGGAAGTCAGTGGAGATTCTACTCTAGTTATCTACCAAGTCAAAGGTGAATGGGAAACTAGAGACGAGAAGTTGGTCCCGTACCATGCTTAAATTGTGGAGATGATCCAATACTTTGATGAGGTCACTTTCCGCCATGTCCCGCGATCAGAAAACCACATAGCTGATGCTTTAGCCATGTTAACTTCAATGTGGAACGTTAGATTTGTTAATGAGGCACCACTGATTAGGATTGAACGTAAGACTGAACCAGCCTACTGCCAGTTGGTTAAAGAAGAAGTGGATGGGAAACCATGGTTTCATGACATCAGAAATTATCTGAAGAATCAAGAATACCCTGTTAATACTTCAACTCTTGACAAGAAGACCTTGAGGAGGTTGTCGTCCAAGTTCTTCCTCAGTAATGATGTGCTGTACAAAAGGAATCACGACATGGTTTTGTTAAGATGTATTGATAAACGAGAAGCAGACCTGTTAATTCAAGACATTCACGAAGGAGCATTTGGCACTCACGCCAATGGGCATGCCATGACTAAGAAGATCTTGAGGGCTGGATATTATTGGTTAACTATGGAGACCGATTGCATCCAATATGCTAGAAAATACCACAAATTCCAAATCTATGCTGACAAGGTGCATGTACCTCCAACATTGTTGAATGTGTTGTCATCACCTTAGTCGTTCTCTATGTGGGGCATTGACATGATTGGGGCAATTGAGCCAAAAGCTTTTAATGGTCATCGGTTCATCTTAGTGGCTACTGACTACTTCACAAAGTGGGTTGAGGCTGCCTCCTACACCAACGTGACCAAGCAAGTGGTTGCCCACTTCATAAAGAACCAAATTATCTGTCGTTATGGAATTCTAAACAGGATCATAACAAATAATATAACCAATTTGAACAACAAGACAATGAAGGAGTTGTGTGATAGCTTCAAAATTGAACATCATAATTCTTCACCTTACCGTCCCAAGATGAATGGAGTTGTCGAAGCTACTAATAAGAATATCAAAAAGATCCTACAAAAAATGGTCAAGACTTATAAGGATTGGCATGATATGTTACCGTTTGCCTTATATGGGTATAGAACTTCGGTTCAGACTTTGACAGGGGAAACCCCCTTTTCTTTGATGTATGGGATGGATGTTGTTCTTCCCATTGAAGTAGAGATACCATCTTTGAGAATTCTGATGGAGACCAAGCTTGATGAAGTGGAGTGGGTCCAAGAAATATATGATCAGCTGAACCTCATCGATGAGAAGTGTCTGACTGCGATGTGTCATGGTTATTTGTATCAGAAAAGGATGAAAACGACATTTGATAAGAAGGTCTGTGTTCGTGAATTCCAAGAAGGGGAACTCGTACTCAAAAAGATCTTGCTGTCTTAAAGGGATGTACGTGAAAAATGGGCGCCTAATTATGAAGGCCCGTTTGTGGTAAATACTGTATTCTCAGGAGGTTCCCTAATTCTTACGACAATGGATGGTGAATAACTCTCACACCCCGTAAATGCTAACGTAGTAAGAAAATATTACACCTAAAGAGCCCGCTAAGTCGAAAACCAGAAATGCCGACTTAGGCAAGAAAAGGGTATCCTGGTGGGTCATAACTTATGAAGGAGACTCAAGAAAAAGTTAGGGATTAAATAAATAAAAAAAGAGCTCGCTAGGTTGAAAACTCGAAAGGGCGGCGCCCTAAGCAAAAAGGAGCATCCCGGTGGATTGAAAACCCGAAAGGGCAACCCAGGTAAAAGTTAGGGACAAAAGGCGTTTCACTGTGTTAGAAGGGTTGTCACCAATACCAAGGAATTCAAGCAGAAGTTCAAGCATTCGCTCTCATCAGCAGCAATGCTTTGGAGGATTCTTAGTCATTAGGGATAATAGTGGTTATTGAATACAATGTAACCTTTCTCTTATTGCCATTTCCTAATGGTAACGTTCCATGGAACTTTTCCATTTGCAAGTTGCCATTCTAATTAAATCAGATTTTTGAACCATTCATTTGTTGGATATTTATCATTTCTCTACTCTTTTCTTGTTATGCAAAATTTCATTTATTCATTATTAATGGTTTTGAAAGCAGAAAATTTTTGAAATAAAAAACAAATCTTTTGTGAAAATACAATGAAAACATAATCTACTTCGGCTCTTGGGACGATTTAGCAAACTCACATGCTCCCCTAGCGATTCTTGTCGTGACGAAAGCACTGATAAACCATCTGGCGTGTAATTCCCCAATGAAGCAAGATTAGCTGGCAATGCCTCTTGGATTGGACATTTTCGTGATGACTGATTACCATGATACAAAGGATTTTTCCCCAGTATCATCCACAGATATTCATTGAAGGTGGAAAGTCTTTACCTTCTCAGGTGAAAGAAGAACATTTCCTATTAGACCCTTGAGCGGCTGTTCTCTTAAAATTCGGTGTGGCTCGTTGAAGTGGATATGTTATCCATTTCCCCCTTTTCCCCGGTCTTTTCGTCTCTCGTCAGAGTCGTCTCTTGCATAGCATTGAGCATCCGCATCATACCATATCATGTACATTTTAGCATTTGGTGTGTTTCTTTTGGGTCTTTTCTTCCTTTTCCCCGGTCTTTTCGTCTCTCGTCATTCGTGTCCTGCTTGTGTCCGCTTATCACCAGCATGCGTCAAAATTTAATTATTATCCATATTCCCCAGGAAAGCTTAGTCATCACTATGCAACCCCGATAATGTCCCATCTGTTGTTTAACCTTTGTCTTCAGGACAATCATTATTAGTATCCATAAAAGTCCAGTGTTTACTGGCATGTTTTAATATCGATCATCATCGGTATCGTTAAGTCCAGTGTTTACTGGCATGTTTTTAAACCCAATCATTATTGGTATTATAAAGTCTAGTGTTTACTGGCATCATCTAAAGACCTGTTTCTTCGGTACTCTAAGTCCAGTGTCCATTGGCATTACCTCAAAAGTCAATCATTATTGATATCTCAAGTCCAGTATTTACTGGCATTGTTTAAAATCCAATCTTCATTGGTCAGTCATAACTGTATGTCTCTTTGCTCAATATCCAATCATTATTGGTGTCTCAAGTCTAGTATTTACTGGCACTATCTTAATATCGATCATTATCGGTATCGTACAAGTCCAATGTTTACTGGCGTGTTTGTAATCCAATCATCATGGGTAGCTCAAGTCCAGTGTTCACTCGCATTGTTTCAAATATCGATCATTATTGGTATCGTATAAGTCCAGTGTTCACTGGCATGTTCTTCATCCAATCATTATTGGTATACAAGTCCAGTGATTACTGGCATGCTTTTCAAAGTCCAATCATTATTGGCATCTCACAATCCTATCCCTAGCAGAGGTTTGGTCATCACCAATATCCCCATAAAGTCCAGTATTTACTGGCATTTGTTGAAGGCCTGATCATTATCAGCATCCTGATTCCAGTAATTACTGGCAAGTTTTCTAAGTCCAATCATTACTGGCATCCATAAGATTGGTCGTTACCGGTATCCTTTGAAAGTCCATGTGGTTATCATCTTTTAACGGATGCGAAGTTTGTGTTTGTCTCTGTCTTTTCTGTTTTTTCTTGAGGATCCCGTTTGAACTCTTCAACATAAGAAATCCCTAGGAAATCTTTTTAGGTGTCTATCCCTTGTTTCAAATTGATCCCCAGTGGAGGTCATATTTTCTTTCTGGTTACATCCTCAGTAAAGAATTAGTCTACCCTTTTTTGCTGCCCCTGAAGTTGTCCGGTCATATCTAAACCTATCGCTCATCTCCATGGATCTTTCCCCAGTGGAGAACACCTATCTGTATTCCACCTCCAGTGAGGATCTTTGGAGTTCCCCATAGTTTATTTTCTAATCCCCGGTGACTTCTTGGTCATCCCCAGTAAGTCTTATCTGTGGGTGTTTAACCTTTGAATTTTTGCCTTGTTTTGTCTGCATTTTTTTGCACCATCATGCCATCATTTCATCATATTAGAAGTTCATGGCATGTCAGCATTTGCATATTTCTGCTTGTCCTTAGCATAGCACTGCATCTAAGGGCAAAATTTTTGGTTTGCTGTATTTAAATACCTTTCACCCGAATTTCACGAGGATTATCACCACATGTGAAATTCGGTGAAGTTATTTAAATAGGGGCAACTGTTATACCCCAAATTTTACCCCTTAGATGTCATGACATCTTGGCATGAGCATTATAGGTTCAATCATCTTTGCATAGCTAACCAAATTATCAAGCTTTGTGGTGTTGTTTCTTTTGTGAAATTAAGGTTTTGTACAAAGGAAAGAGACCCCTGATTAATCAAGATTTGAAAGTAAGATCAACAAAACAAGTTCTTATGCACTCCAAGGATTCCTAAGATACTTTTTGGTCCCACACCACTCATTTCAAGGGCTTCCTAAGTGAAGAAGAGAGGTTTTGAATCCATCTGATCAAAAAGTCACCCGAGGCTTCAAAAAGTAAACCTTTGAGTTTTTTGGTCAACCATGAACATTTCAAGTCATATCACATGATCTTATGTAGATTGGATCAAGAAAAATCAAAGTGGAATAATAAAATCAATGGATTTGGGAAAATTAGGGTTTTGGAGGAATTTCACTAAGTGTGGAAATCATGGTTTTTAGCTATATCTTGCAAAGACCATATCTCACTCATTATTAATTCAAATGAAGCAAACTTGTACTCATTTTAAAGGTAACATTCCATACCACAAGTTTGTAGAAATAATCAAGATCAAAAGATGTAAATATTTGAAGTTATGAATGATCAAGGTTGGAAGAAATCATGACTTGGTTTTCTATACTTAAAATTTTTCTAAGTACCAAAATTCAGAATGTTTGGATCATTTTCATGGTCATTTTTCTCAAAGTTCCATGTTTCAAAATCAAAATTTTTGAACATCAAAGTTGTTCTTTGTTCTCCAAGCTTTCTAAGCATACCAAGTGTAACACCCCCTCTTTATACCCCCAAATAATCAGATAAATCATTTAGGCACACATTAAAATAATCACCAGAGTACGATTAAAACATGGCATAAAAGAGGCATGTCACATCATACACAATTATGCAACATACAACACCTGCTCAAGACATTGATACGCAACAGTGGGGTAACTTTGCATACAGAGGAACTTTGTCCTTACACCCACATTTCAATATTTAGAATAAAAGCAGAAAATCTAAACATTGAACCACATTCAAACATATATACAGAGATATATATATACTTCACCAAGTATTATACACCAACATAATACATGTTTACATCAACATATTTCAACCAGATACATATACAAATGTATCACAAAAGAATAATATACATCCTAGCTACCCGGTGCTGCATATCAGAGCCAACCGACCAAAAGAATGAAGACACGCTTCACAAAAGACCTCCAGCATACCTACTCTGCAATGCCTCATAGAGCATCATAAAACAACAGAAGGGTGAGAAATAATATCATAATAACAATGCATATAATTATATATATATATATATATATAAATATACATATTCCACAGTCTCACCGCAATTCACCACAATTCATTACCGTTCATGACAATACACCCATATACATTACAATGTATATCTATATATCAACCTAGCATATTCATCATGCATACTTTCACAATTCACAGTCATTCCACATAAGCATGCACAATTATGTTTACTCAACAACACATCATTATAAAGATGATAAATGCAAATCATAGAGACCGACTCACGACTCTATGCAAATACAATGCGGTACCGACTCAATCATCTCAAGTTCACTCAGGAACTTCTGCTGGAACCATCGCTCGTTACCAAAGTAACTCCCCGTCGGGCCTACGATGTTCACCCATTGCTCACACCCCACATGGGCACACAATGTTTATGGATCGTTCACACCCCACCTGGGCACACGACCCGATCGCTCACACCCCACACGCGGGCACACGATCTGATTGCTCACACCTCACCTAGGCACACAATCCGATTGCTCACACCTCACATAGGCACACAATCGTTCGTAATCATCGCTCACACCTCACATAGGCACACGACGTTACCACGGATTCTCATTAGAATCGCTCAACACAAGAATGTATTTCATGATGCTTCACATGCAAAATGACACAAGACATTCTTGAAATGCATACATATTCACAATATATTCATGCATTCATCTCATGCAATCACATGCAATCTATATACATTCACATCAATGTACTATTGTATGATTCACATTCAAACACACCTTCAAAACGGTAAAAGTCGCTAAATAGCACTATTCCCAACTTTCCGACATAATTAAATCGGCCAACAATCTCAAAACCCATTTTTATAAGAAAGAACGTTTCATAAGCTTTCCAACGATATAAAGAACGTCCCGATCCGAGTTACGGATCAAGAGTTACGGAATTTAGAAAAACAGATAAAATTTTGAAGTCCCAGACCGCGCTGAGTGGCCTCTCGAGCGCGCTGAGCGGGCTCGTTACTGCCTGGAGGGGTTACTTTTTTTTCAAAAGCGCGCTGAGTGGGCACCTGCGCGCTGAGCGGGCTCTGCGATTTCCAGAAAAATTCCTCTTCGCAAATCCACCCCAAAAATCCCATCTTTCACCCAAATTCAATTCTAACAGCGAAACAAACATCAACAGTTGTTCATACACACAGTGTGATCATACAATACAGTTTATATCGATTTTCGTCCGTAAAATCATCGATTCCGAATCATTTTATCGTTTTCGACCTAAAACTCCAAAAACCATGGAAAACAAGAAAACATCCAAGCAACTCATACATAATGATACACATTGATAAGATAATAAGATTTCACACCCTTACCCGGATTCCAAATGATCTTGCTCTAGTTCTTGATGATTTCTACTCTTTTTCCTCTTTTCTTCTCTTCTTCCCTCTTCCTCTTCCTTTCTCTTCTTTTTCTTTCTATCTTTCTCTATTTCTCTCTCTTTCTCTTTTCTATCTATTTTCTTTCTTTTCTATTTCTTTTCTCTCATTATCCACACAATCAATTAATTCAGTTTTTTCTCACATAATTCTAATTCCACTAAATTTCTAACTTATGATTAATTATGAAAAGTCTAAAATACCCTCCATTCTAATTTCCCCGAAAACTCTCAAAACGGTAAAATAACATTTAACACACCAAATTCATAATTAAAATAATTTATCACCCAATTAAAATAAAAGACTCCACATAATTGGGAAATAATCAAAATCGGGGCGTTACAACTCTCCCCCACTTTAGAAATTTTTGTCCTCGAAAAATAATACCTGATTCAAACAACTCCGGATACGACTCTCGCATCCCACTCTCTAGTTCCCAAGTCATATTGCCTTCCGCATCGCCTCCCCACGCTACCTTCACCAGCGCAATATCCTTGCCTCTTAGCTTCTTAACTTCACGGTCCAAAATCCTAACCGGTAAAGCTTCCACCGTAAGGTTATCTCTCACTTCAACCTCGTCCATAGGAATAACATGTGACGGATCCGGAACATACTTCCGAAGTTGCGAAACATGGAATACGTCATGCAAATTCGAAAGGTTCGGAGGCAACGCCACACGATAAGCCACAACACCAACTCAGGAAGTAATCTGATACGGACCAATAAAACGAGAAGTCAACTTCTTCGACTTCAAAGCACGACCCACACCCGTAACCGGTGTAACTCTCAAAAATACATGGTCGCCTTCTTGAAATTCAAGATCTTTCCTTCTCTTGTCATGATAGCTCTTTTGCCTACTTTGAGAAGCTCTCATCTTCTCCCGAATAAACTTCACTTTCTCCGTCGTTTGTTGTACCATCTCCGGTCCAACTATTGTTCTCTCACCCGTTTCATGCCAACACAAAGGTGTTCGACATCTACAACCATACAAAGCCTCAAATGGTGTCATACTTATACTCGAATGAAAACTGTTGTTGTAAGTGAATTCAATCAACGCCAAATAACCATCCCAAGCACCACCTTGCTCGAGCACACAAGCACGCAATAAATCCTCCAACGATTGAATCGTCCTCTCGGTTTGACCGTCCGTTTGCGGATGATAAGCCGAACTCAATCTTAGCTTAGACCCCAAAGCCTTTTGTAAACTCTCCCAAAATCTCGATGTAAATCTAGGATCTCTATCCGATACAATACTCTTAGGAACTCCATGTAACTTCACCACCACAAGAATGTAAATCTCGGCTAACCTCTCCAAAGGATAACTAATATCACTCGGAATAAAGTGAGCAGATTTAGTAAGCCTATCAACAATTACCCAAATAGCATTATGACCTCTTTGCGTATTCGGCAATCCCGTAACAAAATCCATCGATATACTATCCCATTTCCATTCCGGAATATCCAACGGTTGCAAAAATCCACTAGGTTTTTGATGTTCCACCTTAGACTTTTGACAAGTTAAGCATGCATACACAAATTGAGCAACATCTCTCTTTAATCCAGACCACCAAAAGATTTTCTTCAAATCTTGATACATTTTGTTCGCTCCCGGATGAATACTTAAGTTACTTCGGTGCCCTTCTTCCAATATCATCTTTTCAACTCTACATCATCGGGAATACAAATACGACCACGGAATCTCAAAACTCCAAAATTATCAACCTTGAAATCCTCATTCTCATTCAACATCAAATCAACGAATTTCAAGTCCAACTTTTGCTTTTCACCTACCGTTGCAAGAAAATCATTCGTAACATGTAGCATACCAAGTTTCACACTTCTCGGCGTCATTTCACAAACTAAACTCAAGTCTCTAAAATCCTCCAAAAGTTCCCATTCTCTCACTATCAATGCGGACATATGTAACGACTTCCGACTTAAGGCATCGGCCACCACGTTTGCCTTACCCGGATGGTAATTCAAACCAAAATCATAATCCTTTAGAAGCTCTAATCACCTTCTTTGTCTCATGTTCAACTCTTTTTGATCAAATAAATATTTCAAGCTTTTGTGATCACTAAAAACTTCAAATCTCGCACCATAAAGATAATGCCTCCATATTTTTAAAACAAACACCACGACCGCTAACTCCAAGTCATGTGTAGGATAATTCTTTTCATGCACTCTCAATTGTCTAGAAGCATACGCCACCACTTTTCCATCTTGCATCAAGACACCACCTAAACCTGTCAATGAAGCATCACAATACACAACAAATGGTTCATGAGGATTAGGCAAAATCAAGATCGGAGTCGTTGTCAACCTTCGTTTAAGCTCCTTGAAACTCTCTTCACAATGAATATCCCAAATGAAAGCCTTTCCTTTACAAGTCAATTGCGTTAACGGAAGTGCCAACTTCGAAAATCCCTCAATAAACCTCCGATAATAACCCGCCAAGCCTAAAAAGCTTCGAATCTCAGTAACCGACCTAGGAGCCTCCCATTGCATCACCGCATCAATCTTGGATGTATCAACACTAATACCACTACCGGAAATAATATGTCCAAGGAAACTTACCTCCGACAACCAAAATTCGCATTTTGACAACTTAGCATACAATTGGTTCTCTTTCAAAATTTGTAACACAATCCTCAAATGCTCTTCATGCTCCTCTTGAGACTTAGAGTAAATCAAAATATCGTCGATGAACACAACCACAAAACGATCCAACTTTTCATGAAAAATACGATTCATGTATTCCATAAACACACCCGGCGCATTAGAAACCCCGAATGGCATCACGAAATATTCGTAATGACCATACCATGTCCTAAAGGCCGTCTTTTGAATATCCTCTCCTTTCACACGAATCTGGTGATATCCCGATCTCAAATCAATCTTGCTAAAAACATTTGCACCAACCAATTGGTCCATCAAATCATCGATCCTTGGAAGCGGATACTTATTCTTAATTGTCACTTTGTTCAATTGTCGATAATCAATGCATAACCGCATACTCCTGTCCTTCTTCTTTACCAACAATACCGGAGCACCCCAAGGAGAAACACTTAGTCTTACAAATTTCTTTTCCAACAAATCATTCAATTGCTTTTTCAATTCTACCAACTCCGATGCCGACATACGATACGGTGCCATTGAAATCGGTCTAGTACCTGGAACTAGATCAATAGAAAATTCAACTTCTCTTTCCGGCGGCACATCCGTAATATCCTCCGGAAACACTTCTGGAAATTCACACACCACTGGGAACACATCAAGCTCAACTTTACTCTCCACCGAAAATGATGCGAATAAACCAAACAATTGAGCTTCGTCCGCTAAAAGTTTCTTCAACTCTTTAGTGGATAGGAAACTCTCAAAATCATCATCTTCCAAAGAAGGAAACCTTACTAACTTGTGATAGCAATCTATATGAACTCGATTATATTGCAACCAGTTCATACCCAAGATCACGTCCAATCCTTCCAACGGCAAACACACTAGATCCATCTAGAAGTCTTTACCATAAATGGTCAAAGGACAACTTAAACAAACCAACAAAGTAGTTACTGACCCCATTGCTGGAGTATCAATAACCATCTTACCATTCATCAGAGACAACACAAGATTTAAACGCTTCGCGCACTCAGACAAAACAAACGAATGAGTCGCTCCCGTATCAATAATAGCAACTAAAGGCGTACTATTAATAAAGCATGTACCTTTAATCAAACGGTCTGCACTAGTAGTTTGAGTCCCCGCCAATGCAAACACCTTTCCGCCCGCTTGAGCTTGTTTCGGCTTAGTACACTTAGTACTAATGTGACCAACTTCTCCACAATTATAGCACTTCACCATATTCCTTCTACAATCAGTAGTAGCATGCCCAGTACCTCCACAATTAGAACATTTCACCACTGGCTTCCCACAATCAAATGATTTATGACCCAGTTCACCACATTTGTAACACCTAACAACACCGGAACCTCCTCCTCCAGACCTCCTATCAAAGTTTCCCCTATGCTTGCCCTTATCAGCGGGTGTCACATAAGGTCCACTTCTAGCTTGTTGCTTTCCCTTCCTCTCATTCACACTTTTGTAATGTGTAGAACGAGCCTTACTATCTTCCTCGAAGATTCTACAACATTCCGTCAAATCGGAAAACCTTCTTATCCTTTGATATCCCACAGCTTGCTTAATCTCAGGACGTAAACCATTCTCATATTTAATACACTTCGAGAACTCAGCAGTAATCGCAGCATAATGAGGATGGAATTGAACCAACTCCACAAATTTAGCAGTATAGTCCACCACAGACATACTACCTTGTTTCAGTTCAAGAAATTCCATCTCCTTCTTTCCCTTCACACTCTCAGGGTAATACTTTCGCAAGAATTCAGTACGGAATAAATCCCAAGTTACTTCTTCATCATCCACCTTAAGAACTTCCCGAATACCGACCCACCAATCGTCGGCTTCTTCCTTCAGCATGTGAGATCCAAGCCTCACCTTATTCTCCTCCACACAGTCCATAACTCTGAAGATTCTTTCAATCTCTTTCAACCAAAGTTGAGCACCATCGGGATCAAATCTCCCTTTGAAGACCGGTGGTTGATTCTTCCTGAACTCGTCATTAGCATTCACGTTCGGCGCACCTTGAACAGCCCTAGCCATTGCTTCCAAAGCAGCAGCCATCGCATTGTCGTTTCTACCAGCCATATTCTGATCGTTCCCAAAAATAACAAGGTTAAACAACAATTCAACCAACACAATCAACAAGACAGACACGACTGACTCAACTCTGGCTCTGATACCACTTTATGTAACACCCCCTCTTTATACCCCCAAATAATCAGATAAATCATTTAGGCACACATTAAAATAATCACCAGAGTACGATTAAAACATGGCATAAAAGAGGCATGTCACATCATACACAATTATGCAACATACAACACCTGCTCAAGACATTGATACGCAACAGTGGGGTAACTTTGCATACAGAGGAACTTTGTCCTTACACCCACATTTCAATATTTAGAATAAAAGCGGAAAATCTAAACATTGAACCACATTCAAACATATATACAGATATATATATATATATATATATATATATATATATATATACTTCACCAAGTATTATACACCAACATAATACATGTTTACATCAACATATTTCAACCAGATACATATACAAATGTATCACAAAAGAATAATATACATCCTAGCTACCCGGTGCTACATATCAGAGCCAACCGACCAAAAGAATGAAGACACGCTTCACAAAAGACCTCCAGCATACCTACTCTGCAATGCCTCATAGAGCATCATAAAACAACAGAAGGGTGAGAAATATTATCATAATAACAATGCATATATATATATATATATATATATATATATATATATTAATATACATATTCCACAGTCTCACCGCAATTCACCACAATTCATTACCGTTCATGACAATACACCCATATACATTACAATGTATATCTATATATCAACCTAGCATATTCATCATGCATACTTTCACAATTCACAGTCATTCCACATAACCATGCACAATTATGTTTACTCAATAACACATCATTATAAAGATGATAAATGCAAATCATAGAGACCGACTCACGACTCTATGCAAATGCAATGCGGTACCGACTCAATCATCTCAAGTTCACTCAGGAACTTCTGCTGGAACCATCGTTCGTTACCAAAGTAACTCCCCGTCGGGCCTACGATGTTCACCCATTGCTCACACCCCACATGGGCACACAATGTTTATGGATCGCTCACACCCCACTTGGGCACACGACCCGATCGCTCACACCCCACACGCGGGCACACGATCTGATTGCTCACACCTCACCTAGGCACACAATCCGATTGCTCACACCTCACATAGGCACATAATCGTTCGTAATCATCGCTCACACCTCACATAGGCACACGACGTTACCACAGATTCTCATTAGAATCGCTCAACAGAAGAATGTATTTCATGATGCTTCACATGCAAAATGAGACAAGACATTCTTGAAATGCATACATATTCACAATATATTCATGCATTCATCTCATGCAATCACATGCAATCTATATACATTCACATCAATGTACTATTGTATGATTCACATTCAAACACACCTTCAAAACGGTAAAAGTCGCTAAATAGCACTATTCCCAACTTTCCGACATAATTAAATCGGCCAACAATCTCAAAACCCATTTTTATAAGAAAGAACGTTTCATAAGCTTTCCAACGATATAAAGAACGTCTCGATCCGAGTTACGGATCAAGAGTTACGGAATTTAGAAAAACAGATAAAATTTTGAAGTCCCAGACCGCGCTGAGCGGGCTCGCTACTGCCTGGAGGGGTTACTTTTTTTTCAAAAGCGCGCTGAGCGGGCACCTGCGCGCTGAGCGGGCTCTGCGATTTCCAGAAAAATTCCTCTTCGCAAATCCACCCCAAAAATCCCATCTTTCACCCAAATTCAATTCTAACAGCGAAACAAACATCAACAGTTGTTCATACACACAGTGTGATCATACAATACAGTTTATATCGATTTCCGTCCGTAAAATCATCGATTCCGAATCATTTTATCGTTTTCGACCTAAAACTCCAAAAACCATGGAAAACAAGAAAACATCCAAGCAACTCATACATAATGATACACATTGATAAGATAATAAGATTTCACACCCTTACCCGGATTCCAAATGATCTAGCTCTAGTTCTTGATGATTTCTACTCTTTTTCCTCTTTTCTTCTCTTCTTCCCTCTTCCTCTTCCTTTCTCTTCTTTTTCTTTCTATCTTTCTCTATTTCTCTCTCTTTCTCTTTTCTATCTATTTTCTTTCTTTTCTATTTCTTTTCTCTCATTATCCACACAATCAATTAATTCATTTTTTTCTCACATAATTCTAATTCCACTAAATTTCTAACTTATGATTAATTATGAAAAATCTAAAATACCCTCCATTCTAATTTCCCCGAAAACTCTCAAAACGGTAAAATAACATTTAACACACCAAATTCATAATTAAAATAATTTATCACCCAATTAAAATAAAAGACTCCACATAATTGGGAAATAATCAAAATCGGGGCGTTACACCAAGAACTCTTCATTTGGATCCACCAATCAAAAGTTATGATGTTCTAAAGTGAGGATGTTTCAATGTTTGATTTGTAACTTTGAAAAATTCTGATATGTCTTTTAAGCAACTAATTTCACCAAACTTTCACACCACTTTTCATATGCTTCCAAGTTCCATTCCAATCTTTTTCCAACATCAAAATTGTTCTCTTCCATGCCCTCTTTCCAAAGGAACGAAAACCATTCCAATTGATCCAATAACCAAGGAGTTATAGCATGTTAAAGTGGGCACCATGATCATGTTTTCACTATACCAAGCCATGCCAATGTCATGAACCAATGGCTGAACCAAAACATAACAATCTTTTAGAATCCAAGATAGATTGTTAGCCCCTAAAACTTGTCAAGTAAGGTCTCTAAACATGCCACTTTTGGTCTTTGGAATATACATGTAAAAAACCATATTTGGAAAAAGTTATGGACCATGTTGTAAAGCTTTTACATGAGCCATGATCCTTGGGGTTTTCTCATCTTATTTCTGACTTCAACCTAAGTATAAGCAAGGTGGTACATTACTGGGCTTAAGGCTGATCAGAGGGAGGGCCAGACGTGTAGGTTTAGGGGAGTCACCTCACTTTTGTTCCAAAAGGCAAGCAACTAAATTTTGAAAAGAGGAGGTGTTCTGGCTATTAAAAATTGAATATACATTGGCAAGACACACAAGAAAAATAGAGAGAGAGAGAGAGAGAGAGAGAGAGAGAGAGAGTAGAAGGAGAGTGAGGTCAGAACAAAGTTTTTTTCAAAAAACTCAAAAAGGTTTCGAGTTGGAGTTTCTTGGAGATTTCTTTGGCTATTCTAGTTCATATCATCTTGTTAGAGATAAGAGGAAGCATTGGCCTTGGTTCAGAGGAACATTGGAAGCAGCATTCAACCACCAAGAAGCTCACAGTTTGGTAACTTTTTCTCAACTTTTTCTTTCTGTTTTCACATATAAGCATTCATGTTTTGTGGATATTTGAGTGTATGATGGGTGTAGGAACGTCTCTGGGAGTTTATCTAAGGTTCCCTGAGGTTTTAGTTTTTAATGCTTAATCTTCGTGGCCTTGTTTTGGAGGGTTCGAGAGTCTGTATGTTAGAGATATTAGTGGATTTAGCATGTACGAGAAAAGCCCTTCATTTTGATATAAGGTTTGATGTGTTTTGGTAGGGTCTGGACACTGCAGCTCCGATGAGGGTGCCGGAGAAGACGACCGGAGCCCTAGCTCCGGCGTCTCTGTGTCATTCTTTTTCATTTTCATTTCTGACCTTTTGACTATCCCACGTCAGCACCACTAGGAGCCACATCATTTAAAATATCCCACCTGGCCTTGCTCGCGTGGCAGTTTTTTTTATTCTGATCGTTTTTCTGGATTGGGCCTTGTTATAATTGCTAATCACACCTCTCTTCTGGAGGCCCACACGCAAGTATGAAGGTTCTCTTTAGAACCAGACTTGCTGGACACACCCCTAGCTTTTCCTTGTTTCTCTTTTTTCTTTCTTTTATTTCTTTAAACTTCACATTTTATTTTTAATGATTTGAACATCTAAAAATCATACAAAAAATATTTTTGGACATTTTAATGTCTTACCTAATTTTTTATAATTTTTATTTATTTTATTTATTTATTTTCGTATTTTATTTAAATATTTTGTTTAAACATGTTTATTAAAACACCCTTGTTTTTGGGTTTGTCTTTTGACTGACTTCCTTAAACCTTTCTGATCTATTTTTTTGTCAAGTTTCTACACATGATGTATAGAGTCTAAAATATTTTTAGTGGCCACAAATGATTTTGTTAAGTTGACTTTTGGTTTGATTCTTGAGGCCTTGATTCCTTTAAGTACTATGAGTTTGTTGGTAACATTTGAGGGGTTCTTGATACCAATCTTGTTGTGAGCTTTTGCAAACATTTTCTTGACTGTTTTAAAAGAACTCAAGCCTTTGAGTTGGATTTTATTTGACATTTTTCCTATTTTTGACTTAGACTTGAAGTTAGGGTTCATTTTGGGTTTGTTTTGGTGGGTGCCTTAACCTAGTTTCTAAGATTGGTTCTTTGAGTGGTTCCCTTGATGTCAGTGTCATACCCCAAATTTTGACCACCAAGATTTCCCATCATTGTGAAGATCATTACCATAATATGGATGTATTTTCATGCTTCATCAATCTCCTTAGGGATTGTTAGGCATTCTTTACAATCAAAGATTAGGGTTTTAACCCCTCTCAGAGCATTTAGACAAAAGATCAATCAAGAATTGACATGATCTTCAACTTGTCTAACCTCTCAAACACCTATAAAGGATCAAGAGGACTCCCACATCAAGAATCAAGCACAAGGTTACAACATTCCAGGTGGATCAAGCCTCAAGATCGTCTGTGTCACCAAATTAGGGTTTTGTGGACCCAGGGTCCCCAGATGAAAATTTCCATTTTGGACATGATCCAATGCCTCAATTCATGGTATAATAAGCTCAAAAGGATCTCAATAACCCATCCACAATGACAAAATCACCTTGAGGGTCCATCAATCAAAAAATCAGGAATTAGGGTTTTGACCTAATTCAACCCTTGGGTTAACTTGTGAAGTGAGGCATGGCTTGAAGCTTCAAAATGAACTTCAAAGACCTCAAATACATCATATTGACATGTTTACAAGATTTGATTGACTCAAAGAACTCAAGTCATAAGCCACAAGAACTCAAAACCATCTCATCACAAATTAGGGTTTCTAATGGAAAAAGTCAACCCTATCCTTGACTGTTGGCCTATCCTTGATCTCAAACCTTGGGGAGGGGTCCAAGACATTCCTAAATACCCTTGGAGGCCATCCATAAAGTTTAATTAAGCCCAAGGGTTGATTTCACAAAAGGATCACAAAGTCAAAATTTCATCTGATGAAAAAATCAACTGTACAAAAATCCAAGTTTGACTTTTTGGATTTTTGGTCAACCAAGGTTCCTTAATCCTAAAACAATGTTAATATGTGATTTGAATCATCATTCATAAAAAAAAATCAAAGAAAGTGAGTTAACTTGCTAAAGGGGTAACCATAAAAAACTTAGAATTTTTCTAAGTTATGGAACAAAGTGGCTAGGGTACCAACTTTGCAAGGCCATATCTCTCAAACCCTAAGGCCTTTCTTTCCCATTCAAAGCTCAGAGGGAAGCCCTCATTACACTCTACAAAAGCTTTAACTACATCTCATTCCAATTCCTCATGGATTTCAAGTTATGATTGGATCAAAATCACTAAAAAACATGAAAGTTCATTTTTCAACCACTTAGAAGAAATTCTGCACAAGGCAGATTTCAAGTGAAACACCAAAACTTGGAGGGTTGTTTCACATAGTTCTAGGTTGAATCAATTCAAGATGTAAACATCAAAGTTGTTGTGCATATTGCCTACAATCTAAGGAACTTATTTTCATGAAACAACTCAGCTTGAGCCAAGAGTTATGGCTGCTGCAAGACACCATGGCAAGGCTGTCATGAAAAATCAGTTTGTGAGATTCTTGCCATACACGATTTTGACCCAAAAAGCAATTATCACTATGCCACATTCATTCAATCTGATCCTAATCCATCTGATCCAATCTGCTAAGTTGAGTCAAAAAAATAAGGGATCTTCCAACTTGAGGTTAATGCATTTTGTCACATTATGCCTTGAATTCAAGGGCATTTATGTGCAATAGTGCACTTTCAATAAAGCCGCTCTACTCAGTTAAGATGCTCACTTAAAAAACAATTAAAACATCTGAAGAATGTGGATTTGGTCAGATATAGCCTTGCTCTTGGGAGAGGCTAGTTTGCCTTGCATGAAAAGAAATGCCACCAAGGCAAAGCCATTGAATGTGATATGATCTTGCAGCCATTCACTATTCCTCCAAGACAAGATTTGATCCACTATAAATAGAGGTCCTAACTGATCATTCAAACTACACCAAATCAGCTTACAACATTGCTTTCTCTCATTCCCTTCTTAAACTCCAAATTTTATTGTTCTTGAGAAAGCACTATCGGGTTTTGAGTTGGAGGCCAATGCAACTCAAACCAATGATTCACACACCTCACACACAACATATAGGAGTGATCTAAACCATTACATCCCATCTGTAACATCAAAATCACCAAATGGCCACCCAATTGCACAAGACTCATGACTTGATGCAGAAAGAATCAGGTAGATCAATCTAGAGGTTTTCCAATCAACCTAAGCACTCAAACACATCCATTGGAACTCATCTGTAACACCTCTAAACCAAAATTCGATTCTCACTTGCAGAGGTAAACCTTAAACTCTCAAACTCAATGAATCATGCATCATAAACATGTTTTGTGATTACCATTATGTTTTTGGATATTTGTAGATCATTTACCCTTAATCAATTGTTGTTTACAGTTCGTGTATAGGATTTCATTGAGTTCATGCTAATTTTAGGGTTCTTCAGGTTTTATCATATTATGTTTTGATTCACTTAATTTCAATAAAATTGAGTATTGCCATTGTGTTCCTCATCTGAAAACGCACGATTTTCATATTTGGATCATGTGAAATAGTTGAGAGATGAGTGAGATAGGAGGCTTCACGTATATGAGCTTGAGGATGAAGATGGCCATGGCGCCATGCTTCAGAAATTCAACTTGTTTGCTATATATTTTTCCCTTGCCACATATTAAATGAATTGACATTGTGCCCCAGTGGTTGATCAACTGGTTTGTGTGTATTGAGCGAGCGATAGGTCTGGGGTTCGAATCCCCCTCGCCCTAGACCTCTTTTTTATCACTTGTCCCATTTTTAATATTTTTCATATTATTTTTGTTAATGATTTGAAAAATTAATTTCTCATTCAATTTTAATCATTTTTCATTGGTTTTTTTTTTGAAAAATCACAAAAATATTAAAGTATTTTATTCTACAAAAAAATCAGATTCATATTATTTATTTAATATAGTTGGTATTTTTGTAAATAAATTCATTTTTATTATTTTTAAACATTTTAAAAGTGAAGTTTTATCTTGAAAATCAAAACCAAATGAGTTCTAAATCATCTTGTGATTAAAACCTCATTTTTCAAACCTTAACCAAAAATCACAAGTAGTTTATTTAAACTTATTTGGTATTTTTTGTCATTTTTATTAATTTTATTTAAAGAATTACTTTTAAAAGAAAATGAAATTAGGGTTTCTTTGATTTTTGATCCTTATCAAACATTTCAATAAACTTTTGGGCCTCTTGATAGAGTGTAAGTCCCATCCCCTTGTAAATAAAACCTTTTGGGCCTCCGTCATTGTATAAGTCCCAGTACAATTTTCACAACAACGGTGCGATCACTGTTTTTCCCTGGGCCTCTCCCTGAGTTGTAAGCCACATCACTTGTATAAAAAATAAATCTTTGGGCCTCTAATAGAGTGTAAGACCCAACCCCCTTTGTACATAATTAATTTTGGGCCTCAGTCATTGTATAAGTCCCACTGTATTTTAGAAAATCTCGGCGTGATCGCCATTTCAAAACAAAATCAACTGGGCCTACCCTTGTGTTGTAAGTCCCATTTCTTTTCTTTTTCAAACTTTTGGGCCTCTCCTTGAGTTGTAAGACCCATCCCTTTGTATAGAAAACCACTTTGGGCCTCAGTCATTGTATAAGTCCCAGTACAGTTTATCAAACAACGGTAAAATTGCTATTTTTTTATCTGGGCCTCTCCTTGAGTATAAGCCCCAACAATCTTTTCAAAAACAACTTCTTTTTGATTTAGGTTCAAATATATAGTTGTTATAAAAACTTTCTTTAATTTCTTGAACAACTAACAATACAGCTATGGAAGCTTGCTCGCCTGTAAGTTTTTATCAGCTTTCTTTTACCTGTTTTTTTATATATAACTGTATTGTGGGAAGCTTGCTCACCTGTAAGTCCTTCTTTCATTCTTTTAGACACATGTCAAATATATGTAACTGTATTTTGGGAAGCTTGCTCACCTGTAAGTCCTTCTTTCATTCTTTTAAATACATGTCAAATATATATATCTGTATTGTGGGAAGCTGCTCCCCTGTAAGTCCTTCTTTTATATCCTTTTAAATACTTGTCATATATCAACTGTATATATACTAGTATACCTGCTTAGAGTTTTCCCCGACAACTAGGTCTAGAACTAGGTAAAGCCAGTTGGTCACTCTTTAATACAGTCAAAACTAGATCCCCATAGGATTTCTAGATACATTATTTCCTTCTCTTGGGACTTAAACAATATGGAACAAAGAGAAAGGCATTATTCCTGATGAAACTTTTCTCAGACTGTTACTGTTAGAAATTGTCAAAGAAATTCACTTCTCCAGAGAGGATTAACTCCCGGTGAAACCTCTCTTGAATTTCTTCAAACCCTAGAACTGTTCATTAAAGAAAAGATTATTCCCGGTGAAACTTTTCTTGAACTCTTCTTAAGTTTGGACTCATAGGATTCCTAAAAGCATCCCCGTCTCCTCTTGGGCTTTGTACAAGGACCCTCTGGCTTCTTAGAAGTTCTCATGCCTTCTCTTGGCTTAATACAAGGACCCTGAAGACCTCTTAAAGGTATAAGACAAAACTTAGTAATCCTTTGGTAGAGCAGTCTTTCCAGTGTCAAATTTCAGACCAATTTAGGGTTGATTCTCATCCCTTAAAACACTTGCCTCCTCTTGGGCATCATACAAAGATAAACTCTTCCATACTAGTAGACTTGGACAGTCTAATCCCCTCTTGAGCCTCAAAGACATTCTCAAGCACCTTACAAACATAGGAGAAACCCTGGTCATTTTGGATTAATCTCCAGCAGAGTTAAAACCCATGGGTTCTAAAACCCAGTCTCTCTCCTAAAATTCCCCAGCCAGGGTCAGTTTATCATCAGTATGACACTATCCCAAATCAGAACCTCAAGGTCTTTGATATTTCAACTTTTCTGTAACCCTCAGCAAGAGTTGATTCTTCATTTGGACCTGCCTCGGGATCTCAATAATCCCCAGCTGAAGTTAGCCTCCTCTTAGGCTTTGTATAATGACCCTTCCTTTCCTCAGCACAATTAGCCTCCTCTTGGGATTCGTACAAAGATTTTCTCCCCAGCGAAGCTCACCTTTTCAGACTCTCTTGTTGAGTCAATCACCCTTCAGCACTCTCTTGTTGAGTCAACGCTTTTTAGCCTCAATCTTGGGCTTTGTACAAGACAAATAAAAACACTCTCTTGTTGAGTCAATCTTTTTCAGCCTCCTCTTAGGCTCTGTATAATGATTTCTCCAGCTTGTCCAGCCATAATCCTGGGCTTTGTAAAGACAGATAAAAGCACTCTCTTGTTGAGTCAAACCCTTTTCAGCCTCAATCTGGGGCTTTGTACAAGACACCATATAAATTTCCTAAGCAGAGTCAAACTCTTTTCAGCCTCAATCTTAGGCTTTGTACCAGACAGATAATACTCTCCAGCAAAGTCAAACTCATTTCAGCCTCAATCTTGGGCTTTGTACAAGACACTTAAAATATCCTCAGCCGAGTCAGTAGAGTCTTATTTTAGCCTCAATCTTGGGCTTTGTACAAGACAGATAAAGATTTCTTTCCCACAGAGTCAGTCTCATTTCAGCCTCAATCTTGGGCTTTGTACAAGACACATACAAACCCACCCCGGCGGAGTCAAACTTTTAGCCTCTTCTTAGGCTTTGTGTAATGATATCCCCCAAAGAGTCAGTCTCTTTTTTGCCTCAATCTTGGGCTTTGTACAAAATATATAAACACTCTCTTGTTGAGTTGGTCATTTCTAGCCTCCTCTTAGGCTTTGTATAAGGACTTCCCCGGTGGAGTCAATCAACCTCTTAGCTTCAACCTTGGGCTTTGATCAAGGCACACAAAAATCAAAATCCCTCTATAGGAAGTCATTTATCTATTTATCACTTATCAAAACAGACATCCAAAACAAACCTTAATCCCAGATAACTGCTATAAGTAGCACACTTGTTGATTCAAATATCTAAGTTGTTGTCCATCTTTTATCCTGGTAAATCTTCTCTTTCATCTAATTGCTGTAAGTGGCAAGCCTTTGGATTATTTACATCCACGCCACTGTCCCTCTCTTAGCATGAAAGACTCCTAAGGAAAAATGGCATTGCTCAACACTGAGTTAAAGTTTTCCCCTTCAGGACAAATCCCCTTTAAAGGAGATTATGGCATTGCTGGATTCATATATCCCAGTTAAAGTAATCCTCTTTTATAAACAGTCACCTAACAGTTTTGATAAACAGACCAGATGTCTCCCTTTAGAGATGAAAAATTCTCTCTCAGTCAAACCTCTTAGCTTCAATCTTGGGCTTTGAACAAGACACAAAATATATTTTTCCTCCCTTAGAATAGGAGGAACTACGATTGCTCTGATTTCCCTATTTTATTTAAATGAGAATACATAGGCATAAGATTGTGAAATCTTATCGAGCATACCAAACAAAAACTCTAGGCCCAATATCTTCATATCAATCAAAACTTAGGTCCAGTACCTTACCAAAAACATCGGAAAACCCGAACATCAATAAAAACTCACACTCTCTCTCATACTTTCCTAAGAAACTCTCCCAACCCATTAACGGATAAACACCATCAAGTACAAAGAAAAACCTAAAACTAACAACCTGTGGATAACCACATATAGGATGGGAAATTGACAACTCCCCATTGTATAACCTGACCCCGGACCCTCGAATCTCTCTAAGCGTTTGTTCAGTTAAACATTCGCGTGCAAGGTTAGTTTTAGATAGCTTTCCTTTCCCTTCCAGCTTCACGGGATAAATAAGAAATCAGAAAGTAGCACCCCCTCCTCCTCATTGTGAGGAGAAGCCCATAATTCTGCGATAAGGTGGTCGCGTCACCAACAAAAATTGCACGCTACAGTAAAATGGCGACTTCACTCGGGATGTCCATGAGAATTTGTTTTACCATAGTCATCATCGTCACTATTTCCCAAAGAAAAATGGAGACTCTGTTGGGGAGTCATTTTGTCTGTTTAGGATTATAGACTAGAATTCTTAAGAGGTCTAGGATGTTAGTTTTAGGAATGAATATATATATATATATATATATATATATCGCTTTTCCTACTTGATATCCGTGTTTAGTTTTCTGCTAATGGGAATGCGGGTGATGCCGCTTGTGGAAAGTTTGAGTGATACCTAAGATAGGTGATGGCATAGACAGGTGGTCTTACAGGGTGTGATTCCTGAATAAGCGATCCTGGTAGACCATCAAATCAGTGGAGATACCCTTTGCGGATTCAATGTCTAACGACTTCGGTTGTGAAAGCAGATTGTTCGATTGTGGTATCCATGAAACTGAGGATTTAGTAGACTGAAACCATGTGACTATTTATTAGTGCGGAAGCTATCAGAAATAGTTGTCACGCGATACTACCCTCAATTAAGATTACTCTAAGATACTACAGCTTGCTCGGGTGAACCAGCTTGCTGTTGTTATCCCCAGAGGGGTCAATGATTATGAGGACAGGTACAAAATTCACCATATTACAACCTTTGGGAATGGGTAGAGCCATGACTCCATGCTCGTGATGCTGAACCTTTGAACCCATGTTTTTTCTATGTTTTTGTGTGTTACATTCATGCATTCATTTCATTGAAAAAACTTTAAACAAAGAAAAATTTTCTCTTATAATATCTCTCTTTTTCAAATTAAACTAAAACAATGATTGCGAATATTAGAGAGAAAGATTGCGTTATGGATTTTGGTAGAAGGAAGACTCACAAGTACACCTTCAAGGTTCCAAAACTAGAGGATTTAAGAGGGTTGGCAAGGATGATCACTAACCCTGATGCTTTCAGAGCTAAGTAAGGAGGACCGCTATCTTTGTTAAGGGTCCATGTAATTGAAGGAATCCTGTCTATGCTGATTTAGTTTTACGATCCGGTTTATCACTATTTCACGTTTCTGGATTATCAACTAGCACCAACATTGGAGGAGTACTCTCACCTGACTGATTTACCCATGACTGACCAAGCTCCCTTTTCTGGACTGGAAGAAATTCCAAAGAATCAAACCATACAAGAGCAATCTATTTGGACGAGTCAGCAGTCAGGACTCACATGACCGCTAAGGACGGAATCCAAGGTTTACCGGCCAAGTTCTTGATAGAGAAAGCCCTGTACTTTGCCAGTATAGGAAACGTTACTGCTTTTGAAGATATCTTTGTTCTACTCACATACGGGTTGCTCCTTTTTCCCAACATTGATAACTTCATTGATATCAATGCCATTAAGATCTTTCTGATTGGAAACCCGGTGCCGACCTTACTTGCAGATGCTTATCATTCTGTACACTTAAGGAATTTGTACAGTGGAGGAATGATCACATGCTGTGTACCCCTGCTATACAAATGGTTCACTTATCATTTTCCTAAGTCTGCCGCTTTTTGGGATCATAAGAGTACTCTACGTTGATCACAGAGAATCATGTCTCTTACCAACTCTGACATAGATTGGTACAATCTAATCTATGATGGGATAAGAATCATTGACCGTTGTGGAAACTTTCCTAATATACCCCTCATAGGAACTAAAGGAGGAATCAATTATCATCCAGTTTTAGTTCGTCGTCAATTCGGATACCCGATGAGACATATCCCGCGTAATGTTAATCTGGAAGGTCTTTTCTTCAAGGAAGGAGAAAATGACAGGGCACTAAAGACAGAAATAGTGCATGCCTAGAAGTATGTTCACAAGAAAGGAAGAGAGTCTCTAGGAAAACCAGACTGTGTCTCTGTGGAACCTTATCTCCACTGGGTACAAGCTAGAGCTCTTAAGCAGAGGATGCCTTACCCCGGTCAAGAGGTTCTTCCGTTAAAGGAATCCATCCTTTATTTTATGTCTGATACGGAAAACTCCAGGTCACTCTCAACAAAGTTCAACAGGAAAAGATATCTTGGAAGAACAAGTACCGCATTCTCAATGTGGAGTGTACCAAAATACATCAACTGTTGAAAGAAAAGGATGCTCTGATCGATATTTTAGAGCAACATGATGTAGAAAGTCAAGAAGATCGAAGGAATTTGCTCGCTTCTTTCACTTGGCAAAGGACTGACAACCCGACAGCGGCTCATGAGCCCCGGTCAAAGAAAGGGAAAATACCAGAACTAGCACCCGAGCCCTCCTCAAAGAGGACTCAAGATCCATAAGCTTAGACATTTCCTTTTACAGCACTTTGTAAATGACTGTATTTCCATTTCCGCAATATTTAAATTCAATAAAACGGGGTTTCCCCACTGTATGATATTTTCAATCTAATTGTTGAAGTTTCTTTTGATTAAAATTAATTAAAATATAATTATTGCATATCATTCATCATTCTCACATAACACATTCTTCTTACCTTCGAATCTCACGTCTGTGTCTCGATTCTAGAGTCAAACTGTCTCATTCGTATAATACTCGGGCCAATCGACAAAATAAAATGGATGATCTCGAGGAAGAGAACAGAGAGCTAAAAGGAGAAATCAACGCTCTGAAAGAAGATCTGAGAAAACTTCACAGTGACATGCAATCTCTGGCAGCAACTCAGAAGTAACAACAAAGGACTGTGATCTCAGATATCACATCTACGCCTATAGTAGAGACGTATGATCCGCGATACAACATGCCTAAAGATCGACCCTGGGGGCATGCCACTCAACTATATCCCTAAAGGTTACAAACTTCGGGAAAGCGAAGATGCCAAGGGCATGACAGCAACTCCTGAAGGTTACAAATTTCGAGATAGGGAAGCACCAAGAATCACTTCCATAATGACCATACCACCACTCGTGGTACACACTGTCCCGGAAAGACAGATTCCACAGATACCCTCTGGTAGAAACGAAAGTATGTACGACAGATTGAATGAGTTCCAGTTCGCGGTTAGGATTTATTCGGAAAGGACGCCGCAGACCTTTGTCTGGTCCCTAATGTGAAAATCCCGCTCAAATTCAAGGTGCCCGACTTTGAAAAATACAAGGGCAACGTTTGCCCTCAAAGTCATTTGGTGATGTACGCTCGAAAGATGTCAACTCAGACAGAGAATCAACAACTACTGATCCACTACTTCCAAGATAGTTTAACCGGTGTCGTACTCAAATAGTACATGGGTTTAAACCGCACCAAGATCGTCACTTTCAGAGATCTTGGCGCTGCCTTCGTTCATCAGTATAAGTATAACCTGGACATGGCACCGGATAGAGATCAACTCAGAGCCATGTCACAGAAGGACAAGGAAAAGGGAGATTGACTCCGATGGGGAGAATGTATCTTGTATAAAGCCCAAGATGGAGGCTAAAAGGGTTTGACTCAACAAGAGAGTACTTTTATCTGTCCTGTATAAAGCCCAAGACGGAGGCTAAAAAGGTTGACTCAACAAGAGAGTCTTGAACAGGGGATTGACTCAACAAGAGAGTCCGAAGGTTGTTTGACTCAATAAGAGAGTCTTTTATACTCAACAAGAGAGTGTTTTGATGTCTCGTACGAAGCCCGAGATAGAGGCTAAAAGGAGATCGACTCAACAAGAGAGTGTTTTATATGTGTCTTTTATGAAGCCCAAGACGGAGGCTAAAAGTTAACTCAACATGAGAATCTTTTATACTCAACAAGAGAGTGGGTTTTTATATGTCTTGTACCAAGCCCAAGACGGAGGCTAAAAGGGGTTTGACTCAACGAGTCTGAAAAGGTTAGCTCCGCTAGGGAGAATCATTTGTACAAAGCCCAAGAGGAGGCTGTCTTACTGCTGAGGATTAGATCCATAGGCAGGCTCAAGGGTGGTGAACTCTCATGAGAGAGACCGGGTTCCAGGGTGATCAGTGTTTTTTCCTATGTTTGAAAGGAACTTGAGAATTTCTTTGAGACTCAAGGGGGTTTAGACTGTCTAAGTCTAGAGTTTTATCTATTGTACAATGCCCAAGAGGAGGCACTGGCATTAAGGGATGAGTATCAACCCTAAAATGGCTGGAGTTTTGACACTGGAAGTACTGCTCTAGCGAAGGATGACTAAGTTCTATCTTATACCTTTAAGAGGTTGTCAGGGTCCTTGTATGAAGCCCAAGAGAAGGCATGTGAACTTCTAAGAAGCCGAAGGGTCCTTGTACAATGCCCAAGAGGAGGCGGGGATGCTTTTAGGAAGCCTGTGGGTCCCCAAACCAAGAGAAGTTCAAGAAATGCAATTCACAGAGAAGAGATCATTTCAGGAAAGTTCGAGAATTTGGAAGAAACTCAAGAGATGCCATTCACAGAGAAAAGATCATCTCTGGGGAATTAGAGTTTCTTTGACAATTTCTAAGGGTGACAGTCTGAGAAAAGGTTCACCGAGAATACTTCCTTTCTCTTTGTTCTATATTGTTTAACCCCAAGAGAAGGGAAGACTGTATCTGGAATCCTACGGGGGATCTAGTTTTGTTTGTATTTAAGAGTGACCAACAGGGTTTTACCTAGTACTAGACGTAGTTGCCGGGGAAAACTCTAAATAACTATACTAGTATTACACAGTGGATATTTGACAAGTATATAAAAGGATGTGAAAGAAGACTTACAGTGAAACAACCCCACAATACAGTTATATACATATGAAAGCGGTAAATGAAAGCGGATAAACACTTACCCGTTGTAGAGCTTCCATGCTGTTTTGTTAGTTGTTCAACAAAGAAAGTTTTGATAACAACATATATTCAAAATCAAAGGAGAAAATGCTTTGAAAAGATTGTTGGGGCTTACAGCTCATGGAGAGGCCCAAGTTTTAACGATGATCGCACCGTTGTTTTGAAAACACAGTGGGTCTTATACAATATGTGAGGCCCAAAAAGGTTTTTATATACAAAGAGGTGGGACTTACACTCTATCAAGAAGCCCAAAGAAGTTTAAAGAAAAGAAATGGGGCTTATAACACGAGGGTAGGCCCAGGGTTTTATTTTGAACTGGCAATCGTGCCAAGGTTTTTCTTTTAACACAGAGGGACTTATACAATATCTGAGGCCCAAAAAGGTTTTGGTTAAAAGGGGAATGGGTCTTACACTCTATTAGAGGTCCAATGAGTTTGAAAATGAAGAGAAGTGGGACTTATAGCTGAAGGAGAAGCCCAAGTAAAAAAATAGTCTGAAAATGACGATCGCGTCGAAATTTCTGAAACTGTATCGGGACTTATCCAATGCACTGAGGCCCAAATTATTTTATTTACAAAGAGGTGGGACTTACACTCTATCAAGAGGCCAAAAGAGTTTTGAAAGTGATTAATGAGGGTTGAATTAATCAAAAACCCTAAATTTGTTTCAAAAAGGAATTAATTTTGTTTAAAAATTAATAAAAATTGATGAGAACATGTGAAAAATGAGTGGTGATCGATGATCAATGCTTCAAAAATCATGTTTATATCCCTAAAATGATTGAAGATCAATTAAGTTTGGGAAATCAAGAAGGAACAAATATTTCAAACGCTAAAAACAAATAAAACATTAATTCTTTGCAAAAATATCAAATATATGAAATAAATAACATTTTTGGGAATTTTTGGCAAAATAAAATATTTTACCATTTTTGTGAATTATTAAAAAAAGAATCAACTCAAAATCATTAAAATTAAGAGAGAAATTAATTTTTGAATCAATTAAATAAAATCACAAAATTCAAATATTTGAATTTTCAAAAAAGGCGCCAAGAACATGCCAAGAACACGCGCGTGTTCTGAGTTTGGCCTGATTTGCATTTTCGATCCAATCTCACTGAATACTTGATGAAATCACACAATCCACATATCAATCTGCTCGTTTTCACCTCACGATCATGTCTATGGTCTTTAATTTTATTTATTTTAAGCATGCAATAAGAAATCAAGACAAAACCTTAAGAACCCTAGAATTTGCATGAAGGATGAGAATTTTGATACACGATTCAAATAAAGCAGTTAATTGAGGGGAAACATTCTATGCATTATTATGAACATTTGGCAAAAGTATTGTGCGAGGAAATATGCATAGATTAAGAGATGACCAAGTTTAGGCTTACTTGAAGGTCGTGACAGCAAGGGCAATGTAATTTTTGAGTTGGAGGTGTTACAGATGAGTTGTGATGATCTGAACAGCTTCCCTACACCATATGGAGTGTGTTTGAATGCTTGGACTAGATTGGAAATGGCTGGATCACTTCATGGCACCTCAGCTGCAACTTGGTTAAAACCTTGAGCAATTGGCTGGTGATTATGAGAAATCAGTGTTACAGTTGTTGTTTAAGTGCTTGGATCACTTCTATATGTTGTTTATGAGGTGTGTGTGTGATTGGTTTGGTTGGAATGGCTCTCAAACTCAAAACCCGATAGTGACTTGCTTTAGAAGGCAAATTTGGAGTGAAAGAGGAGATTTTGAGGAAAACATCAGTTTGATGGGTTTGGTGTACTTAAACTGAGCACAAATAAGCTCTATTTGTAGTAGAGCAAGTTTGTTTTGCAAGCAATAGTGAATGGCAACTGCAGCAGAGGTTTGGCCAATGGTTGCATTTTGGAATCTCAAGTCTCCTCTAGCCATTGACTAGAGGTTATAGCACAGGTTGCTGGTTCCCTAGTTTAGAGATCATCCTTGACTCATTCAGTTGGAAAAGACTCAGTTCATGCCACCTTGGTGCATCCATTGAATGCCCCAAAACAAAATTGGAGTCTTGTCCCCTCTTTAGGCATTTCTAGGTTTGGCATGCTATTTTTAGTTCCAAAGACTTAGGAGGCTTATGGATCAGTGTTTGTTCCTCCTTGGTCTCCCCCTGAGGTGTTCAGATGGATAAACTTGTTTGTCATTTGTAAAAATTGCTCAAATCGAGCAAAATGCACAAATCTGCCTAGTTATGACAGTTGCATCAAGGCATTTTGCCATTATCATAACTCTTAGCTCAAATGGAATTTCATGGAGTTCTTGGCCATTTTGGAAAGCTCTTATATGATACAACACATGTGTGATCATATTTTGTCTTGATACTTTTTGGATCCAAGTGAAAATCCCCCTACTTTTGGAAAAAAAGCAAGACAGATTCTGACTTAGTGAAAATTTCACTAAGTGTTGGAAAAAGTGACATTTCATGTTTTCAGCCATTTTGATCATTCCATAACTTAAAATCCATGAGGAATTGGAATGAGGTGTAGTTGACACTCTTAAAGAATGCCATGAGAGCTACAAATCCATCTTTGGATCAGCCAAAATGGTTGCTTGAATCTCAGGTTATGATCCTTGGAAGTTGGTACCCTAGCCATTTTGTTTCATAACTTAGAAAATTTCTAAGTTTTTTATGGTTATCCCTTTTACAAGTTATCCCACTTTTCTTAATTTTTCTTCATGAATGATGATTCCAATCACACATTAACATCATTTTATGGTTAGGGGACCATAATTGATCAAAAAATCAAAAAGTCAAACTCTGACTTTTGGGCACAGTTGACTTTTTATCAGATGAATTCCAAACTGTGCGATCCTCTATGAAATCAAGTCCTTGACCTAAATAAAACTTGATGGATTGATTTCATAGGTGTTATAGGGTGTATTGAATCATGTCCCAAGGTTTGGGAGCATGTCCTGGTCAAAAGTCAAAGGTACATTTGACTTTTTCTCGCGAAACCCTAACTATGGTTCTGATGAACTTGAAACTTGTGAATCAAGATTCTTGGATCAATCCATTGTTGCAAATGGATCAATGTAGTGTATTATAGACCCTAAAATCATGTCTTGAGGTCTTGGCTCATGTTTTGTCCCAAAAGTCAACTTAGGGGTGCATTAGGTCAAGAAACCCTAATTCCTGATTTTTTATGAATGCTTCCCCTGAGGCTAAATTGACTTGATGATTGGGTTCATCATGTCCCTTGGAGCATCTTAGGTTGTGCTTTGAAGCATTGGCTCATGCCCAGAGGCAAATTCCATCTGGAGGCTTTGGTCGACCAAAACCCTAATTTGGTGACACTGGCGATCTTGAGGCTTGATCCACTCAGAATGCTGCAACCTAATGCTTGATTCTTGACATGGGAGTCCTCTTGATCCTTTGTGGATGTTTGAGAGGTTTATACAAGTTGAATATCATGTCATTCCTTGATTTATCCTTTGTCTAAGGCTCAGAGAGGGCTAGAAACCCTAAGTTTGATTGTAGTGGATGCTAACCCATCTTTGGGGAGACTAATGAGGTATGATGGCCCATCCATATTGTGTTGATGATTTGCACAATGATGGGAAATCTTGGTGGTCAAAATTTGGGGTATGACATCGGGGCATAACATAGAAAACTATCTCAGCTTCAAATCCAATGTGTAGAAGCTTGTCAGGAACGGGGTCCTATCCTTCAAGGATACAAATCCAAATGTTCAGACGAACCCGTTGCCTCAGCACGAGAAAGATGCAGTAAATTTGATAGTGGAAGAGTCTAACCACAGCTATCAAATACACGATGTACTCCTATTGGGAACCAACCTGGTCAAGATGCATTGCAGACATAGCGGATACGGGAATATACCATTTCACAATTATCATCAATGTGATATCTGCTCTAAAGACAATCAAGGATGTTCTATGGTGCAATCAGCTCTATAAGAACAGATGGATCTCGGGTGCATCCAAGATCACCGAATCCGTGAGGTCAACATGACTTATACAAATTCCAACATCATTCAAAACCACGACATCCGTGCGATGAATGTCAACTTGGTGGAAATGCACTCAAGGCAAATCCAACATCATGATCTTCCACGGCACGATTACGATTCTTGTCTGATCTGCTCGGTAAACAATCAGGGATGCTCTTTTGTACAAGAGGTCCTCCAACGTCAGATGGATCTCGGATGGATCCAGGACAACCGTGATAGAAGTCATTATCAAGTTAATATGATTCAAATCTTTGATGTTCGCTTGATGAATACCAGCTTGGTGGAATTACACGTTAAGCAAGTCCGGCTCGGTTTTCTAACTTCACATGATTATCGGAGCTGTAAAGTGTGTCGTGGATATGACCAAGGATGTGCACTTATTCAAAGAACGCTTCAACACTTGTTAAACCACTGGTGGCTTCCGATCTATCTAGATGAAGACACACAGCAAGTTAGTATGATTGACTGAAACCCTACTAGGCATCAAAGTCAGGATGTTCGATCAATGGAAATAGATCTAGTGAGGTTTCACTCCATACAAAGCGGATGTGGCCGGGTGCCACCACACAACTACGAGCGCTGTAGAGTTTGCTCAGAGGATAACCAAGGATGCTACCTCGTGCGAGCAACCCTTCAAAATCAGTTGGACCACAAAGAGGTTCGACCATGTTCAAGCTCTAGTTCGATCAACATAATGTTAGACTATCTTCCCAATCGAGGCAAAGAAGTTGTCTTAATCCCTAAACGGGAAGTGGCCAAAGACGTATGCGTCATAATCCCTTTACTCCATGAATCAAGAGCTCCTATTGATAGTGGAAAGATTCTCAACCTCGAACCAATTGAGGCCGGCTACGATGGTCAGAAAAATGAAAAGGCTTCTGTAGTTATCTATCTGTCGGGACCAGTACCGTACAAATCTGATAAGGCTATCCCTTACAAATACGGTGCAACAATAATTGAGAATGGAAAGGAAACTCCATTACCCTCCGTTGTGAATATTGCACACATCAGTCGAGTAACACAGAGCGGTCGGATCTTCAACCGAGGAGTTGGAGAACCCAACAAAGAAAAGGAACCTCAAACAGAAGTTACCAATCAACCAGTTGATCAATCCTGTAATCCCGACCTTTCAAAGAACAATGATGAGATGCTGAAGCTCATCCAGAAAAGCGAGTACAACATTGTTGACCAAATGTTGAAAACTCCTTCAAGAATCTCTGTGTTATCTCTCTTGCTTAGTTCCGAAGCTCACGGGGAAGCTTTACAGAAAGTCTTAGAGCAAGCCTTTGTGGAACAATATGTGACGATAAGACAATTCGACAGCATTATCTCCAACATCATTTCCTGCAATAATTTAGGATTCAGTGATGAAGAACTGCCGGAAGAAGGAAAAAATCACAACATGGCACTTAACATTATAGTCAACTGCCAGGACGATGCTTTAGCCAGCGTATTGGTAGACACCGAATCAGCTCTGAATGTTATGCCAAAATCTACTTTAATGCGACTATCATTTCAAGGATCTCCGATGAGAGGCAGTGAGGTCATCGTCAAAGCATTTGACGGATCCCGAAAAATAGTTATCGGCGAAGTCGACCTTCCCATAACTATCGGTCCATACACTTTCCAAGTCACTTTCCAGGTCATGGACATCCGGGCAGCATACAACTATTTGTTAGGAAAACCTTGGATACACGAGGCTAGGGCAGTCACTTCTACACTTCACCAGAAGCTGAAGTTCGTCAAGAATGACCAACTGGTCACAATCTGTGGAGAGCAAGCCTTGATCGTGAGCAACTTATTATCGTCCACTTGTGTAGAACCAGAGGAGGTTGTTGGAACCCAAATTCAAGCACTTTCGGTGAGCAATGACAACCGATCAGAAAAAGGAACTTTGATTTCCTCGTACAAAGATCCTCTCGCAATGATCAAAAGTAACAGCGCAAAAGGATGGGGACAGCTTGTCATTCCTATGGATAATAAGACAAAGAAAGGTCTTGGTTTTTCTTCAACCTGTACCCAGACTGCTACTAAAGATAAAGGTTTTCATCCCATTCAGGACTTCTTCCACAATGTAGGTTTCCTTCACCCAGTATCTCAAGAAGTACATACCATCAACAAGGGTGATTCCTCCGATACAGATGAAGAGTAGAAGTCCAATCTCAACGAAGACGGTTATATGTCTCGGGAAGAAACGTGTACGCCATTTTGCTATCTCGCACAGAGTCTGAGGTATATACCAAGATTAGATGTCAAGATGATTACGGAGATTGTGATCCGGAAGGATGTCGTGCTCCACCAAACTCATTAGAGGAGGACACTCTGATGAAAGACAACTTTGACTACAACTATTTTGACCCAATGGATGGCCTGCCTATCTGGCAGCCGTACCTAGAAGACTTAGGGAAAAAGAGTCAGCCCAACGATGCATATCAACTGAGCATCATTGAAAAGAATACCTGCGTCCCAACCAAATCATGGGATCATTACTCAGGGCATTTAAAAAATATCCAGCACGACGATGAATTTGCAAAGGTTACAGGACAAGAGTTCCTTAACTATGCTTTTCCCGAGGTCAACATCATTGAGAGGGATAACTCCTCCAGTTCCAAAGAAGTGAGGGACACCTTAGGACAACCGAGTGGTAAGTACAACTTCCTGGTCAAGTACACCTCTCTAGAAAGCTCTCGTATCAGGCTCGAAGACATCCAGCCAACTGGATGGGGAGATCCGTCTGAGAGTAAAAACATTGTGCAAGATACAACAGAAGAATTCGTCTACAACAATTCTGCCTGGGAGACAGACTCCAATTATCCTGCTCCACCAGAAATCACCGTCATTTCTGAAGACAAACCAAGAAGGAAGGTACCAGACTTTGTGACTCACCGAGGAGTTCGCCGCCAATGGGTTGTTGTCAATGTCCCAAAAATCGTCCATAAGTCTAAGTAATTTCCGTCTTTGTTTTAACCTTTCACCCTACCCAAGTGAAACGAATGTTTTGATAGGGATCACTTTCTGTAAATGTCTCTCTTCGCTTTGCCCAAAGTGACAGAGTTTTGTTTTATAGGGCTGTAGTTTCAAGAATCGACCAAATCATAAATAAATAAACGTCGTTCTGTAATTTCTGCATTTGTTGCTGTTTTCGCTTTTCGCTTTTTCAGAAAATGGTAATCCTAAAAAAAACAACTCAAAATAATAAAAACAAGCATTTTTCAGAAAAATACACTGCACACACTCTTGCATTCTCTCTATCTCTTCTAAAAACAATCATCACGTCATGCAGATTGCTTGTTTTAAACCTCATTGAAACATACGATCCAACGCCTTCTCCCAACTTTGAATTCCCGGTTTTTGAGGCTGAAGAAGAAGAGGACGAAGAAATTCCAGAAGAGATCTCCCGATTACTCAAACAAGAGGAAAGGTCCATTGAACCTCACAAAGAGCAGTTGGAAACAGTTAACTTGGGTTCAGAAGAAGAGAGAAAAGAAGTCAAGATTGGGGCACTCCTCAGTCTAACTGTCAAAGAAAGTTTGATAAAGCTTATCAAAGAATTTCCCGATGTATTCGCTTGGTCCTATCAGGATATGTCAAGGTTGGATATCGGCATCGTGGAACATCATCTAACGTTAAGATTAGAATGTCCGCCAGTGAAACAAAGGTTGAGACGAACTCATCCAGACATGGCCATCAAAATCAAAGAGGAAGTATAGAAACAGATTGACGCAGGTTTCCTCGCCACATCAGAATATCCTCAATGGTTAGCCAACATAGTACCAGTTCCGAAAAAGAACGGAAACGTCAGAATGTGTGTAGACTACAGGGATCTGAACAAAGCGAGTCCAAAGGATGACTTTCCCTTGCCGCACATAGACATGCTGGTAGACAGTACAACAAAATTCAAAGTATTCTCCTTCATGGATGGATTCTCGGGCTATAATCAAATCAAAATGGTGCCAGAAGACATGGAGAAAACTTCATTCATTACCCCATGGGGAACCTTTTGTTACAAGGTAATGCCATTCGGTTTGAAGAACGCTGCGGCAACCTATCAAAGGGCCATGACTACTTTGTTTCATGACATGATACACAAAGAAATAGAAGTGTATGTCGATAATATGATTGCCAAATCTAAGACAGAAGAAGAGCATGTGACCCATCTGTCAAAACTATTCGAGCGTCTGAGGAAATACAAACTCCACTTGAATCCCAACAAATGCACGTTCGGTGTACGCTCAAGGAAACTTTTAGGGTTCATCGTCAGCCAGAAAAGAATTGAGGTTGATCTTGACAAGGTCAAGGCCATTCAAGAAATGCCTTCTCCAAAGACTGAAAAATAAGTCATGGGATTCCTAGGGCGTTTAAATTACATTTCCAAATTTATATTCCTCATGACCGCGACGTGCGCGCCAATCTTCAAATTACTAAAAAAGAATCAGGATTGCGTATGGACAGAAGACTTTCAAACCGCCTTCGACAGTATCAAGGAATACCTGTTGAATCCACCTATCCTATCACCTCCAGTAGAGGGAAGACCACTGATCATCTATTTAGCAGTCTTGGAAGACTCCATGGGTTGTGTGCTTGGTCAACAAGATGAAACAAAAAGAAAAGAGTCTGCCATCTACTATTTAGAAAAAAATTCACAAACTGTGAAACTCGGTACACTATGCTCGAGAAAACATGCTGTGCTCTGGCTTGGGCAGCCAAACGTCTTCGCCAGTACATGATTTGTCACACTACTTGATTAATCTCCGAAATGGATCCCATCAAGTATGTCTTTGAAAAACCTGCTCTCACGGGAAGGATCGCCCGGTGGCAGATGTTGTTATCAGAATACGACATCGAATACCACACTCAGAAAGTCGTAAAAGGGAGTATTTTAGCCGATCATTTGGCTCATCAACTGATTTATGATCAGGAGTCAGTCGGGTTTGACTTCCCAGACGAAGATGTCATGTACTTAAAAATGAAAGATTGCGATGAACCGCTACCCAGTGAAGGGCCAGAACCGGGTTCCCAATGGGGACTAATCTTTAACGGAGCTGTCAACCATTATGGAAATGGAATTATGGCAATCATCATAACACCTCAGGGTACCCATATTCCTTTCACTGCCAGATTAACGTTCAAATGTATAAAAAATGAGGCCGAATACGAAGCTTGTATCATGGGTCTCAAAGAAGCGATTGACTTAAGGATTAAGAACTTGGACGTGTATGGAGACTCAGCCCTGGTCATCAATCAGATCAAAGGAGATTGGAACACATACCAATCAGGATTGATTCCTTACAAAGACTACACGAGAAGGTTGTTACCATTCTTCAATAGAATCGAGCTTATCATATCCCTAGTGAAGAGAATCACATGGCTGATGCACTAGCCACTCTCTCTTCCATGATTAGTGTAGTTCAATGGAATGACATACCTAAGATTGACATAATGCGCCTTGAACGCCCGCTTACATCTTCGCAATTAAAGTAGTCATAGACGACAGACCTTGGTATCACGATGTCAAACGCTTCCTTCAGAAACAAGAGTACCCACCTGGGGCATCCAGAAAAGATAGGAAGACCCTCAGAAGATTGGCAGGCAGCTTCTTCCTGAGCGGCGATACACTCTATAAGAGAAACTTCGACATGGTCTTGCTCCGATGTGTAGACAGGCCAGAAGCAAACATGTTAATGAAAGAGATTCACGAAGGCTCCTTTGGCACTTATGCCAACGGGCACACAATGGCGAGAAAAATTCTAAGAGTCGGGTACTATTGGTTGACCATGGAATCCGATTGCTATAAGTACACGAGGAAGTGTCACAAGTGTCAAATATACTCAGACAAAATCCATGTACCGCTAACACATCTCAAAGTTCTTTCTTCCCCATGGCCCTTTTCCATATGGAGAATCGACATGATTGGCATGATCGAACCCAAGGCTTCAAACGGACATCGGTTCATCTTGGTGGCCATTGACTACTTCACCAAATGGGTCGAAGCAGCGTCATACACCAATGTAACCCGACAAGTGGTGGTCCAATTTATCAAGAACAATATCATCTGCCATCATGGTGTTCCAAGCCAGATCATTACTGATAATGGGTCTAACATGAACAACAAGATGATGAAAGATTTGTGCGCTGAGTTCAAAATCGAACACCATAACTCATCTCCCTACCGACCTAAGATGAATGGAGCGGTAGAAGCAGCTAACAAGAATATCAAGAAGATCATTCAAAAGATGGTTGCAACCTACAAAGACTGGCACGAGATGTTACCCTTTGCTTTTCACGGTTATCGTACGTCTGTCCGCACTTCAACAGGGGTAACCCCTTTCTCTCTATAAATGGCATGGAAGAAGTCCTCGCGATAGAAGTAGAGATCCCATTAATCCGGGTATTATTGGAAGCTAAGCTAACAGAGGCTGAATAGTGCCAAAGTCGACACAATAAACTGAACCCAATTGAAGAAAAGTGAATAACGACATTATTCCACGGTCAGTTGTATCAGCAAAGAATGAAGAAAGCGTTTGGCAAAAAGGTCCGACCCCATGTCTTCAGGAAAGGAGACCTTGTGCTCAAAAAAATACAATCATTTCTCACTGATTCCCGGGGCAAATAGACTCCGAATTACGATGGCCCCTACGTGGTCAAGAAATCCTTCTCAAGCGGCGCCTTGAGACTCGTAACCATGGATGGAGAAGAATTGCCTACCCCATAAATGTTGACGTAGTCAATAAATACTTCGCCCAAACAAAAAAAAACAAACAAAAAAACGTCTCGGTGGATTGAAAACTCGAAAGGGCGGTCCAGGCAAAAATTAGAGACATAAGCAAAAATCATCCCAATGATTGGAAATCTCAAAGTACAATCCAGGCAAAAATTAGGGATTAATGGCAAGTAACTACGTCTGACAAAGTTGAATCCCTCAGTAGTAATGCCATCCATCAGAGAAAACTCCAGTCAAGGTCATCTTCGACAGAAGCTTAGGATGTCCAGAATTCAAAGTTGGTAGAAGGATAACGGTCGTTATGTTCAATGTAGCCCCTTTTCCCTTAAAATTACCATTTTCTAACTTTGTAAATACTCTATGGTATCAGGCGCTTGGCTGATTTCCATCCTATCAATAAAATTTAGGCCCTAGTGCTTTTGTTTGCAATTCTCATTTGTTTTAGCTTTACAGAATGACATTTTTAACATGATCAACAATTCATGAAATAAAACAAAAACGAATTTACTTGTCAAATTTTTTTTGCTTTTTAATAAAGATGGCAATTCTTTTGACTGTTGAACATCGAAAGAACATCGATCGCTTCTCCGAAGGTGATTGAACCTCAAAGTACAGAATCAAAGTACTCCTTCTAAACCAGTACACCTGAATGAATGATCAACAGTGTCAGGGACCATGTTTCATCTGACATCCCCGGCAGAGTTGTTACCTCTTAAGACCAATTAAACAACTTTTTCTCCCCGCGGGGACCGTCTCTCATAAGCAAGGCAGGATTGCTATCTTGGAACAGTGATACTTTTCATCCCCCACAGTGGCCGAGTATCCAGTCGTGTCCATCCATTAGTCTGTATGTCGCGTCAGTTTGTCAGCATAAACATATATACATCATGCATTATTGATTCATTTACATATTCATAGTGCATTACTATCACTCTAGTCGGTCTTATCCCTTAGTGGTAAAAGTCCTCTTCTCAATCAAGCCATCAGTTCTTTTCTCGTCAGGAAATGTTTTGTCTGAACAATCTCTCTCCTCCAGTTTATTTCTGGATTGGAGACGGTCCTCGACCACTTTGATAACTTGAACCTCTGAAAGGCAAGAACACATTCGACAAACGTCACTCTTCACCATTGAAGATGATGTTCTTGCTTTCCTGGATTAAGGAAAATTCCCAGAGAAAGCCTCGCAACCAAAGACTCTCAGTAACAAATTGGTTTTTCTCCCAAGAAAGTCAATGTTAATGAAGTCATCAGCACCTCAAAATTGGATTACATCACATGGCATTTCTCCGAGGAGGTCTCGAGGAAAAGTATGATGTAATATCCCCAAGCAGGAAACAGTCTCTCAAGAGACTCGTTTTCCCCAGTAGAGTCAACAAATGGCATCTCCAATAGAGAAGTTTGAACACCTCTACAACTCAGACGAATGGGTTACCTAGCGAGTCTGGCATCAAAACTTGTTCCCATCAAATGGCATCTCCCAAGGAAAATTCGGTGAGAAGTTTGAGGAAAACCGCTACAAATAGCGTCCCTTGTCAAGAAAGTTTATTGACAAAATAAACTGAGACCAGTTCTGTGGCTAAAGACCAGGATCAAGGGGAAGTTTATATCAGAAACTGAGACCAGTTCCGTGGCTAAATACCAGGATCGAGGGGAAGTTTATATCAGAAACTGAGACCAATTCCGTGGTTGAAGACCAGGATTGAGGGTAAGTTTATTGGCAAAAGAAACTTAGACCAGTTCCATGGCTAAAGACCAGGATCGAGGGGAAGTTTTTACCTTTTCCAAGCATCATTGCTTAGTAAAAGAAGATGGATGAGCAAGAAGCCATTCATAACCACCATCAAAATTTCGGGAATTCCGATATTTAATCCTCTTGCACCCTGAATGCCCAAATACCTTCACCATTCACACCTTCGGGTCTAAGAAGATTAAATAGGGGCATCTGTCATACCCCAAATTTTGACCACCAAGATTTCCCATCATTGTGAAGATCATTACCACAATATGGATGTACTTTCATGCTTCATCAATCTCCTCAGGGATTGCTAGACATTCTTTACAATCAAAGATTAGGGTTTTAACCCCTCTCAGAGCATTTAGACAAAAGATCAATCAAGAATTGACATGATCTTCAACTTGTCTAACCTCTCAAACACCAATAAAGGATAAAGAGGACTCCCACATCAAGAATCAAGCACAATGTTGCAACATTCCAGGTGGATCAAGCCTCAAGATCGCTTGTGTCACCAAATTAAGGTTTGGTCGACCCAGGGTCCCCAGATAAAAATTTCCATTTTGGACATGAGCCAATGCCTCAATGTATGGTCCAATAAGCTCAAAATGATCTCAATAACCCATCCACAATGAAAAAATCACCTTGAGGGTCCATCATATTGACATGTTTACAAGATTTGATTGATTCAAAGAACTCAAGTCATAAGTCACAAGAACTCAAAACCATCTCATCACAAATTAGGGTTTCTAATGGAAAAAGTTAACCCTATCCTTGACTGTTGGCCTATCCTTGATCTCAAACCTTGGGGAGGGGTCCAAGACATTCCTAGATACCCTTGGAGGCCATCCATGAAGTTTAATTAAGCCCAAGGGTTGATTTCACAAAAGGATCACAAAGTCAAAATTTCTTCTGATGAAAAAGTCAACTGTACAAAAATCCAAGTTTGACTTTTTGGATTTTTGGTCAACCAAGGTTCATTAATCCTAAAACAGTGTTAATATGTGATTTGAATCATCATTCATCAAGAAAAATCAAAGAAAGTGAGTTAACTTACTAAAGGGGTAACCATAAAAAACTTAGAACTTTTCTAAGTTATGGAACAAAGTGGCTAGGGTACCAACTTTGCAAGGCCATATCTCTCAAACCCTAAGGCCTTTCTCTCCTATTCAAAGCTCAGAGGGAAGCCCTCATTACACTCTTCAAAAGCATCAACTACATCTCATTCCAATTCCTCATGGATTTCAAGTTATGATTGGATCAAAATCACTAAAAAACATGAAAATGCATTTTTCTAACACTTAGAAGAAATTCTGCACAAGGCAGATTTCAAGTGAAACACCAAAACTTAGAGGGTTGTTTCACATAGTTCTAGGCTGAATCAATTCAAGATGTAAACATCAAAGTTGTTGTGCATATTTCCTACAGTCCAAGGAACTTATTGGCATGAAACAACTCAGCTTGAGCCAAGAGTTATGGCTGCTGCAAGACACCATGGCAAGGCTGTCATGAAAAATTAGTTTGTGATATTTCTTGCCATACACGATTTTGAGCCAAAAAGCAATGATCATTATGCCACATTCATCCAATCTGATCCTAATCCATCTGATTCAATCTACTAAGCTGAGTCAAAAAGCTAAGGGATCTTCCAACTTGAGGTTAATGCATTTTGTCACATTATGCTTGAATTCAAGGGCATTTATGTGCAATAGTGAACTTTCAATAAAGCCACTCTACTCAGACAAGATGCTCACTTAAAAAACCATTAAAACATCTGAAGAATGTGGATTTGGTCAAGACATAGCCTTGCTCTTGGGAGAGGCAAGTTTTCCTTGCATGAGAAGAAATGCCACCAAGCCAAAGCCATTTAATGTGATCTGATATTGCAGCCATTCACTATTCCTCCAAGACAAGAGTTGATCCACTATAAATAGATGTCCTAACTGATCATTCAAACTACACCAAAGCAGCTTACAACATTGCTTTCTCTCATTTCCTTCTTAAACTCCAAATTTTATTGTTCTTGAGAAAGCACTATCGGGTTTTGAGTTGGAGGCCAATGTAATTCAAACCAATGATTCAGACACCTCACACACAACATATAGGATTGATCTAAACCATTACATCCCATCTGTAACATCAAAATCACCAAATGGCCACCCAATTGCACAAGACTCATGACTTGCTGCAGAGGAAATCAGGCTGATCAATCCAGAGGTTTTCCAATCAACTTAAGCACTCAAACACATCCATTGAGGTACAAGGAAGCTGTCCAAATCATTGGAACTCATATGTAACACCTCCAAACCAGAATTTGATTCTCACTTATAGAGGTAAACCTTAAACTCTCAAACTCAATGAATCATGCATTATAAACATGTTTTGTGATTACCATTATGTTTCTGGATGTTTGTAGATTATTTACCCTCAATCAATTGTTGTTTACAGTTCGTGTATAGGATTTCATTGAGTTCATGCCAATTTTAGGGTTCTTCAGGTTTTATCATATTATGTTTTGATTCACTTAATTTCAATAAAATTGAGTATTGCCATTGTGTTCCTCATCTGAAAACGCACGATTTTCATATTTGGATCATGTGAAATGGTTGAGAGATGAGTGAGATATGAGGCTTCACGTATCTGAGCTTGAGGATGAAGATGGCCATGGTGCCATGCTTCAGAAATTCAACTTGTTTGCTATATATTTTTCCCTTGCCACATATTAAATGATTTGACATTGCGCCCCAGTGGTTGATCAACTGATTTATGTGTATTGAGCGAGCAAGAGGTCTGGGGTTCGAATCCCCCTGTCACTATTAGAAATTGTCAACGAAATTCACTTCCCCAGAGAGGATTAATTCCCGGTGAAACCTCTCTTGAATTTCTTCAAACCCTAGAACTGTTCATTAAAGAAAAGATTATTCCCGGTGAAACTTGAACTCTTCTTAAGTTTGGACTCACAGGCTTCCTAAAAGCATCTCCGCCTCCTCTTGGGCTTTGCACAAGGATCCTCCAGCTTCTTAGAAGTTCTCATCCCTTCTCTTGGGCTTAATACAAGGACCCTGAAGACCTCTTAAAGGTATAAGACAAAACTTAGTCATCCTTTGCTAGAGCAGTCTTTCCAGTGTCAAATTTCAGAACAATTTTGGGTTGATTCTCATCCCTTAAAACACTTGCCTCCTCTTGGGCTTCATACAAAGATAAACTCTTCCATACCAGTAGACTTGGAAAGTCTAATCCCCTCTTGAGCCTCAAAGACATTCTCAAGCACCTTACAAACATAGGAGAAACCCTGGTCATTTTGGATCAATCTCCAGCAGAGTTAAAACCCATGGGTTCTAAAACCCAGTCTCTCTCCTAAAATTCCCCAGCCAGGGTCAGTTTATCATCAGTATGACACTATCCCAAATAAGAACCTCAAGGCCTCTGATATTTTAACTCTTCTGTAACCCTCAGCAAGAGTTGATTCTTCATTTGGAACTGCCTCAGGATCTCAATAATCCCCAGCAGAAGTTAGCCTCCTCTTAGACTTTGTATAATGATCCTTCCTTTCCTCAGCACAGTTAGCCTCCTCTTGGGCTTTGTACAAAGATTTTCTCCCCAGTGGAGCTCACCTTTTCAGACTCTCTTGTTGAGTCAATCACCCTTCAGCACTCTCTTGTTGAGTCAACCCCTTTTAGCCTCAATCTTGGGCTTTGTAAAAGACAGATAAAAGCACTCTCTTGTTGAGTCAATTTTTTCAGCCGCCTCTTAGGTTTTGTATAATGATTTCTCCAGCTTGTTCAGCCACAATCCTAGACTTTGTACATGACATATAAAAGCACTCTCTTGTTGAGTCAAACCCTTTTCAGCCTCAATCTTGGGCTTTGTACAAGACACCATATAAATTTCCTTGGCAGAGTCAAACTCTTTTCAGCCTCAATCTTGGGCTTTGTACAAGACAGATAATACTCTCCAGCAGAGTCAAACTCATTTCAGCCTCAATCTTGGGCTTTGTATAAGACACTTAAAATATCCTCAGCCAAGTCAGTATAGTCTCATTTTAGCCTCAATCTTGGACTTTGTACAAGACAGATAAAGATTTCTTTCCCACAGAGTCAGTCTCATTTCAGCCTCAATCTTGGGCTTGGTAAAGACACATACAAACCCTCCTCGGTGAAGTCAAACTTTTAGCCTCCTCTTAGGCTTTGCATAATGATATCCCCCAAAGAGTCAGTCTCTTTTTTGCCTCAATCTTGGGCTTTGTACAAAACATATAAACACTCTCTTGTTGAGTCGGTCATTTCTAGCCTCCTCTTAGGCTTTGTATAAGGACTTCCCCAGTGGAGTCAATCAACCTCTTAGCTTCAACCTTGGGCTTTGATCAAGGCACACAAAAATCAAAATCCCTCTATAGGAAGTCATTTCTCTGTTTATCACTTATCAAAACAGACATTCAAAACAAACCTTAATCCCAGATAACTGTTATAAGTAGCACACTTGTTGATTCAAATATCCAAGTTGTTGTCCATCTTTTATCCTGGTAAATCCTCTCTTTCATCTAATTGCTGTAAGCGGCAAGCCTTTGGATTATTTACATCCACACCACTGTCCCTCTCTTAGCATGAAAGACTCCTAAGGAAAAATGGCATTGGTCAACACTGAGTTATAGTTTTCCCCTTCAGGACAAATCCCCTATAAAGGAAATTATGGCATTACTGGATTCATATATCCCAGTTAAAGTAATCCTCCTTTATAAACTGTCACTCAACAGTTATGATAAACAGACCAGATGTCTCCCTTTAGAGATAAAAAATTATCTCTCAGTCAAACCTCTTAGCTTCAATCTTGGGCTTTGAACAAGACACAAATAAACCTTTTAGCTTCAATCTTGGGCTTTGAACAAGACACCAAAATATATTTTTCCTCCCTTAGAATAGGAGGAACTACGATTGCTCTGATTTCCCTATTTCATTTAAACGGGAATACGTAGGCCTAAGATTGCGAAATCTTAGCGAGCATACCAAACAAAAACTCTAGGCCCAGTACCTTCATATCAATCAAAACTTAGGTCCAGTACCCTACCAAAAACATTGGAAAACCAGAACATCAATAAAAACTCTCTCTCTCTCTCTCTCTCATACTTTCCCAAGAAACTTTCCCAACCCATTAATGGATAAACACCATCAAGTACAAAGCAAAACCTAAAACTAACAACTTATGGATAACCACATATAGGATGGGAAATTGACAACTCCCCATTGTATAACCTAACCCCGGACCCCCGAATCTCTCTAAGCGTTTGTTCAGTTAAACATTCGCGTGCAAGGTTAGTTTTAGATAGCTTCTCTTTCCCTTATAGCTTCACGGAATAAATTAGAAATCAGAAAGCAGCACCCCCCTCCTCTTCATTTTAAGGAGAAGCCTACAATTCTGCGATAAGGTGGTCGCGTCACCGACAAAAATCGCACCCTACAGTCAGGAGGGGAAATTTGAGTTGTATATCATTTGTATGATACTGCCCTATGTGGACTTTGAGTTGAAACTCAATGTTTGTTTCATTCTTTGTACTTTCTTTTTTATTTAAGTTTGTAACAAGGGTGCTTTTGTTGCCTTAGTTTGTGTTTGATCTTGTTCTTGACCACTTGAAAGTGTTGAATGTAATATTATCTAGTTGATGCCCTCTTGGTTTGCTTACTCATTTGAACCTTTTGGTTTCCACACTTTGGTTATCATTTTCCTTACTTCTAATTTCATCCTCTCAAAACTTGTTGTTACAAGTTGTTTGTCCCCCTCCTTCCTAAGGAAAGCCTCTCTATTGACTTTAATGTAATAGATAGCTCATTACCCCTTGGCCTCATTACAGCCACTTCCCCCTTGACCTACTTTAGGTTAGGATCCTTACCTTCACATGTAAGCACTATCATCATAGTTGTTTACTTCCCTCTTTGGCCTTATTAGAGCCATTTGCCTTACAACTTAGAATTAGGGTAGAGTTCTTAAACTCTATGTGATTCTCATCATAATGAGTGTTCACTTCCCTTTTGACTTTGTTCAAAGTCTATCTCTCAGACTAGTCTCTCAACTTAGACTTAGAGAGTTCTTTAACTCTATACGAGTATCATACTCATTCCCCTTGGAACTTTGACCATAGTCAATGGTTCCTCACCCCAGTTGAGGTGAACTACGAATGCTCTGATTCCATCCTAGTTAGGATACGTAGGCACGAGATGCAACGTCTTGGAGAGTATACTTAGTGTATATACCCCTAGGTCTTTACCTTAGCGCAGTTCCCTTAGCAAGCAAACTTTAGCAAAACACAAATACAAACAAGAGGTTCCTGTAGAGTACTACAGATATCTAGGATGCTAACACCTTCCCTAGGTATAACCAACCCCGAACCTTAGATCTCCTAGCTGTGTCTTCACATAGCGTGATTAGGGTTTTCTTCGATCTTTACCCTTTCCTTTTGATAAACCAAAGCTCGGGGGTGAATTTCAAAGATGCGTGATTCAAGTTAATTAATAGCTTGATATCCAACTCTCACCGCAACAGAATGGTTCAGAGGAACTCTTAATCTAATCATTGAAGAACTGAGAGATTTCTCTACTAAAGAAATTGGTGTGTCTAGTAAAAAGAAATGTGATCTCTGTAGGTAGCGAATCTAGTTTGAATACGCCTTTCTTCCTTCAGTTTTTGACTTTCCTTTGTTGCATCTGCAACGTGTTGTGCAGAATGTTCCCTTGTGGTCAAATTTTCTTCTTCTGTTGTTTCAACCTTCTTCAGTAAATTTTTTTCTCTTGCAAAACAATGTTGCTCATTTTTGTGAGGCATGTAGCTTTGAGTTTTTCTCTTCATAGCTAACTCTTGCTTGAAGTATTTATGATGAACTGGATGAAAACTTAAGAACACTAAAATTGATATACTTATATAGTGTGTTTTAAGTAGTCAGTCAAGTACCTTCCTGTACCAACCATTTTTTACCCTCTTGGAAAATTTGTATACTTGTTTCTGACTGCTATAAACCTATAAAGTATCTTTGACCATCTAGGGGATCTCTGCCTACATCTCTGCCTTTCATAGTACTTTAACCTTTTTGATTTGACAAAAAGGGGATATATATAGATGTATTTAAAATGCTTTAGTTCATTCTGTAGCACGAGTTTTATGTGTGGTTACGAAGCACTATCACTTTTGGGTACTACAGCTCGATTCATTTTTGATCCTATTGAAGCTGATGAAGGAAGGGAAATAGACGTCTCCAATTAACCCTGCTTGTATACTGAGTTTAAACAGATGACTGTTGGTTTACAGATGCTACAAAGATTGTGGGTCTCTCTTAGGTTATGTTGTTAAGAACACAGGGTCTAGACTATTGGTAGGATGTTAGGACTGATGCTTTTTGATTGATTTATTGAGGTACGGGATTTTGGGTTTTTGATTAGTACGCTAGCTAAGATTTTTCAATCTTATGCCTACGTATTCCCGTTTAATGAAACAAGGAAATCAGAGCGATCGTAGTTCCTCCTATTCTATGGGAGGAAATGGTGTTTTGGTGTCTCGTTCAAAGCCCAAGACATGAAGCTAAAGGTGGTTTATATCTTGTTCAAAGCCCGAGATGTGAAGCTGAAGGGTTTATTTGTATCTTGTTCGAAGCCCAAGATGTGAAGCTAAAAGGGTGTTGACTTTAGAGAGAATTTGTCATCTCTAAAGGGGAATATTTGGTCTGTTTGGCACAACTGTTGGGTGACTGATTATAAAGGAGAATTACTTTAACTGGGATATGTGATCCAGCAATGCCATAATTTCCTTTATAGGGGATTTTCAACTTGAAGGAGAAGAATTTAACTCAGTTTAGAGCAACGCCATCTTTCCTTAGGAATTTCTCATGCTAAAAGAGGGACAGTGGCGTGGATGTAAATAATACAGAGGCTTGCCGCTTACAGCAATTAGATGAGGGAAAAGGAGTTGTTGATGTTTGTATGCTGTGACCAATGCATCTTGACCAAATTGGCCCTTAACAAGAGTACATCATGAATTTGATAGGTGTTGTTAGACTCTTCCTCTATCAAATTGACTGCAGCTTTCTCATGTTGAGGCCGCGGGTTTGTGAGAACATTCGAATTCGTATCTTTGAAAGATAAAACCCCTCTCCTAACAAGCTTTTGTACGTCGGATTTGAAACTGAGACAGTTTTCTATGTTATGCCCTGGTCCTCCTTGATGGTAAGGACAAGTCTGATCCACTTTGAACCAAAAAGCCAGATTTTCCGGCTCCGTAAGAGGAGACTTAGTCTGGACATGCCCCTTGACCAGTAGTAACGGAAATAGTTCTGCGTACAACACAGGTATAGGGTCGAACCATGGTGGTTGCATTGCACGATTGTTGTTGTACAGAGGACGAGCCTGCTGAAGAGGCTGTTGTGTCCTTTGCTGATATTACTGTTGAATCGGTTGGCTCTGCACAACCTGAGGTTGATACGTAGGAACAAGCGCAGGGTTGATAGCAGGAGTTACAGCTGCTACTGGTTGATATCGTCGCCTTTGCTTTCCGAGAGAGATATTCCCAATATCCTGCTCTTTTTTCTTTGGGAGAGCACTACCGTATCATTTTGTACTACCCGATGATCCAACATCTTTAACTAAACGTCCTTCTCGGACGACCTCCTCAAGACGAACTCCCATGCCCACCATCTCGGTGAAGTCACTGCGCGCACTGGCCACCATTCTGTCGTAGTAAAATGAGCTTAAGGTTTTTAAGAAGATCTTTGTCATCTCTTTTTCCTCAAGAGGTGGACAAATCTGGGCGGCAATTTCACGCCATCTCTGAGTGTACTCCTTAAAGGTTTCCTTGTCCTTTTGTGACATCGATCTGAGTTGATCTCTGTCGGGTGCCATGTCCAGATTGTATTTATATTGCTGAACGAAGGCGACGCCAAGATCTCTGAATGTGCCGATTGTAGCGCAGTTTAAACCCATGTACCATTTTAATGCGGCACCGGTTAAACTATCCTGAAAGTAGTGAATCAGTAGCTCCTGGTTCTCTGTCTGAGCTGACATTCGCCGAGCGTACATCACTAAATGACTCTGAGGGGACCAAGCAAAGGTCTGTGGCGTCCTTGGAACTTTCACATTAGGGACCAAGCAAAGGTCTGCGGCATCCTTTCCAAATAGATCCTGACCGCGAAGGGCTTGCAGTTCTTTCTGCATTTCCAGGAATTGGTCCTGGAATTCATTCATTCTGTCGATCATGCTGTCGTTTCCATTAGAAGGTATCTCTAGAATCTGTCCTTCTGGGGCAGTGTGTACCACAAGTGGTGGTATAGTCATTATGGCCGAGACTCTCGGTGCCTCCCGAAGTTTGTAACCTTCAGGAGTTACTGTCATGCCCCTGTCATCTTCGTTTTCCCAAAGTTTGTAACCTTCGTTTCTCCACTATGGGCGTTGATGTGATCTCCGAGATCACAATCCTTTGTTGTTGCATCTGAGCTTCTACTAGAGCTTGCATATCGTTATGAAGCTTTCTCAGATCCTCTTTCAGAGCGTCGATCTCTTCTCTTAACTCTCTATTCTCTTCCTTGAGATCATCCATCTTTTTCTGACGATTGGCTCGAGTATTGTACGAATGAGACAGTTTGACTCTAGAATCGAGACACAAACATGAGATTCGTAGGTAAGAAGAATGCGTTTACGCGAGAATGATGAATGATATGCAATGATTATATTAATTGTATGTTTTTGTTTAATCAAAGTAAACTTTGACAATTGGATTGCAAATAACAAACAATGGGGAGAACCCTGTTTTATTAAATTCAAAGGATTGCGGAAATGGAAATACAGTAGATTACAAAGTGCTGGAAAAGGAAATCTAAACTAATGGATCCTGAGTCCTCTCTGAGGAGAGCTCAGGTGCTGGTTCGGGTGCTTTCCTCTTCTTTGACCAAGGCTCTTGGGCCGTTCTTGGGTTGTCATTCCTTTGCCAAGTGAAAGGAGCGAGGAAATTCCTTTAGTCATCCTGATTTTCTACAGCATGTTGCTCTAAAATCTCAATCAGAGCGTCTTTTTCTTTTAATAGCTGCTGTGTTTTCTTACACTCCACATTGAGAATACGGTACTTGTTCCTCCAAGACCTCTTCTCCTGCTGAATTTTGCTGAGAGTAACTTGAAGTTTTTTTGTCTCAGAGATAAAATAAAGGGCAGAGTCCCTTAGTGGAAGAACTTCCTGACGAGGGTAAGGCATCCTCAGCTTGAGAGCTCTATTTTGTACCCAATGGAGATAAGGCTCCATCGAGACACAGTCTGGTTTTCCTAGAGACTCTCGTCCTTTCCTATGAACGTGTTTCCAAGCGTGCACTATTCCGTCTTTAGTGCCCTGTCATTTTCTCCTTCCTTGAAGAAAAGACCTTCCAGATGAGCACTGCGCGGGACATGCCTCATCGGGTATCCAAATTGACGATGAACTAACACCGGATGATAGTTGATTCCCCCCTTAGTTCCTATAAGGGGTATATTTGGGAAATTTCCACAACGGTCAATGATTCTGATCCCGTCGTAGATTCGATTGTACCAATCGATGTCCGAGTTGGTAAGAGACATGACTCTCCGCGACCAACGTAAAGTATTCTTTTGATCCCAAAATGCAGCAGATTTGGGCAAATGGGAAGTGAATCATTTGTATAGCAAGGCTACACAGCACGTGATCATCCCTCCGCTGTATAAATTCCTTAAGTGTACCGAATGATACGCATCTGCGAGTAAGGTCGGTACGGGGTTTCCAATCAGGAAAATCTTAATGGTGTTGATATCTACAAAGTTATCGATGTTGGGAGACAAAAATAACCCGTAGGTGAGCAAAACAAAGATGTTCTCGAAAGCGGCCACGTTCCCTATACTGGCAAAGTACAGGGCTTTCTTTTTCAAGAACTGGGATGGCAAACCTTGGATGCCACCCTTAGTGGTCATGTGAGTCCTGACTTCCGACTTGTCCAAATAAATTGCTTGTGCAATAGTCTGTTCCTTTGGAATTTCTTCCAGTCCAGAAAATGGAGCTTGATCATTGATATGTAAATCAGTCAAGTGAGAGTACTCCTCCAGTGTTGGTGCTAGTTGATAATTCGGGAATGTGAAACAGTGATAGACCGGATCGTAGAACTGGATTAGCGTGGACAGGATTCCTTCAATTACGTGGACCCTTAACAAGGACAGCATTCCTCCATACTTGGCTCTGAAAGCCTCATGGTTGGTGATCATTCTCGCCAAACCTCTCAAATCCTCTAACTTTGGAACCTTGAAGGTGTACTTATGAGTTTTCCTTCTACCGAAATCCATTGGCGCAATCTCCTTTCTCTGATATTTGCAATCATTGTCTTAGTTTAATTTGAAAAAGAGAGACTAGAAGAGAAGATTTTCTTTGTTTTAATGTTTTTTAGATGAATGTATGAATGCAACACACAAAAACATAGAAAAACCATGGGGTCAAAGGGTCGGTGTCATGAAGTCAAGGCTCTACCCCCCCCCCCCAAAGGTTTATACTGGTGATATTTTGTACCTGTCCACAAAATCATTGACCCCTCTGGGATAACAACAGCAAGCGGATCGCCAGCGAGCTGATGTATCCTAGAGTGATCTCAGATGAGGGTAGTATCGCATGACAACTATTTTCGATAGCTTTCGCACTACAAAATAGCTTACGTCTGCTAAAAACCTCAGCTTCTCGGATAACCCAGTCGACCACACTACTTTCAACAACCGAAGTCGTATAGGCAATGTATCTGCAAAGGGAGTCTCCACTGAGTTTGATGGTCGATCGGGGGCTCTTAACTGGAATTCACTCCCAGTAAGATTACCCGCATTTCCATCACCTATCTTAGGTGTTTACTCAATCTTTCCACATACGGCATCACACGCATTCCCATTAGCAGAAAAATAAACACAGATATCAATTAGGAAAAGCAGTATATATATTTGTCTTAATCATCCTAGACCTCTAGTCTTATGATCCTATACAGACAATGACACCCCAGCAGAGCAGTCATTTCTGTGATATGAATGTGAACTCAAGGTCTCTTCCTAAGAGATGGGAACATCTGATAAGGACAAGAGTGGTCCCCAGCAGAGTCGCCATTTTTCTGTAGCGCGAGTTTTATGTGTGGTTGCGAAGCACTATCGCTTTTGGGTACTACAGCCCGATTCATTTTTTATCCTATTGAAGCTGATGAAGGAAAGGAAATAGATGTCTTCAATTAACCATGCTTGCATACTGAGTTTAAATAGATGACTGTTGGTTTACAGATGCTACAAAGATTGTGGGTCTCTCTTAGGTTATGTTGTTAAGAACACAGGGTCTCGACCATTGGTTGGATGTTAGGACTGATGCTTTTCGATTGATTGATGGAGGTACGGGATTTTGGGTTTTTGATTAGTGCGCTCGCTAAGATTTTTCAATCTTATGCCTACGTATTCCCGTTTAATGAAACAGGGAAATCAGAGTGATCGTAGTTCCTCCTATTCTATGGGAGGAAATCGTGTTTTGGTGTCTTGTTCAAAGCCCAAGACATGAAGCTAAATGTGGTTTGTATCTTGTTCAAAGCCCAAGATGTGAAGCTTAAGGGTTTATTTGTATCTTGTTGGAAGCCCAAGATGTGAAGCTAAAAGGGTGTTGACTTTAGAGAGAATTTGTCATCTCTAAAAGGGAATATTTGGTCTGTTTGGCACAACTGTTGGGTGACTGATTATAAAGGAGAATTACTTTAACTGGGATATGCGAATCCAGCAATGCCATAATTTCCTTTATAGGGGATTTTCAACCTGAAGGAGAAGACTTTAACTCAGTTTAGAGCAACGCCATCTTTCCTTAAGAATTTCTCATGCTAAAAGAGGGACAGTGGCGTTGATGTAAATAATCCAGAGGCTTGCCGCTTACAGCAATTAGACGAGGGAAAAGGAGTTGTTGATGTTTGTATGTTGTGACCAAAGCATGATTTGATGCTAAAAGGTTAATTGAATCAAATGGGGATTTCTTTATACAAAGCCTAAGAGGAGGCTAAAAGGGTTTGACTCAACAAGAGAGTCATTTATACTCACCAAGAGAGTGATTTGTATCTCGTACGAAGCCTGAGATATAGGCTAAAGGAGGATCGACTCAACAAGAGAGTTTTTTTATACTCAACAAGAGAGTGTTTTTGTATCTCGTACAATGCCCGAGATGAAGGCTAAAAATATTTGACTCAACAAGAGAGTCTTTTATACTCAACAAGAGAGTGATTTGTATCTCGTACGAAGCCCGAGATAGAGGCTAAAAGGGGGTTGACTCAACAAGAGACCTTTTATACTCAACAAGAGAGTGATTTGGTATCTCGTACGAAGCCTGAGATGGAGGCTAAAAAGGTTAGCTCCGCTGGGGAGAATCATTGTACAAAGCCCAAGAGGAGGCTAAAAAGAGGTTAACTCAACAAGAGAATCTTTTATACTCAACAAGAGAGTGATTTGATGCCTCGTACAAAGCCCGAGGTAGAGGCTAAAAGGGAAGTGACTCAACAAGAGAGTCTTTTATACTCAACAAGAGAGTGATTTAGTATCTCGTACGAAGCCCGAGATGGAGGCTGAAAGAGGTTTTGACCCAACAAGAGGATCTTTTATACTTAACAAGAGAGTGTTTTCTATCTCGTACGAAGCCCGAGATGGAGGCTAAAGGTTTGGCTCAACAAGAGAGTCTTTTATACTCAACAAGAGAGTGTTGGGAGAATCATTGTACAAAGCCCAAGAGGAGGCTGTTTATGCTGGTAACTGTTTCAGTTGAGTGACAGGTCCAGTGTGTTGGATAACAGAGAAAATCAGTTCTTATAAAGAGACTGATTAACAGTAAGGCAGTGCTTTGGTATTGATAAGAGGATCAGGGTTACTTCCTGTTCTTTAAGGAAGCAAGAAATCCAAAGGGTATTGAGACTGTCCAAGTCTACTGGTGTTTTGAGAAATCGATTCTCAGATAGTGAACGATCTTTGTATGATGCCCAAGAGAAGGCTGGTATGTTAAGGGATGAAGGTCAACCCATTAACTGGTCTGACACTTGACTCAGAAAGACATCTCTAGGAAATTGATGACTAGGTTCTGTTCCTATACCTGTAGAGGTCTCTGGGTCCTTATACTAAGCCCAAGAGAAAGCATGAGAGCTTTTAGGCGGGGATACTTTTAAGAAGCCTGTGGGTCCCCAAACCCCGAGAAGTTCAAGACATGTCATTCACAGAGAATAGATCAAGCCAGGAAAGTCTGAGAATTTGGAAGAAACTCAAGAGATTCCATTCACGGAGAAAAGATCATCTCTGGGGAGTTAGAGTTTCTTTGACAATTTTTAAGGGTGCTTTTAAGAAGCCTGTGGGTCCCCAAACCCTGAGAAGTTCAAGACATGCCATTCACAGAGAATGGATCAAGCCAGGAAAGTCTGAGAATTTGGAAGAAACTCAAGAGATGCCATTCACGGAGAAAATATCATCTCTGGGGTGTAGAGTCTCTTTGACAACTTCTAAGGGTGACAGTCTGAGAAAGGGTTCACCGAGAATGCTGCCTTTCACGTCTCCATATTGTTTAACCCCAAGAGGAGGGAAGACTGTGTCTGGTAATCCTATGGGGATCTAGTTTTGACTGTATCTAAGAGCGATCAACATGGCTTTACCTAGTGCTTAGACGTAGTTGCCGGGGAAAACTCTAAATAGCTATACTAGTATTACACAGTTGATATTTGACAAGTATATAAAAGTTTGTGAAAGAAGACTTACAGTGAACAGCCCCACAATACAGTTATATATATATATATATATGAAAGCGGATAAAGAAAGCGGGTAAACACTTACTCAGTTGTAGAGCTTCCATGCTGTTTTGTTAGTTGTTCAACAAAGAAAGCTTTGATAACAATATTATATACAAAATCAAAGGAGAAAGTGCTTTGAAAAGATTGTTGGGGCTTACAGCTCAAGGAGAGGCCCAAAGTTTTATCAGTGATTGCACTGTGGAATTTGTACAGGGACTTATACAAGTGACTGAGGCCCAAAAAGGTTTTCTGTACAAAGGGATGGGTCTTAGACTCTACTAGAGGCCCAAAGGTTTATTTTTGTATAAGTGGTGGGGCTTACAGCTCAAGGAGAGGCCCAAAAAATGGTTTTTGAACTGGCGATCGCGCCGAGATTTTCTTTTAACGCAGAGGGACTTATACAATATCTGAGGCCCCAAAATGTTTTAGTTAAAAGGGTTTGGGTCTTACACTCTAATAGAGGCCCAAAGGTTTTTAAAGAAAAAGAATAGGGCTTATAACACGAGGGTAGGCCCAAGGGTTTGATTTGTCAGAAACGTGACGACCGCACCGAATTTTTGACGGTATCGGGACTTATACAATACACTGAGGCCCAAATTATTTTGGTTTTCTAAAAGGGTTGGGTCTTACACTCTACTAGAGGCCCAAAGTGTTTGAAAAAGTTTGATGAGGGTTGAATTAATCAAAAACCCTAATTTGTTTTCAAAATGTATTTTAATTGAATAAAAAATTCAATTAAAATGACCAAAATTGTTAAACATGTGGAAAACAAATTGTGATCTTGGATTATTGTTTCAAAAATCAAGTTTTGACCTACAAAATGATTAGAAGTCATTAAAAATTGCAAAATCAAGAAGGAAAAAATATTTTAAATGTCAAAAATAATTAAAATATTAATTCTTTGCAAAAATATCAATTATATGAAATAAATAATATTTTTGGGATTTTTTAGTAAAATAAAATATTTTAATATTTTTGTGAATTATTAAAAAAAGAATCAACTCAAAATCATTAAAACTCAGAGAGAAATTAATTTTTGAATCAATTAAATAAAATCACAAAATTCAAATATTCAAATATTTGAAAAAGGGGGCCAAGAACATGGCAAGAACACGCGCCCTTCCTTTGTTTCTGCAGATTTGTGTTTTCTATCCAATCTCACTGAATACTTGATTATATCATGCAATCTACATATCAATCTACTCGTTTCAGCCTCGTGTTCATGTCTATGGTCTTTAATGTCATTTATTTTAAACACGGAATAAGAAATCAAAGAGAAACCTCAAGAACCCTAAAATTTGCATGAAGGTTCAGAAATTCCATACACGATTCAAACAACGCAATTGATTGAGGGAAAACACTCCATGCATGATTATGAACATATGGTCAAATTATTGTGTAGTAAAAATTGCATGGATCATAGAGTTAGAAGGGCTCATGCTTACCACTTGCAGCTGGTGATCGTGTTTTGTGTTAGAGGTGTTACAACTTGGTTCCAAGGTTATGGATAGTTTCCCTAGGTGCTATGGAATGTGTCTGAATGCTTGGAGTGGATTGATTTGAGGTGGAACTTGATATGGCACCTCAACTGCAAATCTGTCAAAGGCTTGAGCAGTTGGCTGGTGATTTTGTGATTTTTGTGTTCCATATGTTATGTGAGTGTTTGGATCACTTCTATATGATGTTTATGAGGTGTGTGTGTGATTGGTTTGATTGGAATTGCTCTCAAACTCAAAACCTGATAGTGACTTGCTTTGGAAGGCAAAATTGGAGTGAAGAAGGAGATTTTGAGGAAAGCATCTGTTTGATGGCTTTGGTGTACTCAAACTGATCACAAATGAGCTCTATTTATAGTAGAGCAAGTTTGTTTTTCAAGGAATAGTGAATGGCAACTGCTGCATAGGTTTGGCCAATGTTGAGCAATGAGAATCCAAATCTCCTCTAGCCATTGACTAGAGGTTAGGGCACAGGCTGCTGGTTCCCTTGGTCTTGGATAAGTCTTGACTGAATTCAGTTGGCAATGGGTCAGTCAATGCCACCTTGGTGTATGCATTGAATGCTCCAATCCAAAATTGGAGTCTTGTCCCTCTTTTAGGCAATTCTAGGTTTGACATGCTATTTTTGGTTCCAAAGACTTAGGAGGCTTGGGATTAGAGTTGGTTCCTCCTTGGTCCCCCTCGAGGTGATCAGATGGATAGAGTTGCTTGCCCTTTGCAAAATTTGGGTAAATCGAGCAAAACTCCAAAATCTGCCTAGCTTTGGCAGTTTTCAGCAAGGCATATTGCCATTGTCATATCTCATGGCTCAAGTGGAATTTGATGGAGTTCTTGGCCATTTTGGAAAGCCCTCATATGATACAACAACTGTTTGATCATAATTGGTTTTGATACTTTTTGGATCCAAGTGAAAAATGCCCCTACATTTGGAGAAAAGTGAAGGCAGATTCTGACTTAGTGAAATTTCACTAAATGTTGGAAAAAAGTGACATTTTCACTTTTTGTGATTTTGATCATTCCATTACTCAAAATCCATGATGAATTGGAATGAGGTGTAGTTGAAGCTTTTGTAGAGGGTAATGAGAGCTACAAATCCAGCTTAGGATGGGGAAAATGGCCTTGTGGTTTAGGAGTTATGATCCTCCAAAGTTGGTACCCTAGCCACTTTGTTCCATAACTTAGAAAATTTCTAAGTTTTTTATGGTTACCCCTTTTACAAGTTATCCCACTTTTCTTGACTTTTCTTGACGAATGATGATTCCAATCACACATTAACATCATTTTAGGGTTAAGGAACCCTAATTATGAAAAATCTCAAAAAGTCAAAGTTTGACTTTTGTGCACAGTTGATTTTTTATCAGATGAATTCCAAACTGTGCGATCCTCTATGAAATTAAGTCCTTGACCTAAATCAAACTTAATGGATTGATTTCACAGGTGTTATAGGGTGTATTGAATCATGTCCTAGGGTTTGGGAGCATGTCCTGGTCAAAAGTCAAAGGCACAGTTGACTTTTCTCGCGAAACCCTAATTGTGGTTCAGATGAAATTGGAACTTGTTGATCAAACTTCTTGGATCAATCCATTGTTGCAAATGGATCAATGTGGTTTATTAGAGACCCTCAAATCCTCCTTTGAGGTCTTGGCTCATGATCTGTCCCAAAAGTCAACTTAGGGGTGAATTAGGTCAAGAAACCCTAATTCCTGATTTTTTTTATGAATGTATCCCCTGAGGCCAAATTGACTTGATGATAGGGCCCATGAGGTTCCATGGAGTATTTTAGGTTATGCTTTGAAGCATTGGATCATGCCCAGAGGAAAATTTCCATCTGGAGGCCCTGGTCGACCAAACCCTAATTTGGTGACACTCGCGATCTTGAGGGTTAATCTACTTAGAAGGGAGCAGCCTTGTGCTTAATCCTTGAAGTTGGAGTCCTCTTGATCCTTTTAGACAAGTTGAAGATCATGTCATTCCTTGATTAATCCTCTGTCTAAGAACTCTGAGAGGGCTTGAAACCCTAAGTTTGATTGTAGTGGATGCTCACCCATCTTTGGGGAAACTAATGGTGCATCCATACTGTGATGATGATTTGCACAATGATGGGGAATCTTAGTGGTCAAAATTTAGGGTACGAAACATTCAATCTTAGTTATATTACCCGAGTAAATGATTTTAACTCTTCCTGAACATATAACTAAATGGGGAGTTTACATATTTCAACCATAGTCTATTAGACTCAAAAGAGGCTTTACAAACCTCGTAATCTGATGTTGTTAATAAAGTTTAAATTACAGTTGATCGGAAAAATAGCAAGTGTACTATTTTTACCGATGTAGTAATAGTTGGGGTTATCCCCATAATCGATCTCTCGAGGACTACGTGTAATTATAAGTGCAGATGCTATTTCAATTAAACAAAAATGCCTTTAGGGTTTGTTTGTTTTGAAACTTATAATAACAATTAAGAAAATAAGCAGAATGAATAAAATGACTTAAGCAAATATGAGAAGCTATGCTAGGAGAAGTGTATAAATTACTCTGCAATAAACCCAATTATTATTCAAAGAGACATGCCTCAAACCTTAGCTTACCCTATCTTATTAGTGTTTTTCCTTAATTCCTTAACAGAAAAACCTTTGATATTCTCCCTTGACCCTAATTCCTTAGCAATCTCAGAATAACATTAAGCAATAGTTCTGAGACAAGATTTTTAAAGGTTTTGCGGGGTATCCTCATTCATGAGCAATATCTACCGCAATATTATTTTACAAAAGCATTAGGGTGGTTTGTCCGACCTAATCCTAACCGTGAATCAAACTCAATTGGTCCGATCAAATAAGCATTAAGAACATTGCAAAATAAAAGCTTAAAGGAAAAAGGCATAATCTCATAGAATAAATCAAAATAGGTTCATTACATTGCAATTTAGGGACACCCCCTAGCATTGGGGGGTTTAGATATTCATAATGTTAAAACAAAATACAATACGAAAAGTAGACATTACAATAGTAATCTGATGATTTTGATCTTCAATTGTTAGCACTCATGACAAATCTCCCTCCTCCAGATCACTTGATCGCATGAAACTCTAACGTAAAATTGTTCGTAAAAGCCAAAGTGTTTTCTCTCTTCTCAAAAACGATCCTAAGTAACCACAATTCACTTAACAGCAACAGGAAATACCTAGAATGCCCTTTGGAGGAACCCAAACAAAAAATATGAGAAAAATCAGAAATTCCTCGCCCAGGCCAACACGGGCCGTGTTAGGCAACACGACCGACTATGTTGGCTTTCTGTCTTAATAATTGAAGCATTTCTCTATGCCAGACTTGCTGACACGGGCACCCGTGTCAGCCCCCTGCCTCTTGATAAAAACTATTTTCGCTCCAGACCTTTTGACACAGGCCGTGTCAGGTGACACGGGCACCCATATCAGGTGACACAGGTACCCGTGTCAGCCCATTGTCTTCATTCCAATTTCATTCCGAATTTTGCGATTTTTTCTCGATTTTTCGCTCCGATTCTTCCTGAATGTTTATGTGAACCTGAAAACACTAAAGAACATAACCAAGGCATAAAATGTTGTAAAAGAGATATAAAACAAATAAACAATAACAAAATAGTAACTAAAACAAATAGCAAAATAACGTATGAAAACCACTGATCAAACTCCCCCAAACTTAAACCGTTGCTTGACCTCAAGCAACAAGCTTGCATAAAAAATTTTCAGATCAAACGGTACATATCAAATGAAAGACTTGTGAAGGTAAGGTGTGTCTGTACTCATGCGTAAGCCTTTGTTCCGATCGGCAAAAACTAGTTTTCTTTGTAATCGTCCGTTAACGAAGGTATTACACTAACACAAATCACGGAAAAACCACGGGCCTACATCCCCCTTTTCGGTTACCTCTCCAACTATGCTTTGGGCTTAAGTATTTTCTTCGCTTTTCTACCCCTTTCATTCGGATAATTAGATTAAGGCATTTTTTCCGTTTTCCCTCACATGTACAAGATTGATCGAAAGTTTTTCTAGGCACCATTATCTCTTTTTTTTCTCGCTCATTTTCATTTATTAGTTCACTTTGGGACGACAATTGAGACTCAACCGCCGTTAGGCTAAGTAACCGGGTGAGGGTTACCCAACTTAGAAGGACTAGTTGTCTTTATCGCCATTATTCACTTTTTCGGTGCCTTAAGTCATTCTATCAATCAACCTTATACATGTAGTTCTTTCTAGTCATGCCAGACTATCACTATGAACTAATCGGGGAATACTTCTCAAATCCAAGTACTATGGCACAAATCTACACGTTGGACTCATTTTCTTACTCCGGGGAATCAAGGGTGTTCGGGTCATTCCCAAGTTTTTAAACTTTTCCAATGTCCCTAGTTCTAACTCCTCTTCCTTCAAACTCTATATACTTTCTTGACCATCTCAAAATCACAGTATTCATAAGAGAAATTTTGACGGTTCTACTTCGGGGAGAATTCAGAGAGGTTTTCATAAAACAACACACAAAACAGACATGACCCGTACAAAGAGGAAAAACTAAAAGCAGTAAATCCTCCCCCAAACTTGAACTATACATTGACCCCAATGTGTTAGAACAAGAGCGAGAGAGGTCACTCACATAGATCCTTATTCAGGATGCTGACGGTAATGCCACACCACTACTACATTATCGTTTTCACATGTAGGATCCAGATTATTTCCTGCAACCAAAACAAAAACAAACAGCAAATAGAAAGTAATTAATCAGACAAGCGTGGGTTGCCTCCCACGTAGCGCTTCGTTTAACGTCGCATGGCTCGACGGGTTACTCCCTAATGCTATGGGGGGTACTTCAGCTTACACGTTTTGTTGCTTTTGTTTCTAGACCTTTCCGCAACAGAGCACCGGTCAGATTCAGGACTAAGAGCTACATTGTGATTCAACTCACTTCCAACTTCCACATTCTTCCTTTCATGTTTTTTTCTATTCTTTCTTTGATGTTTCTTCCTTTTATTGACTTCTTGACTGGATGTTGGAGTCTTGCTAGGTGCAAAAGATGACTCAGATGCTGCAACCTGATGGATTATTCTAGAGACTTTTTCAAGAAGTGGTTTTGAGCTTTTACATTTTCCCACTGTTCGGATCATTCTAACTGAGGGGTGATTACTTTCCTCTTGACCTTGCTTCTTGAGTTCCAACACTTTCAAGGTTACTTCTTCCTCAAAATATTTCAAGGTTAAAGTACCAGCCTCAATGTCCACACTGCACCGACTAGTCATCAAGAATGATCGACCCAGTATGATATTCATCTCCTCATCCTCAGGTAGATCAATGATCTCAAAGCCTACTGGATAGGTAAAGTTATCAATAGTCACAAGCACATCTTCTGCTAAGTTGTATGACCGCTTGGTTGTAAGGTCGGCAAACTTCAGATTTGTTCCCGTTTCACTTATTTTCTTTATACCCAGCTTTTTGAAAATTGAGAGGGGCGTGAGACTCACGCTAGCACCCGAATCAATCAAGACTCTCTTAAACGTTATGTCCTTTATGGTACAGGGGATTTACACTTTGGCTCGATTTGGTAAAATCAGATAATTCCAAGCCTTGTCATCACTTTGGACACATCTGAGGATCAAATCTAAAGGGGACAAACACTGATCCAAGCCTCCAAAGTCCTTGGAACAAGAAGTAGCATGCTAAACCTAGAAATCCCTAAAAGAGGGACAAGACTCCAATTTTGGATTTGAGCATTCAATGCATACACCAAGGTGGCATTGACTGACACATTTGCAACTGAATTCAGTCAAGAATGATCCAACAACTAGGGAACCACAGCTCTGTGCTCTAACCTCTAGTCAATGGCTAGAGGAGACTTGGATTCTCATTGATCAACATTGGCCAAACCTTTGCTGCAGTTTCCATTCACTATTGATCCCAAAACAAACTTGCTCTACTATAAATAGAGCTCATTTGTGCTCAGTTTGAGTACACCAAAGCCATCTAATAGATGCTTTCCTCAAAATCTCCTTCTTCACTCCAAATTTGCCTTCCAAAGCAAGTCACTATCGGGTTTTGAGTTTGAGAGCTATTCCAATCAAACCAATCACACACACCTCATAAACATCATATAGAAGTGATCCAAACACTCACATAACATCTGGAACACCAAAATCACAAAATCACCAGCCAATTGCTCAAGCCTTTGACAGATTTCCAATTGGGGTACCATCTCAAGTTCCAGATCATTTCAATCCACTCCAAGCAACCAGACACACTCCATGGCACCTAGGGAAGCTATCCACATCATTGGAACCTAGCTGTAACACCTCCAACCTAGAACTCGATCACCAGCTGCAAGAGGTGAGCATGAGCTCTTCTAACTCTATGATCCATGCATTTTTTGCTGCACAATAATTTGGCCATATGTTCATAATCATGCATGGAGTGTTTTCCCTCAATCAATTGCTTTGTATGAATCGTGTATGGAATTTCTGAACCTTCATGCAGAATTTAGGATTCTTGAGGTTTCTCTTTGATTTCTTATTCCATGCTTAAAATAAATGAAATTAAAGACCATAGACATGATCGTGAGGTTGAAACGAGTAGATTGATATGTAGATTGCATGATATAATCAAGTATTCAGTGAGATTGGATAGAAAACACAAATCTGCAGAAACAGAGGAAGGGCGCGTGTTCTTGCCATGTTCTTAGCGCCCTTTTTCAAATATTTGAATATTTGAATTTTGTGATTTTATTTAATTGATTCAAAAAGTAATTTCTCTCTGAGTTTTAATGATTTTGAGTTGATTCTTTTTTTAATAATTCACAAAAATGTTAAAATATTTTATTTTACCAAAATATACCAAAAATATTATATTTTTCATATAATTGATATTTTTGCCAAGAGTTAATATTTTAATTGTTTTTGACATTTAAAATATTTTTTCCTTCTTGATTTTGCAAATTTTTATGATTTCTAATCATTTTTTAGGTCAAAACATGATTTTTGAAACATTAATCCAAGATCACAATTTGTTTTCCACATGTTAAACAATTTTGATCATTTTAATTGAATTTTTTATTCAATTAAAATACATTTTGGGAACAAATTAGGGTTTTGATTAATTCAATCCTCATCAAACCTTTCAAAATCATTTTGGGCCTCTAATAGAGTGTAAGACCCAATCCTTTGTAAATACAAAACCTATTTTAGGCCTCAAATGTTGTATAAGTCCCGTTGTATTTCAAAAGTTCGGCACGATCATCGCCCGTTTAAAACAAACCCTGGGCCTCTCCTCGAGCTATAAGACCCATTCAAAATCATTTTGGGCCTCAAATAGAGTGTAAGACCCAATCCCCTTTTAACCCAAACAATTTTGGGCCTCAGATATTGTATAAGTCCCTTTGCGTTAAAAGAAAAGCTCGGCGCGATTGCCAGTTCAAAACAAATCATCTAGGCCTACCCTCGTGTTATAAGCCCCATTTCTTTCAACCATTTTTTGGGCCTCTTGATAGAGTGTAAGACCCATCCCCTTGTACAGAAAACCTTTTTGGGCCTCAGTCACTTGTATAAGTCCCTGTATAATTTCAAACAACAGTGCAATCACTGATAAAACCCTGGGCATCTCCTTGAGCTGTAAGCCCCAATTTTTCTTTCCAAAAGCATTTTCTCCTTTTATTTTGCATATAATATTGTTATCAAAGTTTTCTTTGTTGGACAACTAACAAAACTGCATGGAAGCTCTACAACCGAGTAAGTGTTTACCCGTTTTCATTTACCGCTTTCATATGCATATAACTGTACTGTGGGGCTGTTTCACTGTAAGTATTCTTTCATAAACTCATATCGATTGTGTAATAATAGTATAGATATTTAGAGTTTCCCCGGCAACTACGTCTAGAACTAGACAAAACCTCGTCTCCCTACATCCGACGTTATACCGGATACTTCAACATAACCTAAACCATGAGAATTTTTTTTCACAACAATTCTAGATAACTAGATCTAAGAAATCCCCCTTGAACAGTTCATATACAGAAGGCCAATGTTCCAAGTGAAACCCCTTCTGGAACTGTTCATCAGCCTCCTCTTGGGCTTAGTGCAAGGACCCACAGGCTTCCTAAAAGCATCCCCGCCTCCTCTTGGGCGTTGTACAAGGACCCGTCGGCTTCTTAGAAGTTTTCACAGCCTCCTATTAGGCTTCGTATAATGATTCTTCCTCCGAGAAGATAGCCTCCTCTTGGGCTTCGTACAAATTGTCCCTCGGCTTCTTAAAAGTTTTCTCGCCTCCTCTTGGGCTTCGTACAAATTATCCCGACGACCTCCTAGAGGTATAGGAACAGAAATTAGTCATCTTAATAGAACAGTCATTCAAAGAGTCTAGATCTTGCTACTACTGTTTCTTAAGCATAGTACAAAAGATAAAACTCGTAGACTCGGACAGTCTAAAGCTCATTTGGATTCCCCGTTTTCTAAGAGAACAGGAAATAATCCCGATCCTCAGATCAAATCCATGAGTACAACATTACCCATATAAGAACTGATTTTCTCTTTTAACCAACATGTTGGACCTGTCACTCAACTAAAACAGTTACCCCAGCCTTCTCTTGGGCTTTGTACAAATGATTCTCCCCAGCGGAGCAAACCTTTTAGCCTCCATCTCAGGCTTCGTACGAGATACAAAATCACTCTCTTGTTAAGTATAAAAGACTCTCTTGTTGAGTCAAACATTGATAGCCTCCATCTCGGGCTTCGTACGAGATACAAACGCACTCTCTTGGTGAGTATAAAAGACTCTCTTGTTGAGTCAATCCTCTTTCAGCCTCTATCTCGGGCTTCGTACAAGACACAAAACACTCTCTTAGTGAGTATAAAAGACTCTCTTGTTGAGTCAATCCTCTTTCAGCCTCCATCTCGGGCTTCGTACAAGATACAAATCACTCTCTTGGTGAGTATAAAAGACTCTCTTGTTGAGTCAAACCCTTTTTGCCTCTGTCTTGGGCTTCGTACAAGACACATACAAAAGCACTCTCTTGTTGAGTCAACCCCTTTAGCCTCTCTCTCGGGCTTCGTACGAGACACATAAAAGCACCCTCTTGTTGGGTCAATAGCCTCCTCTTAGGCTTTGTATAAGAAAACCCCGATTGAGTCAATCAACCTTTTAGCATCAAAGTTGTGCCTCGTTCACAGTATTCAAACATCAACAACTCCTTTCCCCTTCATCTATTTCTTGTAAGCGGCAAGCCTCTAGATTATTTACATCCACGCCACTGTCCCTCTTTTAGCATGAGAAATTCCTAAGGAAAGATGACATTGCTCTAAACTGAGTTAAAGTCTTCTCCTTTAGGTTAAAAATCCCCTATAAAGGAAATTATGGAATTGTTGGATTCACAGATCCCAGTTAAAGTAATTCTCCTTTATAATCAGTCACCCAACAGTTGTGACAAACAGACCCTCTTTAGAGATGACGAATTCTCTCTAAAGTCAAAACCCTTTAGCTTCATATCTTGGGCTTCGAACAAGATACAAATAGACCCTTCAATTTCACATCTTGGGCTTTGAACAAGATACAAACCACCTTTAGCTTCATGTCTTGGGCTTTGAACAAGACACCAAAACACCATTTCCTCCCATAGAATAGGAGGAACTACAATCGCTCTGATTTCCCTGTTTCGGTAAACGGGAATACGTAGGCATAAGATTGAAAGAGAAATCTTAGCGAGCACACTAATCAAAAAACCCAAAATACCGTACCTTCATACATCAATCAAAAAACATCAGTCCTAACATCCTACCAATAACATAGTCCCGTCATTTCAGTCTTAACAAAATAAGCAGAAAGAGGCCCCACTTCCACATAGCATCCGTAACCTAACAGACTGCTGTTTAAACTCAGTATGCAAGCAGGGTTAGTTGGAGACATCTATTTCCCTTCCTTCATCAGCTTCAATAGGATAAAAAATGAATCGACTTGTAGTACCCCTGAGCGGAAGTGCTTAAGAACCACGTCTAAAATCGCTCGCTACAGAAAAGTGGCGCCCACCGTGGGGCCCGTCTTTCTTTCTTACAATTTAAGGTGAAAACCTTGGACAAGTTATTTTCATGACGGTTCCATCGGGGAACGTCATTATGGCTAGGATCGGCCCTCACTAGGATCTTAGGTCAAAACCTTTAAATTGGGAAGGTGCCACAGAATGGCGACTCCGCCGGGGAGCCATTTTCTGTCAGGAACATAGGATTCATAGCTCTTAAAAGTCTAGGACATTAGGAAAAATATATATATTTCTTTTCCTAATTGATATCTGTGTTTATTTTTCTGATAATGGGAATGCGTGTGATGCCGCATGTGGAAAGATTGAGTATACACCTAGGAAAAACCTCTTTCAGTAGTGCTGAAGCTATCGGAAATAGTTGTCACGCGATACTACCCTCTTCTGAGATTCTTCAAAATACATCACCTAGCACGGTTCCCGGCCCGCTGATGTTATCTCGACAAGAATCAATGATTTTGAGAGACAGGTACCAAAATCACTAGTATAAACCTTTGGGATGGGTAGAGCCTTGACTTCATGACACCGACCCTTTGACCCCATGTTTTTTCTATGTTTTTGTGTGCTGCATTCATGCATTCATTTTAAAAACATTAAGCAAAGAAAAATTTTCTCTTCTAGTCTCTCTTTCTCAAATTAAACTAAGACAATGATTGCAAATATCAGAGAAAGGATTGCGCTCATGGATTTTGGTAGACGGAAAATTCACAAGTATACCTTCAAGGTTCCAAAACTAGAGGATTTGAGAGGATTAGCAAGGATGATCACTAAACCTGACGCTTTCAGAGCCAAGTACGGAGGTCTGCTACCTCTGTTAAGGGTCCATGTAATTGAAGGAATCCTGGAGGCACTCGTTCAGTTTTACGATCCGGTCTATCACTGTTTCACATTCTCGGATTACCAGCTCGCACCAACGCTGGAGGAGTATTCTCATCTGATTGATCTACCCATTACTGATCAAGCTCCCTTTTCTGGACTGGAAGAAATTCCAAGGGATCAAATCATTGCAAGAGCAATCTATTTGGATGAGTCAGAAATCAAGACTCACATGACCACCAAGGGAGGAATCCCAAGTTTACCAGCTAAGTTTCTGGTAAAGAAAGTTCTGTACTTTGCTAGTACAGGGAACATGACTGCTTTTGAAAGCATCTTTGTTTTGCTCACCTACGGGTTATTTCTGTTTCCCAACATTGATAACTTCGTCGATATCAACGCCATTAAGGTTTTTCTCATTGGAAACGTCGTACCAACCTTGCTCGCAGATGCATATCATTTTGTACACTTAAGGAATTTATACAGCGGAGGAATGATCACGTGTTGTGTACCCCTGCTATATAAATGGTTTATCTCCCATTTGCATAAGTCTGCTACATTTTGGGATCATAAGAGTGCTTTACGTTGGTCGTAGAAAATCATGTCTCTTACCAACTCTGATATAGATTGGTACAATAGGATTTATGACGGGATCAGAATCATTGACCGTTGTGGAAACTTCCCCAACGTACCCCTCATAGGAACTAAGGGAGGAATTAATTACCATCCAGTTTTAGTTCGTCGTCAATTTGGATACCCAATGAGGCATGTCCCGCGTAATGCTCATCTGGAAGGTCTTTTCTTCAAGGAAGGAGAAAATGACAGGGCACTAAAGATGGAAATAGTGCACGCTTGGAAACATGTTCATAAGAAAAGACGGGAGTCTCTAGGAAAACCGGACTGTGTCTCGGTGGAGCCTTATCTCCACTGGGTACAAACTAGAGCTCTCAAGCTAAGGATACCTTATCCTCGTCATGGAGTTCTTCCACCAAGGGAATCTGTCATATGCTTCATGACTAAAACGGAAAAACTTCAGGTTACTCTCAACAAAGTTCAACAGGAGAGGAGGTCTTGGAAGAACAAGTACCGCATTCTCAATGTTGAGTGTACCAAAATACAACAGCTATTAAGAGAAAAGGATGCTCTGATTGAGATTTTAGAGCAACATGTTGTAGAAAATCAGGATGACCAAAGGAATTTGCTCTCTCCTTTCACTTGGCAAAGGAATGACAACCCGACAACGACCCAAGAGCCCCGGTCAAAGTAAAGGAAAGTACCAGAATCAGCACCCGAGTTCTCCTCAGAGAGGACTCGGGACCCATTAGCTTAGGTTTCTGTTTCCGCACATTGTAATTTACTGTATTTCCATTTCCGCAATCCTTTGAATTCAATAAAACGGGGGTTTCCCCACTGTTTGATATTTGCAATCTAATTGTCAAAGTTTATTTTGATTAAACCAAAAAAACAATTAATATAATCATTGCATTCATCATTCTCATGTCACGTATTCTTCTTACCTACGAATCTCACGTTTGTGTCTCGGTTCTAGAGTTAAACTGTCTCATTCGTACAATACTCGGGCCAATCGTCAGAAAAAGATGGATGATCTCGAGGAAGAGAACAGAGAGTTGAAAGAAGAGATCGACGCTCTAAGAGAGGATATGAGAAAGCTTCGTAACGACATGTAAACCATGGCAGAAGCTCAGCTACAAAGAACTGTGATCTCAGAGATCACCTCAACACCCATAGTGGAGAAGTATGATCCTAGGTATCAAATGCCGAAAGATCGTCCCTGGGGCATGCCTGTTAACTATATCCCGGAAGGATATGTTCCGCCGATCACTGAAGATCAGGGAATCATAGTAGAAGCCGCTAGGCCTGAAGGTTACAAACTTCAGGAAAGCGAGGATGCCAGAGGCATAACGAGGACTCCTGAAGGTTACAAACTTCGGGAAACTCCAAAATTCACTGCTGTAGTAACGATACCACCCCCTGTGGTGCACACTGTCTCGGAAGGACAGATTCCACAAATACCTTCTGGTAGAAAGGAAAGTATGTTCGATAGAATGGATGAATTCCAGGAGCAGTTCCTGGAAATGCAGAAAGAACTGCAGGCTATTCGCGGTCAGGATTTATTTGGAAAGGACGCTGCAGACCTTTGTTTGGTCCCCAATGTGAAAGTCCCGCACAAGTTCCAAGTACCCAATTTTGAAAAGTACAAGGGTAACTCTTGCCCTCAAAGCCATTTGGTGATGTACGCTCAGCGAATGTCAGCTCAGACAGAGAACCAAGATCTACTGATTCACTACTTTTAGGATAGTTTAACCGGTGCCGCATTAAAATGGTACATGGGTTTAAACTGCACTACGATTAGCACTTTCAGAGATCTTGGCACTGCCTTCGTCCAATAATATAAATACAATTTGGACATGGCACCAGACAAAGATCAACTCATATCAATGTCGCAAAAAGATAAGGAAACCTTTAAGGAATACGCTCAGAGATGGCGTGAAATTGCCGCTCAAATTTGTCCACCTCTTGAGGAAAAAGAGATGACAAAGATTTTCTTAAAGACCTTAAGCTCATTTTACTACGACCGAATGGTTGCCAGTGCGCCCAGCGACTTCACCGAAATGGTCGGTATGGGAGTGCGTCTCGAGGAAGCCGTTCGAGAAGGACGTATAGTCAAAGATATTGGGTCAACAAGTAGTACAAAACGATACGGTAGTGCTCTTCCTAAGAAAAAAGAGCAGGATATTGGGAATATCTCTCTCAGAAAGCAAAGGCGACGATATCAACCAGTAACAGTTGTAACTCCTGCTATCAACCCTGCGCCTGTTTCTACGTATCAACCTCAGGTTGCTCAAAGCCAACCGCATTCGCAGCAATTTCAGCAAAGGACACAACAGCCTCTTCAGCAGGCTCGTCCTCAATACAACAACAACCGTGCAACGCGGTCACCAGGATTTGATCCTATACCCGTATCATACGCAGAACTATTTCCGTTACTACTGGCCAAGGGGCATGTCCAGACTAAGTCTCCTCTTACAATACCGAAAAATTCGCCTTTTTAGTTTAAGGTGGATCAGACTTGCCCTTACCATCAAGGAGGACCAGGGCATAACATAGAAAACTGTCTCAGTTTCAAATCTGACGTGCAAAAGCTTGTTAGGAGCGGGGTCTTATCTTTCAAAGATATGAATCCAAATGTTCTCACGGACCCGCTGCCTCAACACGAGAAGGCTACAGTCAATTTGATAGAGGGAGAGTCTAACAATATCTATCAAATTCATGATGTACTCTTGTTAAAGCCAACTTGGTCAAGATGCATTGTAGACAGAGTGGATATAGCCATGTGCCACCTCATAATTATCACCAGTGTGATATCTGCTCTAAAAGAAATCGAGGATGTTCTATGGTGCAATCAGCTCTCCAGGAACATATGGATCTCGGATGGATCCAAGAGCACCGAGTTCGTGGAGTTAACATGGTTTATACGAAGTCCAACATCATTCAATACCACGATATTCGTGCGATGAATGTTAACCTGGTGGCGATGCACTCAAGGCAAAGCCAGTATCATAATCTACCGCGTCAGGATTATAATTCCTGCCTGACTTGCTCCGTAAACAAACAGTGATGCTCTTTCATACAGGAGGCCCTCCAACGTCAGATGGATCTTGGATGGATTCAAGACTACCATGATAGGAATCATTATCAGATCAACATGATTCAAATCTTTGATATTCGCTTAATGAATACCAGCCTGGTGGAGTTACATGCTAAACAGGTCCGGCTCGGGTTCCTGGTATCACATGATTATCAGGGCTGTAAAGCGGGTTGCGAAGAAGATCAAGATTGTGCCCTTGTCCAGGAAACACTTTAGCACTTGTTGAACCACTGGTGGCTTCCAATCTATATGGATGAAGACACCCAGCAAATTAGTATCACTAACGGGAATCCTACTAGATATCAAAGTCAGGATGTTCGGTAAATGGAAACAGATCTAGTAAGGTTACACTGTATTCAAAGCGGACGTGGCCAGATGCCACTACACAACTATGAGCAGTGTGGAGTTTGCTCAATGGATAATCAAGGATGCTACTTCGTGCGAGCAGCCCTTCAAAGTCAGTTGTACCGCAAAGAGATTCACCCATGGTCAAGTTCTGGACCAGTAAACTACTTTGCTGATCAAATCGAGGACGTTGTCGTAATCTCTGATCATCAGAGGACTAAGGATGTTTGTTCCATCATCCCTCTACTTGACGAATTGAGAGTTCCTAACCGGGAACGGATCGAAATTACTTACGATGGTCATAAAAATCAAAAGGTTCCCATAGTCATCTATCTACTAGGACCACTACCGTATGAATCAACTAAGGTTATCCCTTACAAATACGGTGCAACCACAGTTGAGAATGGAAAGGAAGTTCCATTACACTCCGTCGTGAATATTGCAGACATCAGTCGAGTAACACGGAGTGGTAGAATCTTCAACCGAGGGGTTGGGGAACCTAACAAAGAAAAGGAACTTCAGACGGAAGCTCCTGATCCACCAGTCGGTCAATCCAGTAATCCCGACCTTTCGAAAAATAATGATGAGATGCTGAAGCTCATCCAAAGGAGTGAATACAACATTGTTTATCAACTATTAATAACTCCTTCAAAGATCTCGGTATTATCACTGTTACTTAGTTCAGAAGCGCACAGGGAGGCTCTACAGAAAGTCTTGGAGCAAGCCTTTGTGGAACAGGATGTGACAATTAGACAGTTTGATAGCATTGTCTCTAACATCACTTCCTGCAATAACTTAGGGTTCAGTGATGAGGATTTGCCAGAGGGGGCAAAAGTCACAACATGGCGCTCAATATCACAGTTAACTGCCAGGACGATGCTTTACCCAGCGTACTAGTAGACACAGGGTCAGCCCTGAATGTTATGCCAAAGTCCACTTTGATGCAATTATCATTCAAAGGACCTCCGATGAGAACCAGTGAGGTCGTCGTCAAAGCATTTGACGGATCCAGAAAAATGGTTTTCGGCGAAGTCGACCTTCCCATAACTATTGGTCCTCACACTTTCCAAGTCACTTTCCAGGTCATGGACATCCGGGCAACATACAGTGGTTTTTTAGGGAGACCTTGGATACATTAGGCTGGGGCGGTCACTTCGATCCTCCACCAAAAACTAAAGTTCGTCCAGAATGACCAACTCGTCACAGTCTGTGGATAACATGCCTTGCTCGTAAGCAACTTATCGTCATCCACTTATATAGAACCGGAGGGGGTGATCGGAACCCAGTTCCAAATGCTTTCACTCCACAAGGACAATCAATCCGAAGGGGGAACTTCAATTTCCTCATACAAAGATGCTATCAAAGCGGTCGAGAGTACCAACACAACAAGATGGGGGCAGCTTGTCATTCCTATTGACAATAAGAAAAGGAAAGGTCTTGGCTTTTCCTCGACCTGTACACAAGCTGCTACCAATGATGAAAGTCTTCGTCCCATTCAGAATTTCTTCCACAGTGGAGGTTTCCTTCACCCAGTGTCTCAAGAAGTACATACCATCAATGAAGATTATTCCACCAATACGGAGGAAGAATGAAAGTCCTATCTCAACGAGGATGGTTACACGTCTCAAGGCGAAACGCAGACTCCCTTTTGCTTTCCTGCACAGATTCTGAGATTTATACCGAGGTCAGACGTCGAAATGATATATGGAGATTATGATCCGGAAGGATGCCGTGCTCTGTCAAACTCATTAGAGGAGGACACTCTGATGAAAGACAACTTTGACACCAGCTACTATGGCCCGATGGATTGTCTGCCTATCTGGCAGCCTTACCCAGGAAACTTGGGGCAAGAAAATCAGCCGAACAATGAAAAGCAGTTGAGCGTCATTGAAAATAATACCTGCGTCCCCACCATGTCATGGGATCAACACGCAGGTTATCCTAAAAATACCCAGCACGACGATGAATTCGCAACATTTACAGGACTAGAATTCATTAACTATGCTTTTCCCAAGGTCAACGTCATCGAGAGGGATGACTCCTCCAGTTCCAAAGAAGTGTGGGACACCTTGGGATAACCGAGTGGAAAGTACGACTTCATGGTCAAATACACCGCTCCTGAAAGCTCTCGTATCAGGCTCGAATACATCCAGCCAACTGGGTGGGGAGATACAGTAGAGATTACAAATACTACGCAAAATACAATAGAGGAATTCTCCTACGACAACTCTGATTGGGAGACAGATTCCAAAGATCCTGCTCAGCCAGAAATCAGCGTTATTTCTGAAAACAAATCAAGGAAGGTAGCAGACTTTGTGATTCACCGAGGAGTTCGCCGCCAATGGGTTGCAGTCGATGTTTCAAAGATTGTTCATAAGTCAAAGTAATTGCCATCTTTACTTTAACCTTTCACCTTGCCCAGGTGAAACGGATGTTTTGATAGGGCTCACTTTCTGTAAATTTCCCTCTTCGCTTCGTCCAAAGTGATAGAGTTTTGTTTTATAGGGCTATAGCTTCAAGAATCGACTTGTTCATTAATAAAATAATGTCGTTCTATAATTTCTGCATTAATTGATGTTTTCTCTTTTTGCTTTTCTCAGAAAATGGTAATCCTAAAAAACATCTCAAATAATAAAAACAAGAAGTTTTTCAAAGAAAAAACACTGCACACACTTGCATTCTCTCTATCTCTTCTAAACACGAATCATCACGTCATGCAGATTACTTGTTTTAAACCCAGTTGAAACATACGATCCAATGCCTTCTCCCAACTTTGAGTTCCCAGTATTTGGGGCTGAAGAAGAAAATGACGACGAAATTCCAGAGGAGATCTCCCGACTACTCAGACAAGAGGAAAGGTCCATTGAGCCTTACAAAGAGCCGTTGGAAACGGTCAACTTGGGTTCAGAAGAAGAGAGAAAAGAAATCAGGGTTGGGGCAGTGCTCAGTCTAACTGTCAAAGAGAGTTTGACAAAGCTTCTCAGAGAATTTTCCGATGTGTTCGCTTGGTCCTATCAGGATATGCCAGGGTTGGATACCAGCATCGTGGAACATCACTTACCGTTACGGTCAGAATGTCCACCAGTAAAATAGAGGTTGAGACGGACTCATGCAGACATGGCTGTCAAAATCAAAGAGGAAGTACAGAAACAGATTGATGCGGGTTTCCTCGCCACGTCTGAATATTCTCAATGGTTAGCCAATATCATACCTGTTCCAAAAAAGGACGGAAAAGTCAGAATGTGTGTCGACTACAGAGATCTAAACAAGGCTAGTCCAAAGGACGACTTTCCTTTACCACACATTGACATACTGGTAGACAGTACAGCAAAGTTCAAAGTTTTCTCCTTCATGGATGGATTCTCGGGCTATAATCAGATAAAAATGGTGCCGAAAGACATGGAGAAAACTTCGTTCATTACCCCATGGGGTACTTTTTGTTACAAGGTAATGTCGTTCGGCTTGAAGAACTTCGGGGAAACCTATCAAAGGGCCATGACTACTCTCTTTCATGACATGATACACAAGGAAATTAAGGTATATGTCGATGACATGATTGCAAAATCTAAGACAGAAGAGGAGCATGTGACCCACCTGTCAAAACTATTCGAGCGTCTGAGAAAGTACAAACTCCGCCTGAATCCCAACAAGTGCACCTTCGGTGTCCGTTCAGGGAAACTCTTAGTGTTCATCATCAGCCAGAAAGGAATTGAGGTTGATCCTGACAAGGTCAAGGCTATTCAAGAAATGCCTTCCCCGAAAACTGAAAAACAAGTCAGAGGATTCCTGGGACATTTGAACTACATCTCCAGATTCATATTCCTCATGACCACGACATGTGCGCCGATTTTCAAATTACTCAAAAAGAATCAGGACTGCATTTGGACAGAAGATTGCCAAACCGCCTTTGACAGTACAAGGAATACCTGTCGAATCCGCCGATTCTATCACCTCCAGTGGAAGGAAGACCACTAATCATCTACCTCACAGTCCTAGAGGACTCCATGGGTTGTGTACTTGGCCAACAAGATGAAACGAAATGGAAAGAGTCTGCCATCTACTATTTGAGCAAGAAATTCACCAACTGCGAGACTCGGTACACTATGCTCGAGAAAACTTGCTGCGCTCTGGCTTAGGCAGCCAAACGTCTTCGCCAGTACATGATTCGTCACACTACTTGGTTAATCTCAGAAATGGATCCAATCAAGTACGTCTTCGAAAAACCTGCTCTCACGGGAAGGATTGCCCGTTGGCAGATGTTGTTATCAGAATATGACATAGAGTACCACGCTCAAAAAGTCGTTAAGGGGAGTATTTTAGCCGATCATTTGGCTCATCAACCGATTCACGATCAGGAATCAGTCGGATTTGACTTCCCAGACGAAGATGTTATGTATCTAAAAATGAAAGACTGCGATGAACCGCTACCCAGTGAAGGGCCAGAACCAGGTTCCCAATGGGGACTTATCTTTGACGGAGCTGTCAATCATTACAGAAATGGAATTGGGGCAACCCTTTTCTCTCTAGTATATGGCATGGAAGCAGTGCTCCCCATAGAAGTATAGATCCCATCAATCCGGGTATTGATAGAAGCTAAGCTTACAGAAGCTGAATGGTGTCAAAGTCGACACGATGAACTGAATCTAATCGAAGAAAAGTGAATCACGACACTATGCTATGGTCAGTTGTATCAGCAAAGAATGAAGAAGGCATTTGACAAAAAGGTCCGACCTCGCGTCCTCAGGAAAGGAGACCTCGTGCTCAAGAAGATACAATCATTTCTCACTGATTCCCGGGGCAAATGGACTCCGAATTATGACGGCCCCTATGTGGTCAAGAAAGCTTTCTCAGGCGGCGCCTTGAGACTTGCAATGATGGATGGAGAAGAATTTGCCTACCCCACAAATGTTGACGTAGTCAAGAAATACTTCGCATAAATAAATAAAAAACGTCTCGGGTGGATTGAAAACCCGAAAGGGCGGTCCAGGCAAAAGTTAGAGACATGATCAAAAATCATCCTGGTGGATTGGAAACCTCAAAGTACAATCCAGACAAAAATTAGGGATAATGGCAAGTAATTACGTTCGACAAAGGGGCAAGTCCTTCGGCAGCAGTTACATCATTCGTCAGGAAAACTTCGGTCAAGGTCATCTTCGACGGAAGCTCAGGATGCCCGGAATTCAAAGTTGGTAGAAGGATAGTGGTCGTTATGTTTCAACGTAGCCCTTTTCCCTGTAAATTACCATTTTCTAACTTTGTAAATACTCTATGGAATCACGCGCTTGGCTGATTTCCATCCTATCAATAAAATTTGAGCCCTTGTGCTTTTGTTTGTAATTCTTATTTGTTTTAGCTTTACAGAATGACATTTAAACATGATTAACGATTCTTGAAACGAAACAAAAATGAATTTACTTGCCAAACTTTTTTCTGCTTTTTAAACTTAAGATGGCATTTTCTTTTGACTGTTGAACATCGAAAGAACATCGATCACTTCTCCAGAAGTAATCGAACCTCAAAGTGCAGAATCAAAGTATTCCTTCTAAACCAGTGCGCCTGAACGAAGGATCAACTGTGTCGAAGACCATGTTTCATTCGACATCCCCGGTCTAGTTTTCATCTCCTAAGCCCGATCAACGTAGCTCCCCGCAGGGACTATTCCTCCTAAGCAAGGCAGAATTGCTATCTTGAACCAACGATACTTTTTATTTCCCACTGTGGCCGAGTATCTAGTCATGTTCTTCTACTAGTCTGTATGTCGTGTCAGTTGTGTCAGCATAAAAATACATACATCATGCATTATTGATTTACATTCGCATTCATATTGCATCACTATCACTCTAGTCGGTCTTATCCCCTAGTGATAAAAGTCTTCTCAATCGAGTTGTCAGTTCTTTGCTCGTCAGGAAGTGAATCATCTAAGCAATCTCTCTCCAGTTGATCTCGGGACTAGAGACGGTCCTCGATCACTTTGATAACTTGAACCTCTGAAAAACAAGAAAACGCTCGAAGAATGTTACTCTTCGCCATTGAAGATGATATCTTCGCTTTCCCGGATTAAGGAAAATCCTCTGAGAAAGCCTCACGACTAAAGACTTTCAGCAACATATTGATTTTCCTCTCTAGAGAATCCATGTTCATAAGGTCATCGGCACCTCAAAATTGGATCACATCATATAGCATTTCTCCGAGAAGATCCCGAGAAAAGTATGATGCAATATCCCCAAGCAAAAGCAGTCTCTCAAGAGACTCGTTTTCCCCAGTAGAGTCAATAAATGGCGTCTCCAATAGGGAAGTTTGTGCCTCTCTACAATCAAAATTGTTTCCATCAAATGGCATCTCTCCAGGAAAATTCAGCGAGAATTTTGAGGAGAACTGCTACAAGTAGCGTCCCTTGTTAATAAAGTTTATTGACAAAAGAAACTAAGACCAGATCCTTGGTAAGAAACCAGGATCGAGGGGAAGTTTATATCAGAAACTAAGACCAGATCCTTGGTAAGAAACTAGGATCGAGGGGAAGTTTATATCAGAAACTTAGACCAGATCCTTGGTAGGAAACCATGATTGAGGGTAAGTTTGTATCAGAAACTTAGACCAGTTCCTTGGTAGGAAACCAGGATCGAGGGGAAGTTTGTATCAGAAACTGAGACCAGTTCCTTGGTAGGAAACCAGGATCGAGGGGAAGTTTACTTTTTCTAAGTATCATTGCTTAGCAAAAGAAGAGGGATGCGTGAACTACCATTCCTAACCGCCATCAAAATTTCGGGTATTCCGATATTTAATCCTCTTGCACCCCGAATGCTTGAATACCTTCGCCATTCACACCTTCGGGTCCAAGAAGATTAAATAGGGGCATCTGTCATACCCCAAATTTTGACCACTAAGATTCCCCATCATTGTGAAAATCATCATCACAATATGGATGTACCATCATGCCTCATTAGTCTCCCCAAAGATGGGTGAGCACTCACTACAAACAAAAATTAGGGTTTCAAGCCCTCTCAGAGCTCTTAGACAAAGGATCAATCAAGGAATGACATGATCTTCAACTTTTCTAACCTCTCAAACATTCACAATGGATCAATAGGACTCCCACATCAAGGATTAAGCACAAGGTTGCTCCCTTCTAAGTGGATTAAGCCTCAAGATCGCCAGTGTCACCAAATTAGGGTTTGGTCGACTAGGGCCTCCAAATGGAATTTTTCCTCTGGGCATGAGCCAAAGCTTCAAAGCATATCCTAATACGCTCCATGGAACCTCATGGACCCAATCATCAAGTCAATTTTGACCTCAGGGGATGCATTCATCAAAAATCAAGAATTAAGGTTTCTTGACCTAATTTACCCCTAAGTTAACTTTTGGGACAAAACATGAGCCAAGACCTCAAGAGAGGATTTGAGGGTCTCCAATACACCACATTGATCCATTTGCAATAATGGATTAATCCAAGAAGCTTGAGCAACAAGTTTCAATTTCATCTGAACCACAGTTATGGTTTCGCGGGAAAAGTCAACTGTAGCTTTGACTTTTGACCAGGACATGCTCCCAAACCCTAGGACATGATTCAATACACCCTATGACACCTATGAAATCAATCCTTCAAGTTTTATTTAGGTCAAGGACTTGATTTCATAGAGGATCGCACAGTTTGGAATTCATCTGATAAAAAGTCAACTGTGCACAAAAGTCAAACTTTGACTTTTTGAGATTTTTCACAATTATGGTTTTTTAACCCTAAAATGATGTTAATGTGTGATTGGAATCATCATTTATCAAGAAAATCAAGAAAATTGGGATAACTTGTAAAAGGGGTAACCATAAAAAACTTAGAAATTTTTAAAGTTATGGAACAAAGTGGCTAGGGTACCAACTTTGGAGGATCATAACTCCTAAACCACAAGGCCATTTTTTCTCATCCAAAGCTGGATTTGTAGCCCTCATGGCCCTCTACAAAAGCTTCAACTATACCTCATTCCAATTTGTCATGGATTTTGAGTTATGGAATGATCAAAATGGCTGAAAACATGAAATGTCACTTTTTCTAACACTTAGTGAAATTTTCACTAAGTCAGAATCTGCCTTACTTTTTTCCAAATGTAGGGGCATTTTTCACTTGGATCCAAAAAGTATCAAAACCAATTATGATCAAATAGTTGTTGTATCATATGAGGGCTTTCCAAAATGGCCAAGAACTCCATCAAATTCCACTTGAGCCATGAGATATGACAATACCAACATGCCTTGATGCAACTATCATGACTAGGCAGAATTTTAAACTTTGGCTTGATTTGGAAAAATAAGATAATTCCAAGCCTTGTCATCACTTTGGACACATCTAAGGATCAAATCTAAAGGGGACAAACACTGATCCAAGCCTCCAAAGTCCTTGGAACAAGAAGTAGCATGCCAAACCTAGAAATCCCTAAAAGAGGGACAAGACCCCAATTTTGGATTTGAGCATTTAATGGATGCACCAAGGTGGCATGGACTGACACATTTGCAACTAAATTCAGTCAAGAATGATCCAATAACTAGGGAACCACAGCTCTGTGCTCTAACCTCTAGTCAATGGCTAGAGGAAACTTGGATTCTCATTGATCAACATTGGCCAAACCTCTGCTGCAGTTGCCATTCACTATTGATCCCAAAAACAACTTGCTCTACTATAAATAGAGCTCATTTGTGCTCAGTTTAAGTACACCAAAGCCATCTAACAGATGCTTTCCTCAAAATCTCCTTCTTCACTCCAAATTTGCCTTCCAAAGCAAGTCACTATCGGGTTTTGAGTTTAAGAGCTATTCCAATCATACCAATCACACACACACCTCATAAACATCATATAGAAGTGATCCAAACACTCACATAACATATGGAACACCAAAATCATAAAATCACCAGCCAATTGTTCAAGCCCTTGACAGATTTGTAGTTGGGGTACCATCTTAAGTTCCAGATCATTTCAATCCACTCCAAGCATCCAGACACACTCCATGGCACCTAGGGAAGCTATCCACATCATTGGAACCTAGCTGTAACACCTCCAACCTAGAACTCGATCACCAGCTGCAAGAGGTGAGCATGAGCTCTTCTAACTCTATGATCCATGCAATTTTTGCTGCACAATAATTTGGCCATATGTTCAAAATCATGCATGGAGTGTTTTCCCCCAATCAATTGCTTTGTATGAATCGTGTATGGAATTTCTGAACCTTCATGCAGAATTTAGGGTTCTTGAGGTTTCTCTTTGATTTCTTATTCCATGCTTAAAATAAATGAAATTAAAGACCATAGACATGATCGTGAGGTTGAAACGAGTAGATTGATATGTAGATTGCATGATATAATCAAGTATTCAGTGAGATTGGATAGAAAACACAAATATGCAGAAACAGAGGAAGGGCGCGTGTTCTTGCCATGTTCTTGGCGCCCTTTTTCAAATATTTGAATATTTGAATTTTGTGATTTTATTTAATTAATTCAAAAATTAATTTCTCTCTGAGTTTTAATGATTTTAAGTTGATTCTTTTTTTAATAATTCACAAAAATGTTAAAATATTTTATTTTACTTAAAAATCCCAAAAATATTATTTATTTCATATAATTGATATTTTTGCCAAGAATTAATATTTTAATTGTTTTTGACATTTAAAATATTTTTTCCTTCTTCATTTTGCAAATTTTTGTGATTTCTAATCATTTTGTAGGTCAAAACATGATTTTTGAAACATTAATCCAAGATCACAATTTGTTTTCCACATGTTAAACAATTTTGATCATTTTAATTGAATTTTTTATTCAATTAAAATACATTTTGGGAACAAATTATGGTTTTGATTAATTCAACCCTCATCAAACCTTTCAAAATCATTTTGGGCCTCAAATAGAGTGTAAGACCCAATCCTCTGTAAATACAAAACCTATTTCGGGCCTCAAATGTTGTATAAGTCCCGTTGTATTTCAAAAGTTCGGCGCGATCATCACCCGTTTAAAACAAACCCTGGGCCTTTCCTCGAGCTATAAGACCCATTCAAAATCATTTTGGGCCTCAAATAGAGTGTAAGGCCCAATTCCCTTTTAACCAAAACAATTTTGGGCCTCAGATATTGTATAATTCCCTCTGCGTTAAAAGAAAAGCTCGGCGCGATCGCCAGTTCAAAATAAATCATCTGGGCCTACCCTCGTGTTATAAGCCCAATTTCTTTCAAACATTTTTTGGGCCTCTTGAGAGAGTGTAAGATCCATCCCCTTGTACAGAAAACCTTTTTGGGCCTCAGTCACTTGTATAAGTCCCTATACAATTTCAAACAACAGTGCAATCACTGATAAAACCCTGGGCCTCTCCTTGAGCTGTAAGCCCCAATTTTCCTTTCTAAAAGCACTTTATCCTTTGATTTAGCGTATAATATTGTTATCAAAGTTTTCTTTGTTGGACAACTAACAAAACAGCATGGAAGCTCTACAACCGAGTAAGTGTTTACCCGCTTTCATTTACCGCTTTCATATGCATATAACTGTATTGTGGGGCTGTTTCACTGTAAGTCTTCTTTCATAAACTCATATCGATTGTGTAATAATAGTATAGATATTTAGAGTTTCCCCGGCAACTACGTCTAGAACTAGACAAAACCTCGTCTCCCTACATCCGACGTTATACCGGATACTTCAACATAACTTAAACCATGAGAATTTTTTTTCACAACAATTCTAGATAACTAGATCTAAGAAATCCCCCTTGAACAGTTCATATACCGAAGGCCAATGTTCCAAGTGAAACCCCTTCTGGAACTGTTCATCAGCCTCCTCTTGGGCTTAGTGCAAGGACCCACAGGCTTCCTAAAAGTATCCCTTCCTCCTCTTGGGCGTTGTACAAGGACCCGTCGGCTTCTTAGAAGTTTTCACAGCCTCCTCTTAGGCTTGGTATAATGATTCTTCCTCCGGGAAGATAACCTCCTCTTGGGCTTCGTACAAATTATCCCTCGGCTTCTTAAAAGTTTTCTCGCCTCCTCTTGGGCTTCGTACAAATTGTCCCGATGACCTCCTAGAGGTATAGGAACAGAAATTAGTCATCTTAATAGAACAATCTTTCAAAGAGTCTAGATTTTGCTACTACTATTTCTTAAGCATAGTACAAAAGATAAAACCCATAGACTCGGACAGTCTAAAGCTCCTTTAGATTCCCCGTTTCCTTAGAAAACAGGAAATAATCCCGATCCTCAGATCAAATCCATGAGTACAACATTACCCGTATAAGAACTGATTTTCTCTTTTAACCAACATGCTGGACCTGTCACTCAACTAAAACAGTTACCCTAGCCTTCTCTTGGGCTTCGTACAAATGATTCTCCCCAGTGGAGCAAACCTTTTACCCTCCATCTCGGGCTTCGTACGAGATACAAAATCACTCTCTTGTTGAGTATAAAAGACTATCTTGTTGAGTCAAACATTGATAACCTCCATCTCGGGCTTCGTACGAGATACAAAAACACTCTCTTGGTGAGTATAAAAGACTCTCTTGTTGAGTCAATCCTCTTTCAGCCTCCATATCGGGGCTTCGTACAAGATACAAAACACTCTCTTGGTGAGTATAAAAGACTTTCTTGTTGAGTCAATCCTCTTTCAGCCTCCATCTCGGGCTTCGTACAAGATACAAATCACTCTCTTGGTGAGTATAAAAGACTCTCTTGTTGAGTCAAACCCTTTTAGCCTCCGTCTTGGGCTTCGTACAAGACACATGCAAAAGCACTCTCTTGTTGAGTCAACCCTTTTAGCCTCTCTCTCGGGCTTCGTACGAGACACATAAAAGCACCCTCTTGTTGGGTCAATAGCCTCCTCTTAGGCTTTGTATAAGAAAACCCCGGTTGAGTCAATCAACCTTTTAGCATCAAAGTTGTGCCTCGTTCACAGTATGCAAACATCAACAACTCCTTTCCCCTTCATCTATTTGCTGTAAGCGGCAAGCCTCTAGATTATTTACATCCACGCCACTGTCCCTCTTTTAGCATGAGAAATTCCTAAGGAAAGATGGCATTGCTCTAAACTGAGTTAAAGTTTTCTCCTTCAGGTTAAAAATCCCCTATAAAGGAAATTATGGCATTGTTGGATTCACATATACCAGTTAAAGTAATTTTCCTTTATAATCAGTGCCCCAACAATTGTGACAAACAGACCCTCTTTAGAGATGACAAATTCTCTCTAAAGTCAAAACCCTTTAGCTTCATATCTTTGGCTTTGAACAAGATACGAATAGACCCTTCACCTTCACATCTTGGGCTTTGAACAAGATACAAACCACCTTTAGCTTCATGTCTTGGGCTTTGACCAAGACACTAAAACACCATTTCCTCCCATAGAATAGGAGGAACTGCGATCGCTTTGATTTCCCTGTTTCGGTAAACGGGAATACGTAGGCATAAGATTGAAAGAGAAATCTTAGCGAGCACACAAATCAAAAAACCCAAAATCCCGTACCTTCACACATCAATCGAAAAGCATCAGTCATAACATCCTACCGATAACATAGTCCCGTCATTTCAGTCTTAACAAAATAAGCAGAAAGAGGCCCCACTTCCACATAGCATCTGTAACCTAACAGACTGCTGTTTAAACTCAGTATGCAAGCAGGGTTAGTTAGAGACATCTATTTCCCTTCCTTCATCAGCTTCAATAGGATAAAAAATGAATCGACCTGTCGTACCCCAGAGTGGCAGTGCTTAAGAACCACGTCCAAAATCGCTCGCTACATTCGGATACAATTTTATAGTTCCCCAAATGAGGGGGATTTTGGTTTTTCAATAAAACTAAATTAATCCCCGAAACCCTCCCCACCTAAATCTTTCTATTCTTTTCACTCAATACTTCCCTTTTTTTAAAACCCTTTCCTTTTTTCCCTCCAAACTCCTAAACAAAGTCTTAGAGTTTTTAATGAATATGCGATGTCTCTCTTACTTGTTTGGATGATTCTTTAACCTTTAGATGTGTGTATGACATAATGTAAATGTTTCTCCCTCATAATGATTCAACACTAACAACGTGAGTTCGTATTTATTATGCTGGCAAGCCTTATGTTTAATGCTTAATTCTTAAGAAGGATGACATATAATTAAATTCATTTTTTATTAGATGTTTAAAAAATTAAAAATTGTGAAATAACATTTTATAAAATATTTTATTTGTGTTTTCTATTATTTTCAGGGGCGAACCACTGTAGGGAGAGGGGCGAGACACGACCACCCTAATATTTTTTTGATTTTTTTCATATAGTGAGAATACATAAATGCCATTCACTTAAAATAAAAATCACAAAAATGCCATGAGTGTATAACCTTAACCATTCCCCATCCCAACTTACAGTGCTCTGATTTTTAAAATGGAAAAAATGTTAGGTCCACCACCGTCAGTCTCTCTACTACATCTCTCTGTCTCTCAAATCATTGATGCACTGTTGGTCCATTAGAGGTGGACCACTATAGGGACAGGGGGACGACCACACCAATTTATTAATAAGTTTTTTTCTCTATAGTGAAAATACATAAAAGCCTTCCCCTTAAAATGAAAATTACAAAAATTTCATGAATATATAAACTTAAGCATTTCCCATTCCAACTTATAGTGCTCTGGTTTTTAAAAAGAAAAATAAACATTAGGTCCACCATCGTCGGTTTCTCCAATGCATCTCTCTGTCTCTTAAATAATTGTTGCATCATCTACTGCTGCTTGCTGCTCTCTAAACTGTGTACTACTTTGGGTAAAAGGTTTTTCTTCCTTTTATTTATTTATTTATTTACAGTCTACAATGTATGTTTCATAGAATAGAACATTAGGCTTTTTCTTCCATTTCACAAATTGATAATACAATCAAATTGATAATATTGTGTTAATTTAAAGAATATTGTGTAAGATTGAATTGTGAATTTAAGGATCTTTGGGATTGCTTTTCTTTTGTAAGTTGTATTGTGATTTTAAAGAACTTTGGGATTTTGTTGTGTTCTATTATGATGAAATTTTAGTTGAAGTTGAGGGCAGAAGTACACATAGCGAGGCCGATTGGGGAACGGCCTACATAAATCCTTCTTTCTCTCTCTCTCTCTCTCTCTCTCTCTCTCTCTCTCTCTATCTCTATCTATCTCTTTTTCTCTCTCTCTCTCTCTCTCTCTCTCTCTTTCTCTCTCTCTCTCTCTCTCTCTCTCTCTCTCTCTCTATATATATATATATATATATATATATATATATATACACTACTACAAAACGCGTAAACAACGACGCCATGCTCACAACGCTTCATCCCTACACCGTTGTGACATATCTAAACTAAGGCGCGGTTGTATTTTATTTGTTTATTGAATAAAAATTATCTGTATATTACAACGGTTGATAAACCAACCGTGGTGATTATCTGTATATAACAACGGTTGATAAATCAACCGTGGTGATACCTTCAAGCTTTCATATGTTCGAACCTCAGCGCTTCATATATATTATTCCTTTTATGTTAAAGCGTGCCTTTACTTTTTTATTTATTTTTAATTAAAAAAATTAAAAGTTATGACTACGGTTGTTTATATACACCGTTGTGATATATTTTGTATGTTTTTTTAATTTTTAATTCTAAAAATAACTCTGGCGCTTTAATATGAAATTTCATTAGGTAAATAATATATCATAACGGTGTGAATTCTTGACTGTCGCAGTAGCTTTTCAATATTCTCCAAGCTAGCTAGTGTCATTGTCTCTTTAGTATCCTTTTTTCCATTGAAAATAGAAACCAGACGAAACGTTACACGATTTCAACCCTAAACCCTAACATTCGATACTGTGAAACAATACACGATTCCACCAAAGCTTGCATCATCAGTATCCATTTGTTGTTATTTTCATCATCATCGTCACGATCGTGAAGAAAATAGAAGATTACGCACATACCAACATTGTCGTCATCATCGTCACCGTCGAGAAGGAAGATAACAACAACACCGTCGTTGTCGTAAGGAAGGAAGACAACAACAACACCAACACCAACATCGTTTACTTTGTCGTCACGTTTAGGGTACGTAAAATATTTTCCCCATGCATCTACAGTAAACTCTTTTGCCATTGTTGTTCATGTTGTTGTTGTTGTTTTTGAACTTAGATGTCGACCTTGTCGAGTTCTTCATCAGAAACCAGCGAAGAAACTCAAACAAATGAAAGGTTAGCCAATGAAACTCAAACAACTGAAAGTCAAACGAAAAGATCACAAAGAGGTGTCACAATGATGCCCCAATTCACATCAGTCTGCAACTCATCTGGTGCAAAAATTCCGATTGAGTTTGATTCGCACTACAGATTAGTGGATTGTCCATATTACGCTACTTTTAGGAGTTATGTTGTGTTCCTTGCACGTAGCAAAGTCAGTATACTGATTGATGATTGGAGAGAAGTGGATGTTAATGTCAAAGAAAGCATATGGACAAACGTTAAGGTATTTCATACTATAATTTTCATATATTTGATATCACTACCTATAGTTTCTAATTCATACTTATATATTGATTTAATGTAGTTGAATTTTGAGTTTACCGATGACTCAAAATTGAAAAGAAAGTGGATAACTTATGCCGGTGTTCGTTGGAGGGGATTTAAGTCACGGCTCATGGCTGACTACATTACGAAGCCTAAGAGCGGTCTTCAACCTCCATGGATTCGGTATAGTTTTTTATCGAAGAAGGTGTGGTACAAGTTTGCAAAGAAACGTCGTTCTGAGGAATTCAAGGTTAGTACTAGTCTTATGTAACCTATAATGTTATGCTAATGAGTTATAGATACTAATCATACATATTTTTCACTATGTTAATAATAGGCTAAAAGTGAAGTAGGAATTCAGAACAAGGCGAAAAACATGTACCCCCATAGATTGTCTCGTGGGGGTTACAGGAAACTTGAGAAGAGGATTCTGCAGGAAAAACTACAAGAAGGAGGAGATGGTGACATTCCATCTCCACCTTCAAGACATGAGAAATGGAAGAGGGCTCGATTAAGACCTAATGGAGAGTACACCTCTGAGGCTTCAAGAGTAGTTGCTGAGAAAATTGTAAGTATATGTTTTGTTGAAATGCGTTTGCTTATGTAAGTTGCTCATGAGTTGTTATTTAAATGTGTTTGCTTATGTAAGTTGCTCATGTTGTGTAGGATAATTTGGTTGTGACGGCCCGTGAAGGCACATTTGTTCCAGAAGCACGACATGACATATTAGTCGAAGCTATCGGAACAACTGAGCATGGAGGTCGTGTCCGTGGTGTTGGAGATGGTGTCAGCTTGAGGTCATACTTTGGATTTCAAAGAAGAAGCACCGAAACTGCTGAATTTCTTGCTCAACGATAAATGATTGATAATGTTGAGAAGAAATTGGCGGAGCAAAGGAGGCTGTTTGAGGAGGAGAGGGAAAAAAGGGAGAAAGAAGTGGAAAGGTTACAAGAGATGTATTCGGTATGTGTCGTAAATCGCGCTTATTTTTGTATGATATATATTGTATGTTCTAATTGAATATATTGTGCTTATTTTTGTTCTATGTTCTAATTGAATGTTATGATGTAGAGATTAAGTGAAAGCCTCGAACAACAAGATCGTCGTTGCATTAGTTTATACTACTCCCTTTCAACAACAGACCTTGGGCAAGCTCTCCCGCTAGAACATTGCCCAAAATTGGATTTAGTGTATTACACTCTTGAAGATGTGAGGGATTTTCTCGCAGGATATAAGTGGCTTGACATATCTATTTTGCAAGTTTGGTGCACGTAAGTATATAGTCGAATATACATGTCATTATAGAACATTATAATTTTTTGTATTTTCTCCCTTAATTTATTCATTTTCTTTGACCATTTAGGTACATTCACCGTGTTTGTATAGAATTGAATAAATCAAGTACCTATGGAATCTTGGACCCAAGTTTTATTGCTTGGGCGTATAATGATAAAAATATTTGAGAAAAGTACTTGAAAAGCCGGCTAAATGACGGAGGAAAAGAATGTTACCTTGCACCATTCCTATGTAGGTTAGTATTGTTGTAATTTATTCTATATTCTATATTTAGTTTTGTTTTAGTAACAACTAATATATATATATATATATATATATATATATATATATATATATATATATATATATATATATTCTCGTGTTCATTCAGCGGTCATTGACAATTGATCGTAATATCGTTTAGGACAAATACGGTGACATTACTGTGTTCCTTGCACGATCCACACCATAAACCAATGAAAGATCTTGTATTAACGTAAGTGTCTTTGTTTAATATCATTTTCTTTGGCATTAATTGTAATTAGTTTATCATGTAATATGTTTAATTCAATTTTTAATGTGCAGTATTGTGGAGCAAGTTAATATATTGAATAATCTTAGAAAAAAACCCACATACCTTGCTCCTAAAGTAGGTGGCCTGATTACCTGTTTATTTCATTTACATTCATGCATGTGTGGTTGTATTCATGTTTTTATATTCATGTAATTTCTAGACGAGGAACCAACGCGGGAGTTACGAGTGTGGGTATTTTATCATGAAACACATGTTAAACATCGTCCTTGCCGGCACTGTTTATTCATGGGATACGGTAATATATGCCATAAAATGTTTACATATATTAATATATATAAGTTGACTATTGAATTATTATCATGCATGATCTTCAATTTTTTGGCTTTTGATGCACATAATGAAATCAATAATATTGGTTTTTGACTTAAACAATGTTAGCAGTTTAATTCTCTGATTCATTTAGCTTTTGATGTAAATTTCTTTTGATGTAAATTCTCTGATTCATTTATAAGGATAAAATATAGGAAGAATTGTGTTTGATGCACATATTGTGTTTGCATGTAAACAGAAGCTGTTTTGACAGGATAAATTATGGGAATAATTTGATAAGCATATAAATTTTATATTTAAAACAGTCTGTTTTTGGCAGCGGTTATAAACTTATCCGTAGTTGTATGTCAAACGCTAATATAAATAAAAAATGTTGTTGCTGAGAATCGAACTAGATCATAGTTTAGTATATCACAACGGTTGACTAAACTAACCGTCGTGAAATGGTGCATGCATACTGCAATACAACAACGTTTCCAGGACCGTCATTGTACGTATCTCATATACAACAACACTCTACATAACAACGCCTTCGCCCCCGTCATTATATGTCATTTCCAACCGTACCATTTTTGCCATAAGTTAAAATTTTTAAATTTGTGGTCTATTCACCCCCTCTAGATCGAAGCCTATCGTCTAACACTGGTTACTGCATTAAGAGAATATAAACCAATTCATCAATTCTTTGATAAACTAACTCTTATAGTGAATGTTATTTGTTCTTCTAGAAAGCGCCATGATGAGTTACAAGCTTCCCAATTAGATGAAATTGAACATTTGTTAGAGATTGATGAGATTGTAACTAGTAAAGGTGAAAATCAAACTAGTACTTTGAGATGGACTGAAGATACTTGTTGGGGATCACGCTTCTCTTCTATTAGTAGCTTGATAAATATATATGAATGAGTGATTAAATTATACTTCACGTGGAAATGCTGATAGTGCTTACAATTACTTGAAATCATTTGATTTTATATTCATATTGCCTGTGATGAAAGAAATTATGGGTGTCACAAATACGCTTTGCCAAGCCTTACAACAACAATTTCAGGATGTTGTTAATGTTATGCATTTGGTTTGTACAACAAAAACTCCATTTAAATTTTTGTGAAAACATTGTTTACTTGGATGAAATCTTTTTGTGAAAACATTATATTGAGATTCCTGATCTTGATGATGTTCATTCACCAACAAAATATGAGTGCTCTCTCTTCTTAAAGAGAATTAGGTAACCATTGAGCATTATTTTAGAGTTGAAATATTTTTCACTCCCATTCACAAACAATTACAGGAGTTGAATAGAAGATCTAGTGAGCAAGCGATTCTTTTGTTAACTCTAAGTTGTGCTTTGCCACCCAAAGATAATTACAATGCTTTTTACTTTGATACTGTTCTGGACTGGGCCGAGGCTGCCCAACAGTCGATCAGGCCCAACCCATATAGCATTGGTAGGCCCAATAGGACCCCTCCGCGGGGCACTTGACTGCTGCAAGCATACCAACGTCCCCCCGAGCACTTGGCAGTGTCGGACATCTAGGTCGACAGGACAGGAGGACCTCGATCCCGGCAGAGAGGTGCCTCCCCGACATACCAGCTTCTCCCCGCGAGAATGCCACATACCACTCCTCGGCAGACATGCCCATCCCCGCAAGGCCATGTCCGTCGTACGGCTTGTTGGTCCTCGACACAGAAGAATCCTCCCCCCGCGAGGAGTGTCTAACGGTCCGTACCACGTGGACACGTTCCAAGTAACCTCCCACTTCCGCAGGATTCGGTCTGCCCTAATCCCGGAAATCTAGGAACGGTTACCCCAGGGCGAAGACCACGTGTTGGTCTTCACTACGCCACGTAAGCCCTGGCAGTTACTTGGATTGGGCCTGATAATCCAGCCCAATACAAGTAACCGTTGGCCCCGCGCTGGGGGCTCTCTATAAATACCCTCTCACTTGAGAGGGTCAGGTTAAGTCACTTTTCTAACTCTTCTTGTATTTGCTGTTACTCTGTGCACTCCCTAACTTGAGCGTCGGAGTACCTTGCAGGTACACCCCCCCCCCCCCCCGCCGTCCTTCAACCTCACCGGAGCCGGAGCTCAACGGACGTCGTTGGCCACCAGTAACTGTCTGATCCAGGTACGATCAGTGGCGCCGTCTGTGGGAAATCTATAAGCTTCCCCGTTTTCTCCTCGATAAACCAAAGCTTCCTCTATTCATCACCAAAATGGCCAATCCAACCATCAACCAGGCTCTGGACACCGTGCTCGCACAACTGGAGAACGGGAACCACCGTGAGGACGCCATCATCCTCCACGGCGACGAAGGCGACATAAGAGACGGACAGACCGCCTCCCCGGACTCCCAGGATGCGACTATCAACGTCGTCCGCACGGACGACCAGCAAACCACTCTCCAGCCCGTTGCTCTGCCGCCCAACGCGGACCCAAGCACCGTGGCCCTATTTGCGTTGATCAACCAGACCAATCAACTGATCGCGCAGCAGAACACCAGAATTGAAGCCTTGGAGCAGGGACGGGCGCGACGATCTTCCCCGCGAAGACATCGTCGTCCCCCGTCACCTCGCCGCTCTCCTTCCCCGCGGAGGACCCCTTCCGAAGATTCCCGGACCCCGTCTCCCGTACGCCACGGTCGACGACCGTGCCTCGAGCGCCCCCAGCCGGCGATCACCCAGAAGCGCCCTCGTTCCCCGCCTCGGAAGGAACCCAGGGCCTCCACCATCACCAAGAAGTCCAAGCAGGCTGAAGAGAGACCAAAGAGCCGTTCGAGGAACTCCCCTCCAAGGCACCATGGGTCACCTTCAAGATCCCCGGCTGGTAGCGACGACGAGGACCAAAGGACCCCCTTGTCGTGGGAAATCATGGACGCCCCAATCCCTCCGGGCATGGAGAAACCACCACCATTGGGGACCTACGACGGACTGACCGACCCCGACGATCACGTGGAGAGTTTCGAAGCGATGCTCGACTTCCGAAACGTCAGGGGAGCCATCAGGTGCAGGCTATTCCCCACCACCTTGCAGAAGGGAGACATGACGTGGTACAAGGGTCTGGAACCTGGTTCGATCACGTCATGGAAACAACTGAAGCAGCGCTTCACCAAGCACTTCACCGCGTCACGTCGACACCCGAAGACAGAGGCTGCCCTAGAAAAGATCTTCCAAGGGAGGAACGAATCCCTTCGAAATTACATTGAGAGGTTTAACAAGGAAGCCGTCGAGGTCCATACGACCGACGACATGAAGAAATACTTAATTATTCACGGACTACGCGCCGGGTCGGACTTTGCCAAATCGATTGGCCTCCGAAGACCCCGGCGTCTCGAGGACCTTCTCGCTCGGGCCCAGAAGTACATCGAACTCGAAGAGACGGAAGCAGCCCAGATCGCTCTTGAGACGAGACGTAGGGCAGGCCCCCGCGGCCACAAAGACGATGATGCTTCTCCCCGACGGGGAGGAGAAAAGAAGAAAGAAAACCGCAGTCGAGATCCCCGGGAACCGCGCGGGCCAGCTGGCCGATTCACGGAGTACACGCCGCTCAACACTTCCCGGTCCCGGATCCTCTCAGACTGCCAGAATTCCGAGTTTGTGAAAGGAGGAGTCCGCTTCCCGAAGCCCGCCGCCCCCAAACCAAACGTTGACAAATCTAAGTACTGCAGGTTCCACCGAAGCCACGGGCACGTGACCGAAGATTGCATCCACCTCAAGGATGCCATTGAGATTCTCATCAAAGAAGGGCACTTGAAGAAGTATGCCCAACAGAATGACCCTCCTCGTCCCAGCTCAAAGGAATCACAGAACGTCGAGGAGGCAACACCTCCTCCCGGCGACAGCCAGCTTCAGGTCGCCCTCAGCGTCACTCGACCCGAGGACTTCTTCGTGCCCCTAATCATCGAGGGCGAAGAGGCAATCCGCAACATGTGGGCGACTTTCCCCGACGAGGGCCCCGTCACGGCCCGTAGTACCTGGGAAGGCTTCCCCAAAGCAATGGTTATCTCCGGAGGCGACCCCGGGAAAATATCGGTTGGGTCGATCAAACGGAAGTTCGATGAGCTGGAATCCGCGACATCGTCGAAGGCGACCACCCTCGAGAAAGTGCGTGGAAACTCCAATCCCATCACCTTCTACCTCGAGGAACTCCCCGGGGGAGCACCAAACGCCATTATTCCCCTCCTGGTCAGGGCCCAAATGGCAAACTTTGACGTCCGAAGAATACTAGTCGACCAGGGGAGCTCGGTCGACATCATGTATTCTCATTTGTTCGGGACCCTTCAGCTGGACGAGAGGCATCTGACCCCGTACGTCGGGTCAGACCTACAGGGGTTCAATGGAACCACCACCAGACCATGGGGTTACGTGGAGCTAATGGTTACGTTCGGAGCCGAAGACACGGCCCGACAGGTGAAGATCCGTTTCCTGGTGGTTGAATGCCCATCCCTTTACAACTGCATCCTCGGAAGGACCACCCTTGCTGAACTCACGGCGGTCCCGTCAACGGTCCACCTCAAAATGAAGTACTACACGAGGAGGAGACGAGTAGTGACGATGCACGGGGACATCGACGCGGCCAGAAGATGCTTCGACGCCGCCGTCAAGGGCCTAAGTTCCATTGGTCCCAAACCTAAGGTCGTGGCCAAACCACCCCAAGACATCGGACAGGTACCTCTCCCGCGCGTCAATGCGGTCGACCTCGATAGCAGGTTCTCTGGCGAGCCCGATGAAGACAGAGTCGAGGACCACGACCACCAGGCGGAAAACAACGGGCAGCCTCTCCACCCAACACGCCCCATCCCAGATGGAGAGTTCGAGCTCGTGGCCATCGGAGGTGGTCCAGATCGTAACGTGAAGATCGGCACAGGGATCCCCGACCTAGCCAAAGAGCAGCTCAAAGCATGTCTGAGGGAGAACGCTGACCTCTTCGCGTGGAGCGCATCCGAGATGCTTGGCCTCGACCCCGAGGTGGCTTGCCATCAGCTCGCAGTAGATCCGGCCGCTAGGGCCGTAGCACAACGTAGGCGCAAGCAGTCTCCCGAGAAAGCGGAAGCTGCTGAGAAAGCTGTAAAAGACCTCCTAGAGGCAAATTTTATTTCGGAAGCCAAATACACGACATGGCTGTCCAACGTTGTACTTGTTAAGAAAAATAATGGAAAATGGAGAATGTGCATTGATTATACTGATCTTAACCGGGCTTGCCCGAAAGACTGTTACCCCTTGCCTAACATCGACCAGCTCGTCGACAATTCTGCAGGTTACAAACTACTATCTTTCATGGACGCCTATTCAGGATACAACCAAATTCCCATGGACAAGGTCGACAAGCAACACACGGCCTTCATGACCGCGTCGGGCAACTACTATTACAACGTAATGCCTTTCGGTCTGAAGAATGCTGGTGCGACCTACCAGCGGATGATGAACAAGGTCTTTCGGACTGAAATAGGAGACATGCTCGAAGTCTACATGGATGACATGATCGTCAAGTCTGCAGAAGAAGTCAACCACGCCGCGCACCTCAAGAAGGTGTTCGACACGGCGAGAAGATGCCGTATGAGGTTTAATCCCGACAAATGCACCTTCGGCGTCCGGGCAGGAAAGTTCCTCGGATTTTACCTCACGGAACGAGGAATCGAGGCAAACCCCGACAAGTGTAGAGCCTTTTCCGAGCTCCCTACTCCGGGCTCGAAGAAGTCAATACAATCATTGAACGGAATGCTCACCGCCCTTTCCCGGTTCGTCGCCAAATCCGCACAGTACGTACTCCCCTTTTTCAAACTCCTCCGGCAAAAAGCGGAGTTTGAGTGGAGCGAGGAATGCGAACAAGCACTCGCACATTTGAAACAAGTCCTATCGCAACCCCCGGTCCTCTCGCGACCCGAGAACGGGGAAACACTCTTCTTATATCTCGCGATCACGAGCGAAGCGGTCAGTGCCGTCCTCATTCGGGAAACACCAGACGGACAAAAGCCAGTTTACTTCACGAGCAAAGCTCTCCAAGGCCCCGAGCTCAGGTATCAACAGATCGAGAAAGTCACACTGAGTCTCGTCACCGCGGCCAGAAGACTACGCCACTACTTCCTCGCCCATACCGTCGTCGTGAGGACCAACCAGCCGATCAGGCAACTCCTCAGACTACCGGATATGGCGGGGAGGATGCTCAGGTGGTCACTCGAGCTGGCCGAATTCGACATCCAATACGAAGGGAGGAAAGCCTTGAAGGCACAAGTGCTGGCTGACTTTGTAGCGGAGATGACCGTCCCAGAACCCTCAGCCAACGGGTCGCAGAAATGGACAATCTATGTCGACGGAGCATCCAGCCCGAAAGGAAGCGGAGCGGGAATCATCCTCGAAAACGAGGAAGTCATCCTCATCGAGGTGTCCCTCGAACTGGCTTTCCCGACTTCGAACAACCAAGCCGAATACGAGGCCTTCCTTGCGGGACTCAGGATGGCCGAGGACCTTGGCGCCAAGGAGGTCAAGCTTTTCACCGATTCCCAGCTCGTAGCCTCGCAAGTCCGAGGAGAGTACCAAGCCAAGAACGACAGTCTCATAGAATACTTGGCCTTGGTAAAAGAGAAGATGAAGGAGTTCACCTCGGCGGAAGTGACTCACATTCCCCGGGAGCATAATGCCCAGGCAGACGTTCTGTCAAAATTAGCAAGCACGAAAAAGAAAGGCGGAAACAAGTCTGTCATACAAGAGGTCCTTTCCCACCCGAGCGTTGATAAACCAGGTATGGTTTCGAATATCAACGCCATCGGGGACGACGGCTGCTGGATGACCCCGGTATACGAATACCTCACGACGGGCAAACTGCCCGAAGACCCCAAAGAAGCTAGAATGGTCAAGAGACGGGCATGCTCGTACACTATAGTCGAGGATAAGCTATACCGGCGAGGATTCTCTATTCCCCTACTCAGATGTGTCGAAGATACCAAGGTCCCCGACATACTCCAGGAGATCCACGAGGGAATCAATGCGCAGCACCTCGGCGGACGATCGCTAGCTCGTAAAGCACTCCGGGCAGGATATTACTGGCCGACCATGCAACAAGACGCCAAGGAGCACGTCAAGAAGTGCGATAAATGCCAGCGGCACGGGGACATGCACCTCACTCCCCCCAGCGAACTCACGACGCTATCCTCCCCGTGGCCGTTCGCATGGTGGGGCATGGATATCCTCGGGCCTTTCGTTCAGGGGTCGTATCAAAACAAATACCTCATCGTCGGGGTAGATTACTTCACGAAGTGGATTGAAGCAGAAGCATTGGCCAAAATCACTGCTTTCAACATACTTCGTTTCTACAAAAGAAATATCCTCGCCCGGTTCGGAGTGCCTCAAGCCATCGTCACGGACAACGGAACCCAGTTCACCGACAGGAACTTCCAAGACTTCGTCACAAAACTAGGCACAAAGTAGCACTTCACGTCGGTCTAGCACCCTCAAATGAACGGGCAGGCTGAGGCCGCTAACAGAGTGATCCTTCGAGGATTAAGACGGAGATTGGGCGACGCCAAACAACGGTGGGTAGAAGAGCTACACAGCGTTCTCTGGGCCTACCGAACAACCCCACACTCCACGACCGGGGAGACCCCTTTCCGTTTGACCTATGGAACGGAGGCAGTGATCCCCATGGAGATCAGAGAACCTTCGAGGAGGACGGAAGCCCCCCTCGACGGGAACACGAACGACGAAGCCTTGAGGGAAGAACTCGATTTCGTGGAGGAAACACGCTTAGGCGCTTCTCTCCGAGAGGCGTCACTTAAACAAAAAATAACACTACGTTATAAGGACAGAGTCATTAAACGTGATTTTCAGGTGGGCAGCCTCGTCCTACGAAGGAACCAGAAAGACTCGCGAGAAGGCAAACTCGCCGCGAACTGGGAGGGCCCGTACCGCGTCCGCGCGAAAACGGGGACAGGAGCCTACTTCCTCGAAAATCTGCACGGGGAAGAACTTGCTCGACCATGGAACGCTGAAAAGCTAAAACAATATTACAGTTAAACACTGCCCGCGGCTCACTAGCACCGCGATATGGGGACGCGCTGGGGTACAAGCGCGACACCCCTATAAGAACACGATGATCAGAGACCGCGTTGTGTGTGCGCGAGGACATTTGATTCGGCGGGGATACCTCGATCGAGGCCCACCGTCGTCGTGCCAACCGGGCATAACACCCAGCTCGCGATGGGAAGTTATGCCACGAGACTAGGACCTCGACCGAGCTCTTAGCCTCGTTGAAGGTCGGAGTACTCCTCCGGCCGCCCGACCAGCTCTCCACGCGGTCAGGGACGATCAAGGTCGAGCAAATCCCGAAGCCTTATTACTTAGGCGAAAATAAAGTATAACAAACAATAAAGTATAACAAACACCACATCACACACAAGGAAAATTAACAAAGAGATATTATAAAGCACGAATAGCGGTGAGAACACTTGGTCCAAAAAGTTACAAATATGAGCCCACAAGCCGGGCGAAAATAACCATTGTGCAAAAAGTACATCAGCTAAGCCCACAAGCCGGGCGAAACAAAACGGCTCGCAGGCCGACCAAAACAAAGATAAAAACCTACTCAGCTGCAGTCCCGTCAGGCTCCTCGTGCGCATGAATGTCGTTCTCCCGCAGAGGATACACGATCTGGCCATCCACCACCTCAGCATCGGGGTCGATCCCTTCAATGAAAAGGTCGGGGTTGAGAACCCGAAGCTGCGCCACGGCGCTGCGAAACCCTATACCCGCGGTTTCGATAGAATCATCCTCGGACACTCGGAGATCCTGCTCAAGCTTCCGGAGCTGCGCCACAAACGCCGCACGAGTGGTCAGGAGTTTGTCCTCCTCAGTTTCCCCTTCGGCTGGCCGCACCGCATCTTCCAGCTCGGCAATCCTTACCTTAAGCCGCTTCTCCTCCAACTCCAGCTCAGCGATTCGGGCAAGGTGGCTTTTCTTTCTCTCCTCGGCTTCCTGAAGCTTGGCCTCGACCAATTGCTGCTACTTTCTTTGCTCTTCGTTCAGATCTCGGCACTCTTTTAGTTCCTTGCGCATGCCGAGCATCTCAGCGCCCAAGGTATCCAGCGCCTCCTGCAGGCGGCCCAGTTCAGCAGCAGGGCGGGTCTCGTCATTTAGAATGATGGCAGTCGAGCAGATACGCATGACGGCCGACAGGTCCTCGAAAAGCATCTTCCTCCTCACTTCAGTAGCGGTCCCCAGCACAGTTTGGATCTCGGAGGAAAGGGTGCGAGGATAAGTGACCTCGGAGAAGAAGTGAGGTTTTTGATGGCAGGGGGGAAGGTCAAAGCTGGAAGGAACCGGGGGACTGTCTTCACAGCCCAAGTCGACGACCTCCGCAATGCGCCGCCTCTTCGGAGTCCCTTGGGTAGCCGGGGATTGGCTTCCCGCCGGGGTTGTGCGGTCACCCGCGGTCCCCGACACAGCGGCAGCAGGCTGGGACGGAGTGGATCCTTCGGGGGCAGTGGCCGTGGAAACACCCTCGTGCGGGGCCCCAGAAGGGGCAACTTCCTGATCTTTGGAGCGCGATGCTTCTTCCCGGGCCTGCGCTTCCCGGGCCCTCTTCGCTTTCAGTTTCTTCAACCTCTCCTCGGCTCCGGCCATTGTCCCTGCAAAAGGAAAGAAATCGTTAGTAAAGCGAGAAACACAGATACGAGGAAAAACTAAAGCAAGGACATTTCACCACCTAACAATTCGATGGCCTCCTCGTCGGATAAGGTCTCGAGCAGAACGCGGGTGTTTATCAGGCGACGTTCTTTCTTCACCTGACCATCTGCACCTATTATAGGCTGGCCGTCCAGCGTCTCATGTCGAGCTTCGGTAAAGCTGTCGACGAAAGCTACGATTTTATCGTAGGCTTCCCGCTCGTAGGCCTCCATCTGAACAGGTTTCGTTTTATACTTGTCAACTCCCTTCTTAAAGTGTTCCTCCGTCCAGTACAGAGGAAACTTCGGCACCAGCACCTCCTCGGAACGGCCGTCGACCTCGCGGGTGACTTTCCGGTACAATGAATATATCGCCTCGAGGGTGACCGGCTTCACATAGAAATAGCAGAATTTGAAATCCCGGATGGAATCCAAGTAAGTGTGAAACAATGCCTTGCTCTGCTTGAAGGACACCTAGCCGTGTCGACCTCCTACCGACGACCGTTGGAGGTGGAATATGCGGAAGAAAAGGCGAACGGTCGGCACGATCTCCAAATATTTGCATACGAGCTCGAAAGCCCGGATGAAGGCCAGCGAGTTCGGATGAATCTGCGAGGGGGCCAACTTCAACCAGTCAAAGACCCCCTCCTGAAAATCCGTGAAAGGTAGCCTCCACCCCGCCTTCTCGAACATAAACTCGTATAAGGGAACCCGCATTCCCCGGTAAGGGGAGCATATCCGGTGATGCTCCTCGGGACGAAAAACCTTCCAGGATTGACCACTTCCGATTAGTCTGTGCTCGACGGTACAAAAAGCATCGCCCACATCTGGGTACACGAAGATGGACGACATCTCAAGGGCTTCGCTACAGACCCAGTCCTCGAGCGGCCTCTCCTGCGCAAAAGCCATGTGAGCCATGGGGGAGTCAGGCTGGTCGTCGTCGTTTTCCTCGAAATATCCTGCGGCCACCTCTGCAGCCAAATCGTCCATTTACCTGAAAAGCAGAAGGAAACGGTGAATTCGATTGGTCGTATCAAATTCACCCCTCCACCGCTGTTCAAGCGAACGGGCGAAGAAGGGGCAAGGCTTTCTCAACTCCCCGACAAGATCGGCCGAGGATCAACTTGCCAACCGGGGAACTCATCGTCTCCCCGGAAGGTTCTGCCCCGTGTCCCCGCGGCACTAACGAATACACTGATTATCAAGGACCCCGAGACATTCAACGGATCCCCGACGTGTTCGTCCCTGATCCCCGAGATGTTCATCAAAAGCGAGCAAGAATCTTCGCACCCTCCCTCTCCACAACTAAAGATTCCCGCCGTAATCGCCGGGAATCCCTTCGTTTCTCATGGGAATGTCATCAATTCACCAAGGAAACGTCCTACACTAGTTAAAATCAAAGAAAAACGCAAAATAAAGGCCCGGTTTGGAGCAAATACCTGGTAAGCGGCGGTGTAGGGTTCCGGCACGGAGGTTTCCGGCTGTGGTACGGCAGCGAACGGCGGTCCTAGCGGAGGAAATGCTTCCGACAGAGAGTGCCCGGCGACTGACGGCGACGAGCTACGGCGGAAAAGGTTAGAGAGAGAGGGAGAAAGTTTCTTGAGAGAGAAGCGGAAAAGTGGAGAATGAGCGAGGGGAGCGGCTTTTATAAGCGGTTCTCGCGAGACCCGAGGGGCGTAGGGCACTCGAGTGCGCTACCCTAGCCAGCCGCCCTAGCCTCCCTAGGTAATGATGGTAGGCGACACGTGGCACGCATGCAGCCACCCGTCTCCCCACGCGTGTCGTTTCGGTTTTCCCCAACGCTTCGGATCCGAAACCCTTCATCTCCCCGACCATACGACCAGACACATCTGTCCGACGCCCGACGCTCATCCCACCGAGGGAATTTCGCATAGGATATCGACCTCCTCGGTTCCTCTCTTAGCGTATCCTCGACATACAATAGCCCTTAAGTCATCACTCTGCCACCTCAGAGCAACGACTTGGGGGGCTCCTGTTCTGGACTGGGCCGAGGCTGCCCAACAGTCGATCAGGCCCAACCCATATAGCATTGGTAGGCCCAATAGGACCCCTCCGCGGGGCACTTGACTGCTGCAAGCATACCAACGTCCCCCCGAGCACTTGGCAGTGTCGGACATCTAGGTCGACAGGACAGGAGGACCTCGATCCCGGCGGAGAGGTGCCTCCCCGACATACCAGCTTCTCCCCGTGAGAATGCCACATACCACTCCTCGGCAGACATGCCCATCCCCGCAAGGCCATGTCCGTCGTACGGCTTGTTGGTCCTCGACACAGAAGACTCCTCCCCCCCGCGAGGAGTGTCTAACGGTCCGTACCACGTGGACACGTTCCAAGTAACCTCCCACTTCCGCAGGATTCGGTCTGCCCTAATCCCAGAAATCTAGGAACGGTTACCCCAGGGCGAAGACCACGTGCTGGTCTTCACTACGCCACGTAAGCCCTGACAGTTACTTGGATTAGGCCTGATAATCCAGCCCAATACAAGTAACCGTTGGCCCCGCGCTGGGGGCTCTCTATAAATACCCTCTCACTTGAGAGGGTCAGGTTAAGTCACTTTTCTCACTCTTCTTGTATTTACTGTTACTCTGTGCACTCCCTAACTTAGTGTTCATTATAATTTAAATATTTTATTATATAATATGATATGAATATTTGATTTATAAATTATAATTTAATTTTACGGCCACCTCAAAGTTTGGAGTCTAATTCTACCACTCATTTGATATCAAACAATAGAGTTAAGGTGTAAGGTATAAGATAGTTGACGGTATAAAACATTTATCTTAGTCTTAATTAATTTTTTTTATCTTTTAGTTTTTTTTATTTGTGAATTTCTTAACACCTAATAAGTTATTTTATATCGCACTCCTATCCTATTACATATCTGGATTCATAGCAGACAATCAAAAGTTGACATGATTGATTCATGAGATAATTGTGCAGCTTATTTAATTAATTACATATACAACAATTGACAGATGTTCAGTTTGATTTGTTAACAAGTCAACGATATTGATATACATGGACTCTTACAAACTATCTGTTGCTATCTAATTAAAGCACTAAAATATTCATTCAAAGTCTTCAAATTATTTTCTCAACTTTCAACTTTTAAAACCCCGTGACATGAACCTAATTCCACTCTCATCTCATACATCATCATCAAGAAAATGTAACCATCTTCAAATATTAAAAAACATAATAAATAATTAATTATACATAATTAAATAATATGCTTTTCCAAAAGAAGCAAGAACTTTGCAACCACCTATAGTGATTCTTGCATAACATAACATAGACAAATAGAAAATGACAAAAAAAAATGACAAAAAAATTCAATGAAACTTTCATCTTTATTCATTTCTTTACTCAAATACAATTAAAGAAAGACCAATAATTCTTCAAAATAAACAATACAATACAACTAACAATACAATTAATATATTGGCCATGCTAAATTATTCTTATTTAATATTACAATAGAAAAGCCAATAATTAACATAAATTCAAATGATAAATTATGAATGTATATGGATAAACAGCGAGTTTAACAAAATCAAAGTTTTAGTTTCGTTTTGATTCTGATAAACTCGCTGAATTTCCATACAAACACCTAGAGTCCGGCGGTGAATGGCACGCCGGTGCTCAGTAACCACGAATTACCGGCAATGAAACTTCCAACGGTGAAAGGTGAAGCTTGAGAAGCACTAGTAAGAACATGGTAACCTTTCCATGAAACCCTCTTGGAAGTTGAAGAGCCTGCACCTGTATTAGCATATTCAGCATAATACAAAGTATCCAAAGCAAAGTTACCACTCCATTCCAACCATCCAGCAGGGTTAATAAAACCATCAATAGAAGTTTTCATGAAAACGGTTCTTGAATATTTTTGCCACGGTCGGCCGAGGTACGACTTAACCGAGCTAGGGTTTAAGTCGGATGCGGCCGTAACCCTAGAGTTGTGGATTATTATTCCTGTGTTTTGGTTTGGATCAGTTCGGCCTTGAGCGGTGACCGTGATTGTTTTTTGAGGCGGGTTTCTTGCGATAATGTTGCAACTTTGCAACACGACCGCGGCGTTGCCGAAGATGAAATCGACGGTTCCATAAATGTTGCATTCTCGGTAAAATTGTCGCTCGGAGTGAACATATAATGTGTCTTGATAACCTTCGAAGCTGCATTTGTAAAATACAGAAAGATCTGAGCCAGAACGGAATGCAACAGCTTGATGATTTGCACCTCCAGCTGTGTTTCTAAATGTGATGTCTTGAGCAATAAATCCATCACCAACCGCAGCTGCAAAAATAAAAAATAAAAATATTAAACTAAGAAAAATGTTCACCATAATATAGATTAGTCTTTCCTATCTAGCTTATGTAAATTGACATTCTAACCGATTATAGATTCCTATTGAAATGTATGACGTAATATGATTATGACTAATCTATATTTTAAACTGTTATAAACTAATTTTGATATAGATGGTTTCTTAAGCACCTAATATTTCATACTCTTCTTTAAATTAAAGTACTCCAAAATTGGTCCCTTATTTAATGTGTAACCACATAGGAAACTATATATGTGGTCCTTGTGAAAGAAAAATATTAATCTAGATTGTCTTTTTTTCCATTTTATATTATGAGATATTAATATTGGTTATTGTCGGCACGTCTCTTTTATAGTTTTTGAAAGAGAAAATAAAATTTATATAAGTTAAATAGAATCTATATATAGATATTTGACCGGAAATAAATAAATAGTTAATCACCAAAAAAATTACAATGATGATAATAAATGATTAATAATTTAAAATATATAAATTAATATCTATATTTTTTATTAGTTTGAAATAATCCGGCTAACTTCCAAAGCAAGAAAAGAATATTTAATATAGGAAAATGGCTTATTGATAGTTGGTATTGGTTAACGGTATGTATGAAATTTGTAATTAATAAAGTCCTAGTAACAAAAATGATATTGATAGTTAGTCAAAATAGACTAGGATAGATTATTAGTCATGTGTACCAATATGTATCTAAGTGTATGGTTAACCAATAACTAATTACTCTACCATAAATGTTACTACTAATAAATATCATTGAAGTTCATTTTGGATCATTTGCAACTAACGTCTCTTACCAACCATATACTATTTTATTGATCCAAATATTAAATAATATTTTTATTCACTTACTTTTTTTTTAATAAACTATCATGGTAATAATCCTCAAAAACTCTCTTATAATTATAAGATTTTGAATTTGAGTCTGAGATATAATATCTGATCCAAAATAATATTTTTATCAGAAACTCTATTACAATTATAAGATTTTCTTTGAGTCAGAGATGTGATATCTTATTCAAAATAATATTTTTAATTATTAATTTTTTTTGTTATAAATAAAATGATATTATTTCTGATCTTTAACATATAAAAAATTATTTTTTAAATTAATTAAATAATCAATATATCTAGACAACATATATTCCAGACACAATGTTTCATCAATGAATTAAAAAATAAATTTTTTCTTATAGTAAAGATCAAATAGTAATAATTATCAAAACTCACAAAGATTTTTAGTTTGAACATGAAACGTGATATGTGACCTAACATCATCAATGATTGTTGAATTAAAACTTACATATTTGTTATAAAAACTTTTGGAATCAAATAATGATGCAATAAAGTGTTACTATAAGTGCTTACCAACGGTTGCTGAACGGAAGGTAGTGGAGCCACCTCCAACACTTTTGCTACCTGTGATTATAGTCTTTCCAATTCCATCTCCCACCAGCATGACATTCTTTGCTTTGATCTCAACTTGTTCATTGTATACACCAGCCTTCACATATATCACATACCTTCCACTACCACTCGGCGCAGCATCGGTCGCCGCCTTCACGGTTGTGTATTTACCGGAACCGTCTTTAGCAACAACGACGTTAGCCTTCGAGGCGGCCGAGGATGTTTGAAGAAGCTTCCGATCACCGGGCTTAACCCATGTTGGAAATCCATCTTTGTAACTAGGTTTTTGGTAAGGAACCTTGTTGAGAGACAAGGTGTTACTCAACAACTTTGTTACATTGTTGGACATCAAAGGTAAGACATAGTTTGTGACACCTAGGTCATAAAATCCATTCTTGCATGTTTCGAGGTTCGTCAAAGCGGAACTAAGCCATGTTTGAGAATCGGTTTGTTTGCAATTCGGATGCGTGGTTTGAGTTAGCTTTTGGACTGTGAAGTCATAGAGTTCAAGACAATCAGCCCAAGCGGCTTTTTCTTGCGCATTACGGCACTTCGGGCCAAGAGAATGAGTATTCTCTTCGCCCTTTCGTGCTCGCTGGATCGCGAGTTGAAGCGAAACCTTGAAAAAGTCGGATTTACTCTTAATTGTTTGGTTGTAAGCATTGTTGGTTAAATAATACTCACATGTTTGTGGATAAGGAGTTTGGTTACACCATGATTTTATGGAACTTAGTGAGTAACCATAAACAAGAGTTGAGAAAAGAAAGGGAAACAAAATTAAAAGAGTTGTTACAATAGGAAATGAAGCCATTGAACAATGATTTTAGGGTTTGGTTTTTGTGGTTTTGGTTTTTTGAGGTTTTGGTTTTTGATGATTATGTCCTAAACTTTGGTGCCTTTATATAGAGAAAAAGAAGAGGTGGTTATAACTTGTATAAACTATGTGCTCAGCATGTCTTACTTTTCAAATCTAGTTTATGGATTTGTGATAATTTTCCATGCACGTCTAGTTGTAGGAGCAACAACTTTTGAAAAGTTTAATGCATAATATTTGAGTTGGTAGAAATATTTTATGAATATTAGAGAAAAAAATTGGTAGAGGATAATGTTTGTCTTATTTGACCTTACCAAGATGATGACTAGACCTAATAACGACATTTTTCAACCAATAATGAAACACGTTAAAATATTTAGTTATTAAGTTGAATATAAGCATGCTAATAAGATATTCGATATTCTGTTCACATAAAAATATATTCAATATTCTTTTGTTTACCAAAAGATAATTCAATATAAATCTTTTATTTGAAAAACACTTTTAATATTCCGTCTTCATTATTCATGTCTGCGTCCGGTTTTCATATTTTGAAGTGTTTAAAAAATTGCTGAACCGAAATCGAACTATGTCCCGTTAAAACAGACAATTTGATAATTATGCAGAGATATTATATACATAGAGTGCGTGTTCGAATTTGCAATATCATATTTATTCACCGGATAAATTTCAATTACTAGGTTATTTAATTAAAAATAATAATTGAATCGTTACATTTGATGTGGATTGGACATGTTTAACCAAATGATAAATAAATCAAATTTAAATTTAACGGGAAATGAAAAAATATTATAAATAAATTTTAAAATTTTTATTAAAAAAAATTTGAAATAAAGTTTGGCAGTTGAGAACTCTTGTATTCTTACGATTTTGTACGGTTTAGAATTTAAAATTAATATATCAAATTAATAATTTTAATTTGCTTCAGTTTTAAATAAATTAAAATGATTCAATTCGCTTCGGTGATCTTTTATTATAATTCGGTTTAATTTTTTTATAGACTTTATATCTATAACACTCATCATATTTATTATTATTATTATTATTATTATTATTATTATTATTATAGATTCCACTTTTCAATATTACAAAATGCAAAATTAAACTTGAAAATTGCTTACTAATTGTGGCTACACTTGAAGACAAACTTTGTTTTTGTTGTGTAGTTGCTGCTTATTGCCTTTCAGCATGCTGCATAACATTAATAAATACTATTAGTTAATTAGTTAATTGTCTCGTAATTTCCTAAATTAATATAAACATTTGAAATTGTCAAAAGAAAAAAAATTAAAACTTGTAACGCCCAATTGGGAAAATAATTATGTAGACTAAAAGTTTATTCAAAAGAAAATGAAGTCTAGAAGTCTTAGATTCTGATTGAAATAAATATATTGACAAGTAACTTTTGTAATGTAATTTTTTTATAAAGCGAAATAGAAAGGAATAAAGTTACACTTTAGTTTAACTTTTCAATTTGTCTTTCTCTTGCTTAGTTAGGCATCAGATAGATTCAGATTTGACAGAAAAATATATATGGAGACTTTTTTTTTTTTTTTTTTTTTTATAATCACTTCATTAAATGGATCCAAGTTGGATCAAATTACATAGTAATTGGGCTGCAAATGTATAGCAGTCCCAATTTAACACCAAATCAATATACAGACAATGTAATTGTTCCCCATATGGCCTTTTCAACCCCAATACAGGTATTTCAATTCTACAAGAATCATGCCCTTCATTCACCAACAAAATAACAAACTACAAAATATCTAATTCTATAAAATCCAAATCTGTTAACCACAATACCTGTCCTATTTTCTACTCATCTACAACAGAAAATAACTGACAGAATTCAATCAGTTGGTTAGCAAGGGAAGTCATAGTTGATCCAATGGATTCTTATGCCATGCATACAAATCCCCCATTGCTTTATCTTTAGAGATTAGACCCTTCCAATTCCATGATGTAGTGATGATAGCATGGAATAGCGAAGCCTTTGCAACAAATTTAGTAATAATGGTTGAGAATATAATTCTTGGTGTCAAAGTAGGTGTAACTCGACAGAAATAAGGATTTGTCGAAATTAGTCTAGTGTGTGTATGTATCGAGTTGTATTAGATGTCGAAGTGTCGAATTAGATTGTTTGACACAAGATTTCGACTTAGACCAAAAATAGAAATTTTGACCTTTTGTAATTTTGGATTTTACCTTAGGGAGCCAGTTAGCTCAATTATAAAAAGGGAGTAATCCTATTATGAATTGTAATATTCATAACAGAGAGTGCAGTTGCACAGTTGAATAATATTTTCTCAGTTTGAGAGCAAAGAGTTACTTTGCAGAAATCATCTTCTTATTCCCCAATTTTGTTAAACACTGGTCTTCTTTCTTATTCAATTTTCTTTCTTCTTCCATTAACAATTGCTGCGCAGAATCATTATTGCAATCAAGGTGTGATTGATTCACTCAAGTGAAGAGTGAAGAACAAGAGATTTTGATCGGTTGATTGAATTTTGTTCATCAAGATTGGTTCAGAATTACTCAAAGTTTTAGGTTAATTGCAACATCTGGTATTTAGAGCTCCGGTTGTGATTCGTGGACGAGATGGCGATGAATCATCCGAACGGCCATTTTCCGGCGAGTCTCCCAATTCTGAAGGGTTAAAATTATGAGAATTGGTGCAAGCAGATGAAGGTAGTTTTCTGTTATTAAGATCTTTGGGATCTTGTGAAGGAATCAGTAACACCACTTGCAGAAAACGTGTTCGATCAAGAAAAGGCTGCATACAAAGAATTGAAGAAGAAAGACTATAAAGCTCTCTTTATGATTCATCAATGTGTTGATCCAGACAATTTCAAAAAGGTCAGTAATGTAGAATCAACAAAAGAAGCATGGGAAATCTTGGAGAAATCGTTTGGAGGCGCAGAGGAGGTGAAAAATATGAGGTTACAAACTCACAAAAAGACGTATGAATTACTTTAGATGGAAAAAAATGAAAGCATAACTGATTTCTTCACTAGGGTTATTAAATTGGTGAATCAACTTAAGGTATGTGGAGAAGTGTTGACATCAAGATCAGTTGTTGGAAAGAAGAGTCAAAAGACTTGTCAACATTGAAAAAGGAAGAGCGTTAAGGGACATTTGAATCTCATGAACAAAGAATGGTTGAAAGAGCTGCAGGAAAGTCAAAGAGTGACATGGCTTTGAAGGCGCAATTAGCAAAAGAAAAGAAAGGCAAAGGAAGTTGGAATGGCAACAAAGGCATATGAGGCTACAACTACTCGAATGATCGAAATCAACAACCTAAGTTGTTGCTAGATGCTACTGATGGAGGTTCTTTAATGTTAAAAAGCAAAGAAGATGCAATTGCAACAATTGAAATAATAGCATTCAATAACCATCAAGGACATTATAATAGGAAACACGTTGAAAGAAAGAATGGCGTCATATAATTGAATACTAATGATGAAATTAAAGAACAAATTTTTTTGTTGATGTAAACAATAGATGGGTTGACGAATTCGTTGTCCAAGATCCCACAACAATTAAAATTGATGCGTGAAATGCCAAAGCACATACAGATTGCCTTTTGTGAGTTATGTAGCAGAAATCGGCCTACTAAAATTTTCCCTCCAGGTGATGAAGAATTCAATTATGTAAGAAACGAAAAAAGGTACGGGAAATATAAAAATAAAAACTTCCAAAGGAACAACAATCTCAACAAAAGATGGAGATCAAAAACTGGTCCATCAATCAGACAACAGTTTCAAAACTACACTCAAGCATGTCCACGTGATAAAACAACAAAGCTAGAGGATACGCTTAACTAGTTTATGCAGTTGTCTTATGCTAACCAGAAGAATACTAACACTTTTATCAAAAACCATGAAACACAAAAAGGTCAACTAGCAATGAAACGGCTGATCAATAAAAAGGTATTTTCAATGCGAATACACGGACAAATCCCAATGAGAATTGTAATTCAGTCACTAATGAAAAACTTGTTGTTACAAAATATCAAGAAGCACGAGAAACGCGAGAAGAAAAGAAGCAGGAAGAAGAATACAACAAACAACAATGTCCGCTTCAGAAGGAAGGGGGTCTGGGTGGAGTCATGTTACCTATTTTCATAGGTGATGTGAAAAATTTGAAATACACTCATAGATTTGGGTGCTAGTGTTAATTTGATTCCATTATCAATGGTTAAAAAAATAGATGATCTTAGAATAGAACCAACCATGAGAACATTGCAAATGGCTAAAAAGACATTCATAATGCTAGTGAGAATAATCAAAGTTGATATGATCAAACTTGACAAATTATTATTTTATTTAGATTTTATGGTTTTGGATATCGAAGAAGACCCGGGAGCTAATGACATTAAATATACTTCTGAATCAAAATACCATGAGGTATTTTTTAATATGCTTAGTATAACATGACACTAAGGGTGTCAAGCTAATGACGTTAAACAAACTACTTGTTGGGAGGAAACCCAACCCATTTATGTTTTTTAAACTTTTTAATTTTATTTTAGATTTTCATTAGAGTTTTACTAAAATCACATTGTTGGAAACAAAGTGTATAATAATAATGCAGAGTTCTTCGTTAAGCAAACTTTGGCATAGGCTGAGTATAACTTAGCGATCTTAATGCAACATCACATGGCCAATTCTCTCTAAGCCAACTCTGCTCTCAACTAGCAAAGAAATCTACCTTAAAAAAAATTAAAATCGCGCATCTTCGCATAACAAGGTAAAAGTTCGCTTAGCGAGAGTTCCATTACAGAACATTGGGAGCTAAGATAAAAATTCAATTCACTCTTAAAAATACATTCCACACTCATTTTTCACTCTATCCACTTGCACACAAAAAAAACCCAAAAAGGAAAGAAAAAGTTCTCTCACACTAACTGATTCCAAGAAATCATCACTAAATCTACTATTTCTTCCTCAACTTTAGTGTAAATAAAGGTATTTTAATCCATTTCAACATATTTACATTACTTTTTTCTACATATAACATGAACATTGTCGTATAACTTTACATTTTAAAACTCAAATAGGAATAACATGATAAAATCAATTGCTTCATTATTGTTATTTTCATGTTGAGAAATAATATATCCCTGTTTACTTGAATTTCTATAACATGATAGCCATTAGGGTTTGAGGAAATAAATTTATGGGAACTTAATTAGTAAGTTGTTATGGAATCTTCGAGCTTTTAGTTTGATATGAATGGAATAGAACAAATATATAACTGTAAAATAAAATTTGACCATTGATTGTCTGATTGTGTGTTGTTACCAACATGTAGGACTTATGATAATATAGCCAAAAGTATGCTATGACCTAGGTTTTCACCTTTGCAAATCACTCAGGCTAAAACCTCATAATGGTGAAAGAGGAAAGGTTGCAATTTTGTTTACCGAAACTTCTTACCTAACAAAATTCCAATTTATGTATGTTGTTAAATGAATTTCTCAAATGGCTCAAAAGAAACCAAGAGCTGAAGAAAAAGACAAGAATCTAGAATAGGGTCACCTAGTATACCCTATGAGGCTATGGCAAGTGTGTTTTTATTGTCTCCATAGGGACTAGTTATGTTTCAAAGGCCGTTTAATATTTTATATTACTTTAAGTTTGGTTTATAAACTAATTGATTGTTTTGTGAATATTGGAATAATATAAGCAAGTGTGAGTAAGTGGGAAAATAGTCCCACATTGGATAGGAATATGGTGACTTGAGCATTTATAAGTGGGATAACCCACTCACCTATCACCTTAAGGTTTTAGGTGGACAAGTGGTGTGTCACTCACAAAGGTGCCTAGTCCTACACTATGTATCAATGCTCAAAAGGGGAACATTGTGGACTCACACTTGAGGGGGAGTATTGGAATAATATAAGCAAGTGTGAGTAAGTGGAAAAATAGTCCCACATTGGATATGAATGTGATGACTTGAGCATTTATAAGTGGGAGAACCCACTCACCTATCACCTTAAGGTTTTAGGTGGACAAGTGGTGTGTCTCTCACAAAGGTGCCTAGTCCTACACTATGTATCAATGCTCCCTAGTGAACTCCCCTCAACAGTGAATACATGAAAATTAAAATAACAGAAAAATAATCTTTCATTGTTTCAATAGTGAGAAAACTTTGTTGGGGTTAGATGTAACACCCCAAATTTATGAGAAATATTTATTTAATTTATTTAAATACAATATTTTTGAATTTTTCGTGAATTTTGGTGGTCCGGGTCGATGTCGGGTTTCGTGGAGTTTTGGTTATTTTAATTAAATAATAGTATATAATATGAATATATTAGTATTATTATTAATTTAAAATAATATTAGAGGAATTAAGGGCACAGTGGACAATTCAAGAGAATTAGTGAGGGCATTATGGAGAAAGCCCATATTTGAGGCCCAAGAGTTAAATTAGCTAAAAAGGAGGAATTGAGGGAATTATGATTCATTTGTGGAGATCGTGAAAATAAGAAGGAAACAAGGAGAGCTCTGAGGAAAAAAGGAAAACGCGAGGATTTTTGTGAAGGTTTCCAAAGGCTCAAGAGAGAACACATCGGATCGATAATCTAAGGTATGAGGAGTATTGCCTTTCATTGTTTTCAATATAGAACGTGATGTGTTGAAAATGGGTTTTGAGGTTTTTGGGGTTTTTGAAGGGTTTATGAGTTATTGATGATTTGGAGGTATTTTTGAGAATCGATGATGGATTATTAAGGGTTGAATTGATTTGGGGTAAAATAAGCCTTTGAGGCAAAACCTTTGTTTTGACGATGTGTGGGATCTTGTGTGAGAAAGGGATTTATAGGGTTTATGGGAATCTTGGGAGTTTGTGAAAGTTTAGGTGATTTCGAGTTGGAATAGTTAAATTAATCGACCTAATAGTTGTAGGTTTTGTGTCCTTAATGGTTGTAATGCCTTAGGAATGTTGTAGGGATGTTTTTGGGCGAACTGAGGTTGAATTCGTAATGTAATGTGGGTCTGGTATGCTACTGATGCGTAGCAGCGATTCCCTGCAATCGCTAGTTCGCAAAGCGAATGAAACACTCGCAAGGAGAATGTTCGCCTGGACTCGCAAAGCGAGTAGTGCAGCGAATGCGTGATAAATGTGATGATTCTGGGTTGATTTCTGAGAAGTGGTGTCGTGGGTTCGAACAGCGAATGTCCCAGCAAAGGGCTTCGCAAAGCGAATGAAATGGCGAAGAGAGGCAGAATGGGGGTGTTGTACCCTAATTTTTACCCTTAGATGTCATCTTCATTTGTGCATCTTAGGTCAATCATCTCTGCATTGTTTGAACTAACCCATATCTTGCAGTTTGTTTCTTTGTGTTCAAATTAGGTTTGCATATCACCATGAAGCTCCACGAGTTGTTTTGAAGCAAGTCAAGTCAACAAAAGATCTCCAGTGCAAGAACTTTGGAATTAGGGTTTTGCTCTGAAGAAATCACTGAGAAATTGGCTCTATCAAGTCAAGATTTATGTGGTTCACTTACCACTTAAGGTCATCTACATCCAAGAGACATCATTCAACAGGAATCCAAGATCTATTGGTCCTCAACAAGAGAAGTTTGAGCCTCAGCCTCACTATACCTCCAAATTAGGGTTCTGTGACACCTATCAGTCAATGACTTTGATTTTCATCAAGATGAACTCCCAAACCCTAATTCTTGATTCTATTGGTTTATCAACATCCTCAAGAGTCTCCTAAGACCTTTAGATTAGAAGGAGGAAGCAAGTTTACAAGATCTGACCTCAGTGCATTCACAGTCAAAATTAGGGTTTGACTGAAACCCTAATCCTTGGGAATTTTGGTTCAAATGAAGTGTCAATGGTTCTAATCATTGTAGAATATCTCATGAGGTATTTAAAGCATCAAGATCAAGTTTCATGAGGTTTCTTGCAAGAGAAGTAAGGTTTTGACCATGAAAGATTTCATATGTGAGATTTTCCCTCTAATAGCACAATTTGAAATGACCATAACTCCTAAACCACACACTCAAATTGAGTGATTCAAAGCTCATTGGAAAGCTCTTTTCAAGATATTCAATTTGTTCCATATGACTTTTCATCCAAAAATGCTTGGTTTTTGAGTTATGAAGCTTGCAAGATAATCTGACCCAACACTTAGAGAAATTTCAACATTTTTCTTCACAATTTTCTCTAACTTTGACCTCATTTTTCACCCATTTCCACTTGGATTCAAGACTTGGGTCCCAAATGAAAGTTTTAGAGCATGATGAGAGCTTTCCAACCATATGTGGAACATCTCATTTGAATAAGCCATTCTCAAGTTATGGGCTCTCAAAGGAGGGTACTACAAGTTGTGAAATTCTAACTTAGAAATTTTTCTAAGTCTCTTTTCATGCAGCTTAAGGGACACGATTTAGTGGCCATTTTTCTGCTAATTCAAGGCATCATTTCAATTACATTTCAACATAAACATTGTAGTATGATGCATCAACTTTCTATAGCACCAAAGAGCATGAAATTTGAACCATAGAATTGAGAGATATCATGAGCTCAAGAGGCATGCTCGACTCTGATTTGCATCTACCAAATGCTTCTTTTTTGAATTTGATTTTCACTCTCTCTCCACAAGTACATCTGCAGACCCTAGCACATCATGTCTACACTTTTACTTTGCCACTAAACACACCAAAAGTCAGCTGCGAAGTACTCCCTTTTGTACTTCTTTGAGAACTTTTGCAAGCAACCAAGGACAATCCCTCGTCTACATGAGAAGTCCCTCAGATTGTGATAAAAAACACACTACATTCTGACCTAGATGTGCAGCCCATAAACTGTTGTTCAGAACAACCCCTACCTCTAAATCTTTCTCTTGATCTTTTTCTTCTGAACAAAGCATTTATTCCTTGGACATTCACTCATCATTATCCAGCTGAACCCTCTATAAAAGGCAGCCACATCTTCATTTCAAAATCATCAACAACCAACACCAATAAATCCTACAAACTACTCAGAAAATTAAAACTTGCGCTTTGGGAGAGCTCGAGCTAGCTTAAAAAAAAGAGGAAGTTCTTGTTTGCTCACTTGGACACCAGGTAAGCATCTCTCAACTCTCTATTGTCATGACTATTGAAATTCTGGTATCAGACGTGTGATGTTAAGGTGTGATGTCACAACAACACACTCTGCACAATGGACAACAACAACAGTAAAATAACACCAAGAATTATTGACCCAGTTCGGTTACAACCAACCTACTCTGGGGGCTACCAAGCCAGGGATGGAATTCACTACTTGTAGATATAATTTACAGACTCAACAACCCGTTGACAATCTCCTAAACTTATACTCTACTAATGACTTCCTACCTAAGAAACCACTTAGGTATGAGAACACCACTCAATCCCTTACAAACACTCAAAGAAACCACTTTGAGTACCCTTGATCTTACTTCACAGCTTCGATCAATCAACCACTCTCTATTGCTTCACATCTTCTAGAGAGGACAGAAACTCAACACCTATTCAAACCCTAGAATAGTGTAAATACAAGCACTTTAAACAAACTCTAGAGACTAAGCCTCATGCTCTTGATCTTCTGAATGTTTTATGTACTTTTTCCTTTGGTCTTGTGCGCTTTATATAGCTCCTGAATTGGGCTTGGACTTGTCACAATATTTGATCAGATTTGTTAATTAAAACTGAATCTTCAAAACAGATTTTATCCCCAAAATCTTTTTAAATCTTCAACCTTTTGATTCTCCAACAGACCTGCAATCAAATCTCCCATGTAACAGAAAATATCTATCCCAAGATATTCTCATCCAATGAGTCAACCACTCTCCACAATTCCAGCTAATACGCGTGCCCTAATAACCTGTTGTTGTTAATTCCGCAGGTCTGATGTTACAACATCACCTGTGTGACATCAGACATCCAACTTCAGCACTTAACTACTTAACACAGCCCAGTGTTAAGACTTCAATGTGGCAACATCAGCACCTTGACATCAACATTGAATAAACTTTGTTTTACCAAAATTCCAGCCAATCCAGAAACTAACAATCTCCCCCTTTGGCTAATTTTGGCTAAAACAACCTCTGCACTCTGCAATCAACTTCTTCACTCTGCACCTTCAGAGATTTCAGCAGCGGAATAATCTTCAGAAGTTTAAAACTCACAACCAGCAGCAATTTGACAATCTTCATAGTCTTCATTACTTGATCTGCTGCAGCACCATCTTCAATATTGACAACAGCCAATTGGTGCTCCCCCTTGAAAACATGAACCAGCATCACAGCTGTTCAGTAGCTCATAATGTGCAGCAATTTACTCCCCCTAGATGTCTGCTTGGCTGCACTCTTCAAATGTCAAAACTCCCCCTAATGTCTGCATCACATTAGCAGCATATAGCAATAATACTCTTGACTATGTTGGCTATTTTCTCCCCCTTTTTAGCCACAATTAGGCAAACTTCACCTGGCAGTTGACTACACATTTTCAGAACCACCCCAACTGCCCACAACCCCTTTAGCAGATTCAGTCTTCATAAATGCAGATTCCCAATTTGCTTCTTAACCTTTCAAATTGGTTTGCATCCAAGGCTTTAGTGAATATGTCAGCCAGCTGGTTCTCTGTGGCTACATGTTCCAAGGTAACAACTTTTTCTTCTACCAGATCCCTTATGAAATGATGCCTTATGTTTATGTGCTTTGTCCTACTGTGCTGTATAGGATTTTTAGATATATTAATTGCACTCAGATTATCGCAGTACAAAGTCATAACATCTTGTTTAACATTGTATTCACTCAACATCTGCTTCATCCATACCAGCTGAGAGCAACTACTTCCTGCTGCTATATACTCCGCTTCAGCAGTTGAGAGAGATACACAATTCTGCTTCTTGCTGAACCAGGAAATCAGATTGTTCCCTAGAAAGAAACACCCTCCTGAAGTGCTTTTTCTATCATCTGCACTTCCAGCCCAATCAGCATCCCAGTATCCTTTTAAAACTGTCCCAGAATCACGGATATATAACATTCCATAGTCACTTGTGCCATTTACATATTTCAGAATCCTCTTCACTTGATTCAAGTGACTTACCTTAGGATCAGACTGATATCTAGCACACACTCCAACAGCAAAGGAAATATCAGGTCTGCTTGCTGTGAGATATAGTAAACTCCCAATCATACTTCTGTACAAGCTGTGATCCACACTCACTCCATTCTCATCTTTGGATAGCTTCAAATGGGTGGGAGCAGGTGTCCTTTTGTGATTGGCTTTATCTAGACCAAACTTCTTTACTATGCTCTTAGCATATTTGCTTTGAGAAATAAAGATAGAATCCTCCATTTGTCTGACTTGCAACCCAAGGAAGTAACTAAGTTCTCCAACCAAACTCATTTCAAATTCTGATTGCATTTGTTGGACAAACTGTTTTACCATAGCATCTGACATCCCCCCAAATACAATGTCATCCACATAAATTTGGGCTACCATTAATTTTCCTCCTTCTTCCTTGACAAACAAGGTTTTGTCAATGCCTCCTTTTCTATACCCATTTGCTACTAAGAATTCTGTCAACCGCTCATACCAGGCCCTTGGAGCTTGTTTTAAGCCATACAGTGCCTTCCTCAGTTTGAACACATGATTGGGGAAGTTTGGATCAGTGAATCCTTTAGGTTGATCTACATAGACTTCTTCATTCAGATAGCCATTTAGAAAGGCACTCTTCACATCCATTTGGAACAGCTTGAATCTTAGGTTACAAGCCATACCCAAAAGTAGTCTGATGGATTCTAGTCTCGCCACTGGAGCAAACGTCTCATCAAAGTCGATTCCCTCCACTTGAGTATAACCTTGTGCAACAAGTCTCGCTTTGTTTCTTGTAACCACTCCAAGCTCGTCTGACTTGTTTTTGTAGATCCACTTTGTTCCAATAACATTCACCCCTTCTGGTCTTGGCACAAGATCCCAGACTTCATTTCTCTTGAACTGCTCCAGTTCTTCTTGCATAGCATTTATCCAAAATTCATCTGTCAGAGCTTCCTTGACATTTTTTGGCTCAATTTTGGATACGAAGCACGAGCTAGCTATGATTTCTCTGGACCTAGTTCTTACTCCAGAATTTGGATCACCTATGATCAGCTCTTTAGGATGATCCTTCTGAATCCTGATAGAAGGATCCTTCTGAGGTTGCTCAGGCTCAGGTCAGCAGTACTTGGGGATGGATTTCTTTCATCAACTTCAACAGCTACCTCATCAGTTAATGTTCCAACATCTTCTATGACATCCTCAACTTCATGCTTTTCTTCATCATCAATCACAACATTGATTGACTCCATCATCACTTTGGTCCTGGAGTTGAAGACCCGATAAGCTCTGCTGTTGATGGAGTACCCCAAAAATATCCCTTCATCGCTTTTGGAATCTAATTTCCTTCTCTGCTCTCTATCTGCTAGAATGTAACATTTACTACCAAACACATGGAAGTACTTAACATTAGGTTTTCTTCCCTTCCATAGTTCATATAGAGTGGATGAAGTGCCTCTTCTTAGGGTAACTCTGTTGTGAATGTAGCAGGCAGTGTTCATGGCTTCAGCCCAGAAGCGATAAGGTAGTTTCTTGGCATGAATCATTGCTCTGGCCGACTCTTGTATAGTTCTGTTCTTCCTCTCAATAACTCCATTTTGCTGAGGGGTGATAGGAGATGTAAACTCATGACTTATACCTTCAGACGAGCAAAATTCTTCAAACTTACTATTTTCAAACTCTCTTCCATGATCACTTCTAATTCTGATGACCTTACTCTCCTTTTCTCTTTGGAGTTTATGACAGAGCTCTTTAAAGACATCAAACACCTCAGATTTGTCTTTGATGAAATTCACCCAGGTGTATCTTGAGTAGTCATCCACAACTACATAAGCATATTTCTTTCCACCCAGACTTTCGACCTGCATAGGTCCCATCAAATCCATATGAAGGAGTTCTAATACTTTGGAGGTGGTGTCATGTTGAAGCTTCGGATGAGACATCTTTGTCTGCTTTCCTTTTTGACAGTCTCCACACACCTTTCCTTCCTCAATACTAAGTTTGGGAATACCTCTGACTGCTTCTGAGGAGATAATTCTCTTCATTCCCTTTAGGTGAAGATGTCCCAGCTTCTGATGCCAGATTTTGACATCATCTTCTTTAGCAAGCACACACGTGGAGGAATTTGAATTTTGCGGCACCCAAAGATAACAATTGTCCTTAGATCTGGCTCCCTTCATAATGACTTCTCCTTTGTCATCTTTCACATTACATTCGGACTTTGTGAAGTCTACTTTGAATCCTTGATCACAAAGTTGACTAATACTAATTAAATTAGCTGCTAGTCCTTTAACAAGAAGAACATTCTCCAGCTTGGGAGTACTGTCACAGTTTAGTCTTCCAATTCCCTTTATCTCTCCTTTGATCCCATCACCAAATGCAACATAACCAGAAGACTGAGGTTTCACATCAACAAGCAGATTCTTTACTCCAGTCATGTGTCTTGAACACCCACTGTCAAAATACCAGTCATCTTTGGTAGAAACCCTCAAGGACGTGTGAGCTATCAAGCTGGTAACTTTAGGTATCCATTTCTTTATTACCTTAGCCCTAACCTCTTGCTGTTTGGGTTGATGAGCAGAATTAGGATATCCATGAAGCTTGAAGCACGAGGACTGCATATGACCAATCCTACCATAATAGAAACATCTGACTCTGCCGTTTCTAAAGTGGTTAAATCTACTTCCACTTTGATAATTCTGTGGCTGCCACCCATACTGTTGTCTCCTTATTCCATAGTTGAATTGTCTTATGATGTATTGATGATGCTGTCTCTTAGGCTGTCTTCTATGGTGATGAGGTTTCCTTCTTCCATAAGTCACAGCATTGTTGTAAGCATAACCATACCATTTTTCCTGATGTTGATACCTCTGCTGAGACATGTTCTGCTTGAACTTGACAGCTTGCATATTCTGGTGATATTGGGGAGGCATATACTGACTAGCTCCTTGGGGTTGTATCTTCCTTTGATGAGGGTCATTCTTCTTCTCAGCATTCTGGGGCTGAACAACCTTCTTTGGGGAAGGGCCTTGTTTCGTAGGGTGATGTTGAGACAACGGTTGAGACATCTCCCTTTTTGTTCCCGAAGTGCTACCCACATATCCTATGCCTGATTTATCTCCAGCAGATTTCTCTAACTGAAGAATTTTATCAAGATCAGCAGTACCACTGTTCATCATCCTAATGAATTTAGTCATCTGATCCAGTTGGGACTTAACTAGCACAACTTCGTTTTCCCGATCAGCTTTTTCATTTTCAAGCTGAGCAATCTGTTGCTTATGATACTTGTTTTCTTGACAAATCTCAGCACTTTTCAAACACAGCTCTCGATAAGTAGAAGCTAGCTCCTCATAAGTTATTTCTTCATCACTACCATCATCAGACACAACAGTTCATATTAAGGCTCTAGCATGCTTTGCTGACTCATCATCACTTTCACTATCAGATTCAGACCAGGAAACTGACATGCCCTTCTTCTGCTTCTTCAAGAATGTGGGACATTCTTTCTTGACATGTTCATACCCTTCACATTCAAATCACTGAACACCTCTATCCTGAGCAGTCTTCTCTTCATCTTTCTCTTTTGGATTGGTGGTGTCAGAGGAACTGTTCTTGACACTAGGCTTGTAGTTATTGTTCCATCTTTTTAACACTTTGTTGAACTGCCTTCCCAACATTGCAATGGCTTGTGACAAATCTTCCTGAGAATCTTTGACTGCCTTATCTTCTGCAGGAGTGGAGACCAAAGCAATACCCTTGGGTTTCTTTTCTGGTTCTTCTTCATTTAAACCAAGTTCAAAAGTCTGAAGAGATCCAATGAGCTCATCTATTCTCATCTTGCTGATGTCTTGAGCTTCTTCAATGGCAGTCACTTTCATCTTGTACCTCTTAGGTAAGGACCTAAGGATCTTCCTTACGAGCTTTTCCTCTGACATTTTCTCACCAAGAGCACTGGATGCATTAGCCAGTTCCAGAACATTCATGTGGAAGTCATGAATGGTCTCATCATCCTTCATCTTCAGGCTTTCAAATTTTGATGTTAAAATCTGAAGTCGTGACATCTTGACTCTAGATGTTCCTTCATGAGTAGCCTGCAAGATATCCCACGCTTCTTTAGCAACTTCACAGGTATTGATTAACCTGAAGATATTCTTATCCACTCCATTGAAGATGGCATTTAGAGCTTTGGAATTTCCACGGGCGAGCTCATCTTCCTCCTTGGTCCATTCTTCTTCAGGCTTTAGCTTAGAGGTGCCTTCTTTATCTTTACCAGCATCATCCATCTCACATACAACAGGTGCTTTCCACTCTTTAATAACAGCCTTCCAAGCCCTACTGTCCAAGGATTTTAAGAAGGTGGTCATCCTTGGCTTCCAATAGTCATAATTGGATCCATCCAAAATAGGGGGTCTGTTGACGAATCCTCCAACATCTTTGTCCATCTTTACACCAGAAAGTAACTTCCCTAGATCTCACCCAGAGACAGACAGGATGCCTGCTCTGATACCAATTGAAATTCTGGTATCAGACGTGTGATGTTAAGGTGTGATGTCACAACAACACACTCTGCACAATGGACAGCAATAACAGTAAAATAACACCAAGAATTGTTGACCCAGTTCGGTTACAACCAACCTACTCTGGGGGCTACCAAGCCAGGGATGGAATTCACTACTTGTAGATATAATTTACAGACTCAACAACCCGTTGACAATCTCCTAAACTTATACTCTACTAATGACTTCCTACCTAAGAAACCACTTAGGTATGAGAACACCACTCAATCCCTTACAAACACTCAAAGAAACCACTTTGAGTACCCTTGATCTTACTTCACAACTTCGATCAATCAACCACTCTCTATTGCTTCACAGCTTCTAGAGAGGACAAAAACTCAACACCTATTCAAACCCTAGAATAGTGTAAATACAAGCACTTTAAACAAACTCTAGACACTAAGCCTCCTGCTCTTGATCTTCTCAATGTTTTATGTACTTTTTCCTTTGGTCTTGTGCGCTTTATATAGCTCCTGAATTGGGCTTGGACTTATCACAATATTTGATCAGATTTGTTAATTAAAACTGAATCTTCAAAACAGATTTTATCCCCAAAATCTTTTTAAATCTTCAACCTTTTAATTCTCCAACAGACCTGCAATCAAATCTCCCATGTAACAGAAAATATCTATCCCAAGATATTCTCATCCAATGAGTCAACCACTCTCCACAATTCCAGCTAATATGCGTGCCCTAATAACCTGCTGTTGTTAATTCTGCAAGTCTGATGTTACAACATCACCTGTGTGACATCAGACATCCAACTTCAGCACTTAACTACTTAACACAGCCCAGTGTTAAGACTTCAATGTTGCAACATCAGCACCTTGACATCAACATTGAATAAACTTTGTTTTACCAAAATTCCAGCCAATCCAGGAACTAACAACTATAGCTTTCATTTCTGAGTTGTATTACTTGAGTGTTTGGTTCATGACCATCATTGTTGTTTTTATCTTTGAATAATCATTGTGTATGTGTATGTGTATGTTCTTACATGTTACTATATACCTCTGGTGAGTTTATTTTAGAGGTTTTCATACCTCTTTTATAACCGCATGATGTAGATATACATGTTGCCATGATAACCAGCTATGAATCTATGTTAGAATGTATGATATTAGAGGATAGGCTTGGCTTTGATCGTGTGAACACTAAGATGATAATCTTTAAACGCATGATATGCGGATGATATGCTGCTAGGGTTTGTTTTGTTTTTGGCATGAATGATTATGGCAGAAGTATGCAACATATGTAGGATTCTGTGAGTACTTTAAGATGTTACTTAGCATATGTATGAAATGGTTTTGGTTTGTTCTTTGTTACAACCTGCGGACTTGATGAGTTTCTTCAACCTTTTGTCAACTTTTGTTATGTATGGCATGTTTAGGAAATAAGAGGAGTTTCTATGAGTTAACTTGTCCTACTACCATGTTGTTGTTGAGTTTTTGTGAAGCAGTTGAGGGTTATGTTGGTTTAGAATTGAAACAGATGGTGGTTTCTCATCTCTTTAACTGAGTTTTGGTTTTGAACCTATGTTTTGCTTTGGCTTTCTGCTCATATCTTGGTTAATAACTATGTAAGTTAGTGGCTCAATCGTGTTCTACGTTTAGAATACTTCAATTTGGTATGTTATGTCATAATATTTGGTTATATGTTGAGGGTTTTATGTGAGTTTAAAATTTGATGTTGTTTTGAGGTTTCAAAAATGAAAACACGATGGTTTGTTGTTTCTGCATGTTTTGATTCTTCATGCGTGCTTATGATTGGCTATTGTTGTTAGTTTTGTCGTGTTATGATTTTAGAAGGAGCTTGCCCTATTGATACGTGATCGTACCTGGATCAGACAGTTGATAGTGGCCAACGGTGTCTGGAACGACAGCTCCGGTGATGGTGAGAGACGGCCGGGGGGCGGGGGTGTACGTGCAAGGTACTCCGACGCTCAAGTGAGAGAGTGTACAGAGTAACAGCAAATACATAATGTGTAGAGTGGCAAGAAGAATGTGTCTAACCTGACCCTCTCACGTGAGAGGGTATTTATAGTGAGCCCCTAGCGCGGGGCCAACGGTTACCTGCAGTGGGTTGAATCAACTAGGCCCACTCCAAGCAACTGCTAGGGCTTACGTATAGTAGTGAAGACCAACACGTGGTCTTCGTCCTAGAGTAACTGCTCCTAGATTTCTAAAAGTAGGGCAGACCGAATCCTTCGGACGTGAGAGGTTACTTGGAACGTGTCCACGTGGTATGGACCGTTGGGTACTCCTCGCGGGGAGGAGCCTTCTGTGTTGAGGAGATATGGATCCCGTAGAATGGACATGGCCGCGCGGGGAAGAATCATGTCCGTCGAGGAGTGATGTGTAGCATTCTCGCGGGGAGAAGCTGATCTGTCGGGGAGGTACATCTCAGTAGGGTGTGATGTCCTCCTTTCCTATTGTCCCAAGTGCCCGACACTGCTGAAGTGCCCGGCGAAACTGTGGCTTGCACGTGGCAGTCACGTGTCTGGAAGAAGGGCTTTATTGGGCCTTCCCAGGCTGTATGGGTTGGGCCTGCTCGACTGTTGGACAGCCTCGGCCCAGCCCAGAACAGGAGCCCCCAAGTCATTGCTCTGAGATGTCAGAGTAATGACTTAAGGGTTATTGGCATGTCGGGGATACGCCAAGAGAGGAATCGAGGAGGCCATTCTCGTGCTCAAAGTTCCTACGGTCGCACACAAGTCGGGCATCGGACAGTTGTGTCTGGTCGTAATGCCGGGGAGATGAGGGGTTTCAGATTCGAAACATTGGGGAAAATCGAAAGGACACGCGTGGGAGGATGAACTGCTGCATGTGTGCCACGTGTCGTCTGTCATCATTACCTAGGGTGGCTAGGGCGGCTAGCTAGGGTAGCGCACTCAAGTGCCCTATGTGCCTCGAGTTTCGTGAAAACCACTATAAAAACTCCTGTTCATTTTCCCACTTTTTCCGTTTCTCTCTCAATAATCTCCTTCCTTCTCTCTCTATCTTCTACAGCAGCCGTTCGCCGCCGTCAACTGCCGGAACTCCGCACCGAAAACCTAAATCGTCGCCTATAGGTATTTGTTCAAAAACTGACCTTTTTCTTGCGTTTCCCCTTGATTTTAACTAGCGTATAGCACTTCCTTGGTGAACTGATGAAGTTCCCATGAGAAATGAAAGGGTTCCTGGCGAATACGGCGAGAATCTTTTATTGTTGGGAGAGGAAGTGTTGAGAACTTCTCTCGGTTTTGTTGAATGTCTCGGGGACAAGGGATGAATATCTCGGGGACGCGATGAATGTCCCGGGGTCCCCAATGGTTACTCTTTTCGTAAGCGTTATGGGAAAAAGGGGCAGAATTTTCCTGGGAGCCGATGAGTTCCCTGGTGACCATGTTGTTCCTCGGCCGGCTATGTCGGGGAAACGAGAAAGTCTTGCCCCTTCCTCGCCCGTTCGCTTGAACAGCGGTGGAGGGGTGAATTTGATATGACCCATCGAATTCACTGTTTCCTTCTGCTTTTCAGGTAAATTGACGGTTTGGCTGCGAACGTGGCCGTAGGATCCTTTGAAGAAGATGACCACCCAGAGTCTCCTATGGCTCATATGGCTTTCGCACAAGAGCGCCCGCTCGAGGAGTGGGTCTACGACGAAGCCCTAGAGATGTCATCCATCTTTGTCTACCAAGACATGGAAGATACGTTCTGTACCGTCGAGCATCGGCTAATTGGGTCCGATAAATCATGGAAGGTTTTCCGCCCTAAAGAGCATCACCGAATATGCTCGCCTTACCGAGGAATGCGTATCCGGTTATACGATTTCATGTTCGACGAAGCGGGGTGGAGGCTGCCCTTCACAGATTTCCAAGAGGGGGTCTTCGCCTGGTTGAAGCTGGCACCCTCGCAGATTCACCCGAACTCGCTGGCCTTTATCCGGGCTTTTGAGCTTGTTTGTAAACACCTGAAAATCAGACCGACAGTGTCCCTCTTCTTTCGAATATTCCATCTTCAAAGGTCGTCGGCCGGTGGACGACACGGCTGGGTGTCCTTTAAGCAAAGCAAAGCTCTGTTCCACACGTATTTGGATTCCATCCGGGATTTCAAGTACCGTTACTATTTTGTGAAGCCGCTCACCCTTGGGGCTATTAACTCGCTGTACCAGAGAGTTACCCGTGAAGTGGACGGTCGCTCCGAGGAGGTTCTGGAGCCGAAGTTCCCCCTGTACTAGACGGAGGAACACTTCAAAAAAGGGGTGGATAAATACAAGGTGAAACACAATAAGTTGGACGCCGACGACCGGGCAGCTTATGATAAGATCGTCACGTTTGTGGAAAGCTTCAATGAAACTCAGTACGAAACACTGGATGGCGAGCCTATAACGGGAGCAGACGGGCAGGTGGTGAAGCAACGTCGCTTGATCAATACCCGTGTTTTGCTTGAGACCTTCTCCGATGAAGAAGCAGATGAGCTGTTAGGTGGTGAAAACATCCTTGACCTAAGCCTTCCTCACGTCTGTATACCTTGCCTTACTAATGTTTTCTTTCTTTTTGCAGGGAAAATGGCTGGAGCTGAGGAGAGGCTCAAGAAGTTGAAGGCGAAGAGGGCTCGGGAAGAACAGGTTCGGGGAGAACAGGCTCGGGGAGAGCCGTCGGGGCCATGCCCGAAGGTATTTCCTCTGCTACGATGCCCGAAGGTTCCAGCCAATCCCAGCTTCCTTTGACTGCGTCGGGGACTTCAGGCCGGTGCACACCTCCTGCTGGGAGCCAGTCCCCGGGTTATCAAGGGACGCCGAAACGGCTACGGGTTTCGAATGCGGAGTTTATCGACCTGGCCCACGAAGAAAGTCCCCTACCTCCTCCAAGCTTCGAACTCCCACCATGCCATCTCAATCCCCACTTCTTCTCTGAAGTCATCTATCCTCGCGTCCCTCCCTCTGAAATCCAAGCTGTGCTGGGGACCGCTGCGGAAGCGAGGAGGAGAACGGTCTTTGAGGACATGTCTGCTGTTATGCGGCTCTGTTCGACTGCTATTGTCCTGAACGATGAAACCCGCCCTGCTGCTGAACTTTCTCGACTACAAGAAAGGCTCGAGACCTTGGAGGCTGAACTGGTAGACCTGCGCAAAGAGTTGAAGGAATACAGGGACCTGAATAAAGAACAGAGCGAGCAGCAGCAGCGGGCGGAGACAAAGCTAAAGGAAGTTGAGGAAGCGGAGAAAGGTCATCTTGCCCGGATCACCGAGCTGGAGGCAGAGGAGAAGCAGCTTAAGGAGAGGGTCGCAGAGCTGGAGGATGCAGTTCGGCCAGGTAAAGGTGAAACTGAAGAGGATAAGCTCCTAACCTCTCGGGTAGCTCTGGTGGCCAAACTCAGGAGAGTCGAGCAGGATCTCCGGCTAGCCGAGGATGATACTCTTGAGGCCGCGGACATAGGGTTCTGAAATGCAGTGGCGTAGCTTCGGATCCTAAATCCCGGCCTTGTGACCGACGGGGCTGATGCTAACCGCGAGGTGGTCGATGGTCGGATAATGCTGCCCGGGCAAGAAGGAAATGCCAATGAAGGAGGTGGGCCAGACGCTGCTGAGACTGCTGCCAAGACTGCTACTGCGTAGGAGTATAGTTTACTTGGCCTACGTGCCATTTTGTTGTTTTTGCCCGTGTCGCTCCCGAAAGATTCGCATCCAACGGTATAAACGCGAGAGTGGCGCAGAAAATAGAGTCGCCAACAATGTGTATTTATCCCAAGAGAGGGAAAGGAAACACTGCGTAAACTCGAAGGAAGGAAGGAAAGAGCATGGTCTTGCGACCAAGAGATCTGGTTTCGGGAGTCGGTTACGCGCGAGGAAGGTATTAGCACCCCCACACGTCCATCGTACCCGATGGGATCCACGCTTGCTTGTCTCAATCAAAGGGTGTCGTCAACTGGAACTCCGCTGCTGCTGGAAAGTAAAGGGAATGGGAAAAAGGAAAAAGAAAGGAGAGAGAGAGAGAGCAAGAAACAAATGTAGGGAAAATAAAAGAAGTGCTCGCATGGGCCCTACCCCACTGCCTACGTATCTCATCGGGAGCATGAGAATCAGAGCGACGTAGTTCCCCTCACTAGGGGTGGATTGTGTTTTTTAGGGAACGACTTACGTTCTAGCTCAGGTGTTGCAGCTCGCTGAATTGAGACTTAGGCGTTACCGTCTTGCAAGAGAACGAGTAGGAGCACGTTCGTATGCTGAGAGTGAGTGAGGGGAGAAAAGAATTCCTGAAGGAAAGACGTTAGTGTTTGTTTGAAGTTTTTTAGCAAGAAGTGTTTTTTACAGTTATTTGTAACTTGCATTGAACCAAAGTCTTAAATACAGGAACGAATACTTTCGCGCATCGCCCCCAACAGGTATTCGAGAAGAATGAGAGGAAGCCCCTCGTTCCCCACTTCCCACATAGAAGGCTCAAGTGCAATACACGTTAACTTTTATTACGTGTCTTGAAGAAGTTTTGAGATGAGAAGAGAAGACGACACAAAGGAAACTCTAAGGGAAAACTAAGAGTCCTAATGTTATCATGCATGGATGTATTATGGTTAGTGAGGTTTAGGAGAAAAGAATACCTAACCTAATGCTAATCCTACTCCAATCTTAATCGGAAATTAAGTTGGACTAGGTAGCTCTAAAGGGAAAGGAATCCAAGACTTAAACAAGTCTTGAGATTCAAGGGAAGAGAAATAGTGAAAGAGATGAAGAAGAAAGAGAAAAATAAGAAAAGAGATGGGGCAGCAAGCACATCATAATCATCATATCCAAATCACATCATAAAACATGCTTCAAAGATCATACAAGCACATCTCAAGTACACAAGTGAAAGCACACAAGAAAGGATGCAAGTAAACTTGCATAAGAAGTACAATTAAGCATCAACGAACTTTACACAAAGATGAAATGGATAAAGTAAGATGAACATGAATCCAAGTCAGAACTTAAGACATCTCATGATCTATCAATTCAAACACACAAAAGTATCTCACATCATGATGCATTATGAGCCAAAGAAACAACAAAACATTTGATAATGATATGCATCATACAAATCATCCCAAAATGAACATGTGAAGTGAAAAACAAGTAATGAACTCAAGAGGGCAGTAGTATATGCATTAACAACATACCAAGATCAAACTCAAGTCACACAAGATGAATCATTAAGCAACACATTCCAAACATGCATCAAAATTAGACAAGACATCCACTTATCATTCATGCAAGCAAACAAAGAAACATGTGAAGCAAAAAGTGAAATGAAAATCACATGATGAACCCTAAATCAAGAGGACCAGAACCTCAAGCATGTCATGCAAATCAAACAAAAGGTTTCATACATGAATTGGATCACACAAGGAAGCAATCACAAGATTAGGTTGAGCACACCAAAGGATTCAAGTCAAAACGTTGTCAACTTAGAAAATCAAGCACAAATAGGAAAATGGACAAATGAAGATGAATCTAAAGCCACAAGCAAGCTAATACAGAAAAGGATTACACCAAATAATCATTCCAAGCATCACTCAAACACAAGTAAGCAAATGCACTCAAACCATGTCAAGTATCCAAGCATGCTTCAATCAAATTCAAACCACAAATAGGCCTCAACCAAAAATAGTAAAGTGATCCAATAAATTTCCAAAAAACAATCCAAGGTATGTTTAAACATCCAATTAACATGTGCAAATATATTGGAACAGAACTAACTCAAGAACATGTTCAAAAGTGCTTCACAAGTCAAGATATGCACATAATCGTGTATGAATCGATGAGCATCAAAAATCACATGAAAAACAATAAAAGGTGATCACCAAGGCAGAAACATGACATTAAAACATTCCTCATTTAAGTTTCAAGATATGGCAAAAAAATCAGCTCCAGAAGGCATGGAAAAGTCATCAAACATAAGCACTAATCACAAGGGTAAACATGGAAGATACTTTGGAAAAGAAAATCAGAAATAATTACGAAAATAAATGGAAAATGAAAATAAAATTCATATAAAATTAAATAAGACATTAAAATACGTTTATGAATTTTTTTGGAATTTTTTATTAAAATAAAGTATTTTTAATAATGAAAAGGAAAACCAAAAAAGAAAAGAGAAAATAAAGAATAAGCAAAAAAAAGAGGGTGTGTGTTACGACACAAGCACATATTGGGCCGTAAAGGGGGTGCAAAAAAGAAAATGGCGCAAAGCCCAGGAAGCCAAATGTTGTGCTCAGAAATTAAAAAAAAAGAAAAAAAACTAAATGAAGAAGTGATGAGCTAGCTGTACCATAAACCATGTGAAACCAAAAATCAATTGGTCACATTTTCATTAAATCTCAAAAGACAAAATATCATAAAAATAAAATAATAAAAAAAAGAGAACAAATGGTGAGGTGCCATCTCGTCATCTTCTACACTCCCATGCACAATGTTACGTGAGTAGTGCTGGTGAAGTGCAGGTCACCGGCCACCGTACCGGTCCGGCCTGCCACCGCCGGCGGCGGCTGGTCCGGTCGGAAATGGGAAACGAAGACACCTCCCCCTCCAGTTTTTCGCGTAGATTCCAAAAATGGCTTTGGTTTTCTCTAAAACTCCCTCTAAACCCACGAAAATCAAGCTTCAAGAATAAACACTTATGGCTCCATAGTCACAAATCAAAACAACATACATACTACAATGTAGTACACTCCATGGCGAGTCCAAATATGCAAAAATAATTGAAAACCAACGATTAAAACTCAAGAAAACAAGGATTCAAGTTTGCACACCATAAATGAAACTCCATTAAAACACAAAAATAAATATGCAAAAATTTCCTACCCTAAGGTAGGACTTCAGATGCACCCAACATGAACATAAAACAGAGCTAAAATGCAAGTTTAGAGTTGAAGAAAATTACTCAATGGAGTGGCTCCGTTGGCCCTTGAAACTACGTAGCAACTTCAGAAAAATGCTTCCAATGGGCTCTTTGTATCTCAGTGATGAAGAACCGAGCAAAAAAAATGTAGAGGAACTTGGAGGAAATGAGAGTTTTTTTTTAGAGAGGTTTTTAGAGTGAGAGAAAATTCTTGAGTTTGTGGCTGCTGAGAATTCGTGTCCTATGCTAGGGTTTCACATTTAGCTTATATATGAAGTTTTGTGTGGTTAAAATGAACTTTACTGTGGTTAGAGCTTAGGGTTAAAGTTTTGACGAAAATTTGAAAAAAAACAATGGGGTGTGAGAGAGTGTAGTACAAAATGAGCTTTATGTGAGAGTGGTTTTGGTTGCTATTCTTCTGAGCAAAAGAAATAAGAATGAAAGAGAGTGGAAGGGACAAACTTAGTGCACAAGTTTATGGTATTCTTCATTTGGCAAGTGTTGTCTAAAATGGTGCATGGTAAAGAAACAATGTTTGGTTATTTGGAGTAAAGAAAAAGAAAGGCATGCGTGAGATAATGTGTATTGAAGCCATGCTGCAAAAGTATACAATACCAAATGCCAAAAACACATGTCCTTTATGTTTTAGAAATTAATTTGTGCACCTCTCTTTGTGCCATGATATCTTGGTGACCCCTTGGCCAAATGATGAGTTATTGAGCCTAATAAAAACTAGGAAGAACATGGAACAAAAGCCAAGAAGGAAAGGTCTTGAAATAAGGCTTGTAACATGCTGAAAATAAACCATGAAATCATGCACTTGAACCTGCCCCAAAATACTTAGAAAAATTCTAAGTTATGGAGAAATTATAAGTTGAAAATGTCTCACTTTGTCCACCCATAACTAAATGAGAAATAATCCAAATGACATGGTTCTTGTGCTCAAATTGAAGGGAAAGTTTCATACTATAACTTTCATGTGGAAGAGGTTTTCAAATAAGGCCTTGATCATGGTGAAAAATGGCTTAGAAAATGATTAAAAACTTACTAAAAATAGTAAGTTTCTAAAAACCTAATTTACCAAATTTAGTAACTTTTCACAATTCTTGATTTTTCATCAACCCTTGAACATTTCTTGATCTAATCTCTTCCATGGATCATATTTGACTTGAAAATCACCATGTTGACCTCAAAAATCAGGAGTTGACTTTTTCACTGCACAGTTGACTTTATTCCCAATTCTCCCGATTTTGAAATTTCTAGTGAAATGAAACCCCTCTGAATCAAATTGATAGGCAATATTCCATCCTTAGACACTTAAAGACATAAGGAATACCATGCAATCAAGTCTTTCCCAAAAAATCAGAAATAAACTGATTTTATGGCGACCCTAAGTTTGGTACCCTCTGGTTAGGAGGAGATAACACATCCTCCAAATTCAAATTTCTCTGAATATGATGTGTATCATGTCCACCAATGATGACATGTGCCACTTGGAGATGATAAAGAATCAAAGAGCTAGCTCATTTGGGGGTCAGGTCCCAGAACCTCCAAAACCCTAATTTAAGAAATCAGGTTAGGAGAGCATGATTCCTTTGAATTCTCCTGCCAATCTTGATCTTATGATGAGATGATGAACCAAATAAAACACCCTGAGGCTTAAGGTTCCCTTGTGGCCCAAGAATTGATAGCATCAAGAATTTTCTCTCCTCTTAGCCCCTTGACAATACACATGAACTGTTGCTTGAAACCCTGAAAACCTCTTCTTCCCTTGAGTTAAACCAAGTACCTTGATGCCATGTTAAGAACCAATGATATGCAAAGGTGACGATGCAAGAATGAAATGAAACATAAGTCAGTTAGTGCTAGAAGTAAGAGGGCAAATTTTGAGGTGTTACAGCAGCCCCTATTCAATCAACTGTGAATCTGAATGGATGAAAGCAACAACTATCAGGAATTCAAGATACATAGGGATTGAATACAAAAATAACCGAGAAAATTTGCACTGTGGTTAGAGAAAATGCTGTAAAGGTAAGGAAGAAAAGTTGGTGAAGAAGACCTTGGAACTATTGGACCCCATAGGAAACCTGTCGGGAACGGGTGAAAGACCTGTCGGGAACTGGTGAAATACCTGTCAGGAACTGGTGAGCTTGGACCTGTTTTGCCTATCGGGAATGGGCAAGTGTACCTGTCGGGAACTGGCAAGGTTCAAACCAAAGGGAGCGGTCGGGGACGGCTACAGTTTATAACCAAAGCTTACCTATTGGGAATGGGTAACGGGGCCTGTCGGGAACTGGCATGGTTAAAATTCAACGGGAGAGGTCGGGAACGGCTGCAGTTTATAACCAAGGCTTACCTATCGGGAATGGGTAACGGGGCCTGTCGGGAACTGGCATGGTTAAAACTCAAAGGGAGCGGTCGGGAACGGCTGCAGTTTATAACCAAGGCTTACCTATCGGGAATGGGTAACGGGGCCTGTCGGGAACTGGCATGGTTAAAACTCAAAGGGAGTGGTCGGGAACGACTGCAGTTTATAACCAAGGCTTACCTATCGGGAATGGGTAACGGGGCCTGTCGGGAACTGGCATGGTTAAAACTCAAAGGGAGCGGTCGGGAACGGCTGCAGTTTATAACCAAGGCTTACCTATTGGGAATGGGTAACGAGGCCTGTCGGGAATTGGCATGGTTAAAACTCAAAGGGAGCGGTCGGGAACGGTTACAGTTTATAACCAAGGCTTACCTATCGGGAATGGGTAATGGGGCCTGTCGGGAACTGGCATGGTTAAAACTCAAAGGGAGCGGTCGGGAACGGCTACAGTTTATAACCAAGGCTTACCTATCGGGAATGGGTAACGGGGCCTGTCGGGAACTGGCATGGTTAAAACTCAAAGGGAGCGGTCGGGAACGGCTGCAGTTTATAACCAATGCTTACCTACCGGGAATGGGTAACGGGGCCTATCGGGAATTGGCATGGTTAAAACTCAAATGAACGGTCGGGAACGACTGCAGGAATCCTATCGGGGATGGTTCCAAGAAACTTGTAAGCTGAGAGATATGACTCTGTGGGGAGAAAAATGATGAAACCCTTTGTATCGTTTCGCAATGTCTGTCGGGGAATGAACTAGGCATTGTCTCTGGCTTTGTCAATGATATAAGGAGCAAAGTTCTGGACTCTCGCACAAGTTATCAAAACTGGCCTATGCTTCACATGCATATGTTTGAATTTTGCCGTAATGCTCCATACGAAATGGAATGCTACGCATTTTGGAGGATGTTATGCGTACTATATGCAAAATGCAAAGAGGTCCTCAGCAAAATAAATGCTGAGGAAAGGAAAGACAACTCCGCTGGGGATAACAAGCTGGATTAACTTCGCGGTCGCAAACCGTACTGGGGAAGACGCATTGACCTGATCTCCTAATCTGGGCACTGACTTGACAAACCTGTTAAGGCTACTGTAGGAAAAGATAACTTTGCTGGGGAGGTATCATCTGAACCAGTCTGCCTGGGGAATAACTATAACCATAGAACTCCGTTGAAGATTAATGAGCTTACGACAAACTCTGCTGGGGAGGTGTCCCTTGAGAGGATTTTACAGAAGACCACGCCTCTTCAAACTCTACTGGGGAACCAGGTTTACAACAAACTCTGCTGGGGAGAATCACTTCAAAGTGCCTCATGCCAGGGAAAGTTTCTTAAGAGAATTTTACAGAAGATCCGACATCTTCCAACTCTTAAACTAATGCCGAGACTTGAGCTAGGATGCAGTAGATGGGAAGCTACTCTGTTGGGGATGATAGATCTGGAATGCTCCTGCCGGGGACTTTCATGATGCTCCATACTTGAGATGGTCAACCACTTGACTTTGCCCCAAGATACAAGTCTGATCTGGAGAAAATGTCCCAAGAGGATTTTACAGAAGATCCGACATCTTCCGACTCCTGGACACTTACTGAGTCTTGAACATCAGCTGCCAGGTGTGTGAAGCAACTCTACTGGGGAGTTTACAACCGTTATCAACACAGAAAAGCTTGTAGCTGTTGGAAGTACTGAATAGGATACAACACTACCCTTTTGACAACGCTGCTGGGGATCATGAAGCTCTATAAATATGCTGGGGATGACCACCTCCAAGAATAACTCTCCTGCTAAGAAGTCCTCTCTGCCTGGAGAGGAACGATCAGTTGCGCCTTGTGAAGGATTTTGGCTTGAAGACGTCTTACATCTTTGCATAGCTATCCTGTGAAATCTCCACACCTGCAAACAAAAGAATGCACACATATGCCCCAGAATAATACGAGGTTCGGTAGAATTCAACCAAGCACACGCGTCATTTAAAGCAACTCTAAATGTTTTCTCCTCTATACACATTATTGTAGAACCCCCAAGACGCATGCAAATGTTTATAAAAAATTTGGATGTTTGTGTAAACAAAGCAAATATAAAAATAAAACAACAGATAGAATTATTCTGAATAACGACAATTTTATTGATTGAAGAGCCTGAAAAATAGGCATTTACATCAAGAAGCAATTCCTGGAAAGAGGTAATTGCCAAAACAGAAAAGAAACTGTCCTAATGGCAATGTGAAAATGGAACTTCATTGAGTTTCAACCCTGCTATGGTTCATATATCTTCAAGATTCTCCAACTGCTTTGCCTTCAAAGGGGGAGGATTGAACTGATTCTTGACCTTCGGAGTGCTTACTGATTGAGACGAGGCAATACAGCTTACTCAGATCGCAGTTTTCGCTATATCTCTCTTTTTCCTGGATCGCCTTTACGGGTTTTCAATCCACCGAGATACCCTTTTTTGCCTAAGTTGCCCTTGCGGGTTTTCAACTTACCGGGTGTACTTCTCTTTATTTTTTATTTTATCCCTAATTTTTGCCCGAACCTTTTTTCTCCCTTTTTTTTGGTTCTCCGGGATGCCCTTTTTTTCCTGGACTCTCTTTTTACTGTCCAGCGGGTCTCTTTATGCGAAGTATTTTTTAACTACGTCTGAGTTCACAGGGGACAAAAAATCCACACCGTCCATTGTGGTAAGCGTCAAGGCTCCGCCCGAGAAGACCTTCTTAACAACATATGGACCTTCATAATTAGGCGTCCATTTGCCCCTGTGATCTGTATTCGGAGGAAGAATCCTTTTCAATACCAAGTCGCCCGTCTGGTAAGTCTGAGGGCGCACTTTCTGATCAAATGCTCTTTTCATTCTCCTCTGATACAGTTGTCCATGACAAACTGCAGCCAACCGTCTTTCTTCGATGAGACTCAACTCGTTGAATCTCGCTCGAACCCATTCAGCCTCGTCAAGTTTAACGTCCATCATGACCCTTAAAGAAGGGATTTCCACTTCAACCGGTAGCACTGCCTCCATACCATATACAAGCGAAAAAGGGATTTCCAGTTTGGTCAAACACACCTACTCTGGGGGCTACCAAGCCAGGGATGAAATCAATATTCGATAGTATCAATTCACTGATAACCACACCCGGTTCAATCAGCTCACTTAATCACTACCCTTCCTATGACTTCTACCTAAGACTCCCCTAGGTATGAGGCCCTCCTCAAATCCCTCTTCAATCACAACCCGTGACTGGTTCCTTACAAGACAAGTAACAATGGTCGAAACTCAAATTCTCAATACTTCACAGCTTATGAGAATTAACACTCAGCTACTCAATGCTTAAAAGCTTATGAGCAACCTTACACAACTTACACTACAGTCCTTATACTGTTATCATAAGATACCAGTTAGGCTCACAAAACACAAGCACACAACCCTAAAAATACATGTAAGTTCGACACCTAAAACTAGGTTTACATCAGTCTATTTATAGCTTGAAATCTGGACTGAACTGGGCTTAAAAAACGCAGCAATTAGGCTGCTCACAAATCTGCAAAATTAACTCCAATAAAATAGGTCTTCAATCCAAAGTTTCCTATTATGTCTCCATAATTAGAAACAGTAGCAAATCCGAAAACCAACAAGTAACCCTAATCCAAAAATGCTTTGGATGCCACATAGGATAACCAAATATTCACAGAATATTCAGTTACAAATCATTGTAACAGAATCTGCAATAAAACCTGACTTCACAGCGCGATGTCCTATGAGCAGTCATAAAACATCTTCATTCGACATGTTGAACAAAGAGTAGTGAAACATATTTTTAGACATCTTCATTCAACATCTGCTGCTACATGAGTTTTAGCAAAATAATGCCAACCATAAAACCAAGGAAATAACACTTATTATTACAAGGTTATGCCTTTTGGATTGAAGAATGCTGGGGCAACTTACCAGAGAGCTATGGTGACCCTGTTCCATGATATAATCCACAAGGAGATTGAAGTGTACGTGGACGACATGATAGCCAAATCACAGAGTGAGGATGAGCACATAGACCATTTGTTAAAATTGCTTAAGAGACTTCAAAAATATCAGTTGAGGTTAAACCCTGCAAAGTGTACCTTTGGAGTCAGATCAGGGAAGTTATTGGGTTTCATTGTTAGCCAGAAGGGCATTGAAGTGGATCCAGATAAAGTGCGAGCAATTCAAGAAATGACAACTCCGCAAACCGAGTCTCAAGTCAGAGGATTTTTGGGCCGTTTGAATTACATCTCCAGGTTCATCTCCAACATGACTCCAATATGTGCACCAATTTTCAAATTACTCCGTAAGAATCAGCCAGTAGAATGGAATGCTGACTGTCAACAAGCTTTCGAGGAACTCAAAAGTTATCTCCAAGAACCTCCTATTCTGGTTCCTCCGGTTCCCGGAAGACCTCTCTTTATGTATTTGACTGTTTTGGAAGAATCTATGGGCTGTGTTTTGGGACAGCATGACGAGACTGGCCGGAAAGAACATGCAATTTATTATCTGAGTAAGAAGTTTGCAGACAGTGAAAGCTGCTACTCACTACTTGAAAAGACTTGTTACGCTCTGGCTTGGGCTGTCAAACGTCTAAGACAGTACCTGATTTGTCATACTACTTTGTTGATTTCCAAGATGGATCCGATAAAGTACATTTTCGAGAAACCTGTTCAAACGGGTAGACTTGCCCGCTGGCACATGTTATTATCTGAATATGACATTCAGTATGTCACTCAAAAGAACATTAAAGGAGGTGTTCTTTCAGAATATCTTGCCGATCAACCAGTTGGAGACTATGAATCACTCAAGTTTGATTTCCCTGACGAGGATATTATGGCAGTGAAAGGTTGTGAAGAGTCAAGCTCTGAAGAAGATCCCAGGGCTGAGTATAGGTGGAAGATGATGTTCGACGGTTCATCCAATTACAAGGGGCATGGAGTAGGTGTTGTTATAATTAATCCTGAAGGTGGCTACACCCCTTTTACAGCTAGATTGGATTTTGGGTGTACGAATAATATTGCTGAGTATGAAGCGTGCATTCTGGGTCTGGAAGCTGCAATTGATCTTGGGATCTATTTTCTTGAAGTTATGGGTGACTCTGCTCTAGTCATTTATCAAATCAGAGGCGAGTGGGAAACAAAAGATGAGAAGCTTATCCCTTATCAGGCATATGCTTTGGAGTTGATTAAGTGTTTTGATGAGATAACTTTTCGCCATGTGCCACGTACTAAGAATCATGTGGTTGATGCTTTAGCAACACTGGCTTCGATATGGCAAGTTAGATTTATCAACGAAGATCCAGTAATCAGTATTGGAAGGAGAACCGGGCCTGCCTACTACCAATCCATTGAAGAAGAATCAGACAGCAAACCTTGGTTCCATGACATTTTGAACTTCCTAAAGAATCAAGAATATCCGGCCAACGCCTCCGTTCTTGATAAGAAGACTCTGCGAAGATTGTCAGCCAAGTTCTTCATCAGAAACGGTGTACTGTACAAAAGGAATCATGATTTGGTTTTGTTAAGATGTGTTGATAAGAGAGAAGCAGATTTGCTGATCCATGATATTCATGAAGGAGCTTTTGGCACCCATGCCCATGGACATGCCATGGTTAAGAAGATTTTAAGAGCTGGATACTATTGGTTGACTATGGAGACTGATTGCATCCAGTACGCTAGAAAATGCCATAAATGTCAGATTTATGCGGACAAAATGCATGTTCCTCCTACTCCGTTGAATGTGCTATCATCGCCCTGGCCGTTCTCTATGTGGGGCATCGATATGATTGGGGCAATTGAGCCTAAAGCATCTAATGGGCATCGCTTCATTTTGGTGGCTATAGATTACTTTACCAAGTGGGCGGAAGTCGCCTCTTATGCGAACGTGACTAAGCAAGTAGTTGCTCGCTTCATTAAGAACAACATCATTTGTCGTTATGGGATTCCGAGCATAATCATAACTGACAACAGAACCAATTTGAATAACAAAACCATGAAGGAATTGTGTGATAACTTCAAGATTGAACACCATAACTCTTCACCGTATCGTCCGAAGATGAACGGAGCGGTCGAAGCTGAAAACAAGAATATCAAGAGAATTCTTCAGAAAATGGTCAAAACATACAAGGATTGGCATGAGATGTTGCCATATGCACTACATGGATATAGAACGTCAGTCAGAACATCAACGGGGGTAACCCCTTTTTCGTTGGTATACGGAATGGATGTTGTCCTCCCTATAGAAGTTGAGATACCTTCTCTGAGGATATTGATGGAAACAAAGCTTGATGAAGCTGAATGGGTTCAAGAAAGATACAATCAGCAAAATCTAATTGACCAGAAGCGCCTGACAGCCATGTGTCATGGTCATTTGTACCAAAAGAAGATGAAGAGAGCATTTGATAAAAAGGTCCGCATTCAAAAATTTTGAGTAGGCGAGTTGGTACTTAAGAAGATTCTGCCGTCGCAGAGAGACGCCCGTGGGAAATGGGCACCCAATTATGAAGGTCCATTCGTAGTCAAGACAGTGTTTTTAGGAGGGTCTCTATTTCTTACAACTATGGACGGTGAACAGCTTGCGCATCCTGTGAATGCTGATTCGGTGCAGAAGTATTATGCTTGAGACATGGACACCTCACCGGTATCCAAGAATCCCCAAGGAAGCTCAAGTTTTGCTACAACTAGAGTCCTTAGTCATTAGGGTTATTGGTCATTGAATACAATGTAACCTTTGCCAAATTGCCATTTTGTTGCATATGTAATATTTCATTGGACTCTGCTATTTGGCAAGTCACCATTTTTCAATGGATATCAGCTATTGAACCATCTTCTTGTTTAATACGCTATCATCTTTATTTTGCAAAACTTTGTCATTTTCACTTGATTTTTGAAAATGGAAATATTGCAATTTCTAAGAAAACACAAAGATAAACTAAGTTTTACTCTGGAATTAAGACATTTTGGAATCAAGTTTGTACAGGGAGAATTAGCAGTACTGTATTTTTTGGCATGGATCTGCCATCTCCAGTGAAACGAACATTGCCCCGGTTATCCTTGATGTTTGGATTTCAGGGTGTTAGTTGTGTTATCTTTTCTTCTCTTTGTTTTTGCGTCGCTCGTGTCGTTTCTCGCATGTAGCTAAGCATATGCATCATACCTTAGCATCTTTGCATCCTTGTGCTTTGTTTTGCTTGTGGTCTTTTGTTTGTGCCTGTCTTTATTTCCCTAGTGAAGTAAGGACATTCACGGTTTCTCTTTGTTTGTGTCGTGCTTGTTTGGTCTTCACCTTTGCGCGCCAGATTTGAATCTTTACACCTTTTCTGTTCCCCAAGAAATCTTGCCTTTTGTTTTAAAACCTTTCTCGTTTGAATCGAGTCAAACCTGAACCGAGTCTTTGTTTGAATCGAGTCGAACATTGCCTCTTGTTTTAAAACCGTTCTCGTTTGAATCGAGTCAAACCTGAACTGAGTCTTTGTTTGAATCGAGTCGAACATTGCCTCTTGTTTTAAAACCATTCTCGTTTGAATCGAGTCAAACCTGAACCGAGTCTTTGTTTGAATCGAGTCGAACATTGCCACTTGTTTTAAAACCGTTCTCATTTGAATCGAGTCAAACCTGAACTGAGTCTTTATTTGAATCGAGTCGAACATTGCCTCTTGTTTTAAAACCATTCTCGTTTGAATCGAGTCAAACCTGAACCGAGTCTTTGTTTGAATCGAGTCGAACATTGCCACTTGTTTTAAAACCGTTCTCGTTTGAATTGAGTCAAACCTCAACCGAGTCTTTGTTTGAATCGAGTTGAACATTGCCTCTTGTTTTTAAACCATTCTCGTTTGAATAGAGTCAAACCTAAACCGAGTCTTTGTTTGAATCGAGTCGAACATTGCCTCTTGTTTTAAAACCGTTCTCGTTTGAATCGAGTCAAACCTGAACCGAGTCTTTGTTTGAATCGAGTCGAACATTGCCTCTTGTTTTAAAACCGTTCTCATTTGAATCGAGTCAAAACTGAACCGAGTCTTTGTTTGAATCAAGTCGAACATTGCCTCTTGTTTTAAAACCGTTCTCGTTTGAATCGAGTCAAACCTGAACCGAGTCTTTGTTTGAATCGAGTCGAACATTGCCTCTTGTTTTAAAACTGCTCTTGTTTGAATCGAGTCAAACTTGAACCTAAACCTCGAGCTATCGTGAGCTCGTTGTTTATCCTTTATCTCAGCTTTCAGTTGTTCTTGTTTGAATCGAGTCAAACATGAACCTTTACCCTTGATTTTTGAAAACTAATTTTAAGCCAAGCTTCTTGGAACAATTTTTTTTTAAGACTCCTATCTGGTGCACAAAGTTTGTCTCTGTCTTTCTGGCTTTTCTTGAAGATCCCATCTTGAACTCTTAGGTATAAGAATCCCCAGGTAGTCTTTGCTTGGTTCTCTGTCTTTTTTTAGGCCGATCCCCGGATCAGGTTTTTCTTTCTGGTTTCATGCCCAGGAAGAGTGTGGGTTTGTTTTGTCCCCTGTAGTCCATCTCCCCGGATTTTTTTCCCTAGTGGAGATTGTTTTTTGGTTTTTCCCCAGTGTTTCTTTGAGGCCTCCCCAGTGAGTCTCTTTCGTTGGTTAGCCTGTATCCCCAGTGAGTTTTTCTCATGGATACTAGCTTTCGTCTTTCCCCGGTGAAGCTTATCTTGTGTGTTTGCTTCCTGTTGTCCCTGGTGTCTAGTCTGTCTGCATCTTTGCACCATCTTGGCATCATATCATCATTTTAGAAGTTCATGGCATGTCAGCATTTGCATGTTTGTTGCTTGTCCTTAGCATTTGCATTCCATCTAAGGGCAAAATTTTCGGTTTGCTATATTTAAATACCTTCCACCTTGATGCCCCTGGAATCTCCGTTCCTCGTGCCATCTGGTAAAGCTATTTAAATAGGGGCAACTGTTGTACCCTAATTTTTACCCTTAGATGTCATCTTCATTTGTGCATCTTAGGTCAATCATCTCTGCATTGTTTGGACTAACCCATATCTTGCAGTTTGTTTCTTTGTGTTCAAGTTAGGTTTGCATATCACCATGAAGCTCCACGAGTTGTTTTGAAGCAAGTCAAGTCAACAAAAGATCTCTAGTGCAAGAACTTTGGAATTAGGGTTTTGCTCTGAGGAAATCACTGAGAAATTGGCTCTATCAAGTCAAGATTTATGTGGTTCACTTACCACTTATGGTCATCTACATCTAAGAGACATCATTCAATAGGAATCCAAGATCTATTGGTCCTCAACAAGAGAAGTTTGAGCCTCAGCCTGACTATACCTCCAAATTAGGGTTTTGTGACACCTATCAGTCAATGACTTTGATTTTCATCAAGATGAACTCCCAAACCCTAATTCTTGATTCTATTGGTTTATCAACATCCTCAAGAGTCTCCTAAGACCTTTAGATGAGAAGGAAGAAGCAAGTTTACAAGATCTGACCTCAGTGCATTCACAGTCAAAATTAGGGTTTGACTAAAACCCTAATCCTTGGGAATTTTGGTTCAAATGAAGTGTTAATGGTTCTAATAATCGTAGAATGTCTCATGAGGTATTCAAAGCATCAAGATCAAGTTTCATGAGGTTTCTTGTAAGAGAAGTAAGGTTTTGATTATGAAAGATTTCATATGTGTGATTTTCCCTCTAATAGCACAATTTGAAATGACCATAACTCCTAAACCACACACTCAAATTGAGTGATTCAAAGTTCATTGGAAAGCTCTTTTCAAGATATTCAATTTGTTCCCTATGACTTTTCATCCAAAAATGCTTGGTTTTTGAGTTATGAAGCTTGCAAGATAATCTGACCCAACACTTAGAGAAATTTCAACACTTTTCTTCACAATTTTCTCTAACTTTGACCTCATTTTTCACCCATTTCCACTTGGATTCAAGACTTAGGTCCCAAATGAAAGTTTTAGAGCATGATGAGAGCTTTCCAACCATATGTGGAACATCTTATTTGAATAAGCCATTCTCAAGTTATTGGCTCTCAAAGAAGGGTACTTCAAGTTGTGAAATTCTAACTTAGAAATTTTTCTAAGTCTCTTTTCATGCAGCTTAAGGGACACGATTTAGTGGCCATTTTTCTGCTAATTCAAGGCATCATTTCAATTACATTTCAACATAAACATTGTAGTATGATGCATCAACTTTCTATAGCACCAAAGAGCATGAAATTTGAACCATAGAATTGAGAGATATCAGAAGCTCAAGAGGCATGCTCGACTCTGATTTACATAAACCAAATGCTTCTTTTTTGAATTTGATTTTCACTCTCTCTCCACAAGTACATTTGCAGACCCTAGCACATCATGTCTACACTTTTACTTTGCCACTAAACACACCAAAAGTCAGCTGCGAAGTACTCCCTTTTGTACTTCTTTGAGAACTTTTGCAAGCAACCAAGGCCAATCCCTCGTGTACATGAGAAGTCCCTCAGATTGTGATAAAAAACACACTACATTCTGACCTAGATGTGCATCAAAGAAGCTTCACTTGGCTCCATAAACTGTTGTTCAGAACAGCCCCTACCTCCAAATCTTTCTCTTGATATTTTTCTTCTGAACAAAGCATTTATTCCTTGGACATTCACTCATCATTATCCAGCTGAACCCTCTATAAAAGTCAGCCACATCTTCATTTTAAAATCATCAACAACCAACACCAACAAATCCTACAAACTACTCAGAAAATTAAAACTTGCGCTTTGGGAGAGCTCGAGCTAGCTTAAAAAAAAAGAGGAAGTTCTTGTTTGCTCACTTGGACACCAGGTAGGCATCTCTCAACTCTCTATTATCATGACTATAGCTTTCATTTTTGAGTTGTATGACTTGAGTGTTTGGTTCATGACCATCATTACTGTTTTTATCTTTGAATAATCATTGTGTATGTGTATGTCCTTACATGTTACTATATACCTCTGGTGAGTTTGTTTTTGAGATTTTCATACCTCTTTTATAACCGTATGATGTAGATATAGATGTTGCCATGATAACCAGCTGTGAATCTATGTTAGAATGTATGATATTAGAGGATAGGCTTGGCTTCGATCGTGTGAACACTAAGATGATAATCTTTGAACTTATGATATGCGGATGATATGCTGCTAGGGTTTGTTTTGTTTTTGGCATGAATGATTATGGCTGAAGTATGCAACATATATAGGATTCTGTGAGTACTTTGAGATGTTACTTAGCATATGTATGAAATGGTTTTGGTTTGTTCTTTGTTACAATCTGCTGTCTTGATGAGTTTCTTCAACCTTTTGTCAACTTTTGTTATGTATGGCATGTTAAGGAAATAAGAGGGGTTTCTATGAGTTAACTTGTCCTACTACCATGTTGTTGTTGAGTTTTTGTGAAGCAGTTGAGGGTTATGTTGGTTTAGAATTGAAACAGATGGTGGTTTCTCATCTTTTTAACTGAGTTTTGGTTTTGAACCTATGTTTTGCTTTGGCTTTCTGCTCATATCTTGGTTAATAACTATGTTAGTTAGTGGTTCAATCGTGTTCTACGTTTAGAATACTTCAATTTGGTATGTTATGTCATAATATTTGGTTATATGTTGAGGGTTTCATGTGAGTTTAAAATTTGATGTTGTTTTGAGGTTTCAAAAATGAAAACACGATGGTTTGTTGTTTCTGCATGTTTTGATTCTTCATGCGTGCTTATGATTGGCTATTGGTGTTAGTTTTGTCGTGTTGTGATTTTAGAAGGAGCTTGCCCTATTGATACGTGTTATACGTGGCAACATATTGTAGCACGCGCATTGTTGTTTTTCACTCAAATGCATTTAGAACTCGTCTTGGTTTATATGCTATTGGGGTTGGCTCATACATTGGATGTATAGCCACCCCAGTAGTATGTGTTGCGCGCGTTTAGAATGAGGTCTGGGGTTCGATCCCCTCGCCCCAGACCCTCCTTTTGTTGCTTTTTCCTTCATTTTTCAGCCAATTTCGCCTGGGCCTTTGTGCTATTACCACCCACCATTTGGCCCATTCTGAACTCTTTTGTTTTTAAAACCGTGTCAATTACTTATTACACCCCCTGCGTGGGTTTTGCTTCTTTTTATTTTATTTTCTATTTTCAAATATTTTCATTTCATTTCAAATCTTTTTTAAAACTTTTTATTTTATTTTATTTAAAACTTTTTCTTTATTTCAAAAACTCCAAAAATATTTTAATCTTTATTTAATTTTAATTATCAATTTATTTCTTAATTGTTTATTTAAGCTTAATTATTATTGTGTGAATTTTTAAATCACCCATCTTTGGATTAATTGTTAACTTTATTTATGAGTAATCTTTATTGATCATTTGAGTGTTTATTCACTAATTATTGTTTAAGTCTTGAACAAATTTATCCCATGTTTGATTTATCATGTGTTTGACTTTGATGTGAACTTTGTTCTTCTTTAAATATCATCTTTGATTAATATCATGTTTCTTTATCTTGTGATTGTTTCTTGTGATTATCTTCCTTAAGATTAATACATATTGATTTGTCTTTGTTTACATGTCTCTATGATGTTCATGTCCATCTCATCCATGCTTTGTTATGAAATACTTCTTGCCATACTCATGCTATTGTTGTTATCTTATTCATCTTTATCAATCTCTCTTGTTAGCATATCCTACAACTGTTATTTTCCCCATTTCAAAGGAAGGTGATAAATGTTGACTCTTAAAGTCATAGCCCCCCACCTTAACCTAGTAGCCTCATAAGAGCTAAACATTATTTCTTGGCCTCATCAAAGCCATAGAATCATAACTAGCCTTAGGAAAGAGTTTTACACTCTGTGTGATATTCATCCTAATGAATACTCACTTTCCCTCTTTAACTTTAAAACATAACATAGGACCATTGTAACTAGACTTAGAGAGTTCTTATACTCTACAATGAGGTCACACTCATTTCCCCTCTGAATATTGACCACAGTCAATCATTCAGTAGAAGTAGAACTACGCATACTCTGATTCTATACCCGAGTATACGTAGGCGCAAAGTGCGATGCTTTGTCGAGTATACTTAGATACTAACCTCTAGGGTTTCAAACCTTTAGCATAGAACCTTTAGCAAACATAAGATAACATTAAACAAGAGGTTCCCGTAGAGTACTACGGATACTTAGGGTGCTAATACCTTCCCTTTGTATAACCAACCCCCGAACCTTAGTTCTCCCCCCTTTAGGTTTTCTCGATCTTGAACCTTTCCTTTGGATAAATCAAAGTCGGTTGTAAAAGAAAATGATGCAAGTTAATAAATAGCTTGTTATCCGATTTTCACCGCAACAAAAATGGAGACTTCACTGGGGATCATCATTTTAGAGGGTTAAGCCTATCTTGTATTCATGTTATTTATGTTTGCTTGTTTTACTTATATCTGCTTATATACTTGTCATATTTGCCTATATATTTTTATATCTGTTCCATGGGTTGACATGGTATCTATGAGTGAGATAAGTCCTAACCCGGACTTGAGAGAACACATATGTTTAGGAACCGTGGACATAGTCAAGGGAACTTCGAGGGAGAAATCCCAAAGGAGGGAACTTGAAGTCCACACTCAGTTGAGGCCCTCTTGAATGTAGTAGAATGTTACACGAGCAATCGTGAATGCGTTACTACTTTCAATTTGGTGCCAGAGATGCCGAGGACCTTTAGTTACCCCTTTACCCCTACTTGGCCTATTTAGGACGTAGTGCGATGACCGTGAGGGAGCAATCCCAAATGGTTGCTACGCGATACTACACTCAGATGAGACTCTCTTGAGAATTTTATCGATCACCGAGCAATTGGAAAGTCGATAAAATTCGAAAGATGGGTTGTCGACTCTGGGAACTTTTTAGAACCTTGTCGGCAGGTGAAAACCATAGTACATACCTTTGGGATGGGTAGACCTTTGACTCCATGCTCGTGACTCTTAACTTAGGTTTCCCTGTGTGCTTTGTGCTTATCTGTTTATGTGTGTTTGTTGCATTCATCCTTGCATCATATGCATTGTGTATATTCAAGGAATTCAACTTTGTTTTGCAAACTTTATAGGATGAATTTTGAAAAAAGGAAAACGAAGAAGTACACCTTCATCAGTCCAAAATTGGAATATTTAAAGAATCTGGGTAAGCCAATCAATGAATCATTAACGTTCTGAGACAAGTATGGGAAGATTTTCTCTCTGATGAAGTCAAAGATGGTAGATGGGATGCTCCCTACTCTCATGCAGTTTTATGATCCCATGTACCATTGTTTCACTTTTCCGGATTATCAGTTAATGCCTATGCTCGAGGAGTATGCTAGTCTAGTTGGTATTCCCATCACTCCAAACCCTCCTTACTTTGGTTTGGAAAGGACGCCTAAGGAGAAGGAAATTGCAGAAACGGCTCATCTCAAGCTGTCAGAAGTCAAAGCTAACTTGGTTGTCAAGGGAGGACTTTTTGGGTTGCCTGCCAAGTTTCTAATGGAGAAAGCCAGTTATTATGTTAACATGAAGAATATGGTGGATTATGAAGTTGTTATGGCCCTTCTCATCTATAGGTTATTTTTGTTTCCCAACATTGAGAACTTTGTTGATATGAATGCAATCAAGATCTTTATCATTGGAAATCCAATTCCAACCCTACTTGCTGATGCCTACCATTCAGTACATTTGAGGACTACTCATAAGGGAGGAATGGTAACCTGCTGTGCCACATTGTTGTATAAGTGGTTTATTTCACACTTACCCCGCTCTAAGACCTTTTGGGATCTCCAAGATGGACTTCTTTGGTCAGAAAAGATCATGTCTCTCACCAACACTGATCTGGAGTGGTACTACCCAATGCTCAAAGGCAAAGATATGATTGTTAGCTGTAGAGGATTTGCTAATGTACCTTTTCTTGGCACAAAAGGAGGCATAAGCTACAATCCAGCTTTGGCTTGTCGCCAACATGGTTATTCTATGGAAGCTAAGCCTAACAACATTTACTTGGAAGGTTTGTTCTTTGAAGAAGATAAGGACCCTGTGCTTAGGGAAAAGATGGCTCACGCTTGGCGTCATGTTCACACAAGAGGTATCTCTGCTTTGGGAAAACCTAAGTGTTTGGCTTCAGAATCCTACACTCAGTGGGTGCAAAAGAGAGCCGTTGAGTTGAAGATGCCGTATAATCGTCATGATCCTATTCCACTAGCTCCCAGAGATCATGTTCTTTTATTCACAAGCAATGAGGACGAATTGAAGATCCAGCTGGCTTAAGCAGAACGAGAAAGGAATGCATGGATGAACAAGTATCAGATTCTTGACTTTGAGATGAATGAACTTCAGAAGAGTCTCAGGAGGAAGGAAGAATAGTCTGTCAGAAAGAGGAAGGCGCAAGGAGATTTATTTTCTCCTAGCACGTCATATCCACCAGAACCATGGAAGTCACAGTTGGTCAAGCTCGCTGTTGAGAATGAGAGGTTGCAGAAGGAAAACCAGAAGCTCGCCATGAGATTGATGGGAGAAGACTGATTGGATAGTTTAGAACTTAGTTTTCTTTATTTCGTACTCTGTATTTTGGCTTTTTAAGGTGTAATTGTCTCTTTTTGTAATCTAAAACTTTATTATTAATGAAATAAGATGAGATTTTTCTTCTAAGAAAAGTGTTACTTAAAATTTGCAAAAATACAATGTTGAGTTCCTTGAATTACACCCATCATGTTGCATTGCATTCTGCTAAGCTATCAAGACACTAAACTTTGTTTTGCAGACTTTGTAGAGAATGGAGGCTACCAAGAAGATAAACTGGCCCTTTACTTTCCTGATCCCTAGCGTCGAGCAGCTGATAGAGATCGGAGGAAGAATTGAGGACCCGCTAAGCTTCATCGACAAGTACGGAGACCTTCTGTCCCTATTGAAACTATAGGTGAGGGAAGGATTGCTGGAAACCTTGGTGCAACTGTATCATCCCGCATACCGTTGTTTCATATTTCCTATTTTCCAGCTGGTTCCAACTTTAGAGGAGTATTCAGCTATGATTAGTTTACCAATTCAGCATCATCCTCCATTTTCTGGTGTGGAAGGGGAGTTCCTTAACCAAGAGATTGCTGCAAGGTTAAGGATCCGAAAGAGGCATATACGAGAGAACATGACTACTAGAGAAGGGTATCGTGGTTTACCAGCTCAGTTTTCGAATGAAAGGGCTCTTCACTTTCAAGGAATGGGAGACTCTGTAATGTTTGAATCAATTTTTGCTCTGCTAGTGTACGGGTTATTCCTGTTTCCCAATGTCGAAGACTTCGTTGACGTCCAGGCTATCCGAATCTTTATGAGTCAAAACCCTGTCCCTACTCTATTTGCTGATATGTACTTCTCAGTTACTACACAATTCATGAAAAGAGAAGGCGTGATTGTCTGTTGTGCTCCACTGCTCTATAAGTGGTTCATTTCATATTTGCCTACAACTCCAACATTTTGGGAGGTAAGAGACAGCGCCCTTTGGGCTAAGAAACTTATGGAGCTAGAACGTTCTGCTATCAGGTGGTATGATTCGTACCCAAGAGGGACCCTTATGATTGTAAGCTGTGGAGACTATCCCAGTGTGTCGCTCATGGGACGGAATGGTTGCATCAACTATAATTCGGTGCTCGCTCGTTGCCAACTTGGTCATCCCATTGAGAAACAACCAGATCCCAAGGAGTTGGAGTTAATCTATTTTGGGTATGGAGAGGGATTTGAAGACAAACTCAAAATGGGGCACGCCTGGTTCCACATTAATCAGCAGAGATGGACCACTGCCGGTCCCGTCACAGAAGCTCATTTGAAATAGGCGCAAGGGATTTTGCTCAGCATGAAAAAGCCGTTTCCATACTACGAGACACCCACGAGTGCCAAGCAGAAGAGGATGGGTTTGTTGGGAGAGCTGACTGCTGAGAAGGCCAGAAGCAAGCAGCGCATCAAGGAGATCATGAAAGGGATCAGCGAAGGCGAAGGGCCCTCCTATTTAGAGTTGTAGCTTTTAAGTTTCCTGTTTTATGATAGGTTGTTGTAATCCTGTTTTAAGTTGTATTTCTTTTAATGTAATTTGAACAATGGTTATAATATTTCCTTTTTGTAAGCACTTGCATTATCTTTCAATAGGAAGGAGTTTATGTTGTTGGTAATCCTATTATTTACACTGTTTGCAAATAATTTTTAGTTCTTGATGGTTTAGCCTGCATTTGCATCTTCGCGTGCGCATGTGCATTCTTCCGTGTCTCATCGTCGTTTTATCTTCTCCAGAACCGTCACCCTGAATTCTCTACATCGTTACAACACCCAGGCACAGGCTCGAAGAAGAAGAATGTCTGAGGATTGCGAGAATTTGGATCAGGTTACCAACGAACTCAATGAATTAAGAGGAGGAATGGGGCAGATCATGGAAGCTTTGACTGTTATACGAGCAAAGATGGATACGCAGGTCACCGTAGTCTCAGAAGTCGTTGCTACAACCGTAGAGCCGCCGGTTATACCTGTTGTGAACCCTACTCTAGGGATGACACTTGATTTTATACGAGCCACGGCTCCTCAATATACGCAACAAGGAATTCCGTTGTTTAGTGAGAATCAGCAAACTATTCCAACTTATGCTCCGCCTGTGGTGCAGACCCAGTTCCAACCTATTTTTCAGAATCAACATCATTTTGATTATGACAATATATCTGTAGAGGAGTATGATCGTAATGAGAAGTTGAGAGAGAGTGTGGAGGTTATGCAGAGGAAGTTGAAGGCTATGGAGGCAAGTAATGTCTTCAGTACTGACCTCAAGGACATGTGTTTGGTTACAGATCTAATAATTCCACCGAAGTTCAGGCTGCCAGGTTTTGAATTGTATTCCGGTGCTACTTGCCCCAAAGCACATTTGGTCATGTACATCCGGAGAATGGTTGCGTACATGGACAACGATAAGCTAATGATACATTGTTTCCAAGATAGCTTGAAGGGCCCGCTGCAAAATGGTACCTAGGTTTGGATCAGTCTCAGATCAAGTGTTTTCAAGACGTAATGGACGCCTTTGTGAGACATTATAAGTATAATTTGGATTTAGCTCCGGATCGTAGACTACTGCTGACTATGACTCAAAAGAACACCGAGTCATTCAAAGAGTACACTCAAAGGTGGAGGGAGACGGCCTCGCAGGTTGAACAGCCATTGACAGAAAAAGAATTAGCTGATTAGTTTGTGGATACCGTAAAGCCTGAATTTTATGAGAAGATGATCAGTAATATTGGCGCCAATTTTTTTGATATTATTGCCATTGGTGTGAAAGTAGAAGCGGGTTTGAAGAATGGAAAAGTAGCCAGTTCACCTAGTAGTTCCACTAGTAACAGTGTCAAGAAGTCTCCGGGTAATTTTCATAAGAAGAAAGAAGGTGAGACTAATGTTGTTATGTCAAAGAGTCAGAATCCCAGATGGAAACGATCTCTCTTTCAACAATAACCAGGTCCCAGTTTTCCTCAACAACCGATTTACCCAATTTATTCGCACAACAACCTTATGTGGCGGTCGTTACGCCCACTTTTAACCATCAGATGATGCAACAAGTTCCTGTTCCCCAGCCACCGAATCAACAGCAGTGGCTGAGAAATCAAAATCAGAATTACCAGCAGCAGAGGCGGCCAGCGCCACAGCAAAATACCCCTCAAAGAAGACAGGCGGTAACACCAAATTTTCCACCCATACCGATGACCTACACAACATTGTATCCTTCTCTGGTGGAGCAAGGATTAGTGGTTACTAGACCGTTGGGGCCACCATCTAAGAAGTCTCTGCAGTTCTTCAACCCCAATGCAACCTGTGCTTTCCATCAAGGAGGAGTAGGTCATGATTTAGAAAGATGTTTGGCATTAAAGAATCTGGTGAAAAGTCTGATGGAGAAAAACATTCTATCTTTCGCTAATAACCAACCAAACGTGAAGAGTAACCCCTTGCCAACGCACGGGTAAACTAATGCTATCGAAGACGAGAATGATGAAGTGTTGGTCTCAGATGCGGCGAAGATTAAAACTCCCATGAGAACGTTTCATGCCAAGTTGTTTTAAAACCTTTCTCGTTTGAATCGAGTCAAACCTGAACCGAGTCTTTGTTTGAATCGAGTCGAACATTGCCTCTTGTTTTAAAACCGTTCTCGTTTGAATCGAGTCAAACCTGAATCGAGTCTTTGTTTGAATCGAGTCGAACATTGCCTCTTGTTTTAAAACCATTCTCGTTTGAATCGAGTCAAACCTGAACCGAGTCTTTGTTTGAATCGAGTTAAACATTGCCACTTGTTTTAAAACCGTTCTCGTTTGAATCGAGTCAAACCTGAACCGAGTCTTTGTTTGAATCGAGTTGAACATTGCCTCTTCTTTTTAAACCGTTCTCGTTTGAATCGAGTCAAACCTGAACCGAGTCTTTGTTTGAATCGAGTCGAACATTGCCTCTTGTTTTAAAACCGTTCTCGTTTGAATCGAGTCAAACCTGAACCGAGTCTTTGTTTGAATCAAGTTGAACATTGCCTCTTGTTTTAAAACCGTTCTCGTTTGAATCGAGTCAAACCTGAACCGAGTCTTTGTTTGAATCGAGTCGAACACTGACTCTTATTTTAAAACCGTTCTTGTTTGAATCGAGTCAAACCTGAACCGAGTCTTTGTTTGAATCAAGTCGAACATTGCCTCTTGTTTTAAAACCGTTCTCGTTTAAATTGAGTCAAACCTGAACCGAGTCTTTGTTTGAATCGAGTCGGACATTGCCTCTTGTTTTAAAACCGTTCTTGTTTGAATCGAGTCAAACTTGAACCTAAACCTCGAGCTATCGTGAGCTCGTTGTTTATCCTTTATCTCAGCTTTTAGTTGTTCTTATTTGAATCGAGTCAAACATGAACCTTTACCCTTGATTTTTGAAAACTAATTTTAAGCCAAGCTTTTTGGAACAATTTGCTTTTTTAAGACTCCTATCTGGTGCACAGAGTTTGTCTCTGTCTTTCTGGATTTTCTTGAAGATCCCATCTTGAACTCTTAGGTATAAGAATCCCCAGGAAGTCTTTGCTTGGTTGCCTGTCTTTTTTTAGGCTGATCCCCGGATCAGGTTTTTCTTTCTGGTTTCATGCCCAGGAAGAGTGTGGGTTTGTTTTGTCCCCAGTAGTCCATCTCCCTGGATTTTTTTCCCCAGTGGAGATTATTTTTTGGTTTTTCCCCAGTGTTTCTTTGGAGTCTCCCCAGTGAGTCTCTTTCATTGGTTAGCCTGTATCCCCAGTGAGTTTTTCTCATGGATACTAGCTTTCGCCTTTCCCCGGTGAAGCTTATCTTGTGTGTTTGCTTCCTGTTGTCCCTGGTTTCTGGACTGTCTGCATCTTTGCACCATCTTGGCATCATATCATCATTTTAGAAGTTCATGGCATGTCAGCATTTGCATGTCTGTCGCTTGTTCTTAGCATTCGCATTCCATCTAAGGGCAAAATTTTCGGTTTGCTATATTTAAATACCTTTCACCTTGATGCCCCTGGAATCTCCGTTCCTCGTGCCATCTGGTAAAGCTATTTAAATAGGGGTAACTGTTGTACCCTAATTTTTACCCTTAGATGTCATCTTCATTTGTGCATCTTAGGTCAATCATCTCTGCATTGTTTGAACTAACCCATATCTTGCAGTTTGTTTCTTTGTGTTTAAGTTAGGTTTGCATATCACCATGTGAAGCAAGTCAAGTCAACAAAAGATCTCCAGTGCAAGAACTTTGGAATTAGGGTTTTGCTCTGAAGAAATCACTGAGAAATTGGCTCTATCAAGTCAAGATTTGTGTGGTTCACTTACCACTTAAGGTCATCTACATCCTAATGAATACTCACTTTCCCTCTATAACTTTAAAACGTAACATAGGACCATTGTAACTAGACTTAGAGAGTTCTTATACTCTACAATGAGGTCACACTCATTTCCCCTCTGAATATTGACCACAATCAATCATTCAGTAGAAGTAGAACTACACATACTCTGATTCTATACCCGAGGATACGTAGGCACAAAGTGCGATGCTTTGTCGAGTATACTTAGATACTAACCTCTAGGGTTTCAAACCTTTAGCATAGAACCTTTAGCAAACATAAGATAACATTAAACAAGAGGTTCCCGTAGAGTACTACGGATACTTAGGGTGCTAATACCTTCCCTTTGTATAACCAACCCCCGAACCTTAGTTCTCCCCCCTTTAGGTTTTCTCGATCTTGAACCTTTCCTTTGGATAAATCAAAGTCGGTTGTAAAAGAAAATGATGCAAGTTAATAAATAGCTTGTTATCCGATTTTCACCGCAATAGAAATGGCGACTTCACTGGGGATCATCATTTTAGAGGGTTAAGCCTATCTTGTATTCATGTTATTTATGTTTGCTTGTTTTACTTATATCTGCTTATCCGATTTTCACCGCAACAGGGGGCTTTGTTGGGATTCTGGGATTCGCTAGAGCTTCGCAAGGCGAAGGTCCCAGCGAATGTGTTTGCGCAGCAAGCTCAGCAGCGAACTGCTGCTGTTTTGTGAAATTTATTTATGATGTTGTGATGTTCTGAGGTTTTGGTGCTGTGATATTTTGATGATTTACTATGATGTTATTGATGATATTGATGATGATGATTTGTGATGTTTTGATGAATATATGATGACGTGATTAACATGACGTTTTGGTGAATGATGATGCACATAATGATATTTTTTTACGATGATGATTATGACGTTGTGTATCATGCATTTATATCATTTCTGTGACGATGTTAGGACTTCGGTCCAGTGATGATGGTGTTAGACTTTGGTCTATTTGTGGCTTCCATCGCATTGTGTGGATGTGAAGTGGATTATGACGTGCTCCGGTTCTTATGTAGAATTGATCCTATTGACGGGGATCTTTGGAGGGTTGATGGCCTGGTGTCCATCCTTTGTGACGATTGGTACCACATGCATGAGTCTTGTTGTGCATTGCTTTTTACGTGACATTGATGAATTGTGATATAGTGTTTCCTGATGTTTTCCCTGTTGATGTTGTATTTATGATGATGACACCATTTTATGTATATCTTGTTTTATTATGATTATTATGAATTGTGATTACTCACCCTACTTGTTTGAATGTTGCCTCCACATGGGTAACGTGCAGGTGATCAGGTTTAGCCGTGGATGCTTTCGAGGACTTGAAGTTTAATTGCTTTTGGTCGATTTAGAGGGTCTTGCTCTAAGAGTGTAACATCAGGTTGGGGTCCTTTGAGTCGAACTATGCTGTTTCCCTATTTTCCTTGTTATTTGATGATATGGTTTTGATTTGACTATTATGACGTTTGTCGAAAAACCTTTTTATTTGAAAATTTGAGTTCCGCTGCCATTGAAGGCTTTTTGTGAAACTTTGAGGAAACCCTTTTGTTTACAGGGTAATTTATGTTATTTTGATTTAATGAGAAATGTGCACCCTTTGAGGTGATTTTTATGCCTTTCTCTAATTATTTAAGTTGTTTCTGCTGCAACATTATTGGGGGTAGAAAAGGGTGTTACATTAGTGGTATCAGAGCAGGTCAGTCCGTCCGGCCAGGTTGTTTAATGTTGTCTATTCCATAGTATGCGACATGTGTGTGAAAACACTATCGATGCTTGTTTTGTTTTCCATTTGCAGGTTGGGAATGAAACAAGTGGGGGAGAAGATGGTGCTTCTTTAAGATGCTTCAAGTGTGGAGCGATGGCTAAGTGTGGTGTTGGACGCTACGATAGTTTGATAAAGATAGTTTGTACCGCCTCATGATAGTCGGCTGTTATTGACAAATTGAGGAACTGATCACCCTTAATCTCTTGTTGATAATATACGGGATCATGTTGGATGGGATAGACGTGTCTTGAGAGCTTAAGTGGTGTGCGCAGTGAATTGTTAGGAGTTAAGCCAAGTGCTTACAGATTGTGTTGATGAGTCAATGCAAGATGGTGCTGAGATGTTTATGTTGAGGGCAACTTTGAGTATTAGTGAAGGTGGAGAAGTTGGTGTTTTGGCCTTTTGTTAGTGAAATTTCGGAAGTGTGTCCTGATGACGTAAGTGATTTGCCTCTAGAGCGTGAGGTAGAGGTTGCAGCGGATTTGATACCAGGTATGAGTCCGGTGTCAATGGCTCCTTACCGGATGTCTGCATCTGAGTTAGGAGAATTGAAGAAACAATTGGAAGAGTTGCTTGGGATGAAGTTTGTTTGACCGAGTGTTTCTCTGTGGGGTGCTTCTGCATTTCCGGTGAAGAAGAAAGATGATACTATGAGATTGTGTGTGGATTATAGACAATTGAATAAAGTGACGATCAAGAATAAGTATCCATTTTCGAGGATTGATGATTTGATGGATCAATTGGTAGGCGCTTGTGTTTTAGCAAGATTGATTTGAGGTCTGGTTATCATCAGATTCGTGTTAAGCCTGATGATATTTCGAAGACAGCTTTCAGGATGAGGTATGGTGACTATGAGTATATTGTGATGTTGTTCGGTGTATCCAATGCACCTGGTGTGTTCATGGAGTATATGAATAAGATTTTCCATGAGTATTTGGATAAGTTTGTGGTGGTGTTTATCGATGATATCTTGATATATCCTAGATCTGAAGAAGAGCATGGCGAGCATTTGAGAACTGTGTTGCAAGTCTTGAAGGAGAAGAAGTTGTATGCAAAGCTGTCGAAGTGTGAGTTCTGGTTGAAGGAAGTGAGTTTCCTTGGCCATGTGATTTCAAGTGGTGGTGTTGCTGTTGATCCTTCTAAGGTTGATGCCGTGTTACAGTGGGAGACTCTGAAGTCTGCGACTGAGATACGAAGTTTTCTGGGATTAGCGGGTTACTACCGCAAGTTTATTTAAGGATTTTATAAGTTGGCATTACCTTTGACTCAGTTGACTCAAAATGGTCCGACTTTTGTGTGGGATGTAGCCTGTGAAGAGAGTTTTGTGGAATTAAAGAAGAGATTGACTACTGCTCCAGTGTTGATTTTGCCTAATCCAAGTGAATCTTTTGTGGTGTATTGTGATGTGTCGAAGATGGGTCTTGGTGGAGTATTGATGCAAAATGGACAAGTTGTTGCTTATGCTTCGAGACAATTACGAGTCCATGAGAGGAATTATCCTACACATGACTTGGAATTGGCCGCGGTGGTGTTTGTGTTGAAAATTTGGAGACATTATCTGTTTGGCTCTAAATTTGAAGTGTTCAGTGATCATAAAAGTCTGAAGTACTTATTTAATCAGAAGGAATTGAATATGAGGCAGAGAAGGTGGTTAAAACTGTTGAAGGATTTCGATTTTGATTTGAGTTATCATCCAGGCAAAGTAAATGTAGTGGCCGATGCGTTGAGCAGAAAGTCATTGCATATGTCGATGCTTATGGTGAAAGAATTGGAGTTGATTGAGCAATTCAGATATTTGAGTTTGGTATGTGAAGCGACTCCTGACAGTGTGAAGTTGGGAATGTTGAAGTTGACTAGTAGTATTCTGGAAGAAATCAGTGTGGGACAGCAATCTGATTTAAAGTTGGTTGACCAATTGACTTTGATTAACCAAGGTAACAGAGGTGACTTCCGGATTGACGTGGATGGTGTGATGAGGTTTCGAGATAGAGTATATGTCCCAGATGTTCCAGATATTAAGAAGAGCATTCTTGAAGAAGGACATCGAAGTAGGTTGAGTATTTATCCCGGTGCTACGAAGATGAACCAAGATTTGAAAAAGTTGTTTTGGTGGCCATGTATGAAGAGGGATGTTGCGGAGTTTGTTTATGCGTGTTTGACTTGTCAGAAGTCAAAGGTTGAGCATCAGAAGCCTTTAGGTATGATGCAGCCGCTGAGGATTCCAGAATGGAAATGGGATTGTATTTCCATGGATTTTGTGGTGGGGTTGCCGAAGACTGCTAAGGGAAATGATTCAATTTGGGTGATCGTAGATAGATTAACTAAGTCGGCTCATTTCTTACCGATGAAGATTAATCATTCCATGCAGAAGCTAGCTGAGATGTATATTGAGGAGATTGTGAAGTTACGTGGCGTACCTTCGAGTATTGTGTCAGATAGAGATTTGAGGTTTACAGCGAGGTTCTGGAAGAGTTTGCAAGATGTGTTGGGTACCAAGTTGAGGATAAGTTCTGCCTATCATCCGCAGACAGGCAGTCAGACAGAAATGACGATCCAATCTATAGAGGATTTGCTTAGGGCTTGTGTGTTAGATCATGGAGGATCGTGGGATAGCTATATGCCGTTGATTGAGTTCACGTACAATAATAGTTTTCATGCTAGTATTGGAATGGCGCCCTATGAAGCTTTGTATGGGAGAATGTAACACCCCGGATTAATTAAAATATTTATTTAATTAATTTTATTATAGAATTGTGTGAATATTATGAGATTTTGATGACTTTGGTGAGAAATTATAATTTATGTGATGTTTAGAGGTGTTTTGAGAATTATGGGACATTTTAGAATAATTATAGTAATTAAGTTAGAATTGTTTAATTAGAAAATAGAGTAGAATTGGTGTTGGATGAGTGCAAGGGTATTTTAGTAAAAGGTGGAGATTTAGTGAGGGAAATAGAGGAAAATCATAAAAAGAGGTTAAAGGGTTTGTACAGATGCATTAGGGTTTTGGGAATTCACTATTGCATTGCGGTTGGAAAAGAGGCAGAAAGAAGAGAGGAGTAGTTAGGCTTGGAAATTTTTGCAGAGAGGATTGAAGAACACGAAGAAGAAGATTCAAGGCTAAGGATTTACTCAGGTATGGGGAGTGTAATTATGTTATTATAATTGATTTTAAGTTTGAGGTAATTGTAGAATATTTGGAATAATCAATCGATGACGGATTGTGGTAGAAGCCTAATTAGATCAGACAGAAAAATGTCTATATGGGGAGTACATTGAGAAACCGATAACTGACTGTAGGTAGGAGTTATTGAGAGATTATGAGAAATTATAAAAACCTGGATGATAGAGGAATCGAGTGAATGGAATGGTTAATTGGAACTTTAGTGAAATTATTGACGGATTGGAAGAAGAAGAAATAGAAAAAAAAAGACTTTTATGGGGGGTGGCGCAAGCCACATGAACTTAGTGGCGCCAACCACATCTTGCAAAGGGTGGCGCAAGCCACGAAGGAGTAAAAGGGAGGGGTGGCACAAGCCACCCATTAAGTCGGGGATTTGTATTATTTTTTTTAGTTTTCTTTTTTTAACAACTGTTACTTTTGTTTTACTAGTCCAATTTTAATGCCGTTTGAGGCTATGGAAAGGTAGTGAAATCAACTATAACATGGAAAAATAAAATAGATTATATAGTGTAATCCTTCAAACGAAATGGATAGACTAAATGAGGAGTGTCTTGTATTGATATACAGTAGGTTTGCATGTCTGTGTGAAATTGTAGGAGTTTATCTAGCAGTGGTTTGGTTGATATTGGCGGTAATGAAATGAGAATATGATAATGATTATGGTGTTATTTTGAGGTTTATTATGTTATTGCAATGTGATGATATTTTGTGACAAACTGACAGTACGTGTGCTTTACTGGGTGAAATAACATGATTTTGCCTGGAAGTGATCCATTTGGTATTTGTATAATAAAATGATGTTGTTGTGACTATGATGTTTGTACTGCTGTAGCAGGTGTATTGTGTTGCTATGACGTGCATACTTGATGTATTATTATGCTATATGATGAATTAGATGAATGATTACATATTTTTGTGATATAACATGTGGTTGGCTTTATGTTGATAATTGGTGTTGTTTTAAGAGTAATGATAGTAATGATGTTGTTGTGATGATAATTATGTGTGATGGCTATATGATGGTGATTATGTGTTGATGATATATGTGACGAGTATAAGATAGTTCTGATGATGATGATGATGTGTTGACTGTGATGATGATGTTTGCTGTGTGGGATAAATTATGGTGATTGGTTTTATGAATGATGATGCGTTTGACTAGCAGTGGTCGTGTTTTGGTGAATTATTACGCATCATGCATTCATAGTATATTTTTAGGACAATTGTCCAGTGAAGTTTGCAGGATGAATATCAAGTGAAGTTGTAGGGCTTATAGTCTAGTGATGGCCTTAATCCCATGGTGTGGATTAAGTGCAATTTATGAAGTGCTCTGGTTCCAAGTGGGAACCGATCCTATTGGTGGGGATCTTTGGAGATTGAAGATGACTAAGTCATCAGTGAAGTCTCGGTACCGCATGCATGTTGCATTTCATGATTGGTGGCATTGCATAATGTTGTTGTTCCTTGAGGATTTTTTATTGATTTCTGATAAGTGATGTTATGACAGAAAATGTGGATTCAGTGTTGTGTTTTATCTATAATTTACTTGTTGAATGATTTATATGATGTTATGACAAAAACAAGGAAATGTGTGAAGTTACTGTTGAGTTATATTGTTGAAGTGATATGCTGCTATGAGTTACTTGTTGTGGTGTTGCTGTTGTTCAAATTATTAATACTACTATGCCTTTTACTTACATCTTTTATAATGACTATGATTGTACTCACCCTTTCTGCTGATATTTCCCCTACCATGGAAAATGGGCAGGTACTCAAGGATAGCAGTAGAAGTTCGAGATAGCTTATGGATTTATTAGTTATCTTTCCGCAGTGAAGAGGGTCTTGCTCTGATAGATGTAACATCGGGTCTTTGGGAATCGTTTGAATTAAACGTTGATAATGATGTATTGAAGTATTTCATCTTGTTTTAAAAATGTTTTAACAAGTTTTGTGAGTTATGACGTATGACGATGAATTTTTAATTGAAGTATTTTATTTTAGTAAAACAATTTTTTGAGAACCCGTGTTACGGAACAAGATGTTTTTAATTAAGAAGTTTTATGAAGAAATGTTGCACCCTTTTTGATGATTACTCTGATATAACTATTTAATATTATATGAATAATCATGGGCTTTTAGAAGGGTGTTACATTGGTGGTATCAGAGCAGTTCGGTCTGTCCGGCCAGGTTGCCTAATGTTGTTGTTCCCTCAGTACGTGACATGTGTGTGAAACACTATCGGAACTTGTTTATTTTCCAACCGTTGTCTGCAGGAGTTGGTTTGAAACGAGTAGGGGAGAAGCTTTCGCTTCTCTGAGATGTGTTGGTCATGGAATGTTAGTTCGGTGTGTTGCTGATTACAAGTGTGCAAGCATTATGGGAGTTATGTTGTTTCCGAAACTGAATGAAAGATGGAGATAAGTCTTATGGCGACTAAGAATTATGCCTTAAGTAACTTCGTGCACAAGATGCAAGGAACACAATTATAAGCTTGGTAAAGACGGTTTATGCCCCATCACGATTGTCGGTTGTCTATTGACAAATTGAGGAACTGATCACCCTTAATCCCTTGTTGATAGTAGACGGTGACGTGTTGGATGAGATAGACTTGTTTGCCTGCTTAGATGGTGTGTACAGTGAATTTGTTGGAGTTAAGATGTGTGCTCACTAATTGTTTAGATGAGTGGTGTGATATGCTGTTGATTGCGAGAGCGTAGGCAATACGGAGGCTATGTTGTTTCTAACACTGAAGGTGTTGTGGATTCGGGATTTTCGTCTGCAGGCTAAGTTGGGATGTCTTTAGGAAAAGGATCGGGTGTTGTTGATGTTGGATTCTCTGAGTACAGAGAATGATGAAATTGCTAGTGTGATGCCAGTGGTGTGTGATCCCTGATGTTTTCCTGAAGGATAATTGTGACTTGCCTCCAGAGCATGGATACGAGTTTGGTGACAGTAGAGGGCTAAAGTTATAGTCTGCTAAGCAAGTGGATGAACTTTTAGAAGATGAAGCTCTGATGTTTGTAATGTTATACCGTTGTAAGTCGATCGGGAAGTTGCAAATGTTGAATTACCTGTTGTTCGTGAATTTTCTGATGTATTCCCGGATGACATAAGTGATTTGCCTTCAGAGCGTGAAGTAGATTTTGCGGTGGATTTAACACCAGGAACGAGCCCGATGTCGATGTCTTCATATCGGATGTCAGTTTCCGAGTTAAGTGAATTGAAGAAACAACTAGAAGAGTTATTAGAGAAGAAGTTTATTCGACTAAGTGTTTCACCGTGGTGCTCCAGTGTTGTTAGCTAGGAAGAAATATGTTAGTATGAGATTGTGTGTTGACTACGGATGGGTGAATAAGTGACTAGCAAGAATAAGTACCCATTTCCGAGAATCGACGACTTGATGGAACAGATAGTGGGAGCTTGTGTATTCAACAAGATTGATTTGAGATCTGGTTATCATCAGATTCGTGTTAAACTAGAGGATATTTTGAGGACGGCTTTTAGGACGAGATATGGTCACTATGAATACACTGTGATGCCATTCGGTGTGTCCAATGCACCTGGTGTGTTCATAGAACATATGAGTCGAATTTTTCACGAGTATCTGGACAAGTTTGTTGTAGTTTCTATTGATGATATTTGGACATACTCTAAAATAGAAGAAGGGCATGCAGAGTATTTGAAGATTGTGCTGCAAGTATTGGGAGAGAGGAAGTTGTATGTGAAACTGTCGAATTGTGAAGTTCTGGATGAAAGAAGTAAGTTTCCTTGGCAATGCAAATTCTAGTAGTGGAATTGTTGTGGATCTTTCGAAGGTTGATACGGTGTTACAAATGGGAGATCCTGAAGTCTGCGACTGAGATCCGAAGTTTCTTGGTTTAGCGGGTGATTATCGAAGATTCATAGAGGGATTTTCTAAGTTGGTATTACCTTTGACGCAACTGACGCGGAAGGGTCAAGCATATGTGTGGGATGTTGCATGTGAGAAGAGTTTCGTAGAATTAAAGAAGAAGTTGGCGACCGCTTCAGTATTTATTTTACCTAATTCGAAGGAGTCCTTTGTGGTTTATTGTGATGCATCGAAGATGGGTCTCGATGGAGTGCTAATGCAGAATGGACAGGTTGTTGCTTATGCTTCGAGACAATTAAGAGCACATGAAAGGAATTATCCTACACATGATCTAGAGTTGGCAGCTGTAGTGTTTGTACTGAAATTTTAGCGACACTGTCTTTTTGGTTCGAGATTCGAAGTGTTCAGTGATCATAAAAGCTTAAAGTAATTGTTTGATCAGAAGGAGTTGAATATGAGACAGGGAAGGTGGCTTGAATTATTGAAGGATTATGATTTCGATTTGAATTACCATCCTGGAAAAGCAAATGAAGGGGATGATGCGTTGAGTAGGAAGTCACTGCATATGTCAATGCTTATGGTACGTGAGTTGGAAGTGATTGAACAGTTAGGGCTGTTAGTGAATCAATTTGCAAACAAGGTTGGTGAAAAATGAATGTTAGGATTATCGTTGTGTAGTGTTTGAAGTTTGCTTTGAAGATTGCAACGTAGTAATTCATTTGTTATGTCAGAATATGAATGAGATATGAGTCCTACTACAGTCAGTTCCATTATGTATTAATGCTTGGATTCGTGAGGTCAATGAAGTTAGTGTTAGTTAAAAGGTGAAGATTGAATTAATTGTTAATCAATTGTTGAAATTGCTAGCTTGTTGGATCGTGTTAAATGTTGAGTTGGTGGAACATGGCGTCATAATTACTTATGTTAAGAATGTCCGTGAAGTCAACCGTTTAATGAGAAAGAGGTAGATTCAGTTGTTGGTTGCAATTGGATGAAGAGAAACTGTTATACTGTTGGCTTGAAGATAGTGAAGTATTGTGATTAGCTTGCTTTTGAGATGAAATATCTATGTGTATAAAAATGCAACTTTATGGAGTTAATCATGAATTGGAAAGTCGAGGCACATGCCAGCAACTAGTGGTAGTTAACTTATGGTGAAAATATGATACATATAGGATGCATTGTATGATGATGGTTAATAAGAGTTGATGAAATTAGTCATTGAACAAGATATGAGGAATGAGTTTATGCTAGGATTTGGATTTGAATGTATTGCTATTGGAATGTAAGTTCTTGGTGACGAGTAGTCGGGTGAGGGAGTGTTATCCGAGCTATTCGATTGAGGTAATTTTCGAGGGCGAAAATTCCTTCAAGTGGGGGAGAGTTGTAACGCCCCGGATTAATTAAAATATTTATTTAATTAATTTTATTATAGAATTGTGTGAATATTATGAGATTTTGATGACTTTGGTGAGAAATTATGAATTATGTGATGTTTAGAGGTGTTTTGAGAATTATGGGACATTTTAGAATAATTATAGTAATTAAGTTAGAATTGTTTAATTAGAAAATATAGTAGAATTGGTGTTGGATGAGTGCAAGGGTATTTTAGTAAAAGGTGGAGGCTTAGTGAGGGCAATAGAGGAAAATCATAAAAAGAGGTTAAAGGGTTTATACGGATGCATTAGGGTTTTGGGAATTCACTATTGCATTGCGGTTGGAAAAGAGGCAGAAAGAAGAGAGGAGCAGTTAGGCTTGGAAATTTTTGCAGAGAGGATTGAAGAACATGAAGAAGAAGATTCAAGGCTAAGGATTTACTCAGGTATGGGGAGTGTAATTATGTTATTGTAATTGATTTTAAGTTTGAGGTAATTGTAGAATATTTGGAATAATCAATCTATGACGGATTGTGGTAGAAGCCTAATTAGATCAAACAGAAAAATGTCTATATAGGGAGTACATTGAGAAACCGATAACTGACTGTAGGTAGGAGTTATTGAGAGACTATGAGAAATTATAAAAACCTGGATGATAGAGGAATCGAGTGAATGGAATGGTTAATTGGAACTTTAGTGAAATTATTGACGGATTGGAAGGAGAAGAAATAGAAAAAAAAAAAAAGACTTTTAAGGGGGGTGGCGCAAGCCACACGAACTTAGTGGCACCAGCCACATCTTGCAAAGGGTGGCGCAAGCCACCAAGGATTAAAAGGGAGGGGTGGCGCAAGCCACCCATTAAGTGGGGGATTTGTATTATTTTTTTTAGTTTTCTTTTTTTAACAACTGTAACTTTTGTTTTACTAGTCCAATTTTAATGCCGTTTGAGGCTATGGAAAGGTAGTGAAATCAACTATAACATGGAAAAATAAAATAGATTATATAGTGTAATCCTTCAAACGAAATGGATAGACTAAATGAGGAGTGTCTTGTATTGATATACAGTAGGTTTGCATGTCTGTGTGAAATTGTAGGAGTTTATCTAGCAGTGGTTTGGTTGATATTGGTGGTAATGAAATGAGAATATGATAATGATTATGGTGTTATTTTGAGGTTTATTATGTTATTGCAATGTGATGATATTTTGTGACAAACTGACAGTACGTGTGCTTTACTGGGTGAAATAACATGATTTTGCCTGGAAGTGATCCATTTGGTATTTGTATAATAAAATGATGTTGTTGTGACTATGATGTTTGTACTGCTGTAGCAGGTGTATTGTGTTGCTATGACGTGCATACTTGATGTATTATTATGCTATATGATGAATTAGATGAATGATTACATATTTTTGTGATATAACATGTGGTTGGCTTTATGTTGATAATTGGTGTTGTTTTAAGAGTAATGATAGTAATGATGCTGTTGTGATGATAATTATGTGTGATGGCTATATGATGGTGATTATGTGTTGATGATATATGTGAAGAGTATAAGATAGTTCTGATGATGATGATGATGTGTTGACTGTGATGATGATGTTTGCTGTGTGGGATAAATTGTGGTGATTGGTTTTATGAATGATGATGCGTTTGACTAGCAGTGGTCGTGTTTTGGTGAATTATTACGCATCATGCATTCATAGCATATTTTTAGGACAATTGTCCAGTGAAGTTTGCAGGATGAATATCAAGTGAAGTTGTAGGGCTTATAGTCTAGTGATGTCCTTAATCCCATGGTGTGGATTAAGTGCAATTTATGAAGTGCTCTGGTTCTAAGTGGGAACCGATCCTATTGGTGGGGATCTTTGGAGATTGAAGATGACTAAGTCATCAGTGAAGTTTCGGTACCGCATGCATGTTGCATTTCATGATTGGTGGCATTGCATAATGTTGTTGTTCCTTGAGGATTTTTGATTGATTTCTGATAAGTGATGTTATGACAGAAAATGTGGATCCACTGTTGTGTTTTATCTATAATTTACTTGCTGTATGATTTATATGATGTTATGACAAAAACAAGGAAATGTGTGAAGTTACTGTTGAGTTATATTGTTGAAGTGATATGCTGCTATGAGTTACTTGCTGTGGTGTTGTTGTTGTTCAAATTATTAATACTACTATGCCTTTTACTTACATCTTTTATAATGACTATGATTGTACTCACCCTTTCTACTGATATTTCCCCTACCATGGGAAATGGGCAGGTACTCAAGGATAACATTAGAAGTTCGAGATAGCTTATGGAGTTATTAGTTATCTTTCCGCAGTGAAGAGGGTCTTGCTCTGATAGATGTAACATCGGGTCTTTGGGAATCTTTTGAATTAAATGTTGATAATGATGTATTGAAGTGTTTCATCTTGTTTTAAAAATGTTTTAACAAGTTTTGTGAGTTATGACGTCTGACGATGAATTTTTAATTGAAGTATTTTATTTTAGTAAAACAATGTTTTGAGAACCCGTGTTACGGAGCAGGATGTTTTTAATTAAGAAGTTTTATGAAGAAATGTTGCACCCTTTTTGATGATTACTCTGATATAACTATTTATTATTATATGAATAATCGTGGGCTTTTAGAAGTGTGTTACAGAGAAGGTGTAGGACTCCTTTGTGTAAGTATGATTCGGGCGAGAGTGTTGTACTCATACCTTAAATTGTGCAAGAGACGACTGAGAAGATTAAGAAGATCCAGGAGGGGATGAAAGATTTGCAGAGTCGTCAGAAGAGCTACCATGATAAGAGGAGGAAAGCACTTGAATTCCAAGAGAGAGATCACGTGTTTTTGAGGGTGACGCCAGTGACTGGTGTGGGTCGAGCTTTGAAGTCTAGGAAGCTCACTCCACGTTTTTTTGGTTCATACCAGATATCGCAAAGGATAGGAGAGGTAGCCTATTGAATTGATTTACCGCCGTCACTTGCAAATTTGCATGACGTGTTCCATGTGTCTCAGTTGAGGAAGTACATTCTGGATCCGTCGCATGTGATCCAGATGGATGATGTACAAGTGAGGGATAATCTAACCGTGGAAGCATTGCCTGTGTGTGCGAAGGCCGAGAGACAAAGCAATTGCGGGGTAAAGACATAACTTTGGTGAAGGTGCTGTGGGGTGGACCAGCTGGCAAAAGTTAGACTTGGGAACGTGAAGATCAGATGAAGTAGTCGTATCCGACTCTATTTCCTTGAGGTAATTTTCGAGGGCGAAAATTCTTTAAGTGGGGGAGAGTTGTAACACCCCAAATTTATGAGAAATATTTATTTAATTTATTTAAATATAATATTTGTGAATTTTCCGTGAATTTTGGTGGTCCGGGTCGATGTCGGGTTTCGTGGAGTTTTGGTTATTTTAATTAAATAATAGTATATAATATGAATATATTAGTATTATTATTAATTTAAAATAATATTAGAGGAATTAAGGGCAAAGTGGACAATTCAAGAGAATTAGTGAGGGAATTATGGAGAAAGCCCATATTTGAGGCCCAAGAGTTAAATTAACCAAAAAGGAGGAATTAAGGGAATGAGGATTCATTTGTGGAGATCGTGAAAATAAGAAGGAAAGAAGGAGAGCTCTGAGGAAAAGAGGAAAAGGCGAGGATTTTTGTGAAGGTTTCCAAAGGCTCAAGAGAGAACACATCAGATCGACAATCTAAGGTTTGAGGAGTATTGCCTTTCATTGTTTTCAATATAGAACGTGATGTGTTGAAAATGGGTTTTGAGGTTTTTGGGGTTTTTGAAGGGTTTATGAGTTATTGATGATTTGGAGGTATTTCTAAGAATTGATGATGAATTATTAAGGGTTGAATTGATTTGGGGTAAATTAAGCCTTCGAGGCAAAACCTTTGTTTTGACGATGTGTGGGATCTTGTGTGAGAAAGGGATTATTTATGGGAATCTTGGGAGTTTGTGAAAGTTTAGGTGATTTCGAGTTGGAATAGTGAAATTAATCGACCTAATAGTTGTAGGTTTTGTGTCCTTAATGGTTGTAATGCCTTAGGAATGTTGTAGGGATGTTTTTGGGCGAACTAAGGTTGAATTCGTAATGTAATGTGGGTCTGGTATGCTACTGATGCGTAGCAGCGATTCCCTGCAATCGCTAGTTCGCAAAGCGAATGAAACACTTGCAAGGCGAATGTTCGCCTGGACTCGCAAAGCGAGTAGCGCAGCGAATGCGCGATAAATGTGATGATTCTAGGTTGATTTCTGAGAAGTGGTGTCGTGGGTTCGCACAACGAATGTCCCAGCGAAGGGCTTCGCAAAGCGAATGAAGTGGCGAAGAGAGACAGAATAGGAGCTTTGTTGGGATTCTGGGATTCGCTAGAGCTTCGCAAGGCAAAGGTCCCAGCGAATGTGTTCACACAGCGAACTCAGCAGCGAACTGTTGTTGTTTTGTGAAATTTGTTTATGATGCTGTGATGTTTTGAGGTTTTGGTGCTGTGATATTTTGATGATTTACTATGATGTTATTGATGATATTGATGATGATGATTTGTGATGTTGTGATGAATATATGATGACGTGATTAACATGACGTTTTGGTGAATGATGATGCACATAATGATATTTTTTTATGATGATGATTATGACGTTGCGTATCATGCATTCATAGCATTTTTGTGACGATGTTAGGACTTCGGTCCAGTGATGATGGTGTTAGACTTCGGTCTATTTGTGGCTTCCATCCCATTGTGTGGATGTGAAGTGGATTATGACGTGCTCCGGTTCTTATGTAGAATCGATCCTATTGATGGGGATCTTTGGAGGGTTGATGGCCTGGTGTCCATCCTTTGTAACGATTAGTACCACATGCATGAGTCTTGTTGTGCATTGCATTTTACGTGACATTGATGAATTGTGATATAGTGTTTCCTGATGTTTTCCCTGTTTATATTGTATTTATGATGATGACGCCATTTTATGTATATCTTGTTTTATAATGATTATTATGAATTGTGATTACTCACCCTACCTGTTTGAATGTTGCCTCCACGTGGGTAACATGCATGTGATCCGTTTTAACCGTGGATGCTTTCGAGGACTTGAAGCTTAATTGCTTTTGGTCGATTTAGAGGGTCTTGCTCTGATAGTGTAACATCGAGTTGGGGTCCTTTGAGTCGAACTATGTTGTTTCCCTATTTTTGTTGTTATTTGATGATATGGTTTTGATTTGACTATTATGACGTTTGTCGAAAAACCTTTTTATTTGAAAATTTGAGTTCCGCTGCCATTGAAGGTTTTTTGTGAAACTTTGAGGAAACCCTTTTGTTTACTGGGTAATTTATGTTATTTTGATTTAATGAGAAATGTGCACCCTTTGAGGTGACTTTTATGCCTTACTCTGATTATTTAAGTTGTTTCTGCTGCAACATTATTGGGGGTAGAAAAAGGTGTTACATTAGACATCATTGACTTGTTCTTATGTAGCATCCTTGAAAAATAATATATAATTCTAATAAGTTATTAATATTATTGTATATTACTCTCATCACAACTCATGTCTGATTGAGCAATGCAAGATCATCCGTATTACCGAATAGATGATCTCTCGGCCTATTAACCAATATATTTTTAGTAATTTTTAATAGTGAATGCAGATATCAATGTCCAGTTTCATCATATATTTTTATTCATGCATGATATTAAACCTAAATCTATGTCTAGACTTTAATATCCAATAGATGATAGACTTGGATCTAGTAATGACCAGTACCTTTCAAATATCAAGTCATATGATGAAAACATGTTTTAGGTAGCTAATCTAAAACAATCATTAAGAACGAAGAATCCATCAATATTTAAACTTAAGAAGAATTACATAGAACGTCAAGGTTGTATCAAAACTAAAGAAATAGGACAACTACATATAATTCAAACAAAATATAAAACTAACTACGTTTACTCATCGTTGCTTTACAATCAAGCCCTAGAAGAAGGAATTTGAGAAGCATTTGTTGACGATTCCTCGGACATCACTTTTGCCCTTAGTTTTCCTCTCATATTCTCTTTTGTTGTGATTTGTGGTGAGAACCTAGGTTCACTAAGGAACCACCTATAATTCCACCAAATATGATCCAATCCTCTGGAATCTAATGAATTGAATGAAGGCATGGAACTCGTATTTATAGGCTTGGGAAAGGTAGGTTCGCTAAGCGCACAACCCTAAATCACTTTGTGTAACGCCACAGACTGCTTTCAGGACTAGAGACTAACCCCACAAAGCAAGACATCTCTTTTCAACATGCTTTGTCCTCACACACACGCTTTCCATAAAACTTCCTAGAAGGTCACCCATCCAAGTGAAAACTCCTTAACTATTAAGTTCTTATTTTTTAGGCTACCGAAAAGAAGATGCATCTTGTTGGTATAGGTTGTACTAATCTATCCTTATAAGCCTTCCTTCAACCATCTAGCCTCAACCCTACACAGACTCATGGTCCCTCTCATTCCGATGTGAATTTGGTGACCACTCTCCTCCCTCTTAGGCCTTAAATGTTACATCCACTACCTGCCCTCTTTGGTCTCGAGTGTTACATGCCAACAAGCTTCTGTTGGGTTCGTACCCTAAACATATTATACATGGAGAGGTCTGCTATGATACCATTTCTATCGCCCTAGACTGCTTTCAGGACTATCGACTGACCCCATAAACCAACACGAGTCTTTTCAACATGCGTTGTCCTCACTCACATGCTTTTCGGGAAACTTCCCAGAAGGTCACCTATCCAAATACTACTCCAAGTCAATCCTCTTTAACTATGGACTTCTTATTTGTTATGCTACCGAAAAGAAGATGCATCTTGTTGTATAGGTTGTACCAATCCTTATAAGCCTTCCTTTAACCATGCAGCCCCAAACTTGCAGAGGCTCAGTATCCCTCTCATTTTTATGTGAATTCGGTGACCACTTTCCTCCCTCTTCGGCCTCGAGTGCTACATCCAGTCTATGTCCTCTTCGGCTTCGTGTGTTACACTTTGCGCGCCTACTTTCTTGTTGATTAAGTCATGCCAGATACCCTAGGTATATCCTTGTCGCTTATGCTTGCTAATTGAACTTCCTAAGCTCACTAAGCCACCAAACCTTGCTTCACCTTGATGTAACTTAATCGTGAAGTCTTTAAACCTCCTGTGCATGCTAATCTTGAAGGTGCACCTTTGCTCGCTAAGCATGTCTGTATTTTTGGCTTAACAAGCCTTTATTTGTTAGGAAAGTTCTTGGCTTGGCACCTTGTGCTATTTTGGTTAATTTCATGATTTTTTTGCATGTGTTTCATAAATGCATAGTTAAAATGTGCAGCCATGTGTTTTTTCATTTTTCACTAATAAATAAGGGTTTTTTCATTTGATTTCTTGTAAAGCAAGTTAATTAGTACCTACGTTTTTAATGAATTTTTTGCACTTATCAACTCTCCCTAACTTATCTTTTGATTTTTCTCAAACAAAATCCATTAAAATGGTTCATAAGAAGTTCAAATGCATATTTCAGAAGAAGTTCAATGACATGACTAGGAACTTTTGAAAAAGTGTTATTTTATGACATGATTATGTTTATAATGCAAGTTCATAATCGATATTATAATTATCATTAAATCATAGAATAAATATGAAAAAAATTTTCTTTTCCTAATATTTCAAAATATGTCTAGATCAACGGTCCTTTTATCATGAGAATCATATTTGCACTGATTTATCTCTCAAAAGGTTTAATGTTTCCCTCTTTATTGAACAATGCATAGCCATTATAAACATTTTGTACTTTATAAGAAATATCACAAGATAATCGTCGATAATGGATCACTAAGTTATTTCTTTTTGTTTTAACATGGTTGGGCTACAAAAATATTGATGCTTCTTTGTTTTCAAAATCCTAAACGTAATAGAGCAAAATCTTTTTTAGGTATATCATTTGTTTTTCTGAAATTGTCACCTTGTCTTTTCTTTCCACTTTACAACACTTTCTTTAGTTGATTTTATTTTGTATGCTTTGGGATTTGATTCTTTCTTTCTTTCTTTCCAAGCTTATTCTTTTCTTTCTTTTCCCCATTTTATTACTTGATATTTCAAAACTTTTTTCTTTTTCTCCGTAATTTTATTGTTTTTCATACTCTTGCATTTTTTTATTGATATCCTATTTGTAAACAAGGTGGTGAACATTTTGTTTCGCTTTTTAGAACTGACTAAGGGTTGTAATGTTGAAAGAACTATTTTTTTCATTTTTAAACTCAAAAGGGCACTCTTACAAGGTAGGCTTTTTGATTAAGTAGTTTTTCACTCAATATAAAAAAATGCTTTGAGCATATCCATGACTTAAAATATACCAACTAAAAGAAAAAATGATACAAAATCCACATAGTTAGAATGCGTGTCCGCTCTAGTTATTTTTGTAAGAAATGAGGTTGCACACATCACACTTGATTAGGATTGTATGTTACTTGACTTTTATTAACATATTTTTATTAGCCAGTAATGAAATCAAACTTTTTGAAAGCAATGAGTTCATGGTCATGCTATAATTCATAGATGACCAAATATCTGTTATAAATGAAGCATTTAAAAGAACAACCTTTTATCATGCAATTGTTCCTAAATTTTTTCATCAACTTAGCTTTTCTATTTCCTATGCATTTGGTTTTCCAGGTGAGTTGAAGCATCTGCAGACAAACAGTTTTCCAAAACTAAACTTTTTGAAACTTTACATAGTTTTCAAACAAACTTTTTCCAGGTGAGTTGAAGTAGTAAATAGTTGTTTTAATTTACTTACTTCCTACTTACTTCAATTTGGGGTAAACATCATATGGTCTCAGCCTAATCTTCCTCCTTACTAGTCGTCTCCTCATAAAAAGCTTCCTCACTCTCTTATTTATCATAATCTTCTTAATTTTATTCCTCCTCCTCTTCATTAGCCTCATCTGCCTGCTCATAAATAGTTCCCCACTACCACCGACATCATTAACCCCAAAATTTGTGTAGAACGACCTATTTGTAGATCATTGCAAATAACTCATAAATTCTTCCTAGGAAGGCATTCAATCATGTTTAGTAAATGGATCCTACGTCGTAAGCTTCAACCTACTAATAGATTCATTAATTTAAGGGTTAATTGTGATTTACCCCCCTGACATATGAGAGTGTTTTGGTTTACCCCCCCACCGTTGCCATAGGCAGGTTTTGGCAACGATTTTTTCAAAAAAACCGTTGCCTAAAGGCATGTAGGGGGGTAAATTAAAATTCGCTCATATGTCAGGGGGGTAAATCACAATTAACCCTTAATTTAAAAGCATACCTGGGTGATATGCATTAGAGATGTCCTAACTATAGGTAAAGTAAACTATCAAGTTTGGATCCATGTTACAAATGTTCGATCAGCAAGTGCAACGTGGTGTTTTGGTAGTTGTTGTGGTGCTCTTCTTCTTTGACTGGATAAGTAGTGGTAAACAAAAGTTCTACCTAACTTTGATAACAATCGGAAAAGGTGGTAGTCAATATCTATATTGGATTGTTTCCATAATCCCACAATCAAACACGGGAATCCAAGGGCATGTTTACCCTGAATATCTTGTTGGAGATCAACCGATATACGTTCACATGTTTTCCTTTCCGAATATATTAAATTAGTTATGTGGTTTATAATGTAGAAGAGGTTGTGTGGTTGTTAGAAGTGATTTTATGAAGGATTAATTTCATCCATATCTGGGCTTGGATGGTTAAGTTAGTATCTTGAAATAGATGGGTATCCCATCTCATTCCAACTGGTATGTCCTCCCATCCTCGGATATGAAATATGTTATGCGATTATAATCTTAGTTTCACTTGGCCAATCGAATAATAAATGGATCTAGTTTCCGTTGTTGACCATTTAGTTGTCTTTAATGTATGCATGAATTACTTATATAACCTCTCAAGTGTGGTATCTTCTGCTGGTTTGGCATTAGCATAGAATTCCCTAATTATGTCTATGTTGACGTGCTATGAACGGTGAGCTAAAACACCCCAACCTCTAACATTGATTTCCTAAAAAAATATCAAAATAGTCATTAGGGCCGTCTAGCTCCAATGTCCATTCATGAACCATATTACAACCCTCATAGTCATCATATAATCCTTCATGATGTTGGTTTCTGAACCGATATTCATCAAATGGTATAGTAGAGGATCCTAAGTTAGCATCTTTCCATTTTCTTCCAACAATGTATTTTCTTGAAGCCATCTACAACAGTGAAGAATAAAATACAAGCATTGCAAAATTGTTAGGTTAAAACAATAAATGCGCAAAGTTGCAATTTTCCCATTTCACACGTTTTTTTTACACAAATGATGGAACTCTAGATTTATCACATTCTTCACTAGGTAATGCATGCAATATTTTAATTCACAATCAATTTTTGCAGATACGTTGTCTAAAGAATTCTCGAAGTTCGCAATATGCTAATCCCTATTGCTCAGTCTAATGCACCAGTTCAAGGAACATACATTTTCACATTCTCATCAGTACAATTACACAGTAAAGAAATTTAGCTTATCCCTAAATTAATCCTAACTAGAGAAATGCAGAATTTGTTCTACGTAGCTCACTAGTGTATCATCATTTGAAGCGTAATACAGAGAGTGATGTATGATATACCTGAGTAATTCTGAACCGGATTAAAGAGTTTGATTTTGTGTTTTCTTCCTTAGACCCCTTTTCTCTTCATTTATAGAGTTTTATTTACATGTGTTGTTAGACGAAGGCAATTGATCTAGAAGGGGGTTTGAATAGATCACTTCTTTATAAATGCGAGTCGGCGCTAGAATTTATTTTTAAAAATATTTTGCGGAAGCGGCTGAGGATAATTCGTCTACACGAACCGAATTAATGAGAGGATCGGATATACGTAAGCCAAATGGAACGAAAGGCTCGAAGAGAAAAATTAGAATCGCAACTTAATAATTAATCAATTTACCAAAAGCATTTAATAAGGTGCAACCTCCGATGAGTATTCAACAATTAAACCAAACTTGACAAAATATCAAACACCTTGTATGCGTTCAATGTATCGAGCACTTGAAGTGCGTAAAAGTCCAATCCAAACCTGCTATTATAGTTGATGCAGAATTTTCACTAAGCACAATCCAAAAGAGATTGTGCAATGGTTTTCAAATTTATTTTCTGCACAAAACTATACCAGAATTTTTATTGATCGATTGAACAATTACAAGCATAAATAGTTCGAAATATAAATGAGATAAGGAAAAGGAAACGACACCAGGTTTGTTTAGGCAGTTCCCCTTTCGTCCTCGCTTTGGGTACGTCTGCCCCCAATTCTAAAAATTAGAATTGAGATATCTATAACTTGTTTGCAAATGTTTTTACAAGAGAAAACTTAGCTATCGCACAATCAAGAACACTCCGTTGATGCAGATACTTTGTCTTGTCTTCCCTTGATTCGAGTCGACTCAAGTGCCTCGAATTTGTTGGAAGAACCTCTGTTTACCGTTACTAGATTGCAAGAACACACAAGTCTTCAATCACCTTCACTCGGCTGATTCTGATCCACACACAGTTCGATCCTCAAACCTTGTTGCACAATCCTTCGGTTACCGCTACTAGATCGACAGAAGCTTCCGTTCTTCGATCACCTTCACTCGGCTGAATTCAATGCACACAAGATATGATCCAAAACCCCCCAAATATAATTGATCTTGGAGGGCAAAACCCTAGAGGTTTTATTCAAGAACAAACCCACTGAACTACTCACCCCAAACAAATATACAAATCTATGCTTTGGACGTTATCACTTCATGATGCAGAAAATCACCAAAAATGATTATGTGTATTTGTTGAAAAAGGTGCAAGATGAAGATGAAATTGATGAAAAAAAAGTTCAATGTATTTCTTTCACTTGTTCTTGTTCGGTGTAAAAAGAAAGAGGAACCAACTCTATATATAATGCAAAAACCAACTAACTCAAATAGCAGCAATGAACATAGAAACAAAACAGAAAAAATGAGTCAAACGAGCGAAGAGTCGACCGCTCGCTTGATGAGGGCCGGTGTGCACTAACCCGTCGACTTATCTATGCAATTTGGACGAGCATGCGTCGACCTAAATAGATCATGTGTCGACGGATGGATGTTTAAAATGCAGAATGAAGAATCCCAGTAGCATGCGTCGACCGTAGGCTCAATGAGGGTCAGCGTGCGCTAACCCGAGCAATTCACAAACTTTGACACAAGTGCATGAGTCGACTCATGCACAACTTAGGTCGACGCAAGTCACGAAAATCCCTAGAAATTGATTTTTCTACAAGTTTACACCAACTTAGGCACAAATCATGCATACCCTATACTAATACCATGGTTATACACATGTTGGAAATGTACATGACTCTTCCTATATGTTTTAAACACATGATAATTGATTGTTGTATGCAATGCAAACGACAATGAGATGATACCGTCCAAATTACAAACTAGAAGCTAGCTTACATTGTTGACATCATTAAAATAGAAACCAAGTGAGAAAGACCTTGCCCTCACATATTCCCCCTTTTTGATGATGGCAAAATCGTATTTAGCTTGGTTTGTAATTTGAATCCTCCCCCAATCTTTGTGAGGTCTTTAAAAAATCAATTGCTGCTTGTAGAGATATATCCTTCTCCCCCTTTGACAACATCAAAAAGAGAAACAGAAGGTGGTAAATTGAAAATATCATGATACTTGAGGATTCACTCATCAATTTGAAAATAAGATTCATTAACATTCATCCACATATAATGAAACTAATGACAAAAAA